>OX453062.1:8721262-10207425 GCA_949699795.1 Spicauda simplicius
AAACAAATTTATGTAAAACACGGACTCTATCTGGAGTCAATGACTAATGCGTCGTAACCACATCATTTCACTGGAATGCAAGAACTGTTTCATCTCTGAAAAATGTATAGTGGTACCACCCCGGTCGAACTACACTGGTTCATCCACCTGGTATACATATAAATATTGTATTGATCAAATAGTTTTGTCAAGTTGTGTATTTAGTCACTGTTAAAGCATTCGGTCAATTCACTATTTAAGATTTATGTACTGTATTTTTAGTTTCACCTATTGGATAAACATAAAAAAGAAAAAGGAACTAGACGTAGGGTACATAGTTTAATCTATCTTGCTTGTCAACGTTTTCTTCCCGCCACCGCAGTTTCGCCGTGACCACGATCCCTACAACTGGGTCGAAATATCGGCAAAAAGAATTCTAAATGAATTCAAAAACAGCATTCGTGAGCAACCGTTAAGTATTACAATGCTATCGATGTAGTTATTCGATTTAAGGATTTTTTCCTTGAATATCTAGTTACTCATTGGCGCACATATGTACATTTTGACGTTCAGTTGTTAGTCTAAAAGTAGTAAATATACGGTATACTGAAAGTTCCAAACAAAAAGTAGGTATTTGAGTAAAAATTGCTTTGGACTTTAGCATTCTCTGTAGCCTTGTAAATAATTGAAAGTGAAAAAACATTTGAAAAAAGTAAGGAAGCCACAGCCAACTGGGACGGTGTGGGATTTCGATGTTTATGTCCCGAGAGAGCTTATACTTGATTGTGAGAAGACTTAGGTTTTTATACGGATAAAGTACTGCTTCCATTTCACTCTATGTTCTACGCTTAATTGTGGGTAAATTTATGCCTGATTTCAGAGGTTTATAATTTCTGCTTAGCAATTTCTGGTTCTCAGTGTCCTCTGTAAGATACATATATCACCGGTTCTCAGTAACCATTTGATACTTATGTCAATAATTGTTTGTATAAGACGTTTCAGCAATAGCCTGAAGCGATCGTGTCCTCAGTAACTTGCAAACATAACAGCTCATGCATTTCTGATTCAGATACCTAAGATATGTAAGAAGCTTTCTATTAGTTTCGAAAACATTTTCTATGGCATTGAAGTAACAAACGGCCATCACGGTATTGGTAAGTGGTAACTGCCTCTCATGGACATTTGTAAGCAAATTCATACAGAACAAAAGTTGTACGTGAAAACAATTAAAGACTATTTTCGAGGATCCCTCACGTAAAAGTAACCCGGCAACCACAACTTCCACCGAAATGCAAGAACGACTTCACGCTAAAAACAAGTGTGATGGTCTCAGTCTATATACGGTATATCACCTTATAAATATGGCAAAGGGTATCAAAATTGTAATTGAGTTTAAGGCGAAAATCAATATTCGGTAAGAATAGAATTTCACTAAATTAAATTCAATAGTGTGGATTCTTAAATTTTGCATACATAATTTTGGGTTCACCTAGACGAAACCGTTGCATTTTTTACATTTTGGTCTAAATGTAATATAATGTCCTATTAGCACCAAATTGCTATTACCCTCTATTGCTGGGCAAGCTTCTGCTCTCATGATTAGTAGATACTTTATACATAGATTATACTTAAGACTAGATAATATAATAATGACACTTATTTTAATAATCTAATTTTGAACACGTGCTCTAAGTAATTTAAATTTTCAGGAAAGACACTTAAGTTATTACCAACAGACGGCGCAAGTGCATTGTAACAGGGCAGGGAAATGACTACTCCCGGAAATAATCTTTGTCATAAAATTATACTCTGAAAGAAAGAACCTTTGCAGATTTATATAAAGTGCCATTGTTTGGAAGAAAATTGTTATATTACAAGCTTTTTATTAACTTGCAACGTATGTATGTTTGTCAGAGTGGAATCTTGTAACTGAATTTTGAAGCAGTTGCATGACAATGCATCCTTAGCTATAGGTGGTAGAATCAGTGTAGTTCGATCGGGGAAGTATTTCTTGCGTTTCGATGGAAGGGTGTGGTTGCCGGTACACTTTCACATGAACCATCATAGTCCTCGGGAGTAGCAACGCATCTGTGATTGACTTCAGAGGAAACCCATGTTCTGTATGTAGTTGATTACAGGTGTCCATGGGCGGCAGTGACCACTTACCATCAGGTGGATTGCATGCTCGTTTGCTACTTCAGTCAGATAAAAAAGGTATGACGTCATTGTAATTCCAATATGGCGGATAATCCAAGATGGCGGGAAGAAAGAAGAAGCTTTTACATAATTTAACATTGTACAATGCGACGAAAAATGATGGGTTTGAGTACTACACATATTTGTTTCTTTTCGGTGCATTGAAATAAGAGTTTGTTTTTCAAAATATTTTTGAATATTATTTTATAACTTCATATTTTAACTGCTACTGAAGTAAACATCTACATCATAAGCAAATTAATAGAAAATATAACGTGTATTTTTTTCTTGTAAAGTTTTGTTTAACATTGTACTGTTTATTCACGAAGCCTGTTATTACTCATATAATATTGCTGATATACCGAAACGTATAAGTTACCGTGTAGGATAATTAGAATAAATTAGAGTAATTTCATAGCAGAGCGGTTTCCTATTTCGGCGTCAGGGCTTGGGCTATTAATGAAATTGCGAATATTAAAATATTCTACGAGCTTATGGTAAAATTGGCATGTATGAAAATATTTTATTTATCAAAATACAAACTATGTAATAGGAATTATGATTTATAATTCCTATTACATAGGAATATTAAGGAAATATCTAAGTACCATGTACCTAATAAAAATATATTATTATTTTTGAAAAATGGTACAAGTAAGCGGAAGAGCAAAATTAAGAGTGATGAAATTGTGTTATTGATATTGAAATAATAATACGCATTTTTCGGTTATTTCTAGTTTGTAGGTATAATCTGTTTGCAAACGGTGGTAGTAAATGCGCTTAGTACAATTGACTTATTTGAGAAACTTTGTATCGAATTTTATTATTATATTATATTTATACTTAAAATATAAAGTCATAAAAAGTGCCCAGTTAGATTATTAACAAAGTGGACATATTAAATTATCATTTTCAATTTTCCGCTTTTGGCGAAGTTAGATAGACAGTAGTCACTAAATACCTATGATACGTACAAAGAATATAGATCAGGGTATATAATTTCTAGCGAAGTGTACATTATGGTGAAAACTGGTAATAGAATACTATACAATCGCAACATAACTATCGGTTAACACTACAACGATGTTTTAACTGTTTTAAACACATGAACAGTAAAAAGTACATTTCAAGTTTCATAGGTATATTCTTATGTAATAAAAATCTATATATTAATGCGTGAAGCGAAACTTATATAGTTATAGTTGATGTACCTACTATGATAACATATTACGTCAAAAATGTCAGATGACTTTGTCAAATTACCCCCTATTGCTTTTAAATGTAGCTTATTTATTTAAACCTCTTTTTACCTTTACCGGTTGCGTTCATAATAGCTTGAAAATTATTACAATTTATTTGAATTTGAGAAATATTCGTGCTACTTTGGACAATGTGAAGTTTAGCTTTTAAATCAAATTACGGTCGAGTTTCGACCGTTGCGACGGATGACTAGTACGTGTTAAATACGTCACTGGGGTTTCGACTTCCTGCAATAACTTATTATGTATCTTTCTGTTGTTAGGTAACTGTAGTTATTTTTGTTATCAAAACTACTTGATCGATTTGCTTAAGAAGGCAAGTAAATCTAATAATAATAATAATATATTGTCAGACGGCTTCCGAACGATCAGCGAGAAGGCGGCACGTATTAGTCCGCCATTCCGCAGATTGGCGATACGATTCGCTGCAGAACCGCAACTGCGTAAGAATACGAATTGCTTACTCGATACTTACCTAATGGGAAAACTTTCGTCCGAAAGTGATTTCCAAAAACGTGTTCTGTACACATCTGCCCAGGAAAAGCCTCGAGAAGATAGCATCTAATTATAAAGAGCTACGTGATTATTACGGATGTTAATTAAACACGTGTTTTATTACTTGTATAATATTATATCACTACATAGTATAAAACAAAATCGCTTCGCGCTGTCTGTCCTTATGTACGCTTAGATCTTTGAATCTACGCAACGGATTTTTATGCAACTTTTTTAATAGATACAATGATTCAACAGAAAGGTTTTTATGTACCTATAATAGTGGAAGAACACTGATAATTTTAGATTTTTGACTTTTACGCGAAACGAAGTTGGCCTGGTCAGCTTGTGCCTTATAAACTTCGTTACACGTTCGTTAGCACAAGCTGACCTTATCAAATCGAACGGGATGTGGCTCACTTTAATATGCGACGGCCATTTTGGCCCTCGGGGCTAGCAACGAATCTATGATTGACTTCAGATTAAATTCTTGTACTCTGTGAACTTGCTCACAGATATTCATGGGCATCAGTTACCCTTATCATCACGCGGGGGCAGTTTGTTACTTTTTTTTTTATTTGATCGATATAGCAAACGAGCATGCAGTCTACCTGATAGTAAGTAGTCACTGCCACCCATAGACATCTGTAAGCAATTTCGAATAGAACATGGATTCTGTGTAAAGTCAATCACAGATGCGTTGCTACTCCCGAGGACTATGATGGTCGCCTCAAATAAAAGTATGCCGGCAAACACCCCTTTCCATCAAAACGCAAGAAATGCTTCACGCTGGAAACAGTTGTGGCGGTGGTACTTCCCGGTCGAACTACACTGGTTCTACCACCTGCAAAACTTGTTATACTTGTAAAATTGTCGTTTGCGAAACTAATAGGAATCTTCATATGTAACAAACATATTAGATAACAATATATGTATTAGGTATCTGAGACATAAATCTATGAACCGTTATGTTTGCAACAATAACTTAGGACCCGATGGCTTCCGGCTATCGCTAAATCGTCATAAACAAGGCTTTATTGGCACAAGTTTCAAATGGATACGGAGACAAACGTAACTTACAGAGGAAACTGAGAACCGTCTTGTTAGCAGAAATCATAAAACTCTGGAATCAGGCATAAATTGTGTTACATCCTCATGCATATGATCTTTATTTCTGTTATTATTTTTATGCTACTTAATTAAGTGACGATAGGCTCTTTCTGTTAGTATGCATCAAAATAGTGATGTCGTCTTAATGAAAATAAGATGGGTAAAATTTTAAAGGTATATTTGCTAGTTGTTACCTATATGTGATAGGAAAAATCATCTCTTTCCTAACTCTTCTTTTTCTATAAGCAGGTTCCGTATTTTTTAAAATTATATAGCCTACGTTAGTTTGACAATTGAGATAAATTCAATGACAAATTGTAAGTTAAGCCATTTGAACTGTAGCGCGTACTAAAGACATACGCTCGAAAAATAATACCCTCCTTTTGACCGTATTAGCAAAAACCTTTTTGATTACATTAATTTATTTTTAAACTATTTAACTATACTTTTAAGTGCAAGTATAGTTAAATAGTTTAAAAATAAATTAATGTATTTTTTTCCTAAAAAAGCAAAGACATTCTACGTTTTTATTCGTAAACTTATTAACCATTATTTAGTCCTTAAGAAGGATGCACGTACGAGACAATAAGACGTGACCACAATCAACAATCCACCCAAAGATCTTAATGAACTCTTTTGACTCGAATGCCCTCATTAATAGAAACTTAGCAGGGTAAGGGCTTAATGATGTTTGCGTTTAACTACCCCTACTTCTAATTCAAGGGTGAAGCGGTTCTGTTTTGGTAGATTTTTTTTATTTGACTGAAGTAGCAAACGAGCATCCAATCCACCTGATGGTAAGTGGTCAATGCCGCCCATGGACATCAACGACATACGGAACATTGGTTCCATCTGAAGTCAATCACAGATGCGTTGCTACTTCCGAGGACTATGATGGTCGCCTCATATAAAAGCTTTCATCGAAACGCAAGAAATGCTTCACGCTAAAAATAGGTATGGCGGTGGTACATCCCCGGGTGAACTACACTGCTCTTACGACCTTAAAAATAATGTGTTACTTTCATATGAGACGAACACGTCAGCTACCAGAAGTTTATAGGTAGTAACAATTATTTACCATAACATGAACTTACTCGTTTGCTATATCATTCCTATATAAATACGTTGGTGACATAGCGAGGATGGTTTTTTCCAATTTCGGTAGTGCGATGTAGGCTCGTCACTTTTATAAAATTTGATTTACAACAAAAATATTCTTAAAGGGGTACTACTATAACATGACTTAGAAATCAATTGTAAATGATAAATTTAACGGCACAATAACAACAAATACAATTTATTATGAATGACGACGATAATATATTGACGACCCGCGTGGCGGAGCGGTTACCATACCGGGCTGACACGCAATGGGTTCCGGGTTCGATTCCCGGCCAGACAGGAATCTGAATGATGAGTTTAGATTAATGTTCTGGGTCTGGGTGTTTGTGTAATCGTCTTGTGTATGTTCATGGTATCCACGACACAGGAGAAGAACCTAGTGTAGGGCTATGAGTGTAGAAAGCGTGTGTTTAAATTATGAATAAACAAAGCTATATCACATCTAAAAATATTGCATTAATAAAGTTTTAAAAAATAACGTAATCCCAAGTTTAGTGGAGATCATTAAGGAGTTGAAGCGAAAAAAATATTTTTCATTCCTTTCGTCACGTGATAAAGCGATCAACGGAAACCTATTTTACGAGACCGAAAACCAGTCCTGAACTCCGCATTGTTATAGTTCCTACGTGGGAATGATTTCAGAAATATACAGCCTATTTTTAAGTCACTGATGTGTAGAATTAAGTATACGTATATTATATTTAGACTTTAATAAGTATCTACCTAAATAAATTAAGAACATTTTCATTTTGTCATTATGATTGTTTTAATTGATTTAGCTTACAACAAATTGTTTTCGCATCTTATTTTATAGTAACTTTTCCCATGATTTATTGTAACTATTTTGTTAAAATTTGTAATTTGTAATAATCTGTAATCAATTTGTAATGATTTGTATTTTTTTTTCTCATTGGCTTACATTCGCTTTCTGTGCATGCAGTCTACACCTTTGATTATAATGACACTTGTCTTTCTAATGTTATCTTCTGTTTATGCTGTAATTGGTGTAAATTATGTTGGTGTTCAAATAAATAAATAAATAAATAATAAACTTTGAAACATATTATATTATTAATATTTTTTATGTTTATCGTTGCAGTCCTGGACCAAATCACTTTCCGCCTCACTCACAATTACTTTATCGGATTGTCGTGTCGGATTTCGTAGTACACTACTGTAACTGTTTCAGCATAGTAAGACAGTTTTACCTACCCTTCAAAATAGAGAACCACACATGATATAACCACTACCCATATGGCACCTACTAAGATATGTAAAATAACTTTACATTGTTACGAAATACTCTTTTTCACGCTGCTCATGTAGATACACGAGCAGCGTCAAACAGAGTATTTCGTTGTAACGGCGCATTCACAGGGGAGAAGAGAGCTAAGACGCTCGAACTCCGTAGTTTTCAGCAATAGAAATATTTTGTACAGCGATGCGCGACTTACCAACTGAAGAAGTATTGTGAACCCGTCCCTATTTACTTTGCTTTTAGTACACGCATTACTAAGAAAATGCTTCAAAATCAAATAATCTGACCATAAAAAATTGCAGATCTTGCATAATTCAAAATTTTGTCTGCAAACCCGAGTCTGTATATAAAATATTCAGAGGAGGCCTATGTAAAAGTAAAAACTTTTCACATTTGTCCAAAATTTATAAGATTTAAACGTCTAGTTTATAAGTGTAATTTTCATGCTGGTGTTAATTACTCTTAATGTATTTAAGTATACAACTTATATATACCGACGATAGTTCATACCCTACTGGATTCCCAAGTATGCATTATTTTGATTTAAGTTGCAAAATGACTGGATAAAAATAAGTTCAAACAAAAACAGTATTCTTTTGTGTAGCCTATTTTAGTGTTAGCCTTTGTTCATGTTTTCTTAGGCCCAGTGTCCCCACTTAGTCTCAAAATCGTAACAATGCAGACCTTAACAAAGTCACTCCTTATGTTACGGCTTAAAACTCTCTCTATTTTCTCCTCTGACCTTTCTGGCTTGTACGTCTACATATAATGTATATTGTGTTTATTTTTATGGATGTTATTTGTAAAAAATAATGGGGTATTTAAATTGAAGTTATTGTATTTTTTTCAACTTACATTGTTATGCGTCATTTTGATACATTTTTGCAGTTTATTTGAATAGCATCATACTCATTTTAATGTAGGCTACATTAAAATAGCCTAAGATGTCATGAATGTATCAACTGACATATTTTATGTTTTGAAATCATAAAAACAATCGAAAATGTTGTAAAGAAACAGTTTGAAAATTCATAGACAGTTCATCGGACAGATCAGTTTTCTTATCAAATATACAGAGAAGACCCGAATAAATCGTAACGAATACTTCATATTTACTTGCAGGATTAATTTTCGTCTTGGATCTTGAAAGTGTTTATATCAGAAGCCGATAAAACAATAGAACTGTTTTCCGTCATAATTCTCCGGGGATTTGCTGTCCAATTCGAAATCTTCTCAAGCTGAGACTTGCGGTCCCAAGGGTCCGTTGACGCAAATAGAATATAAATAGGAATATGACAAAACAGTAGGACACCGCTAATACGACAAGAATGCTAAGAGGACATTCTATTTGTCTATGTTTTTTTAGGTACACTATAATAGCAGCTTTATATCATAATGCTATTTCGCTACGCTGTGGATTCCCCATTTAATTCCCGGTAAAATAAATCGTCGTCAACCCATTATTGTCCCACTGCTGGGCACGGGTCTTCTCTCAGAATGAGAGAGTTTAGGCCATAGTCCACCGCGCTGGCCAAGTGCGAATTGGTGGACTACACACACCTCCGAGAACTTTTTTTTTTTTTTTAAAAGAACTCTCGGGTGTGTAGGTTTCCTCACGATGTTTTCCTTCACCGAAAAGCAGTGATAATTAATGTATTAATACGCACATAAATCAGTGGTGCGTGCCTGGGTTTGAACCTCGGACCTCCCGATTGAGAGGGCAAGTTTCAACAATTAGGCTATCACTGCTCTATAATCTCACTTGAAAGTAAAATAAATAATCGTACAAAATAGTCTGTAAACGCTTTTTTCACCGAGATACCTACGAAATGTGAGGGTTTTAACACCTCATCTAATTTAAATATTTGTCTGTATATTATATAATTTTATACAGTATTATATGCTTTAATTAAAAAAAAAATTACGAGTATAATGCTACAAAAGGTATGCTAATGGTTTCTAACGTCTCCTAACCATTTATCCGGATAACAATCGTCGTTATATCAAAGATTTTTATAATACAAATATAGTAAAAGGCATGAATTCCACCTGATGGTAAGCGATAACTACACAGAAACAAGATTAGAGGTTTTCCTGAGGTTGAATATGTTGGTACCCTTGAGGCCTAAGTCATAACGCCTTGGATAACTATTTACTAACCGACTACTACTGAAAACACCTATTGTAATGTTAATTGATATTTGAATGGTAGTAGTATTTGAGATAGTATCTTACTGTACCTACAGGATTTCCTGACTAAAAAGAAGTTTTAAATAGGTAGGTACGTATATTTAATGCCTTAGGAATATCGGGTTTTCTAAAGATTGTTTACATTACCTACTGCAATTACCACTTTAAATTTATGAAAATCGGTGTATTTGAGTTTCCAATGCTGTTAATCTTAAACCTTAGAGTTTTTACTTACTGTGCCAATGATACCCTTATTGTAAGCATTATGAATGTACTTTATAACACGGTTTAAGGTAGGTACCTGTATTTCTGTGATAAGAATAGGGCTACGGTATTCCTGCCTGTCTTAAGACTACGAAAACAGTGCTTCCGGGGTTGCGGGTGCGAACAGTGGAAGCTCAATCTGTCTAATCAAGCGACTCCGGAAAGGACTGCGGTACGTGTCGCATAGGGTCGTAAGGACAAGATGGTGTGGTGGACCCAGCCGCTCACCTGGGTGGAGCCCGATTTGACAACACGCTCGGAGGACTCAGGATCGTATGAGAATCCGGAGTCCTCTTCGCAGCGCAGAGGTCGGCCACCGCGTAGGTGTTAGTGCTGTAAAAATCCCATATAACCCGACGCCTTTTCCACGGCGATAGATACCTTCAGGAGGATTTCTTCTCGAAAAGGATGAATGAAGGAAGGAAGAAAGATGAGGAAATGTAAAGAAATGCCTTGATTACAATATAATTTTGTTATCTTATTGTTATGTCAGAACAGACAACCTTCAAACTTGGGAGGACGGCGTATTTTTCGTTGAGCAAAGTTCACAAAATTTATTTTGTTTACGCTTTCTAAAGTATTTTTATTTCTTTAGAAACATCGTAACAATAAATCGTAAGCCTGAGTTCCCAATGCTTTGTATTTTACGATCCGCGTAGCAGAGCGGTCAACATACCGTTCCGACACGCAAAAGGTTTCGTGTTCGGTCCCCGGCCTAACAAATATGTGATTAATGAGTTTTGACATCTGTATTGGGTCTAGGCATTTTGTGTATGACCATCCGCGACAGGAAAATCCTAGTGTGGGGCTATATATGTATAATAAAGGTTTTTACTTTTTCCTTGTTAATTAATACAAGGTGTCAATTCGTTTAAAATCTATTTTATCGATCGCAGTTGAATACCTCAATATTTATCGCTGACAAGTTGAGAAGACCGATGAATAATCAAGGTGTTTAGTACTGTATCTTTTTGTAATACAAACGGTGCGAATACAATGTATGCGACACTGTTTCGATAAGATCTTGCCTGCACTAGAACGATCATTATAATACCACATGAGCCTCGCGTAAACTTCAAGTAACAGCAATGTTACGTTATGATAAAGATTTTTAGTACCGAATTAATCTATCTTATTTCTAGCGTGAAGTAGTTCTTGCGTTTCGGTGGAAAGGGATGGTCGTCGGTTCACTTTTAATAGAGGGGACAATCTTAGTCCTCAGTAGCAGCAAAGCATCTGTGATTGATTGATACTAGACGTCATGTTTGTTGTTTACATATGTCCACGGGCGGATTGACCACTTAGATAAGATGCAGCTCACTTGATGGTAATGCTACGTCAATCTTATAAAATATAAACTTTTGGATTCGATCCTTGGCTTGCCAGACCTTTTAATAGTATATTGAAAAAAATTTTTTTTTCGTTTTTGCTTCGTCATAGTATGTGTAAAAGAAATCTATGATGCACGGACTTTTGATGTTTGCCTATGAATATGGAGAACAGTTTTTTTGTTATGCTTCATCTACATTTAAACTTTCTAGGCAAAAATATTTTCGTCCTCAAGTAGAATCAGTGTCCTATCGATCTCCGATGAATCATGAAAAGCACTTAAGTGCGACATGTAATGACAAAAAGGTTCTTTCGTAGATAGAACATCAAGAGAGATCTTGGATAAGTTTTAAATTTTATGAGGGAAACAATGTAACCAACTTTGTATGTACAATCAAATTAATTGTTGCGTTTCGATAGAAGGGTGTGGTTGCCGGCACACTTTCACATGAAGCGACCATCATAGTCCTCGGGAGCAACAACGCATTTGTGATTGTCTTCAGATGGGACCCATGTTCTTTATGAAGTTGATTACAGATGTCCATGGGCGGCAGTGACCACTTACCATCAGGTGGACTGCATGCTCGTTTGCTCCTTCAGTCAAATAAAAAAAAATAGTTAATTTAAAACGTACTACGAAATTTATTATCATAGTAGAGAAGTGAAAGTACAAATTATTTGGAAACTGCTGCATCTGTAGATACACTGTATTCCAAAATGTTATTCACAGAATAATTAATACGAATAAGTCCATTCCATTCAGTTGGAAAAATTACTGTGCACCATATTCGCTTCATGAATTTCGGGTAACGCTTTATTTTCATTAACAGTTCAGGTTATAGTTTTTATAATGAAAATTAAATTGACAATATAATAACGGGAAACTTGCGTAACAGTATGCGAATATTCATATGTGGCGTTTTGTCACTCATTCATATGTGTGGTATGTTTTAGACTGGCTAAGAATATCGTAGTTTTTATTTCCACTGATGTAACATACATATTAACTATAAATATTCGCGTTATAGGAAAATATCGCATTATAAAGCGTTATCAAATCATTACAGCTAGAAATTTACTTTCCGAATTTTATTTATTATCATCAATAATGAATAATTAACCGCTTACACATTCGAAGTGAAGCATGTCGGTATGACGCGTTTTATGGAATAAATCATGCAGTATTAGATACAAGGAATCGGGCTTTTATTTTCTTTCGTCCTCCTAATCTCAACTTGCGAACATTTGCCCTAAAAATAATTAGGCAGTAAAGCGAGCATCGTTCACGTCCCTTATTATGCCAGTCCGCTCTTATCTACCGCTGTCAGTGTCCGCTTATTAATTTTCTTCAGAAATCTCGCCTAAGACCTTTCCGACTATCATTTCACCGGCTAAATATTCTTTTGGTATTTTCGTATTTTCTATATAACACGCGATGTCAGCTTTCTACCCAACGGGATTACAGTGACACTATAATGGACGGTTTTTATAAGTATACTTATCACTAGTAGTGACCCAAATAGGTATACTATGGAATTTATTTATTTAGACTTAATTTACGTAAATAATACAAATGGATTAAACTTTGGTATGAATGATTTCATCAATTTGCGAGTTCATTCATTCAGAATTATTTATATAAATATAACCCGTTATTGTCACACTGCTGGGCACGGATCTTCTTTCAGAATGAGAGAGTTTTATGCCAAAGTCCACTGCGCCGTTCAAGTGCGAGTTGGTGGACTTCATACACCTCCGAGAACTTTTTTTATTTTTTTATTTCAAAGAACTTTCAGGTGTGTTGGTTTCCTCGCGATATTTTCCTTCACCGAAAAGCAGTGATAATTAATTTCTAACACGCACATAAATCAGAGGTGCGTGCCTGGGTTTGAATTTCGGACCTCCCCATTGAGAGTGCAAGTTTCAACCATTATGCTATCACTGCTCTGATATAGATGCATATTTACTCGAAACAAAGGAAGATCTTACCAACTTTAAAAATGGTAGGAATTATATTCTGTATTTTTAATGCAACTACCCCTATACGTTAGTTGCAAAACGCTAACGAGTGAATTTCAAATGGAGCTCCACTAAGTGCGCGGTCGGTATTTACATACAGCGAGGTTCTATTCGTATGAAGCAGACGTGAAAAATTAAATAGTCTGCTCTTCTTCACATTTTGTAGCTCGCAATGAGTGTCACGAGTGCATGTAAAATGCTCTAGAATGTCAGAAACAAGGGTGGGTTATTTTATTCAGCCAACACTGTTGCATTGTTAGTTCATTTTTATATTATAGAGCGGGAAACGAATATGTAGCGAGTGCTTGATGTAAAATGGTCACAGAAAATAACTTCTGTAAAAATTGTTA
The DNA here is from genome assembly GCA_949699795.1 of Spicauda simplicius. Taxonomy (NCBI): domain Eukaryota; kingdom Metazoa; phylum Arthropoda; class Insecta; order Lepidoptera; family Hesperiidae; genus Spicauda; species Spicauda simplicius. Next base: position 8,734,834 of record OX453062.1, read on the forward strand.
GAATAATAGCGCATATATTTTTAGTATGTACCTACATTGTTTTATTTATAAAGTTCAAATAGCAACCAAAACGAGCCCAAGGCTACCAGAAGGTGATTGATTGCAGATGTCAATAAGCGGCAGTGACCACTTACCATCAGGTGTATGCTCGTTTGCTACTTTAGTCAGAAAAAAAAATCAACGGTATAAAAGGGTTAATACCTTCTTACAAAACACTTTTATGTGCTGTTTTTGACCACAGAAGTTATTATGTAGAAATGTGTTCCTTTTTTGAAGAAATTTGATAATGTTTAGAGTAATTACACTAATGTATCTTTAATTGTTTAACATTAAAACCCAAGTTAAATAATTAAGCTTAATTTATTTTATTCCCATACAATACGCTAGTAGTTTTTCACTGCTTATTTATTTAAAGCAAAGGTTGTAGAACTTCTAGTACGTTAAAGTTTATTACGACAAAAAATCATTATTAACTTTCAAGGCTTCAGTTTGGAATTAATTCTTAAACTAGACCGTCCACAAGTTCTTCAGATGTTCCTTTAGAAAGATCCAGAGATGTTCAAAATTACAAACAAGTTTGGTTTAAGCACTGACATTGCGATGGATTTGAGTTTAAGTAATTTTAAGGTAAGGCGGACTAGTAAGAAATCAATATTTATTTGTAGGATTTTAAAAGAGTGTGCTGTTAGAAATAAAAAAAGTGTGATAACCAAAATAACTTAGACATTATCCATCGTATTATTAATATTAATAACATTTTGCATTATGGTTCATAATATAAGTAGGATTAGTCACCCGTCGCAACGGTCGAAATTCGACCATCAGTTAAATTAAAAAACTAAAACTTAACATTGTCAAAAGTAGCACGAATAATTCTCAAATTATTACAAATAATTTTCAAGTTATTATGAATGCACCTATTAAAGGTAAAAAGAGCTTTATTAACTAAGCTGCATTTAAAAGCAATAGCGGGTATTTTGACAAAAATATCTGACATTTTTGACGTTATGTGTTTTCATAGTGTGACATTGTGTCAAATGCAAGGTAGTGAGTGTAATGCGTTTTTAGTTGATTTTATTTATGTTTTCTGCATTATTTGAAAACAATATTAGCATTGCGCAATCCTTCTCTACATCAACTATAACCGTGCGTAATTTCATAGTCCTCCAACTGCGGCAAGTATCTTAAAAACTAATCACAAGTTTTTGCAAGATCACAAGATCTATATATTAATACTTCACGTATTAATTTATAGATCTTCGAAAATGTGCAATTTCTATTAAACTGTACACATAAAAATATCATAATTATTTTTTATCGTTTAATAGTTAAATACTAATTTATCTGTGTAAACACGCAACCACAAAGTTTGTGACGTTAATAATATAGCTTTCACGTTCCTGCACTAAAACAAAGGTAAATCTGTGAATTTGACAATTCAAAATTACAAAGGCGGCTAATTCATTCAAAGGGTTGCCCTCGCAATACGTACAACGCTAACGGCCTTTGTTAAATAATGGGCTTATTTATTTATGTACTTACGCCATTGTGAATTCTGGCTTTATCAGTGAAAAAAGCGAAAAAGTGTTGAATGTTCTTTAATTATTATTACCCGAAGGTTACCAAGTTCAGAGATAAACCGTGAGCTCATAGAATTTTCATTAAATTCGTGAGTGGCCGGATGGATTTAGATGTAACAGATTTACCGGGTGTACATCCGGAGGAACGGAAAACCTTTTAACGGTCTTGGAGCACTTAAACATGCGATATTTTCTGATACTGAAAATGTAAACTTTTAGATATTTTGTTCCCAAAAATACGATATACACAGGTTCGCTGTTTCGTTCGCGTTCAAGTGATTTTTTTCCAATTTTAGTGCTAGTATAAATTTTTTCAATGTTTTTACAGTTTAAAGTAGCAATACCTTAGCAAACTAGATTACACGAAGTCTAAAGTTGCTTTGGTACATTATTCTCTAGTTCTATATATGTTTATGCATATATAAACGTCTAAACCATTTTGTCTCACTGCTAGGCACGTGTTTTCTATCAGAAAGAGACTATTTCAGACCATATTCCTCTGCCCTGGAAGTGTGAATCGGTAGGCCTCACACACCTTAGAGATTTTCTTAAAGTACTCTCACATGTGTATGTTCTTTCGCGATTTTTTCCTTTACAGTAAAGTAGACATAGTTATTTTATAAAACGAACATTATCTTTGTAAAAATCAAAGGTGTGTCTCAGAGATAGGTACTAATCTTAAACCCTCGATCTTCAACCAATGCTATTGTAGAACCTTGTAGGATCGTAACTCCTACGTTTGTTAGTTTGGATATTTGTTAAATTTTATAATTTACTAAACCTAATAAGGTTCTTATTAAAATGATCACAGTATAATATTTATAGTGCTGTGTCCTCAGTAGGAGTTTTTTACGTTTCCCCAAAACAATCATATTTTATGATTACGATCATCATTGCAATACACACTGTAATGTATGGACGAAAACAAGTAGGTTTTTTTAAGCAACGTTATAGACTTGATTAAAGGGTCCTGTTGTCATTAATTTTATTAACATTGCTAGCAATTAAAGTGACTATAAGTCTTTCAATGAATAAACAGAAAAAATATACCTCCAACAGATGACGAACTGTATGCCCTGAGATAATGTGGGTTCCAGGTTCGACTCTCGGCCACCCTGTTTGCTGAATAATGAATTCAAATTTCTGTTCAGTTTCTGGGTGTTTGTATTACTCACGTCCTTTTGAATCCGTAGCATCAACGGCATAGAAAAAATCTTAGTGTCCCACATTATTTTTTTATCTATGGTGATTTTAAAAAATGTTATAATAATTATTATTGTTGATAGATACAAACAAATAAACGGATAGAAAACATATAATCAAGAGAGTCCGGGCTGTAAAGAAGCCAAAAAGAAAAAGGAATTCGGTAGCTGTACTTTTTTCGCCGACTTTTCTTAATTTACAGTGTAGACCGTACGTATTTACATGCTCTGTTTTCTCGCTTCGGGGGAAAAAGTTACAATTGGCAAACCTTTTCGGAAAATAGTGCCATGAAATGCAACTCAACGCATAAATGCTCTCGAAAATAAGGACGGTGGCTTTTCACAAATTAAAATTGCAAATACAACCTCACTTGGTAAATTCCATTGCGCACTTTTTGTAAATTGCTCTGAATAAAATTAGTTCTGCAAAGTTTTTCTTTAAAATTCTCTTGTGTAATCTTAAAAGGTAAAACAAGTCCGAATATTAATAAAATTTAATATAAAATTAATTAGTTTTTTTATTGTCAAATTGGTACTAATATTGTCATAATAATATTGAGAACTAACAATTTTATATACCTGGCCTAATAATAGTAGGAAACATTAACGTTTATTTAAGTAAGTTTAATAATACGTGAAGCAAAAACATGGGATCCGTTTTTAAGACTAATTACGCGGTCCCTGTAGTTCCGAGATCAGAATAGGGCTACCGTATCCCCTGCCTGTCTTAAGAAGCGACTAAAAGGGGCTTCCCGGGTTGAGGGCGGCTAGAGTGTGAGCTTGGACCGTCCAGCCAGGCGATCCCGGGAAGGACGGCGGTATATGTGATCGCATATCGTCGTAAAGACTAGACGGTGGATCCAGCCGCCCATCTGGGAGGAGCCCCATAGGGCAACGCGCTCAAGATTCCGATTGCTTTCGTTTGGAATCCCGAAGTCCTCTTTTTAGCGCCGAGGACGGCCACCAGAGGGTTTTAGCGCGGTAAAAATCCCACATATCCCTGCGTCGTTCCCACGGCTTCGGGTACCTTTTAAAGGTTTCCCCCTCGAAAACAAAAAATAAGATTAATTACGCGAACGGAGGAGTATGAGCTTCGGCACAGTTATATGTAGCTTATATCTAAAAGAAGTCCATCCATCCATCTATTATTATTATTTTTCAAGTAATTTTAAACTTGCCCGTTAAATATAAAAAAGAAGTTAAATTATTTTAATTGAAAGTTTAATTGACAAAGACATCTGACTTTTATTATGTATATGACATTTACTATGTATGTGTTTGTGACAATTGCACGATAGAGTGTGTAATATATTTTAGTTGATTTTATGTATTGTATATGCATTATTTAAAAAGAAAAATAACATTCTGCTCTCCTTGTCTACATCCACTATAACCATGCAAGATTTCATAGTAATCCGTCCGCAGCATATTACTTAAAAATGCGTCACAAGTTTTTGCTTCACGTATTAATATAATAATAATACCCATCATTGCTGTTAAGTGCATCTTAGTCAATTAAGCCTCTTTTTTCATCTAACGAGTTAAAAACACTCGTTAACTCGACAATTAATCGAAATAATTTGAGAACTATTCGTTCTACATCATGGTTGATGGTCAAATTAAATGAACATTTTAATTCTTTTAACTTTATTAATTAAAAAGTTAGGTATAAGAGCATTGTTTAACTTTTACCAGGCTTTCGATTCGATCCAAGCAGTATAAAGTAAAGCAGTAAAATGTAAGATAAGTTGCAAACTAAGAGCAAAGCAAAAGTACTTAGTATATGTGGTAGATTCATATGCCATTCGACCCTGGAGTTAAAGCTTATGTTAAATCAAACAAGACACACTTTGACACAAACACAGTAAGGCTAGGCGCTGACTTTGTTGCTGCTGAGTTCATCATTTGTAATGTTATCTTTTTTATATGAAAGTAGTTAACGAGCTTAGTTCGAGAGTTAGTTTGTCTAATAATCGGTTGGTACCGCCGCCCCACGTTAGAATAGTTCTTGATTACACCCACAGATGCGTTACTTTGTAGAAGACTGAGTTCGAATGCCTCTGATAAGTGTTTATGCCTGACCACACCCTTCAAACCAGAACACAGAAACACATAGCATTGAGATATAGGTATGGCGGTGGTACTTCGAGAGTCGAACCATAAGGAGTTCTGTCATATTTACTGGGGGTTGATAACACATGTCTATACGCGACTGTGCCCACTTATTTCCAGATAGATAGCATCCGCGCTTTCTGTGTCTATATTATAAACTGTATTTTTATGAGTTTATATTGCTTTGTTGTCCTATATAAAACAAACAGCGCAATGACCGTCCTTTTGATTATTACGACCTGAGGCAAAAGTTTCACAATAAAGACAAGGATAATAAGTAATAACGACTGCATAAAACGAAAACGGTAAAAAGTTCCAAACAGCCATTTATTGTTGTGTAGACGAATTTATAATGAATTCGAATTCTTCAGAGAAGAACGCCGAAAATAATACTTAACGACGTTAAGAAAATGTGAGGCCTTCATTTCTGAGATGTTTTTTGGTAAAGTTTACGGCATTTGACTTGCAATAATTGTAATCTGTTGTTCTTTCCTGGTTTTTGGATATAGAAAGGCATGAAAATGATCTCATACATATATAATGGGGTTCCCCGCGCACCGCGGAGCTGTCAAGACGTATACCCTGTATCTCTCTAAATAATATTACATAACAGCAGTTTAAATATTGAGTTTGAACGTAAAAAATACTATATCACAAAGTTAAAGTCCCAATCTACAAGATTACGGCAAAAAAGAAACTAAAAGTGCAAAACTGTATGTGTGTAATCAGTCATAAGTTGGAAATAATAAAAAGTGTCGGTTAACTTAAGTGTCCAGTGCAAGTGCAACAGCGTTGATGACTCACACCACTGTTGCTAACCAGTGCTTAATCACAAACCCAGAATCAACAGTTACACTATTTCACCTCACCTCTACGAGATCGTGTAGCGCAGCGCGTATACGCTTGGTTATAAATCGCTAATGTGTCTGGTGAAGAGGGTTCAAACCCAGATAACTTTCTTTTTTTTTTTTTCTGTTTTTTTTTTGTTTAGTTATTCATTTTACAAACACTTTTGATTTTGTTTGCTTTTAAAGCTTAAACAATGCAAATATAATTTTTTTTTCGTAATCTGAGAAAAAATTTAAAGGAAGAAATTAAAAAATCCGCATAAAAATATATCAGATATATATTTTTTTTTTCTTTTTTGGGAGCGAAAACATCTATCTTCTTCTTCTTCTTCTATCTTCTATACTATAATAAATCTGTAAGAGGTCGCTGTCTGTACATGGAATAAATTTAGGTGAAAACCATTTCTAGAGGTCTTTAATACGATATAGAACCCAAAATAATGGTTTTTAGAAATCTTTTCTGTTTGTCTGTTTGTCTGTTTGTCTGTTTGTCTGTTTGTCTGTTTGTCTGTTTATCTGTTTGTCTGTTTGTCTGTTTGTCTGTTTGTCTGTTTGTCTGTTTGTCTGTTTGTCTGTGTGTTTGAAAACGCTAATCTCAGAAACGGCTTATCCAATTTGAATATAATTTTCGCTGATGTGTTGTGGGAAACTTCACTTAACATTTAGTGTTTATTTTATGTAAATCGGTCAACGAATAAAAAAGTTATGTCAATTTAAAACTACGCAGTATTTATTCTGTGTTCGATAAGTGTTAATAAGATGTAACTGCATAGTTGAATTGGTTGAAACTAAACATGTTATGGTCTGTAAAATGTATTCCTTTGTTATGTATTTTTTATTGGTTATGTGTATACCTATGTTATTTGATACTATACAAATCTATATCTCTATATCTATATATACTTATATAAAAACGAAAGGATGTTCTTTCACTCATCGATTGAATAAACATCGTAGAGCCTAAACTGCTAAAGATACGAATATAATTTTTACTAGGGGTTCCTTTTGTGACGTAGACGTCAGTTAAGAATGAATTTTCTGCCCCCCCCCCCCCAATTTAACCCAAATAGGAGATGTAAGTTTGTATGAAAGTCAGTCAATTTTGAGGCCACCTCAATAAAATGTAGTATTTCGCTTTGATTTTTATGTTAAAACATCGTTTTAAACCGACTTCCAAAAAGGAGGAGGTTATCAATTCGTCTGTATTTTTTTTTAAATTTTATATTTGTTACTCGATTTCTCTGCACTGGGTGAACGGATTTGGATGATTTTTTTTTCGTTTGAAAGGTAGTGCGTGTCGTCGGGTCCCATTTATTTTTAATTCACTTTTGACAGTGGCATCCATAAGAAAAGCCCATAAGTCTGATATTTGCATTAACGATGTGCGCGATAAATAGATGAATAACTCAATTTCCCGCCAACCGATTTTGATGATTTTTCTTTTATTTGAAAGAATGTACTTCAAGGGTACTCTGATGAGTTTGATACGGTTCTGATCATAGGATCCATTTCTTTGAAGCAAATTAACGAAATTAGCGATACTCGGCCAAACCTAAGCTGTAGGAGTCCAATTGGGTTGAATGTAGAATGAGATTACTAAGCAGATATTTCCTAAAAAAATTGACCTTCAATCCTGATGATGCAGGGGTACTGCTAGCCTGAACCGTAGAAGTAAGCCAATTTGTTTTTAGGGATATATAATAAGATTGTTAAACAAATTCATGGGGGCAAAAATTTGATCTTCAACTCCTCAACCCTGATGATGTAAGGGTATTTCAAGACTAAACCGTAAGAGTTGGCTATTTGGCACTTACGGTTATATAATAAAAATACCAAGCAAAGATACACGGTAAAAATATTGACCTTCAACTCCTCACCCCTGATGATGCAGGATACTGCTAGCCTAAACTATACGAGATGGGCATTTGGTGCTTTCAGGTATTTAATATAATTACAAGCAAAGACACATGATAAAAATTTTGACCTTTAACTCCTCAACCCTGATGTTGCAGGGGTACTTCAAGCCTAAGCCATAGAAGTTAGCTATTTAGTGCTTTCAGGTATGTAATATAATTACTAAGGAAAGACACATGATGAAAATTTTGACCTTTAACTCCTCAACCCTGATGATGCAGGGGTACTTCAAGCCTAAGCCATATAAGTTAGCTATTTAGTGCTTTCGGGTATGTAATATAATTACTAAGCAAAGACACAAGATGAAAATTTCGACCTTCAACTCCTCACCCCTGATGATGCAGGATACTGCTAGCCTAAACTATACGAGATGGGCATTTGGTGCTTTCAGGTATTTAATATAATTACAAGCAAAGACACATGATAAAAATTTTGACCTTTAACTCCTCAACCCTGATGATGCAGGGGTACTGCAAGCCTAAGCCATAGAAGTTAGCTATTTAGTGCTTTCAGGTATGTAATATAATTACTAAGCAAAGACACATGATGAAAATTTTGACCTTTAACTCCTCAACCCTGATGATGCAGGGGTACTTCAAGCCTAAGCCATATAAGTTAGCTATTTAGTGCTTTCGGGTATGTAATATAATTACTAAGCAAAGACACAAGATGAAAATTTCGACCTTCAACTCCTCACCCCTGATGATGCAGGATACTGCTAGCCTAAACTATACGAGATGGGCATTTGGTGCTTTCAGGTATTTAATATAATTACAAGCAAAGACACATGATAAAAATTTTGACCTTTAACTCCTCAACCCTGATGATGCAGGGGTACTGCAAGCCTAAGCCGTAGAAGTTAGCTATTTAGTGCTTTCAGGTATGTAATATAATTACTAAGCAAAGATACATGATGAAAATTTTGACCTTTAACTCCTCAACCCTGATGATGCAGGGGTACTTCAAGCCTAAGCCATATAAGTTAGCTATTTAGTGCTTTCGGGTATGTAATATAATTACTAAGCAAAGACACAAGATGAAAATTTCGACCTTTAACTCCTCAACCCTGATGATGCAGGGGTACTTCAAGCCTAAGCCATATAAGTTAGCTATTTAGTGCTTTCGGGTATGTAATATAATTACTAAGCAAAAACACAAGATGAAAATTTCGATCTTCAACTCCTCAAGCCTGATGATGCAGGGTACTGCAAGCCTAAGCCATAGGAGTTGGCCATTTAATGCTTTCGGGTATGTAATATAATTACTAAGCAAAGACACAAGATAAAAATTTCGACCTTAAGCTCCTCAGCCCTGATGATGCAGGGTACTGCAAGCCCAAGCTATAGAAGTTGGCTTGCAAGTGCTTACGTATAAGTAATAAGAATACTAAGCAAAGACATGGTATATTTTTTTTTACCTTCAATTCCTCTCTGATGATGCGGGATAATGCAAGCCTAAATTATAAAAGGTAATCACATAATGCTTACGGTTGTGTTTAGTATATATTATAAGTTTAATGACAGCTCATTAAACTGAAATGTGATTAATAAATTAAACTTCAATTCATCAACCCTGATAATCTAAGTACACAACCTACTTAAGCCGTATGAGTTTGGTACTTATTGATTACAATACATTACAATCCGTAGAGAGAACATTATGATGAAAAGTGTCACTTTGAATACCTAAATCCTGAAAATGCAGGAGTATTGTCATGTTATTGTTAAGAGTTGGATTTAGCTGTAGCTTTTTAAACAGGATGGGTTAGGTTAGGTTGGAACATAAAAGAAAACATAAAAAATAAGCGAGCAGGGTGCGGCAGCGCCCTGCGAGCGGGTGCGCCCTGTTCGTGTGTATTGTAAAAGTGTTTTGATTATGTCTTCTGCTTTACAAAGAACAATGCGGGATTTACGCACACAAATAGCCCGATGCACCTCTTAAAAGATCTTATATTTGGCCACATGAAACAAAATATGAACTTAGAATATATGTCGCTGTTCCGTGATAACCCAATTTTTTAATGATTTACTTCAAGTGGATAATAGTGCTTTGTTATCCGGAAAAGTTAAAATCAATCTTTATATCGATACGTCTTCGTTTAAATGTGGAGGAGGTGGTTGAAAAAGTATATCCCGATATTGTTAATACAACCAATAACACTATAAATTGGTTCCAAAAGACGGCAATATACCCACCCACCAATGAACGTGTCGATAAAATAAATGTTTTTTTTTTCTAAATTTAAAGCAGCGTCACAGATCTACTATTCGGTAGACACAGTCATTGAGATAGAGGAAGCAGTACATTATCCAACAGAATTTTTGAATACCTTAATGCCTTCCGGAACTCCTGAACACAAATTAATATTAAAAGTAGGTTTACCTATAATCTTACTTAGAAATTTGAGTCCGCCAAAATTACTTCAAATAGTATTTTCCAATTCGGAAAAGTTCAAATCAATCTTTATACTTAATCGATACGTTTTGGTTCAAATGTGGAGGAGTTGATTGAAAAAAGTATCCCGATATTGTGAATTAGACCACTAAGAATGTAAATTGGTTCAAAAAAGCGATTTACAATATTAGAATTCGTCTAATAAAAAAAATACATAACAATACGTCCCTACCCACAAATACACACTTTAAATTCGTTTTTTCACTCTGTGTTTGACCAAGTAATCCTTGAGTGGCCTTTTTATCATAGAATTCCCACGGTGTCGAGATTTGCGCGAGAAAAACTTTGTGACGCGTTGATTTGCACGCGGGCAAAGCCGCGGGTACAGCTAGTACCTAATAAAACATGAGTAATTCACAAAAATGCTCTGGCTGCCGGAATGCACTACCAAAAAAGGACTTCCTGCAGTGTTTTACATGCAAGGGCAGATATGATCTTGAATGTGCAAACGTCACCTTTAAAATATACAACCTAATGGAAAGGAAGGATCAATGGAAATGTCCAGAATGCACAAGCAAGCGACCTAAAAAGGGTAACTCAAACACTCCCGTGCGAAGTACGACATTAACAGCAGACGAGCCGACCGAAACTGAAACAAATAATTATGCATTGTTAAGGGATCCTAAGAGTTATGATCCAAACATCACTGTTAGATCCAAGATTACTCGAGTGTTGTCACCTAGCGAAAAAGGCAGCCCGGAGCGTGACAATACGGAGAACGTTATTCATACCACCGAGGACATGCTAACGGATTTAAAAATATATTTGAAAAACCTACTTCATACCGAGATCAATGGAGTTAAAAAATCTATAGACAACCTCACCATTGCGATTAAAGAACAAAACGCTCGAATCGAGCAACTAGAAGCTAGAGTCTCGGTATTAGAGAGTAGGTCGGACGAGAAGCAAGAAAGTACTTCATCATTTGAGAATATAATAACACAGCTGCAAAATGATATTGCGGAGCGAGACCAAGCCGTTCTACTGAACGACGTGGAAATAGCTGGCTGTCCGGAATTGCCCAGTGAAAATTGTACGCACATAGCGCTAACGGTAGCGCAGAAAATAGGTGTCGAGATTAACGAAAAGGATATAGTATTAGCGGAACGAGTGGGTCTACCACGTAGCGCAGGACAGAGCGACGCACCGGCGCTTCCACGGCCTCTTGTTGTTCGGCTGGCGCGACGCGCCACACGGAACGCTCTCTTACAAGCGGCACGAACTCGGCGCGAGATCAACAGCGACGGTTTTGGGCTTCCTGGGCCCACACGATTGCTCTACATTAATGAAAGATTGACAAAACACAATCGACAGCTTTTTCAAAAAGCACGCGCACTTGCTCGCGAATTAAAGTATAAATATGTCTGGACTCGCGAAGGCAAGATTTACGTGCGTAAGGAACATGGTACACCACGATATCGTCTGCGCAACGAATTTGACTTGACAAATCTCCACGATAAAAAAGATAGTCGTTAGAATATTTTACTGTTATTATTGAAATTGTAGTATTATCTTGTACCAGATTTAATTAATTGTTTCTTTTAAATTTTTTCTCTTAGTCTAATATTAAATCTAATTCGCATTTTATATTTCAAATTGACATTGTGATATTTCTTATTTTAATTGTTTTATTTAATTTTATTATTCTGTAACAATTTATAATTTATATTTTTGACATTTAACTATAATTTTCGATTAACTCATTGTAATACATTTAACATCTCCACATACCATACCATATTCTACACATATCTCTCTCTCACAATACATAATATCATTTTTCATTTTTAATATAATGAGTAACTCTAGGAAAAAAGTTTTAAGACTAGGTCTACTAAACGCAAGGTCATTAAACACAGGACAGGACGAGCTTCTTGCTGCCGTCATTAACCATGCACCAGATATCCTAGCGATCAATGAAACATGGCTAAAATCTGGAGAAGAAACGCTCGCCCCATTAATACCAGACTACAAGTTTTTTCACAGAGCCCGACAATGCAAAAAAGGAGGAGGAGTGGGATTTTACGTCAGACGGGAAATAACAGCAAAAATTAGACCACACCCAGCATCGCCACTTGAACAGATGTGGTTAGAAATTCAACTGCCTGGTGCGACGATGGCTGTTGGCACAGCGTATAGACCAGAGAGTGTCGGTGTTACAGAAACACTAGACGCCCTCAGTGAATCGTTGAACTCAATGGCAAGATGTGATTACACCTGTATTCTAGGAGATTTCAATATCGATATGGGTAACGAAGAGACACCTAAGGCGAAAGAAATGATGCAATTCTGCCATCAACATAGCCTTCAACAATTAATTGGAAAACCGACCAGAATAACTGACTATACGGAAACGATATTGGACCTTGTCTTGACAGATTCGATTGATAAATGTAAGGATATTAAAATCATTCATAATCATTCTCTCAGTGACCACGCATTAGTCCTTTTAAATTTTGACATAAAAAAACCTAAAGCCTGCAAACTGAGACAGCTAATAAGACCTTTAAATGACATTAATTTTGACCTGTTCATGATAGATCTAAAATGTATACCCTGGTATACAATTTATGACTTAGAAAATGTAGATGACATGGTGCAGGCGTTCAATGCATACATGACCAAACTGTTTGACATCCACGCGCCTCGGAGACTCAAAATCCATAGGAATCTGCCAAAACCCTGGATCACCGGTATGGTAAAATTTATGATGAGGTTACGTGATAAAGCCCTAGAGAAGGCTCAGAAAGATAAAGAAGACGTGTCTATGAAGTACTATCGCGATCTAAAAAATTTAGTTACTGCAACCATTGAGCGAGAGCGAAAAGCTTTTTTTACTTCGTGCATTAATAATAATATAAGGCAGCCGTCGCTGCTATGGCAAAATATAAAAAAAACAATTAATCTTAAAAACACGCCCTTAAATTCGATTCCTGACCATTTAAATGACCCTGATGTAATTAATGACCACTTTTTGAACTTACCTCCTTACAATGATATTAACTCTAACAACACCATCAGTATGATGTGCAAATATGAAAGTAGCAGCAGTTTTAATTTAAAGTTAACAACCGAGACTGAAGTCAGTTTGATCATAAGTAGCATAAAAACAAAAGCAGAGGGACACGATGGGCTGAATATTGAAATGGTAAAATTGACTCTAGACGTAACTCTTCCTTTAATTACGTGGATTGTTAATACATCGATCAAAACGAATACGTTCCCAAACAGTTGGAAAAAAGCTGCGGTCAAACCTATCCCAAAAAAAAACGCTATAAATGATATAAAAGATCTGCGACCAATATCTATACTTCCAGTGTTATCAAAGGTATTGGAAAAGGTAGTACTTGATCAAGCAATGATTTACTTAGAAAGTAACAACATACTTCCTAAATTTCAATCTGGCTTTAGGCGTGGGCACAGTACAGAAACAGCTCTCCTTAACGTCACAGACGACATCACCGAGGCTTCAGACATGGGCTTAAGCAGCATTCTTGTGCTACTGGATTATACCAGGGCATTTGATTGTGTACATCCGGAATTACTTTTAGCCAAAATGAAACATTATGGTTTCTCAAAAAATACTTGTAGCTGGTTTGAGTCGTTTCTTACTAAAAGACATCAAATGGTGGTAGTGAGTGGTGAGGACGGTAGGAAGAGGATCTCCTCTCTTCGTGCGATTGAGCGAGGTGTGCCGCAAGGATCACTGCTCAGTCCAATCCTGTTTTCCATATACACAGCAGACCTCCCCACTCAGATTAAATCGTGCAAATACCACCTATATGCCGATGACACACAGTTGTATTACTCATTCAATAGTAGAAATGCACAAGAAGCAATAAGAAAGATCAACGATGACCTCAATAATATTTTCGTTTGGTCTCAGAACAATTGCTTAACTTTAAACGCATCTAAATCACAAGTATTAATCCTAGGAACCAAACAACAAATAAAACATGCGAAAGAGAGCAAAAATGCCATTGTGATAAATAATATAGCATTGGAGCAGGTGAGGTGCGCACGTAACTTGGGGCTAATACTTGACGGAGAGCAAAAATTTGTGGAACATATTAACAATAAAATAAAAATAGCCTTTTTTAAGCTGAAAACCATCTATAAAATAAGGCCCTATTTAAAAGAAGACCTTCGTCTAATTTTGTGCGATTCTCTGGTGCTATCTCAGTTAAACTACTGCAGCTCCGTATTTGGTCCAAAAATATCCGCAAACTTAGAACGCGCAATACAGCGGGTGCAAAATGCATGTATCCGTTTTTGCTTCCACGTACCTAAGAGAGAATTCATAACGCCCTACCTAAATAAGAAGAGTATTCTAAATATGTGCGCCAGAAGGGAACTTTACCTTGCCTCGATGGTAAAAAGAGTTATGTGGAGCAAAAAACCTCAGTATCTTTTTGAGAAACTCAACTGGACCAAAGATATTAGTAATCGAAGCGTTCGCACCAATGCACAAACTCTTTTGTCGATACCAGCACATAAGACCACGAGATACCGAGGCTGTTTCAAGTACGCTGCAGCGAGAATCTGGAACGATCTGCCACCTCCTATGAGACAACCTATGTCTATAAACTGCTTCAAAGCAAAATACAAATTAGCCCTTTTCAAAAGACAACTCGCTGCAGAGAACTTGAAACACTCCTACCTTAGGTCTTTGAGCCTAAAAGAGTTCTTCGGCACTCATTATTAAACATTATCATAATACGTACCTTGTTTCCACACATACACTCTCTCCGTCCCACACACACATACACACACACATTGTTAATTCTCCTGACTAATGTTCTTCTTTTTTGCCAATATTATTTCATTTTATTTTATTTAAGTTCTACAAATGTGACAAAACTATTTAGTAATATTAATCTGATGGTAAACGGGGAACCGCTTGCTGCTAACTCCCGAACAAAACCTTTGGGAGTAGGGAACGGCTGAAAAACAGCGCTGCGCGGGATTTCTATCCCGTATCAGCTAAAGCTGAGCCGCTTCCTATTGCCCCTTTGCATTTTGACTCATGGCATGTTATGTATTTTTTATGTTTATGTTTATAATGCATAATCAATTATTAAATATATAAAATATAGTCCTAAGTATTCACTATCATATATTTTTGATTTTGACATGTGTCCATGATAGAACCCCTATATATACCGATGTTCTAAATGATTTCAGAAAACAAAGGTCCAATCTATCCTATACAATATCTGAAAAATATTCAGGCTACTTAAATAGAATAGCTACTTAAACTTTTACCCAAGAGCTATGACACATAACCTTCAAGCGTTTTTCCCATGGCGGTAGCAGCTTCAGGCTTTAACGTTAAGAGTCAATGTGTCTCAATGTGTCTCTCCTTTTTATAAAGCGACGAAATCTCGCTACAAATTTGAGCGAAATTGTCTAAAATATGCTCAATAGTGACGATTAAACATAAGCAAAAGTTTCGGTTTCAACATTTGTCTAATATCTATGATATTTAAATTATAAAAAATAACTTAGATGTTACGGGTAAGGATGGTTTATTTTTCTATGGCATTAAAATTCTGATTAGCGATTTAAATTAAATCCATCTAAACCGACCTCTAACTCAGACAGCCTTGAATTAAAGGGTAAATGATCATTGATTTTTTTTATCTCAGCTTTTCGTTGTGAATCCCATTACTTAATTTCCAACCTACTGGCAATTTAGTTTCAACGTTTAATCTGTCCTTCAAGCGTTGGAAAATTACTCAATGTAGCACTGCACTAAGATTTTGCTGAGAATTTTAATCCTACATTTAAATTGAATCCTTCTGTAAGTGGGTACTGAAGATAATTTAAAAATGTTAATAATTGGTTTGAGAAGACGAGATGTTTTTTTTTTATTACGTGCAGAAATTCTATCAAGTTAACGCCTCATTTTAGAGTATTTTAAAAGATATCTTAATATTCTACTTTCAAGTCAAAAATTACGATGTATAAAATGTCTGTAATATGATAGAAATGTAAAAGAAAGAAAATTATTGCTAAATTTGCACTTTTCGATACAACAAAATTGTCTTGTAGGGGTTTTCTTACTGTGTGCCTAAAACTGTAATCTACAATTACTGGATTCCAAAAATAGGTTAATATAAATCACTTATTTCGAAATATTGTTCCTTTCAAATGCTATGGAATGACTAGCAATGACCAACTTGCGTAATGACTGATTCTATGGATATTTAGTTTATTATACTACATTAATGTTCCACAGTTTTTTTCTTTTACACAAAATTGTTGTTTATAAGTTTTGGCCTTACTGTCCTAAATCTTAATGTATGTAGGTACTGAATGAATGCGAGTGCCTTTTAACCGAAGCTTTGGCCTATTTTCCTAACTTATTTCGAAAACTGTTATACTAAAGGCGATAAGCGATTTTCTCATTAATCTTCTTACGTGACCTTATTAAAGTAGAACTTTTTAAGAATTTTTGTGGTGAAACTCGATACAACAAAAATGCGTTACTAAGGTTATAACGTCAGATTTTACTGCTTGGTTTGTTTAAGAGCTTCATAATTTATGGTCATGCTCTTATGCTCAGGAATATCCTTTTAATATTGATAAGTTCCATTCTTTTATTTGTACAAGCATTCGTTTATCTTGCCCTGTTATATTAAATGCATGTAAGGGTCAAACAATTTAACGATATAAAAAAAAAGATATTCTAAACTATTTGAACTGATTTCATCCGAACTATATAATATTTTCGGTACTTTTCCAATCTGAACTTGTAGCAACTTTTATGACAGCAATAAATAAAATACACTCGAGATATATTTATTTCTAGCTTGACAATCGCTATCGTCCATGGGCTGGTGGGTTGTAAGCACGCTGTCCTAGCCAGATTTACGATTAACTAGACGCTCTCTGTGATGAGGGTTTGAGGCTGGAGACGTCTTCATTTATTTTACTTGTAGATAAAATATATTCCGGCGCTTTTATATTTAGACTAAACTGAAACAATGTATAAAGAAATCCGATGTTACTTTTCCCGACTGCGTCAGTATGACGGTAATCTTTTTCAAGCGTATGTTTATATATGTATGCATTTATATATGTATGTTTATATATATTTCCATTTAATTGGAAGCAAAAGGGTAGTAATTACCCTTTTTTTGTTTTTGAGGGGGAAATTTGAAACTTAAAACGGGAAAAAGTATCCGATGTCGTGGGAGCGACGCGGGTTATGTGGGATTCTTACCGCACTAAAACACCCCCGGTGGCCGACTTTGGCGCTGCGAAGAGGACTCCGGGAACTCCAACTTACCGCCGCCGGTGGCTTTTCCCTGGTGGGCGTGAACTGCTCACCGCACCTTCTGGTCTTTACGGCAGCATGCAACCACACATGCCGCCGTGCTTTCCGAGGTCGCTTGGCCGGACGGTTCGAGCTCCCACTCTTCTCGCCCGCAATCCCGGAAGCCCGTTTTAGTAGCCTCTTACGACAGGCAGAGGGTACCGTAGTCCTATTCTGGTCCCGGAACTACAGGGACAATGCACTACTACCCTATCGGCTAGACGGAGTGTAACATACAATATATTATTTGAAAAGACTTAGCTGTGAGACTGTGAGTAACTTAGGCTATATACTTTTTAAATATAACGTCTGAACTCAAAGAAAAGGAGGTGGGGGGACGAGTTTTTGTCGATAATCATATAATACAAAAATAATAACAACATCGTAATATTGTACAATGCGACAAAATGATGGGTTACTACTACAAATACTACAAATATTATTTTTTCTTTTCAGTGTATTGAATTGAAAGCTTGTATTTAAAAATATTTATTTAATATTTTAATTTTCTTATTTTACCTAGACAAGGTGGGTTGCACTAAAATATGTAATCTTTAATTTTCTTCAGGGTGATCATCTTGGGCTTGATTTTTTGTAGCTTATTGTATTTTACAAATACCTTTTCATTTGATACCCATATTACGTGGGTTATACAAATGTATGCGATCTTAATTTTTTTTACGACCGCCAACTTTTTTGTAATGTTTTGTATTTTACGAATAAAGCCTTTCCATTTATTACCCATAATACTACGTAGGTTGCACAAAAGTATGTAATCTTCTATATTATTGATGTCCGCCATTTTAGATTTCTTTTTTGTGGTGTATTGTATTGTACAAATGAAGTCCTTTCATTTGATACCCATACTGGGTAAGTCCAGGAAAAGTAACTAGTCCGCTATCTTAGATCATCATTTCTTATTGGAATTAGAATGACGTTATATAGCTAAACATGCGTTGTCATGCAAGCTAAGCATGTATACCAAATTTCAGCTCAATCGGTTCAAGATGACTGCTTCAAAATTCAGTTGCAAGATTCCACCCTGACCCAGTGTAAGTTACTAAAAAGCTTGTAAAAATCCATTGATTCGTTCTTGTATAACAAAAACGAATAATTTATTTTTTTGGTATAATTATATTCAAACTGCAAACGAGAATAATATCAACTGGATAGTAAGTGGCCACTGCCGTCCGTAGACACAATTGATTAACCTCGACTAATTAGATTCTTAGTTGTGGTTGGCCTCAGATACGCTAGCAACGCTGAGGATTTGATTGGGACGTCTCTGAGAAGTATATGAGCCTTTCTTACGATGCCAAGCAAGATGAAATAGTGACGCTGGTACCTCTGCAGGCTATAAAGGGTTCTACCACTTTTTACAGATCCATTCATTGTGCCTTAGATTTTTTATCTCGCATAGCTTTTATCGCGGGCTTTGAGCGACCGAATCAAGAAATTCCGTAACGATAAAATTTAACACCCCCTATTCCGCCAACCATGTAGCGCGGCTGAGCGTTGGCTTACGAGTATGTAGGTACATGGTACGACAGTACGAACTCGCAGAGATCGAGACGAGCTGCTCTGAAATCGGACGACGATCGACGGAAATATGTAATCAGCTGTTTGTGAGAAAGTATATAATAAAAATAGAATTGAAATCATAATTGAATATCAAAGAAAAAGAAAAAGATACTGCATAAATAAATATATGATTATAATGGCATAAGTTGATAAAAAAATGCTATGTAATAGCTTTACCGCGGCAGTGTAGTGCACGTTTTTTTTTATTTAATGAACTAGTTACACATGGAATAGACGGGTAAGAGATGCTGGTCTAAAGCCGCGATACAAAAACTCAATAAACTTTCGATAACGCTAGACTTATGCTCAAACATTTCTATAAAAAATATTATGCGTTATGCTAAAGATTACTTCCGACAAAAGTATTCGTTGTTATCATAAAAAAAAATTCTAATAACATTAATATTTTAACACGGTTTTATTAGCTTGGGTTTTATGCATGTAACGAAATCTTTGAACTCAATTTTCACCGGTTCCTAAAATTCCAATATTTTGAAACTTTGCACACGTATCAAGGACCGATGACGATGCAATAATATGACTTTTTTTCACAAGTGTGTTTTTTAGTTTTTACTATATAAACATAAACATAATATATTAATACGTGAAGTAAAAACTTGTGATTCGTTTTTGAAATACTTGCCGCAGACCGAGGAGTATGAAACTACGCACGGTTATAGTTGATGAAGAGAAGGATTGCCCAATGCTAATACTTTTTTCAAATATAGCAAAGCATACATAAAATCAACTAAAACACATTACACACACTACCTTGCATTTGACACAAACATATACATAATAAATGAAATAGAACATTCAATGTCATAGTATGAAAACACACAACGTCAAAAATGTCAGATGTCTTTGTCAAAATACCCGCTATTACTTTTAAATGCTGCTTAGCTAATAAAACCTCTTTTTACCTTTAACGAGTGGGTTCAAATTAACTTGAAAATTATTACAATTTATTTTAAATAAGAGAAATATTGGTACTACTTTGGACAATAAGTTTAGTTTTTTAATTTAAATTATGGTCGAACTTCGACCTTTGCTACAGGTGACTAGTATAATTAATAAGAGTAAGAAATGTATCTAAGAAACATTGTTAATCAACATGCCTTGTCATTAGTTGGCAATAGAATTAAAATAGAAATTTGTCTAATGCTCCTTAATCAACTCAAATATCACACGTCTCCGCAAAAAGTAACTTTTCATTCTCACATCTACCGTAATTACGTATGCTAAACTTGTGGCAAGTTCGTACCCACCCTTTTACTTCCAAGAGTATTTAATTAAGTTGAACGGCGTTGGTTTTGATATCTGACACCTGCTCAGAAATTAACGTCATTTTGAATAAAGTTTCTTTTATTGTATGTGATGTTATTAACACTTTGGCTACCGTTGATTAGAATGTGTGCTTATTCATAATATGCTATCGATTTGTCGCATTAGATAATATTATAAAATTTTGATTATAGTCATACTTATTTCTCTCTTGTAATACCTATCTTACAAGAGACTGTTTGACGAAAGAAAAACCTTAAACACAGGTAAATCATATCATACTAGACATACTATCAGACTAATATTATAAAGGCGAAAGTTTGTGAGTGTGTATGTTTGTTATTTCTTCACGACTAAACGGCTGTAAAGATTTTCATAAAATTTAGTAAGTTAGGTGATACTCTGGATTAAAATATAGACTACTTTTTACTGTCGGAAAATATCTTATTCTCACGGGACAATCGATTTTTGTTAACGCGGGTGAAGCTGCGGGATTCAATTAGTTTTACATAAAAACTACACAGTATTTCTCCTATTGCGATAATTAAATATCAGTAATATAGACAGGGTATACTAAATAACGTAACTCAATTACTTACATACGGAGTTACAGATCAACTGATAGACAACATAAGTTAATTATTCTGTTGGTAGTATTTAAACCCTAAAATCGAATACCTTAGGGAATATAATCTTAAAATACTCATTAAATACGAGACTACTGGGCCTGTCAAAAAATAATTAATTACAATTGTCATAATGAAAAACAACGCAATTAAAATTGCGACGTGCCATAACATACAGCGAATGGTGAACAATAAATTTCAGATGCATTCCCAATGAATGTGATGTATGTGTTGTTAATAAGTAGATATAACTTATGCGCAAAGTACCTACAGCATTCGCGTTGTTATTATGAAAATATCTGCAATCGGCTTAATTATATTATTTTCTTCACATAAAGATTATAACACAATTTATAGTTCGTCTATGGATACAGATGAAGTCCAAAAGAGAAGAAAGAAAATGTAGTGATCAGCACCACCACCACATTTTTTTCTTTTTTTTCGTTTATGAGATGGAAATTTTCATAAGCGATGCCGACGTCGAGGTATGTGGAGTTTTTACTCAGTAAAACGGTGCTGGTCGTCTGCAACGCTGCTCAGGGAAATCCGCGATTTGAAATGGAATGCAAGCGGAGTCCTTTGAACATATTGAACAATCAAAGGTGTACGACGATATGCTAAATATACATACCAACGCTCGCTTTGAGACCGCTGGGTTATTTAACTCTTACCGCCGTTATTTCGGTATTATCTTTGTTATCTTTTATTCGATACTTGTTACGACAAGCAGGAGTTCTCGTAGCCCTATTCTGGTCCCGGGATCGCATTACCACTTTCATATTCATGTTTTTAAAAAATGTATCAAAATAATTCAGTTCCTATTTCTGATTTTGAAAGGCTATATTCTGATTTGAAGGATATGTAAAATAAACATTAATACGTTGCATTCCTTAATCTTAACTTAATCCTTATACTAACCTAGGTATAAATTAAATTCTGTTTAAAGTTATTCACTTAGCAAAAAGTGGAGTACATGTTGGAGTACTACTTAGATTTTGCAAAAAAGACGTCTCTGTAGTTCCGGGATCAGAATAGAGCTACGGCAACCCCTGCCTGTCATAAGAGGCGACTAAAAGGGGCTTCCGGGGTTGCAGATGGCTAGAGTGGGAGCTAGAACCGTTCGGTCAGGCAATCACGGGAAGGACGGCGGTATATGTGGTCGCATACCGTCGTAAAAACAAAACGGAGTGGTGAGCCCAGCCGCCCATCTGGGAGTAGCCCGATGGGGCAACGCGCTCGAAGGATTCCGGTTGAAGTCGTTTCGAGATCCCGAAAGTCGTTTCGAAATTTCTCTCAAACACGTTTGAGGAGTCCGCCATGAGAGCTCTACTTCAAAATCATTGCGGCTACGCTCATGTTGTGCATGTTTGTGTCACATAAGCAACCCGTTTGTGTTATTGGTAGATTTTGTAATTATAAAACTGAGATTGCCGTGCATCCCGCAGGTCTTACCAGCAATGCTCCGTTGCATTGTAATTCGAAAGGGACGATAAAGCAAGCTTCAAATGTAAGTTGATAAGACAGATGAGGCAACCACCTTAGTTCTCGGGATTGGCAACACTTCAGTGATTGACTTCAGATAGAACCGCCATTCTATATAAAGATGCTTACAGTATGTCTGTCTGTGGACGGCCACAACCATTGTCAGGTGGATTGCGTGCTCGTTTGCTACTTAAATCGGTTTAAAAAAAAAGAAAAAAAATGTGAAATGATTATTCTATGCTAAAATTCTATTGTAAAAATGATATCATCTGCAAAGCGGTCTATTAAACTAAAAGTATGAATGAGGACAAATGCGTGCTGGGGATTATATTATTACTGATATCCCAAGGCGTCCCTTTGTTGGGACAAAATTACGAGATTAAGGAGCCTTTATGCTGTTGATGGAGGTGAGGCCTCGCTGGCCTGAGCTCATTTGGAATTAATTACGTAATTTAACTTATTTCATTATTTACTGGTATCTGTGGCGCGCGCCATGTTTTGGATATGATTTTATTCAAAATAATATTAAACAATATATCTTATAGTATTTTCAAAATATACTTTTATACAAAACGCTTATAACATATTGTTAAGTTTATCATTCTTTCATGTTCAAAACGATGAATATCGATGCTGTCAATTCGTTAAAATACGGTTTAACTTTGCATCGTACTTGCATCATAAATCGTTAAAAGTTCATGAAAGCAATGCAGTTATTAATGTATGAAGTTCATACATTAATAACTGTTTTGCTTTAATTTATTGCTCGGAATATGATTCAGACACTATATATAAATGGTATAAACGATAAATATACTTAAAACACATGTACACTTTTATATGAGGCGACCATCATAGTCCTCGGGAGTAGCAACGCATCTGTGTTTGACTTCAGATAGAACTGTTCTGTATGAAGTTGATTACAGATGTCCATGAGCGGCAGTGACCACTTACCATCAGGTGGACTGCATGCTCGTTTGCTACTTCAGTCAAATAAAAAAAATGTAAAATACAATTATTATCTGTTAATATAATACTATACATTATAAATATAAATATGTTAAGAAAGGTATATAATTATTCCTTGAGCTTAATCACTTGTAGAAACAACAATGAGGGATTTTCAAGTGATTAAGTGCAATGAAAAAGTTTTCTACGACATCTTAATGATTAAGAGTAGCAACAAATTAGTACCAACTTTAAGAATATTAATCTGAATATTAATTCTTATCTTATTTGAGGTTGATTACAGATGTCCACGTGCAATGCTTAAAAACATGCTTGAAACACTTTCTGCACTAATAGCCCCACAGAATGATTTGGCCTGTATTGCAGGTGCCATGCCACAAAGACGAATACACAAACACCGGGAATTAAACACGGAACCCACCGCGGTTCAGACTGGTATGGTAACAGTACCGCCACACTGTTCGTCAAACAGTAACAGTGATCACTTACTATCGGTGTAGACTACATGTTGTTGTCAACCCATTATTCTCCCACTGCTGGGCGCGGGTCTTCTCTCAGAATGAGAGAGTATTAGGCCGTAGTCCACCGCGCTGGCCAAGTGCGAATTGGTGGACTTCACACACCTCCGAGAACTTTTTTTTTTTTAAAGAACTCTCGGGTGTGTAGGTTTCCTCACGATGTTTTCCTTCACCGAAAAGCAGTGATAATTAATTTCTAATACGCACATAATTTTAGAAAAATCAGTGGTGCGTGCCGGGGTTTTGAACCTCGGACCTCCCGATCGAGAGGGCAAGTTTCAACCATCAGGCTATCACTGTAGACTACATACTAGTTTGTTATGCATAATATACTGCATAATAATACGACGTACATGTACAGCGCTTTGTCAAACTTATACTTAATAGTATAATTTTATTTATTAACTCACAACACAGAGACAGGGCGGGCACGAGCTAAGAGCAAGGGCGGTGGATATTCGATTATCCAAATTTCATCAATACATAATAAAGACCTTCAACGTGTATATCCTGATTATAAATCCTTATTCTTAGTAATAATACTCTTACTGCAGCTATAGAATAGTAATGGTTTTATAAAAAACTAGCAGACTCGGCGAACTTCATTCCGCCTAAAAGTCAAATCCCTAAAATTATCAGCGTTTCTCTACGAGCATGTATTATACATAAAAACCTTTGTTTGATTCACTCGATCGATTAAAAAAAAAACTTCATCAAAATCCGTAGCGTAGTTTTAAAGATCTAAGCATACATAGGGTACAGACAGCGCGAAGCTACTTTGTTTTGTACTATGTAGTGGAGTACTTACCTGTAAAAAATCATTGCCAACTGCTAGGGACGGGTTTCACCTCTAAATTTGAGAGTCTTAAGCTTGATCCACTTCGATGCTTCATTGGTAAAAGGGATATGTGACCAATCTCTGTCGGATTTTTCAAAACACCCATAAAGCCACATGGAATATTATTTTCAAGGGATAAAAACCGGAATCAACCACTGAACGTGGCTTTTAACGCAAGGATGTGTGCAAAAATAAATTAAAGGAATTATGCCACTAGCAGTACACCGGTATTTTTAATATTGAGTATAAATTTGCAGCTTTAAATATAATTCAGTCTCTGGATGTCGTAAAGGCAACATAAAGTAATTAAAATGACTCAAATCCGCGATAAAATTTATTACTTTCAAGAAATAAGGTGAAATAAATTACTTTGGGTGACGTTTTCTCTTAATTTAACACTGTCTTAAATTAATGTACCTACAGTCGCTGTCGTCAGGTACATTTTTTATTAAAATACTTTACTATGGCTCCTAAGCGTTTTATCTCAATTGCGCCAATTTATAGGGATCTGAATTGGTCTATTTTATCTACTTCTTACAAACTATGAATGCTGAGACATACTCCTTCACTCCACAACTTAAGGATGTGAAGGCTTGAACACGATTTGCTGTGATGTAAATACGGTGCCTGTAGGGCGTCAATCTTTATATCGGCCATTTAGAATCCACTGAAGGATATAAATCCTATTTCCATTGGTGAACTTCCAGTGCGCCCCGGTCTTATTGTGCATCTTTCAAAGGATATCGTGGGAAGTGACTTATCGTGTTAAAGCCTAGCAACAGAACTTAGATCATATTTTCGTATTATTTACACATAATCGTTATCCATACCAAATTAAAGGTTGCTGAACGATGGTTCAAACGGGGAGATACCGCCGCAACGCCTATTTCTAACGTGAAGCAGCTCTTCCGTTTCAGTAGAAGGTTGTGGTTTCCGGCTCAATTTAGAAAAGCCGACCGTCAGTCCTTGTAAGTTGCAACACATCTCTGATTAACTTCAGATTGAATCCATATCCTATATGAAGTTTCTTACAGATGTCCGTGGATGTGTTCACATACCATCAAGTAGACTGCATGATAGTTTGATACTTCAATCTTATAAAAAAATACCATTATTATCCCACTACTGGTCATGAGTTTTCTCTCAGATTGAGAGAACTATAGGCTATAGGTCACCACGTTGCACAAGTGCAAATTGGTAGATTTCACACAACCTAGAGACCTATTTCTAAATAACTCTCAGGTTTACAGGTTTTCCCAATTTCCTTCGCCATAAAACACTAAAAACTAATTTCAATAAAATTCAACTTCGTGCCTGGGATACGAGTTTCGGACCCGCGATTGAGAGGCCGAGCTAATCATTAGACTATCACTGCTCTAGAATACTTAAAATCAACACAAACGTAGATTCCTGTTATCAAATATTTTCGCTAAGGCACGAAATAATCCAGAAACAACAGGTATGCAGACAGTACGGGAACGCCAAAAATAATCCCTGCAAATATAGACCCAAAACTTTGTCCGCATACCACGTACTGCTTTCAGCAAAAGTTGAAGTTCAAACTGCCGCATCAAATAGTTGGAATATTCGTGTCGGCGTACATAGTTTTACTGCTTTTTGTACAAAGTGCTTTCTGTTCCCGCGCGGTGATTTTAATTGAAAACGAAACAAGTGACATGAGTTCACCTGATGTTTTTAGAAGGCAAACTCATAGGACTACTGAGGTTTTTACGAAGGAATTAATGATTTAGCACAAATGTCGTAACAAAAGAAAATGCTGACAACTTATTGCCCAATGTAGAATTTATAATTTCTCAAGAATAACATGTCATCCTGGTTTCGAATGATAAGTATGTATGAATCCTGAAAACCCTTATCCAATCTAGAATTGAAAGGTGGTAAAACGTTTTGCCGTTCGTTTCCGGCAATACTATTGTCACGCGTGTTTGTTAAGGCGTCAGTGGCCACACACCATCAAATGAATTGTGTGTATGTTCGTTACCTGATTGTAGACTATAAATTTACATACATTTGTGACTATTAAAAGCAGAAATAAAAGCGTCTTCACTACCACTACAAGGTATAAATAACTAGTTGACCCGGCGAACTTCGTTCCGCCTAAAAGTCACAAATCTAAAATAATTAGTGTTTTTTGTTTATATATTATACATGTATTATACATACAAACGTTCCTTTTGAATCACTCTTTCTATTTAAAAAACTGCATTAAAATCCGTAGCTTACTTTTAAAGATCTAAGCCTACACACATAGGGAGAGAAAGCGGGAAGGTACTTTGTTTTATACTATGTAGTAATTAAAATTAAAGCATATCAGTTATGAAGTCAGCCTTCATTATTTTGACGTAGTTATTCAGCAAGCACCAACTTCAGTAGTATGTACTCAAGTAGCTTATTTGAATTATTTTTAATCATATTTTAATATTAGATGACATTGATGTCATCTAATTACAGGCTAGTGAGCCTTACATCAAAATAAATCAATATTATTAAAATTCTATACGCCCTTTTGCGTGGAAGTCATGGTATCCCGTTTAATCTTATTTCAATTTTATCCCTATTCAAGTTGCCTTCAAAAACAAACGTGCTAATCCCAACACTGTGTTTTGAGCAGTCACGTAGGACTATTGTTGGCTTTGTGCCTTTAAAATGCACGTATGCCTCACTGGGTGCTCTGAAAGGCTGACACTTGACACGCTGTGTTCTATCCGCGTACTGATCGAGAGCTTTTGTTTAGTAAGTGGGAAAGAAACGCGCATTATGTCAGTGAATTCCACCCCACAATAGACTATAGATTATTTATTATAGCACTATATGGTATTTTAAGTCGTATCCACATATATTACATGACGAATGTAAGTTACACAGATGTAACACACTGTTTGTACGTGTAATGTTTTAAAGTAAAAAAATATTCAGAAGAAACGCAAAGTAAAATGACAATCTGCTGAGTTTTTGTCGGATTTTTTTGGGGTTGTGTTTCTATCCTGTAGTCGGTTAAGAAAAAAATTAACTGACAATTTATACGTTTCTACTTACTACTTGTATGTAATTTTGAGTGTTACTCTTTTTATTAATGTTGTCTACCAATTTGCACTTGGCCGCCGCGGTGGACAATGGTTCAAAACTCTCTCATTCTGAGAGAAGGCCCGTGCCTAGCAGCGGGACATTAATGAGTTTACACAATGTTTTGGTGCTTAGTTTAATAACTAAGGATAAAGTAATTATCGCGTATCTCAAAATGATTAAAAACATAATTATTTTAAAAACATAATTAAATTATATCGTCTCAAAAAAATGGATTAATCAGTGAGAGTTACATCTATTTCTTTATTAATTTAAAAGACGACGAAAATATAACATATTTTTTCAAAGATGTTTCTAAAAAAATAGAATCCAAATAAGAAAAAATGCTTATTAAATTATGCTAAAAACATTAGTGAATTTGTTCGTATTTACAAATTCACTAAAACGACGATTATTTAAAGTACAAGAATGTCTACTAATTTATACTTAGTAAATGTTGATCATGATAGTTGAGTTCAATCTGCGAGTTTGAGTTAGAAACTTTCTTGCTAAGGAAGTTCATCAAAGCAAAAGTTCTAGTGCTTATATGCTTAGAATCTGTTTAACACCTATACAATTTAACTATTTGCAAACTGTAATTGTAATTGAAAAGGCTTATTGCTAATTGCGCCAATTTATAGGGATCTGAATTGGTCTATTTTATCTACTTCTTACAAACTATGAATGCTGAGACATACTCCTTCACTCCACAACTTAAGGATGTGAAGGCTTGAACACGATTTGCTGTGATGTAAATACGGTGCCTGTAGGGCGTCAATCTTTATATCGGCCATTTAGAATCCACTGAAGGATATAAATCCTATTTCCATTGGTGAACTTCCAGTGCGCCCCGGTCTTATTGTGCATCTTTCAAAGGATATCGTGGGAAGTGACTTATCGTGTTAAAGCCTAGCAACAGAACTTAGATCATATTTTCGTATTATTTACACATAATCGTTATCCATACCAAATTAAAGGTTGCTGAACGATGGTTCAAACGGGGAGATACCGCCGCAACGCCTATTTCTAACGTGAAGCAGCTCTTCCGTTTCAGTAGAAGGTTGTGGTTTCCGGCTCAATTTAGAAAAGCCGATCGTCAGTCCTTGTAAGTTGCAACACATCTCTGATTAACTTCAGATTGAATCCATATCCTATATGAAGTTTCTTACAGATGTCCGTGGATGTGTTCACATACCATCAAGTAGACTGCATGATAGTTTGATACTTCAATCTTATAAAAAAATACCATTATTATCCCACTACTGGTCATGAGTTTTCTCTCAGATTGAGAGAACTATAGGCTATAGGTCACCACGTTGCACAAGTGCAAATTGGTAGATTTCACACAACCTAGAGACCTATTTCTAAATAACTCTCAGGTTTACAGGTTTTCCCAATTTCCTTCGCCATAAAACACTAAAAACTAATTTCAATAAAATTCAACTTCGTGCCTGGGATACGAGTTTCGGACCCGCGATTGAGAGGCCGAGCTAATCATTAGACTATCACTGCTCTAGAATACTTAAAATCAACACAAACGTAGATTCCTGTTATCAAATATTTTCGCTAAGGCACGAAATAATCCAGAAACAACAGGTATGCAGACAGTACGGGAACGCCAAAAATAATCCCTGCAAATATAGACCCAAAACTTTGTCCGCATACCACGTACTGCTTTCAGCAAAAGTTGAAGTTCAAACTGCCGCATCAAATAGTTGGAATATTCGTGTCGGCGTACATAGTTTTACTGCTTTTTGTACAAAGTGCTTTCTGTTCCCGCGCGGTGATTTTAATTGAAAACGAAACAAGTGACATGAGTTCACCTGATGTTTTTAGAAGGCAAACTCATAGGACTACTGAGGTTTTTACGAAGGAATTAATGATTTAGCACAAATGTCGTAACAAAAGAAAATGCTGACAACTTATTGCCCAATGTAGAATTTATAATTTCTCAAGAATAACATGTCATCCTGGTTTCGAATGATAAGTATGTATGAATCCTGAAAACCCATATCCAATCTAGAATTGAAAGGTGGTAAAACGTTTTGCCGTTCGTTTCCGGCAATACTATTGTCACGCGTGTTTGTTAAGGCGTCAGTGGCCACACACCATCAAATGAATTGTGTGTATGTTCGTTACCTGATTGTAGACTATAAATTTACATACATTTGTGACTATTAAAAGCAGAAATAAAAGCGTCTTCACTACCACTACAAGGTATAAATAACTAGTTGACCCGGCGAACTTCGTTCCGCCTAAAAGTCACAAATCTAAAATAATTAGTGTTTTTTGTTTATATATTATACATGTATTATACATACAAACGTTCCTTTTGAATCACTCTTTCTATTAAAAAAACTGCATTAAAATCCGTAGCTTACTTTTAAAGATCTAAGCCTACACACATAGGGAGAGAAAGCGGGAAGGTACTTTGTTTTATACTATGTAGTAATTAAAATTAAAGCATATCAGTTATGAAGTCAGCCTTCATTATTTTGACGTAGTTATTCAGCAAGCACCAACTTCAGTAGTATGTACTCAAGTAGCTTATTTGAATTATTTTTAATCATATTTTAATATTAGATGACATTGATGTCATCTAATTACAGGCTAGTGAGCCTTACATCAAAATAAATCAATATTATTAAAATTCTATACGCCCTTTTGCGTGGAAGTCATGGTATCCCGTTTAATCTTATTTCAATTTTATCCCTATTCAAGTTGCCTTCAAAAACAAACGTGCTAATCCCAACACTGTGTTTTGAGCAGTCACGTAGGACTATTGTTGGCTTTGTGCCTTTAAAATGCACGTATGCCTCACTGGGTGCTCTGAAAGGCTGACACTTGACACGCTGTGTTCTATCCGCGTACTGATCGAGAGCTTTTGTTTAGTAAGTGGGAAAGAAACGCGCATTATGTCAGTGAATTCCACCCCACAATAGACTATAGATTATTTATTATAGCACTATATGGTATTTTAAGTCGTATCCACATATATTACATGACGAATGTAAGTTACACAGATGTAACACACTGTTTGTACGTGTAATGTTTTAAAGTAAAAAAATATTCAGAAGAAACGCAAAGTAAAATGACAATCTGCTGAGTTTTTGTCGGATTTTTTTGGGGTTGTGTTTCTATCCTGTAGTCGGTTAAGAAAAAAATTAACTGACAATTTATACGTTTCTACTTACTACTTGTATGTAATTTTGAGTGTTACTCTTTTTATTAATGTTGTCTACCAATTTGCACTTGGCCGCCGCGGTGGACAATGGTCCAAAACTCTCTCATTCTGAGAGAAGGCCCGTGCCTAGCAGCGGGACATTAATGAGTTTACACAATGTTTTTGGTGCTTAGTTTAATAACTAAGGATAAAGTAATTATCGCGTATCTCAAAATGATTAAAAACATAATTATTTTAAAAACATAATTAAATTATATCGTCTCAAAAAAATGGATTAATCAGTGAGAGTTACATCTATTTCTTTATTAATTTAAAAGACGACGAAAATATAACATATTTTTTCAAAGATGTTTCTAAAAAAATAGAATCCAAATAAGAAAAAATGCTTATTAAAATATGCTAAAAACATTAGTGAATTTGTTCGTATTTACAAATTCACTAAAACGACGATTATTTAAAGTACAAGAATGTCTACTAATTTATACTTAGTAAATGTTGATCATGATAGTTGAGTTCAATCTGCGAGTTTGAGTTAGAAACTTTCTTGCTAAGGAAGTTCATCAAAGCAAAAGTTCTAGTGCTTATATGCTTAGAATCTGTTTAACACCTATACAATTTAACTATTTGCAAACTGTAATTGTAATTGAAAAGGAATAAACAAATACATTAAGTAGAAGTGGGGTCTCTTCAACTTTTTATAAAATCGTTGCGAATCTCCCCATTTGCTCGCAAAAACACTTAATATCCTCACAAATTTTATATAGTATTTCTGATTGCATTCATTTCAATCCGTTCCTTTAATTTAAATAAAAACATCCAAATAAATTAGCAATTCTCATTTTTCCTTAAGAATATAACTTTTTTATGTTGTAAAAAATGTAAAAGTCGAAAATAAATTATTATAATATGAAGAAAATAGTAAGTATTCAAAAAATAAATAAATGCATTATGTAATACATTTATCACTAACTTTTAATACGATTCCATTGGCAAAGTATAACTACATAGTATAAAACAAAGTCTCTTCTTGTTGTCTGTCCCTATGTATGCTTAGATCTTTAAAACTACGCTACGGATTTTAATGCAGTTTTTTTAATAGGTAGATTGATTCAAGAAGAAGGTTTTAGGTATAATACATGTATAATAGAAGTCCACCAATTCGCACTTGGCCAGCGCGGTGGACTATGGCCTTAAACTCTCTCATTCCGAGAGAAGATCCGTGCCCAGCAGTGGGAGAGTAATGGCTTGACGACAAACATGTATAATATTGTAAAAAAAAGACTGATAATTTTCGATTTTTGACTTTTAGGCGGAACGAAGTGCACTGGGTCAACTAGTAATTAATAAGTTGCAAACAAGTATGCAGCCCGCCCGACTGCTTGCGTCGGGACCACGGGTACGCTAAGCACCCGTCCGCGGTCCTGTCTGTGATTGCGCGCGTGTGGGCTTATCTCTGGTTGCGTTGGAGCTGGCCTTGGAAATCAACCTTAGATGAGACCTTTCCCTGACATTTGCCGCATATGCGTTGGTACACCTGAGGATTAGGTTATGTTTCCCTTATAACATCCTTCAGATCAGAATACAGCAGCGCTTTCCATAGGAAATACGGCAAAAATAAGTGGGGCGGTGGTGCCTCCGAAGACGAAAACCAAAATATTCTATCAAATATAAAGCATGTAGTTGTAGTTTCAAATTCATTACAAACTTAAAGCGACTCGATTGTTGTATTGTTACGAAAAATTTCAGCAATAAAAAGACAAAAGTACGAGAATAGAGTTAACGAAACTTAAATAAAAAATATCAACAGGCACTAGTAAAGATGATTTTAATAGATCAAATTTTTATCAAGGTCGTATATACATTTTTAAGCACGGTTATGATATAAGATTTTGATTAAAATACATAGATTAAGTACAGTTCAGAATATAATTACAATAATTGTACTTAGGCTCTACAATATTAAGTTAATTCGTTACATATATTCAAAATTCAAATTCTTTCAAATTCTTTATTGGTATAACAAGTTGTACACAAACATAAATTGTTGTTGGGACATCCTTTTAAGTAAGAAAAATACTTGTGCCAGGATGCCCCGCTCTTCCGTAACTTAAATAAACTAGTACAGTTTGCTTAATAACAATGAAAATATATTAATGTAGTATTGAGTTTGTGTGTGTGTGTGTGTGTGTGTGTGTGTGTGCGTGTGTGTGTGCGCGCGCGCGCGCGCGTGTGTATGTGTGTATATCAATTGCGTACACTTAACAGAACTTCGGTCTCGTTAAAGTCATGCTTTGTTAGCCAATCAGTGACTATTTTCTTCAAGACATGTTGCTTATACAAGCTACTAATATTTAGTATTTTATTTATTTTGTTGTATACAACAGCTGATTGTTTCATATATTGTCGAGTAGCAAAATAAGTTTTTACGCCAGTTGAATTTACTTTAAATCTTCTTCTTATGCTTTTATCTGTATTAAATTCTAAGCTTTTATGTTTTTCTAACACTATGTATAATATATATAATTTTCTTACATTTAATAATTGGGCAGTTTGGTATAATTCTTGTGTGGGAAATCTATAGGGTTTACCATACATGACTTTTAATAACGACCGTTGGGCTCGTTCAAGTCCAAGAAACTTCATTTTCGAGGCTCCACCCCATACTGGAATGCAGTATGTTAAAATTGATTGAGCTAGAGCAATATACACTTGATTCAAAATTTGTTTACTCGCTACATATCTGAGGTTTTTAAAAATCCAAATCAGTTTTTGTATTCTACTAGTTGTTAGTTCCAGATGAGTGTGCCAAGAAAGTCTTTGATCTATCATTATACCCAGATACTTTGTACAGTCAACTTTTTCAATTGTAGGACATATGCAGTCGTGCTGAGATTGACAAGTGTGAATTTTAAGATTGAGGTTCATTGGTTGTGTACGTTTGTTAATTGAGAAGCATATATAATTTGTTTTTGAGGTATTAAGTGATAACAAGTTTTGTTTCAGCCATTGAGCTATTTTACTTAGACCTGTTTCCGCTGTCCTATATACTTCTTCCCACGATTTTCCTGTAAAAACTATAGCAGTATCATCTGCATATGCGTAAATATGACCGTTATTAAGTTTTATATTACATAAATCGTTAATGTAAATGAGAAATAGGGTAGGCCCGAGGACGCTACCTTGTGGAGCCCCATAAGTCATTTGAAGGTCATTGCTGATGAAATCCCCGATTTTAACTCTTTGAGTCCGTTCACTCAAGTAATTTATAATCAATTTAAGTTGGGTTCCTCTAATACCTATTTTATCTAGCTTGTTGACAAGTATGGGAATAGACACAGTGTCAAAAGCCTTTAACTTAAAACATTTTTGCATTATATTATAGATCGTGATTAAACTTTGATCCGGTGCCACAGAATGTATCTACGTTGGTATCCCTGATAACCATATACAAGGCTGACCGATGTGGTAACACGATATTCCAGATTCGACCCGAACCAAAATTGGATGTAAATGATAAATTAAGAATTCCATTCCGAGTCTGGGACTTTGTATATTTGTGTTTATATGTGACTGTGACTCACCAGAGAATCTGTCTAAATGACTACGAATGTTACAAGCTCTAAAGCCTTAAAATAACAGTAGGTATTGCTGACTGATCATACTGATTTACGAAATATTAGAATTTATCTCATTTCAGTTAATATTTTCATCTCCAGCCCTTAAGTAAAGGTTTGAAGTAAATTTCCTTCGATATTTGCGAACGGATTTTGCGTTAGGGAAATTTTCCGTCCATTAAGAATGTAAAATGAGTTCCCGGTGTATGAAAATAATCATAAGGGTTAAATTCTGCGTGTATTCCAATATTAATATAATCAGCTACACGCTACAATAGTCGCATTGATTCTGAAATCGTAATGTTATATATCTATTAGACTTTCGAGATCTAGTACTGGACGAACCAATTTTGTATACAGTCTTCAATATATTGAACCAAATAGGCAAATAATAAGTATCATTGAGCTTGCATCAAATGTGGAGAATTTCCGAAAAATACTTGCAAACCCAATTTAACCCTCTTAGGAGTTTCTTTTCCAAAAATGTAAAACCAGAAAGCGTAACTCCTGCCTCCCCTAGGGGTTGAATTTAAAAAAAATCCTTCCTTAGTGCATGTCTACGTCATAAGAGAAATACGTGTGTGAAAATTTAAGTGTCTAGGCTCTTTGTTTTTGATCGATGCATTGATATGTCAGTCAGTTACGTTTGCCCTATAGAATAACAATGCATATAAATAATATCTGAATGACCACATATGTTGTATCATCTGTAGGCATGATGTAATAAAGTCGAATGTTTCTAAAGAACTATCATACAAATACATCTACGTTATGTCATTGCGTTATGTTTATATATTATCAAAATGCATATGGATGTCCATGGGCGGCAGTGACCACTTACCATCACGTGGACTGCATGCTCGTTTGCTACTTCATTAATATTAAAAAAAAACGCAAAAAAAAAAAAAAAACTGCTGCACGTTGGAAATGGACCTTACAAATTTATAATTACAAAGAGTAGCAATATATTTATTTTTGCTTATACCTACTTTGGCTTTAAAATACTACCTTAAAACAACATAGAACAAGAATATCCGTATTTCTTTTGGTAATACTAAAATAAATAGAATATTACAAATATTTAAAATCAAATCAACAAATAAGCATATCATATATTGTAGGTAATACCGATTTTCCTCAAACAAGAATATCTGATTTCCATAGACTTACGTAAGAAAATATACCAATATTTACCTGTGACTTTAATCTGTTTAACTTATAGGTTAATATACCTAAGTCAATTCCTTGGTTTCCCGGTAAAGATTGAAGATGATTAATACTTCCATCAAAGTTAATATGTATGTATATAGCTCGCTTTAGGACATTGTGCATGCGGCTTTGGACCGTAACAGAGTCGTGATACATAATACATTGGTCTGCAGCGGTTTGATAGATGAGGCACATTACCTTGTGACCGGGTCTTCGGAGACTGAGTGACTTGCAAACGATTTCCCATATATATACCACGTAAATGAGGATATTCGTCATAACACGTAAAGTAATTATTATATTAATACGTGAAGCAAAAATTTGTGACGGATTTTTAAGTAATATGCCGCGGACGGATTAGTATGAAATTTTGCACGGTTATAGTGGACGTAGAGAAGAAGTGCAGAATGTTAATATTTTTTTCAAATAATGCATTTTTCATACATAAAATCAACTAAAAACACGTTACACACACTGCCTTGCATTTGTCACAAACACATATGTACTTAGTAAATGAAATAGAACATTCAATGTCTTACTATGAAAAGACACAACGTCAAGAATGTCAGATGACATTTGATTTGAATTAGAGAAATATTCGTACTAATTTGGACAATATGAAGTTTAGTTTTTTAATTTAAATTACGGTCGAATTTCGGCCGATGCGACGGGCGACTAGTAATCATAAATATAGTTCCTAATTTTATTTTCTTAACATATAATAATGCTTGTTTATTACATCTGTAATGAGGTTCCATTAAAATTATACGCATTAAAATATTACTTAATTTTTTTTGTAGACTTCGAGGATCTTAGATGGCCACCTGCGGCCGCGGTCACGTTCGGTATTAAAATTTAAAATATTTTAATTATACTTATAACCTATAATATAGAATATAAATATACATAATCTAGAGAATATCGAGATCCCTCAACAAATAGAGTAGAAATATTTCAGCACTTTTTGTCTTGTGTAGTGTACCTAAATAACACTGTAATAATTTATGTTATTCGTGAAAATTCTCGTGTAAGTGAATATTGTATATTCTTATGAGAATAAAGATATCTCAAACCTCAAACCTCAATATAGCTTAGAGAAACTACATGTATGTAGATTATTATGAAGAGATTTCTCTAGACAATTTACTTCGGATATCACATAGAGGTAGTGCCGATACATATTCGTATCATACAAATATTATATCACATACAGTTTATATTCACATACCGTTTATATTATCAGCGATTCAGTTATTCGAATTGAAAACACGTTTTGTTAAAATATCCGGTATGTTTTAACAATACGTATTTTCAATTTCACAGGTGCGGACAGGATGTTCATTTCAGCGCTTCAGTTCAACGGTGATATCAAATAATTTATTTTAGAAAATATTTTATTCTCGTGCCACTTTATTCTCGTGCTACTTCTATATTTGCACCGTATATAGAAGAAGTATTGATAATTATAATTATTAAACGTCTATTCAAGAATGTATTACTGTAAAGTAAAGAACTACATTAGATATCGAAAAGAATAATCATCGCTTCAGAAGCATAGTCGATCATTACTAACGTAGCGTCTCCATCATTGATCAACTTAAGTAGAACACAAGTGTGATCTACAACGACAACAACTGCATCAATGATGACTTGTACTGCCTATTCTTTTTCATAAATTCGAAGTAGAAACGAGCATGCAGTCCACCTGATGGTAAGTGGTCACTGCCGCCCACAGACATCTGTAAATAACTCCATACAGAACAGGGTTTCAATCTGCAGTCAATCACAGATGCATTGCTGCTCTCGGAGACATAGATGGTCGCCTCAAATGAAAGCGTGCTCGAATGAAAATAATTCGATTTTACGATATCGTTTTAAGCCCGCACAGAAGAGAATGGCGGTTTAGTGAAATCTATTTTTTAAAACATGACAGTGATCTCATCAAAGAAGCGATGGGCGAAAGTAATTTGGTCATATCGTCAAATATTATATGTATTAAAATTCACCTAAGAGTCCACACTGAATAATATTGTTAAAGGATCAGTATAACTTACAATCAGTACATTTCAAAAGGTTTATGGATCAATAAATGTAGGAATGAATGGAAAGTTTAACACACTCTGAATACGTTATATATATTATATTATAAATAATATACTTATTGTATCCACTTGTCAAAAGTCCAACATTTTAAATCATCTTACAAACGCAAAGAATATTTTTTACCCGAATCTCCATTAACCGGTACAAACTGAATACAGTAGACAAAGCTTTCCCTATTTCTTGTTTCATCCTATCTATAATATTTTTGGATGAAAATATATGTGTAACCATTGCTACACAAAATGTTGTACGTAATTGTAACAGAAACAACTTACCAATACGTAATTTTATGTTCTTACATACAATTTAATTTTATCTACTTTATTCTGAAAAATAATTTCGTGCCAAGAACAGCAAAAACCTGAAAATACCGCTGTAATGATGAAAATCTATATGTGAAAGTAACAGGTGCTCCTTACATTTATTACAATTACAATTTAGTTCTCACAATAAGCCACAGTCACACATGAGTCCGAAATCTGCGAATACCTTCCCGTATTTCAGATCCAGCTGCATAATATAGTCTAGAAACTTTATACGTTTCGAAACTTATAATTAACTCGTATTTCAGTTAACTTTTCAAATTGGGTTGATAACGTCGCAGCATTCGTGACGCTGGATATTGGACACCACAGATTTATTTTGATTTATATTGAACCCGTGAGTTTTTTGCCAGCTATATACATTTATTTCTTTTTTTTATCTGACTAAAGTAGCAAACTAGCATGCAGTCTCTGCCACCCATGAACATCTGTAATCAAATTCAACATCTGAAGTCAATCACAGATGCGTTGCCACTCCCAAGGACAATGATGGTCGCTTCATGTGGAAGTGTGCCGGCACCACACACTTCTAACAAAACTATATTATTATTTTTATTTGGTCAAAATCTTTTTTGTCGGCACCGTAACGTATTTTTGTTATATAAACGACAACAAACCCTTACTGAGCTTATATGAC
Organism: Spicauda simplicius; assembly: GCA_949699795.1. NCBI lineage: Eukaryota > Metazoa > Arthropoda > Insecta > Lepidoptera > Hesperiidae > Spicauda > Spicauda simplicius. The sequence continues at coordinate 8,773,717 of OX453062.1, forward strand.
AACAGCATTTTCTATTGTGTCGTGAGTGCCATGGACAAACCCATGCCATCTACTTTCTTTTTTCTCCAAACGTTCAAAAGGTTCCCTTTACAATTTAAGAAGGTAATGAGCAGGCAGGCATTTAAAGAAAAAGTCACAGGTTAGTACTTCAAACAACATTTCCTGAACTAATTGGAATGATTATTATTATTCTACTCGTTGTTTATATTTGTATTGTGTTTACTATATTTATATAGTGTTTATTTATTATTATTATTATAACTTTATTACTTTATTAGTATACATGCATAATTATATTTAATATCGATTTTTGTTTTTTTTCTCCTTTTCTATTCTAATATTTCAATTTAATATAATACCGCCTTCGATGATATCTGCTTTTTCTAAAGGTCAACTGGGAGAGAATGCCTATGGCATTAAGTCCGCCTTTGTACGACTTTAGGTATATAAGTATAAATAAATAAAATGTTACCCAACGTTAAAGAAGCACTCCAGGATTATGTGAGATTCTTAACGCAGTCAAACCCTCCCGGTGGCTATCCTCAGCGCTACGAAAATTGACCCGGGATCTCCGAAGGAACGCAACCGTTGCCCCATGGGCTCCTCCGAGGTATGAATTAAATGTATTAAACGTAAGATATAATATAAATTACATCGAAACCAAAACACAACAAATTAGCTACTTAGCAGTGATTTAAGTTATTATCAACGCTGTGTTTCAAACACAATATTTGTATAATAACATTAACGTGGCAATTTTGGGATGATAATGCTTGTACAAATATTAACTGTTTGAGTATAGCAACAAATAAACGCAAGTATTTAAATAAATTTAAACAAACACGTCTTTTGTTTTAGCAGAGCACTTTATGAAACATTTTGCGATAATATTGCCTTTAAAATGTGTGTTGGATATATTCACGTGATCATCCGCTTTCATGCAAATAAAGTGTCTTTTAAATCTGATTTGAGTGCCTATTTCATATATTTTTTTAGTTCTTATTAAATCTGACAACAATTACGACATGACGCGATAGAGTCAGTTGCGAAACATGAGATAACTTAAGATACATAACCTAGGCTGTAGACGCTGTAGTACTCTGGATTTTATTTTATTTTTTTGCTCTCGAGGGGGAAACCTTCAAAAGGTACCCGACGCCGTGGGAGCGACGCAGGGTTATGTGGGATTTTAACGCACTAAAACCTCCCCGGTGGCCGTCCTCGGCGCTATAAAGAGGACTCCGGGAACTCGGACCGACCGCAACCGGAAGGAATTTTAATTCTAGAGATGCATCTCAAAATTTAAATACTTCTGGGCATATTATATACGAGTCACCATTTCAATGTTGCATAAACCTTGGCAAATAAGAGCCTTAGGTATATTAATAATTTTCTGGAAGTGTATTCTTTGATAGATGTCTATATAGCCACCGACCTGGGATTTTTTCAGTTAGATTGACTTAAATTCTTCTTTTTTATTTAACACTATACTACTCATGCATTAGAATCACTTACCTCGCTTTCGTAATCAGTAGATGTTATTTTGATTATAATATAACTAGTTGACCCGGCGAACTTCGTTCCGCCTAAATAATGTTAACTTTTAAATTATGGATGACTGAGAGTGTTATAAACGTAAGAGTTGACAAATATAATCAGTAAGCTTTGAACTGCTAAGCTACCGGGAGTTACGCATGTTATTGTGAGTCAACCATAAGAGATACACATATGCTGTCGTGGAATATTTTTTATATAATTTTAAGGAGAATATTTCCGTCATACTTGATTTCTGTATAGCTTTAACTATTAAGGTTGCACACGCGACGGAAGCTTAAAAAATGGAGTAACTTCTCCCGTTTCCCTAACATTTCCCTTTACTGCTCTGCTCCTATTGATTGTAGCGTGATGAAATGTATACTATAACTAGCTCAGAAGTATGAAGAACAATTGTACCAAGTTTTTTTAAAATCTGTCGAGTAGTTTTTGTTTCTATAACGGTTACACAGACATACAGACGGACAGACAGACAGACAGACAGACAAAAACTTTACTGATTGCATTTTTGGCATCGGTATCGATCCCTAATCACCCCCTGATAGTTATTTTGGAAATATATTTCATGTACAGAATTGACCTCTCTACAGATTTATTATAAGTATAGATGAGTACGGACTACGTTTACTTGTATCTTCGTATTTCGTGCGAACTAGTTCCCGAATATTCATCATGAACCTTTCCTTACGGTCCAAACTCATTACGGCCCCGAAAAGCCAATGGAGTGTAAAAAGTATTGACTATTGATATATCCGTTTTACTTCCGGTTTACCGCCGACATTCTAACATACAATACTTATCCATGCTGTTATCTACATTTTCTGACATTAATCAATATTAAGATAAAGATAATCTTAAGGAATTATCAGAAAAACCTCAGCTTTGATATTAACTTTTTAAATTTCTCTGACGTAACTCATATTTCACTGTGTTGTACTCTATCATAACTTCTCTCGTTATCTATAGTATGTTACGATATATAAATTTTTGAGAGATGTATTAATCATCGTCATCAATCAAATCAACAAGGTATTTATATCGCAATATTACAGTAATGATGGCAACACAAACTATAACATCTATTTGGCATTTAAATTCCACATCATTATCGATGACGAAATGAGCTTTACATAAAAACTTCTAACAAATCCAAAACAATTTGAGCTATTCTTAAAAATAAGACGAAGTCGAGCCGTTAAAACTATTCTTCAAACTCTCAGTTGTATTAAAGGTCTCAGTCCCAAGATAGGGACTGAGACCTTTAATGCTAGCAAATTGACAAAAGACCAAGTGGAATTAGGTTTTGCAGGTTTCATTTTAAAGATTCAATTAACAAATGAACAAAGTTTCTACCCATCTACAGTCAATCATAGATGTGTCGCCTGTCCCGAGGACTGCAATGAGCGCCTCATATAAAAGTGACCAAGCAACCACACTCTTCCACCAATTTTTTTTTGTTCTCGAGGGGAGACCTTCAAACGGTACCCGACGCCGTGGGAGCGACGCAGGGTTATGTGGAATTTTTACCTCACTACAACCCCCCGGAGGCCGTTCTCCGCGCTATAAAGAGAACTCCGGGAAATCGGAACGACCGCAACCGGAATCCTCTGAGGGCGCTGCCCCATCGGGCTCCTCTCAGATGGGCGGCTGGGCCCACCGCTCCGTCTAGTCTTTACGGCGGTATGCGACCACATATACCGCCGTCCTTCCCGGGATCGCCTAACCGAATGGTTCAAGGTTCCACTCTAGCCGCCTGCAACTCCGGAAGCCCCTTTTAGTGGCCTCTTACGACAGGCAGGGGATGTTGGAGCCCTACTCTAATCCCGGAACTACAGGGACGCTTTCACCAAATTGCGTATTATCTAAAATTCCTAAAGGCTATTGCCACTTAACTGAAGTAAACAGTTCAAATATTGCATGACTCATAAAGCGTTGTTATTTTGTTATCAATTTTATTGTAAGGAGTAAAAGTTTTCCTTTTAGAAAGAATATTATTATTAATTTTTAATTAGAACGTAAAATAATCAAATTTGAATTTTAAATAGTCTGCTGTATAAGGTGTAGTTGCGCTCGTACAAATTAGAATAAAATTTGAAGAGGTAGGTAATCACAATTCTATTCTGTGGAGCTGTGAGTGTAGAAAGCGTGTTATATTTTGATATTTAATTAATGCCAGAACATTAGGTAAAGGTTTTCTAATCCAGGAGAAGGAATTATTAGAACCCCATTGAAATATGATTGATGTTATAAAGGGCTTGTTCATTGGCGTATATATTTTTATTTGAAAAGAACTTGTATATAAAATGGACCCGTGTCGACCGTGAACGCAGACAACACCGTTGCCGAAACCCCATTACTAGCTAAGTATAGTTCTGAACGATGAATTACATTGCCTTTATATATATATATATATATATATATATATATATATATATATATAAAGGCTTATATATAAGGACGTAAGTGTTCACTAAGAAGGGATTTTATGAAATTCAACCCCTAAGGGGGTGAAATGGGAAAACCTTTGTGATACATTGATTTGACCGCGGGCGGAGCCGCGGTACACCTTGTATATTATATTATTTTACTATACCTGTGTATAATTATATAGTATACACAATGCAGTGGTACTAGTATGCTGTATTATAATTAAGTACATTTAAATTGCAATCCTCTAAACCTATTTATGCTTAATGCTCATAGTAGTGGCTCTTTTGCTTTTGTCGCTATTATTACCAGGTACCTATAATATTTACGATAATTAAACATATTTGATAGCTTCATGAAAAAATGTAGAGCATAAATAATCGTACTAAGTAAGAAGGAATTCAAATCTAAATAACCAAAATATTGCGAGATCAACTACCTAAAACGTAGGTGTTGTTATAAAATCGTTCCATTTAAACAAAGGGTCATCTATTATTTGGCCCTTAAAATTGTCGACACACATAATAATTCAGGACTAATCGGCGAACCCATGTCGAACCGGAACGAGAACAAAGGCTCGTCCTGTAATTCCACCTGACACCTAAACGTTTTTCGATCGCGCATTACACCCAGCTCGTTTGGATATACTGCTGCGTCCGATCGTACACATTATCGAGCCCCTTTGTGAGCTTTTAAAAGAGCAATGAAACGATTCTAAAATTTTACGCTCGATAATTTACAAACAAGGTATATGTCTAGATACTACGAGTTAAAATGAACGGAAACACAAGGGTGATACACCTTTTCTATCTAGTGTGCACGACTGCTTCTAACTGCCTTTAATGATCGCTTAAAATGTTCATTTATTAGAAACTAGTAATGTCTCGCGGTTTAGCTGCGCTTAAAAATGTGATCTGAATTGCAATGATAAAGTAGATTGATTTAAATAAATTAAAGGCTAAACTTATCTTAAATTAAAAATACGGCCTATCAATATACTTTAAATGAGTTAAATTAAATTCGTTGCATACCTTTTTTTGTATCGTAATATCTAGTATTTTTATTAACAATAATAAAAACTAACAATCTTTTATTTTTTCAAATATATGTAATGTGAAATGCGCAGACCTTTTTTTCTTTTAAGTGTTAATGAATCCAGGAATTTATTTATATTTTTTGTATGTTTTGCGTACGTTTATTTAAATATATTATCTTTTAAAACAACTATTTTATTTATCCATATACTCTTATGTTGTTATGTTGTTCTTATGATGTTCTTTATGTTTTGAAGCATTCTAGTTTGCGAATAAATTAAGCTAAGGAAATGTATTTAATAAGTAATTGAATTTATTTGTTTATTTAGACTAGACAAATATATAAGTAACCATTATGTTTAGAACCTTAATAATAAAGCGGCATTAATGAGGAACGGAAGCAATATTTTTATTCAATATAAATAATATGTATCTGAATTACATTTTGGTGTCAAGAATGTTTAGTCAAGCGATTTTTCGATTGCAGATTAATGTAAAGTAAAAGTTTTGGATGTAGATAATTCTTTCGAATTTGGATGTACACTTTACTAACTTTCCAATAACTATAATATAAAAATTGCAGCGCACGCAGACTACTAACAGTGGATATGTGATTAAAGCCTCCATACCTAATATTCCGCACTTGAAGGATTTATTTCTTCTCTTTCGTATTTATACCAGGAGGCTGAAGTGGTTTAATATATATTTTTTTAATATTGAAGTTATAACCGAACATGCAGCCCACCAGATTGTAATAGGTCACAGCCACCCATGGACATCTGTAAACAACTTCACATATAAGTTCTATCTGAAGTCAATCCCAGGTAATTTTACTCCCGAGGACTAAGATGATCGTCTCATATAAAACACTACCGGCATCCACACTCTTCCATCGAAATACAAGAGTGCTTCACGCTCGAAATAAGTGTGGCTATGGCACCTTCCTGGTCGAAATACACTGGTTACCACTTGGTAAACATCAATGAAATCTAGCGACAAAAAATGTCAGACATATTCAAGTATCAGCTTAAACAAAGGGCACTGAACTGCATGTTCGTCATGGGTCCGTACGTGAGGTGTAATTAAAAAGGTGTCATGAACCAGACGCAGTAACTATACGCGCAGACACCCACGATACGCATGCGGCGAGATCGGCATACTACTAATGTTTTCACGAAAACTGCAAAGGCTAATAAGGGCTTATTAGGTGATCACTGCACTCGTAAGAAATCGCGACCATTTTTAGAAATGTATTAATTAAAACCAATTCTTTTAATAAACTATTTTGTGTTATATTAAAATAACCTAATACTACACAGTCATTATCACTTTACATTAAACGCGCTAGAATCGTGTATTATTACTTCGTCCTAGATCATTATTGGTCACTGACACCATCGTCTTTCGTCTAACATTTGTTACAGAAGTAGAATTGGATGGCCAAAGTAAACGACACATTATGTACAACATCGTTATATTCTCACGATTTTACACGCATACAATTTCAGAATACATTCGGACAGAGTAACGTCTTACACTTGCGAATTTTTAGAATGATCCATATTACGATAATACCCTCCCTTTTATACTAAAAATGGCAGGCGTTAAGGAAACCGTCACAGAGACAAAAACATTACTATTAATCTATTACATTATATAAAATTAAATATATGCATTTATAATATTTATTTATATAACCATTTATTTATGATGTGACTTCTATTGATTTATGATATTTATAATAACATAGCACGATCAATTTAAATACAATCATTATATAGATTCTTATTGATGTTTATAACTAATGTAGTCACGAGTTTAACAGTAGTGTCCCCAGGCAAGCTACTTGTTGGTTTGTAACACATTATATTGCACCTCTAAAGAAATAATATGTCCCGATTTAATTTATGTTTTCTTTTCGAATATAAAATAAGCTTTATTGGCAAGAGCAATTAAATTCATCAGAACAGTATGACAATATGAAAGGATAGAATGTTTTTTAATTCCACGAGGTGTCAGTTCTGCAAACTAGGAGAAACGTAACACGACTACAGAGAACATTGTTTTTTCAATAGACAAAAATGCTAACAGGGTTGTATCCAAAACAAACTTGTAAACAACACGAACGATTCAGGTACATTTATTCAATTTTGTTTCAGAATTTCACTTCGAAGAGAAATCAGAAAGTTTGATACTGAATTTATCCAACAGCAATATATTTGTTATAATACAAAGGTAGTAAGTTTCTTTTTTATTTGACTGAAGTAGCAAACGAGCATGCAGTCCACCTAATGGTAAATGGTCACTGCCGCTCATAGACATCTGTAATCAACTACATACTGAACATGGGTTCCAACTGAAGTCAATCACAGATGCGTTGCTACTCTCGAGGACTATGATGCTCGCCTCATGTGAAAGTGGGCCGGCAACCGGTTGTGGTTGGTTCCATCGAAACGAAACGAAGGAAATGCTTCTCGCTAGAAATAGGTGTCAAACTACACTGGTTCTACCACCTTGTAAGTGATTTTATAGTCCAAACATGCCCTTAGTACGAGTTCATTACGTTTCCTACATTCTTTATTTACGTTTTATCTCGTACGTTGTAATGTACATTGCACGTTTACGTTTTCATTCTCGCATATACCTTGCAATATACAATGCAAGTTGCCAAGTTGTGGTTGTCAGCTCATTTTTGTGAGAGGCGACCATCTTAGTCCTTGGGAAGAGCTACGCTGTGACAGACTTCATACAGAGACCTTGTTCTTTATTAAGTAAGTTCATGGGCGCCAGTAACGAATTCTCAACAGGTGGACTGCATGCTCGTTTGCCACATCAATTTGATAAAAAAAATCGCACAAAAGGCATTGATCGTGAATAGCCTCTGCCTTCCATTGACTTTTTGATAACCGCAATTCTAAATCATTTTGAAATTCTAAATCATTGTATAAATAGTATTACGAATTTGTATGAAAAAATATGTTCTATTGGAAGTGTATTTGTTATCTATGTTGATCACCCGCTACGTATTTATTTATTCATTTATTTAGATACACCATCGACTTGTTACTATACATTATTCAATAGTTTTTTACAATTCGCTTGGTTCAGTGTGAATCGCCATTGTAGGTATATACAATAAATAACTCTCACAATTTATACGAAGTGAAATTGTGAATGAATTTTAACTCTAAGAATACCAAAAAGAGAAAAAAAATACAACTTGTTACAAAAACAAAAAAAAGAAAAGCACAAAACAAAATATAGGTAATTTTGAAAATTGGAAAAGGATCGGATAGTTGAATTCCGGATAGTTTTTATCAAAACTCGTTCTATATGCGAATAATGCACGTTGTCATACGTTGCCGCGACGCATGGGGCATGATAAATGACGTCATTTGTACCATTCCACCCTCCCACTATATTCACCGTACATCCACTACCTGATGTGTTTGCGCTGTATTTCACATACATTGTGAGTATCAAATATTGGGTCGCTGGTATTTCTTATTTTTTATGTGTTGGCGAGACGTTAAGCGTAGCGGTTTGGGTGGTGGTAGTTGGTAGTAGGATTGGGGAAGTATGATGAGTTTCATATTAAAAATTAATTATCACTTTCTTTAACGGTTAAGACAAAAAACAATGCGAGAAAGCCTACAAGCATGATAGTTTTTAGGAACATAAGTGGACAAGACCTAAATCTTTCCCACTCTGAGAGGAGCCCCTAGCCAAGCTGAGGAACAGCAATGGACTAACGACAAATAATGTTTAGTTACACTTACCTAAATTATCATATTATAGTTTCGCTAATTTAAGTGCAAAAATGGCCTCTAGTTGCAATGAGAATAGCTTAAGGACAGTCCACAATACTGGCTAAGTTTGTGTTAACAAAATTAACACACCTTTGTGCACACTGCAGAGAACTCTCGGGTGTGTAATTTGCACGTTAGGTGCCAATTCCTGTGTTGAGCATTACGAAGTGAATTGAGCTCTACGAAATTACGAACCACATTGTACTGTGCAACATGAATACGTAGAGACTGTTTAAACTCGTGAAGAAGCAATAGGTCTTAATGGGACCAAAATTGGGGAAAGTATATTTAAAATATATGTTTAACGCTGCTTAACTAGTAGTAAGTCAGTGTAAGTTGCAAGGTGGCAAATATGGTATCTATAAGCAGTCTTTCGTTTCAGTGACACGGTGTGGTTATCGGCTTGCTTTTAATATGAGGCGACGGTCTTAGTCCTCAGGAATATCAACGCTTGTGTCATATGTTTCAGAGAGAATCTCTGTTACATAATAGAGTTACTTACAAGCATCGTTTTCTATCAGCTCCATTGCAGGGTCGTATCCTACGTATAAGTTCTTAATAGTTAGAAAAGTAGTATTAGCATCAATATGCTACTATGAACATGCAATGTCCAGTGCATTATTAGTATTCCGTTTCGTACGTACGAGTTTAAAAATGCAGCTCCCAACTGAGCCTAACTTCGTTAGGATTCGTTAGGTTCAGTACAACGAAAAAGTAAAGGTAAATAAATAAAAAGGGTGAGGTAAAACGTGAATGTACAAAATGTATTTTAACGTAGCTAAAGTAAAGAACTTCACACCTACATCTGTTTTATAACAGTGTTAGACTGATTTATAGACAAAAGAGTGCAACATATCAATCGAAGGATTGTAAGAGACACTTTATGAGACTGATATTTTGTTAAGACTGAGGAAGCAAACGAGCATGCTAAATGGGCACTGCCACCATGATAAATGGGCACTGCCGCCTATAGACATCTGTAAAGAACATTATACAGAACAAGTAATCTATTTGAAGTCAATTACAAATGCGTAACTTTTTTCGAGGGCGAAGTTGGTCGCACGATATAAAAGCGAAGCGACAACCCTTCCATCGAAGCGCAATAATTGCTCTGCAGGTTTTCAACTAAACTCTTAGAGGTAACTTCACACCTTCAAATTAAGGTAGAATTATATCTGGGGTTAATTATTGATGTTCATGGACGGCATAAATAATAAGGTGATCGTGCTTTAATATAATTATATTTGACGACCCGCGTGGTGCAGCGGTTACCATAAACGTCTGACGCGCAATGGGTTCCGGGTTCGATTTCCGGCCTGACAGGTGTCTGAATGAATAGTTTAGATTCATGTTCTGGATCTGGGTGTTTGTGTATTCGTCTTGTGTGTGTCCATGGTACCCACGACACAGGAAAAATCCTAGTGTGGGGCTACGAGTTTGGAAAGCGTGCGTGTGAGCGTGTGTGTCATAGTGGATTAACTTAATTTTGTTTTTTATATTTGGCGTTTTCATTCTTGTTCTGCTATAAAGAATATATTTTGTTAACATATACAAATCATATTAATATATTTTTAATATTACTTCAGATCCCGTCTTTTGCTCTTGAAGCTACTTTCATAAAAGTGGACCTCTTCTAGTAATAAGTTTATGAAACTTTATAGAATGATTATACTAAGTGCAAAAGTTTTTTCATTAGTTACTGCAGCTTTTAGGTTCCAAGTCTCTCTAGACTGGGACTTGATTTCTAGCACTCTATGAGTTTAGACAATAACACTCGTCCGTAGAGCATACTATTACACAATATAATACAGTGACAAAATATGTATAATAAATTCAAAAGTAACAAGATGTCTCATTATTCTATAAATATTTATATTTTTGGAATAAATATACCTAATTCCTCATGTTGCATATATGTACAATGCATCTTGTTTTCTATTTCATATTTTACAGGGCAGTAAAGGCAGCTCACCCTAACTATGAATACCTACACAATTAACTATATATACACGGAAGACTACGGTTAAGGGCTGTGAGAAGATCATACATGAAATATAATGCATGTCGTGACGATCTTGTAACACGGGAACCAGTCGTTGAGTTATGACAGAATGACATATGGTCTTAGTTGCGACATTGTCCGAGTAATATACCGTACTGACTAATTTCTAGTTGCAAACCTATTAATATGAACTAGTAGGTGCATCTGTGTTAAACATCCATTCACGCAGATGAAATTAATATAAAGGCCTCGTTTGTTTTAGAACTAGTGCATAAATATCACCGAGTTTAGAGATATAAAGAAGTACTTAGGTATAACCAAAGTATTTTCATGAAAAACTGACGATCAGTGCCCGTGTAATGGTGGTTGTCCCTTTCGATTAGAACGCACTCGTTCTACCTTATAAAATGTTTCTTTTCTAATAGCTTAGTAAATTACTCCTGAGAGACACATCTTTATAAACAGACACAAAATTCGAAAATTGAAAACGCTTGTAATGTTTACCTCCACAATTTATTACTCAAATATAATTTACTTAAAACTGGAAACCTTGTGAAAATGACGTCTTTTATTTAAACAAAGGTAATAATTTACAGCTTTAACTTATTACCTAGCCCGTGATGATTGGTTAATAAGCCACTTAATAAATTAATGGCGGAGCCCAGTCCTTAATGAAGTCAAGTCTTATCTTATTTTATTTATAATAGAGCAATTAAATCTAAATCAAGATACAAAAGTAATGTCGCTGGAAATGTTTTACGGCGCTTGATAACTTAATTAGAGAAACTTGTTATGATTATTTATTTTACCACTTCATAAATTATTACGGTGCTTTTGAAAACAGCCCTTAAATTAACTCGGATATTTATTTTTTAAAACTGATTACTTAGTGATATTTGTATAATGGAATCTATGTATGTTAATCATCCCATTGAACCTGTTAACGTCCAATCAAAGGTTACATATTCCTTCCTCGACGATAAATATTTATTTACATTTATTTGTTTGAGTAGTGATGGTCTTTATTTTGTTTTCGTGGGAAAACCTACAAAAGATATCGGTTCTAGGGCTGGGGAGCGACACGGGTTATGTGGGACTCTTACCGCACCAAAACCTCCCCGGTGGCTGTCCTAGCACTGCGTAGACTCTTCGGGCGCGATGCTCATTACGTGCTCTACCTCGCCGAGCATTTCCACTCACCATACCTCACAAAGTTTCAAGATAATCGGTTGACTAGTTTCGGCTTAAAAGCCTACCAAACAAATTTACTTTCACATTTATAATATTAGTAGGGATATTAAACCATTACAAAGCTTCTTTATCGACCTTGAATCTTAGGAATATTTTATCAATCCCCTCGTCTAGTGTTGAAAGTTACTCATTACATTATCGATAAATTATTCTCGTAATTTAGGTTAAGCTATAATAATTCAAAATGTCCGTTAAATAATAGCTATAAGTTAAAACGTAACTGTATAACTTCTGAATTAACTGTCCCATTGAGATAAATTAGAGCTGGAAGAGTCTTGCAGGTACTCAAATATTCCCCCTCAAAGGGCTCTCCACCTTGTCGTGTGAGGGGGCTCTGTAACTGTAGCTTGGAGTACCAGGGTGAAGCCAAGAGGGATTCCAGGGAGGAGATGCTCCGAGTGGGCTTGACTTGGACCCGCTTTAATTGCATCCGAGGGAACTGCGGGGGCCGGTGTTTTCTGCTCTCTGAAGCCAGGAGGGGTCGCGGGAGGAGAGGTGTCTCGGTGTATCGTTACACCGTCAGATGCGTTGGCGGTGGGACCGCAGAGGAAGAGGAGATGTGGTGTGTCGTTGCTGTCCTCCTTGTCCTCTGCGGCCGTTTGGTGGTGAGGTGGAACTAAAGAGCGGATCCGCCGCTATGTGGGAGGTTGGTTCCTGTAAGTTTTTTATCAAAGAACTCGTGTATTAACACTTCTTTGTTTTTATAGTCTGACATATTAGTCATCTCTCCTTTTAATTTATTATTGTTTTATTAAAATAGCAAAAGTTCCAATCCTATGGTAATTAATAATCTACTCTATATATAAAAGTCTAAAATGTTATAAATCTAAGAAAATAGTAGTATCCGTCAACTACGGCCGAATTCATGAACAAAACTTACTAGGTCAAACTATGCCGAACGGACAGTAGGACCAAACTAATTTATCACTTTCGAAAGCAGTTTCACCAACAATACAAGAGTTACATTCCAAATGCCTTGACTAAGGACTAATTTATCATTTATTCGGAAACTCCGAAACCCGAAGGCATTTGCAGTTGTTTGTCTGATAAATGTATAAGTAAATATCACGTTATCACTACGAAGTATAAAATAAAGTCGCTTCGCGCTGTTTATCTCTATGTATGCTTAGATCTTACTACATACTACGCTACGGATTTTAATGTACTAAATAGAGTGATTCAAGAGGAAGGTTGTTATGTATAAAATACGCATATTATAGTGGAGAAACACTGATAATTTTAAATTTTTGACTTTTAGGCGGAACTAAGTACGCGGTCAGCTAGTCGATGTAAACCGAAAGTGTTGTATTAATTAATCGGTATCCATCATCTTTAAAATATTTTTTAGAAAGAAACATAGGTACAACATAAGTACAACAATTGTAAATTCCGAAATAATATTATGGGCTAATTATTTATCGCCAATAAATTAATCAAAATTAATTTTCATTTATCACGATGAATTTGATTGGAAAGATACCTAACAATACTTGTTAAAAATAGTAAATAAAAAGTATAGCAAATTAATATTTATAAAACTTACTTCATACAAAACTCAAAACATTAAAATATTTTTATTTTTATTTTAAAGTGGCAATGATTGAAATGATTGAATGAAACAAGATCGAAGTGAAAAGTTTGAAATAAAAAATATTAAATAATACTTTAATATTGGACCTTCATAAAAATAAATGTAGTCGAAAAAGTAGAAAAAGAAGTAACTACGTTTATAGTTTTGCTTTTATAAATCCATAAAAAGTTTTCAATCACGTTAATATATATTTTTCCTTATATCCTCTTCATATAAATCTGAAAGACGTGCCAATAATGTGTCACCTTTGGAGTGACGGGGATTTTTGATAATCTGGATATAAGTTAAGCTCGTGATCCAACCTTTCTATTGTATCCTTACGCCAAAAATCGATTTATATACTACGGGAAAGACATATGATAATCTCATAAATATCTTGATTTTGTTACTTGTCGTACTTGATTTGACGCTTGTGATATTCGTCATTAAAGTACAAAGGTAAGCATCGCTGATCGTCCCTGTAGCCTCGGGGTCAGAATAGGGCTACGGTATTCCCTGCCTGTCGTAAGAGGCGACTAAAAGGGGCTTCCGGGGTTGCAGACGGTTAGAGTGGGAGCTCGAACCGTTCAGTCAGGCAATCCCGGGAAGGACGGCGGTATGTGTGGTCGCATACCGTCGTAAAGACTAGACGGAGCGGTGGGCCCAGCCGCCCATCTGGGAGGAGCCCGATGGGGCAGCGCGCTCGGAGGATTCCGGTTGAAGTCGTTTCGAGATCCCGGAGTCCTCCTTTTCAGCGCCGAGGACGGCCACCGGGGGGGTTTTAGTGCGGTAAAAATCCCACATAACCCTGCGTCGCTCCCACGGCGTCGGGTACCCTTTGAAGGTTTCCCCCTCGAAACAAAAAAAAAAAAGTATCGCTGATGCCAATATAAATTGGACTAAGTAGATTGAGAGACACAACTACACAAGAGAGCCTCCTACTTATAAGGATGTGGCTGGCGTTACCAACACCGTTTTTACCGAAGTCAAATGTCAAATGCTTCTTGTACGCGAGTCAAATGGTTCTTGTGACCTGGCAACGGGTGGGCGGTGTGAGGTCGCGGAGTTAAAGTTGTTTAAGAGTGCCTCATTCCTCTTACTCTCAGCTGTGTATGAAAGGATCCAAGATAAATTATCCGCGTTTAAAAATATGGCTTCACCTTAGCAAATTTACGCTAAAAACTGAATTCCATGCTAGCTTTCGTGCAGAAGACATAATTATGTTAATATCGGACCTAGCTTAATAATTCGATAGCAGTCGTTTATTTAATTGGGAGATATATTAATACTTTGGAAATATCCGATATAGGTGGCGACTAACTAGAATGATCTTGGAGCGTTTGTAAATAGAACAGAAAAACCGGTGATTTTTCATTTTGAGAAAAATTATACAACAACAAGTGTGAACAATAGAGATTAAAAAAGAGTCTCAATTGAATGTAAGTATTATATTGAAGTACAGTTTATTTACGAGTTGATAAGATCTGATATCTTATCAACTCGTAGTAAATAAACTGTTCGGGTCAAACTCGTTTGGGTTAATGATGTGTACTTAGGAAACCCTTGTAAAATGACCTGTATCATTTCACCGATAATGCCGTAACCCTAGTGAAGTTTCCACTTAACGTCGAAAATTTAAGTTTGGTAAGTAGGTTCTGGAAGTAGAACCAGTGAACCAAGGAAGCAACCAAGGAAATACCTACCACCGCCACACCTATTTCTAGAGTGAAGTATTTCTTGCGTTTTGATGGAAGGGTGTGGTTGCCGGCACGAGTTTATTTGAGGCGACCATAATAGTCCTCAGGAGTAACAACGCATCTGTGATCAACACTAACCACAAAGCTTTTTAATACGGGACCTGAGTAGACCTGACGCAAATATGATATTATTCCGCCAATTGATGTCACGATGGTCCACTTTCACGCAGACATAATGCCACTAAATACGTTTAAAAGCAACACCATAACAATACAGTTGTGCGAAAGGGGGTGTTTTCTCCTAAACGGTTCACCGTAATTGCTCTTTTACTGACTTTCCCAGACGTTAGTCTCATCATTATTGGTTTTATTATGTGCTTGAATAATATCTGAAAGGCTTTGTACTGCTTGCCCGTTAAGATATTGGAAATGCGTTATAGGTAACAGCTTAGTGCTATGTTTATAAATGAGCTGCTTGCAAGTTCTCGTATTAAAAGTAAGGGGGTGATAAAATTAAGGAGTGAATAAATCCAGTAAATGGACCCTTAAAATGTTTTCAAAAGGCCCTTGGGAGGTATTCTTAATGAGCATATTGATACATGATGTTAGATTAGGCAGATTTCCGGTCTTTTAAAAGCTTTTATTTTTTGTTATGCACTGTAAAATATATGTACATGTATGTATCTGGGTATGTGCGCGTGTGTTCTGAATTTATCTTATTTTAAATCTCTAGGTAACTAACTTCTAAGTTACATTTTCAATAAATACATTTAATACATAACTTAATAAATACTATTTAAATATAATCTATTACTATATTATCTAATTTTAACAACATAATAAAAAACACACGACTATAACTATTTTTTAGTATTTATTGCTTCCTAAAGAGTGACAAGTCACGTGTTAAAACGATTACTTTAATCTTTAAGATTTCTATTACTCTACGGTCAAACAAACATTTAAAAGAGTTATATTTTAGTTTTGATTCTAAGTGTTAATGGACTCATCATCGTTATAGACACCCAAAAAACACTAGCGTAAGATTTTCCAAAACATATACAGTAATTGTATCTTTATGAAAATACTTTTCCGCATTACAAGGAACGTATCATGTTCCCTTTGATGTCGAAGTAAGGAATACGCTTTCCGTTGCTTTCAATCACTCGATTCGTTGTGCGAACATAAAACCTTGGGCGTCAGAATTCCAATATGTAACTAGCTTAAAGCATGAATACATTTATAGAAAAGGAAATAAATGTGACGGATAGGAAAAACGTTCCTTACATACTTTTAGTAACATATTTTCTACTTTGGCAATATATGAATCAAATCCATTATAAATAGGTTCTCTTCGATTGAAAAAGAATACATAGGCGCTGATTTTTCTTTAATAGTTGTACCTAAATAGCTATATAGCGCCTGTTCTACCGTGCGTCTGGGCCACCTGATTGAAAGTGGTCACCGTATGGACATTTGCAACACCAGAAGAGACGCTAATGCATCCGCCGGCTTTGAAGGAGAGCTCTCTATTGATAACTTTCTTGAAGAGCCCCATATCATAGCGCTCCGGAAATACTTCAGGAAGAAGCTCATCAGCTCGTCATTAAATGATAGAAAATTGTACGTTGCAACAAAATGATGGGTTTAAACTACTACAAAGTTTGTAGCTCACACGCTCACGCTCACGCTTTCTACACTCATAGCCCCACAGTAGGATTTTCTCCTGTGTCGTGGGTACCATGGACACATACAAGACGAACACACAAACACCCAGACCCAGAACAGGAATCTAAACTCATCATTCAGATACCTGTTTGGCCGGGAATCGAACCCGGGACCCATTGCGCGTCAGACCGGTATGGTAACCGCTGCGCCACGTGGGTCGGCATAAATGACAGAAAATTGTACGTAGCAACAAAATGATGGGTTTAAACTACTACAAAGTTTTTATTTTTCTATTCAACATATTGAAATAAAATCTTGTTTTAAAAAATACAAACAATTGGACAATTTTATTATATTGTGTCAATTACGGCTGTCAAACAAAGACAACGTAAAAATATTATTTCGCACTATGGAGACACTTTAATAGACTCTGGATCGGGTTCCCTTTGATATTTTACCGGAAAATATTCTTCTCAGGTGAACGAAAGCTGTGCCAAGTAAAACAGTGTTCCTACGAATTTCAATACGTAACGAGCTGAGACGACAATGAGTACGGCGAAGATTTATGACTCCGCTGCGGGCCAATCGACCCACATGATGGGGTGCTTAGTTCGAGTTAATGTAATAATTTCTTTCATGTCATTCACAGGGATATCGTCGTCAACCCGTTACAGCGCTTTACTTGAGTTTATATGTGAGGTCATTATTTGTTATGCTGGTAAAACGTGAATTGGTCAAATTCACAGACATTACAACAATTTGTTATTTGCAATTGACTTTGTTCATGTGTATACGTTTCCTCACTATGTTTTGTTTCATCGTTAATGTAAATGATAATTTGTTTTTATTTAGGTATAGATCCATTTTAGAAAAAAATACTTATTGTTGATTTTCCGTTCTCTAACAATAAACTAGAGAAGGATTAACAATAATGAACCCAAAGTCGTCACCATCACATCATAATAACTTATTGTGATGTAATTGTTATATGTTTCTACTTGTAGGTACCAGCATCGCTGAATTTAACCGTATCGCAACTCTCAATATCGCAAACTCTAATGAAGTTACGACTAATAACAATATTTAAAAATGTATTAATTAAAAAAAAAACGCAATAGTATGACTAAAAATAGAGAAGAGCATCGGCAAAAAATACATAAATGATGTCTCTTACTGGGTCAATATTTTCTCAAACGAACTTTTACTACATAATACTTTTAAATTTGTCGTCTTAAGGTTGTGGTCGTGTCGGGAGGGGCTAATATCCTGTCGGATCCTCTCAGCGCCGGAAGTGCAATATATCAGCTCCAGACACTGATTTCCGCAAACTTACATCTGAGCCATGAAAAATTGTTACTGAATTTTCTCAATTTGTATAGACATTTTACAGAGTAAGTTAAATATTCGTGTCCTGCTTTACGGTAAAATATATAACAAATGTGTGTGTTCTAAACAAAGAGAAAACAATATTTTAATGATACGGTAGCATATAGTCTAGCAGTAGCAAATAGTGTAGGAATACAGTAAAATGAAAAATCTATCAGTCTATTTTTTAACTTGGTTGACTGCATAATAAGGATAAAGTGATCATGAATAATAAAGGTATACCTTTATATATAAGATATATATTTATTTTAAAATATAAAGGAAGAATGAAAGTAACCTAACAAAAACATCAAATATTTTTTTGGGTCCATCGTGAGGTTAGTTATAGTTTCATCTTTGATTAGCGATTTTCATAAAACACAAATAAAATATCACTTGCATTATAAAAGCACAAGCCTCAATGGGCAAATAATCCAAATAAGTTATTTTAATTTATAACGTTAATATTCTGTATGTTGAGCAAAATTAATCCAATTATATTTGATATATTTGTTATATTGGTTATATAAAATCTACTTAATATTGTTGCTGACGAGCCCAACAAGAAAATTTATTAACTCTCGCAACGTAGGCAACGTCACATCTTACAATATTATAAAGTTAACACACTGCACCTATTTTTTTTTGTTCTCGAGGGGGAAACCTTCAAAACGTACCCGACGCCATAGGAGCGACGCAGGGTTACGTGGGAATTATGTGGTAATTTAGGTATTTATTAGGCTGGGAATCGAACTCGGAACCTTCATGTCAGGCCGGTATCTATAGCGCTCTGCCTCGTGAGTCTTCAATTGCCAATAAAAACGTAACTGATGCGAGAAGAACCGCGGGATCGCATAGTTATTCAGAACTCTCATAATCCTATACAAATCCTTTAATGATGCCGTAATTGCTTTTCAGTTGAACACAATAGATTAATATGATACTATGTAAATGTCATTACATATACAAATTTTTAATTATTTCTCGGAACACGCTGACAATAAAACCGCATTTACAACATATTAATTGATATTATGTCATAAAATAAATACAAACACGATAACAAAGATAAAATTTTCTATATAAAATTAACGCACCCGACTATGCATTACACTTGATGGCAAGTTGACACTGCCATCTATCGACTTATGAAACCAACTCTATATACAACAGGGGCTCTGCCTGAATTCTGGGATGATCGGTGTTTCCGTAAGTCAGTTGGAAGCACGATGCAGATAATACGATGATAAAACAATCTCAGATGTATAGCGTGCTTATTTGTTGATTACCTTAAAATAAAAATATGTTTGGGTGCAGGGAAGACGGCATCATGTGTGGTAGCATACCGTTGTAAATACAGAACGGTGCGGTGGGCACAACCGCTTATCTGGGAGGAGCCCGATACGACGAGGAGGACGAATACTAACAACCTAGTACTAACTAACAACCTGTAAAACACCTTATTTAAGCAAATAAAGAATTTTTAATTATGAAGACTTCCGGTAACATAAGGATTTGCTTTATATAATCAACTTCAAAAACGGTCCAAATTCTACATCATGAATTCGTAGGGTAATAGATACTGTAAATAATCTAAAAGAAAAATCTGATAATAAGTAAGCATTAATAAAAATAAACTATAATTTGTTAACCTTAAGCCACGATCTAAATGTTTTTTATCACGATAACTACGTAAATAGTTGCAGTTACCGGTTCAAGCCCTCAAAAGTTCCTCATTCGCTTCCGAGGCCAACTAGTCACGTTTATATCGTTTAGCAATACGCCAATAATTACACCGCTATTGTATTAATTTACTAACTACGATATAGCTCCGGTTACATTAACTATATGGATTAAACTCGGAACAAGTTATAGTCTAACGTTAAATTTGGGTTCTCGGAGTCCAGGAGAACTTTGCGGAAGCTAAAGAAGCAATATTAAGAAATTATGTATGACTAGCTTATTCCCGCAGCTTTGCCCGTTTTAGTTATGTTTACTACTACTATCCTATGTGTGACAAAATTCAGCAAAAGATGGTAGAACAAGTGTAGTTCGATCGGGGAGGTACCACCGCCACACCTATTTCTAACGTGAAGCATTCCTTGCGTTTCGATGGAAGGGTGTGGTTGCCGGCACACTTTATATGAGGCGATTATCCTAGTCCTTGGGAGTAGCAATGCATCTGAGACTTACTTCAGATAAAAGATAAAACTATGTTCTATATGAAGTTGCTTACAGATGTCCATGGCCGGCGGTGATCACTTACCATCAGGTGGATGCATGCTCGTTTGCATACATTACTATAAAAAAAAAGCAGATTAGTAGATTTTGGGTGAAAAAGTAGTAAAAACACATAAATCCTCACAATCTTTCGCATTTGGAACATCAATAAGATTATGAAATAAATATTTATTAGTACACAATTACAAATAGGCGTCGACAAAACAGTTCAGTAAACTTTCTCTTTTGTTTATCTTTCGATTATATTGTTTTGTTTGGCAGCTATCAAATTGCTTTAGTGTTGTTAATACAAAAACTTATTTGTGATGATTCAATCTCCATTATTCGGAGAATACTCGTCACTTGGCTAACAATTATTCGAAAAATAATTCACATTTTATTTTGGGCATTTGAACCATAATCTACTGTGTAAATCCCGTGCTACTATGAGAGTTAATGCTATTAGCTAAATATCACGTGCAACTGTTTTTAAGGCGCTTAGTTGCTCACAATAAAGTTGGTCTTTATTTTGACATGACAACGTCTCATAATTCGATGGAGCCGGCTGCACGCACCAAAAACATGACTCATGCGGCGTTACCTCGCTCCGTGGCGTTCCATTTAAGGCTTGAAGTGCAACTGATACCGCGGAACGAGCAACAAAGAGGCACAATCGGTCAATACACATAAATACAATTACGTCAAATAATTGACATAATTCGTATTTATGCGTACAAATAAACGTAAATTGTTCAATTCTATTGTGATTTCCACTTACCTTCTTAGCATTTTCTCTACATCCGTACAAAATATCTATCAAACAAATAAAATCAAAATTTTGATTTGAAAAATGCAACCATTCTATCAGTATTTTCTTACAGACAACAGATTTTTTTTAAATTAAGTATGCTTTATCCTTCCCTTGTTACAATAACCCGAACAAAGTACAAACAAGCCATTCTCTTTGAATTTCTATACCTATGTATAACTTACGCATTACGAGTACCTACTACGAGTACGAGTTAGGTTTTAGAGTTCCCCTTATGTTAAATAGTAATGAAACCTTTTTTGAAGCGAGTACAAATTCAGATTTACGATTTATTGAGATAGTTTTTAAAAGTTATCAGTTATCACAAAGGCCTTTTCAAAAAACCTTATAATCCCGGCGTCCTTTTGAGAATCTATCCGTCGTTTCAAATATTTATAAAAGCCGGTTTTTTATAACATTGAAGGACCAAAACGAGCATCCACCTGTTAAGTGGTCACTGCCTATCTGGTTCTGTAAGCAACTTCGTATAGAATATGGGATCAATCACGGATGTGTTGTTACTTCCGAGGACTAAGATGGTCGCGTCATATAAAAGGGAGTCGACAACCACCCTCTTCCAACTCTAGAAATAAGTTTGGCGGTGGTACTTCCCTAATCGAACTACACTGGTTCTACCACCTGCTAATGAATGAAACAAAAGAAAGTGTGTACTTGTGTATTACTCAACCACAACAATTAGGCGCATAAAACAAAAGTGGTTCAATACCCCGCATCTCGCTTCTTACCCCGCGCATCCCCTAGTGACGTGCAGTCGTGTACCGTCTAGGTGTTTACGTTAGCCAACACGTGTTTAATGTTATTTCGTTATAATGTTAGTTTAATGAGTAATTGTTGAATTTTTAAAGTTATTATTAAATTAGTTGATTATTCGTCAATAAAACTCAAAATGGGTAGGAAAAAGACTATTCGTGGAGGAGAAAGGACTCTTACATTAAAGATATGCTTTTTTTTAACAAGAAAAGAGTATTGGGCTCAGTATTCCTGTCTCCCAAGTCGAAATTCGAATGTGTGCTGCAACAGGCATCAGTCTCTTACACACATAAAAAAAGAAAGAAAATATTCCATGTCTGCGAATATATTAAACACATGAAAGTGCTATAATAAATACTCGACTATTGAAAATACACCACTATGGTGTAGGTTTTAATAATGGTATACCTACATACTTTTGGTATTTGGTAATAGAATATATTCCGTATCGGGATGGGAAATCCCTAGTTCTAATGACGTTTCAACTGTCGTGCGCCTAATTGTTTTGGTCGAGTAGTACACGCGTTAGAAGTCATACTTCTTTGGCGTAACAAGACAAAAATATTTTTTTTTAAAATATGTTTCGCCTTATTCTCATCATTTTTTCATAACGCACCTAAAGAAATATAACTTCAAAAACCCATGAATATATACCATCAAATAACACCTGACCATGACTATAGATTTTTTTACAAAACAAATCTGAGCAAGTTACTCTAAGTATATTTTGGTATTTCATAAAATTCTAAGAAAGAATAGACAAATTTAACGAATAAAAAACATTGATGTTTCGATTTTACTAAAAACAATAATAACTTTGGTAAAGGCTCGGATGGTTATATTTTAGACATACGAGCATTATGTACGTATATTTAGTGGTGATTATGGAATATTTTGGAAAATTGCTGAACTAATATGTATGTGTGCGAAGGTATCTATGTACTCTACAACGTGTATTAACACTAGTAGTATATACATTATTATACGGATAATAACAGCGACCTAAATTATACAATATCAGTTATTCTTTAATAAACAATATCAAATAACTTCCATGAACATCAACTATGTAATATTAGTAGTATTTTCTCTAGATTCCTTGTGACGTATGAAAAATTACTTGATTGTATATTTGACACTTGAGTGACAGTTGCGCGTCGACGCAATATAATGAGTGTCTGTGTGTATGATTTTTGGCAGAATAAACGGCAGCAAAACATTTGTCTCCTACCTTAGTCTACATTTTTTGTTTTTCCGAACTCAACTGTCAATCTTAATATACTATGATATAAAATTCTCATGTCACAGTTTTTGTTGCCATACTCCTCCGAAACGGCTTGACCGATTTTTACCAAATTTTATATGCTTATTCAGTAGGTCTGAGAATCGGCAAACATCTATTTTTCATACCCCTTAAGGGTTGTCCACCCTTAACATTTATTTTTATTTTCTATATGGCAAAACAACGTTTGTCGGGACAGCTAGTACTATGATATATATTTTAGTGAAATAGGTGCGTGCGTGACTTACATGTCTATGAGATATTGTTCCTGTTGTGTGACCTACCATATCACTCATGGTCGAGCTAATAGCCATTGATTTATAGCTTTAGAGGCCTTATTCAATGTAAATAATTGTAGAAAACACGGTAATATCGGTTCTAATTCATGGAATACTGTATTTCCTTCCGGTCGGGCACTGGTAAGCTTATGTTAATCTAACTATGTTATCATGTAGCAAAACATTGTGTCATAGCATTTGAAGCATTAATTAAGAGCATTTATAAATAAAACGATCATCTTAGTTCTCAGGAGTGGCAAGGCATCTGTGATTGAACCTCTGTTCTGAACTCCTGTTCTCTATGAAGTTGCTTACAGTTTATCGTTTTTTTATTAGCAAACGAGCATGCACAGATACTTTCTACTCCCAAGGCCTACGACGTTCGTCTTATATAAAAGTTGGCCGGTAACCACACCCTTACACCGAAACGCAAGAACTGCTTCACGCTGGAAATAGGTGTGGCAGTGATACTTCCCCAGTTGAACTACACTGGCTTTACCACTTTCTAAGGCTGCATGCTCATTTACTAGTTCAAGCGAATAAACGAATAAAAAAACTATAGGTGCATATGTAGATGATGAATGAATATAATTGGATTTCCGAATAATTAAAAGTTCAGGAAAATATATATCCCACTATTTTTGTCCTTAACAGTAAGAATATGAAAGAAAAATTAAAAACAAATAGGTATGATAGAAGTTCGCTCTCCGCTATCTGGGTGGCCTATTTTTCTACAGAACGCAAATTTAAAATAAATATAAATATTTTTAATTTTTTAGCAGTTCTTTCGAGCTAAATGTATTTAAATAATATAACCACATGATGTAGGTATATTCTGTACCTATAAGCGGTGTAAGCTATAAGCGGTAAATTATAATTTACTTCCGTCTCGCGGCTTCGCCTGTAGGGCCAAAGGGAATTAACATTAGCATTTGATAACGTGATTCAGAACTTGCAAATGAATTTTACAAACGCCGTTTATTAACAACGTCTGGAACTACTAAATATGTATCAACTAACAAAACATCGATATTCTCATGTGAATGAGAGGGCGCGGTAAAAAGTAGCCTACGTCACTCTCCGCCCTCCTTACTATCTCCCAGCATATAAACCATATCATATAATAGCTATGTGGCGACGGGAAAAAGGAACAAACAAACACACTTCCACATCTATAATATTACATACTAATATTGAATAACCTAAATATTATCCACTATAAAAGATATGAACCAAAAATATTATACAATGCTGACTTTTGGCCTAATTTATTACGCATACTAATCAGAGTCAACTAAATTAATTGCTCTCAGCTCTCACATTAATTACGCGGAATTTTCAAATTGTTGTGATACAAACTAGATAGTTGCAATTACCGCAGAACTGATTTCAATACTAGTTGAATTGTATAACATTAAATTGTATGGTAGCAACTGATTAATTAGACATTGATGACAGAGTATATTGAGGCCAATGGGGCGAAGAGGAATTTACAGTGTCTAGTTTATTAATTATTTTATGCTATTAACTCTAAACTTATAAAGGTTATATCATTTGTGTTGCCTATTATTTTGATTTTGCTTTGTTCTCTGAAGTAATAGTTATTTAGGCATGTTGAATGATTTTTGGTAGAGAGAAATGTCACGTTCGTCAAAGATAGCGTCACCAACATGCTGTGACGAATTCATAAGTATGCGATATCTATCCGTCACTGTGAGTTCTTAAAAGGATTCAGTGAATCAATCCATTCATCATCTTTTGAAAGTCCACTGTTGGACACTGTTGGATAGGCCTTTCCTAATCTGCGCCACTTCGACCGGTTCTGAGCCATCTGAATCCAGCGGGTACCCGCCGTCTTCAGTGAATCTCTCTCTCTCGTCAACCCATTATTGTCCCACTGCTGGGCACGGGTCTTCTCTCAGAATGAGAGAGTTTAGGCCATAGTCCACCGCGCTGGCTAAGTGCGAATTGGTGGACCTTCAGTGAATAATATCCAATAATTAAATTCAAATCTGTGTTATAACATTTTATAAGTTTTAATTCTATTTTTTGTTTTCATTTTTGGCAGGCCTTATAACAGCCTCCAATTGTTATAACTTGCACTCTTGTTGTTCTCTCACACTCTGCACACTCTGCACTCTTGTTGATGATGTTTTTCACTATCTAAGCAAGTTGTAATAATAAAAAAAATGGCTTTGGTTTGGTAAATCAAACGCAACTTTGCGTTTGATATCCAGAATTTAGATCTATTATCCTATCACTATTTAAAAATACAATGTGATTTTTATACAGTCTATATTTTAATTTGCAGAAACCGTTCAATATCATTAAACTTTTATATCCTTTATAATATAATAAATATAGGCGATGAATTAAGACCTAACTACGTAACTTGACATCATAAATCTGAGCAATATGGGCTGAAGCGGACAGCATAATTGACCATTACGAGTCGCCTCAGGGGATACCGTCTATATGTTTATGTGGGTTACAATACCTAGATGTTATATTTTTGCTTCTTTATTACAGTAGCATATTGTACGAAGTGTACTATTCTACATGTTCCATATAATATAGTGTTAATATATACCTAAAAAATATACATTAATAAAAACGTGTATTTGAAATTTATCTTAGTAATTTATTAAGTACTCGAAATTCACCCGATGATGGAACTAGAGTAGTTCAAACGGAGAGGTACCACCACCACACATTTATAGCGTGAAGCAGTTATTGCGTTTCGATGAAAGGGTGTGGTTACCGGCACACTTTTGTATGAGGCGACCATTTTAGTTCTCTGGATTAGCAACGCATCTGTGATTCAGATAGAACCCATATCTATGAAAAGCGGCTAACAAATGTCTATAGCATACTAGCGGTTTCTTTCATTTCTCGTTCACTGTTCAGGCGGTATTGTTATGGAACGCCTTGCCTACTGATATCAGGAAAGCGCCCAGTAAGTGTATATTCAAACAGCTTGTCCGAGAGCATTATCTGAGCACTACTACTGTCTCCTAATCATCTATTATTTTATTTTATTTTTATATATTAATTTTATGTATTTTATATATTTATTGTGTGTATTATATGTATTTATAATATAAATATTTATTTATGATATATGTATATGTATTTATGGCTAAGTAGGAATATTAATATTTCTATTGCTCGCGGTTAAAATTAACACCTGCCACTCATTTTCCAGCCACCCAGGGTTGACTGGTAGAGAATGCCATCAGGCATTAAGTTTGCCCCATTGTAACTTTTTGTAAAGGTGCAATAAATATATAAATAAATAAATAAATATTGGCGATTGTGACTACTTACCATCAGGTGGACTGCATGCTCCTTTACTGCATCAATCTGATATAAATATAATTATATAATAATCTGATAGAACAATAATCTTATTTTCTTATAGTTAGTTTCTTATAAGAACAATCATACTGATACCATTGAATTATAAATAAACACAGATTTTTAAGTAGCAAAAAAATTAATGAATAACTCACTTCACACGGATATGTCGTTCACATCACACAGTTAATCAAATTTTAGACCAAAAAACTAGATAAAGTTTTTTTTTACTGCGTCAGAAGGAGGGTAGTGTTTTTAGTGTATGTGTGTGTTTCTTTCTATATTTATCAAAATCATTTCCTTGCGCTACAGTCCAAACGCCTTGACGGATTGTGAAATATCAAATATCATTAGAATCTTCTCGGTTCGCAGAGTTACAAAGACTATATGTTTTTAATTGGCATATTGACTTATTTAATATTATGACAATATGAGTAGCAACGCTAGCGCAACAACATTAAAGCTAGTAAAAATTACCATAATATTTTTGTGATATAGCTTTTTGTTTCTATTTTGATGCAATCTTCTAAGAAGCGTTAAATTCCGTCATCGCGTTCCTTCTTTTTAATTTTCATAGTAATTTCTTATTTATGATATTGAAGTAGCAAACTATAAAATTGAAACTATAATGGTGAATGTTCCGAGGAACTTTTTGACCCGGTGCCTACATCACCTTTCCTCCATCGCTTCACTCGCCGAAGGATGAAGTTCCATCCACAACAGGACTGGTGGTGGTCCTTCACGGTTCGGTTTGCACAGTTTTCTTGAAACATGAGTTTCCCTCCTGAGGTATTTCTGGAATCTTATGACATGGGGCTCTTCAAGAAAGGTGCAAGAAGACCTCTCTTTCAAAGCCGCCGATGCAATGGCGAGACCTCTGGTGTGGCAAATGTCCAAAGGAGGGTGGTTACTACTTTCCATCAGGTGGCCCGTTTGCCTTATTGTTAGTAAAGCTAACATGCAATCTCATTAAATAGATTTTACTGTATTGATAAAGATAGTAAGTTTTGACTTTACTGGACTGCCTATCCTATCCTATCCTTTTCCTATTACGGGTAACCGCTGGATTCAGATGGCTCAGGACCGGACGAAGTGGCGCAGATTAGGGGAGGCCTATGTCCAGCAGTGGACTTTCAAAGGCTGATGGATGGATGGACTGCCTATCGATATTTGTAACCTACTTTATATCAAACAAGGGTCCTACCCGAAGCCAATTTAGTATGGCAATAGTAAGTCAGTGATCGAAGCATTAATTTCATCTTTAATACCGTTATAAGTTATCGATTTTTTTTCAAATGGTATGTGATAGTAGTCACGACTTATGTAGACTCATAGAACGGTCTATGAGTCTACATGTGCATTAAACGTAACGAAAAAAAGAAATGCTGAAATTATATGACTTCACATACATTAGTAGCAATCTCTTACACTAGTTTAAACTACCTATTCTCATTCAATAACCACCCGCGTGGCGGAGTGGTTACCATACCGGTATGACGCGCAATGGGTCCCAGGTTCGATTCCCGGCCAGACAGGTATCTGAATGATGAGTTTAGATTCAAGTTCTGGGTCTGGGTGTTCGAGTATTCGTCTTTTGTGTGTCCATGGTACCCACGACTTAGGATAAAATCCTATTGGGGTGCTTGCTATGAGTGTAGAAAGCGTGTGTTTAATAAATGTTCCGCTAAGCTTTATCTATCAATTTTGTTCTGAACATGTGCTAATGTTTAATATTCAAGTAAATGAGAATGAGCTTTAACAACACATGAATGAATTAACATGACGCTGATTAATCATATTTGCGTTAACTTACTATTTATCAAGCGCGGAATGCGTCATATTTATTATGTACAAAAGTGAACGTTTCACGTGTATTTACGTACAAAAAGCGAGCATGTAAACACATTAAATGATTTTATGTACACAATAGACACAATGAAATTAACCTATTTGTCTGTTGTTTACTTGTACGATGTGACCATGCGAAATAACGCTAAATTCATTAGTTTGCCTGTCTACCTACTGTTGAAAACGTTGGAGCAGATTTCAAGGTGGTAGAACCAGTGTAGTTCTAACGCCGAAGTACCACCGCCACACCTATTTCTAGCGTGAAGCATTTCTTGCGTTTCGATAGAAGGGTGTGGTTGCCGGCACACTTTTACATGAGGCAACCATCATAGTCGTCGGGAGTAGCAACGCATCTGTGATGGACTTCAGATGGAACCCATGTTCTTTATGTAGTTGATTACAGATGTCTAGGTGGACTGCATGCTCGTTTGCTACTTTAGTCAGATAAAAAAAAAAAATTAGAATTTTCACCAATAATAAAGAATTTTTTCCCGAACTCCGATATCCGAAGTTCATAGATTGACGTGTTAAAAGACCCCCGGGGAACTACCCCGGGGGTCTTTTAACACATCAATCTATGAACGTTCGCTACTCTACTAATACTACTTATAGTGTACGCGTTAGCGAACACTATAAGGCGTCATAGTGTTGTTTGTGAATACAGCCGTTAGTTTGTCAATCTCGTGTTTAAATCATGACATCGTGACGACCCGCGTGGCGCAGCGGTTACCATACCGGTCTGACACGCAGTGGGTCCCGGGTTCGATTCCCGGCCAGACATTAGAATGATGAGCTTAGATTCTTGTTCTGGGTCTAAGTGTTTGTGTATTCGTCTTTGTGTGTGTCCATGGCACCCACGACACAGGAGAAAATCCTAATGTGGGGCTATGAGTGTAGAAAGCGTTTTTTTTAATCATAAGTAAACGTATGATCTGTTCTACTTATATATGTTAGTAGTAGTATCTCCGTTCAAACTCGTACAGTTACTACTGTTTTTTAAACCTTTATCCGGGTAACAAATGCTCACCACGCAAACATTTTCAAGCAAATTTACGATGTTTGTTCTTTGTTTTAAATCATTTAGCAAGTTTAACCAACTATCCCAATCCAGTAAATTTTATTGACCGACGTTTTGGCCGATCAAAACTTTATTCAATAAAACTCGGTTAAAGCGTGTTCAGTTTGTGGTTAAAGTTTTAAACTCTTGGAAACTGACAGTTATTCTCAAAAGTTGCTTTTTCAAACTATAAAGGATATTTATACCTTAAAAAATGTTTAAGTCCACTATTATGTTAAATAAAAACACATTTAACAAAAAATATTTTATATAAAATGTAACAAAAATAATATTTACACTTATCTATAAATTATTCAAGATTCTTATAACATTAATATATACAATTTTACAATATTCATAATCAGATCATGAAAACTGTAAAATGTAAATAAATATGTTTGTTCGCAAGTGACTGAGAATTATATAAATTAAGTACTTGGGATTATGTTACAAAATATTGTAAATAGTATTATAATTATAAACATCCGTCTACTAAAGTACAAACAAAGTTTGTTTTTTTACTTCTTTGTAGCATTAATATACATTAACATGCCGAGTTAAATAAATTAGTTCCAAGTTCAAGAAATATTAAAAGTATTAGAACTCACCAAGCAGGCTAAATAATTTTAATACGTAACGAGTACTCATGATACCCGGTGTTTTTTTAATGTTCATATTTCATGCATGGGTCGTGGTCACTGTAAAACTGCGACCACGATCCATGCAGGTGCTCGTAGCTTAAAATATCAGCAATAAACAAATTCGAAAAAAATTGCATATCGTGAATACCCGCTTCACAATAAAATAGGTCGATTTCGCGATAGTATTCGTTTAATTTCATAAGAGGGTTAAATAGTGTCTGGAATATTCTCTAAAATTATGATCAATGTATACAAATCATACATCATTTGACAGATAAATATTACATAAATAGATATAAATAACTCACTCTGCATTTTTCTTTCGTATGCGTTCGTTGAATATCAAAACTGATAACATTTGTTATAGATGCGATGACACTTTTAAAACCCCGGGTTTTTTACTTATTTCGCCTATCTTAATTACACTACATAATTTCTATCGTTATAAATTATTGTCTTTGTTTATTGATAACTGTTTTGCTTGTTTTATGTAATTGAAGTCTATTTTCTTCGTCCTCACTATATGTCGGTAGTTTAATGCTGATAGTTTTGGTGTACGGGTCTTCTCGGGGCTGTCAAAGTCCACGTGGAATAGACCGAACTTAGATCTGAAATAAAAAAAAAAACAACATTAAACTCTTATTCGTTACAAATTGCCAAAAAACATGTAAGGATTTAATAGAGACCCTGAAACCATGTATTTAAATACGCGAGTGTATAAACATTGTGTTTATTAAATATAATAAAATTTATATTATATATCCATATATATATATATATATATATATATAAGTATTCAGTACCTATTTCAGTAGTTATATCAAAAATACAGTAAGTTTCATTCCTACAAAGTTTTCGTTTTTATCTCACGTCAAGCGGAAATTTTATTAATCTATCAATTGTACTCTAAATAACTCAACTTTACAGACCTACATTTTTATAGATGTCTTTGTATATATTTCCTAGTTTAGCGTTCGTCGTTTTAATATACCGAGCGTGCAGTCCACGTGATGCTATTTGTCCAATGCTACTCATGGTCCTCTATAATATATCTCAGATAAGATTAATCTTACTTGAGCTTGGTTTTGTATGGTACTCCTTAGGACAAGGATGAAATGCTTCGAATAATTATGTCTCACACACACTCTTCAGACCATAACATCTGTGTGATGCAATGATGTCTCTAGAACTACAACCGAAGGACAACTATATAGAAAAGAAATGATAAAAATTTGAGCCGTTTTCGAACTACAGTGATCACCGACTTCGAAAACATGGTTTCGGGAAAAACAAGATTAAAGTTTTTGGCACGATCTGTTTTACTTAGTAAAGCTCTAACACGGCTTGCTTCAAATTTACATATTTCAGCAAATAACGGTCTGACAAATTATTCAAACACAGCTAGTCGGTAAATACGCGCAAGACAATGTACTTTTAGAAAATGGAATAAAAAAAAATATTTTGTGGCAATTCTAACAAGACCTAGCCCCTTATGTTATCTTAAAACTTACAAAATATGGTCTGTATCTCTTCCTCTCTTTTTAATATACTATACATGAATATGTCAATATGTAATAAAATTAAGTGATTAACTGACGTAAATTGTGACTCGCTTAATGTATGATGCAATAACAATTATTGTTGCGTCCAATTACTAGATTATAGTAATTACATCGATCAACAGCAGGTAATAACTATTATTATACCAGGCATAGCAATATACGAATAAATATATTAATAAAGCGTTACCGTATTACTTTAAAAACTCTTTTTGAGTCATTCGAGTGATAAAAAGAACTTGTCAAGTGCGAGTCGAACTCCCTTACAAAGGGTTCCATAATACTTATAATATTACTTATTACTTATCATACTAATATTATACTAATACTATATATGTATTATACTATTGTATTAGACTAATACTAATATAGGAATATACTAATTAATGTTATAAAGGCGAAAGTTTGTGAATGTGTATGTTTGTTACTTTTTCGCGTCTAAACAGGTCTAGGCAGGGGATACCGTAGCCCTATTCTGATCCCGGACACTACAGGGACGAGGGCGCTCTGCCTAGCTTCAGAAATACCTTGTAGGTACACGTGGAAATTTTTTTTTTTTTGGATTTAGGATACCCTCCTTAATATAACAATTAAACAACTTCGTCGTCTCGGAACTAAAAGTTTTTTGTAAGTTGAGGGTTATAGTTCATCTGCGACGTTATTACGTTATGTTGTTGCTCATAAATACCAATAAATATAATAGAAAATATAATTTTGAGCTGTACTGTTACTATTTTAATTTATATAATTTTATGATTTAATATTAAAATTAAGAAATAAACATTAGAATATAATTGTTTGACAATATTTATTTATTTTGTCCTCCGTGATATAAACCAAATTATTATCGAAAATCGAGAGAAGGGCGCAATAAATCGTATCGCGCCTATCGTAAATTAATTATTTTTACAGACTTATTGTTTAATGTTTCTATCTAGTTATACATAAAATAAAATATACGGTTTATGATTCAATAGTAAAATACAATACAAGTACACCTCTATCGACAACTAGGCAAAACATGGCCATGTCCTTTAATAAACTCGTATAGAGTAGAGGTAGAGCGCTGAGGTACGATTATAACCTCATAATACTTATCCCTTGAATTTTACAACAAATTGTCTTTTAGACATTCTTGGGAATTTAGGCCTGAATGTGGGACTATTTGAAACCAGCATTAAACAGTACATGAGTACAAATGACAACCACATTACAGTAAACATGTCGTGGGTGTACTAAAATTATATGACATGTTCTAAATATGTACTAAGAAATGTACATATTTAGAACATGTACCAACGTTCATTACAATGTTGCTAACAGCGACTCCAGACAGTGGAAAAGATTGAATATTTATAAAAGCAAGAGACTCTTCATTCGAGTTCATTAGAAATTGTAAGAGAGTTTATGTTGTAGATGGATTGTATGTAAGATAACAATTTTTAAATCATACGTTTTAAGTATGTTTCGATCGATACAGAGCGATTTACCGCAAATATGCGCTGGGGCCGTCCCGAACCTAAAACACCACTCAAGATGGCTACTCCAACGACACTACGCTCCGCCAAAGTGACTTTGGCACCTTGCCAGTCTTATCTTTAAATATAAGACACCGTCATTAAACAATAAAACGATGTAGACTAGTAATTATATCTTATTATTTGTAATAGAGAAGTTATAGCCTAATGGTTGAAAGTTGCCCTCTCGATCGGGAGGTCCGAGGTTCAAACCCAGGCGCGCACCACTGATTCATGTGCGTATTAGAAATTAATTATCACTGCTTTTCGGTGAAGGAAAACATCGTGAGGAAACCTACACACCCGAGAGTTCTTAAAAAAAAAGATCTCGGAGGTGTGTAAAGTTCACCAATTCGCACTTGGCAAGCGCGGTGGACTATGGCCTAAACTCTCTCGTTCTGAGAGAAGACCCGTGCCCAGCAGTGGGACAATAATGGGTTGACGAGAGAGAGACGAGAGATTTGTAATCAAGTTTTACGTCAGATTAAGAAAAACTATTGCAAATGGTCATTTCTGATTACCCTTTATCTAAAAAGACAATAATACTTAAACTAAGTAGCGAGTAATTGGCTTCAAAAACACAGACGTTCTTAATTCGCTTCATTTTAAAATTTATTACTTGATCATTCCGCCACTTACGAATCGTTTTGCATTATTCAGTTTTTGAATAAAATTGTATACATCTCGCGTGTTCCCATAATTTTTAAAGACTAAATGCCATTGTTAAGGCTGGGAGAATTGGTAATTACATTTATGTAATGTCATGTAAATATTTAATGTTATCCTTTACAATTAATATCATTGAAGTATGATTTTTTGTTAAAAAAAAATTGTGTATCAAAAAATAACTTACGTGTATCCATCCTTCCATTCGAAGTCATCCATAAGCGTCCAAGCAAAGTATCCTTGGACGTTGCAGCCGTCCTGATGCATCGCTAGTAGCATCTGATACAAGTACTTGTTGTAGTAAGACACCCGTTCGTAGTCGTTAATACCTCCCCAGTCGCACATCCCGTTCTCGGTGATAATTATGGGCACGCTGGTTCCGTATTGCTTCGTTAACCAGTTGAGTATTTTGCGGAAACCAGCTGGGTATATCTGTAGGAATTGGAAAGATAATTATTCGTTGTATTAGTTCATTTATTCTACTTTTAAACGTGGAATGTTATTCTGGTAATCAAACTCAGACGTTTGGTTACCATGTTTTCGAGGCTAATACGTATAAATGATTTTAGATAGCAGTTGTTGGAGGCGGCGACACAGGGCCTCGTGTCTTCACAGACACGTAAAAAAGGCTTTTTGGTCGTCAAACTGCGCTTCAACTTTAATTTGTATAGATTTGGCGACATTTTTTTTGCAAAAGTCCTTCTCAAAACGCGCTTAATTTTGACCTAAAAATCGCGACGTCTGGCAACGCTGTTGTAGATAGAAGTAATATTGTAGCTAATTTTATGTCACCAAAACTTAAAGGGTTTATAACGTGAACAATCCTGAATGTCGAAGGTAATTTAGAGCAAACGCGGATGCTCATTATCGATACGTGCCGATCGCAGAAGCGTGATGTTTATTCAATAAGGCAATTTTCATAAATTTACCATTGCGACAGTTTGTGGCGTTGCTGAGTGATAAAACAGAACATTGTGGATAAATTTATCACAGGTACATTTTTAACGATCAAAAGGTGGCAGAACAAGTGTAATTCGATCGGGGAGGTACCACCGCCACACCTATTGCGTTTCGATGGCAGGGTGTGGTTGCCTGTCCACTTTTATATGAAGCGACCATCCTAGTCCTCGGGACTAGCAATGCATCTGTGATTGACTTCAGATAAAACCTATATTCTATATGAAGTTGTTTACAAATGTCCATGGGCGGCAGTGACCACTTACCATCAGTTGGATTGCATGCTCGTTTACTACTTCATTATTATAAAAAAAGGTGGCAGAAAATTTTTAGGTTCGAGCGCAGTGATTATCCAATATTGAGACTAAACAATGCTGAACTTATCTTTAAAGCAGCAGAATTAAGAAGATAAAGGAAGATAAAACTATGTGTTTATTCTCCCCATCCACTAATTCGCACTTGGCCAGCGCGGTGGACTGTGGCCTAAAAAACACTTTCATTATGAGAGAAGACCTTATAAAAAATCTTTATGCATTTTACTTTTAAGAACTAAAAAATAATCACTATTAGTAAAGATATGTTATTATCTGTATCTGGTTGATCAAGGTCTTATGCTAATTAAAATTGTCGATTGAAATTGCCGTTAAAAAAGGATCATGACATTATTGCCATACCTAGTAGATACTAATAAGTTAATGTCAGGGTTAAATAAATTTTGTGATAAGTTTAAACTTGAATATTTATAGCAGTCGTAACAAAACTAGTGATAGCGTAGTGCAACCCTTTCACTCACGAGATCTGGTTTAGGATTTCCGAAGCCACTGATTCTTCGAACTAGCCGTATAAATATTATATAAAAAGTCAAAGCAGATTTAAATAGAAGGAAGACAATATAAGAAGGAAGAATAAGAAGGAATGGCCGTATACAAGCTTGTATTTATTAAATTGTAATTAACGAGTTGCAGTCAGCTGGATGGTAAGTGGTATTAGCCGCCCATGGACTTTAGTAACTAACCTAGAAAAGAGGTTCTACCTAAAAAAAATATAGACATGTTGTCATTCCTAAAAACTAGGATAGTTAAATGTTACGACAATTTAATTCAGCCTGTCTCTACTCCCTTCCAATGAAACGCTTAAACTACTTCACGTTAAAAATAACGCTGTAGGAACAGTAATGCAGTAGCAGGAGTAATCTAACCCAAGTCAGTCTTATGTAAAGTGACCATAGCCACATTTTTTTTTTATTTGACTGAAGTAGCAAACGAGCATGCAGTCCACTTGATGGTAAGTGGTCACTGCCGCCCATGGACATCTGTAATCAACTTCATACAGAACACACAGATCACAGATGCGTTGCTACTCCTGAGGACTTTGATGGTCGCCTCATGTAAAAGTGTGCCGGCAACCACACCCTTCTATCGAAACGCAAGAAATGCTTCACGCTAGAAATAGGTGTGGCGGTGGTACTTCCCCGGTCGAACTGCACTGGTTCTATCTAGACATTGGTCCATTGGTGACGATGGTTACTTCATGGTAGTAAATTTTGTATATATAAAGAGGCTAATAATGTTTTGCTACTCTCGTTAACTAAGTTTAAACAATATTGAGTGCCTTCCGTACCTCACCTTTTAAACATGAAACTTTTAATTGAACGTAAACTTCAAACGCCTTAAGGCTATTGGAATTTGCTGTTCCGTTTCCTATATCATTAATACTCGTTTATAAGTATGTTGAGTTATGTTAACTTATTATGTAGGTACAAGATTACGATTGTTGTAGGGTCAATGCAGTATCAATGTAATAATTTATCGTCTAGTAGAAATTTCAAATGTATTTTTTAAAGTGGCAGCAAACGTGTATGTCTAGTCCAGTCCATCAGATGTTGAGAGGCCACTGCTGGCCGGAGACACCTGTGACTAACTCTTGTTAAGAATCCGACCTGAAGTCGGCCATAGGTGCATTACCATATCTTGTTTTTTGTTCTCGAGGGGGAAACCTTAAAAACCCGACTCCGTGGGAGCGACGCAGTGATATCCCTGGGTGGGATATTCTAATCCTGGAACCACAGGGACGGCATTACCATATCTAAGAACTAAGTTAAAAGGACTTGGACGAGATTTTATTTACCAATTTCTTCAAACTTAATAATTCTGTTATTGTGCAGAAAAGTAGTGGCGTAGGTACCTTTGAAGCTGAACCTAAAAGAGATTTACCTTAAACTAAGATGATAACTATTTAGATATAAATTTATGTTTACATACCGATAACCAAGTGGACCCTGGAATAGGCCAGTTGGGGTCCTGTTCCATTCTAACTCCAGTATCGTGGTCGTAGGACGGAACCTTCCACTCTTTCTCCATCGAAGACGGAGACATGAGGAACGATGTGTAATGATTTAGGCCATAGAAATCAGAATTGCCTCGCACCATTTCGATCTGTAAAACAGCTGTATTTAAATACTTTGAAGCTAACTGCTGTGTTCTTAAAAGTTTATAAGTATCTTCTCAAGGAAGGGATTTGGAGCGATTTCAAGAGATTTACGATTAAAGCGATTACCCCGCTGTTTTGTAGTGAGAATATCTTAATGTAGGCAATTTAAATATTTATACGTTTAGATATGTCTTTGTAAATAAGAGATCATACATAAACACAAAACTTTATGGGCTTACTTTCATGTGTGTAGGGATACCAATAAAGGTATCCTTATTCGTTCGTTATGTTTCTCAATCTATTTGTCTATCTGTATGTTTTAACCATTTTATTCAGGAGATTCAATGTCCTCTGAATATAACTATACAATGTTAATTTTTTTTTTATAAAACACAAGAACCCTAACAAACTAAATATGCTTGAATAATATATTTATATTTATGTTATGTAATTTATTAAATATGGCAATACATATAACATGCGGAACGCTGATTAGTCGTACCACAACTTAGTTATTGAGAAGTTTTATAAATTAAAAGACAAAGTTGCCTTAAATTAACAGGCAACATAATATTAATAAAAAATATTAAAATATAGGATAACAAATTAAGTAAAGCTATGCAATTTTTTTATGAATTTTCTAACACTAAAAAAACATAGAAAAATAAGGACAGTGAATTTACTCTTTCTCTACTTACTGTGAAATTTCCTAATATACGTCAAACTCTTACTCTATGTAGTCTCTATTAAATCAGGTTACACACTTACTTTAGTTTACGAAAGCAACTATGATACAAACTAATAACCAGATTCTATCTAAACTATGAAAACTTCAAGTGAGTTTTCCAAAGGCTATTGAGCCAT
This sequence comes from Spicauda simplicius, assembly GCA_949699795.1. Classification (NCBI taxonomy): domain Eukaryota; kingdom Metazoa; phylum Arthropoda; class Insecta; order Lepidoptera; family Hesperiidae; genus Spicauda; species Spicauda simplicius. The sequence goes on from OX453062.1 coordinate 8,812,349, forward strand.
TGAACTCTAGATTACGTTACGGAAGTTCTCTACCTATTGAACTTGTATCAGTTCAAAAGCTCGTCGATAGGATTACGTGCTAGTTAATAACGTTCTAGGAATTAACTTCTGCTATAGTTGTAGTAAGCTTTGCACTTCACGAGATCTTGAAACTTAGTATAAATTGCAACAAGAGCTTTTGTTTACTGGCTACCAATTAATGGAGTTCGTCTCAAAAGTGTCTGCAATCAAAATTGTCTATGAAACATAGCATATAATATTTTTATTACATAAAAAAAACACTATATTGCAAGCACCAAGCAAGAGTAGTAATAGTTTTTATACTATTTAATAATATTTTGCAACGCTAAATAATATGTAACAATTTATAACAATTATTATATTGTTTAATGCTTATATCTTGTCAACCACATATTTAGGTTTAGGTTTAAAATGTTTATTCTCATTAAGAATTACAATTCACTTGACATGAGAATGTACAAATAACACAATAACATTATTATATTATCCGAAAGCGAACAACAAAATTAACAAGTAAATCGCGGTAGAAGTAAATAACACACAAGTCACAGATTTATTCAATTCTACCCACAATATGCCTCAGATCTAGACGGTCTACACAGATATAGTGCGGATAGAAATGTCTTGCCAATCTTCAAATATAAAATTAAAATTAAAGTTTGTTTTTCGATATTTTTATATTATTATTTATTTTATTGTTTATATTAATAGTTCATGTAGTTAGGTAAGGTATAGTTAATATTGTTAATTTATCTATTACACATGTATGTTATTTATAACGTAATGTTTTAAAAGTTTCTTAAAAGTAGGCATGGTTTGTGATTCCTTAATTTCCTTAGGTAACTTATTATATATTTGAGCACCTTCATACATCAGGTTTCTTTTCCCATAACTTATCCTTGGCGTTCGTAATATAATATTATTTGCATTTCTTAGTTGCATTTTTTGTACTTGTTTCTTTTTAGTAAAACTAATTTGTGTATGTATATTTTTTGTTAATATTTTGCGTATCAGTAAGCAAGTGCAATATATATATGTTTGATTTATATTTAATAACCCTGTTTCTTTGTATACCATTTTTGTTGAAGTAAAATAGGGAAAGTTAAAGAGAACTTTTATCAATTTGTTTTGAGTTCTTTGGATAGGATTTATGTTTGTTTTTGAGGCACAACCCCAAATTTCGACCAGGTAATCAATGTGAGGTTTGACTAGGGAGTTATAAATACAATAACGTACCTTACTGGGAAAACAGCGGGTAATCCCTCGCAGTGCACCCGTAAGAGAAGATAATTTTGATTTGATTTTCTCGATATGCGGTTTCCACGTCATATTACTATCCAGTAGAAGACCCAAATATTTTTCGGTGTCAACTCTATTGATTTTTTGACTATTAATTTTTAAAGGGACATATTCCGCTATTTTCTTATTTTTGGCTTTAAAAATTATATAATTGGTTTTTAGAATGTTAATAGTAAATTATATTGAAACCATTTACTTAAAATGTCTAAGTCGCACTGATCATCCTTTATAACTGTATCTATTGAATGACCAAAATAGAACAAAGATGTATCGTCAGCATAGAGAGTTATATCACCTTTAAGTCCTATGTCTTGTATGTTATTAATATATATTAAAAATAATAGAGGCCCGAGTATAGATCCCTGTGGGACACCGAAATTGACAGGTTTAGACTGACTTTGCATATTACCAATTTTTACTATTTGTTTGCGATCCGAAAGATATGATTTAAATATATTGTATGCCGTTCCAGTAATGCCTATTGCATTTAGTTTCTTCAGGAGTATATCATGGCTTACCGTATCGAATGTCTTTTTTAGATCTATAAATATTCCTAATGCTATATGTTTTTGGTTTATATTAATTTTTAGCTTTGTTATAATGTCTATTGTCGCTGATAGTGTATTAGATTTTTGTCTGAACCCATATTGTTTATCTGTTAAAAACTTTATTTGGCGCAAATGATTTTCAAGACGGCTATACACAATTTTTTCAAAAACTTTTGATAAAGTTGGGAGAACTGATATTGGTCTGTAATTGCCAGGATCAGTTTTACTACCCGATTTAAAGATTGGCGTGATTTTGGCAAGTTTAAGCGTTTCAGGGAAAGTACCAATCTCTAAGCAACTGTTTATACATTTGGTTAAGTGTTGAAGAATCAGGTCTTTAATACGTTTAATAAGTCTAGAGCTAATACCGTCCATACCTGAGGCTATATTAGAGTGTAGATTTTCTATTATCTTATTAACTTCCGATGTGATATTTAAACATGATAAAAGTCATAGTCGTAGCGTCTGTCTTACGTAACCTCTTCTAATTTATTTATGTAACCGCAAAATAACGTACACTAAATATGAAAAAAAAACATAAGTCTAGAAAAACGAAAAGCTTAATGCGACTACATTTATAGGTAAAGACTGCTAGCAAAAGAAGCGAGCACAACATAATATGTATGTCAAATAATAATAATATCGATAACAAAGATGTTTCTGAAATAAAATTAATAAATGCATGTATTTTCTTAATAACACATTTGTTTACAATAAGATAGATTGAAACTATGAAACAAATATTATGTTTACTAAGAATTACACATTTGATTTTATAAGACAGAACAGCGAATTCTAACATTAATTAAGCTTTTAACTACAAGTATGCTAATTAGCTTTAATTCCTAGTAAGACTTCAAGACATTTAAAGATTACTTGTTATGTAAAATATCTTTTTATCTAGAGAACTTTGTATAACATTGAAGTAGAAATCGAGTATGCAATTCACTTGATGGAAAGTGGAAACTTCATATAGAAATGCGCTTCAGCTTGGTTTAGCCTGAACCGCCGTGGTTCTACCTGGAGCCAATCATAGATTCTTTGTTGCTCTCGAATTCTAAGATGAATAGACATACGAAAAGGAACATTTATTACTCAATAATACTCTTTAAACCGAAAATACGCTGGAAACCGTTGGATTCAGAGGGCACAGGACCGGCGCCATTTAGGAGAGGCCTACGTCCAGCAGAGGACATCAAAGGGCTAATGGATGGATGGATGAATACTCTTTATAGAAAGGCAATTGCTGTATTACTTTAAAAGACGAATAATCTGTCTGTAAAAAACTACCAACTGTAATCAGAAAATTACTTAAATTATATCCTTTCGGAAAACGGTGCTCTTCGGATTTATAATGAAACTTAAATCTAACTACACTTACTTCTTCAGGGGTAAACACTGGCAGTCGTGACCTGGCGTATCCCTGTTGCATACTATTATTGTTGACTATTTCCTTTACTAACGCTGGATAATCTCCTGTCTCGGTATAGATTGGATGAGCGAATAGTCCCACCTATAAAAATAAAGTAAGTATTATTGTTGCAAAAAGAACATGCGAACATGTTGAAAAAATCAAGTTACATGATATAAGGAATGAAGATATATATTTAATAATTCTGTTATTTTTTATCTAAGAACTAATACACTTGAGTAAAATAACGTATGCTTTCATCTTTACCTATAAAAATCCTGTTTATCAAAAGTAGTATTTGCATTGAATTGAAATGCTTACAGAACGTTGCATTTCTATCTTTCTCGAAGTTCCCAATAGATGAATGGAACTTTTTCGAAATACATTTTTTATTTCATTTATAGAAACTTAAAAAAAAACAAGTCAAAGTAGACAGGAATAAAGGTTTTATTTACTTTCCTAACATTCGATGGAAAGTTAAAGAACTTTAAATGGGGAATCAGATCAATTTGAAAAAATCCTTTTGTTTATATGTTTGTATGTACCCTTTACTGCATATTAATATCTATATACTACATAGTAAAGCAGTGTAAGTTATAGCAAAGCGTATGTACTCGTACAAGAGATCTTGACTAGTTGGTCCATATTGTATTTTGCTTTTTTTCTATTTGTTAGGTTTTTCTGGTTTATACAAACATATAACAGTATCATTTTTATATTAATTCAAATTTTCATATTATTGTAATGTTTTTTGTTTACTTAACAATGGAAATAGTTTTTAGTCATAAAATATAATGCATATGAGGTATATTTTGTATTTAGGGTTATTTTTTGTATCCTAAAAAGGTCAATGAATTTATAATTAATTTTAAACATTTGTCTTTTTGCCATTTTATTACAGTGTCACAAAGAAACCAGTGAACAAATGAAAGTAGATTGAGTAGTTCAAAGGCAATGTATAGACAAATTTAATTACTGGAACTTGTTTAACTACAGTCGGTTCTCAAATACAGTAGATGTTTAATCTTACTGTAATGAAACGCTTAATACATTAAGTAGGTTTCTACATGTTACTATTGAAGCATACATTTACATTTGTATATACGTTTATTTCGCTTTAGTACAAATAATATGATCGTGTTCATAAATAGTCATTTTTTTACTTATAGGAGTACGTTTTGCCGACTTTGCAATAGTAAAAAAAATTGGGTGGCAACATCGTGCGGTAAAATTGTTTACTACATACAGTATCTTATTTTACGTTGTCGTCTATATTAAGAGATACAAAAATATACAAACTAATTTCAAACATATTGAGCCGATATGCACACGTTTGAAAGTAAATGCATATTTATTTATTTCTAAATATATAAAGGCCGCCATCTTAATATATGTATATTGTGTGAGCGAGGTTTTTTTATCTGATGAAAGTAGCAAACGAGCATACAGTCCACTTCATGGTAAGTGATCACTGCTAACTATGGACACCTTTACTTCAAATGCAACATAGGTTCTATCTAAAGTCAATCACAGATGCGTTGCTACTTCAGAGGACTGAGACGCCTCATATAAAATGTTTCACGCTAGAAATAGGCGTGGCGTTGATACTTCCCGGTCGAGCTACACTGGTTTTACCAACTTACAAAATAACAGTAACATTGATAAAAATGCCACTTTGGCTTTCTTTATTAATACTTACTTAAATGAGTATATTGAATACTTACTCGCATCTGCAGATATCTTTCAGCGGCTTCTTGGTCTTCGACTTTGGTGGGATCTTTTGGCTCCGCCCAAAAAGCGTCAAGAGTGATACCGATCTTTCCTGCAAGAATATTTAAGAAATATTATATTTAATTACTTCTGGCCGACCCATTACTGTCACTTTTCACTCAAGGGCATGTGTCTTTTCTCAGGTAACTTTGGCTCATATCATTAGGTTCACCGAGCTGGCCAAGAAAAAATTTTAATTGGTATATCCCACAAATCTATAAAAACGTTTTTAAAAGTACTTTCAAGTGTGTAGATTTATTCGCATCATCATTAGGCACTGTTAAACAGTGTTAATTAATTTCAAATTGGGATTCGAACCTTGGACCTCAATTAAGCATTTCACCTATTAGGTTATCACTGCTCACTTGATTACTTAGAAATACGCTGTTATGTATTAAAATTGTAAGCTTATTATCATTTAATAAGTATTAAAATGTAATCAATAACTACAAATTAATTTACATGCTATGCAGTGTGGGAGATATGTCAATGTAGTTTACTAAAGTATAGTAACATGATTTGAATATTATTATACACTTCTTACTTAGCGAATTTTATGGCAAACATAAACGAATACAAGTATAGTGTTAACGGTATTATAACGGTGAAAAGCTATAAAATTCTTATGTCGATATCCATATATTGTGAGAAATGAGCAAGAAACTATTTTTTGTATATATGTCACAGGCAATTGCCTTAGTTGGTCGTTTAATTCAACGCTTAGCTACATCGCTGGATTAGCTTCTTGAATGTTATTAAACTGCGTTACATTTAATGAACTGCCCGACTGATGCTCCGACAAAAGTGGGATCTTGTTTCCAAAACAGAAATGAAATATCTCTGACCTAAGCCATATAGGAGAAACCACTTAAGCCTAGGCTGAGTTGGACACTCCCACTCGCAGAGCGTTATCGTGCGCTTAGTTTCGTATTTATTTTTATGTTCCAACATAATCTAAACGATCTTATCTTATGAATTTTAATATTAAAAATGTGAAAGTTCGTAAGGATGTATGCATGTTTTGTCACTCTTTCACGCAAAAGTACCGGTTGAATTTCGTTGTCTGGCACACTGATAGCTTATGACCTAGTTTAATTACGAATTCTCATAGACGCGGGTGAAACGGGCAAAGCTAAGAGGAAAACCTAGTTCTTACAAAATGCTATTGGCTGGTTTTATAAAACCCTAAACATTTGGCTATGTACATTCAAAAATAACAATTTAAACAGGCTTAAGAATTACGAGAAAATCTTGATGAAGCTTGATGCTGTTCATAATTTTCCACAGCTTATCGATTATTATTTCTATTGAATTTACTTGAGTCTGTCACAGCAAAATTTACATTAATTTATTATTTTTGATTATAGACTAATCGTGGAATTGACTACACACGATCTCGGTATCACGTTCGTGAGTACCCGATAAGTATTAAAACTATATTATTTTTTATAAACAAAACCAAACTGAAAAATACGATAATTATTGCCTGCTAGCGTCATATTAAGAATTACGGTAATGTGTATATCTGTAACTAGGTATCCGTGTCAGGTGGAAGAAAGTAGAATTAAATTTTAATAATTGGGTTACAGGCAAGTAAAACCGTTATCGAACCATGTCATTTGGCTGTTTTATTTTATGGCTGAATTTTAATCGAATCATTCAGAAAACTACTTAAATTGCTCCGCTAAATTAATATGCTAGTTATTTAATTGAACGGCTCATTAACCTACTTAGTTGCAGCAAATATCTATACTTAATCCTAATATACAATATAAAAATGAGATGGTGGTGTATGTCTGTTTGTTAATAAAACACAAAAGAACTACTTTTTCGATTTACATAAAAACAGTCAGTTTATAGGCTAATTTTGAATTCGACATTCTTCTCTATATAAAGATGGCGACCATTCTTGTGATATGTATGTCACAAAAATAGTCGTTGTAGTGAAGCACGGTTAGGTCAGCTAGCACTCTATATCAGATTGTATTTGACCAATAGTGACATGATAATGCGATATTCGTACCTTTTTGGTGCGGTCGAAACTCTTTATCATATAAATGGTAGACTTTAGCGTGTCCAAGAATTTGGTAATGAGCGCATAAATAAACGCCTACTCCATTAGAATTTAAAGCTGGCACAAAGTAATCTCCATCATATCCCTGCAAAAGAAAAGTTAAATTATAAAAACAAATTTAACAAAAACAGAAACAATAGAGCATTAATACTAATATACCTACTATGGAAGAAAATCATGCAAGCACATAATTGTGTTCTATTTTATGTATAATTGCGAAAACCAATTAAACTCTCTATTTCCTCGTAGTTTTTAGTTAATAACCAATTGTAGACTTTTAATTTACATAGGTAGGTGTTAACAGAAAATATATTACAGTGCATATTAATGTGATTGTAAAGAAGACTCCCTATTACATCAAAATGTCGTTTAGCTAGTGCCGTTTTGAAACGAGGGGTGCTACATACAGATGTAACAAATGCCTTGATAACATTACATTACAAACACTTTCTACACTCAAAGCTCCATACTAGGATATTATCCTGTGTCGTGGGTCACACGAAGACAGATAAACAAACACCTAAACCCAGAACAGAAATCTAAGTTCATCATTGAGATACCTGTCTGGCCGGGCCTAATCGAACTCAGGACCCACTGCGTGTCAGACCGGTATGGTGACCGCGTCGTCACGAGGGTCGTCGAGTCGTGTTATATTATTTCCACACAATTCACTTTATTGCACCAGATAAAGTCATACGATGTCAATAAAATTGGATTGCAGGGTCAAAAGGTCTTCTTGTTTTTGGATATGAGAAACATAGTAGACTTAGTAATGTCTCGGACTATAACACATCTCGTATAAGTTATTAAGCAAGATAGGAACAATACACAGAATGTTGGAATCGTAAACCGGACTGAAAAGGATACAACAATACAAAGATATGATATAAAGATATTAAGATATATAGGTAAGATAGAAAGATGTGAAATGTAAAAACTTACGTTATAGCAATGTTGGTGTGGTTCGTTTATCGTGGTCCATATCTTGACTATATCACCGTATAGCGTAAACGCAACTCTCGCGTAATCTTCAAAGTAATCCACCATTTTGGGATTGCTCCATCCTCCCAAATCCATAAGGGCTGTAGGTAAATCCCAGTGGAATAGCGTCACTACGGGCGTTATGTTTGCCTTTATGAGTTCCTCTAAAACTTTCCTGTAGTACCTTGCACCTTCTTTGTTAATATGATTATCTGTGCCTTGCGGCAACAACCTGGTACATGATGGAAGATAGAATGAGTATTATCAACAACTCGGGGAGATATGGTTACAGTTTTCGATAATATATTATTTTTTTGACTACTGCTTCAAGGACTTGCAATATAGTAAAGTTTAAGTGTTTGTTGTTGCCAGCTGTCCTTATTCTAATTTTTAATAAAAGGAATAACCGGCAAAATAAATATTATCTTAAAATGTATATCGCCATTTATGAATAAAACACATTTGTATTAATTGAATATGTTGTAAAAGACATATGTATGCATATCTTACATGTTACGTTATTTTTTTCTTATTTTTGATGATTTAAATAAAAAATAAGATGAAGAAATAATGTTGTGGAAGAATGATAAAGTGTGATGATTTCAACAATCATAGATTTAAATATCAGTTAGCATGTTAATTGAGCTATCATAATGTCAATTGTAAACAATGAACAAATTCGTTTGGCGATGCAAGCAATGTAGGGGGAACTTCAGGAAATTTTGCTACGACTTGCACCGAAATTTTGTGGCATTATAAGAACTGGCATGTATATTAGTTTTAACGATCATTTATTCTTGATGCAAATAATTTACGGCTCTCAGATAATACATATTAGAGTAAGATTTTTAGCGCGAACGAAGCTGGGCGAACGGCTAGTGTATTTTATTTAATTATATCTTATTATTCACCTACACAATAAGAACAAAACATATGTTTCATTAATTATAATCGAGGTCACGAGGTACTATATTTTGTGCGAAACAAAACGACGGCAAAATATAAATTCAATTACATATTCTGATCCGTGTGCTGATAAAATTAAATAGGTTCTGTGGATGTACCTGTCATGATATAATTATGTTAAGGTAGGACATGTACTTCTCAAGGTAGTGAACGTATTTGGTCCGAAAAGGGAGCCAGCACTGCCTCGCCTAATTCTAGCGTGAAGCAGTTCTTGCATTTCGGTGAAAGAGTGTGTTTGCCGGCCAGCGTTGCCGGATTTTGTTTTTAGTAAGTCGGGATTAAGTAACTTTTTGAGTGAAAAAAGCGGTATTCCATAGTCAAAAGCGGGACAGTAGCCCTTGCGGTACAAACGACCTCGCGCCTCACAGATACACAAGAAAAAATCTCCTTGGTGTAGGGGGGCCGGAGGATTTGCGAGCTTTTTTTTGGCCAACGAACTGCAGATCGGCTTAAATTGGTACAGATTTGGCAACCTTGTTTTTGAAAAAGTCCAGTCCTTCTCAAAAAGCGGGACTGAGCCTGTCCCGCGCGGGACATTTGATTTTGATTAAAAAATCGGGACGTCTGGCAACCCTGTTGCCGGCTCACTTTATATGAGGATGAACATGTTAGTCCTCGGGAGTAGCAACACATCTGTGATTGATTTCAAACAGAATTCTTGTTCTATATAAAGTTGCTTACTGATAACCATAGGCGGCAGTGACCACTTACCATCAGGTGGATTGTAAGTACGCTCATATACACGCATACGATTATTATCCTAGTGTTTGAGATTTCATTACCTGAAGAAGTTGTTTCTATAACGATATTCTCTCAGCCTTAACCTCCTAAGATAGCTAAATATAACGTGGTAACTAAGTTTAGCATTGATGATATATTTACTCAAATTACTTATATATTATTTTTAGTTTATTTAACTACCGTAATTCGCAAAAATTAAGGTTTATGTATTAAGGTGATGTTTATTTTTATAACTTAAATTTCTCTAGGATTACGAGTATATGAATTTATTTAATAGCAAAAAACATGATCATAGTAATCAAACAGCCTGTTAATTATTACGTATTTTATTATTGGTTGCTGAAATAAGGCTTTTTTGTTCAAATTTATGTTAAGTATGCTAGTAAGATTAGATGCCCTTTATAAAAAGAATATAATAGTCCATTTAAATTAAAGGCTAACATATAAAAACGATGTACATACGTATTAAGTAGCAAAACTGATACGCGAACTAATTTCTAAGTCATGCCAATGTCAGTGAACTTAATTAAAATTCATTAATGTTTTGCTTATCGTTTGTAAACACTATTCTCAAAACAATGTTACGTAATCGTAGTTAGTATAATTGTAGGATTATGATTGACAATCAAGGAAGGAAGTTTTATAAAGTTGTACACAGTTTATATCGAATTAATAATACACGAGAAGAAAAAACCCAGCTTGATAAATTATCTGCATAGTTGTTTTCATAACATTTAAACGGTTATTTTATTTGTTTGTCTATAATAGGATAAGCATTATCAATCACCGATAATATTATTTATAACAAATGAAGAATATATATTATAAGCTATATTTTAATTTTATATTATGTTATATTTTGAAGGTGGTAGAACCAGTGTAGTTCGACGGGGAAGTACCACCGCCACACATATTTCTAGCGTGAAGCATTTCTTGCGTTTCGATGGAAGGGTGTGGTTGCCGGCATACTTTCACAAGAGGCGACCATCATAATCCTCGGGAGTAGCAACGCATCTGTGATTGACTTCAGAATCTATGTTCTGTACGAAGTTGATAAAAGATGTCCATGGGTGGCAGTGACCACTTATCATCGGGTGGACAGCATGCTCGTTTGCTACTTCAGTCAGTTAAACAAAATATTACGTATTTATACATCTCTCATTATAAATTGCATAATCGCTATACAAACTGTATTATGACTACCCATAGTTATAGTTTGCTGTATTCGTTATCGGTATTCATATATTGTATAAAACACCTATTCAAATTGTATCATTGTATTGTCACTTTCATTTTGCTTTTAATATGCAGTTTACATAACAAGAAATATTTTGTAGTAATGTATATATAAGTAGTAAACGTATGTTTCAGTGATAAAATCCTCTGGAATTGTGCAAAGGAGGCAAATAGAAAGATATTTACTCTGACTTTTCAACGGATAAATATTTCATTAAACTAGGAAGTACTAGTACATCCCTATTACTCATTAAGTGATAAACGCATCTTTAACGGAAATGGAAGTTTGATCAGCTGATAAGGTTTTGATAAGGGATAGTAAAGTATCGATAAGAATAATGTAACTAAAAATAAGGTTGCTTTATATATCAATACGTAATGTCAAAGAGAAAATTAAAAGATTTTTAATTCTATGAAGATAACTTTGAAGTGGAAATTTCGACAATAGATTGTCTCGACAAATAGTCAGTTTTAATTGAACATTATTTAACGTAATCAAAAAATTACGTGAGATATTGTGATTGACAGAAGTCTACGTAGTTACGTAGACTTCTAAGAGAATAAAATATAGGACGCTTTTACACAAATAGTGGGGTTATTTGATTAGCTAGATGAGATTGGAGTTACCTTGGCCAAGATATAGACAGGCGGTAGTACTTCACTCCTAAGGTTTGTATCATAACGATGTCATCGTTATATTTATGGTAAGAGTCAGCTGCTACATCTCCATTCGAGAAATCCGGCGTGTAGTCTGGATGCTTGTGTATATATGTATCCCACATACTCTCGCCTTTTCCTAAAAGAAATCAAATGTTATTCAGCTCATTTAATAGTAGAAAAAAATATGTATAGTCATATAAGCAGTGATGGGAACTTGCCCTCTCAATCGGGAGGTCCGAGGTTCAAACCCAGGCACACACCACTGATTATGTGTGTATTAGAAATTAATTATCACTGCTTTTCGGTGAAGAAAAACATCGTGAGGAAACCTATACACCTGAGTGTTCTTTAAAAAAAAGTTATCGGAGGTGTGTGAAGTCCACTAATTTGCACTTGGCCAGCGCAGTGCACTATGATCTGAAACTTTTTCATTTTGAGAGAAGACCCATGCCCAGCAGTGGGCCAATAATGGGTTGTCGGGAATCCTATAGGACTCCATTTAGATACACCTTGCGAAGCCGCGGTGGCTTGGCTTGTAAATTACATGCCTAATGTCTTCTTTTTGATTTAAAATAAAAATATACCTACAATAAATAATAAATATTAAAATATAAATTAAATCTGGTGTCGCAATTGTTAACAATTTCCACAAAACGATATCAACGTTTCGCGAATTGTACACACCTATCTCTCATATAGATGCTATTTTTAACTAACAAAAAAAGAAACAGGTTATCCAGTTGACCTCTTTTTAATCTACAAAACTCAGTTGTTTAAAAACTGTATGTAATAATGGAGAGGATTACACTCAGTAGCCAATAACAGTAATTGTATTGGTGTATAGAACCACCAATCAATTCGATACAAATTTCTATTCACAGAGTTCCTAACGCAAATCTGTATTTTGTGCTCGTGTCAATACTTAGCGCGGAGTAAATTAATTCCATTTACAAGGGCGGTTATTAAACCTTATCAATTACCATAGTATCTTGCGTAATTACTGACTGAATCTCACTAAATTGAACGCTATTTTGCTGTACTTTTCATACTAAATAGATCAAAGTATTACTTTAAATTAAATGCGCTAATCCATGCAAAAAATCATATTGGTATTTAATAAAATCGAATCTGTACAGCAATTAAATTATGTAGCTATTATATTTACTTATTGTATGTTAATTACTATGATTCTATAAATAATCGCGTATACCTATTCTTGTAAGATCAGGTTCATTTCAAACAAAGTTAACATATAAACTAAAAGACAGTAATAAACAAGAATGGCATTCTCGTTTATTAAGTAAAGTGAATAAAAAACAACAAATGACTATTGCTTTAGCATTTCCTTTAATTTTTTAAGGTGCACAAGTGTGTGGGTCTGTAGTTTAAACTAAGCTTATTTAGATATTTTGTGCTGACGATAAAAAAAAAATCTAAATAATTTTAGTTCGTCATACATTTAGGTCTTATAGAATGTGGAATGTTTTGTTAAAATACTGCAGCATTATCGGCGTAATTGTAAGATTAAAATAGAAAAAACATATTCACAACATACGAGCACTATAGTATAGTAGGTAAATCTTACAAGAATTTCTGCACATTGGAATGCTTAGATAAGAATTATAAGTAGGGAAAGTACTATATTATTATTTTATTTCTATCAGATAAAACTTGCGTTTATTGAGCCATTGTGTTTTAAACGATTATATGAGATGAATTAGTCTTCGAGATGGGATTGAAACCATCAATATACCTATTTCTTGCTTTTTAATTTAACTTCAGCGCTGCTGTAGTCCAGATTGAGCAGTGTTATATAAAAGAATAAATATCTAAGTTATACGAGACTTTCAATCGAAATAAGTAACGGGAACTGACGATATGCGGTTTTTGATTCTTTTTTTTTTGTTTTTGGAACTCTTATATCGACCCAGTTGCATATATCGTGTTCTTAGCATTTTGCCGCGGCCCCGAAATCTGCAAGGAAGGAATGCAAAAACCGTACATCGTGAATACCCGTTAATATTAAAATGCATGAGTTGTTAAGTTAGTAGGAATCTCAACCAATTCTGAATTGATTACAAATGTCCTAGTCAAACACTAATATTAGGTGGACTGCATGTTCGTTTGATATATCAATAGAAAAATAATATAACATACCTCCTTCGTTCCATGCTCCCTCGATTTGAAACGCAGCCGTTGCGACACCAAACATAAAATCTTCCGGGAACGTAAAGTTGCTCAACCCAGAGCCTATAACTGCACTCACTCCATTTGCAAAGCAAAGGCTACGGACATACAATATTTTTTGTTCAATAGGTAAGCACAAGCGATAATAAAGATAAGAAACGCGTGCACTTTTGATGTGTATTGCTTATGAAATAGTGTTCCTTTTAATATTTTACGTAATATTCATAGCAATAGTTTATAGTATCCTTATTATTACTTATGAACAGTTATATGTCAATTTAATATTAAAAGATTGATACAATAATGCCAGGGTTAATTGACGGTAAGTAGAGATCGATGCTTATGAATATTTGGGGTTAATATTCCATTTCCGGATTCAAAGAAATAATGATTAGCCCGAAAGGCTAGGCGCCTTTCAATAAATATATAATACAGTAAAGTATGTAATATGTTGAGATAACTGGGAGGCCAAAATCTAAATATGCGTGAAATATGTAAAAAAATATGTATGAAAAATAGACAGAAAGTTGAAATTAGTTTACGATAGTAAAAATTAAGAAAATCATAGATAAATCTAACTGCTGAAAGGGTAACTACGCACTCGCGCTCACTGTATTTAAATAAACATATTGCACGTCTTTAGTAAAAACGGCTTACAAAATTGTTTATATTTGCACGGAAAAAAACAATTAAAATACACTTCGAGTAAAAACACTGTAAACTATTAAAAAAAAAACGCGCACGATTTCTACATCGTTAAAAATTACAACTTTTGAACACTCATTCCGAGCTATGTTAAGTTTATAAATATAAAGACCTGAGGCAAGCTATAATAGCTGCGACCTGGGCGACTCCACTCGAGCTCCGCATTGTTGTAACTAAAACAGGCTTCAGATGTTGACAATATAGAGCCTTAATAGTCTCGAACTGCGGAACAACCTCGGGGTTTCCCTGATTGATTGATACCTACTAATGATAGCATAGTTCTGTCTGTGTTTTTGTTAATTGTTTAATATTATTTTGGTAAAAATGGCAACTTTGGTATATACGTAAACTAAATGGGTTGATAATGTAAATTGGCAATGAGCCAATTGCTCTGAAAGTATTGAAATGTTTGTATTGGATGTTATCGCTATAATCAGTCTATTGACATTATTCTGTTCGGTATAACTTCATATTGAAAGGCGAGTATCAAAATTAAAGAGATATATAATTCTGCCAATTACATTATTATAGTAGAGTTCACACACCTTTGAAATCATTGTAGAGATAAGACTTAAAATTAATATTATCGCGGAAAATATAAATTTTATCGTGTTGTTTTTATAGTAATTTGTGATATTATAGAGAATTTACTCAAGTTTATTTATTAACTACACAAAATTTTATAACGACGAAAGTTTTTTTTGTTTGCTTGCATTGGATAAACTTAAAAATTAGAACGAGTAAAATCACCTTACCAGGAAGTATTTGTCATAATCAATATTTTATTTAAAAATATGTCTTACTTCTCAAAAAAATATCGATAGTTCTACACAAGGCATAAAATATATTAAAAATATGTTTTCTTCGTGTGCACAACAAAATATATTGCTATAACATAACTGAAGATAGGTATCGCGAGATAAATAAAGTACGTAAATATTTTGATAACGTTACAATAATCATTTTAGGTAATAACAAAGATCCATTTTGTGCATATTATATAATTACTTAAGAGAATTAAATCATGTGAATGTATTATTTATAATTGTGGTTTAATGTAGCATGTAGTCCTCATTTTAGGAAATAAAACATGACAAAAATTAAAAAGGCAGTTTTGAAGGTGGTAGGACCAGTTTTTTTCGACCGGGGAAATACCACCGCCACACCTATTTCTAGCGTAAAACAGTTCTTGTGTTTCGT
The DNA here is from genome assembly GCA_949699795.1 of Spicauda simplicius. Classification (NCBI taxonomy): domain Eukaryota; kingdom Metazoa; phylum Arthropoda; class Insecta; order Lepidoptera; family Hesperiidae; genus Spicauda; species Spicauda simplicius. The sequence continues at coordinate 8,828,148 of OX453062.1, forward strand.
TGGAAGAGTGTGTTGGTTACCATACCAGCCTGACACACAGTGGGTCCCGGGTTCGATTCCCGGTCAGACAGGTATCTAAATGATGAGTTTAGATTCTTGTTCTGGGTCTGAGTGTTTGTGTCCATGGCACCCACGACACAGGAGAAAATTCTATGGTGGGGATATGAGTGTAGAAAGCGTTAAATCCATATTCTATATAACCAGATGTCCATGGGCGGCAGTGACCACTTACCATCGGGTGGACTGCATGCTCGTTTGCTACTTCAATAAGATAAAAAAGGAAAACAAATACTTAAAAAGATATAATGTTCGCAAAGAACTTTGAAATATAATATGTATTATTTTATAGATCGTTTATTTAACAGTACAAAAAATGGTTTGTGTTTTTAATTGCCCTATGGAGTCCACTACGGTGTGACATGTTATAATTAATCGAGCCATTTAAGCAGCAAAATATTTTAAAGAACTGCACATACATATGTACATACGTTTAAAAACCTTACCCTTGTGGTGTAAAAACCAAATACAAATGAACCTATGACTTTATACACCTAATACTACTAATAGTAATAATAATACTAATACTACTAATAATAATAATATTGTACTATTAAAATATTTTTTATGGCTTATTCTAACACCCTCGTATCTATTTGTTTCAATAATAACGTACGGGCAAACTCAGTAACATTTCTTATCTTATTATAATGATAACAATAAATAATTTTATTGCATTAGGAAGTGGGAAATGACCGCCTAATAAAATAACCATGACCATGTACTAAGATAATGGGTGTGGTAAGTCACATTATCCAAGATATATTTATTTTTGTGATAAAATATTGCATTATGTAAATATCGAAATGCAATCGAACGATATCTTATGCTTAATTGCAATAGCTGCCCATGGATATCCGTAATAAAACCCAAACAGCATTGTAAAATTCTGTTTGGGTTTTATTACGGATTATTACCTCTCTTTCTTTGTTCTCGAGAGGGAAACCTTCAAAAGGTACCCGACGTTGTGGGAGTTTACCGCACTAAATCCCCTCCAGTGGCTATCTTCAGCGCGAACAAGGCAAACTCCGGATCTCCAAAGAAATGCAACCGGAGTCCTCTTAACGAGTTGTTCCATGGAGCTCCTACCAGGTGACCGGCTGCTACCACCGCTATGTCTGGTCTTTACGACGTTATGCGACCACACATGTCGCCGTCCTTCCCGGGGTCGCATGACCGAACGATTCGGGCGCCACTCTAAAAACAGGAGATGCCGTAAACCTATTTTGATTCGGGATCAACTACAGGAACGAATAATTATGCCTACCTGAGGACGGCAACGATGCATTAGTACCTTGGAAAACTAACTCGTACCAATATGTGTGCCATATCACGCCCTTGTAACCTAAACACAAGCCTTGCAACCTAAAAACAGTTATCTTAAACACCGTTGATATTAAGTAGAAAAAGGTATGGCTATACTACAGCCACAACATGATGAGTTTTGTCAACTTTAGATGTGCAATTTTGTCACGAAATGGATTCCGGGTTCAATCCCAAGCCAGACATGTTTATGAATAATTAATTTAGATTCCTGTTCAGGGATTGGGTGTATGTGTATAGGTACGTCTATGTATGTGTCTACATTATAGTGGGGTTATACTCATAATGCCACACTACGATATTCTCGATAGAAAGTGTTGTTTTACTGCAGCGTTGTCTATAAAAAAAACACGTATTTTGCATGGGAGCCCCACCTAAATATTTATTTTATTTTTTTTTTTTTTGTTTGTATTTATTTCTTATTTAAGCGGCAACAGAAATAAATCATCTTTGAAAATTTCAACTGACAGGCGGACAGACGGACAGCCAAGTCTTATTAATAAAATTCCGTTTTTACCCTTTGGGCACGGAATTCTAATGTACGTTAATACGAATACTTGATACCAGTTTCAATTCACTACCTAGTGAATAAATGTTAAACAAGTATGTACAGTAATTGTATATAAATGCATTCAAAACCGGATCTATTGCATTCAATTCATTTATGTGTAATTAGCACCTAGTTCAGTTAATTTCATCAATTTGGATACAAGAATAGCAATTCTTTGTAGGTATTGTACTATCAGTTACCTTCGAGAGCAATTTAGTTTATTTGTTTTTATGACACTATGCCAGCAGACTAATCTATAGTTTGAGGTGTTTGGTAACATAAGAGATGAAATTGCTTATGTACGAACAGAGGCACCACGACGACACCTTATTAAACCAAATCGAAGTAGCAAACAAGCAGGCAATCTAGCTGCGTCCCTGTAGTTCCGGGATCAGAATAAGGCTCCCCTGCTGTCGTAAAAGGCGACTAAAAGGAGCTTCCGGGGTAGCAGGCTGCTAGAGTGGGGAGCTCGATCCGTTCGGTCAGGCGATCCCAGGGCAGTATGTGTGGTCGCATAACGTCGTAAAGACTAGACGAAGCGGTGGGCCCAGCCGCCCATCTGGGAGGAGTCCGATGGGGCAACGCGCTCAGAGGATTCCGGTTGCGGTCGTTTCGAGATCCTCTTTATAGCGCTGAGGACGGCCACCGAGGGTAGGGGGGAGGGGATTTCATTGCGGTAAAAATGTAAAAATCCCACATAATCCTGCATCGCTCTCGCGCAACCTTTTGAAGCTTTCCCCCTCGACAACAAAAAAAGCAGTCCAGCTGATGGTAAGTGGTTACTGCCACCCATGTACATCTGTAAGCAATTTTATATAGTACCAGAATTTTATATGAAGTCAATCACAGATGCGTTGCTACTTCTGAGGACTAAGATGACTGAAACGCAACTATTCTTTCACGCTAGAAATAGGCTTACACAACAGCCATGTCAAGCGTTGCTATTATGCTTTCGATGGGTGTATTAAAGGAGAGTTACTTAAGAAACATTCCAACTTAGGCTTTAAAAGTAAACTATTTCCGAATATTTGGTACCTAATAGAAATATATAATACTGGCTTTTACCCGCGGCTTCGCCCGCATGGTCGGCACAAATTAAAAATTCCGTTGAATTTATTAATTGCCTTTGACTTAAGTAAATTACATGTAGCATTTGATATCGTGATTCAGGATGCAAATGAATTTTACTAACGCCATCTATTAACAACGTCTGGAACTACTAAATATTTAGCAACTAACAAAACATCGATATTCTCAAGGGAATGAGAGAGCGCGGTAAAAAGTACGTCACTGTCCATCCTCCTAAATATCTTCCACCATATAAACCATATCATATAATAGCTATGTGGCGACGTGAAAGAGAAACAAACAAACACACTTTCACATTTATAATATTAGTATGGATTTTACTAATTAAAGTCTGTAAGAGAGTTCCAGACCAAAAATGCAATATTTGAAATCCTCACTAGTAGGTATAGTTTGATGAAAAAATTTTGTCCATTATCCTATTGCCAGTATCTTATCTAAAATAATTCGAAATTTATTTCAAACGAATATATTAAATTGTTATTACATTCTTACGTGGCGTTAAAGCTAAGTACTTTGTGAAATATTTTGTATTAGGTACATATTTTACTACTTACAAACTCGAATATATAAAGATACACGAGTATAATTGAATACAGAGGTCCATTTCATATATACCTTATAGACTAACATACATATCAATATATTCTTATAACTAACTAAATAATAATAATGAGGTTATTGTTTTGAAATGATAACACCTTTGTTTATTATTTTTTCTCGAGTTTCATTTTAAACTACAATGACTTTCTTTTATTCATCTACGTAAGATAAAAGTAGATATGTCAGCTAATAAAATATGAGTAGAATAAAAATGCAAATTGTATTACAATTACTGTATTGATAATTATAATCGGATCAATAGTCGCTTTATATATTCATTTAGTTATTACACGCTTTCTACACACGCTTTCTACACACGCTTTCTACACACGCTTTCTACACTTATAGCCCCACAGTAGGATTTTTCCTGTGTCGGGGGTACCATGGACACACACAAGACGAATACACAAACACCCAGACCCAGAACAGGAATCTAAACTCATCATTCAGAGACCTGTCTGGCCGGGAATCGAACGAAGGACCCATTGCGCGTCAGACCGGTATGGTAACCGCTGCGCCATGCGAGTATTCTTGTAAATAATAAAAAAAAAAAAAAAAATATACGTGACGAATAGATAACCTCTTTCCTTTGGGAAGTCGGTTAAAAAGTACGCGCTAATTTTAGTAGGTAAAGATAAAGACAAACCTAAGTAACTTAATATAAGAAGTAATTTTGTTCTACGTATATCTATAAATGTATTACATTGTTAATCAATTGCATTTTTATAGTCGATTTAAAATTGTCTTTTTCCTCAATACGCATTACTAGTGACATTAATAGTGCCATGTATTGTTGGTTTAAATCGGATAAAATAGGATAGAATAGAAATAAAATATAATAGGATAAAATAGGCTATTCTTCGCTTCACGTGGGTGATGTTTTTTCGGTATAGCAAGGACACCAACTGTGGTAACAATACTAATGGCAAAAAAAACATCCGGGAGGCATATGTCCAACACTCGACTTAATAAAGAAGACTGAAAAGAATGAAATATTTATTTGTAAAAAGTACCACGGCCACTGATTTTCAGTGTGTCCCAATTTGACAAGCAACTCGGTCGAGTGGTGCGTTGGCAAAATATATTATAAAGAAAATACACAGACTGGTGGACAAATAACCTATCCTAAATATGTTATGGAGCCACTCAGACGTAGAAACCGATAGTTTTAACACTAAATCGTACACAACTTATTTTTATAAACTTTACTTATATGTTACAGATATATTGAAAAAAATAGCAGAACACTTACGTGACTCAATGAAATATGAGCAATTTAATTTACCTTGACGTCATTAATTTTACTATATAAACATCAACACATTCTCTTTTCCTAGTTATGACACAACTGCATGCGTAAAAAAACATTACCATGTGTTCCGTAAACTTTCATTTTTCATAATCTAAATAGGTATAAATTTGCTTCTTAAATCAGGATAGTGTGCCGTTAATGTAATGAGGTACACACAAAGATAAATTCAAATATACCCAGACCCTGTAGACAAAAATATTTTTTCTTTATTCGATTCAAATTATTATTTAGATGTCTGCCTCATCGGAAATAACCCAGAGTATGATGTATTATGGTGACCACTTTGCCACGTAGATTATTAATACAATACATAAAATGAATGTATCGTAATAAAGCATTCATCACTACATAGTATAAAACAATGTCGCTTCCCGCTGTTCGCCTATGTATGCTTAGATCTTTAAAACTACGCTACGGATTTTAATGCAGTTTTTTTTAATAGATAGAGTGATTCAAGAGGAAGGTTTGTATGCATTATACATGCATAATATTGAAGAGGAAAACTGATAGATTTAGATTTTTCACTTTTAGGCGTTACGAAGTTTGCCGAGTCAACTGGTATCTTATATCTTAAACTGCATTACATCGAGTAGAATATCTAGAAAATAAAAGGAAAAGTATTCGTTATTCACTAATCCATTGAAATGTAAGTATCATAATTATATAGATAATTCAACATTTTCCTTGTTAATGATATATTACAGGGTTTGTCCCAAATTCCAATTAAGAGAAGAGTTAACGAATTCGATAAAACCGCAACAAATAATTTTAGCAGTACAAAATTTAATCTTTTAGCTATCTTTTTTTGTGTATTTTTATCGTCACGCGGGCAATCTGAGTACCTGTCTCGCCCGCATACATTAATTAGGAAACACGTTTATACACTACGTCCACAGTTCGTGTGGTTTTAGTAATACATATGGACAAAAGTAAGAACGTATAGGATGTGAGTGACACGCATTCGGATCAGAACTGTACGCGATCAATAAACACCGTTGTAGGAGTAGTCTCTTAATTTGGGATTTCAGTGAACTCGTTTTAAGGGTAAAAATAAATATCATAATCAACGCAATATCATACGCAATATATTAATTTTACTTACAAACTAATCACAATATAAATAAGTTGATGCATTTGGGGAAATACGTATAAAATTTACAATACATTCTTGAATTTATTTGTCGATCGGACAATTTTAGTTTGATTTTACGTTGGTTCAACTTATATTTCCTAAATATAACTTAGCGCTATATATTTATTCGCATGTTATAAGTTTTTTGTGTCATTTACATCTTGGTGGAGTAAATGTGATAAAACTTACGACTTTACCACTGGCGCACTTATTTCTGCCTAATATTTTGCTCTTCTTTACCCTTTTTTTTAAAGAGCAGTGATAGCCTAATGGTTGAAACATGCCATCTCGATTGGGAGGTTCAGACCCCGGCATGCACCACTGATTTTTCTAAAATTATGTACGTACCAGAAATTAATTATCACTGCTTTCCGATGAAGGAAAACATCGCGAGGAAACCTAAACACCCGAGAGTTCTAAAAAAAGTTTTCGGAGGTGTGTGAAGTCCACCAATCTACTACGTCTACATCCACTACTAAGTCTACCACCAAAACTATCTCATTCTGAGAGAAGGCCCGTGCGCAGCAGTGGGACAACAATGGGTTGACGATTCTGGTTGGAAAGGTGCGGTAAGGAAGACAATCATATTTATCCGAGACGTTAAAACTTGCTGATGGTGGTGGTGGTCGTGGTGCTATCCTAATTTACCTTGACCGTATTGTTGATGCATTAATGGTAAACCTTGGGTACGATTTTAATCTTCCCTAAGTTTGAGCACAGGTGGTTATGAGGGCAGTAGCCACTTAACACGCGTAATTTTTATCTAATTGAAGTAGCAAACGAGCATGCAGTCCATTTCATGGTAAATGGTCTCTGCCGCCCACAAACACCTGTAAGCAACATCATATAGAACATAGGTTATATCTGAAGTCAATTACAGATGCGTTGCTACTCCCGAGGGCTAAGATAGTCGCCTCATATAAAAATGTGCCGGCAATTACACCCTTTCAACGAAACGCAAGAAATGCTTTACGCTAGAAATAGGTGTGGCGGTGGTACCCCCCCCCCCCCCCCACCGATCTACATTGGTTCTATCACCTGAAAAAACAGTAACATTACTGATTAAAATAGGTGATTAGTGCTAAAAACAAGAAGATAACAATATTATTGACTTGAGAAAGCCATTTTAATTTACATAACCAAATTCCATAAAATCAATCACTAGTACTTTCATAAATTACTAGTTTCTATAAACTATTTTTATCAACCTCAAGTACGATCTGAAATAAAATACGCTTCTGGGACATCTATCATGTCTAGTCATGTCGTTATTTCTCGTTCAAATGTATATACAGAAATGTTACAAACTTAACATGAACTAGAAATGTTTGAATTTAGAGTATACAAATAAATAGATACACACAAAGCCAAATTCAATAGAAGAATGATGGTAAGGTCTCTTGAAACACACATATAACGCCTAATTATGTTTTATTTAAACTTTTGAAAAGGTTTCGTGATTTGTACTCAAAAATTAGAAGTACCGGAAGTTTTTTTTTATCTGATTGAAGTAGCAAACGAGCATGCCGTCCACCTGATGATAAGTGGTCTCTGCCACCCATGGACATCTGTAAGCATCTTTATGTAGAACATGGGTTTTATCTGAAGTCAATCACAGATGCGTTGCTTCTCCCGAGGACTATGATGGTCGCCTCATATAAAGTGTGCCGGCAACCACACCCTTCCATCGAAACGCAAAAAAATGCTTCACGATAGAAATAGGTGTGGCTGTGGTACTTTAACGGTTGAATTACACTGGTTCTACCACCTGGATAAGTTGTTTAAAACCTAAACAACTTTAACCCTAATAATATAATGAAAATGTTTAAGTTTGTGAAGATGTATGTATGTTTCTTACTCTTCGACGCGCAAGAGATCGCATGTCTCTGAAATTTGGCACACCCTTTCATGCTTTGTTCTGGATGGTGTTCTCATTACCATGGTGAAAGTGGCCAAAGTAGGCAGAGAACAGAATCGCATGGATAATTGGACCTGCTTATGCAAAACAGAATCAACCCACACAACGACAGTTTTGAGAAAAAGACATTTTTGTCAAAATTTGGTATGCTGTATAATTGTAGGTTATTCTTAATAAAATTTAGTTACAATGTTGCACACAATAATTTGTTCTATTTATACAAATATATTATTAAAAATCATCAACATTTTTAATAATAAAAGGAGGAAACTCGTTCGTTCTTTTTTGCTAAAGTAGGTCCAATTAATAATGTTAAATAATTCAACTTTAAAATAATAAATAATGAATATTAAAAGTAATTTATATGTATACTAACACACTTGGCATTTACTAACGAATTAGGCATTCCTGTAATGTTAGTAAAGATTATTGAATAAAAAAATAAGTAATCTATAAATAATTTGGTTTTTGTTTTATCATAATCACTTGTATTTCTAAGTTCATTAACACTAACCGTCTGCTCTCTTTTAGAGTATGTTCGTGTGGTTATAAAATATTGTTCAACGTAAGAAGAGAAAAATGTGTTTTATTTTTTAGTCTTCTTCTCTGATGTTCATGTCATTAACGAAGGTCGTTAGTTATTTCTTCATATTTGTCTTTCTAAAGGTGGTTAGCATAGTAGAAATAAAACATCTGTAGTCTTTGTATAACTAGAATATGACTTCAGCTCCACTTGTTTGTATCCCTCAATCAGCTTTTTTAAGCTATTGCATAGTTTTGAGCGTGACGTCCGATTTAAGAAATTCCGTAACGTAAAAACCTAACACCTCCCCACTCCACCTATCATGTAGCGCGAGCAAGCGAACAGTAGCACTCATTACTACCACAAATAGTGTCATAGTATTCCAATAAAAAAAACACACGTAGGTGACGTATCGATATAAAGCAAACAAAAACTTCATGTTTTATGTATACTCAAACAATTAAAAGTTACAAAGATAATTCGGTATACAGCTAAAGAAATGTAAAATAAATTCTGTAAATGAAATGAAATGAAATGTCTTTATTTTGCATAGGCCTACGGAGACACTTACAAATTGTCAGTTACATATATATATTTTTCTTACACTACCATCGGATCGGAACACGACCTCAACTGAGAAGATCCGGCAAGAAACTCAGTGGGTTTGTATTTTTTCCTTGTATATCTTTTTTTTTATTGCCATATTGTTTTTACATTGGTTATAAAAGTTAGCTCCAGTATCTTGCCTTATATTTTGCCAGTAAAACATTTGTGACCTATTTATTACGGTAGTTTAGTATCTAATAATAATCCAAATATTCATATTTGATCAGACGGTACAGTATTGTTATGTAAATCAGTTTGCGAACATATTATCACAGTTGAAATCTTTATAACATAATTGTGGGGTTATGATTTAATTAACAACGCCCCGGTTACAGTTTAGCCTGATAAGAGATATCATATTATTATAAATGAGCGAGATTGTTGTTATAAATGAAGATATATTATTCAGAGTTGTACAATCAAGTTTACATGTGCGTTTGCAACGTGGTACGTTGTATGACTGGAAAGGTGGTATCTCCCATTGACCATACACGTTCTACTCATTTCTAGCGTTTCGGTGGAAGTGTGAAGTCGCCGATTTTTTTACTCAGGAGTAGCAATCTATGACTGACTTTAGATAGAATCCTTGTTCTGTAGGAAGTTGCTTACAGATGTTCTTGAGCAGCAGTGACCATTTGCCATCATGTCGACTGCATGTCCGTTTGCTACTGCTATCTTTAAAAAAATACAGTTTTAAAAGGTGGTAGAACGAGTGAGGTCCGATTGTGTGTGTGATTGTGGAGGTACCACCGTCACACCAATTTCTAGCGTGAAACAGCTACTGTGCTTCGGTAGAAATATGGTAGTTGTCAGCTCACATGTAAAGCTGACAATCAAGAGTAGCAACGCATTAGTTAAACTCTGGGCAACAACTGCGATTATTTTAATGCATATCACATTATTGTATAATAAAAAGACAAGAAACTGCTAGTATGAAGTTCCTTAAGTGGAAATGAATATGGCCGTAGTGCCGCTGCAGTAGAACTATTAAAGTTTCTATCGACGTATGGTTACTGTCAGTAGTATTAAAAAATGTTATATTTTGTATAAAACTTGAATGTTATGTATATAATGTAACTCTCAGCCGAAGAAGAATCTTTGATACCGGGAGACAACCACAACCAACAACGAACACAAAACCTGCCTTTAATAAATGATAATCTTGCCATGAATAGTGTCTTTACATACATGCCATCCATTTCGTGTTTCAATTTTTATTTATTGCTAAGCGCAAACTTTCCTAAATACGTTTACAAAATCTTGCAACACATGCAGAAAACAGCTCAACTGTGCTCCCTTTACGAAACATCGTTAGCCGGAGGGAACCGTTAGAAACAGGGAAAACCTATTAAGACGTATGTGAAAACGTGTGTTGATCTGCGAAAAATTGCTTGGACTTATCCTTGCATCTAAATTAAATCAAAATTTTCTGTGAACTTAGAATGTCAGTTTCTTTAAAAATAATGGGTGTTTATATTTTTGTATTTAATGCCATAATTATTCATTATAAGATTGAATTAGTAAATTAGCTTGCATAACGATAAGTTATGCACGTTTGTAATTGACTCTACCTATAATAGAACAAATGTTCTTTTTGAAACCGATCACGTGCCTTACTCCTAAAGAATAGAATGGTCTTCTTATATTATACAAAAATACACGCTAGTCTATCGATCGTCGACGTTACTCGATTCTATCAACTTATAATGCCATCACAGTCATACGCTGCCCATAATTCTTGCCCTTCGTTAACTTTAGAAAACATTTTTTTGCCAAATGCTAAGCGTTTCGATATTATTAAAGGAAAATAGAGTGATAAATAACGGAACGACATTTCTAGGCGAGTGTGCGTGACACTCCCTCACATGGGACGCGAATAAATCAAAGAAAGGCGTAAAGGTAATGATTTATTTCAACTCTTTTTACCTCGTGGAAATTGAGTCCGATTCCTCTACAGATAGGAACCCATAAAATGGACGTTTTCTTTCCCGTCCATTACAGATATATTCGATTAGAAATGATGGATGGAGTCAATTTATTCGAATGTACGAATTCACGTTTAATTTCGTAAAGATGGCTTGTTATAAGTTGATATTGTCTGCAAACGTTCGGGAATATTTGATTATTTTGTTATCTCTACCATCATGAGTATACACAATAATAAACATTAATGTATCATAGATAGATAGATAAAACATTTATTTCATTACTTATGATACAACACAAAATAGATACACAAAACATTGAACAAAAGTTGGTACGTACAAAAACAAACACAAAACAACAAAATTACTGTATCACATATGTTTCCTTTATTTTATTAAAAAAATAATGATTAATTATGATGAAATTTTGAAGTCGAGTTTTATGAAAATAATAATTATAATATGAATATGCTTAGAAGTTACTCTAAAAATTAAAATTTACTTTTATTCCGTAAATAACTTTACAGTAATACAGTGCTCTACAGTAATATCTGCCGTAAAATATAGCAAAATCATATTGTATTTTATAATTCAAAACAAGACAGACTATTGGCTAAAAAATAACAAATATTTATTGGACTAATTCTATTTCTTGTAAGTTAGTGTGAAGTATGGCTAATTAGAATTTAACTTTAAATTAAGTAATATCTATCTATAATACTTTTCAAAAAAATCTGTTTCTTCTGTGTATTTCCGAAATTGAGCCAGAGACAGTAGCCATTGAATTTAATCTAAAGCAATAAAATACGTCAAAAGGACTTATCATTTAATCTGTGTTCATTAAAATCCATCTACTTTTAAAATATCCATCTACTTTCAAGGTGGTAGAACCAGTGTAGTTCGACCAGGGAAGTAACACCGCCACACCTATTTCTAGCGTGTAGCATTTCTTGCGTTTCGATGGAAGAGTGTGGTTGCCGGCAAAATTTCACATGAGGCGACCATCTTAGTCATCGGGAGTAGCAACGCATCTGTGATTGACTTCAGATGGAACCCATGTTCTGTACGTAGTTGATTACCATCCAGTCCATGGGCGGCAGTGACCACTTACTTTACCATCAGGTAGACTGCATGCTTGTTTACTACTTCAGTCTGATAAAAAAAGAGTCAAAAGTTACTATAATTTAAATTAATGTCACATTTCTTTTAAAACGTTACGTTCCGCGGATAAAACCGCGGTTCACATCTAGTCCATATTAAAACCTTTCAAATAATCCCGTGCTGTAACGACCATCAAAATGTATTTGCTACCAACTGTCGCTCGGCGAATGGAATTTAAAGTGTTATGACTCCTAATTTTAAATGTGAAGTGGAACGGGGTTTTATACCCGGGTGGAGCATTTCTTGGTCATAATATTTCTATAAAAGCCTTTCTTGGAGCTGTGCCAAAAGTGTTTATATTGAATATTCGTTAGCTTCCGTAGCTTGGTAGGTACTTCTGCCGGAATTTGTAATGATTTTGGTCAATTTTCGATCACCACAACCTTACTTCAAGTGGAAGCCTTTTGAGATATATTTAGGCAATTTTCATTTTGAAGTATACCTAAATGGTATACAAATAGTTAAAATTTAGTTTTTTACTAGATAAATACCACATATGTGTATTCATGCACTTAATATTAGGCTTACATATTTTATTAATAAATAGGTAAGCTAAAACAAAAAGTTAATTATCTATTTTCACTTTCACGGACAGAACGTAATTGTACGTCGTAATTTGAGATTTTGATATGGCACAACGTACGATGACGTTCAAATATAAAATATTATTTACGACAGAACGTTTATTCTTGATGAACTTTCTAGTTAAAAACTTAGTGGATGTAATGGATGTCAAGGTGGTAGAACCAGTGTAATTCGACCGGGGAAGTACCACCGCAACACCTATTTCTAGCGTGAAGCATTTCTTGCGTTTCGATAGAAGGGTGTGGTTGCCGGCACACTTTCACATGAGGCGACCATCATAGTTCTCAGGAGTAGCAACGCATCTGTGATTGACTTCAGATGGAACCCATGTTCTGTATGAAGTTGATTATAGGTGTCCATGGGCGGCAGTGACCACTTACCATCAGGTGGACTGCATGCTCGTTTGCTACTTCAATCAAATGAAAAAAAAAAAACCTAAAATTGTAAATGTCACGAGTCTGTCATGACGTCTTTAAAACATATGATATCATTGGACTCTGTGTATTTATACATCATGTATGGAGAATTACTGTGTCATTCTAGAACACGAACTCAGGCGGTACCGTCCACGAAAGTGTTAAATTATGTCTGTCTATAATATAATAAAAGAAAATGTAGCTTGATACTGTAGTGCAACAAACCAAAAAAGAAGATAGAAACTAATTAAGATAAACTCTATAATGTGATTATAGTTTAAGTAAATAGATCAAGTCTTATGCTTAGCGTACTTTACATTGGAATGTTTTCTTTGTTTCTAACTGCGAAACTTTAACCTGTTTCTTTAAATCAGATTCTGGTCTGCGCCACTCCCAAGTCGTTTTGAGTTCGCTTTTATGCTAATATTTATTAATAGTGCTCAAGTTGTTTAATTAGAATGTTTCATTGTGAATATTTTACAGAAGAATGTTTATTTCTCACAGTCCGTCTAATAACTTGAAGTACGTGTTTAGAACAGCAGTTAAAGAAATGACTGTATATCAAAAAAAAAAACAATTATGATAGTATTGCTTTTTTGTTTGTGGAGATGAGATGCACAAAAATCGGTTTTCGTTATTTTAAAAGTGTGTGAAAAGGTAGTGACTTTTAACAGATGCATGTTGAAATTTCAGGATTTTACGCAATTCGAAGGTACTAGAACTAGTGTAGTTCGACCGGGGAAGTACCACCGCCACATTTCTAGGGTGAAGTATTTGTTACGTTTCGGTGGAAGGGTGTGGTTGCCAGCACACTTTTATATGAAGTGATCATAGTCCTCGGGAGTAGCAACGCATCTGTGATTGACTTCAAATGTAACCTCTTTTCTCTATGAAGTTGTTTACAGTCCATGGGCGGCAGTGACCACTTACCATCGGGAGGGCTGCATGCTCGTTCGCTTCTTCAATCGGATAAAAAAAGATGAATAAGAGGTTAGAATGTGTGAATTAAATTCTTACGGCTTAACCAGAAGTAAGAACAAACATTATCGAATGTCGGGGAGTTTCGAAAAAATATATTGTATCTTTTTATAATGTCCGCATTGTAGGTTTTTCCAAAATTATTCACCTGGGCTTATTATAACGGTTAAAGGTTGTTTACCCAATATTTAAATTTGCCAAGGCTTCTTGATTTCCAAGACCAGATATTCCGAAACTCCTTTTAAAAACATTTTTTATAGGATACACTTGTTAAGCTATCCTTTAGGAACCTTATTTTTTCGGGATGAATAGAAGCATGTGTCAGTCTTAGATCCGACCTTTAGATTACCAATATACACTCGCTACCCTATAAAAACTAAACAAGTCTATCGCTCTGAAACCGTTTTGTTGGAAATGAAGGAGTCTACATGATATTTCAGTCTATAATCTTATTCCATGCTTAATTTCATTCAGATCCATTCATCCGTTTTGCCACCAGACACCATAGTATATAACTTTTATCAAGCTTTATAATGTAAAAAAGGATTTCAATCGACCTTTCAATTCCCATCACATTTACTAGCTTTGAATAATATATCCTGAAAATTTTATGTATTGTGATAATATTAATAGCGTTTGCATTAGTCATGCAGTAGGAATTCTATAAGGGCGCCTACACATTACGTCGGAAGTAGTACGGCAGCAGCGCGTCAGCCGCGCAACTACAGCGGATGCTTTAAAAAAAACACGCTCTCTACACTCATAGCCCCACAGTAGGATTTTCTTTCGTGTCGTGGGTACCATGGACACACACAAGACGAATACACAAACACCCAGACCCAGAACAGAAACCTAAATTCATCATTCAGATACCTATCTGGTTGGGAATCGAACCCGGGACCCATTACGTGTCAGACCGGTATGGTAACCGCTCAGCCACGCGGGTTTTTCTTTTTATTACAACTACAGCCACGCAACATCTTAAATTGGCACTTTACTTGCGACCTGATGTGATGGTGCCCTAAAAGGTTTTTTCCCATGACACCAAAAACATGAGTTTAAACTAAAAAGTGAGGTTAAAATTTAACAAGCCTACATTATGGATGATATACATTATATACAAGGTTCTTAAATAGATTTTAAAATACAGGGCTTATTTTTATTAACAAATGAATCGAATGAAACCATTTTAGTTAAGCCTAAAATAAAGCATACTTCTATTTTTATCCGTTACTTTTAGTATTCCAAAACTAAGCAAGCTATTCAATCTATATATATAAAAGCGAAAGGTCACTCACTCACTCACTCACTCATCACTAAATCTCAGAAACTACAAGTGCTAGGAGTTTTAAATTTTGCATGCGGGTTCTTTTAAGGACGTAAGTACTCATTAAGAAGGGATTTTATGAAATTCAACCCCTAAGGGGGTCAAATGGGAAAAACTTTGTGATACATTGATTCGAACGCGGGCGGAGCCGCGGCTACAGCTAGTCTTCTATATTTATAAAAATAAACTTAATACTAACTTGTTATTTCTAAAAGCTTTTCCATAATCTTACACAAGCTTTGTAGGTTTAAACTTTAAAACACTACTGGTATTTAATTTAAATTTTTTTTAGCTTTAAGATGAAATAATTTATTAACCAATAGGAGCATATTAAGTGGATAATGTATAAAATTAAAGCAGTTTTACCAACGAAAAGTTTTTGATCACTATTAAAACCGGATAAAATTAATTACATTTAAACAAGAAGTTTACATACACAGGGAGTAATATAGTTTACATGTTATTTTCCTGTAAACGCCGCCTTAGGGCAAAAGTTCCGCAAAAAATCGTTTACAGTTAATAAAATTCACGATTAGAATGCCAGACTCCTAATTTGTTAAAGTATTTTTTATTTTATTTTGGTAATAATTATAAATGGCATTTATAATTTAGTTTGTTAACATTAACAAGGGGTAATAAAACAAAATGTTTGAAGTTCTTTGACACAAAAGTTTTAATTAATTCGTTCCTGACTTAGAAGAAAATTATTTGCCAACACATTATTTTCGAAAGTCGTAGCTCCTAAATAATATAAATAGCAAAAAAATAATTCATTGTTTTTATGAAGTTTATGGATATTATTGATTTTTTTTTTGCTAAAACTGTAGTAAAAACAATTCTATACCTGAATTATTATTTTTAAATTATTACAAAATTGCATTGAGTCAACAGTTTTTATTCCTAAAGCTGATCAGCTTTACCCCTTTTCATTACGGCAGGCAAAGGTATAGTTCTATTAAGAGGGAAATGTAACAGCGGCAGAATGCAAAAAAATAAATCTAGAGACAGAAGAGGTCCATAATAAATTGATTCCGAAATATAGGCAAAAACGTCTACTTTTTTTTTTAATTATCTTTCTAAATGGGGACTTTGGCCTTCCTAACTCCCGTCCTCTTACATACTCTTATAAAATGAAGAATTTAAGAAAACGGACCGTACCATACATTAATTTCAGATCATTCATAGCCATTAAAACATAATAATAAACACACACACGCTTTCTACACTCACAGTCCCACACTAGGATTTACTCCTGTGTCGTGGGTACCATGGACACGCATAGGGTGAATACACAAACACCCAGACTCAGAAAATTAATCTAAACTCATGATTGAGATACCTGTCTGGCCGGGAATCGAACTCGGATCCCATTGCGCGTGAGATTGGTATGGTAACCGCTCCGCCACGCGGATCGTGTATTTCATAAAATAATATATATGTAATTATGTATAATAAAATAGCATATAATTATTTGCTCACTTGATACCAATCTGCATTACTTAATTAAGGAACGCTTAAATGCTTTAACAGAGCAGCCACAATGTGCCTACTGGGGTAATCAAAATGCGTATTCATTGATGTAAATATTGCAAATTATTATTTTGAAAGCATGAAAGCTCTTTGCATTGCGTTGCAGAGCTCTTTAAATGATTCATGTATTACCGTTGATTAATGAATGGTATTCAATTATTTGAACGTTTAATAACCTTTAAATATAAATATCGTTAGTTTAAAACTACAAAAATTACATACATAAAATATCGTACACGTAAAAAATCCCTTTGCATCTGGAGTCCCTTCAGTATCCTCTCAATCAGATGTAGACATTAGTTCCTTTTAACGACCCACTTTCATATGGCGACCATCTTAATCCTCGAGAGTGAGAACGCATCTAGAACCACTCTTCTATATGACGCGGACGTTTCTTACAAGTGACCATGTTCGACGGTATACAATTACCTGCAAGTGCGTTTTTTTATCTGACTAAAGTAGCAAACGAGCATGCAGTCCACCTGATGCTAAGTGGTCACTGCCGCTCATGGACATCTGTAATCAATTTCGTACAGAACATGGGTTCTATCTGAAGTCAAACACAGATTCGTTGGTACTCCCGAGGATTATGATGGACGCCTTATATAAAAGTGTGCCGTCAACCACACCCTTCCATCGAAACGTAATAAATGCTTCACGCTAGAAAAAGGTGCGGCGGTGATACTTCTCCGGTCGAACTACACGGGTTCTACCACCTTAAACACTTTGTTTTTGTTGTTTGTTGGATACTGCGTGTAGTTGCTTAACAGCAACTACACGCTGTATTCTTGTAAAACAACATAACGGGATTTACCAAAAATGCAACGTTGTATCTATCCCCCCAAAAACCTTCATCCACTGCTGGATAGACCCTTCCTAAATGGTGTCACTCTAGCCGGTCCTGTGCATTCTGAATCCAGCGGTTTCCCGCTGTCTTCTGCAGATCATTGGCACACCTGGCCGCGGGGTGACCTGTGCTCATTTTACGGAATAACAAAACAACCTAGATGTAAATGAAATATTACATCTTCATTACTTTGCACTAATTAATCTTTATAAATATAAGTCACTAATGAAGATAGATAGCCGCTAAGTCATTGTTATTCTCAAGACGGGATATACCTTTGGAAGTAGTACTTATAGCTTACGTAGGTACTCCACTATAGGTTGCTTGTTATCCCAAATTTCGGGAGTTGTTGAGAAAGCAAGGTAACCTCACTTAATAGAACCCACTTAAGTAACAATTTGCCGGGATTTGAATTACCCTACGAATTTACTATGTGTTATACTGACATCGACGGGTAAAACCGCATTAAATCATTGTCTACTTTCTAAGAAGCTTTAAAACCTGTGAATTATTTTCGAAAACAATATTGGAAATAAAATATGCTTAAAAAAATGTTAAGAATTTTGATTTTATACTATTTTTTTAAACTTTAACAAATGAGTGCGTATTATGTTCGAATTTTAAAGTGGTAGAAAAGAGTTTCATCCGTTCGGGGAAGTACGACACTTAATTCTAGCATTTTAGCGTTTCAGTGGAACGGTCATCTGAAGTCTCGCGAGTAGCAGCTAGCCCTGTAGTTCCGGGATCAGAATAAGGCTACGGTATTCCGTGCCTATCATTAGAGGCGACTAAAATTGTAAGTGTAATGTATTCTGGGATTGTAACTGGCAAAAATAGGAGTTGGAACCGCCTAGCCAATGTGTCAGGTGTGGTTATATATCAATGTAAGCACCGTATGGACTTGTACGTCGACCTGGGTCGATGCCCGATGGGGCTATGCGTTTAAATGACTCGGTTACGTTTCTGTGAAGGTTGTGGAGTCCTCTTTGCAACATCGAGAACGGCGACCAGAGGAATTTTATAACGTATGAGCGACAAATAACCCGGTACCTTTCCGGCGATGACACTAAAAAAAGTTTTGCTAACAGCTAGACATTTCTAATTGACTTCAAATATAAACCTTGTTCGTCTAAAAGTTTGCGGTACAGCCCATTAGCAACAGATGGACTGCAGACAGGAAATGAGTTGCTACTTTAATATTATAATTAATACTACGGCTATTTCCAAATTTCAACGAACCCTACGATATGTTAAATTCAAGCCTTGTAAATTAGTGGCAGTAAGATGATTACGATGGGCTTGTTTACAAGGGTGGGATTATTGTTTCACAAGTCTTGCCATATCAAAAGCGCCTTACGTCTAAGTACCCTACATACATTATTAACGGGAAAGGCAGATTTCAACTTGATATTATTACGAGCAGTGATAGCCTAATGGTTGAAAGCTGAAGTTCAAGGTTCAAATCCGAAACCTTTGATCTATCTATACTGATGTGCATGATAGTAATTAATGCTTATTGATTTATGGTAAAAGAAAATATCTTCAGAATACCTACACACCTGAAAGTTCTTAAAAAAAATTCAGTAATAATAATAATTCTTTAATCAAAGGTGTGTCAAGTCTACCATTTTGCACTTGCCAGCGGACTATTTTCTAAAACTCTTATACTCTGAGAAGTGACTCGAGCTGTGTGACAATAAGGATTCAATAACAATATTATTACTTTCAGCACCAAGTCAATATTTAGTGACAATAATAGTAGAAAAAAAAATGTCATCAGACGTCAGAGACGCTAAACAGGAGCCTTTAGTTACACTTGATGATATTATCCGTTAGATATGAGATTATCTTTATTCAAAACAAAATACATATTATACATAAAAATCTTCCTGTTGGATCACTCTGTTAAAATCAATTAAAACCCGTAGCGTAGTTTTAAAGATCTAAGCATACATAGAGACAGACAGCGGGAAGCGATGTAATGATAGATAAATCAATATATGAAAAAAGGTATAAATAACAAAAAAGATAAACTCGCGGAGTTTCTTATCAGATCTTCTCAGTTGAGGTCGTATTCCGATCCGGTGGTAGTGTAAGAAAAAAAAACGTAACTGACAATTTGTAAGGGCCCCCGTAGGCCTATACAAATTAAAGACACTTCATTTCATTCCAAAAGAAAACTATAATTCAATATCATTTTTAAAATCAATCCTTCTTTATTTCAGAACGTAGTGTTCAAAAACAAACTTCGATAGAAGAGCGATTGGAACGTTTAATATTTCAGTAGAAGATCATAATTCACCAGATGTTTCAAGACGAACGCATTATAAATTCCCATCTAGCACTTTACTTGGTAGACATGCACATTGGCGAGAGTTTTACCACGATTTGCATCGGCTGCAAAACTGAGTTATGGTAATCGGACGATATGTTACAGACCCGTGCTTAAGCTTCTCAATTTTATTGGCTAGCTCTAAGTTCTAAGTTCCCTCGGGAGTTTGTGCGCTTATACAAATGATTTTTCATCCTGCGCTTAAAATTCAAATTTTCCTAATGACACCCCCACTGTCGTTCCATTAGAATTTAATGCTTTCTTTTCCATTCCTTGGATTTTATCGAATAAATGAGAGAAAACTGTTTTTTTAGAGTAGCCGGAACGTTTTTCTGCAGATTTGTATCAGAGTCTACATCACTCTTGCTCCGGAAATAAACTTGTCAGGCTACAATGCTCTACATCGGCGGGTATTCGCCGAAGATTTATGGACGCCGAAACAAAGCGTCTTTAGAAGTTCATGAAATAAAATATTTCTTTGTCTTAACCTTTGTCAAGGACAAAGTTCCATGTAAATAGAGTTAAACGTTGATGCGGGTGAGTTACCGTACCGGTTTTACACGCAAAGAATTCTGCATTCGATTATTTATATGCCAGACAGACATATAAATAATGAATTCAGGTTTTCTTTTCCAAGTATTATTTACTTTCCTATAGCAACTGTTACAAAGGAAAGTTTTTTCATAAAAGGCTATGTAGCCATAACATATGATAAAAAGAATTGTAAACACCAGAAACGGCTTTGAATATAAATATTTTTTTATCTGAATCCAATTCTAATCTAAATTGATTGTTGATTAATCTTTAATGTCAAAATGTCCATAAACACATTACGGTTGTTTGTGTCCTTATACAAAGATGCTTGCCTTTTCAATATTATCATTCCGAACATTACCATTTCTACATGTGCATCTATAAAGTATTTACATTTTTAGGAAGCGGTCTAACGACTACAAGTTACGGCAACAGAAACGTATTTTAATCCTGATAAAGAGGTCACCTCTTTATCAGGATTCTAAAGTACTTTGGAGGTTTTATTTATCCCGAAGTCAAATCAAATTCTCAAAAAGACATATAACAATAAAATTATTTCTTCGTTAATTAATATTGTAAAAGCTATATTAATTAAAATGCAATATTGTTAAGTTATGAAAAATATCTGACTGCTTAAAATGAATTAATCGCTTTTTGGGATTTTACGTCTAAACAGTAATATAAAAATATTTTAATGCATATACATTTGCAAAAGTCTACTTGAAGAAATCAACCCTCTCCCCTTTTTCTTTGACTGCAGGCGCCATATTTAAAAACTATGCTTATGCCACTTTCACTACTATGTCGTTTTAAATGATATTTCATATGTTACAATACCGACAAACCGATTGGGTTGCAGCGTAAATCAAATTTATAGACGCACATACAAATCCACATACATAATAAAAACATTACCCTCTTAACGCATTCGGGCAAAAGTGATGCTTCACTCATAGCCTTAAGCCGAGGGCCACCAAATACTTGCTTTTAGCGTTAATTACTCTGTGTTGCAAGCATTATTTTTGAGCGTTAAAAAGTAATCTTTGAGTCCAATCTTATAACGATCACGAAATTAGCTGCAAATTGTAATGGCTAAAATTCGCTTAATACTAACTCTTGTAGCGCCTAATGAATGTTTCGCTGCTAAGCGGTTACCGTATTGCCACAAAAGATACGCTACATGCGTAACATCAAATTTTGTGCAAATTTCAGCAAATTTTGATGCAATATGCAGCGAAACTCCGTAGCATTACGAAATAGCGCAGCTAGTTTTTAATGCTCCGTTCATGTATTTCCGGGATTATAATAGGGCTACGACATCCCCTGCCTGTAAGAGGTGACTAAAACGGGCTTTCGCGGTTGCAGGCGTCTACAGTGGGAGCTCGACCCGTTTGGTCAGGCGACCCCGGGAAGGACGGCGGTATGTGTATACCGTCCTAAAGACTAGACGGAGCGGTGGGCCCAGCCAACCAAACTCTAAAAAAAGTCGTTAACCCATTATTGTCCCACTGCTAGGTTCGGGTCTTCTCTTAGAATGAGACAATTTGAGGCCTTGGAGAACTTTTTTGTAAGAACTCTCGTGTAAGTTTCCTCACGAGGCTTTCTTCCACCGTAAAGCAGTGATAATTCATTTCAGTGACAGCCTGGTTGAAACTTACGCTTTAATTGAAAAGTCCAATGTTCTAATCTCAGGCACTGCTATTTTTTTCTCGAATTAAATGCCTATTAGAAATCATGAAAAAGAGAAACGGTCGAAGTTAATGTTTCGTGGCCCTTAAGTAACTATGGTTTTACTAAATTGTATAAGAAGAGACCAAAGTGACTTGGAATAGAATAGCCCAAGATAGAGTAAAAGCTGAACAGAGGAGGAGGCCTTGCCGAGAGACGATCAGATAACAAGCGACAAAAACTAGTCTACAATTTATTTAGGGCGTTGTTTTAAAATTGGCGTTTAAGTTTTAATACGCTCCTAAATTTCGTTTAAATCTGTTGTCAAAATAAAATAATATTATTTAACTGTATTTCTGAACAAATATTGCCAACGTGTGTTATGATAAAAAGTGACATTCCCACGCCCCCGACTAGGTACATTTGCAGAAATGGTATTTTAAGTTTTCTCAATAAAACAGCGCTGAAACGCGTTTGCGAACTGTTCGGTGATTTATAGTTCAGTTCCAACTTCTCGCTGTGACTGATTCCGTCCGAAGTTTCTGTTTCTTTAACTTTGAAATTTGTTGCATGCAACTTGGGAAATTTATTGATATCGATATATTATGAAAGTGACACAAACATTAGTCGGCAGAAGTATTCAACTTCTAAAACATAAATGCGTGAGTACATCTTTTTTCTACACGGTTTTCTACAATGGGATCGTTACACAAATTTGAATGACGAATTAACATTTGTGCTTTGAGTCTAAGTCATTGTGTATTTGCCTCCATATAGAGTAGGTTACAGATATTTATAGATAATAGGAAACACTTGCCACCAGTTATATTGTTACGTTCGTTTACAAATTTAATATTTTGAATGAAGAAGATACTTTTACGAAAGGGGCTGTAATTAGTTTTAATGATTTGTCAGGTGGTAGAACCAGTTTAGTTGGACCGGGGAAGAACCACTACCACACTCACTTCTCGATTGAAGCATTTCTTGCGTGCGGTGGAAGGGTGTGGTTGCCGACTCACTTGCATATAAATCCACTATCATAGTCTTCGGTAGTAGCAACGTATCTCTCATTGATTTCAGATAGAACTCCTGTTTTATATGCAGTTTCTTATCGGTGAACGAAGACAGAAAAGCATCGTTTCCTACTTTCATACGATAAAACAAAGGTCATGGACGTTGCATGTAACTTGTGCTGTGTAATATTTTAATTATATAACCGTAAGCGACATTGAACAGGTGACCTGCCTCTTCATATACGTCTATTACGTCTTTAAGGGTCTTCAAAGGAATCCTTTCGTTTTCAACATCAAACTATTCAATGAACTTAAGCGTCCGCAACTTTCTTTCAGACTTTGTTAATTAAATTGAGAGCTTTGAAAGTAGGTAAAGTTTTGTTCACCACTGATTCTATTGGGTTAGACACTTTAATTAGCCATCCTATTGATGATTAATTAAATAACTTTTTGGATTAAGTTTATCAAATTTTATAAGGTCTATGAAGATAAATACTTATATTAAAGTGATTAAATCAAGAAGATAAATGAAATGTAAGGAAATATACGTACGTATAATAACTTATCTATGCGCATCTGTAAAGAATTGTTATACAACTATATTCTATTCTGTTTTTATGTACAGTTGTCCATGAATACAAGTTGTACGTTAAGCACAGGCTTGGTGTAAATTCTTTATCTAAAATGAAAGCCTCCATCAATATGTTCCATGACCTATTCATATATAGAGTTCATATGTATACCTACACCATACGTACCGTGGCAAATAATAATCTTACAGGTAAGTTTGTATAGTAATGGTACGGTAGATATGTATATACTAGTAAATATCTCAATACACATTATATAGAAGAATATTTCCTATTGTTTTCTACTATGGCACGTTTCTGCCACTCGATATCTGTACATGTAATAAACTTGGTTTCAAGGGCAACGCATGTTAAATTATTGCAAACCACCTTCCGACAAGATTCAACTACTTTAATCCAATGGTAAGTCTGAAACACGGAATGCGGTTTTTCTACAAGCTGTCACCCATCCAATTCCCTGCCGCGTGCATGTTGCCGAAGCTGTACTAATATCGGGAACTAGTTGCTATACTTCAAGGAATCAAGTGTTAAATGTTTAGTAAAATAACAGGCCAACAGTACCACACACAGTACAGTAGTGGGTGTTATTTGTAGCTTAGACAAGTTCCTTTCCGTGGATATAAATTTAGAATCTGGAGCTTAAATCTCGTGAATTATTTATCGGATCTACAACCTCGGCGCGCCAAGAATGTTGTATATTGATATTTTTGTAAAGCGCTGTAAAATATTATTCTACTTTTCAACTTTCAACAGCATTTTATTATTCACTGTTGAGTAAGTATAAAATATACCTATGCATATACTTCTAAAATATATTTAGTATATTCTTCATAGTATATGTGTATCTTTAAACCTACTATGTGGTATTGGTCATAAATGTCTCCATTGTATTACGTATCTACATAGTTTTATAAGATTTGAGTACAGATATAAGGTATACTTTACAGGATAGACTGATATCATAATATTTAATAAGTTTTATATTACGGCCACACGTTTTTTATTATAATACTAGCTGTAGCGCGCGTTGCTACACCATCACAAAAAAGTACACCAGAAACCTTCGCGAGCTCATGAAAAACAACTTTGCTGAAGATCATCACGTCGTGATCAATCATTTTTATATATTAAAGATTGTTGTTCTTACGCTGTTACGCTGTATCTGGATTAAAAGGTGTGGTAAGCAGGACATACTTATCACAAGTGTACCAGGTCGGCAGACCCCATATAACATCAGCCAGACTGCAGTCTTGTTTGCTACTCCAGTAGTAATAAAGAAATGTAGCACGATGAAGTCATTAGCAAGTAAGGATTGGAGTATTTTAACATGAATACCTTCTTTAAGTCTAATGCAATACTACTGTTACAACTTATCGTTTGGTCGAACAAATTACGTTCCAGTACAAAAATAATCGCAGCGATACTCGTTTTGAATATGAAAAATTGCTTGAGATAATCGGGTATTAAGTTATTATGTCACTTGTAAATAATGTGCACAACAATTCTGTAGCATTTTTATTTATATATTGACAAGACTATTCCCTATCCTGTATTACATGCCATATGTACGGAAGACATAAAATATACACACACTTATTCTTTACGAATATTCAGATAAAATTAATGTTTAAGACGTTTGTCTAAATATCGAACTGGAACTTTGTGAACATTTTACATGGTACGCTGGTAGCCACTAAGCAACGCAGGTTGTCTTGGTAGTTAATTCGATTATGAATGCAAGTACACTGTACGTCAAGTATGCGTAAATTGTTTTTACAAAAGATACACATAAAGTGCTAAGAACAAATAAAAACCGAATACAAAACATTATTTCGCTGTAACAGAGTCCGAACGATGTGTTAATCAAATCGTTACAAAAGCAAATACGTCGGTGAAAATTCTAAATCGTTTAACTGTTGGGTTTAATTATCAAACATCCGCGAGCTCATCAGGGTTTAGGGTAGAACTCCACAGCTTCGCATGCGTACAGCAACCCCTACAGATTCTCAGTACCCATTGAGACACGGGGGTGGACAGACGTCCCAGTTCACTCGGACTCCAAACGCGATCGCGTCCGATTGTCGTAAGGTTTTATTTTCGTAAAATTGTATTGTATTACAGAACGCGTGTGTAAAAGTTAAGTTTATAGTTACAGTGTATTCGTGTTAAAAGTAACTTTTGTGCAGTTTGTTAATTCGTTTCAAATGACGATGTATGTCACACGGTAAAGTCGTCGAGTGCGTTGGGATTTACGTGAATATTAATTAATGAGAAATGAGAAATATTTTCATTGAATGTTTAACGTTATATTATATGTTATATTGTATATGTTTTTGCATTCCTAGTTCACAAAAACTCGACGAGATTCAATGTAAATGGAACTAATCAAAGGTTAGTTGAATTTATCACCGTTTTCATAATAAGGATCGAAACTTTTAGTACCCTCGTCACATCTATATCTGCCCTTAAACGGGATTCTTGCGTCGACGTCTTCCATTTTAAACGATTCTAAAATTGCAACTAAACGCATATAGGTCACAATAAACTCGTTAAGTTACTATCTGACAAACTTTATGTGTTGCTATATATCTGTTACTACTAATGGACTAGGTCCCATTTACATTACTTAATCAGAAGCACGCTCCTACAAATGGATGAATATCTTCTTTTTGATTGGTAATACAGTTCATCATACTATTTTCACGATTAATCTGTAAGAAAATAATAGAAAATTCTCAGGCATATGGAATTCACGCAGCAGCATTAGTTAGCATTTACTCACATGATTACCCTCATCGTTTAGGTAGTAATGATGCATTTTTAATATCTACGGACGTAAAATCTGTACATCGTAGTACTTAAGATAGTCTGGGGCATAAATCCCTATTACCAACGTAAGAAAGGACGTAAACTTTACAGAAGCAGTTCTCGATTTTTCGTTACATTATAATTATTATAATAATGAAGGTTTGTTTTAATGAATTTAATAGTTGGGAAAATTATTTGAAAAGTACCTATGTTTTACGCAGGAGAAGCTAATTAGAAGAAACAAAATGCTTGTTTTTTTTTTAAGAAACCATGTGGTTTATAATATTGCGTGACCTGCAGCGATCGACGCTGCGACATTGTGGTTTAATGGGAAGGCAAAAATCTTAGTCCTCATGTTGATCTCAGGCAGGGCTCTAATCCTACGTGAAGTGAACTTTGTAGTCTTCATTAGAAGACCAGTAAATAGTATTTATGAATATTTGATTCAGTATTTTAGTTTTACGCGAGAAGCTTGGCCAGCTGAAGGTATTTAAAGAATTATGTGGCGAAATATGATTCTGATAAGGAAGATTCTGTCTTTTACGTTTAGAATTACCTATGCTTTATCGTATTTCTGAAAATATGCCACACTCTTAAAGATGCTGGGTGGAATTTGAATTCATTGGGCTGGGCGGTTTATGAATTCTTATAGAATTTTTTATGCCGGTATTTCGACCCAGTTGCATGGATCGTGGTCACGGCCAAACTGCGGTAGCGGGGAGAAACCGTTGACAAGCACTAGTGGTAAATTAACCTATCTACCCTACGTAATAGTTCGTTTTTCTTTTTTAGGTTCCATATCACGACACACAACACTAACTGTATCCTCAAGCACCACATTTTGCACTATTTGAGATTTACATAAACTAACCACCGGAGTTAAGTATTATAATGTATCAATTCCGCGATAATACTAGTCTAAAATCATATACTGTTCAATTGTACTATTTATGTCTATTGATTTGTAATCAATGTTGTCCCACTGGATACAGAAGCTGCTGGACCGTGAAATAGATCTGAAATAAACAAGAATACGTAACATCATTACGTATTGAGTTTAATTTTATCATAGGTTAGTCTAAGTTTTGAAGGTAGAACCAGTGTAGTTCGACCGGGGAAGTACTACCACCGCACCTATTTCTAGCGTGCATTTCTTGCGTTTCGATGAAAGGGTGTGGTTGCCGGCACACTTTTATATGAGGCAAACACCTAACCTCGGGTAGCAACGCATCTGTTATTGACTTCAGGTAGAACCAATGTTCTGTATGAAGTTGATTACAGATATCCATGGATGGCAGTGACCACTTACCTTAGACAGATAGAAAAAAATCTAAACATCATAATCATGATTATTTTGTGCCTGTGTCAACCATATAGCTTCATAAGATTATTTTTACTTCACAACATATATTACTTTTCGGATTACTAATATACTGATATAGGTACTAATTATTTTTCGGATCTAAACATTTCCACACGTTTAATTTTGAATTTATAAATAATGATTGAGCTTATAGGATGTTTTTTTTCGTGTTTCACTTTAATTTTCTTGCAACGTGTGCTTATGCACAAACCTCTGAAACTTTTCATGTGTACGCTGCCTATTAAATGTATATGTACTATATAAATTACACAATACATTAAAGCACTCAGAGACAGGAATAACAACAAATATGGAAGAAGAAAGAAATATTCGAGGAGGCTTAATTTTATTGCTCGCTAGTATATTTCCGTAACGATCTCTTAATGTGGCCGGAGATGTTTTTTAGGGTTCCGTACATGATAAAAATGTACATGTAAAAATGTAAAAATTAAACCCTTTTACTAAGATTCGCTGTTCACCTGTATGCCTGTCCGTTTGTTATTCAGTCCATCTGTCAGATACCAGGCTTTATCTCATGAACGGATTTTGTTGCTGCTACAACAAACGCGATTATTTCGCCGTTTATAAGGATAATGATACGGAACCCTTAGTGCGCGGGCCCGACTAGCACTTTCCCAGTTTTTTTATTGAAGTAGTCGTTAGCTACCGAGGATTGAAGTAGCTAACGAGGACACGGTATACCTGATGTTTATTGCCGCCAATGGACATATCTATTGGTAAATTCATATACAACAAGGATTCTCTGTGAAGTCAATCATAGGAGAGGACCCGATGCATCACATTAGAGTGAGCTGGCAATCACACCCTTCTACCAAAACGCAAGTGCTGCGTCACACTAAACATCGATGTGACAGTGGTACCTACCCGGTATGAAAATGAAATGGAAGGAAATGGAAATGTCTTTATTTTGCATAATTATACGGGAGCACTTACAAGTTGTCACTTACATTTTTTTTTCTTATACTAGCACCGGAGATTGTTCCACGTCGTAAAATCGCAATTGAAATGTTACTTGTAGTCACCTTTAGTTTGAGATCCCCTTGATTGTATTTTTAGTAGCGATATTGGCCATACAAACTACTTCATAGCAGTTTGTGTTAAGAAATATGAGAAACGCCGTATTCGTATCAAAGGAAAGTCAACATAATTGAAGTTGTCTTATGTTCATCTTTTAATATAGTTTCCTTAAAAGAAAGTTTTATGAAACTGCTTAAAGTGCTCACGAGCCTTGGATTTTCTAATATCTACGAGGTATTTACAAAGAATGATTCGAAAATAGCGCCATCTAACGAATTTCAAGGTATCATCTATTTAAATGTAGGTACATACACGTACATTTCAAAAGGTACATACATATAGGTACCTAAATGTACCCTTGGAATCGATAGCAAAGTAAATATGAAAAGGTAACCAATAAACTATTCTAAATTTTATATAAATTGTTCTTCGGTAAGGTCAAATATTTTTAATTAATAAAAATCCTTTTTATGTTGTTTTTCTATAAACCGAATGGAAAAAGTATAATTATAAATCTTCATTATACTCTTCTACTTTTCGGTTTTTATACTTAGCTTTTACACATTCATATCAGTCAAATACAAGGCTTACGAGCAAAAGAGAGAAAGGAAAAAAAGATTAGCTTTTTTTATTTTTTATCATTGTATAAATTAAGAAAATTAACAGAAACTATGTAGTGTAAAGCACTTATAGGTATATAGGCCAAGTACAGATTCGTAGTTTTCACATACCTTAGAGAGCTTTACTTCTAGATTTTTTTTATCTGACTGAAGTAGCAAACTAGCATGCAGTCCACCTGATTTTAAGTGGTCACTGCCGCTCATGGACATCTGTAATTAACTTCATACAGAACATGGGGTTCTAACTGAAGTCAATCACAGACGCGTTGCTATTCCCGAGTCGTCGTCGCCTCATGTAAAAGTATGCCGGCAACCACACCCTTCCATCGAAACGCAAGAAATGCTTCACGCTAGAAATAGGTGTGGCGGTGATACTTCTCCGGTTGAACTACACTAGTTCTACCACCTTCTAGATAACCCTCAATCATATATGTTTCCTCGCAATATTTCCATACCATTAAAACAGTCAAAACGTAATATTGTAACTTAATATTAATTAACAGCACATTGTAAAGCCCAATATATCTTTAACAGAATAGGGCCCAACCACACCTATAATGAAGTTAATTGGTGTGGTTAGGACGGACGAAATTATTATACACTGTTTACATATAAATAAATTTTCATTAACTTCTACTTGAAATTAAATATTTGAGTACCTCTCTCGAGTTGACTGCGGGAAATGCGAGGATAATTCATAAATTAGTTTAGTTACATTTCGAGCAAAAGATTATTATGTTTCTGGATAGAAATACCGTTTCTGTATTTATATTATCACCTTCAATATTGCAAGTTTTCTAAAACTATGATAAAAAAAAAACAAAGTAGTAAAGCCACTTCTTTTTGATAGGATCTCAGAGGCCTCACCGCCACACCTAACATCTAATGTAAGATGTGGTAAGTAAATCATGCTAATCCGAAGCATTTCAGTTTGGTCCTGAGCAGTAGTAACGAATTGGAATCTTATTCGGGTTGATTATAGCTATCCATGAGTGGTAGTGACCACCTACCACGGGGATTTCATGCTCGTTCGCAATCTTAACGGAGTTTTTTCATTATCTCCATTCTATCTTTGAGGTGCGTGCACTACCTCCGGTCTTGTTAGATTGACGTAGGACGCCACGTGTTCATAGGATTAGGGTCCTGCTTAAATGATTAAGTAGGAACGCCGTTCGTAAGCGTTTCTTTCTTAATTCAGCCTTTAATCTAGGACATAACAGCTCTTAACAATGTCTTTAAATAAAACCACAACGTCTTCATCATCTTTAATCACTACATAGTATAATACAAAGTCGCTTCTCGCTGTCTATCCGTATGTGTGCTTAGATCTTTAAAACTACGCTACGGATTTTAATGCAGTTTTTTTTAATAGATTGATGAGTGATGCAAGAGGAAGGTTTTAGTGTATAATATAGTGAAGAAACACTGATAATTTTAGATTTTTTACTTTAAGGTGGATCGAAGTTCGCCGGGTCTACTAGTTATAGAAGATATATTTTTAGAAATTGGTTCTCAGCTATTACGTATTTAAAAAAAAAATGAAAAAATACCTTTCACCTTGTTATTCTTCAAAATATAATATATATTTCCATTTCATAACATTTTTTCCCTAATCGATGCTGAAAAGGCTTATGGATGGCGGAAGGACGAGAAATAAATGAGGGTCCTTTTAAGTCCATTGTGATATTGTTATACAAGCTAAGCTATAGCAAGAAATCCCTACGGGCGGAGACTGAGGAAAAATGTTGGTAGTTATTGCTCCATTATAAAACATGATATTGTTGTAACTAACAAAAGATTTTTGCAGTATTTACGGGCTTTCGAAAGCGGCTCCGGTCGATAATAACACCACTTGATTTTTCTTATTCTCGAGTATAAAGTATGCGTATAACAAAGTCTTCCATTTTCGTTAAACCTTCGTCAAAATAGTTTCAGCACTTTGAAACAACATACAACATACCGTACCAAAAACTTTTCGGCAGTAGATTTTTACTTTAGGTTTACAACTAAACATAATATTATGATTGATAAATTTACGTACGTAGTATATGTTTTTATTAAATGGTAACTTTAATAATTGTCCACAAATATCTACTAATGTTTATGTTTTTTCCGTCACATATATTTTTTCTGCTTTTTAACCGACTTTAAAAATTGAAGAGGTTCTCAAATAGATTTTTCTTAACTTTTAATCCGTGTACCAGAACAGTACCAAGAACTCCATATAATAGCGTTCTTGCAGTTTCAAATACTAATGATAATAAGCATTTAGTTCAATAAATGCCTCGGTTGCCCGTCTGTAAGCAACTTCATATATAACAAAAGTTCTATCTGAAGTCAATTACGGATGCGTTGTGCGCCTGAGGACTAGGATGGTCGCCTCATATATACAAGTATCACATATACTTATAGAATGTGCCTTAACTGAAATGCAAGAATAGCTTCACCTTAGAAATAGGTGTGGCAATTGTACCGCTTCCGTCTAACTACACTCGTTCCAACACTTGGTTTCTGTATTCATTTTTATCTTACCCTAGACGTAAAAAAGCGTCATGCAAAAATTTTAACTTTAAAAAAAAACTTTAAAGCATATTTTAATAAATTTGAAAGCATATTTTAAAATTTTATTTTATACATAGATAGTTGCACCAACATTCCGTCATCACTTTTAAGTCCGACCAGTTATTTTCAGTATAAGTCTGTCTCTGATTTTAATTAGTAGTGAAGCCCTTTGAAAAGCGAATGGAATTTAGTTTTCAGCACTAAGATCCTTTGGTTTACCTCAAACCTGTCGCTACAGTAATTATCTCTGTGTTCACTACTTACCTTTTAAATCCTTCAAGCTAAGGGCAAAGGTTAATAAACTGTTCGTATTCATTTCAAATGCTTTATTCTGTATATCTATATTAACTTTAAAAATGAAAAATATTTTATGATATCTCACGAAAACAAGACAGATTTTTTTTTACGAATATATAAACATAATTTGAATCCACGTAAAATAAGCACTGGTTTTTATATAGATATATATACCTAATATGCATTATAGGTAATGATAAACTGGTATCCGTCACTCTTTTTATAATTATGTCGGTTCGTCAATGGAATTATCTGTTTATTTGTATTGAATTTGTTCTAGAAATTTTAGTTTATATTAAATTATTTGTCTCTTCGTCTCGTCTCTACTTAGATGTTACTTGCATCATAAATGCATTTTTAAAGACTATAATATAATCTTTTGGTGATGTTCGCTCCCTCAAAAGTTTAAGTGCATTCTTAACCTGAGAGACACGAAATATTTGTTTCAAGCGTTTTTCGCTGTCAACATAACCGTCAGCGTAGTGTCAAAAACAAATGAATGGGTCCGTTCTTATCAGATCACTAAATTTCATTGCAGATTGTAGCGATTATTTTTTTCCAAATTCGCTTAACGCTCCTGATATACGCATAGCAAATGTTTCGTGGCCAAACGGTAATAGAAGTAATGTGGTCTAGTATTAATCGTCTACTTATCTCGTACATTTATAGTCATTTATGCAAATTGCTCAATGAGAGAACTTTATTGGCGCACATGCAAATTTCTATGACATTTCTTGCATACAATGACATTATGAAATGGATATAATTCTACTAGTATTAAATCCAATTTCCATAATAAATGGTATATATCGCTGACTTTATAACATACTGATTTTATACTCACAATCTAAAGATTGCAATGAACTGAAATTGTTCAAGCGGATATAGAGCAGTGATAGCCTAATGGCTGAAACTTGCCTCTCAAGCGGGAGGACCAAGGTTCAAACCCAGGCACACACCACTGATGTTTCTAAAATTACATGCGTATTAGAAATAAATTATCACTGCTTTTCGGTGAAGTGAAAACATCGCGAGGAAACCTACACACCAGAGATATCTTTAAAAAAGAAAGTTATCGGAGGTGTGTGAAGTCCACCAATCCGCACTTGGCCAGCGCGGCGGACTATGGCCTAATGCTCTCTCATTCTAAGAGAAGACCCGTGCCCAGAAGCGGGACAATAATGGGTTGATGAGAGACATCAAAGCTTAGTCTCATTCCGTTTTCAAATTTGTGATGTTGATCACTGATTTAAATGGCCAGCTGTAGATCTTTGCCCTCGGATGGACTGTACACACGTTTGCTATTTAAAGTACATAAAAATATATAATAACGTTTCGCCGCAAATACGAGTCATCAAATACAAAGCCAATAATCGTTCAATCAGTGTATCGTCTAACTATTGGATATGAAACGAAATTTAAATGAAATAAATATAAACGAAAGAGATTGGAAGTTTGCTTGAAAATTGAAATTTACAGATTTTTAACCAAAGTAGTACCTAAATATATGTGAACGAATTTGCGGGAAACAGCTAATTTAAACGAAAATATAGAGTAAAAAAAACAGGTTACAGTCGTTAATACTTAATAGCATAGTTGCAGTAAGTCGGATTTTTGGCAATACTGAGTTAGATATATAACCGTGTTCACGATACTGAGATCTAGAATTTTCATCTAACCCATTCGTTTTGTATCGTTTTTAAATCTAAATTTAGCTTCCGGAGACCAAAAAGCTGGCGGCTACTTTGCACAACGATTGAGTCTCGCGGTACAGCAAAGTAATGCCGCCAGTATTTTGGGAACCATGCCTCACACGGCCATTTTAGATGGTTTATTATATTTATAATTTTAAGTTTCTATTAATGTTTTGTATATACTAAGAAAAATATTAACTAAAGTTGTAACATTTGATAATTTAGCAATTAACATTTTGCAGTAATCCGATCGTTTTTTGTAATTTCACCAAGTATGATAACAGTGGCTACACTTACTGAAAACATTTTTTAAAGCCTCTCAGCCAAACTACAGTATGGCATCTATACCATTAATATTTTAAGTTATAGGTCTTCTTTCTTTTAAAGCTACAATCACTATGATCCGATTACAAACAAAGGATTTATGGAAGATTTTCGTACTAAAACTTATAACGCGTTTTATCCGAACCGTCGAGATCGTACTTACTGTAAATATGCTATTGACGGCAGAATAGTAGCAGCACTAAATTAGAGGATTTAAGTGGCCAGCTAGCTAGAAAATGTCATCCCTCTCGGAGCCCGGATCCCGCTAATCAATATGTAGCACGTTGTTCATTAACATCCCCGTGATGGCCTTCAAATTGATTGCGTTGCGAACAAAACGTATCTCAGATTCGGGGAAATCTGTTTCAATATATTTTTGTGGCTTTTGTATCAAACTCTCAAATTTAAATATTCTCTATATTAAACTTTTTATTGTTGTGAACTGTTTGAATATACAGCTACATTCTCGAATGATACTCAAAGAGAATATACGCGTGTGAATAAGTACATAGGAATTCGTCGTATACATTTAATAAATACTATTCCACATTTATTTTTTAAATCATCCACAACGCTTGTGACAAGCCTAAGCGACTAATATTTTTTTAATAATATTGAAGTACCAAATGAAAATGCAATCTACCCATCTATTGATAAGCGATAGCATCCGCCCGTTGACACCTGTAAGTAGCTTTATATGGAAAAGGGCTTTTATCTAATGTCAATTTCAGATGCATTGTTATTCTCGAGGACTAAGGTGACATCACATGAAAGTTAACCAGACATCGTACCCTTTTACCAAAACAAAAGAACTACAACATACATAAGTGTGGCGGTGATATAACTACCTAGTTAAACAATACTAGTTCTATCACATTGTAAATTAATATTTGATGATAACAGTCAGAACCAATGACTTTTCATGCTCTTCAAAGCAGGAAATCGCGTTTAATATTACCACAGTATTAGTATCATACAGTAATCTAACTCTGCCCTGTCCTTGAATTTTATACCTACAGACGCGCTGTACGAGAGTATGCGTTAGGGCTTCCCGTCTGAAGTATTTTAATTACATCTGCATACTTGACTTTCTTTATTACTTATTATGTATTTTGTTCAGTAGATTAAGGCATTAAACAACGCCTTCTTTTAATATTTGAGAGACTTAATAACAAATGGTACACAAATAACAGTTATAAATTTCACACTGAATAATATTTTACCAACCAAAATAAAAAATATTAACACTGGACGTGTTTATGCACAATTAAAGCAATCAAAAAAGCCTAATATAGTTTGCAACTACTCTTCGCTACATTATTATTTAAATAAAAAGATCCACTGCTTAAAAAATGTCACACCGCCCGCTCGTCACTACGGCACATTCGTTGGCTGTTGCATACCGAGTGCATACCGAAATCGAGGCGCGTAGGTACAACTTGCGTTTCGTGCGTTTGTAAGAAGTTAGAATACTGTAGATACTAGTACTGTGATATTACCGTTGAGCTACTATTTAACCGCTAGCTATTTACTCAACCAACCCACTTCATACTGCGTCCATGTTGCTTACCTATATAGATCAATTACCATTAGAAACAAGCCGCAGGCATTTGCGCTTTTCATGTCAGTTAGTATAATAAACTTACAATTAGTATAACGACCCACATTCTATAATAAGAACTTATATACATACATGTGTTACCTATGACCATAGAATACTAAGGTCAACCATACGAAATTAGAACATTTTGGATTGGTGACAAATGCCCAGGATCAAATGGTATCACAAACAAGACATTAAAAATCGGCTCCCAAAAATTCACCGCTCACCTGACTGGACTATTCAACCTCTAGAAGATGGAGAGACCCATCCAATGATCTGAATCTGATAATAACCTTATTTATACACAAGATGACCCAAACGATATAGGGAACTACAGACCAATTAGCTTGCTACCTGCCATCTACAAGCTATTCTCCTCAATATTAAAGAATAGAATAAACCCTATACTAGAAAATCGACAACCAGTAGAGCAGGCCGGCTTCAAAAAAGGATACTCAACAATTCTCATTCACACAATCGAGCTTCTCATTAAAAAAATACCAAGAGAAGAACAGACCACTGAAATGAATTGAACTGAAATGTCTTTATTTTGCATAGGCCTTCGGGGGCGCTTACAAATTGTCAGTTACATTTATATATATTTTTTTACACTACCACCGGATCGGAACACGACCTCAACTGAGAAAATCCGGCAAGAAACTCAGTGGATTTGTCTTTTTTCTTTGTATATCTTTTTTTTTATTTTTTTATTTGCCATCCTGTTTTTACATGGGTAACAAAAGTTAGTTCCAGTATCCACTCTACATAGAATACATCGACTACCAAAAAGCATTAAACATTAAAGTAAATATTTTTTATTTGTGTTTATTTATTATGTCTTCTTACCAAATCCTTCAAACGAGAATATTATAGCACTTATAGAGATAGTTATGGCGACAAATTAAAGTTAATGTTGTGTAATTTTTTTATACGACGCTAAATGATCTTGAAATTTATAAGAAACTTATTTTTAATGAAATTATCGGCATGTTACTAAACGTATTTCGAAGTATTAACAAATATTATCAATAGTCATAATACTGTGTCGACTTCCCGCAACTCATCAAGAGATCGCGACACTAGTATTTTTCAATCACGCTTTACAAGTTTTCTCAACGTTCTATATACATATAGGTTCCGAAGAAAAAGTATCGGAGCATGGCCGCTCTCCAGGTATGATCACTAGCTTGGCGGGAGATATCTCCCTTTCCAAAATACGTTTGAAAATAGGGAAAATTATACCAATCTCCACCATACCGTGTCCACTAATTTGCATTCTGCCAGCGGGGTGGACTATGGCCTAAACTCTCTCATTCTGAGAGAAGACCCGTGCCCAATAATGGGTTGATGAGAGAGATACCGATCTAAGTAATTCATTATTTTATACTATGTAACCGAATATGTAACGTATGTAAGTACATACATAAGTACATTGCTTCTCCTTAGGTAAGTACTCATAACCGCAAATGTTCATCCATATAACTCTTCTTCATCATACTCAGCATTTTTATGTATTCAGCGGTTCACATATTACACAAATTTGACCTTAATATATCTGGTTCGTTAGAGTACCTACCAACTTTTACTGTTTTTCCAAATCGTTAAACCTGCGTATTTCTGATCTTTACGAGGCCAAAACGAAGTAATAGAAGAAAAACATTGTTTACTACTCTACAGAAAGAATACGAATCGACCGAGGAGGTGCTATCTCCTCGGCTATTTTGGACGTGAAGTAGTTCTTGTATTTCGGTCAAAGGACATGGTTGCCAGCTCGCTTTTGTATGACGTAATCATCACAGTCCTCGGTAGCAGCAAACGCGTCAAACAGAACTCGTATCGTCAACGAACTTGGTTACAGTTGTCCTTGAGCGAGAGCAGAGATCATTCACCAATAAATGAACTGCAAGCTTGCATGGTATATGAAAAAAAAACACGCTTTCTACACTCATGGCCCCCACACTAGGGTTTTCTCCTGTTTTGTGGGTACCATGGACACACATAAGACGAATACACAAACACCCAGATCCAGAACATGAATCTAAACTCATCAATCAGAGACCTGTCTGGCCCGGAAACGAACCCGGGATCCATTGCGCGTCAAACTGGTATGGTAACCGTTCCGCTACGCGGGTCGTCAATATGACACCTGTTAAAAAGGAAATGTGTGTTTGTGTGAAGTTTACCTAGCCGAACTTGACCAGTACGGACTATGGTCTTATCCCTTCACTCGGCGAAGAGACATGTGCTCAACAGAGCCTGTATAATTAGTTGACGGCGATATGAACTCAAGGGAATTTATACGATTACTTGTAACGGATTGATATTTTTCATGAGCCCTCTATCGTAAGGGTTGCCATTTATATCTGGGTCTGCAATTTATAGGCGTCATTAATCATTTTATCGAGTCTCCGATGTCATACGTGGCATGACCGGCAACTTGACTCGGGAATAA
This sequence comes from Spicauda simplicius, assembly GCA_949699795.1. Lineage (NCBI taxonomy): Eukaryota > Metazoa > Arthropoda > Insecta > Lepidoptera > Hesperiidae > Spicauda > Spicauda simplicius. Next base: position 8,866,925 of record OX453062.1, read on the forward strand.
GTTATATCCAGATAAAATAAACCCAAGTATTACGACCCTAAAGTTAATTCTCATATATCATTTGCCTATTTTTTATCACACTATTTATAAGTAATCGTGCGTCGTATCTATCGTAAAATTGAATGAATAAAATAAATTAAACCGATTAAGTGTGTTATAGAATTGATTCCCTATTTATATTTTGTAACTTAAAACAATGTAACTTAATCACAAACTCGATTTTACTTTTTATCAAGATATAGCAAAATATATGATTAAATAAATAATAGAAAAGTGACCTACATTTTAAATTATGTAACTACTATTTTTAGCTAACACACTAATAACGCTAATGTACGTTTGAGAATTTTGTATTTTGAATATTTTTCTAGTAGTGTAGCTTTACTGCGCGTAACATTTAATTATTAAGCCGTTTTAATGGTTCCGTTGGTTTGAAACCTCTCATAATATACTTAAGACCAACATGCCAACTGGGTCAGCCGTAAAATTCTTTGAATGAACTCTGATGGAAAATGAATGTATTACTGGCAAATAATTTACCTAATGCGGGACTTTTACGGTGATATTGCTCAACGACCGTAGGCTGTAAAAAATGATTTCTAGGAAAATGAAAAATGGGGCTCATTTCCATAAACGGATTATTTTATAAAAATATCTGCTCTATTACGCTTTTTCAGCAGGCCATTAACTTTCCCTGTTTATGAATGAAATAAAAATAATAAAAACTACTTAATATAAATACAGAATGTTTAAGTTTAATAAATAGTGACATATAACTATTATTATTAACAAATACAAAAAGCAGAATAAAATAAATGTTTTAGGGTGGCTCCCACACAACAAACATGATTTCTTGCCGTTTTTTTAAAGTCAAAGGTACGGAACCCTCTGTACGTGATCCGACTCCCACTTTTTTTAAGTACCTATTGCTTAATATTTTAACAACACACTTCAAACGAAAAACTGAATCTTCGAACGTTTTTTTTTTCTTTCCTCTAAATTCTCTTAAAACAGCGATTTACCAAGCTGGTAAAATGTATGTAGTATAGTTGACTTCAGACAGTAACGCTGTTCTATATGAAGTTGCTTACAGATGTCCATGTTTTGCAATAATTACTTACCATTACATGGATCGCATGATTGTTTGCAACTTCTATTGGTTAAAAAGATAAATGTCGTCAACCCATTATTATCGTACTGCTGGACACGGGTCTTCTTTTAAAATTAGAGAGTTTTAATGACCAAGTGCGAATTGGTAGACTTCACTCACCTCTGAGATTTTTTAAGAACACTCGGGTCTGTAGTTTTCCTCACGATGTTTTACCTCACCGTAAAGCAGTGATAATTAATTATCTTAACGCACATAATATATTAGTAGCGCGTGGTTGAGATTTGAACCTCGGACTTCTCGATCGAGAGGGCAAGGTTCAACCATTAAGCTATCACTGCTCGGCAAAAAGATAGATGACGTAGACTTAATAGCAGTCTTCCCTAAAAAGTAAAAAGTACATACACTTAAATGTAGAAAAGCGTGGAAGTCACCAGACAGCGGGTAGACGTAACAATACATTGTACTGCTACTGCATCCTGTGTATATAAATACTAGGAACTTTGAATGCAAAAACTTATAACAAAGTGCTTCTTTTACCCAGACATGTATACGATAGTTTAGTGTCGAAATTTTCAGTGCGATTCTTATTATAATATTTTAGTTTAGGTCAAGGCATAAATTACCTATCATTATTTTATTTTTTTAGAAATAGGTAAGGTTTTAATTAGCGAAAGTTAACATGTCCGAAAGGTATTTTTTCTTTAGTTTTATATATTTATTAAATAAGGAAATGGTGCCGATAATATTAAATATCATTATTAAATATCGAACATAAATCTAAAATTAATATACCTATTTTTTTAAGATATTGTAATGTTGTTAAATGTAGTTTATACGTGAAAAAGACATGAATACATACTTAATAATACAACAGGTCTCTAGGAAGCGCGTAATCTATTAGTATCAGAACACACATGGGTGAAAAAATTATGAGGTAACATTATTTTTACTTGAAATTGCCAAGTCGATTAACATCTGAAGTGAAATCTGTGTGTAAATTTAACAATGAACCACTATTTAATTAAAGTGCATCGGTCGGCGCAATGACAAGTACGTGAAAAGTTCGCGATGTAAAACTATTTAATCGAAATACGTAAAAGATAAATATAAAGTGATAAGTGCGTGCTTCATGATGTAACGTAATTGAATTGAAAGTGCAAAATCGATATCTGGAGTGATTGTTCGCGATGTAACACTTCTCTTTGTTAGCGTACGCAAAGGTCGAGGGTCGGCGCGGGTGTTATGGTGTTGGTCGCAGTATGACCACCTGGATGGCGCTGTTTGGGCTAGTGTGGCTGCTGCGAGTCCGCGGCTCACTGTGCGGGTGCGCTGCGTGCAAGCGCGCGCGGCATGACTCGCGGGACCCACAGGTAGGTTCAAATATTTAATGAAGACGTGAGCACCTAAGCCAATACTTTCGTGCTTTTTAACAACCATGAAACTCAAAGAAAAAAAATTACAAGGTGTTAGAACCAGAGTAGTTAGACCGGAGAGGTAGCACCGCCACATTTAATTCTAACGTAAAGCAGCGCTTGCGTTTTGGTGAAAAGGTGTGGTTGCCGGCACAATTTCAACAAGACGACCATCTTAGTCCTTGAGAGTAGCAAACATATCGGCGACTGACTTTAGATAGAATCCTTGTTCTGTATGAAGGTACTTAAAGATGTCCATGGGCAGCAGTGGTCACTTACCATCAGGTGGTTTGTATGCTCGTTTGCTGCTTTATACTATAAAAATTAACGAAGAAACTTGTACGAAAGTGCAATTTATTAAGTAATAAATTACTTACATCTAAGGATGATAATCCTTTTTGTATATCAATTACAAGTACCTAAACCGACACTACTCTAATCTTATTTGATGTTGATATTATATTTACATAGGTGGCCATTTACTATCAAATGGATCACATGTTCTTTTTATCTGTTGTTTTAAAAGGAAGCAGCATTTCAAGTGACTCCTTAGTATGAGATCTGAAGGCGTTTGGCTTATGTTTCTTGGTCGATTATAGAATGCCATGTATGCCACTAATATGACTGAAATATGACGTATGTTACTTAAAAATGTGTTTCACAGATAGATAACACATTGATAACAAATAGATAACATAACATCACCAACTCGCACTTGGCCAGCGCGCTGGACTATGGCCTAAACTCTCTCATTCTGAGAAAAGACCCGTGCCCAGCAGTGGGACAATAATGGGTTGACGAGACGAGAGAGAGATAACATAGGATAATAAAGATAGAATGAAATTATGTCAATGGCATAGAAAAAAAATTGTGCCTGAATATTGCCGCAGAAAAAATGAGTGTCGAAAATGCAAGCTACTTTTAATTTTGCTTTTAATCACCTTACAAAGGTCCAATTTTTCCACTATAAGTGGTTTTTACGACACCAACAGCGAAAAACTACACTGTAAAATTTAAATTGCAATTTTTGATGGTTTTTCTAACGCCGCTATCAATTTAGATTTACTAGGAAAACCTTTGAGTAGTAAAATTCACAACTATTTTTGATGTGAAGCGACTTCTGAGTTTAGCGAGAAAGGTGTAATTATGGCTCATAGACATATCAGGCGATCATCTTAGCCTTGATGACTAGCAATGCATCTGTGGCCGGCTTTAGATAAAGCGTCTGTTCTGTATGAAATTGCTTACATGTCTATTGGTGGTAATATCACCTACCACCGGAAATATTGCATGCTCGTTTGGTTATTTTTTTATCTGACTGAAGTAGCAAACGAGCATGCAGTCCATCTGATGGTAAGTGGTCACTGCCGTCCATGGACATCAGTAATTAACTAAATACAAAACATGGGTTCCATCTGAAGTCAATCACATATGCGTTGCTACTCCCGTGGAATATGATGGTTGCCTCATGTGAAAGTGTGCAAGAAATGCTTCACGCTAGAAATAGGTGTGGCGGTGGTACTTCCCCGGTCGAACTACACTACCACTACCACTTTAAAAACTTTGGTACTTTAATTAGATAAAAAAATATATAACAAAAACGAATAAAGAAAATTAATGACCTTTCGCAATTCTACACAGGCTCCACAGCTGAGCCCGCGCGCCCCCAGTCCCGATGAACGTGCTTCGTTCGACGTCATCGCGCTGCAGCAGTACACGCGTGACGTCACCGTGCAGACCGACTTCGATGACGAGATCGAAGACCTCGACAAGATCGAAATGCAGATCACCGAGGAATGTAAGTAAATTGAAGTTACTCTCTACCTGGTCACTGGTATCAAGGACTCTAACACTATAACACTCAAATCCAGAAAAAAATATAAATTCATCATTCAGATATCTGTTTGATCGGGAATTAAACCGGGAACCTACTTCGTAAAAGATTCCGTTAAGTTGCTGGTCAAGAAGTCCTAGTATAAGTCTTATATCATTCACAGACGACCTTGTCAACATCCTGGCGTGGCAAGGTTTGTGTGATGGGCATAAAAAAGCGTACTAAAAACATCATGTTTTGTATGAATTTGGTTGCGATTTTCGTAGCAGCAGCTTCCATTTTCTATCTCCATTTTCCATCTTCGGGTGTACTGATTGCAATTGTATAATAAGAAGTCATTCTTGGCTCGATTGAATCGCTAATACAGTCAGATCGAAAGAAAGTATGAATGGACTATCTCCAAAACCAAAGTGATATATATCTTTATCTATATTCTATGCTTTATTTTGAAGGATCCATCGATCGAATTTTTGAAATGTAGAGAGCAATCCAAACATGTCAGTCAACCATTTTGACTAACTTCGAGATCTACATCCTGTTGACGGTGAAAATTCACCAGAATCAAATGAATCGGCATAAAAATTAGTTGCTAAGTTTCCGAATTTGTGATACCGAAAAGGTGTGACCCTCTTTCGGTATCACAAATTCGAAAACCCAACCAGTGCCGTGAAAATTGATGATTACAGATGGTTTTCGGCGAAGCTTATTTTTATTTTTCGCCTCGCTCGAGCGATTGTTGTGCGCTAAACATAAAAATAGACAGTCACGATGATTGCCCACAAAAGCGAAAACTTATTTTAAAAATGAATTCTGCAAAGAAAACTATGTTATTTTTTAACTACCACCACGTAGTAGCACCACCATCACCTCCACCACCACAACTTCCAAACATCTATTTTCACAAAAAATCGCTTTTCAATACAAGTAAGATATATATCTATACCTATGAATGTAGTAAATAAGTAATTGATAAAGCGAACATCGCGAACCCATAAGTATTCTCCCTACTAAATGTCGCTTAATGAAGTTTTCACTAAAAAAAATAACTATTGTCATGTGCATGTCGATAACTTTTTGCTGCAAGAAATTTTATAGTGCATCAGATACCAATGAATATTTTTACATTGAATTTGAAAACAAAACCTTTTCAATTTATTTTTCTACAACATTGCATTGCATACCTTTTTGCTTTTCAATTACAACAAGTGAAATTAATTAAGTCCATCAGAATAAAAATGATTGTTTTCATATTACACATTGCATTCAATATTCAATGTAAAGCCCTTTGATGGAAATACGATCATTCATGCCGCGTTATTGCGATTCTCAAAATACGTTTTATCGGTATGTTAACTCCGATGCAAGGTGCCAAGTTATTGAAATAACGTACAATTAGTAGACAAGAAATTATTATGAAACTAGAAAGCCGACTTGAAATTAGCAGTCGGATTTTTGTTTTTGTAACAATATATTTTATTCATCGCTTTTTTTTTACTTTTTGAGTTATGAGGGAATTTTACCCCACTAAAACCCTCCGTTATGGCCGTCTGAGGCGCAACAAAGAAGACTCTAAGATCTCCAAATCAACGCAACCGGAGCCCTCTGAGCGCGTTGCCCCAACGGGCTCTTCCTAGATGGGCGGCTGAACCCACCGCTCAGTCTAGTATTTACGACGGTATGCGACCACAGCGCCGTCCTTCCTGTTGTCGCCTGACCTAACAGTTCGAGATCTCACTCAAGCCGCCCGCAACCCCCAAGGCCCCTTTTAGTCCGATACCGTAAGATTTAAGACCGTAAGAACCTTTTAGTCCGATACCGTCCGATACCGATCTTTCAGTGAGATACCGTAGTCTCATTCTAATTCCGGAACACACGGACGGTCATCCCTTCTCTACTCTTCACCCTAGATTATCTTATTCGACATACTAAGACGATTCTAATGATATATCATTCGTCAAAACCGTCAAGCCGTTTGAGGTGTAGCGCGTGCCAAAAAAACATACATAATAACATACATACACTCGAAAAACATTACCGTCCTTCTGACTTTGTTGGATAAAAAATGAGATTTTGCTATGCCTATTGTAAGTCATACATACAACACAACCTTCCTGATATTATGAACAGTCTAAGGAACTAAAATAGCAGGAAGTCATGTGTATAGGAAATCATGAACTATGATTTCTGTCAAACTGTTATTTAAGATGTCAGTAGATAACTTAGATGTTATTTCCTTTTACAGTTAATCTATTTGTTAATAGATCTTATCTACAAAGATATGTTTAATAATTGTGTATGTACATTAGCATAGGAATGTTGTTTGATTTTTACCGCAAAAAAAAACTAATCTGAGATTTAATTCAGATAGAACCCGTGTACTGTATGAAGTTGTTTACAGATGTCCAAGGGCGGCAGTGATCACTTACTATCAAGCGAAATGTGTGAACGTGTGCTGCTTCAATATTATCAAAATAGATTTAAAAAAGACTTTACGATTGATAGACGATACAATGAAACGATTTATCATGGCAAAAGTTACCCAATTAAAAAGTTTCATGACGTACTTCCAAGAAATATAACCTATTCATTTGTAAGTTATGAAACATGATAGTTCCGATTTATTGAAAGGGATAGCTATGGGCTATACTTGCTTTCGAAGGATTTTATTACAATTTATAATACTGGAAAGTGTTTATTAATTGTACTAAATTTTTTAAAGACTGTTACATAATTAATGTTCTTACAATGTACATGTTTGAATATGATAAGCATCATTATACAAAGTCTTTCTCTTTTAGAAAGAAACATAAGAGAATATTACTTTAATTTTTCATGAAGTTATATCAGATTTCGTGGATTAAATAGAACGCTTTTTGTTTTAAGTAAAGCCTACTAATCAAGTTATTCGGTACAGACACAAAAGTGGCTTGCTCTCAGTTTTACATTTCAAGGGTAAACGTAATTCCACTTAGAGTGATAAGTTGACTTCATACATCAGAGAGAACTAGATTACTCTGACCTCGTTTTTACAGGATCAAAATTATTCAAACGGCTCTCTCGGTATCTTCCACACTCAAATAATTTATCAGTGACATGGCTTACTTATGAATGTTAATTTTTTCCGCACAAGTTTAATATCGTACAATTTCTTAAGACCATTGGGTATTATCACTTTGGCGACATTTGTTTAGGCTACTGAATAGTGGCTTAAGTCGCTATCTCTTGGACGAATCAATATGTTACTTGAGCGACCGACGAGCTGTTTTTTTCACACTTTAACCTAACCATAAGATAGACGGCCCTCCTGATGGAAAGTAGGTGACTACTTTCCATCAGGTGGCCCGTCTACCTTATCGTTAGGTTACGCGACGGTGAGTCACCTATGAACATTCGCAACATCAACATAGTTTCTGTTAGTCGACAGTCAATTACTTACGTTTCTGTATAAATGAATAAGGGCAAGATCATATTAAATCGACCTGACAGTTTTTTTTGTTAACCGATCTCGCTTTTCTATATAGCTAAGCGACAAAAGTGGGTTATGTTAACTTAAGGTTAGACCGACAGATTGATTGTCATTATAATGTGAACATGAACATCTGTCAGTTGCCGAAGGGTAAAACCGCCGGGCCGAACTCATGTGAACGGGCTCTAAGTTACTAAATGGTCTCCGGGTAGTTTGATAGCAGTTTTGGCAAAGGCGTTAACCACAATTGCTTAATAGAAGCGGTTTGGAGTACCAACTTCTAAGGACGATTGGAATGATTTAGTTGATTTTATGTATTGATTTAAAGTTTTATTTGAGTCAGAATTCATTTTTTTTTCGTAATTTATACTTGGTAATATTTTTGGAGCTATTCTTGACTTAACAACATGGACTTAATAATACTGCTACTGGATCAGAAGACGACCACAGTTGAGAAGATTCAGTAAGGAACTCAGCGGGAATCTACATACAATTATAATAATTTTCAAAGTACATTGAAAATTATTATAATTGTATGTGGATCACAGATTTCAATAGAAGCTGGAGGCACTTACCATCAGGTATATTAAATTTTCTATTTCAATTTCATGAAAGAAAATACATTTACTTTATTGGATTGAACAGGCCTCAATCAAAATTATTCAACTAACTTTGATAACCCTCATACATTAAATTTATCGTTTTATACGCTTTTTGACCTTTGCAAAGACTAATGTAATTAACATGCAAAATAAAATTGTTAAAACTTGCACCAGATTTCACCTTTCCAACGTTATGCGTTGGGTAGTAAGTTTTTTTATGTGATTGAAGTAGCAAACGAGCATGCAGTCCACCTGCTGGTGAGTGGTCACTGCCGCCCATGGACATCTGTAAGCAAATTCAAATAGAACATAGGTTGTATCTGAAGCCAATCACAGATGCGTTGCTACTGCGCGTTCCGAGGACTATGATGGTGGCCTCCTATAAAAGTTTGCTGGCAACCACATCTTCCCATCGAAACGCAAAAAAATGCTTCACGTTAAAAATAGTTATGGCGGTGGTACCTCCCTGGTCGAACTACACTGGTTATACCACCTGTAAATTATTGTATTGCACAAGGCGTCATAGTCTCTCGTCAATCTATTATTGTCCCACTGCTGGGCACGGGTCTTCTATCAGAATGAGAGAGTTTAGGCTATTGTCCACCGCGCTGATCAAGTGCGAATTGGTGGACAAGTGTCGTCATAGTCGAAATGTACATTTACCTAGTCTTCTTAATCTGTAGGTAAATGTACAGCTTAACGTAAATCCACACAAAGAGCCATCTTTAGTGCTTGAACTTCTAAACTTCCAAATTTATTCAGGAAAGCCTCGTCTTACAAAATCCCGACATTTTAAGTTTCAAGGATATCTATAAAGATATTTGTTATAAGTTTAGTTTTGAAACAGATTAGGAGATCAAACCTTGGTCCCAGGATTAATTAGCATTATTTGGATGCTACTTTCTTATTTTATTTAAACTTAGCGAAAAGCTTCGTAAGAACCTAAGCGCTTATTTGTTCTTCTTTAATATCGTATTTGCCTAAACGTTATTTCGTGTATAGGTATTCAAAGATTCCATCTGGGAGGAGCCCGATGGGGCAGCGCGCTCGGAGGATTCCGGTTGAAGTCGTTTCGAGATCCCGGAGTCCTCCTTTTCAGCGCCGAGGACGGCCACCGGGGGGGTTTTAGTGCGGTAAAAATCCCACATAACCCTGCGTCGCTCCGACGGCGTTGGGTACCTTTTGAAGGTTTCCCCCTCGAAAACGAAAAAAAAAGTATTCAAAGATTAAGTACTTATTGTTTTGAAATTTGGATCTAGAGGCCCTTTAATCTAGAGGCCCGAGATGATTAACTTTTGTGGAGAATAATTTGGTAAAGATCTTAATAAATTTTGTTTAATATTCATATCGCGCTCTACATATGCTGTACTCAAGGGCAAAAAACTGAAGCAATTTCATTACAAGAGTGATAAGTAGACTTCATCTATTACTGTAGAACTAGATTATCCTCAAAATATCAAGATTATTCAATCCGTAGTATTTTCGTAGAATTGCTTACCAACATAAGCATTTATTATATAATTTTCTCGTCATATATTGTTTGATTTAAAATTATAAATATATCCCCGTTACTTGAACGTATTCATGTTCATCGTGATAAATCTGAAAACAATTTTGTCTCAGCGTAAAAGAAGAATTTAATTTGTTGTTCGACGACAAGAATATAAATTTGAAGTAACAAAAGTCTTGCGATAAGTTGACCCCATATATCAGTGAGATAAAATTGCTATTGCCTTATTTTTAAAGGATCAAGATTATTCACGGGGCTCACCGAAAGCTGGAACTCACACTCGTTCAATTTATCAGGGGAAGGAAAGTTGTCGCAAACATTTGCAATTGTTATTAGACTACGCTGATCCTGTAAGCTTTATTCGTTGTTTCAGAACACTTTAATAAAGTGAAAATTTGGTGTAGTATGTATATAAAACCAATTTTTTTTTTCACTTCAACTGACTTTTTAATTTACATATCAGATGTTTTCCACGGCTGTGTTTTCGTCATGTCTACCACGGTTATGAGTGTTTTATACATTAATGTAGGTCACTTTGCGTGCGCGAAATTCTAGCGAAATGCGACCGCTAGTTTTTGCTTTAAATACTAACAAACATATATCATCACTAACTTTAGCGTTTAAAATATTGACAAATATATTAAGATTAATTTTATTTACATTATGTGGGTCTGTCGCTACGCAAAAGTCTTAAATTCCTCTACTATCTTATGTCCACTATTAATAGGAGCGCTAATTAGTAGTTATTTCAATTGATCTTCAAACAACCTGTGAACTTAAGGTAACCTTGTAACAATCAAGCGTACTTGAACTAATCAAAAGAGTAAATAAATCATCCCCAACGATACAAATAAAGATAACCCCAAGTTACTGAAGTGAAATGTCTACAACCGACGGTGTTTGAATTAGATTTATCGTTAGTAATTGATGTAAATATTTGAATACTAAAATTGTCCCAAAGCGAAAAGTAAATAACCCCAGGGTAAAGATTACACATTTAATAGATATTTATATAAATGTTTTTATTTTCTCTTCTAAAGTTTATAAAGGTTATTTTGATTTTATTTTGTGTAATTTCTAAGCAAATATAAAATCTACAACAAAATACAAAGGGTTAAGGGTGATGTAAATTTTAGTATAACAGGGTTTTGATGCCTGCGTTCTATTTCTATATTTTAAATAATAATGAGTTAGAAAACCTGCCTAGACATAGTCTTTTCCTAGCGGCTAGAGTGGGAGCTAGAACCGTCCGGTCATGAGATCCTTGGAAAGACAGCGATTTATGTATGGTTGCATACCGTCGTGGTAGGTGGTAGTGGTGGACCCAGCTGCTCTCCTGAGAGGAGCCTGGTGGGGCAATGCATTAAGAGGACTCCGGTTGCGTTATTTTGGAGATCCCGGAATCCGCGTTATGGCGCCGAGAACGGCCACGGGCGGAGTTTTAGGTAAAATTCCACATAACCACGCGTCGCTCTCACGGCGTCGGATATCGTTTGAAGGTTTCCCTCTCGAGAGCAAACAAAAAATCTTTACAACATTTAACAATTGCAATTCCTTCCTTTTGTATATACATATATACAAACTATACTTAGGAGAGGGAAAATATTTTTACATGTTTAATAAAATAAAAGAAACGGTAATTGATTAGCACACCTTTAATATATTTATGTATTATCTTTAACTGAGTTTCCATTGCGACTACAACCAGTATGTATTAAGTAGAAGTGTGTATATCAATTAGCAGCTGTTAATGATATTTTAATAAGATTTAGGTAGCAAAGGAACATGCGAACATGCAGTCCTTCTGGTAAGTGGCCAATGCCGCACATGGACATACTTAAAAAAAATATACAGAACAGGGGTTCTGTCTGGAGTAGGGGGGCTAACATATGAGGCGGCTATCCTCATTTGTATGTGAGTCAGCAACCACACACTTCGTGTGAAACAAAGTGATATGTTGTGATAAAGTTATTCAATTTTCATTTATAATAAAAATAATAATAATAATGACTTTTACTCTAGGTCTATAGCAAATAAACAACAAAAGAAAAAACATTTAAATTACATAATAACTTAACTAAATAATAATTATAATAATTTAGATTTAGATAAAACTAATAATTATAAAACGCTTTCTACACTCATAGCCCCATAGTAGATTCTCCTGTGTCGTGGGTGCCATGGACACACACAAAGACGAATACTCAAACACCCAGACCCAGAATCTAAACCCATCATTCAGAAACCTGTCTGGCCGGGAGTAGAACCCGGGACCCACTGCGTGTCACACCGGTATGGTAACCGCTGCGCCACGCAGGTCGTGTAATCATTTAGACTTCGTTTATATGGTTTCACAATTAACTTTATCGTTTACCGTTTGTCAAGTATGGACTAAAACTGCCCTAAATTTCCAGAGCTGTTTGACCGAAAACTTTTAATATGATTTTATTATAATAAATTGGCTATGCTCATAACTCACGTTAAAACTATTTTCAATACCGACTCATTAAAACTTTTTGAGTTATGAAGTTATGATAAAAAATTTCCAATTTTTTTTACTTTCATTTTTACAATTTAGGTACTATAGAATAATGCACACATCAATGAATAATTGTAGAGTGTAGGTATAATTTTTTTTGCGAACTTAAATGCCTCGCCTTTTCGCAATTATAGAATCTTTTTTTATTTCAATTACGGTATTTTTTTTACGGATGAAACTCGACACAAAAATGTGAGACGTCATTTATTGGTTAATGCAAAACAGTTGGTACTAACGTGCGAGTGAGAAAAACATATAAAGTTGAAAAATTGCTACATTTTATTATAAAAACATTGATTTATAATCTAAAACAACTTAACTAAATAGCGGATGTATTATTAATTATTATTATTATTATGTACCCTTAATTGCGCAAGGTTAAATATCATTAACCTAAGGTTTGTATAATGACCTTCTAATTTGAGCTATTTCCGTCCCAGATCTAATGTATGTATTAATTATTACATTATACTGGCATTATCTTTTGTGAGAAATCACTGTCACGTACAAATATGATATGATGGGATAGTTATGTTTGCATATACATAATATTATCTTTTGTTCGTTAATGGATTATTCTCGGATAAAGACGTGGGGATCTATAATAATATAATGGCAGTAAAACATAGCTTGTTTATTATATGTACGTAAATGTGGGAGTGATGGTATTGAATAAGAGTTTTACTTCAGAACGATCCATTTAAAACATTTTTTGTCTCGTCACACATCACCAATCGACAAATGTTAACGGGCTTTTTTATCTGACTGATGTAGTAAACGAGCAGGCACTCCACCTGATGGTAAGTGGCCACTGCCGCCTATCTGTAATCAACGTCATACAAAACATGGTTTTGTATAACATGCGTTGCTACTCCCGAGGACTATGATGGTCGCCTCGTCTGAAAATGTGCCGGAAACCACACCCTTCTATCGAAACGCAAGAAGTGCTTCACGCTATAAGTAGGTGTGGCGGTGGTACTTTTTTTTTTGCTTGCTTTGTTCGTATATTCAAAATGGTTTGTAACACTCGTGGGTGTTATGGAAAAACACAAAGACTAATACCTATACCCTGAACAGAAATCTTTATTTACTATCTGTTTGGCAGAGGATTTTTTTATTTTATTGATGTAGCAAACGAGCAAGCAGGCCACCTGATGAGGAGTGGTGATTGCCGCCCATAGACATCTGTAAGCAACTTCAAATATAGGCTCCATCTGAAGTCAATCACAGATGCATTGCTGCTCCCAAAGAATATGATAGGCGCCTCATATAAAAGTGTGCCGGCAACCACACCCTTCTAACGAAAAGTAAGAAAATGCTTCACGCTAGTAATAGGTGTGGCAATGGTACTTCCCCGGTCGAACTACAATGGCTCTACCACCTCCTAATCGGTAATCCTTCTAATCGGATCTCGTAACATTTTGGTAAACGTTTCACGCGAATCACGCTTAAGTATTTTTTTTGTCGTAATTACTTGAATTTTCCTATGTTGGAATGTAAGTTAATCTTCTCATAGTCCCAACCTCGGGTTACTTGCGGTACTTATATCTTCAGACCCCAACGAACTGAGCACTACTGAACACTATAAGAGCTAACACTTGAGGGTTATGTTGACTTATTTATTGTATCTCCAATTTATTTAATTAGGTGCCTAATGTAATTGATCTATACCCATAGAGAGATTTTTTTTGATGACCAGATCATCAAATCCATAGCAGTGTACGGACACTGCATTTTAAGAAACAAGTGAATAGTAAATTTCCAAGTTTTTAAAATATCTCCTTCATATTGTTGTTCAACAATATTTTATTCAATACATTTGATACTTTGCATCTTTCATTCAGCACCATCATTAAATTTGTACCCGAGTTGTCCAGTAAGCGTCGAAACATTGTTAAATTTCCCCGGAGATGACCCTTTCCGCTAAATAACAGCCAAGCTACCTATGTCTTGGACATCAACATGGGGTTAACTTTGTCGTAGAATTATTTCTGTTTTATATTATGTCATGTTATCCTGAAAATTCGTCGACAGTTTTTCTGACCTTTATTATTACTTTCTAGTAGAATACATTATAAGAATAAGTGACATTAAAAGATTTCTCAATAATAAAAAGAGTTTTTTTAACATTAACTTGTTCCAATCTTGTCTATTACCTACTTATTTTAAAACAGAATTATTATATAGAAAATTAACAAGACTTAGTAATAATCTCCGAATAATACATAAATAATATATATGTGACTACTACATAATCACTCATTATAAAAAAATATGATCACTCAACTCGCCCTTGATCTGCGTGAATGGCTATGACCTAAAACCCTCCCAACCCGAGTGGAGTAACTCATGCCCAGCAGTGGTACAATAATAGGTTGAGGTAGAAGATGAAACCAATCTTAAACTCTTATTCTATGCACTCAATAAGTTTATATTAAATGCATAGGTTATCATAGATTATTCATGAATACCGAGTTATAGTCCTGTCTATATGAAAGTTAAATTAGGGTCTTATTTTTGCACGTCTTTGTT
The DNA here is from genome assembly GCA_949699795.1 of Spicauda simplicius. Classification (NCBI taxonomy): domain Eukaryota; kingdom Metazoa; phylum Arthropoda; class Insecta; order Lepidoptera; family Hesperiidae; genus Spicauda; species Spicauda simplicius. Next base: position 8,881,931 of record OX453062.1, read on the forward strand.
TTAAGGAAAGAACTGAAACCCATCAGTATTTAAATAACTTTAGAGTAGATACAGGCGCAGGTGCAACAAACTTTCTGTTCGTGACGCCGTCAGCTGCATTGAAATCAGAACTGAATCGGAAACTTTTTTCACAGTTCGCGTAACAGCCCAGTTGTTTTGTTAGCGACTGCCGGCGAAACAGGCCGAAGTTTTGCTTTGAAACTTTTATCCTAGATTTATCTTCTTTAAGATCCGGCTGAGAGGAAAAAACGTAATGTTAAAATATACAAAATTAAATGCTCTGCTCTAGTTTCAGAAGTATTGGACGCAGGTGTTTGTAGAATATCAATTAAATACTTAGGGATAAAGACGGAATTGTATCTCCTGTTTTAATCTTGTATTGGTAGCAATCCTTATTTACATCAGTAATCCCCATTATCCATCAGTTGTCTGATACAACCATAAATTAAAAGAATTAAAAATGTCTGTGGTAGAAAAATTAATACAAAGACTTACTTGACATTATCGAAAACGAGCAGAAATAGCCTAATGGTCCCGCCATCAAGAGTCGAAGGTCCAACACCCAGACATGCACCACTAATTTTTCTAATAAATTAAATGCGATATTAGGAATTAAATACGAATGTGAGCAAAAACATCGTGAACAAACCTACACAATAATGGCATAAGACTCTCTCATTCTGAGAGAAGACCATATCCCAGCAGAGGCTCAGTAGGTACTGGCTTGATTATTTTAATCAAAGACTCATATGATAAAGAGAGTGAAGTGTTTCAATGCACGTCAATATAATATTATCCATTATTCAACTTAGAAAAAAGATTAAAACAAAAGTGGTGATCATATCTCACTACAATAAGTTTAGCTACTTAGGTAGCCATTACATAGCTATTTTGGACTGATGTAGACCATAATAGACACATTTTGAACATTGTTTTGTTTGCAGCGAACGTCGACTACGAGGGCGGGCGAGAACAGGCACTGTTGAGTCCGGAAACGACGCGACAACCCATCGGAAGCTGCCAGGTATACAATGACATTGTTGTCATATCTGTCTTCTATTTACTTCTACTAAATGGTTACTACTAGAAATAAGTGATTGTTTAACCTATGACGTTTTAATATTAGGTCCAAGGATCGAATCTCAGGCAGTAGCGATTTTTATTGACGAAATAATATTTTAATCGCCCTAGTGGCGCCATCTGTTGACGATTTGTGGGAGGACGCCACACGCAAATTTATACACCGTAATTTATACTAACACCATAACAATATAAGGTTGATTAACAGTTGATCAGCCCATAATTGTCCTAGAGGTTGCCGGCAGTTTATTACTGCTATATAATTACATTATTAATATCATTCCTTAAGTAGGTTAATTTTCCACAAAGGGTTTAGCTACGAACTTTTTACTCAACAAACTAACAACGAATTTAATCACGTTTAATCCTAAAACTCCTGTAACGTCAATAACTAACAAGGTTGTTGTTTAAGCTACCTGAGCGTCACACGACAACGTATTTTGTCGCTTTACCTCGTAAACGGTGGCATCGTGCAATTTTAAAGCGTCCTAGTTCCTAGTTTACAGAAACGCAACGGTACAAACATCCGTTTTGATGTAAACTGATAAAGTTGTGTTTGTGTAGCCTTTGTTACCTCAACAGTAACTATGACTACCATGTTAAATAAGTTGGAAAATTGTCTACGTGATACAAACAGACAGAAAAACGAAATGCATTCTTCTTTTTTAATTGTCAATCATGGCGAAGTAAGAGGTTGTGAGGTAATCTACACATAGTCACTGCACTATATACTATTGGCATTATAAATCAATGTTAATTGACAGTTGGTATATATTTCAGATCTACTTACTCCCATCGCCAACCCGTTACTATCCTACGGGCTTCCACCTTAAATGGTCTGTCCATTACAATTGCACATACATTATTGAGGCGATTCCATATTTTGATTAATTTTACTCAAAGGGTGGACAAAGAACTTTTAACTCAACAAATTAACAACGAATTTAATCACATTTAATCCTAAAACTCCTATAACGTCAATAACTAACAAGGTCTGTGTTTAAGCTACCTGAGCGTCACACGACAACGTATTTTGTCGCTTTACCTCGTAAACGGTGGCATCGTGCAATTTTAAAGCGTCCTAGTTCCTAGTTTACAGAAACGCAACGGTACAAACATCCGTTTTGATGTAAACTGATAAAGTTGTGTGTTTGTGTAGCCTTTATTGCCACAACAGTAACTATGACTACCATGTGTAAATAAGTTATTAAATGGTCTACGTGATAGAAACAGACAGAAAAAAGCAATGCATTTTTCTTTTTTATTTGACAATCATGCGGTAAGAGGTTGTGAGGTAATCTACACATTGTCACTGCACTATATACTATTGGCATTATAAATCAATGTTAATTAACACTTGGTATATATTTCAGATCTACTTACTCCCATCGCCAAACCGTTACTATCCTACGGGCTTCCACATTAAATGGTCTGTCCATTACAATTGCACATACATTATTGAGGCGATTCCATATTTTGATTAATTTTACTCAAAGGGTGGACAAAAAACTTTTTACTCAACAAACTTACAACGAATTTAATCACATTTAATCCTAAAACTCCTGTAACGTCAATAACTAACAAGGTCAGTGTTTAAGCTACCTGAGCGTCACACAACGTATTTTGTCGCTTTACCTCGTAAACAGCATCGTGCAATTTTAAAGCGTCCTAGTTCCTAGTTTACAAAAAGGTAACGGCACAAACATCCGTTTTGATATAAACTGATAAACCCATAGCAGTAACTTTGACGCTATATCCAAAGAAATAAGACAGCGGTTATAACCTAATGATTGCTACTCGGTCTTTCCATAGACGGTGAAAATTCTAATATAGACGGTTTTAAAATAATGTACGTTTTAGAAATCTCATACTATGTCGTGAAGAAATTTCCAACCATAATTATATATGAGGTTGACTGACAGTTGATGTATATTTCAGATCTACCTATTTTGATCGCTAATTCATTATTATCCCACAGGTCTCTAAGTACAGTCTATTACTGTCAAATAGTTATATTATTAAGGCGATTCCATATTTTGATTAATTTTCCGCAAAACGTGGACTAAGAACTTTTTACTCAACAAACTAACATTCAATTTTAAGCTACCTACGCTTAATTCTAAAACCCCTATAACGTCAATAACTAACAAGGTCAGTGTTTAAGCTACCGAAGCGTCACAAAATAACGTATTTTGTCCCTTTACCTCGTAAACATTATCGTGCAATTTTAGTGCCTCCTAGTTCCAAGTTTACAGAAAGGCAACGGTACGTACATCCGTTTTGATGTAAACTGATAAAAACATAGCAGTAACTTTGACGCTAAACCCAAGGACAAAAGACAGCGGTGATAGCCTAATGGTTGTAACTCGGCCTTTCTATAGATGGTCCGAGATTCGAATCTCAAGTAACAGTGATTTTTTTTAATAATGTATGTTTTAGAAATTTACTACTGCGTCGTGAAGGGAGCGACAGCCATAATAATATGTAAGGTTGACAGACAGTTGATTACTATCATATAGTTACATTATTAAAGCAATTTCATATTTTGATTAATTTTCCTTGAAGCGGGACCCTCTTTACCGACCCTTTAAGGAAATTTTCCGCAAAGTTTAAAGGTTTAAAGGTTAATTTTTCGCAAAGGGTGTAGCTACGAAGTTTTTACTCAACAAACTAACATCAAATTTTAAGCTACCAACGCTTAATTCAAAATCCCCTATAACATCAATATCTAACAAGGTCAGTTACATGAGTGTCACACAACGTATTTTGTTGCTTTACCTCGTAAACAGCTCTACTTGTCCCATAGGTCTCTAAGTACAGTCTATTACTATCATATAGTTACATTATTACTACTACTAACCAATTGGATCCTTGTTATCCAGAAATTAATAAATTTGAATTTGAATTTGAATTATTAAGGCGATTACATATTTTGATTAATTTTCCTCAAAATGTGGACTAAGAATTTTTTACTCAACAAACTAACATCCAATTTTTAACCTACCAACGCTTAATTCTAAAACCTCTATAACGGCAATAACTAACAAGGTCAGTGTTTCAGCTACCTGAGCGTCACACAACGTATTTTGTCGTTACCTCGTAAACAGCATCGTGCAATTTTAAAGTGTCCTAGTTCTAAGTTTACAGAAAAGCAACGGTACGAACATCCGTTTTGATGTAAGCTGATAAAGTTGTGTGTTTGTGCAGCCTTTGTAAAACCATAACAGTAACTTTGATGCTAAATTCATGTATAAATAAGACAAAATCTTCTACTTGATATAAACAGATGGATGAAACTGTTCTAGATTTTTTGTACTTTGACTTTCAATCTTTTTTTTAGAGTTTGAGGAGAGTGTTAAAAAAACTTGGAAAATGTGTAATTGGAAAATCTCGCGAGAAACAGTTCTTGTGCTACGGTGGAGGGATGAGGATGCCAAAAAATTTACATGTATTTTTTAAGTTTGAACTAGCAAACGATCTTAAAGCTAACCAGCATACGTGCATTGCCGGCCATGGGCAGCAGCAAGTAACTTCATATAGAAGAGGGCTTCTATCTGATGACACACATATGCCTCGCTAGTTCCGAGGGATAAAATAGTCACCTCAAATATGAATTAGTCATCTTAGTCAAGACTAGCTACGCTGGAAAACTAAAGTAACTGCAGGTAATACTAATCCACTGCAATACTAATCCATACTATCCATATTAATATTATAAATATGAAAGTGTGTTTGTTTGTTCCTCTCCCATGTGTCCACATAGCTATTATATGACATGGTTCATATGCTGGGAGATAGTAGGGAGGGGTTATGTGCAGTAGGCTGCTTTTTACCGCGTACCGTGTGGGCGAAGCCGCGGGTAAGAGCTAGTTCTGTATAAAGTCGATTCTGTTATCTGTAACATCTGTATGTTCATGGACAGCAGTGAACACTTACCATAAGATGAACTGCACGCTCATTTGCTACTTGAATGCCAGTAAGAATACTTGCGTATATCTAGTAATGCGATATCTAAATGGAAAGCTTGGTTTATTATTCAAGCAACTAATACACTCAACACTGAGAACACTTCTCAGTCAATAGATACTTAAGTGGTGTATTGTCTGGTCGTAGCGTAGTAATGTTATGTAAGTACTAGAACGTCGAGGACTCGTATTAGTATGAGATGGCATTAACTCAATTTTCAAGCATTTTCAAGGATTTCAAGTATTTATGTTAAATATATCCATACAAAGTTATAAGGGCTCGAAAATGACCTGAATTGCTTGGAGAAAAGTATGGTACGGCCTTGCTGCTTTGCCGTGGGATTGTATCTGAATGAGTTTAGATTCATGTTTTGGGTCTGGGTGTTTGTGTATTCGTCTTATGTTTGTCAATGGCACCCACGACACAGGAGAAAATCCTAATATGGGGGCTATGAGTGTAGAAAGAGTCTGTTTGAGTGTAGAAAGCGTGTGCAATCCACTTGATGGTATGTGGTCACTGCCGCACAAGGCATTTGTAATCTACATAAAGTCGACTTCAGTTACGTTCTAAACTCTAACTGAAGTGAATCACGGAGACAGTGCTGCTGACATTTTGACTGTCTTTTACATTGTCAGCAATATAATTTGTAACATGTAGATTATATCGTCGCCAACCCATTATTGTCCCACTGCTGGCCACGGGTCTTCTCACAGAATGAGAGAGTTATAGGCGATAGTCCACCGCGCTGGCCAAGTGCGAATTGGTGGACTTCACACACCTCCGAAAACTTTTTTTTAATGAACTCTCGGGTGTGTAGGTTTCCTCGCGATGTTTTCCTTCACCGAAAAGCAGTGATAATTTCAAATACACACATAATTTTAGAAAAATTAGTGTGATTTGAAACTTGCCCTCTCGATCAGGAGGTTCGAGAGGGCATGTTTCAACCATTAGGCTATCACTGCTCTGTAGATTATGTACATTAATTATGTGCTGAAAGATTATATTTATGTAAATTATGTTCATAAACATAATCTTTTAGCTCGTCTCTACGTGAACTTTAAATGTGCCAAATCTCAAACTCCGTGGTCGCGGCATTCAGATAAAGAGATCTGGAGTTTTCGCTTCATGTATCCCTAGATTACATTACATGATCAGTTCCGTACGAAAATTTGCGGGAGAGGTTTTCAATTTGTATATTTATTTATTGGAAACATTTTTACCGACAGTAGATATTAATATGTGAAATGTATAAAATTGTCTTCGCGTAGTTTTCAGTAAAACCAAGATGACATTAAATAATCTCTATTATTGTCTACGGTATTTATTGTAAGCTTCTACTCAATAAGTGCTTCAATTTAAACTGCGTGGTTTCCTTTTACATATGGATAAACAAAAAAACATATTTTGTGACGCAACGTTCTTTTTGGCAAAGGAAGCAGCTACGCAAGAATTTATTATGTTTTACTTAATTATTATCGAATATGTGTATATGTTTTGAAACAAATATTTTTTCTTTTTCTCCAATAAGTAAAAAGTGGGTTCTGAAGGAAATATAAATAATCTTTTATGGGACATAGTAATGAACTATACATATTTTTCTTTATTTTACTTATACATAGGTACAATTAAAACAAATGAAATCAAGCAATAAAAATAACAATTTCGTTGTAGGCCCTAATCCAATATGGTAACACGAAAACCCTTGTGCATTTCGTACCCTCCGAGTTATGGACAATAATGTAGTCAACCCGAAAATGTAATCCGTTTGATCTAAAATTCAATCAAGCCTCCCATTCACAACACAGTGATATAGGACAGTAGAATCGGAAGTTGATTAAAATTCATAACATATACGGAAACGGAGCACAGACCCTTCGACAACGAATTGATTCCCGACGTGCTCGGGGGCAATAAAATAAATTGAACTGTCATTTACATATCTCACATTTCACAGTACCCGGATGAGAACGACTCAGTTTGGGAGACTGCAGATGTGACGCTGGAGCGAGGCGCGAGTGGCTTGGGACTCAGCATTGCGGGCGGAGAGACGGGTGGAGACGTTAGCATAACACGGCTGGCGGCAGGTGGGGCGGCTAAAACCGACGGCCGACTACAAATAGGAGATATTTTACTCCAGGTAACATTGCTTTTGACTTCCTACGGGTTGAATTGATTTGCATGTAATTAAAACCTACAGTAAAATAACAATCAGTTTAATTAATTATGTTTAATAAGACTTGATTCATGAAGTAGCAGTAGCAGTAGATTAATTATTGAAAACATTTTATGTTACCTGTAGCTACCTGTAAAAATATTTGTTTTAAAAGTATTGCTATTATACATATGTACATTATATTAAAAAAATATTTTATAACTGTTGATAGATATCAAAAATTAAAATTACATAATTATTATCATCATTATTATGTCAATCATTACAATAATAAAAACAATATCTCGGTTTTTCTCGAAAGGTGAAAACGACAAATCTTCAAAATAAATTTTAATATCATAACTAGATTTGTTTTGTGAAACAATATCAATGTTATGAAACCATTAAAGATAGTTGTAAACTAGTGTGTGATATCCTTAGTAAATCATAACACGCGTTATGTTACACAAACTTTAGATTGACTTTAACTAAACGGCTAAGGGTAGGGTCTCTCAGTGTGTAGAACGTTTTATTGCGGACAAGTTTATTGTCCAATTTAATTATTCAACAGGCAGAGTCGCAAAGCGATTTTCATATAGACCGAGAGCCGGACGCATCACTTCAGGTGTTTAAATATTAAGATAGCGCATGCTGCTAACAATGCGGATAGACTTCTGTTTTTATTTACGCTGCAGACGTATCTTACAAGTGTGGAGACTGAAAGATCATTAAGACCAGGTTAAGTGTCATTAAAACTTAAAAGTGTCAAACGATCATATAGTAAGTGGTCACTGCCGCGTAAGGCCGTTTGTTATGAAACTTAATTCTTAGAACAAAGTTATATCTAATTACGAAGCGTTTTACGTTAACTTCAAAAGAACATAGCTTAACTATCCGCCCCTTTAAATTAGCTTTTAATTACTGAGTCTTTTTTCTTTTTCAATCATGTGCGTTTGTTATGAAAATAAAAGTTATAAAATTAATTCTTGCATTTGAAATAAATCGCTACAAATTTCAACATAGATACGCAGGTGGCCAACATGACCGTAAGGTATAAATCTTACCCGCGACCCGCGGACGACCTGTTTGGTAGTGTGGTTACCATACCGGTCTGACACGCAGTGGGTCCCTAGTTTGATTCCCTGGTCGGGTATTTGTGTATTCGTCTTTGTGTGTGTCCATGGCACCCACGACACAGGAGAAAATCCTAATCTGGGGCTAGTAGTGGGGCTATGAGTGAAGAAAGCGTCTTTAAATCTTTAACATCATTATCATCATAAATCATTAATATCAGCTGATACTGGAAAAGTATTGAAATCCGTCTGCCATCAAAACAAAAGCCCTTGATTTAACAACAATAACATTTGTTACGATAATTTAACCATATTGATGGATAAAGCACTCGATATCAATTGTTGCGCAACGAACCATTAATTGAAAATTTGATCATCGTGTCATGACATCGGCGGAATTAATTAATTCGAGTAATAAATTACTAAAATAGAAGATTCAACAAGTTCATTCTACTACGTTATTCCGAAAGTAAAAGGGCAAAAATATATTGGCATGAACAAAGGCATTTGGTTATGTGTATGAATGTGAGGGCGCACATAACATTTTGCATATTATAAGTTACGATGAGTTTGTATGAAAAACCTGTAAATCTTTAATTACTTTACAAGCATGATTTCAGACGTCTTAGATTTTTGGATATAAGATATTAAGAGCAATCTTGTAGTGTTTACCAAAACCCAAAAAAATATATACATGTCATCATATACGTAATTTCTATCTATATTTACGCCGCCATGTCACCTACCACAGTATTTAGTTTATTTAGGGTAGCAACATTTTGTCATTTTCGAAATATTTTTTCTAAAATGAAATGGAAAGGATATTTTTTTCTCTTATAATCGGTTTTTGAGTTTTCATAATAATTTTGAATGATAATCACTTAACTCAAAAAATAGGCTTAGGTAGTAGAGGAAGAACTAGTGGAAATTAATCACAGCGTCCCAAAAACACATTGTTTGACACCGATGCGTGACGTTATGATTTCTCTGAGACTTTTGGAGAACCTCTGGCATGCTAAGCACTTCAGATGCCATTTATTATTATTCCTTTTGTCAATTTTATTAATTATTGCTCACTATTACTATACTTTCTTCCATTTATTAGTAGCTGGAGTTTTTTCGACTATTTAAAAATCTCCGACGGAACAAAAAAATCTCACCGAGATCTAAATAAGTTATTATTGGTATCTCTGAGGTAATCAATATCAAGAAACAGAAACTAAAGTCATAATCTACACTAAGCATTTTTTCAACATTTTTGTTTACCTATAGAAAACAAACATTACAAATATGTAAAAAGTGTCAAGAGAAAGATTATGATTATCATGACTTCCAATAGAATATAAATGTTCATTCAGTTTATTTTAGGGTCAACATAATATTATAATAATACTTGTATGTAGATATCTTAACCATCGTAGAATAAACCAATTGCAATCAATCACTGAAGCCCATAAATGTGACATTGTGCTGTGTCGCCGACCCGTGACGTTGTGGTTTCCCTTCCCGGAGGGACATGGTGATTCATTATTCGATTATATTTGGACCGGATACCAGGTGAAATTTAAATCTCTTTTTTCCAGAAAGAGTTGCTTGTGGTTTTGGGATTAACCTTTTTTACTATACACAAAAGTTGCCATCGACCATATGGCAACTATTTATTATTATAAGATTGAAGTAGCAAACGAGCATGCAGTCCACCTGATGGTAAGTGGTCACTGCCGCTCATGGACATCTGTAATCAACTTCATACAGAACATGCGTTATATCTGACGTCAATCACAGATTGCTACTTCCGAGGACTATTATGGTCGCCTCATATAAAGTGTGCCGGCAACCACACCCTTCCATCAAAACGCAAGAAATGCGTCACACTAGAAATAGGTGTGGCGGTAGTACTTCCCCGGTCAAACTACACTGGTTCTACCACCATCAAAAACCACCAAACCACCTTTGCTGCGTATATTTGCCCTTATTCAAGAAAATATTAAACTAAAAATGGAAGATACGACGAGATTTAGTAATGGTTTTAATTCAACGGCATGCCCTATATTTGCGCTAAGTAGAGCGTTGTTACTGACTCGTGGCCTGTACAATGTAGGTATACTTTGTACAGTTTACTTAAACAGGTTCGTTTTATTTTTCAATACGATAACTGAACGTATGATATTGTGCCATTGTAGCTTACAATACCTACGAGTATGTTTGGGTTAAATTTCGTTTTAATTGTACCCTTATATCAAACGATGTATAAAATGATGTACATAGAATAACTAATTTCAAGGTGGTGGTAGGTGTCAAGAAAGAACTAGCGTAGTAAGACCGGGGAAGTACCACCGCCACACGTATTTCTAGCGTGAAGTATTTCTTGCGTTTTGATAGAAGGGTGTGGTTGCCGGCACACTTTCACATGAGGTGACCATCATAGTCCTCGGGAGTAGCTACGCAACTGTGATTGACTTCAGATGGAACCCATGTTCTATATGTAGTTGATTATAGACGTCCATGGGCGGCAGTGACCACTTACCATCAGGTGGACTGCATGCTCGTTTGCTACTTCAGTCAGATAAAAAAACAATTAATTACTTTGGATATTACATAATTTCTACATAAGTTGATCATAAACTATTTTTTTTTATTTGGTGTTGTACCCGAAATTGGAGTCGTGATTTTGATATGTCCGTCTATGGTACTTTAAAATAATCAACTTAAGTAGACCGCTAAGTATTTCATATAACTGACTATAAAGTATTTTTTGTTTGACTATGTGCAATTTGACAGTAATACGGTAGGTATAACATTTAGCTATAGCTTCCCCATATATATTACGAAACTAATTCACCTCTAAACGGTAACTATTCGTCGCAGGTTAACGACGTTTCCGTGGAAGGCGTGCCCCATTCAGTAGCGGTAGAGGCGCTCCAGAAAGCAGGAAATGTAGTGAGATTAGTAAGTATATGCCGTAATTACATCGTTAATTAGAGCGTGTAATGCTCTCATGGATTTATGGAAGAATAGCTAATGGTGCATGATGGAGTATTTAGTATTCTCGTAAGTAATTAATGGTATTCCGAAATCCACACAATTCTATTAATATTTAACGAGTAACAATTAGAGCTGACATGATTTGGCATATTACCATATTTTATCATAGTTATTCTGAAATAATGCATAAGTATGACTTTATTTTCCTTTAATTAATTTGTTATACTTTTTAAATTGGACAAGAATAAAGAAATAGATATAAAGATAATAAAGTTGTTATCTTCACAAAATCTGTGGAATCAGAGAAAAAGATAGCTACAATTTGATACCCTTTTGCATAAGAATTGAATGTTTTTATTACAAAACTTTTAATACTACGAATAAACCCCAAACAAAACATGCGGGTAAAATTGTTTAATCTAAAATAATCATAGACTATTAAAGTTCCAAACTGTTGTAATGATAAAACTAGCGCGCCATGTAACGACCGAAATTTCTCGATGTCCGGGTTTAAATTACATCTAATTATAATAAATGTTTGTTCAGAAAGTCCGAAGAGCTCGGCGTCCTAGGGTGGTGACATTGTGGAGAGGCGTCCGCGGGTTGGGACTAGGTATCGCGGGAGGAGCGGACGACGCAGCGGGGGGCGGAGGCGTTTTTATATCACATATTGCTGTCGGTGGCGCCGCGCACCACGACGGTAGACTGAGATTAGGTGACAAAATACTGGCTGTGAGAGACGAAGATGTAAGTAAACTGGTTATTGGTTAAATCAGTTGGTTAAATCAGTAACAATAGTTAATACAATAAAGGAAGTTTAAAAGTAGTTATGATTAAAATATTTACTCTACCTCAGGAGAGCTTATCCAAGACACTAACAGAATTACCAGTAAAATTGTTTTATCTTCTCAATATGTATATTTTTTGTGCAGGCTATAGAAACCTCCTTAATTGGTGCAACACACGCAAAAGCGGTAGCAGCATTGCGGAACGCAGGGGAGCACGTGACATTAGTGGTATTGCCTGCTGGCTCGCTTCCGCCTGTGGCTCGGACCGCACCACTTTATTCTAGTAAGCACTATGTTATGTCACAATATCTAAATGTTAATATGAAAGTTTCGTGTAACATGAAGTTTATGATAACTTTGTACTTCCTAAACAAGCGTATGCAGTTGATAGTCTAATGTTTGTACATATTTCATGTCATTATAACAAGAACAATGTACGTTACGTCGTAGTAGGTAACCGCAAAATTGTTATCCTTGGCTCTACTGCATTATGTTTCTAAAGAAAACGGGTAAGAAAAGTGAAATAGGGTTAAGTAGAAATCCATTTACTTAAAAGTTGTTTGTAGTGGAAAAGGCGAAGTTGCTTCATATTTGCAGTATGATATTTATATAATATTTCACAGCTAAAACGCAAGCCACGTCGTGTTCAACACTTCATGAACTTTCCGAAGAGGAACCGAACAAAATACCGAGGTAAAACTTTGCTTTCCTATCACTACGAATAGTTAAGACAAGTAATTTACTTTAATAAGATGCTACTTTGTTTAATGTGAATGAATAACATTATTAAAAGTTGCGACAAAGCAAATTACTTTGCAAAGTAACCTTTGATGTTATAAATATAAGCGTACATAGTTTCGTCTTTATTAAAATTATGAAGTCCCTTAGAGCTTTTAGACTAATATTATCGCAGAATTTGTATATTTTATTATGTAACAGCTATATTTCGACCCAGTTGCATTTTTTATAAGATTATAAAAGTATTCGGCAACCACACCCTTTCATCGAAACGCAAAAACTGCTTCACGCTAGAAATAGGTGTGGCGGTGGTACTTCCCCGGGCGAACTACAATGGTTCTGCCACCTATTATTGATACTATAGATCGTGAGAACGCATTACAAAATAAAAAACCTTAGAACTGACATAATACAATAATATTAAGGTCTGAAGATGATAGTATATTTCGAGGTTAACTCTAGAAGCACCACAGCTTTATTTTATTTTTGTTTGGGAAACATACAATATAAATTAAGACATAGATAGGTTCTAAAATTAGGGCACATATCAGTAAAGTTTCCACTAATAACTTATTCTCGAAAATGCATGGTAAGAGTGTCGTGGAACAAAACTATAGGTATTAAGGGGTAAGATATTAAAATTAGACGATTTAAAAGCTATTCCTATTTCCGCTTATCGTAACAGTGTGTGCTGTGTTTTGAATTAAAGGGTGTGGTAAGGTAGAGAGATGTTTGTAAAATGTTATACGTACTAATTCTTTAAGACTAGTACCGTATTTGTGGATGACTTATTTATGTCCATGAGCGGTAATTGTCTCTGACAATTCTATGGACTCTATCCTCGTTTGCTAGATAGGCATATATAAATATACGATATTGGCGATTGGTAAGAAATTAATCTATACTATAATAAATCTGTAAGAGGACGCTGTCTGTACATGGAACAAATTTAGGTGAAAACCATTTCTAGAGGTCTTTAATACGATATAGAACCCAAAATAATGGTTTTTAGAAATCTTTTCTGTTTGTCTGTTTGTCTGTTTGTCTGTTTGTCTGTTTGTCTGTGTGTTTGAAAACGCTAATCTCAGAAACGGCTTATCCAATTTGAATATAATTTTCACCGATGTGTTGTGGGAAACTTCACTTAACATTTAGTGTTTATTTTATGTAAATCGGTTCATAAATAAAAAAGTTATGTCAATTTAAAACTACGCAGTATTTATTCTGTGTTCGATAAGTGTTAACAAGATATGTAACTACATAGTTGAATTGGTTGAAACTAAACATGTTATGGTCTGTAAAATGTATTCCTTTGTTATGTATTTTTTATTGGTTATGTGTGTACCTATGTTATTTGATACTATACGAATCTATATCTCTATATCTATATATACTTATATAAAAACGAAAGGATGTTCTCTCACTCATCTATTGAATAAACATCGTAGAGCCTAGACTGCTAAAGATACGAATATGATTTTTACTAGGGGTTCCTTTTATGACGTAGACGTCAGTTAAGAATGAATTTTCTGATCCCCCCCCCCAATTTAACCCAAATAGGAGGTGTAAGTTTGTATGAAAGTCAGTTAATTTTGAGGCCACGTCAATAAAATTTAGTATTTCGCTTTGATTTTTATGTTAAAACATCGTTTTAAACCGACTTCCAAAAAGGAGGAGGTTATCAATTCATCTGTATTTTTTTTTAATTTTTATTTTATTTTGTATTTGTTACTCGATTTCTCCGCACTGGGTGAACGGATTTGGATGATTTTTTTTTCATTTGAAAGGTAGTGCGTGTCATCGGGTCCCATTTATTTTTACTTCACTTTTGACAGTGGCATCCATAAGAAAAGCGCACAAGTCTGATATTTGCAATAACGATGTGCGCGATAAATAGATGAATAACTCATTTTCCGACAACCGATTTTGATGATTTTTCTTTTATTTGAAAGAATGTAATTCAAGGGTACTCTGATGAGTTTGATACGAGATTACTAAGCAGATATTTCCTAAAAAAATTGACCTTCAACTCTTCAATCCTGATGATGCAGGGGTACTGCTAGCCTGAACCGTAGAAGTAAGTCAATTTGTTTTTATGGATATATAATAAGATTGTTAAACAAATTCATGGGACAAAAATTTGATCTTCAACTCCTCAACCCTGATGATGTAAGGGTATTTCAAGACTAAACCGTAAGAGTTGGCTATTTGGCACTTACGGTTATGTAATAAAAATACCAAGCAAAGATACACGGTACAAATTTTGACCTTCAACTCTTCAACCCTGATGATGCAGGGTTACTTCAAGCCTAAGCCATAGGAGATGGCCATTTGGTGCTTTCGGATATGTAATATGATTACTAAGCAAAGACACAAAATGAAAATTTCGACCTTCAACTCCTCACCCCTGATGATGCAGGATACTGCTAGCCTAAACTATACGAGATGGGCATTTGGTGCTTTCAGGTATTTAATATAATTACTAAGCAAAGACACATGATGAAAATTTTGACCTTTAACTCCTCAACCCTGATGAAGCAGGGGTACTTCAAGCCTAAGCCATAGAAGTTAGCTATTTAGTGCTTTCAGGTATGTAATATAATTACTAAGCAAAGACACAAGATGAAAATTTCGATTTTCAACTCCTCAAGCCTGATGATGCAGGGTACTGCAAGCCTAAGCCATAGGAGTGGGCCATTTAATGCTTTCGGGTATGTAATATAATTACTAAGCAAAGACATAAGATGAAAATGTTTACCATCATCTCCTCAACCCTGATGATGCAGGGGTGCTTCAAGCCTAAGCCATAGAAGTTAGCTATTTAGTGCTTTCGGGTATGTAATGTAATTACTAAGCAAAGATACAAGATGAAAATTTCGATCTTCAACTCCTCAAGCCTGGTGATGCAGGGTACTGCAAGCCTAAGCCATAGGAGTTGGCCATTTAATGCTTTCGGGTATGTAATATAATTACTAAGCAAAGACATAAGCGAAAACACATGATGACAATTTCGACCTTAAGCTCCTCAGCCCTGATGATGCAGGGTACTGCAAGCTCAAGCTATAGAAGTTGGCTCGCAAGTGCTTACGTATAAGTAATAAGAATACTAAGCAAAGACATGGGATATTTTTTTTTACCTTCAACTCCTCCCTGATGATGCGGGATAGTGCAAGCCTAAATTATAAAAGGTAGTCACATAATGCTTACGGTTGTTTTTAGTATATACGAGTATTATAAGTTTAAGGACAGCTCATTAAACTGAAATGTGATTAATAAATTAAACTTTAATTCATCAACCTTGATAATCTAAGTACACAACCTACTTAAGCCGTATGAGTTTGGTACTTATTGATTACAATACATTACAACCCGTTGAGAGAACATTATGATGAAAAGTGTCACTTTGAATACCTAAATCCTGAAAATGCAGGAGTATTGTCATGTTATTGTTAAGAGTTGGATTTAACTGTAGCTTATTAAACAGGATGGGTTAGGTTAGGTTGGAACATAAAAGAAAACATAAAAAATAAGCAAGCAGGGTGCGGCAGCGCCCTGCGAGCGGATGCGCCTTGTTCGTATGAATTGTAAAAGTGTTTTGATTATGTCTTCTGCTTTACGAAGAACAATGCGGGATTTACGCACACAAAAAGCCCGATTCACCTCTTAAAAGATCTTATATTTGGCCACATGAAACAAAGTATGAACTTAGAATATATGTCGCTGTTCAGTGATATTCCAATTTTCTAATGATTTACTTCAAGTAGATAATAGTACTTTGTTATCCGGAAAAGTTAAAATCAATCTTTATATCGATACGTCTTCGTTTAAATGTGGAGGAGTTGGTTGAAAAAGTATATTGTTAATACAACCAATAACACTATAAATTGGTTCCAAAATACGGATATATACCCACCTACCAATGAACGTGTCGAAAAAAATAAATGATTTTTTTTTTCTAAATTTAAAGCAGCGTCACAGATCTACTATTCGGTAGACACAGTCATTGAGATGGAGGAAGCAGTACATTATCCAACAGAATTTTTGAATTCCTTAATGCCTTCCGGAACTCCTGAACACAAATTAATATTAAAAGTAGGTTTACCTATAATCATACTTAGAAATTTGAATCTGCCAAAATTACTTCAAGTAGTATTTTCCAATTCGGAAAAAGTTCAAATCAATCTTTATAATCGATACGTTTTGGTTCAAATGTGGAGAAGTTGATTGAAAAGATATCACGATATTGTGAATTAGACCACTAAGAATGTAAATTGGTTTAAAAAAGCGATTTACAATATTAGAATTCGTCTAATTAAAAAAAAAATACATAACAATACGTTCCTACCCACAAATACACACTTTAAATTCGTTTTTTCACTCTGTGTTTGACCAGGTAATCCTTGAGCGGCCAAACCGATATTAATGTTACTACTTTTTATCATAGAAATCCCACGGTGTCGAGATTTGTGACACGTTATACACACACGCTTATACACGCTTTCTACACTCATAGCCCCACAGTAGGATTTTCTCCTGTGTCGTGGGTGCCATGGACACACACAAGACGAATACACTAACACCCAGACCCAGGACAGGAATCGAAACTCATCATTCAAATACCTGTCTGGCCGGGAATCGAACCCGGGACCCATTGCGCGTCAGACCGGTATGATAACCGCTGCGCCACGCGGGTCGTCGTCGTCGTTGATTTGCACGCGGGCAAAGCCGCGGGTACAGCTAGTTATTAATATGTATATTAATTGGTGGACTTCATTAGTAGTATTATTATTATTGGCCATAGTTTGCCAATTCGCACTCGGCCAGCGCGGTGAACTATGGCCTAAACTCTCTCATTCTGAGAGAAGACCCGTGCCCAGCAGTGGGACAATAATGGGTTGACGAGTGTATATTAATTTACGCAGATATATATTGTTGTACTTTATACTACAATGGTATATAGGTATATATAATATAGATTCCACTCGGAGAAACAAATGAGACGCGAAATTGACATGATTGTTAATATAGTCGTTGTGTGTTATAGGCGCGCGTCGGAGCTGTGTTTAGGGTTGCCACACTTTTTCAGCAATGAAGAAAAAAAATTCTTTATTCTTATTTTTAAGCTACTGCATAGCATTTATCGCGGACTTTAAGCGCGGCGACCGAATCAAGAAATTCCGTAACGAGAATAAAACCTAACACCGCCCACTCCGCCTACCATGTAGTTCGGCTTTAGCAGAATAATAAGCATAGAAGCCGTAGTAAAATAACAAGTGAAATGCGTATACTTATACTAATTTTACTTATGATATGCAAATTGAGTAGAAGAGAGACAAATAATGGCGTTTTATTTCGTTATCTTGTGTAGGTCGTCACAAGGTAATTTTTGATAGTGATGTCATATCATTGACAATATCGTGTCGTTGTAACACATATTTTAAATTTTATTAATAAATAAGTTATTATATTTACATACGTTGATAAAAATGCTATGCAATAGCTTAACGTGGCAGTCTCCGAGTGCGGCACGCTTTTTTTATTTCTCTGGTCAGAAGCGGCCCAAGGCAAGTTTTTAGACGAAGCGATTAAAATAGAATTAGAGTGAGGATTTTAAATCAATGATAAACAGAGCTGGAATTTGGGCAATTTTTGATACCTGTGTCTCTGCAATTTGACAGTCAAAAAGTGTCTCCATATCGACCATAGAAACTTTGTAATAAATTATTTTGTTTCATGCAAAAATCCTAACGAACAGACTTTTTAATCGTAGCTTCTATGCAAATCCTATGCAAATAAAGTGTGTACGTGTACATTATTACACTTATAAAGTACGGCTAACAACCCTAGATGTGTCGTACTTATAAATCGTATTAATGTCGCGAGCTTGAGATTTGAATGGGTTTTATTGTTTACCAATACCGTATAACCAATACTATAAAGTGATGCCAAGCAGTTTTCGGTTTTATTTTCTACGTTTCCCTTTGTTTTTTCCTGTCACCGACTGTCAATTAAGATGAATATAACAAGTAGATAAATGTTTTGGAAAATAATCATAAACCATACCTACCAATTACCGATTCACGACTAAAATTAAGTCTCTATGAAACTTTCATAACTTCCTTACACATCTTTGTAAAACAGCGTTAATTTCGTTTTGACATATTTGAAAGTTTTCGAAAACAGGAAAAAATAATTTAACTGTTTTTATTGAATTTGGAAGAAATGAGCATGCAGTCCACAAAGTGTAAAACGGCCGCTGCAGCGCATGAATATTCGTATTATTATAATCAATCCGAGATAAAATGAGAGTCCTACAAGATACCTACCCATTGCTACCACTGAGAACTAAATGGAAACCTTTAATATATTTTCTTTGGCACACCCACAATACCACTACAGCCGTTAACACTGTTAATAGGCAGTAATAGTCGTGGTACCACCACCTTTAACTTTAATTTAATCAGCGCTGAGTATCCATTTTACTTTTCGGTATGAAATAACGAGTATTTTCTTTTCATCATACATACATACCATACATTACATTAACTAACGTGTCGCCAGTTGGCACTAATTCAAAAAAATTTGAACAAGCATCCTTTGTACTAAAACATATTGCCCAAATTTGGCGTTTCACCGCTTTTATTATTGTTAGGGCAATTACCATTATTAACCGCCGTTTCGTTTTTAATTTATGTGTTTTGGGCTTTGTATTTTTATACAAAATTCAACGTAACTCTCTCTACCTCTGAATGTAAACCATTCTTTTAATAAAATTATTGTAGGATTAACATTATATAAAATGCATTATTATACGCATAGTTAAATTAACACGATTACGCACTATGTTTTGGAAAGTCAATTTCTTATACAATAAAAAAAGGTTTTCGAATAAGTAAGAATTGATGATTTTAGCGTTCCGTTTAATCATATAGAATCAGGTTTATTCGCTCATTTGTACATGAAGTTACGTTAACTAGTAGATAATTATCATATTCTTTATAAATTTATAAAACGGACATTATTCGAAGATGGCGTAATGCTACCCTTACCTGTCTTAAGATCATAATTTGTAAGCTCAAACATAAATTGGATAAAAACAAACCCTCACTGAACATACAATTAATAATAATACCTAATATCCAAACTTTTCTGACCTTTGCCGTTCCAATAAATAATAGGAATTATTCTGAACTTTTTATATAGGTACATGTATATGATTAGTGATAGCCTAATGATTGAAACTTACTCTCTCAATCGGGAGATCCGATATTCAAATCCAGGCACGCACTACTGATTTATGTGCGTATTAGAAATTAATTATCACTGCTTTTCGGTGAGGGAAAACATCGTGAGGCAACCTACATACCCGAGAGTCCTTTAAAAAAACTTCTCGGAGGTGTGTGAAGTCCACCAATTCGCACTTGGCCAGCACGGTGCACTATGGCCTAAAACTCATTCCGAGAGAAGACCCGTGCCCACCAGTGGGACAATAATGGGTTGACGTTGTATAAATGAAACAGGACATTTCCCATGGGTTTAATCAATCATTACTTCACAGATGCGTCCGGATGGTTCGCCTCGTGCGTTCCGGTTCTCGTTTAGGTATGGACATTGTGGGTGGTCTCGGTGGGGAAACTGACTGCAGTGGGGGAGAAGATGATACGTGTGGGGTTTTCGTGTCTGGCGTCTCCGCTGGTGGGGCTGCGTATGGAATGTTGCACAGAGGAGACAGAATACTGAGCGTCGATGGCAGGGATCTGACTAGAGCAACGCATGAGCAAGCGGCGCAGGCGTTAAAGGTTTGTTATATACTAGTAATATTATAAATATAAAAGTTTGTGAGGATGTAGGTGTGTTTGATACTTTCAAGCGAGCAGCGGGCCCCCACGGTCCGGTATGCGCGCTCTTTTTTTTTATCTGACTGAAGTAGCAAACAAGCATGCAGTCCACCTGACGGTAAGTGGTCACTGCCTGTAATCAAATCACGGAAACAAATTACAGTACTAAGACGCTATAACTAACCGTACGTTAAAATTATCACCACGGCAGAAGAAATTTAACAAAAAATACAACCAATTTCCATGCCTTAAAAAAAGTAAAAAATAATAATTTAAATACATGTTGGTTTAGAGCATACACAGTACTTAGTACATAGTTTCGAAGTCTGCGCTCACCATATTTCACTGAATCACGACGAAACTACATGTGTCCTATATGAGTGGTTTCCTTTGGTTGTTTCCTGTTTCTTTAGGAAGTCGGTTAAAAATAAGCCAAAAGTCTTTGAAATTCCTTAAATAATTCGCATAATTATTAGTGAATAAAAATTAAATGTTTGTAATGATTTATTTGAGTAAATAATACCTACTTGAGTTGTTATGTACGAGTAAAATCGGAACATAATCAAATCATTTTGGCCTTTGTAATAAACATAATCCAGTGTCGCCGAAAACGCTTGTAATATTCCTATATGGGATATACGCTCAAAAGAGCCATGTGTTGCATGCAACGCAGAGTGCCCATAAATTAAGAACAGGGATTTATGTGTGAATAAATTGCATAAATTACACTGGCATTTTAATTTTATGTAATATAAGTAGCCAACCTTATCTGTGCCAAGTTACTTTATGGCAGTGCTCTGAGTTATATGTTAGTTACTTTCGCGAAGGATTCTTTAACTAAATAAGCTAATCCTGTCAAAATGAAAAAACAAATCAGAACGAATTATGTTTTAACCGATTGCGTTAAAAGGAGTGTTTTCGATTTTTGTCACGCTTTACGGTCTAAACGCTTTACAGTATAAGACATACCATTGAAATCGTCTTAACCCTAGAACCCTACGCTATCTAGCGCACTCAGTGTTCCTTTACTGGGGTGCTGGGGTGCCCCAAAATAAAAAAGAGAATAATTACAATAAAGTAAAACCAGTCTTTGAAAAATATTTGTTATTCTGTTGATTATTGTTTTGAGATCATAAATCAGCCTTATAATTTATATTTTTTTCATCTGACTGAAATAGCAAACGAGCATGCAGCCCACATGTAAGTGGTCACTACCGCCCATGGACATCTGTAATAAACTTCATATAAAACATGGGTTCAATCTGAAGTCAATCATAGATGCGTTGTTACTCCGGAGGACTATGATGGTCGCCTCATGTAAAAGTGTGCCAGCAACCACACCCTTCCATCGAAACGCAAGAAATGTTGACTTACCACACCACATACTTGTTGACATACTTTTATTTGCTGTTCTATGCAAATTTGAGTATTACCTACACTAGGTGTACCTGGTGCTTTTCAGATCTTGTGTAAAAACAACAACGGCTCTGTGTGTTATGTACAAATGTAGAGGAATCGGCTCGCATAGGTTTTTAAAAAAAAGCACTGATACATGATTTTATATCCCTCCTCAATTTTAGCCTTTATAGACGTACCTTTAAATGCTCGTATATGAAAATTAGACCCAATTATCAAAAAAAAATACGTTGAAATTTGTCGCATCGATATCATCTGTTAGGCGAAATTCTTCAATGCTATCGTATTAAACGCGAAACTCCTCTGCAAGTTGCGCTGGATTTGCAAGATCTTCTTGATCGCTGGACTTATGATTTACTATTATATTAAGACATATTCTCCAGAAGAGTCACATAAACTCATTTATTAGATACAAACATCACGTGGGCGCAAATAATTCGCCAACTTACGACATCCACCACATTGGATTTAGGCCAACCTCACGAAAAGTGCCTCGCATTTTCATTTAAACCTATAGATTACAAAACTTAAGTCAAGATTTGAAGACATACATTTAATGTAAGGCCAAATAAAACCTAAAAGCGTTTACGTTGAATTGATAACGAGAAACAAACCGAAGATCAATACAGATTATACTAATACGGAGCCATTATTTACCACTTCTCCAATAAGCCGGGCGGAGCTGCTATTGACAGCGTATTCGTATCAGCCCTTGATATTTACGACTGTGGGGAAACGTGTGCTTTATTCAAAAGAAAATTTACGCGTACGATATCTATCTACCCGCAGTATTGAAAACATTATAAAATACTAAACTGTGTAGACTGAGAGGAATGTCGTAATGTCGTAATTTCCCAGGTGGTAGAACCAGTGTAGTTCGACCGGGGAGGAACCACCACCACACCTATTTCTAGCGTGAAGCATTTCTTGCGTTTAGACGGTGGTAGTGTGGTTGCCGGGAGTAGTAAAACGTCTGTGACGGACTTCAAATAGAACCTATGTTCTATATGAATTTGCTTTTAGATGGATAAAGTATGGTGATGTTATTAATAGGTTCCAATTAACGAAGGTAGGTCGGACTACCGCTATGGTCTGACTCCGGACCACCGAAGCACAACCGCTACACATATTTATCCTTATCCGAGGCGTTCAACTTTATGAGTAGCAACGTATCTGTTTTATTACAGATTTACATGTCCATGGGTGGCAGGGACTACTTACCATCAGATGGACTGCATACTCGCTACTTAAATGTTATAAAACACAACTTGACCAGCGTGGTGAATTATCATCTAAGCTATTCCTATTCTGAGAAAAGACCTGTATCCTACAAACGAATAATATGAATGATATAATGAATAGTACGTGATGCCAAACTTCCTGATCAAAACTGTAGTTACTAGTAAATAACAATTTATTACTCTTTCAAGCAATATTCGGGGAGCGCCGTGACAATAGCTGCGCAGTACCAGCCGGAGCAATATGAGAGGCTGCGCGCGCGCATCCGTGCGATCAACGCGGCCGCGATGTCGCCGCATGCGCACCTTACAACGCATGTACCCGTTCATCCCGATTTACACGCTGTATATCCAAGGTAAGAAAATATTATGGTAGGGTAAGAAATAATATATATGCGCCGCACACGGGCTACCGAACACAACCACAAAACGTCGTATACTTCCCGTAGTTTTTATACATTTTATATAGACTCGCTGCACACGGTGAACGCTTCTAGCTCCTAGTAGCGGCGTTTGCGGCCGCCGCGGGTGGCCCGTGTGCGGCGACACTAATTGTGTATTTTTGTTTAAAATGCAAACATAATAATCGAGCTTATAATCCTAACAATTACCTTTTCGTATATCGAAGGTAAAGAAATATTTTGGTGGGGTAAGAAAACATATTAAAACATATTAAGGGGCAGTTTTCTTAAAACATAGTAACCGAGCGTGCATTTCACTTGATGGCAAGTTGGTAAGTGACCACTGCTACCCAAGGACATCTATAATCAACTAAATTGAAACCCCACACTAGAATTCCTAGTCCTTAATACTTCTTTCATTAGGAGCAAATAGATTTGGCGGTGTATAAATGCAATTGCATTTTTTGCAAAACTCTTAAGTTTTGCAAAACTTACCTTAAGGTTTTCTAGTACTTTATAAACACTTCAGTACAATTTTATCCTGTGTTGTGGGTGTTATGGACAAAAAACCAGAACAGAAATCAAAATTCATCATTCAAGTACCTGTCTGATCAGGAATCGAATCTAAAACATACCTTATAACAGACCAATTTGATAACAGATCCGCCACGCGGGTAGTCATGTTTGGTTACGTTATTTTATTCAAACATAATAATATTTAAATCTAGTTTATTCATATACGTATATACCATAGTCGTGGTATCCATATTATATGAAACTTGATAGATACATAAAATAGTCATGTATATGAAGCAGATTTTCATGCATTCCGGCCAAAAGGATATCTGATATTTGAATTCAGTTCATGAATAGTGTAACCCCGCATTGAAGCCACCTGATGTTTGGGACACAGATGATATTCACAAACTTCATGAAATATGACTGTATCCTTTTTCACATAAATATTACACCATTTGGGCCGCGCAAACGTTTCTTATACACAATTCAAGTTCGCAAAAGAAAAGATGAAACTTCGAAGTGGATGGAAATATATTATTGTGAGAAATTGTTACGTTACGGTATACAAAAGTTCTACAGTTTGTTGCGCTAATTAAATTAGGGAGCTGTTTTGGTTTAATTAGTTTTGTTAGCAATGATGGTAAAGAACTGCGTCTATTGGCAGCACGCATAGCTGAACTTCGTAAAATGTATTTCAAGATAGGTTCCTGTTAAATATAATTTATAAAAGATATAACGACTTTGTGTAACTCTACTAATAACCCGAAGTGTTTATTTGTTTAAACTTCTTTGTTGACATTTTAATAGATGAAATCAAATTTAAAAAATTAGATGTATATTTAAATGTATTTATTTAAAGTTTTATTTATATTTATTTGAATAAACTCATCATACGTGAAGCAAAAATTTGGGGTCCGTGTTTAAGCGGAAAATAACGTAACCCAAGTATTTGCTTCACGTATTAATATATATGTAGACGATTTCTTGGAGATGAAATTTTAATGATAGAGCAGTAATAGGAATATTGTATTAAATTATACCACATAAATTATAGTAGTTTTATGCTGATAGCTAAAGCAATTCATGCAAAAATATTCCCTAACCATTCGAAAATATAAAAAATGAACAACGTTAATATTCAAGTTTTCACTTCTGCCAACACTCCCGGGATGCAAATCGTTGATTTTTTACACGGAAGTCTATATAGTAGTCGCTTTATATAATTCCTAACTGTTCCCAATACAATGCAATGCAAAGTGGAGTACAAAATAACAATATGAAAAACTAAGTGTCTTTTGCTTACGTAATATCAACTTCAAACATCAACAATATTTGTATCTTGATGTAATTTAAATTAAAAAACTAAACTTTATATTGTCCAAAGTAGCACGATTATTTCTCAAATTTAAATAAATTGTAATAATTTTATTTCGAACGCACCCGTTAATGGTAAAAAGAGGTTTAATTTGCTAAGCTACATTTAAAAGCTGAATTTTTTTACGTTATGTGTATTCATAGTAAGATATTGAATGTCTTATTTCGTTTAATATGTATGTGTTTCTGTCAAATGCAAGGTAGTGAGTTTGATGAGTTTTTGGTTGATTTTATGTATGTTTTATGCATTATTTGAAAAATATTGCGTAATCATTCTCTCCATCAACCATAACCGTGCGTAATTTCATACTCTTCCGTCTGCGGTAAGTACCTATCTTCAAAAACGGATCACAAGTTCTTGTTTCACGTATTAATATTCTATATATAGTTTTTTTTAGTCAATTACATACGCGAGTATTCACCAACACACCGATTTTATCATAATTTGATCAACTGTTTCCAATCACATAGAACAAACGTACATTGTTTTTGAAGTGAAACTTCTTTAGGCGCATGAGGGTAAAATTTTTACAGATGAAACGTCACGCCGGTATGCAACGGAAGTGTCGGAAAAGAGAGAGAGAGTGATCGAGACCGATTGAGAGAGAGTAAGACAGGGCGAACGTAGCATGAGCAACTAGCCGTGGAGTGAGAGTAGGGAGCAAGCGAGTGAGAAAGATTGAGAGAAAAAGTGAGACAGAGCGAACGTCGTATCACGCCTTTTTCCCTTCCTCTTAATCTTGGAAATTTAAAGTTTTAGATTTGTATAAATATAAACAAGATTTATAAATTAGTTCGCCAAAGAAGTTTCACTTCTGACATGTGTACTTTGTACGCACGCATGTTTTTTTTTTATTTATATAGATTTATTGGTGTTTCAAAACCCGTTTCACAATTTGTTGTTTTGACATCAAAAGACGCGTAATTGATTGGACTGTGTCAGAATCCATTGATGTTCGTTTTGTTTCAAGATATCCATATTTATAACGAACGGTGGAAAGTTCCGTAGACAATTTTCAAAGCATTAGCAATCGAAAATCTCAATGTGATACGAAGCGGAAGCATTCGGAACAAAACCTCAAATAATTATTTGACGTAATTAAACAATCATTGTTCCCCTTTTGAAGTTAAAGGTTTGATGTTGTCTATTTATAACTGTGGCAATCTTTGACACAAAAATGGCTTTAAAAAGTGGCAGAACTCCACGTTGTTCGACTTAGAAGGCCACACCGTGACACCTATTTTTGTTAATTCGTTACTTGTTTCCGTTAATTCTATTTTTATCATTGGATAATATTTCGGCCTAATAACAAAAATGTTATGCGCTCCTGTATTTATCATATGGGTTGGCGGACAGAGGTACATATCTGCGTACCAATTTGTAAGCTATTGCATAGCTTTTATTGCGGGCTTTGAGCGCGGCGAATCAAGAAATTCCGTAATGAAAATAAAATATAACACCCCCACTTCGCCTACCATGTAGCTCGGCCTTGGAAGAATTATAAGCATGGAACCCGTGGTAAAATAAGAAGTGAAATGCATTTACTTGTCCTACTCCACTTATGATGTGAATATTGCGTAGAAAAGAGACAAATACTGCCGTTCTGTTTCATTATCTTGTATGTCACAAGGTAATTTTCGATAGTGATGTCACATCATCGACATTTTTGTGTCGAGATAAAACATGTATTTAATTTTATTGATAAATAAATAATTATAATTGCACACGGTATTAAAAATGCTATGCAATAGCTTTACCACGGCGTTCCCCGAGTGCCGTACGTTTTTTCTCAGGGGTGGCAACAGAGGATGATTTAAGTTGTCTGTAAGCGCATGTGGTAACTTACCAGCAATTGAACGGTATACTTGTTTGTCAGTTCATAATTATATGTTTAGTATAAACAGTTTTTGTAGCGAAGCGTTCACCGTAGTTGTATTACTTGCAAATGTTAAAAAAGTAGGTAATTTAGATTTCAGTCCCTAAATTAAATAGTTCTTATATTTGTATTTTATAATTATTACTTTATAAACTTGTTACTAAACAAAAACTAAGAAAGCGGAACTATGAATGTACTTACGTATGTTCAAATGTAACAAGGATCACATTTTACAACTTTTAGCATGGCTCATACTAGACGTGTTAACACGAAGAGTGCGAGAATTGGCAAGTTGTCCTCCTGGGAATCCTGGTGTTCTTAACTGGATAAATGCGTTTGGAACAACGTAGTGGAAAATAATGGCACTTCTTATTTACATATATCTTTTGTCTGGCCGGTTGCCATTGCCGCATCGTCGTGTGGTTCCAAGACGCTAGGATTTGAATGCAATAATAGCAGTGTTCCTGTTTACTTACGCGGATGATGAATGTTTTAAGCGTGATATAAATTATGGGCGCCGAGGGAAAAGAAATCAGCTGGATTAAGCGAGAAAGATGGATCTGGGAAAGCTTTTTTGGTGTTCAAATGTTTTTTGTAAGCGATGCTACCACTTATTTTTAGACGTAAAAGTAAACGTCCCTGAATTGCTATTTGCCTAAAAACTTACCTAACTTTTTCAAAAGTATAGATATGAATTATGTACTAATAATATAGAACATTATAACATTGCATTGCTGTTTTAGAACAAAAACACATATGACACGACATTGCATTGTGCCGTCGTGATCTATGGCGATATCGTGTAAAAGATTATTGAGATCTGCATCGTAAAAAAATGCGACATCTCATCATCATATGATTAACGACATGATTAAAACTGCTAATATTAGCACAATGGAAACCCGTGAAACCAGTAACTCGGTAATAAACCTTGCTGCTATATTTGCGGTCTATAATTTCGTTCTCACGTTTAAAATAATCACACAAATACGACCCAAATACATTTAGTAAAATACAAAACATCAAGTTGATTAAATAATTAATACTTTTGATATCTCGTCTAAGTCCTGTCTTGCTTACCAGATAATAAATTCAGTGTAGTTTGACTGGAGAGGTAACATCGCCACTTTTTATTCTACCGTCAAGCGTTCTTGCATTTCAGTGAGTGTGGTGGCCAGCTGACTTTTATATAAGGCAACCGTCTTAGCCCTCGGGAGTAGTAACGCATCTGTGATTGAGTTCAAATAGAACCCCTGAACTATATGAATTCGAACAGGTGGACTGCATGCTTGCTTGCTTCTTTAATTGGGTAAAAAATGCAGTCTACCTTAAATCGTCTACCTACCTATCAATGGTGATTGTTATGTCAATTAAGATTTATGCCTCAGGCACCTGAATTAAACGATGTATAACGTCCTACAAAAAATTGTGATTCGCTTTTAAGATACTTGCCGCTGGCGGAGGAGTATGAAATTACGCAAGGTCATAGTGATGTAGAGAAGGATTGCGTAATGCTATTGCGTATTTTTTTTCAAATAGTGCATAAAACATACATAAAATCAACTAGAAACACATTTCACTCACTACCTTGCATTTGATACAAACACATACATAATAAACAAAATAGAACATTCAATGTCTTACTATGAAAACACATAACGTCAAAAATTACAGACGTCTTTGTCAAAATACCCATTATTGCTTTTAAATGAAGCTTAGTTCATAAACCTCTTTTTACCTTTAACGGGTGCGTTCAAAATAATTTGAAAATTATTACAATTTATTTTAGCTAGAGAAATGTTGGTGCCACTTTGGACAATATGAAGTTTAGGTTTTAATTGCTTTATCATTTTCTTTATTTTCGCAGATAGCAGTGAACTGGCTGTGACATCAACAGGAACTGAAGACTAGCTAGTGACAAATTTTAATGTAGATTTTGTAAATCAATTAACAAAAAACGTGACAATTTGTGTGTGTTCCAAACCGAAACTGAAGAGTTTTATAATGCGTTTATACTCAGACTGTCCAGTTTCAACTATAAGTATATTTTGGTCCTTTTAAATAATGTTTTTACAATTATCCAATGCACACAAAAATACTGTCGGTATAGATATAATAATTATCATTAAATATCCTACTATGTATATAATATTTGTCAACATTATTTATTTAAGCTGCAACGAAAAGTGAAACTTATTTCGAAATTTATGTTAAATTGTTAACTTATTTATCACAAAATATCACTTTTTTTGTAAAGATAATAAGAAAATCATACATTATTTTGAAATAAAAAATATTTTAAGTGTAAATTTTTTTTCACTAGGCTTTCACAGTCATTTTCATTTTATTATGACATATAATATCCAAGTTGAACATAAGCGAATAAATAAATAATTTTACCTATAATTGTAATATAAATATTGATTGCAGCCAATAATTGTTGGTAATGTTTGGAAACTGTGATACTAAAATTAATGTTAGCATTAGATATCATTGTATGACATAATTGAAGTTGAAAATATACATGTATATGACATTCGTAGTTTCTATTATTTTAACAACCCATTAGTATATTTTTGTCTATTCTCATTTAGGTATTATTCATGTAACGAATATTCGTAGGCTTTTAGATAATCGCATTCGCAAGAATTGTGAAAATGTTTTGCGAATATTAATTTCGCAATTCGACGACACAAAGAAGAGCGCCAAATACATTCAATTTTTTTTTTATCCGATGAAGTGGAAATCGAGCATGCAGTCCACCTGATGGTAAGTGGTCACTGCCGCCCATGGACATCTGTAAGCAGATTCAAATAGATCATGGGTTCTATCTGAAGTCAACCACAGATGCGTTGCCACTCCCGAGGATTATGGTCGTCTCATACAAAAGTGTGCCGGCAACCACACCCTCCCATCGAAACGCAAAAAAATGCTTCACGCTAGAAATAGGTGTGGCGGTGGTACTTCCCCGGTCGAACTAAACTTGTTCTATCACCTGCAATTTAAGTCGATTTGCAGTTTGTCAGCCAATAAAAAAAAAATCACCAAAAAATTTGCATCCTCCGGTCCCCTACACGGAAACTGCAAATAAACCTGGCGGTACTCATGTCGGCGTCAAATAAAAAAAAAAAGGCATTCACATTTACGATTAACAGCAAGAGGTATTCGCATTCACGAATGTTTGCATAATAACTTTTGTTACATAATTAATTAATAGGTATATATGGGAAGGTAATAAAGGATGTTAAGTAGTCCCCTTATCGCAAGCACCAGTAAAGTTGGTGACAGATACCGTATTTGAGTACTAAATTTAACACCAGAGTACCCAAATAGTTTAGCAGATATATAACAATTTTTATTTTTCCCATTTATATCCCTTGACATACAAGATTGCGAACAAAATTACATTGCACTGAGTTTCATTTTATTATGACATGATATATCCAAGTTCAACATATAATGTATGTCGGCGCGACACCGCGACACCTATTTATGAAAAACACGTCGCCGATAATAATTATTTTAGTTTAAAGATCGAAAATTGTTTATTGAATTAGCAATATTTAATGATTTTTAGAATTATAATTTAGTTTACCCTCCATAAATTTGTTTTTGTCACCTCACTAAACATTGGTTTAATAAAAAGGCGAGCGAGCGCCGGTAGAAAAAAATCTTGTTTAACCGTCGAAGCGATCGGACCTCCTAAACTGTGAATAAATTGAAGAAGTTTACTCCTATGTTTTACTTGAAATCTTCAAGAATGGACAGTAATGAAGACTCCTGGCCTTCCTGACGTCACACTTCACCTCTCACTTCGTTATGTACATTAAATCAATAAAAAAAAATGATGTCGTAAGGCACATAAATAGATATGGTAGTGGTGGTGCTGTAAAACCTCTAAAACAAGTTAATAGAAAACAGCATATCAATTTAAATATTGCCATATGTACCTACCTATAGTTGTTATGTTATTTCGCATTTTTGACTTAATTAAAATTCAATTCGTGGCAAAGACATATTTGACTTTCTAAATTATTAAAGATGTTTTAAATAAAATAATAAGTTTGAGTCCCGAACAATTTGTTTCGAGTTCCTTTAATAAGTACAACAGATTGTAAGGTCAAATAAAAATTACAGTAACATGACCACAGATATTATTTGTACTTATTATTTTTGTTCTCTTCCACTTTGGGTACAATATCTGCGCCTTGTTTTTGGTAAGAGCAAAAATTTAAGTATCTACAGAAAAATGGAACACACAAAATTCATACAATACGTTCAGTTATTTTAGCCGCCGGCAACAAAGCGTCGGAAAAACGGACAACGTGAATATTTATGAAAAGAAGACATTTTTTAGGGACATAACAAAAAGTTTTTAGGTTAAACCCGCTTCTTGTCCAAATATGTTTGTATGTTTTGTGTCCATGATTAATGCTGTTGGGTACGTAAGGCGGGTTTATAAAATCTTTTAATGTGTTTGAAAATGAAAAATGTAGCTTGCTTTTTGGAAGGGATAACTTCACTCATTGGTAGTAAGTATTACTTTGTTGAGAGTGGATGGACGTAAAAGTTAAATATGTGCTTATGAGTAAGTATAATCAGTTTATCTATGTGACTTTGTTTGTGACACAAAAATCGTTGTGTTTTCAAGTTAGTATGTGACACCAAGTGTATCTATGGCATTTAGTAATCTATTTTCAGCGTTCTAATTTTATTTCTTCGTCCAAGCGTTTAATTTCCAATGCAAGAGATATTATAGCGTTGTTTTTCACATATACACAATTTTTAGTAACTGTTATGGTTATAAATTTGTAATGAACTTAAAATTCGTGATAGAGAATAATCAAATATTAATTTATGTTTGAAGATTCTCAAAAAAGGCAAGTATAAATAAAACATTCTTTATTATTTAAATAGAAATATTACTATTCTATGATAATAAATAGCAAACAAGACAAATATTCTTGCAATAAAATATAATAGAACCATCATTGGTTAATTAATTTAGCAAAAACAGATAGCCATAGTGAGTAATGATGATTAATTATGATGAAGTAGTCAGCTCTCTCAAGAAATGCTGATAATTTTCCTTTTTTCCTATTGTCTGACATTTATCTAGATTCAAGGCACATTTATCTTTCACTTAGACATGCTAGAATGCGGGGTGTAATCACTATGAAATTAAAGTAACAAAAGATAATCCTGTCCAATTGATTATAAATGGCCTCCACTATGGAAAATGAAAAATGAAAAATGAGAAATGATTAATTTCATAAATGAGATTGATACAATTATCTGTGTTTGGGACATCCTTTTAAGTAATTTAATACCTGTGTCAGGATGTCCCGCTCTTCCATACCTTACCATTACTCGTTTAAGAGGTAACTTACGTTAAAACATTTATTAACTATAATAAATATAGCTTAAAGAAAGACAATGTATGTGTGAATGTGTGTATGTGTGTGCATGTTTGCGAGTGTATGTGTTTGTTACTGTGAAAAAGTATAATTACTTAGGTATGATTTTTAAATTAAAGTTTCACCTGGAGTAGGTTTCACAGATGCGTCCGCTATTACGGAGAAATAAATTCGAATAGTTTTCGTACGTATATAATGGAAGCTTCACAAGGGAACAGCAGCGTTTAACACTGTTGCTTTATGGCAAAATAATATAGAAATAATTTAAAAAAAACGCACTTGGCCAGCGCGGTGGACTATGGCCTAAACTTTCTCATTCTGAGAGAAGACCCGCGCCCAGCAGTGGGACAATAATGTGTTGACGAGAGAATATAAAAATACTGTATGTTTATAATAACAGATATTTTATGCCATGTTCATCATGGTCCAATAGAAATCAAAATAATATTATTGAACGGTTCTCACCATCCATACCTATGTAATGTAAAGTAAGTTAATGTACGTTAATATACCTCTTTTCATTTAACGCATATAAATCATGAAACGGAACGTATTAATTAATGTGTTTGACAAAGCGTGATAAACGTCAATGTCTTAATGGTGCACTTATTGCTAGCAATATAACAAGAGGTGCAAGGAAACTGTTTACATCTATTCTATCGTCGTAATTTGTTGTACGAGTTTTTTATTTAGCAATCGAATGTGCCAACGTTCACGAATCTAAAACACCAACAGTTATGCGTGTACAATAAATTCGATAACTGTGCAAACGTCTATACAAAAATTGGCCATGTCCTTTATTCCTTAGTTGTTGCGAATAGCAACGCATTCCGGATTAACTTCAGATAGAGCGCCTTTGTATTTGAATTTAATTTTCTATATAGTATTGCCTATGGGCGGCTGTGACTTTTAGATGGAAGACATGCTCATTTACCAATTCAAATAAAAGGAAAAAATAACTACAGACTATACCAAAGCATCGTGCCTTGTAATATACAACCACAGAACAAATATGGAACAGTATGGAAACTAAGCCGTGTTTGTGAAATAATTACCTACACTCTATTGAAGCGATAGGGTTGTCTCTATTTTTTTTTCGTAATAGTGTTACTAATAGGTACTCATTTTAATCCCAGCATGACGATAATTATTATGATACTTAGTTTGAAATACAGAAACAGTTTAATATTGATATTGTAGATGTTTGGAAATGCGTGTGATATCTAATAATTAAAAAACAATTACATAAAAATGCATTATTCTTCATAAAATACAAATTATTCACTGAAAATTAGTCTCCTGCGACGACGCGTCCAGAGTTCTTGATTATTAAATTGTATAGTATAAAAAAACCAAACCGCCGTATACCACGCAATACACTAGTGGCATTTTTAAAAACATCGCGGAAACAAATAACAACGTGACCACTCGTCTTGGCGCGACACTTGCTACTGAAGCACCGTGAAAACCCCTTAGTCGCCTCGTTAATGGGTATGAGTGTGCCGTTTTCGAACGCTTGTAGGCAGTTTCCATACTGTTCCCAATATTTCTACTGTGATACAACTGACGAGTACACTGTAGAGTGCAGACGGCAGATACACTCATTGTGAAATGCCAACTTAATCCTCGGGCGCACCGCATTGGCATAGAGGGTGTGCCGACCGCGAATAACACTTTTACCAATAAAAAGTTGAGAATATGCGCTGGTATTATATAACATTATATATCATACAACATTATGCCTCCATTATATATTAAAAGATTTAATTATTGGTTATTGTGTTAAAAATATTGTGTACTGATTTTTTCTCACATTGTAAAAAGCTACATTTATAAATTGCTTATTGTCGTTGCTCCAGTAAAACCGCCATATGCAAGTTGTTACAATTAACTGAAATATCGATTAAATTAATATGACAAGTGTTTGCCTTCTGATCCATATTTACAACGACAGTACTTTACCGATAGCCCACAAAGGTAAAGACGCCAAATTTAGAGGTAAATCAATAAAGAAAAACTCTAACACGTTTTGACTTTGCACATTTATACCTACTAGATATTTTGTTCCATAGCCATTGAATTGAAGCGGATTTATTGATGTTGGTTTTTCACTTTTCATTTTTACCGGATCACCTTTGTTTGCGCTTGCTGCGTATTTGTGAAAATGCCGATTCTTTCGAATAAATCCAAACAAATTCAAAAAATGTACAATTTTAAGCACAACTAAAGTACTTTTGATACAGACACAATAAAAACAAACACCGTATTTTTTGTTAGTATTCAAATATCGATTTTTGTACTTACAGTTTTTACAAAACTTTTAATAATTTAATATAAATACAATTAAAGACTGTAAATGCTGATAAATAGGCTACCATCGAGTTTATCTAACTACAGTTATACCGGAATATTGCAATAATGGAAAACCGCAATATTGCAATATGAAAGCATCGATGGTACTATTTCTATTACAAGCACGATGAACTTTTATTTTCAAATTTAGAATTTATTTTTTGTAAGGCTCATGTGCAATTAAACATTTACCACAAACAGTATGGTTATTTTGTAGGGTATCCGCATTTATATCCTAGTTTATTTCTACTTGGAATGTTAGGATATAAATCTCTTGAAATTAGATGTAATGTAGCACTTATTGAATATTTTTATAAGTTAATTAGGGGTCATATACATAACCCATCGGTATTGGCGCTTATCTCGTTAAATATCCCCATTAAATCAATTAGGGTTAGTAGATATAAATTATTTAGGATACCTAGCTTCAGATTGGTATTGGTAAGTGAATCGCCCCTCGTTCGTGCGCTGACTTTGCTCAACGGTGACCTGTCTTCGAATGATATACTAGATTTGTTTTATTCTGCACCTGCCGTATTCTGTAGGACGGCTGGCAGGTATATCCAAACGCTTTGTAGCTAAATAACCGCATTCGATAATTACAATCTGTAATGCTTGTGTGGCGTTAAATGTAATGAATAAATAAATGAACAAATTAATAAGAATAAACCCGTATTAAAACTTCTGTTTTTGTTATGAAGGGTTACCATCGACGTGGCCGATCCAATCTAAAAGACATAGGTACTCTTTGCCCTGCGTGTGTTTAAGCTGCGCGTCTGCATTGGAGGATAACGCGAGGTAACTGACGCAACTGCGGATCAAGAGTCAATACGCTAGTGATGTGAAAAATATTCGTATGTATATATTCGCATTCGTAAACATTGTGCGAATGTTATGTTATTGAATTGCAGTAAGCAAAAAAATGTGGCCAAATTTATACAAATTCGACTGAAGTTTGTCGACAAAAAACAAGGTCGCCAATATTTACATCCTCCGGCACGCTACATCAAAAACAAAAAAAAAACATATTTGCATTCGCGAATGTCGGTAAGAAATATGCGCATTGGCATTCGCATTTTTTTTAATAATGAAGTAGTAATGGAGCATGCAGTTCACCTGATAAGTGGTCACTGCCGCCCATACACATCTGTAAGCAACTTCATATAGAACATAGGTTTTATCTGAAGTCAATTACAGATGCGTTGCTATTCCCGAGGATAGTGTCCTCATATAAAGTGTGCGGTCAATCACACCCTTCCGTCGAAACGCAAGGAATGGTTCACGTTAATATAATTGTGGCGGTGGTACCTCCTCGGTCGAACTACACTCGTTCTACCACCTTTGTCAATAATAACATTCGTTATACCACTAATATATGCATTCGACGAACAGCGGACACACGCTCACGCAGATTACTCTACTTTCTTACCGGCGCGTTTTGGCAAGTTATAAATTTGCAAGCAATCCGTTTAGGAAGTCTACTCGAACCAACTGAACATGACTGAGGCTAAATTTTTCTACCGCCGCGGAAGGAAGTGAGCGCCCGATGCGTACGTCTTTTAAGTCCTATTGACAAGTCAAGTTGTATTTATCGTCTATTCTTTTAATATCTCAAGCTTTAAGTAATAAGACCACACACGACGTCGTTTACACACAAATCAGGGTTCCTTACAATTTTCGTATTTACAATACTCTAAAAGACATGTAACCGTCGACTGGAAGTTAAAGTCAAGGAGAGAATACTATTTTCTTCACCGTCATAAATTTAGGTACATAGTATATAGAGGGAGAGCTCATACGACTTAAACTCAAGTCTTAAAATTAAAGAGACGAAAACATATTATTAAAATATATTTATTTCTTTTATACCGTTTTAAATATAGTAAATAAATTAATTAATTAAAGCCGAGTCTTGAAAAATTTAGTCGAGCCTTTTTATTACACTTAAAATATAGTTTATTTTCTCACTAGTACCATCCCGCGTTGGACATCCGGAACGAACACCCGCTCCGTGCATAAGTTTAAGCATACGCCCTAAAATGTGGGTTTATAAAATAAAGGTTATATAAAAACAGCCAATAGTAATTTATTAAAACAACGATGAATAAGAGAACATGCGGCATTTCCCACTTCAAACCTTGAGTGTTCTGACCCCATACACATAACATTCTCTCGAAGTTTTTTCATTAGTTGCCCTGTTATACGCAACGCCGCTTTTGTAATGTACTTAATGTATCGGAAATCTATTGATTTCGATTTGTTCACACAACAGAAACTCCACTTAATTGACTCAATACAGTGCCTAATGAAAACGAGGCATTATTTTCATTAGAGACAATTATTATAATGTAGTGTATTTATCGTATTTATTTCAAAATCTTTAAGTATTATAACTACGTAGTATTAAAGCTTGAATGTTACATTATGTGTTATAAGCAGGTATAATTAATACATTTGTTATTTTTTTTAGTATTTGATTTCCGCGTCCAAGTATTTGAGGATGATTATATCCTATAGAGAGGAGTTTTATTTATGGTCAATGAATGAAGCATTATCACTTTCAAGAATTCGGATGTCTGCTTCGTATGCAAGTCAGTTGGCTTCTACGCTTTTTTACTAAAACGCAAGAAACATTTCACGCTAAGAATGTGTGTTGTGGTACTTCCCCGGTTGGACTACTTTGACCAATTTTCAAAGTAAGTATAATTATTGTATTTTAAAATATTCAAGTAACCAGTAGTCATATTCAAATTCTGAATATCTAGATATGTATGTACCTACGCGTCGAAATAATATTGTGAAACTCCGAGCATTACAATTTAATTCGATATCACATTTTGATTTCACAAATGAGTCGTGCTACTACTTATTGTCATATTCAGCTGATATATCACTCAATAAATTCTTATTTCATACAAAAAATGGATATTAATACATTTCAAAATAGCTACTCACGTGAATAAAATTTTATAACTTGCTTTAATAAAGAATAAAGTCATATTTTACTTAGGATTTGGTTAATTACAAAACTAACTCATAAAATTTCACGGACTGTATTTTCACAGAATTTACGAGTCACGTATTGAAACCCGGAAGCAGAAACTTCATTATCGTTTCTGTATTCATTACGTGACCGAAATGAACATAAATTAACAATTTCCATACGAGAATTCCTTTTACGAGATTAAAGTCTGTTTTCCCTTACAAATGTTGAATGTTTGTGTTCAATTCCCGGACGATTGGCGTCAGTCCAAGTACACTAATTGATTTTTAGGCTTTCCTAGTTAAGCACGGCACCCTTGTCACGTTAGTTTGTGTGAGTACCTCTGTCTATCACAAACCAAAACTTTGATATATGCCTAAGGGTATATTTTGAACGTAGAAATAGTGGTAGTCATTTACTGTTAGTTAAACAACGTCACTCTCTATCATAGATTGGATAGGTGTGCTTCCTTATGACGAAGGGGGTGTCAAGACGTCGGTACCGGTTGTTATCGTATAATAACGGCTAAGCCCCCGAGGCATTCTAAACGGTTGGGGAACATCCAATAGGGTGAGGTAACTAATACATATCTCCTTCAACATGTATTAAATAGCACGGTGGAGTTCTTCAGCCCTTTCCCAAGTACATGACCCATGCCAAGTCCACCGGGTGGTAAGTGGCAACTGCCGCTGAAGGTCACATGTGATCAACCCTAAATAAGTTTAGAATTCTACCTGAGTTTTCCCACAAATACCTTGCAATCTCTAGGGATGAAGTAAGAACACCACGGATGACTACGTCATCTTATCACACCCTTCAAAACAGAACATAGCTGCGACTAATACTGCTATTATTACACAGAAATACATTTGTTATCGGAGGTGAATCACAGGGATTTTCACTTTTTTTAAAAACATAAAAAAGATTAAAGCCACGTTGTCAGGTTGATGAAAACATTACGCATAGAATTGATCACACCACTTGTCGTAACTACACGAAAAAGGGAAAAAACGGCGTATCCTGAAAATCAACAGCCGCGGGATCTACGGCACGGGCTGAGTATCCCTTTTTTTGTCCCCATCGATAATATTATTTTGTTTTTTATTTCTTTTGAAAGTCTGTTTAACTTTACCTGTACGATTATTTATTTTTTATTGCTTTATGTTTAGCGTATTTTTTTTAATTTACTTTTCGAATATTGTTATTTTTATACTTAATAACTTATTTTAATTTAAATGTATGTGTCTATCCTGTCCTTGTTTCGATGATGAAATGAATGGTTTCTTTCCTTCTTTCTTTCTAATTACAACTCATATGTAATACGCGTGACAGATCAAAAGTTCCGTTGAATACCCAAATGAGTTTATAAATAGCTGCTTTATAATTATAATAATTTCCCACCTTCCTTAATCCTCATTGGTCATTTCACAACAAATTTTAATTTTAAAGTTTTCGCCCACAGGAACTGGCGAATTATACTTCATAACATGTTGTAAACCCTAAGGGTCCAGCCACAATACCTTTACGGCAGTAATGAAAATATGTTAGGATCTTTATGTTGTTCCGTCCAATATGGCTAGAGCGGTCTTGTTTTATGTCGTTTCCATGGAAGGGCTGTTTTGAATGCCCTCGGGTCCCAACTATATAATAATGGAAGCCCTGAATATCCGACAATAGCAACACACCGTGGATTGTTCTGATTATTATCTTAACTTTATGTAATAATATCAGTTACTTGTCACAAACTGACGAAATACCTATTTTACATTTACAGAAAGAATATAAGCAGCTCTAATGTAAATATGTTCATGTAATATCGAAATAGATAACGAGCACGCAGTTGTTATTAGAAAAAATGTACACCCATTTTTAGGACACATTTATTTTTAGCGCGAAGTTATTCTGTTTCGGTGAAAACGTGTGGCTACCGGCTCACTTTCAAGTAACTTGACTATCTTAATCATCAGGAGCATTAATGTGTCTTACTTCAGACAGAAAGTTTGTTTTGTATGAAGTATCATAAGATACAATAGGGGCGCGTTCCAGAAGACGCTCACAAAGCCCAAACGCCCAAAACGTCGTTCCACAAGACGACCCCGATCGTTGTGGTCGCGGAGAATACGTCACTCATGACGTCATGACTTATGCCCACGCAATGCTCACGACAACCCATCTAATAAGGTGGGTCAAAGTGATCGTTCAGTTAGAGATTAAGTCAGTAAAGCTCACAAGCTAGTGGAACGGGAAAAACTGCGGTTGTGAGCGTGAGCTTTGTGAACGTCTAATGGAACGCACTCTAGATGGATCGCATACTAGTTTGCTATTTCAATTTAATTCAAGACAGGTGTGGTGGCTTTGTCTTCGAGCTGACCTTTCGGCCGCCTTCAATGACGTAGGACTTGGACCTACTAATTGTTTGATGTTTACGTGTTGTATATGAATTTGAATGGAAGCCGAGTCGTCATTCATCTGAGAGCAACCTCTAGACCACGGGTGCCGTGCTAAAGGAAATTTTCAATTAGTTAATGCAATGCTCGTCCTGATTGCTTCGCCGAGCTGAGATGTCGAAGTGGTGTACGTACATCAGCGTTGGCTGTCGTCTTTATCACTTAGTTTGATGGCTCGTTAGGACATTATATCTCGCTATAACTCCAAAACCAAATCTCTTGCTATAATCTTAAATTGTCTTTCTTCTGATATTTTAAAAAATGGGTCTTTTGTTGCGACGCCAAATATTTATACTTTTTGTTTCCTAAAACTCTAAGCAGTCTCGCATATTTTTTTGTTACGAGACTAAGTTAGACTAAGTTAGTGTAGCTGTTACTAGGTCCAATTGAGGCAACTTTAAGTGTGCGACGTGCAACTTACCTTATTTGCTTAAATGTTGGCTTTGTGCGGTATATAATATGCCATCAGTAATAAAAATAAATCATCACAAAAAATTACCAGAAAAACGCTTTAGTCTTGAGATAATAATAGTAGAACGAATATCAAAAAATAAATTTATTTATTTTGAATAAATATTTTGAGGATAAGATAGCCGTATTTCTTATTACTTAAATATTTAATTAAATGAACAAGACAAAATGTTTTAAATAATTTCTCACAGCCATTTGAATAACTTAATTTCCTTTCGACAATTATTGTCCAAGCTGGTATATTTATTTACTAGATACAAACAAATGGTCCAAAAGAAGAACAATATATTTGAAATATCCGCATTAAAAGGTACATCGGATGCGAAGCTATTGTTTCTCAAACAACTAAGCTGGAACAAACTTTGCTGCTTTGTTCCGCGGCTCGAACAAACAGTGACACGGGATCCTCCAATCGTAATCCAAGACCGATTTGTTTACAGGCTACTTTAGTACACGAAGCTTCCACGTTTCCATGTTTCCGCGTAGAATAATCTATTTCCATGAACAAGAAAATTGTAGAAATTATGGTTATTTGCAGACATTCGAAGAATCGAGGGAAAATTATACCTCTTATATATGCACAAACAATTGTTTGGGAGGATATTGATTACTACTTAGTAATCAACACATATTGTTTTAGTTCATTGAGATGTTCATATGAAGAAGACTCGATAAAAAATAATGGTATGCACAAAAATATATATAATGGATATATTTAAAGGGATTTATCCGTAACTAATATAAAGAGCAATAAACAAATCGAGGAAAAGCAATTCGTATTCAGAAATCGTGTTTATTTTATCAACTGTCTTTGTTTTTTTACCTTGTTACAATAATTTTCGAATGATATTGGTTTTATTTTTCTTCCTTAACATTCATAGCAGAATTGTATGTAGCGTATAATTTTGGGTAGGATGGAAGATTCCTCGAATCGAAACATGCCTAGGTAAAATTAGGACGCCCCCCGACCAGATGGAATAATGACAAGAAAAAGAGAGCGGTAACCGCTGATTTAGAGCCGGTTAGACTGGTGCAGATTATTAAGGCCTATGTCCAGTGGAACACAAAAAAAGTCCGATACACTACATTTACCGTATGTAGTCATTTAATAGTTAACAATATGTACTAACATGATAATTTGAATCTTGTTGTAAGTATTATTCGTCTACAAGTACCATGAAGGCGTAGTGCCAAGCCAAACAGCCGCAGAATTCTGGCTTGATATATGTATACTGTCTTAGATAGTTAATGGAACATAGTGACCGATTTGGAGAAAAATATATTTCAAGTCCTTGATAAAAAATATCTGCGTTAAAAATTTACTTCAATACTCAACTTTTTAAGTTAAGTACTGTCTTTGTTTACACACGTGTTCGTACACGTGGAAGGTCAAGGAAAAAGAGTTGTAATTTTAAAATGTAGTATGAAATGAGTAAGGCTAATATGAGTGCAATAGTGAGGTAAGTGAGTTTTATCACTCAATGGCCGTCCAAAATTTAATGTCCCAGTACTGAAAACGGAGCGCGATGGGGAAACCATACCTACATATATTCAACAAACTAGCCAAGTTCGAATTGTAAGATGTTACACATTATTCTAAAGGTCAAAGGTACATACGTGCCTAGACATACACATTCTAATTCTAGGATTAGAATTTCTAAGGTCCGAAATTCTAAAACTGTAAGGCCGAATTTCAAACGACCAGAGGGGTTGCTAAGAATTTTCAGGAGGATAATTAATGTGTGCGTGTGGGATAAGCGTGCACGTATTAAACCGAAACTGATCCATACATATTTATCCTATAATACATATACTCGGTTAACAGGATTTTTTGTCATAATCTATGAAAATAATGTTCTTAAGCCCATATATAATCTTTTAAGGCGGGACAAAATCCAGAAACCTTTTTTACGATTTCACTTATTTCAGAGACCGCATTCATAAAATCTGTCTACGAGGAAGACCGTTATTTGCCATCAAAGTCGTGACAAACAGGGGGTATCCCTGTTCGTCACGACCCCCCGTTTGAAACCATAAGGCAGAGCTGTGTCACATAAATCTATTTTACGAGACTTAAAAATCCTTTATAATATTGATATTTGCTTTAAAACCCCTTATAAAAGTCAATATTTAATTAAAGCGAAAAGGAAATCTAAGAATTTCAAACTTACGGTCTTAATTGTCTATTAACACGAACGGAACCGACTTCGAACAGCGTAAATTCCGAGCCGGAATTTAAGCCGATCTCTTAATTAATCGCTTAACTAGCGGCTAAGCTGCACCGCGTATCATCTGTCCAGTCGCTGTGACAGTCGGGGCGATCCTGCTCGCCGCGTCAGAGGCTTAGGATATTCTGCTAAATTGTCGCACAAACTCCACTCAAAGTGTGACATGAGTTTATATCCGCAAAGGACCGTGTGTCACAAAGTAGTTTGCTGGATGAAAATAATACCATCATGTGCTATCGCTTAGCGAAACTTAATAGAAATAGACTCTATAGCCTATATTTGTACAGAAAGCTTTATAAATTTAAGATCATTTTATCTCGTAATTGGAATAAGTTTTACAATTTTATGAATAGCTAATACACAACTTCAATACAAATTTATTCAAAAATCAATTGGGATAGTAAACATTTTTAAAACAACCTTATATAGCTTGTCGAAAGTTTTATAAATTGTTGTAAAAAGTGTTCTTCTTCAGTCTAAGCGTATCGCTGTTTAACAGTGATATTTACGATGTTTGTACTCTTTTCTCGGATGTAAGCAGCATAATAATGCATTTTGTTTCATTTTATGGAAACGCTTGTTATTTTTTTTTCTGTTGTGTGGCATTTATCCAGTCCTGGGACTAATGGGAACGTAAGCGATAATGTCAACTCAGTAGGATCAGTGCATTGTGTTGTTTTGTACAACTCTGCTGTTCGTTGTTCTGGATTTTATTTAAATATGAGGTAAACATTTTTTTTTATTTTACTGAAGTAGCAAACGAGCATGCAGTCCACCTGATGGTAAGTGATCACTACCGCCCATGGACATCTGTAACGAACTTCATACAGAACATGGGTTCCATCTGAAGTCAATCACAGATGCGTCGCTACTCCCGAGGACTATGATGGTCGCCTCATGTGAAAGTGTGCCGGCAACCACACCCCTCTATCGAAACGCAAGAAATGCTTCACGCTAGAAATAAGTGTGGCGGTGGTACTTCCCCGGTCGAACTACACTGGTTCTACCACCTGTAAAACTATTGTAAAACATTACTAACAATTTAAAACTTTCTATATCTGTGAATTTTAAAACAGCCTCATTAGAAATGAA
Source organism: Spicauda simplicius (assembly GCA_949699795.1). NCBI lineage: Eukaryota > Metazoa > Arthropoda > Insecta > Lepidoptera > Hesperiidae > Spicauda > Spicauda simplicius. The sequence goes on from OX453062.1 coordinate 8,926,366, forward strand.
CTTTTATTGAGTATAAATCCTAGATATTTATCTAATATTTGGTATGACATCAGATAAATTAATCTCATCAAAAGTTCTTCTTTCCAATATATTCTAGGCTCATGATGTTGCGTGTATACATATTCAAGGGAAATTCTGTACATCTTAGCTTATTACAATAATTATCATCAACTAGCAATAAAGATCTATTTTATTATTTCTGTGTATTACCTAAAATAGTCAATATTGGTTTACAAAATTTTATGACGGGCAATCCGATTTAAAATAGTCTGCTGCCCATGTATACCTATCTATAATCCAATCGAAGTGCTTCTAGCGATTGACCACAGACTTATTTCTTGTGCGGACGAAACTGAAAATAAACGTTTAGAATAGTACTGTCTGTACCGTTAGAAACAGAAGCGTCGTTTATACCAGTTATAAATGGCACAAAGAGAATATATCCCGACCCTCAGGAAGTGGAGGGTGCTACGGCAGAGAGGCGATTGAAACTTGAAACACGGTACGGAGTAACGAGTAACCATACGTCTGCCGTACGTTTGTTTGAACTGCACTTGTGTTTTGGACTAGTGTTTTGAAAATGTTTTGAAATTTATTGTAACGTTGGATTAACAAACGAGCACGTAGTCCATTTGATAGCAAGCGATTGCCGCTCATAGACATCTGAAACCAATAATCATATAGAACAGACGTTCTGTCTGACGTTAATCATAAATGCGTTGGTACTTGAAGTTGGTTTGAAGGTGGTAGAACCAGTGTAGTTCGACCGGGAAAGTACCACCGCCACACCTATTTGTAGCGTGAAGCATTTCTTGCGTTTCGTTGGAAGGGTGTGGTTGCCGGCACACTTTCACATGAGGCGACCATCATAGTCCTCGGGAGTAGCAACGCATCTGTGATTGACTTCAGATGGAACCCATGTTCTGTATGTAGTTGATTACAGATGTCCATGGGCGGCAGTGACCACTTACCATCAGGTGGACTGCATGCTCGTTTGCTACTTTAGTCAGATAAAAAAAAACTTCTAAGATCTAAGGTTCCCTCGTACATCAGTAGCCATTTGCACCTTTCGGATGATATGCGTAAATTGCTTTGCTATAAAAAGTTTGACGGCGGTACCTCTTGGATTGAAGCGTACTAGATCTATCATACTTAAAATGATCTATTTTAATGACTTCATAAGCATTTGCTAAGGCAGCTTCACTTTACGACATTGTAGATACTAATCCTAAGCAACTGCCCTAAAAATATTTTTTGAAATTCAAATTCTTAATTTTGGTTGCGGAATATTGCAAAATTAAGATCCTTTAAAAAAAGATAAAAATATCTTATAAATGTTACTCGTCTTCATAATCTTAATACATTGTTATATTAAGTAATATGTCGAATTCACACTTGGCCAGCGCGGTGGACTATGGCCTAAACTCTCTCATTCTGAGAGAAGACACGTGCTTAGCAGTGGGACAATAATGGGTTGACGAGATGTCGAATATTTCAGACATTTTCTTATCCATTGGCTTCATTTAATAATTTTTACCGTGTAATATTTTAGTGTTTTTCAATTTTTACCGTGTTTTTCGTTTTTCTGTTTAAACTTTGTTCAAAGTCACAATCTTATTTTGTTAAGGCAATGTGTGTACCAATCACTTTTGAAACTTTTATACAATTGTTTTGACTCATTTTGTTTTACTTGTGGTTGCCTTTAATTGGAAAGGCACCTATATTTTCTGTTTCCTTAGTTATATAATTTTAGTGAAGAATGTGTACTTTCCGTTGGGGATCCTTAATAAATAAATTAATAAAGAAGTAGAAACTGGTAATAAATTCTTCTAAAACCAAGTCCTTTGCAAACTTTAAATTTTAACAACAAGTGGTTGTTAACAAATTAAAGCTTCAACCGAAGTGAAACTCTATTTAAGTAAAGTTAGGCACAAATACAACAAGGTACTAATCTGATTTATTATAATTAAGATAAACAACGTTTCTTGGGGATAGGTTACGTCCCTGTAGCAGGTTAATAAGTTAATGTTAAATTGTGATTTTCTTTAGGAGCTAATAAATCAGCTTTAATTGTAGCAAATTGTTAACAACTTATTCGCTACTAAATTAAATAGGAGTCTTTATAATGAGGACTTAGGATTGTAGCATCGCGCGTATAATCTCAAAATGTCTCTCTAGTTTTTTCATATCGTACTAAGAGAAGTATAACTTAACTTCGAAAAGTATCAAAACTAAGTTTTCGGATTACGAATAAAAGATTCTATTCGAGTCGACGAATAAAACCTCTAAGTTTGTTCCAAGTTGTTTACGAAACAATTTACCTTATAATGTGGATATTGTTGATGTTATTTGTTTGTTTCGAAACATTCGGATGAATTTTACAAACTACAAACTAGAAGATACAAACATGTTAATAGTTTCAAAGCTTCAATTTCTTCTTTGAATAACAAATGGCAAAATATTTCATGGTTTGAACAAACTGTAGTTCTTGGATCAAAATGTAGTTATGGTATCCTCTACCTATCTTATGGGGCGACTGAAAAGGTGCTTCCGAGGTTGTAAACGGCAAGGGTGAGAGCTCGAACCGTTCAGCTAGGCGACATGACACCGAGAAGGTCGGCGGTATGTTTGGTCGCATATCAAAAGACCAGACGATGCGGTGAACCCAGCCGCTCACATACGTAGATCCCAGCGGGTCAAGGCACTCAGGGTATACTGGAGTCCTCTTAAAATATATTGACATAACATGACTTTGCTTGACATATATTTGTCTCAAGTACATATAATAATTCGATTAGTTATATTTTTACAGAATTTGTTAATTTTTAAAATAACGTTTAAAATCTGTTTATAGACGTAAAATTGCTTATACATCGAAACGTAAAATAATAATGTATATCAAATTATTCTACGAAGACGAAAATGGAAATGCTAGAAACATTTTAATTTGACATTATAATAAGAGTGATGGTGTCAAATTAAGGTTATCAAATTGAGAATGTATTCAGTCATAATATTAATAATGACCTTGAGAGTAACGGTAAATTTTCTCTGGAATTGGATCATCAACCACGTAATTAATAAAACGTCGTTCATATTCATCAATGCCTTATCTAATGAACGACATCAAACCGGTGTCATCACATACAAAATATAAATTACGCAGCGCCGAGTGGCGCCGATCCGTCGCGAGTGGATCAAAATGACATGTTCATTAAATTTCTCACAAAATTCCGCGGAAAATTTTACGTGATTTACATTTCAATTGCGTGTTCAATAAGTAGAAGTGTGAAGTAGAGGCAATGCTTTATATACCATTGTTAGTTATCGGCATCTCCCCATTGTCACTGTAGTTCCGGAACCAGAATAGGGCTACGGTATCCCCTGTCTGTCGTAAGAGGCGATTAAAAGGGGTTTCCGTGGTTGCGGGCGGTAAGAGTGGGAGCTTGAACCGTCTAGCCATGCGACCCCGGGTAGGACGACGGCATGTGTGGCCGCACGCCGTCGTAAGCACCAGGAGACGCAGTGAGTACAAATGCTCACTGGGAAGAGCCCGAATGGGGCATCACGCTCGAAGGATTCCGGTTGTGTTCCACTGGAGATCCCGGAGGACCCCTAAGGATGGCCGGGCGGATTTTAGTGAGGGAAAAATCCCACATAACCCGTCGGCGTCGGATATCTTTTGAAGGTATCCCCCTCGAAAACAAAGGCATCTCCCCATAAATGGGCAAAGAAAAAAGAGCACTCCACCACACTTAAGTGCATTATGAACTATGCCAGGGTATATGAAATTTTACCACTAACGGTTGCCCGTCCAGCTCACAATCGCGTTTTTTATGAGCTCATTTATATCGGGGTATTAAGGAAATTCGGTAGCCAGTATAAATACTAGTATTTTAACGCCTGACTTCACAGTCAAAAGTCAACCGTAGTCAATTCAGACACCTCCAGGAAGAGACTAGACTAAATTTATATTCGCGTCGTTTTCGTGCTTCTCCTTTAGCCGGTAGTCAACAGCACTTTCGACAAGCCGAAGGAGCAAGCCAAAGTCTACTGTTGAAGACGACTGACTATCTGGTGTAAGCCTTAACTGTATTAATCGATTGTGATGAGTATAAGCAGCAGGAAATGTCTTATACATAAATTCAAAACTTTTAACACAATAAAATTATGAAAACACACTCGCTTTCTACTCTGATAGCCCCACAGTAGGAATTTCTCCTGTGTCTTGGGTACCATGGACACACACAAGACGAATACACAAACATCCAGACCCAGAACAGGAATCTAAACTCATCATTCAGATACCTGTCTGGCCGGGAATCGAATCCAGGACCCATTGCGCGTCAGACCGGTATAGTAACCACTCCGCCACGCGGGTCGTCAAAAAAGTTGAACCTTGTTTAATTTTAAATCCCGAAGGATTATCCTTCCACATTCTCGGACATAAAATATCTCCCTGGTAAATTATTATAGCAATGAAAAATACATATTAAAAAGCTACATTAATTTAAATGGCCATATCGTTTATTATGCAAAATATTTTAACATCGATGAAATGAAATTTTGCTTTAACTAAATGGCGGGCCGCAGCATGCGTTAAAGTTATGTAGGTGATTGTTGCAACTTCATTTTTCGAAAAAGGAAACATAATATAAATTAACAATTACATATATGTAGTAAGAATATGATTGCACAGTAAAAATAGAGTATACAAAACATCTTTACAATATTAAATTCGGGTTACAATAATATTATTTTTAACATGGATTTTAAATCAATTAGGTGCATTACTATTTTTTAACTTGTTTTTTTATTTAATGAAGAGGACTTTCGAAGTTTAGGTAGATACTTTTATCTTCAATCAATCAAAAAACTTACAGTTAGTCGTTTCCATATGAAGAATTCTGAAGATATTCTTTTCATATCTTATAATCCCATGCCAAGATACTTTTGACAGAAAAAGTAGTAGTTTCTTTTGTTAGTTATATGAGAGATTCAGTTTTGTGCGACTGAACTGAATCAAACCACAATTTGATTTTTCTTCCCCTTTATGAAGCAAATCTAAAGTATATGTAAGTTACTGAAAGATAGTATTGTTGGAGGTGTGTGATTGCCGGCACACTTTTATATGAGACGATCATTTTGTGTATGTGCACCTTCATATAGAACCCCTGTTCCGTATAAAGTTGCCTATAGAGATTCGGGATGCAACATAGACCACTTACCATAAGAAAGATTTCCCACTGCTGGGCACGGGTCTTCTCTCGGAATAAGAGAGTTTTAGGCCATAGCCCACAGCGCTGGTCAAGTGCGAATTGGTGAAATTCACACACCTCCGAGACCTTTTTTTAAGGAACTCTCGGGTGTGTAGGTTTCCTCACGATGTTTTCCTTCACCGAAAAGCAGTGATAATTTATTTCTAATACGCACATAAATCTATGTTGCGTGCCTGGGTTTGAACCTTAGACATCCTGATTGAGAGGGCAAGTTTTAACCATTAGGCTATCACTGCTCAATATATTAAATAAAACAGTATATCCATTTCATGTTTATACAAGGCAATTGAGTTTATTCATCTCAAATAACGTTCAGAACACGTAACATTGATATGATTTTTACTTTCCGTGTTCTCTCTCTTCGCTTTTCTCTTGGGAAATCTTTAATCATTTTACGCTTTCACTCACTTGTACGAACACCAACTAATAAATATTAAGTAAACGGGACATCGTTACATTGTAGTTTAATACTGCAAAGTTAATAGAAGTGTACTAATAATGTATACTATATAAATAATCTATAAGCATTTAAAAAAACTTTATGAAACTAAAAACTGTTTATATAGTTACATAGATTTCAATTAAAGAAACATTACCTCACGATTTCTCATGATGTAAACGGACAAACAGAATAGTTCTAAAAATTATGAGAAAATGCTTAGAACTAATTCTTTTCGCCAAACAAATTTTGCATGTCTTCAACGCGAAGCGTTTGAGATGCTCTGATTACGCAATGTCGTCAATGCCAACCATTTTTCTTGACTTAAATTGCTTTAATCACATGCGATGTGAAGGTACACGTGTACAAGTCACTGTGTATTAAAAAAAATCTCGTAAGTAAAGATATCACTACTATTTTTGCATAAAAATCGTGGAATAATCATAATATCACTTGATATCGTCTGTGTAGTTCCGGGATTAGAACGGGGCTACGATATCCCCTGGCTGCCTTAAGAGGCGACTAAAAGGGGCTTCCGTGGTTGTGGACGGCTAGAGTGGGAGCTTGAACTGTTCGAACCTTACGACAGGCAGGGGATGCCGTAGCCCTATTCTGGTCCCAGAACTACAGGGCGGGATTGAAAAGTACCTACGTAGGAACAAACGTATATGATAAATACACTATCTTTAATCTATCTTTAATATGTAATCATAAGCCTAAACGATACCTTGTCTTTTGGCGAGTGTATAATAAATCTTGAAATCTTCGAAAATATTCAGTACACTTGAATATTTATGCTAACTAAAGATATATGATCCCAAAATACCTAAAAATAATATCATTCCATTATGATGGTCGATACTGTTAGCATGATTATAATACTTAAGGCCAAATAAAATTCTGTACAATTTATTGCCAGTGTAATGGAATGCAACTGCTCTACAGAAAATCAGAAAACCAGGGCGTCCAGCGGAATCCCCATCTGCCTACCGCCCCATCGTGATGCTCGGCGAGGTAGCCAAGCTTTTCGAGAGGATTGTGGCATCTTGAATCGTAGAGCACCTCGAGGGGATTGGTCCGAATCTTGCAGACAACCAATACGGATTCCGCAGAGGGAGATCCACCACAGACGCGGTGCAGAAGGTTAAGTCGGTGCAGGATGCGGTTGGCCGGGGCGAGGTTGTGTTAGCGGTATCTCTCGATATTGCTAACGCTTTTAACACCCTTCCCTGGAGTTGCATCAGGGAGGCACTCCGCTACCACGGGGTGCCCTCCTACCTGCGATGGATTGTCGGGGACTACCTATCTGGGCGTGCGGTGGAATACCCTGGCCAAGACCGGTGGTGTCGGCGGGAAATGTCATGCGGAGTTCCACAAGGATCGGTGCTAGGTCCCCTCCTATGGAACATCGGCTATGACTGGGTACTCCGAGGAGCTCCCTTATCGGGTGTCGGCGTAGTCTGTTACGCGGACGACACCCTGGTGACTGCCAGAGGCAGGAACCACGGGGATGCTTTCCTCCGTGCCACCGCCGGCACGGCATTCGTGGTGGGCCGCATACGGCGATTGGGTTTGCGGGTGGCGCTAGAAAAGTCCGAGGCTGTGATGTTTCACGGCCCTAGGATGGCGCCGCCGCGGGATGCCCATATCGTCGTCTCCGGAGTTCGTATCGACGTGAGGCGGTCGATGAGGTATCTGGGACTCGTTCTGGATAGCCGGTGGAACTTCGGTCCCCACTTCGAATGCCTTGTGCCTCGGCTACTGAGGACGGCAGCGGCCTTGGGTAGACTGTTGCCAAACCTCGGTGGGCCAGAGACGTCGTGTCGACGTCTCTACACGGGTATCGTGAGGTCGATGGCCCTGTATGGGGCTCCAGTGTGGGCTGACGCCCTGAGCAGCCGAAATGCCGCTGTGCTTATGCGAGCGCAGCGAGTGATGGCGATCAGGGTGATACGGGGCTATCGCACGATATCGTGTGAGGCAGCCTGCGTGCTGGCGGGTTCTTTGCCCTGGGATTTGGAAGCGAGAGCCCCTGCGTCACTACGTCAGTGGCGTGAGGAGGCGCACCAATCTCGGAGCCACCCGCCCACACAGCAGGCATTGGAGGGGCACAGAGCTGAGTTGCGCCAAAGGGCTATCGAAACGTGGATGTCCAGGCTGGCGCATCCCAGCGCCGGCTTGAGGACTATCGAGGCAATTCGTCCAATATTTCAGCAGTGGTTGGGTAGGCGATTTGGCATCCTGTTCTTCCGTCTGACGCAGGTGCTCTCGGGACATGGTTGTTTCGGGAGCTACCTGTGTCGGATCGGGCGGGAGCTGACTGCCAGGTGCCATCATTGCGACGGTTGCCTCGAAGAGACGTCCCAGCATACGCTGGAGGTATGCCCTGCGTGGAATGCGGAGCGCCGCGCGCTCAGCTCTGTATTAGGGGCCGACCTCTCGCTTCCAGCCGTGGTTCGCGCCATGGTTGGAAGTGACAGGTCGTGGCAGGCGGTGCGATCCTTCTGCGAAGCAGTAATGCTCGCGAAGGAGGCGGCGGAGCGGGCCAAGGTGGACAATACATCTTCCGCGCCGCTTCGTCGCAGACGCTTGGGACGCCGGAGAGTGGCTTTTGCAGAAAGCCACTCTTTCCCAGTCCCATGAGCCCACAGGGGCAGAATCGGGGGATCCTGCCTCTGGTCACAAGGGTTCGAGATGTCGTGTGTGCGTTCTGCATGCACATCTCATGAGGGACACCATTGAGAGGGGCCACTCCCTCTCGGGACGTGGCTGGCGTTAACATCAGGGCCGGCCGACGTTGCCGGGCCGCGAATGGAATGCTAACGCTTTACTCGTGACCCGGCACCGAACGTCCAGAGGAACGCCGCGGAGTTTTAGTCGGTAAGAGTCCGACATACCCCTTGCGCTCCCCTGGGCGAAAGGGGATCCATGAGGATTTCTAGGCGTTAAAAAAAAAAAAAACCCTTACAGTCCTAAGCTGAGTATATCGAAACAATTAACTCCATCCATCCATCCATCAGCCTTTTGAGGTCCACTGTTGGACATAAGCCTTCCTTAAATGACACCACTACCATCGATCCTGGGCATTCTGAATTCAACGGTTCCTTATTCAGTACACCGTCTTCTTCAGTACATTGGTCCACCTGGTGGGGGAAGGGGGGAGACCTGTGCTCCTATAATGCTGCAAAATATAAATTTTTGGCGTCGACATTTTTTGGCAAATAAGCTGGAATTTCCTGTGAAGTTAATATTTATTGAACAAAGAATTTGACCGTTATAAAAGCCTGCAGCGAAGCGATAAGTACTTTAGCAATATTTTATAAGCCTGAGTAATGGGATCCGTGTCATAAATAATTTTTTTCCCATTATTTTCCTAGTGTGAATTTTTGGTATTATTTTTGTAGATACTACTGATACTATATTTCCGCACGATAACATTAAGATTGTATCCTTCTATATTTTCTAGGTCCTATATGTACTAAAATCATGCATTTACTTTGTCTAGCAATGCAAATACGCATATATTTTTATATAAATAGTATATATTTATATTTTTAGTATATATTTTTACATATAAATGTTTCGTCTCTCTTAGCCCGCCAGAAATTAGGTTTTTTCCATGTTGTTATCATTGACACATATATTCACATACAACCACCTAGACTTAGAAAAATAATCAGCCTAGGATCGAACCACCACCACCCACCGTAAGAAAAGTATGGCGACCGTTGCGCCACAAAGGTCATCGTGTAAACATTTGCTGTCTTAAAAAGCTATTTTAAAAGTCTCCCGATACCAAAGCAATAAATCAATTGACATCGCACTTGTACAAATCGGAAAACTAGAACAATCAATAAATATGAACAACAAGAGAACAGAACCTAATAGCAATGTATTGTTATTTGTTCGAACCAATTACGACTCTCGCGCTCTCCCGAGTCCCACTACGTCTTCGATAGCCAACGAACGGAGAAAATATGGCCTCAATATTTCCCGATGGTTGGCTGCGCCTGTAATAATGTTATATTACGCTTCAAGTCCCTTTTAATTTCTCTTTATACCTCGAGTAGATCGCTGCCATAAACACGACTCGCAATATATCAAAATTTTTAATCAAACTGATATTTCGAGCGTGACGTCAAGTCTAACGCACTTGCTAACGAAACATCGTTATAATTAAAACGTTCCTCATCATGTGGTTTCGTATCCTTTTTACCGACTGCGTAAGGTGAGTAATGTTTTTTGAGCGTATAAATGTATGTTTGTATGTATTTTAATTGACACGCGCTATAGTTGAAACGGATTGACGGATTGTACCATATTCCATATTAAATGAAACAACTTAATTGTGAGGGTTATATAAGCTGTATAAATTTCAAATATGCCCACTGCGGTCAGAAAAAAAGGGGGGAAGAGACGATTTTTATTGATTACATAACATTATAACCAGTAATAACTTCGTCTTCTCTCTTCATCATATCTCTTATAAACTTTTTGATTTATGCTACCTTTTTCCTACCTCTCATTGCTCATCATCTTTGATTCATTTACTTCTTTTGTTATATATATATTTTAAGCTAATTCTAAAAGTAAATCTATTGCACCTTACCTATTCTTATATTTATTATTATTTTAACTCCATACCCAAAGATTGCCTGGAAGAAATTGTTGTTTAGCAATAAGCCGCCTTTTGTATCGTTCTTTTAATTTGTAACTTCTTTGGCATTGTATATTTTATGGGTACAACAAAGAATATTATTATTATTATTAAAGCAAAAGTTTGTGGGGGTAGTTTAAGTATTTGTTAGCCTTTCTCGCAAACACTACTTGTCAAATTTAGCACACGCAAACTTTATAACATATAATTATAGTACACATAAATTAACACATTGAAATGTCTCCATTACCCTTAGACGGGTACTCTAAGGTTTTATAGGTGTAGAACCACTGTAGTTCGACCGGAGAAGTACCACTGCCACACCTATTTCTATCGTGAAGCATTTCGTTAAGCAGTTCGTGAAGCTTGCGTTTCGATGAAAGGGTGTGGTTGCTGGCATACTTTTATATGAGGCGACCATCGAGCCTCGAGATTAGCATCTGTGATTGACTTCAGATCGAACCTATTTTCTGTATGTAGTTGATTACAGATGTTCATGGGCGGCAGTGACCACTTACCATCAGGTGGACTGCATGAATCCTTTGAACTGATAAAAAAGCACCGCCTATGATTGACTTCAGATAGGACTTATGGCCTATGTGTTTTTTTTAAAGATGTTCATGGGTGGCATTGACCATTTACCATCAGGTGGACTGCGTGCTTGTTTGCTACTCCAATCAGATAAAAAAATATGACCAACGCGGAAAATACCAGGAAAATAGCCCAGTTTAAAATAATTTACAGTACTAAATACGAACTTTTAAATTATGTGAATGTCTAAACATAAAACAGAGCTTTGAACTCTATGATTAACTAATCTAAACTAAATAAAATAAAAATAAACCACTTGAACAAGTTTAAAGCAAGTTAAGTGCATTACTATTCAAATAAAGGCGTTGTAAATTACATTTGCAACGCGAATTGTAAGTGAAGTTCGAACTGCAGTAAATTAACATAAGGAGCGTCCGTGACAATTATTTCATTTTAGTTTTTAGCTTGTTCATTTAATGTAAATGGCTTTTAAAGTTCCGTAACCAACTGATAAGAACTGTTTTTTTTTATTTACTGCTATGCATTATTTTTTGATGTCATTTTGATACTTATATCTCTACACTAAGAACTCGTTCTGTTACACGGGTCCTCGCGGTTGAGTTTTTAAAAAAGAAATTTATAACGGAACTGGAAATATTACTTTTATTTGAATTCACTTTTACACTTTGTTAGTATGAGAAAAATGCGTGACCTCACGACTATGATTACCGGCTGGGCTGATATGAAGGAACTGAGGGCTCTCTTCAAACGGGCTCATTATATACGGTAGCAAATGATGATGCAGCAAATAGTAGACTGCATCACAGCAGCAATGCATGCATAGATAGGGTGTAACAGTTCGATCTGTTACGTTGGAACTCTAGTAGGTGGAAAATAACGATGGAACTTGCGCAAAAACTAGCATGGCTTCTAAACCATCACAATTTTGGTTCATACGGTGATAAAAACAGTGTAGTTCGACCGGGGAGGTACCACCGCCACTTATTTCTAGCTTGATGAGACACTTATTTCTTGCGTTTGAGTCAAAGGCTGTGGCCAGCTCAGTTTTATATGAGGCGACTATCTTAGTCCTCGAGAGTAGCAACACATTCATGCTTGAATTTACATAGAACACTTGTTCTATATGAAATTGATTACATATGTACATGGGAAGCATACTTACCATCCATCTATATGTACCATGAATACTTACCATCCAGTGGACTGTATGCTAGTTTGCTACTTCATTAATGATGACCTTATGCCAGTGCCGTTTGGTTCAGAACAAATCACTGCAAATGCTACTACTATGAAGGTAATTACTATAGCATGTATACTATTAAACTTATTAAAGATAACATTTCAAAAGGCATCCAAATGTAAAGAAAAATATTTATGCTGAGTGCATCTGAAGTTGATATCAAGGTGTTAACGATTGAAGAAACAAATTCATTCATCACACGGTACATTATTGATGCACTGCAAAATTATATTACAATTGCAGAATTACACAAAGTTGCACATCAGTCCATGAACTGAGAGCGACAGTTACAAATTAGATTTGCATCGAGCATACTAAGATGAATTCGAACAGAGTGAAATTAACGTGAGGCCCGTTCGATAATTAACCCATTATTGGCTGATTGACTCGAGTTTAAAGGCAATTGTAAGTGAATTATTGCTCATTTGCTCATCAATTACATGTGGTTCTTCTCTTTATGTTAATGAGCCAAAAGAACAATTATACGATCGAAATTAATGTGGTCAAATTGTTATATAAGTCAGTTATTACTGTCTATGATACTTACTCCAAAAATAATAAGGACTGCCTCACGTAATTTAATGGATAATTATAGATATAAAAAGCGCTATTAACGAAACGTGCACTTGAAATAGAAATGTCACCTCTCCTAAGTCATTAAAAAATTACTTTCTTTAAAACCTAAATTTCAACATTTAATGTTGATCTCTGTAAATCCACACCCTTCAATATGGCAAATGTGGCGGAAATGACATAATTTCACCCGTTTCTAAAACACTTAGAAATTATCAGCATAATATTTTATCGTACCCTATCACCGAATCAGAATAATTATTGTGTAGATAATAACTACTTTTTCTGTCATGGGACGGTTTGCAACGTTCATTGTCTGAAAAGTGTCAAAGAGAAAGGCATCTCTAACTGATTACTTGTTTTAAAATATTATTTATTACAGTAAAATTTACATATGTAATTATTAACTGAAAAAAGGATAAATAATAACTGTAACAAAAAAATATGTATATATGATAAAAAATATTCCAAATCAATGCGAAGTCAATTTGGGAGAGTACCAAAGGTGATTTATTATGATTTAATATTAATATTTTAAAATTAATCAAAATTATAAAGCATATTTATTATTAGGACAAGAAGTATGAATAAATTATCTGTACTGGGCGCACCCGTCTCAGGGCACTTTCATGCTCTGCTCGCTAGGTTTTGTGTTCTTTTATCCTCACCTAACCTAACCAAACCAATACCATATAAAACGCTCCAGCGAAATCTAATCCTAAACCACAACATAGACACTACTTCATCATTATCAAGTTTAAGATATTCAAAGTAATTTTTTCAACACAGTCTCTGGCTTATGAACCTATTAAAATATGTAAGACACAAATGTCAAACTCATATGGATCATAGAAATCTCTCCTTAAGATTGTTTATATATATCCGTAAGGAACAAATAGCCAACCCCTATAGCTTAAGTTTGCAGTTCCTTACATAATCAGATTTGAGGAGTTGAATGTTAAATTTTTCATTTTAATATATCTTTGCTTAGTAATGTTATCGTATATCTATAAGGTCAAGTCCTATGAGTTAGGCTTGCAGTGTTCTACATCATCAGAGTTCAGGAATTAAACGTCAAATTTTTCATCAGGCCTCTGCTTAGTAATTCTTATAAATTTAATTATGTTTTTTTTATTAATGAATATTATTTCAATACATATTTCAACAATTATTATGCTCTTCCCGTCGAAGATAAATGCAAACATATAAACATTATAAAAATTAGTCTACCGTTCTTCAGTTATAATAAGTGTAACTAACACGACCTTCTTTTATATATATGTGTACTAGCTGACCCGGCGAACTTCGTTTCGCCAAAGAAAAATTAGATTGCCCTGCATCATCATGGTTCAAGAATTGAACGTAAAATTTTTCATAATGTTGAGAATTTTAAAAATCTTGAGAGGGAAGAAGCTGAATTATCCTAAATTATACAAAAAATCAGTAGGAGTGATGATGGTTTCCACCTCATAACTCAAAGAGTTATATAATCTGTCCATGTCTGAAATAGAAGGGTTCGTAATGAATTTCCTATGAAATAAAATAAGAATCTGTACAGAAATAGCCTAGATTTATCTTTTCTATATAAGATATAGAATGTCATTATCGTTAATAGAGCTCCATCAAACCCTTGCAATCGCTGCTAATTATAGTGTACTAGAGAGAAACGCGATTGCTATGTTATGTCCATGCATTTTAAAACTGTAATATTTTCGAAAGTATCCATTACATAATTATGATCTATATTAACACTGATACCGATAATGCGTAGATGTAAAATTCAGTAACGTACAAAAAACGATAAATCTCATAGCCTGTCTTGTTTTCAGAAATTTATTCATAAATAAACTCTTATCGAGTTTAAAAGCGGCACAAAAAGGTAATCATTATTACATGAACGAATGAACAGGATAAACTTTTGAGCGCAGTTTAAGCGAAAAATGTACCTTCCAATAAAAAACTTTGGGGATACACCTTACTTACTTTACCTTCTGTATTCTTGACATTGTTTTTCAAATTGAAGAGTGAAATAAATTTTCACAATATACGTTTTCAACATAAAATAAAGATAGGAAGAATAAAATGTTATAAATAAGTCATTTAGGCTACGCAAATTTCCTGTTTACTACTATACATATATTAATACGTGAAGCAAAAACTTGTGATTAGTTTTTAAGATATTTGCCGCAGGCGGAGGGGTATGTAATTACGCACGGTTATAGTTGATGTAGAGAAGGATTGTGAATTGTGATGATCACACACGGCAAGGATCACAACATACTACGAATCCATACATTTCTTATATAATATTTTTTAATATTTTTAATGTTTGCACTATTGTTCAACCCAATTATATCAATAATGTAGCCCAATGCAGGTCTAACGACCCGCGTGGCGGTGCGGTTACCATACCGGTCTAACACGCAGGGTCCCGGGTTCGATTCCCGGCCAGACATCTGAACGATGAGTTTAGATTCTTGTTCTGTGTCTGGGTGTTTGTGTATTCGTTTTTGTGTGTCCATAGCACCCACGACAGAAAATCCTAGTGTGGGGCTTTGATTGTAGAAAAGCTTCTTACCTCAATTACAATATTATGTATAGTAATGAATTTCTATCAAAGATCAGTTTTAAGATTCTTAAGAAGTCTAAAAGTGTCCTCTAATCGAATCGTGAACCAAAAGGCTCGGGCTTCACAAAGTCTGAATAGAAATGGATAGTTAACAGTCGTTGATTGCCATTTAGTCAGTTAATTAGGTCACTTGTAGCCATTCTTAGTCTCGTAAGTAATTGATGGTCGTAAAACAGGACAGTTAAATCGCTACGTTCATGTTTATTGCAAAGGGTTTTGATAAAAACTACATCTATATAGTAAGTTACGCCGTAAAAAATATTTCAAGAATTTTACTTCTTGTACAATGACCAAAGCATACAAATTTTGATACACGAATTTTATTATAATCTAAATTAAAATTGAATATGACGGTTTTAGTTTTTAATATAAACAGAATCACTCGTAACTCAACTCTTGCGTTTGCTTATTGTATTTACCACAATACGCCCAAAAAAACATATGTATATTACCTATATTCAAAACTGGAACCAGAAAATATTGTATCTTAGATGAGCTATCATCTCCTTGGGGGAATATTTTTCAAAATTTAATATATGTGAATTCGCGGGCTTATTTAGTAAATGTTTGTTCATCTGAGAATTGAAACTAGAGGCCATTTATGTGGAAGATTAGTACGACGACAATGAGTTTTTTTAACAAGAACTCAGGCTAATATTTTTTCATGGGGCTCATTCGTTCCGTTTTCGAAGGTTACGCCTTATTTTAGCCCTTTATAAGTGATCACTGTCTCGTAGTCAAGCCCATTATTGAGTTAAAGTAATTCAGTTGTCGCCCGCTGAAACATTCTAGGCTAGCAATCGTCGTAGACAACGTTAACAATAGGAGCTAAAGAGAGAATCTCAAGAGCTCTCACGGAAGCAGTGTTAAACCCCTTACAGAGTCGAGCGTACTTTACCAAATCTACATAACATAATTACAGAATGGAACCATCTCGAGAACCATCAAATCAATACCGCGGTCATTAATTCCACACAATGTCGTTTTACTGCCAGAGATTACGACGAACGAACCGTCAAGCCACGGAAGTAGACAGATTGTGTTTATTATGACCCGAGATTCAAAACACAAAAGCGGTTTATCTCTTTATTCGACTACTCATAATCGTATTAAGTCAGTCTATAAACGGCATGCGGCACAAAGGGCGAACTAGAAAAGTACCACTTTGCTCGGATTCCACCGTTATCGGATAACTTTTAAGGTTCATAAATAGTTAAAGAAGCTCGCCGGAGGCCGAGCCGTAACGATGGAAAGATTGCCGTCCAGAAATAGAATACTATAGCGATCTCTTACATCGCCGATCAGACGTAGCAATTGTGTTATCGGATTTTATTTTGTGTTTTATTATTTTTTATCTCACTTTTATGACATATATTAATTTATGATCGTTTAATTATAACTGTTTCAATTATTTTGCGTTATAAATAAATTGGTAAATTGAAATTATTCGCATTACAAGTTTATTTTTATACGTTCGAATGGCAAGTAATATTTTGTCGTCAACCCATTATTGTCCCACTGCTGGGCACGGGTCTTCTCTCAGAATTAGAGAGTTTAGGCCATAGTCCACCGCGCTGGCCAAGTGCGAATTGGTGGACTTCACACATCTCCGAGAACTTTTTTTTTTTTTTATAAAGAACTCTCGGGTCTGCCGGTTTCCTCACAATGTTTTCCTTCACCGAAAAGCAGTGATAATTAATATATAATACGCACATAAATCAGTGGTGCGTGCCTGGGTTTGAACCTCGGACCTTCCGATTGAGAGGGCAAGTTTCAACCATTAGGCTATCACCGCTCGTAATATTTACTAAATATAATTATCATTACGGAATTAAGATTCAAAACTTTATTTTTACAATTATTTTAGAATTATTATATTATATGGTAAAAAATCGTTGTTTGTCTCATTTTACACTACTTCATATCTCATGACATCGGATTATATGCACTATCAAAATGCCAAAATATGCATTCAAATATGCGCAATAAAATGGTTATATATGCACCAAAATGGCTGAATATATACAAAATATGCAGTATTAAAGAAACATTTATCTCATTTTTGGTCGTCAAACTGAAGTAGGTATATTTGACGACCTTTCTTTTGGTCGTCAAGCGAACTATTTTGTCCAAAACTAATGAAAAAGTGCCAAAACATGCAATGACGCTTAAAAACTGTCATTATATGCATTTGCATATGCAAATATGCTAATTTATATAATCCGATGTCTACTCGTAACTATTTTGTTTTTAAATATTTAGTAATGTCTAGTGTTATACAGTGTTATATTTTTCATTTTTCTCCCGCGGCTTCAACCGCTTCGGTCTTGTCTACCACGGTTTTGAGATCTTTAATCTTGAAAAAAAAAAACTGTGTGACGCAAATTTCAACATACTTGATCGATAGTTTTGCGTGAAAGCATAAAAAACAAACTTACGTTCACAATTATAATATTGGTAGGGATATTCTTTCATATTAATTTGTATCATTACATACCATCACGATCAGTTTGGCCAGTGTTTGAGTAGTTAAGTGACTCTATTAACATTTGACCTGGTGTACGAAGCCGCTTTACTATACTTAGAGCCCACTTAGCAGAGTAATCCTTTGACTGATTTAAGGATGCCACGCCACCATTACTCTTCCCGGTTACGGAGTAAATGTGCACATTTTGCTCCTGCATCAGGAGCAATAATTTTTCACTGCACCCAGTAAAATTGAGTACTCCTTGTATTACGTGATGTTACAGCAAGAAGTTAACTTTTTATTTATGTACAACGCCCTGCATTTTGTAAGATTTTAAAACGATTTACAAAGTTATTCAAGGCTGGGAGCGGTAGGAAGTTGGATGGGTGACCACTAAAGAAAAAATTACAAGCGTGGGTCACAATATGACGATCTACCTTGTGACCTATTTACCAATAAGTTTGTGATACAAAAGAATCCGTCTGTCTGGTAAGTCCTACGGAAAAAGACTTTTTTAATGTCTGACGACATCACTACGTCCTTTAAGTCTTAAATTTTGAGTTATAAATATAATAACTAAATTGAAGTAAAGTTAACTATGTAAGTTCTCGTTACTTGCTTTTACAAGCAGTTATCTTCAGTCAAACAAAAAACGACGGCGACGACCTTTCAGTTCCAACGTCAAACAAACTCTATGGCAACTTATTCATTACATGCTTAAAAATTGTATTGAACTGAACTGAAGAGTTGCAGGATTAAAGAAGATAGATTTTTTTTTATGTTATATATAAAGTACCGAATAATAGGGTACTTCATATTAATTACAATCTAGCCTTATATAAGGCTAATGAGCAATTCTACTCTAACTTAAACTGCTAAATAATAATTGTTTATTGAAGGAGGCGTCCATTGACACCGCACTTCTTTGTTCTAACATAAAGGGTTAGACACATTGTTCTTGTCTTCTATGATTTAATTAAGTCACTATTTCACTAACACTACACTATGTTATGTCATTAACTCAAAGGGCTTAGTCCGTTTGAGTCTTCTCACTAGGTCCGTCGTATGATTTTGCGTGTCATCCTTGCGCAGGGGCCATGCTAATCTTCTCTGTATCGTTCCAATTTTAGTATATGTACTGCCGAAGCCTGTAGCCTCGGGGTCAGAATAGGGCTACGGTATCCCCTGCCTGTCGTAAGAGGCGACTAAAAGGGGCTTCCGAGGTTGCAGACGGCTAGAGTGGGAGCTCGAACCGTTCGGTCAGGCAATCCCGGGAAGGACGGCGGTATGTGTGGTCGCATACCGTTGTAAAGATTAGACGGAGCGGTGGGCCCAGCCGTCCATCTGGGAGGAGCCCGATGGGGCAGCGCGCTCGAGGATTCCGGTTGAAGTCGTTTCGAGATCCCGGAGTCCTCCTTTTCAGCGCCGAGGACGGCCAGCGGGGGGGTTTTGGTGCGGTAAAAATCCCACATAACCCTGCGTCGCTCCCACGGCGTCGGGTACCTTTGAAAGGTTTCCCCCTCGAAAACAAAAAAAAAAAGGTCCGTCGTATGAAAAAATATGATACAATTATCATAAAATTAGTTTTCTTAAATAAATAAAATTGATTTAGTGCTCTTGAAACATTTCTGAGCAAGTCTTGAATGGAAACCGATCTCTTTGGTGTCAAGTGCTATAGACGCCAGCGTTGCAAATTCTTTATAGATAAATTGAATTGGCACTTCGCCATAGAATCAGGGCTCTTCGCTGTATCTTAGCCTACTTCGTTTCGGTTAGATTTACCATATTGTATGCAGTATGTCAGTAGTAGAGCAGTGATAGCCTAACGGTAGAGCAGTGATAGCCTAATGGTTGAAACTTGCTCTCACGATCAGGAGGTCCGAGGTTCAAACCCAGGCGTTTATGTGCGTATTATAAATTAATTATCACTGCTTTTTGGTGAAGGAAAACATCGTGAAAAAACCATCTTACCCAAGAGTTCAAAAAAAAAGTTCTCGGAGGTGTGTGAAGGCCATCAATTCGTACTAGGCCAGCGCGGTGGACTATGACCTAACTCTTTCATTCTGAGAGAAGACCCGCGCCCAGCAGTGGGCCAATAATGGGTTGATGAGATGAGATGCCAGTAGCTTCGTGGTTTGATACTAAAACAACGTTAGTCTTAGCTTTAAAAGCCAGGTAAAATTAAAAGCCAGGACGGCTTTTGAATTAACCCATTTGAGTGAGAAATTAAATTGTCGTCCTATCATCCGTATCGTCAAACTATTATTGTCCCACTCTAGGCACGTGTTCTTCCCTCATAATGAGACAATTTTAGGACCACTTTTCACCGCGCTGGCCAAGAGCGATTTGGTGGTACTTAACACATCTTTCAAAAGAGTACTCAGTTGTAGGTTTTCTCACGATATTTTTTTTAACCCTAAAGCAGTGATAAAGAATTTGTAATAGGTACATCATTTGAAAAAATCAGTTGTGTGTGATTGGATTCTGAAACCGTTTTTTTACTATTAGTCTATCCTGGTGCTTTTTTTTTGCTCCGAGCGCTATGCCTATTTCAGACTCTTGCCTGTTTAGCGAATACGCTCACCGCACCTTCTGTTATTTATGGCTGCATGCAACCACACATGCCACTGTCCTTCCCGGGGTCGCTTGACTGGACAGTTCGAGCTCCCACTCTAGCCGACCGCAACCCCGTAAGCCCCTCTTAGTCACCTCTTACGACAGGTAGGGGATATCGTAGCCCTATTCTAGTCCCGTGACTCCTTGGACAGATTATCCTGGTCCTATCAGGAAGCAACTTTCTAAATAGAGAACCTAGGGTGTATATCTATTTAATCATGGTTTACTATAGTCCGAGTTCTATTTTCCATGTTGATATTATAGCGAAAATATCATGATAAAATTAAATAATATATCTTGATTTTACATATAGACATACATTTTTAAAGCGTAATGCTACACGTTTTATAACCATACAAAATTGCAGACCACTCGCACTTGTAATACATTTTGGTTCGTAACAATTCATAACTGTCATATTGTTGGTAAAATCTTTTTGAACTCAAGTGCCATTAACGTGTCTGTTCGAATTTCGTACATTTTCACGGAAAGCACTTCCAACATACATTCACATTTTGGTAAAACTTCGATTTCGAAATGGAGTCCTGTTTATTTCTTTTTTCAATACAATACTTTTATGCATTTATGCACATTTATGTTTTACATGCAAGTACATTTTTAACCCGTAAATATTTTTTCTTACCCCTTTAATATATAGAGATTTAAAAAAAATAAATATACGTGACGAATAGATAACCTCTTTCCTTTGGGAAGTCGGTTAAAAAAGAATACGTACATTATTATATCTGGTATCTGACTTAGTTCGAGCGTAGCTTATTAACCACAGAAAAAGAAAGTAGTATTTCCTTCCCATTTCTTCAGTTGCTAATCGTGACCCAGTACGGGGTTTATCCGCGACGTGACGTCAAACCAGCATAGGAACGTGCTCAACGCGTCATGTGGGCCACTCGATGTTAACAAAGAAATAAGGAATAAGCCTAAGCCTGACCGCACATTGGCTAGCATTTCTTGACCGATAGTTACTTATACCATCTTGTAGGTTAACCTACTGAATTATTGCTTGATATGTATATGTCATACGGGCTTCCACTTTATTATCGACTAACGGTACATACGGTGACGTTAGCGGTACATATTTGATTTTATTTGAAAAACTTACTACAGTCAATTGTTTACGCGTCTACATTTTTTTTTATTTGACTGAAGTGGCAAACGAGCACGCAGTCCACCTGATGGTAAGTGGTCACTGCTGCCCATGAACATATGTAATCAACTTCATACAGAACATGGGTTCCATCTGAAGTCCATCATAGATGCGTTGCTACTCCCGAGGACTATGATGGTCGCCTCATGTGGAAGTGTGCCGGCAACCACACCCTTCTATCGAAACGCAAGAAATGCTTCACGCTAGAAATAGGTGTGGCGGTGGTACTTCCCCGGTCGAACTACACTGGTTCTACCACCTTGAAAACACACATAAGGCTAAACTATAAATAGACACAAAAGTGAAATATGAAAAAAAATAGTTTTGGTAGAGCAATCACAGGTAGTGAGCGATCAGCCTTAATATTGCGTTTTTTTGTCAAGTTGCTTGTAAAAAATAGTAGCTTCCTCTAATTATTGTTTAGTTATATTAAGTACGATTTTCGTGTTCTATTTTAACTTATGTTTTCCTTCATGAAAATTATATTTTACTTTCAAAAGTCTTCATTCAATTATTCGTCAATTACAAACTTAATACTTAATACTTATTAACTTGACATTGATTTAAGCAATTTTGACATTATATTCTTTATATCATCATGTTAAAATGTAAAATTGTAATTGTTATTTAATTTATGTCATTATATTTGTTTGTTACAAAGGCTAATTGAAAATTTTGGGAAAAATAATTTATTGTTGCTATAGTTTAAATGTATAATTATTTTAAATTGCTACGCCCTTACAGGGTTTCATGCCACTGTATCAAAATTTGTAACTCCTTTAATGTGATAACCGCATGACGCAATAAAGATTATGATTATGATTATTAAATTACGACATTGCACGAGTTTTCTGATATTTCAGGTTGCAGGATGTATCATTCGGAAACGTGCTCAAGACTTTCTTCTTGAAAAGTTTGAAGCGAACAATGACATCCTAAACTCCTCTGTATATACATACCTACTCTACAATATTTTCGTATTTTTTTTATATTTTAGTCATGTTATTTTTTTCATAAGATCGATTTTATAAGTATCATTACTCACATAACCATGTAAGGCATAAAATAGTGTATCTTGTAAGTGTATAACATAACACAATGTACCCATTTATAATAGAACTACTTACATTTCTTCAGTAAAACAATGAAATAGATTTTATATTATAATAAAATTTAATTTCAAAATGTGTTTTGACTACTAAGACATAGTGAAATAAACCACGCTAAACTTTTTTAATTCCTGCTGCTCGTTATTACTCCACCGTTTTTATTATGTTAGTGAAGCAATTAAAATAAAACTTGATAAGATTACCAGGGCTTAATGGCCTTGTTAAAATTCGTGAAAAGGACTCACTTTAATAGCTAATTAGGATTACGAAATGCGAATGAACAAACGAGATTCTAATCTGTCTATTATTCACGGGGGACTTCCGAGAATTTGCCCTTCTTATTTTTCCAGATAATTTTCATGATCATAATAGTTCTTGCGCTGTTATTCGTAGAACCAACTACTAATAGAATCCAACTCGGCTGGGCAGCGTTCGGGAAACTGCGCCATATTTTCTCATCCGATATACCTCAGAGCCTGAAGACGAAGATGTTCGAGCAGTGTGTGTTGCCAGTGATGACACATGGCGCCGAGACGTAGTCCTTTACTGTGAGCCTTGTGTGTAAGCTCAAAGTCGCTCAGCGAGCTATGGAGAGAGCTATGCTTGGTATTTCCCTGCGCGACAGAATTCGTAACGATGAAATTCGTAGGAGAACGAAAGTTACCGACATAGCTCTCAAAATTAGTAAGCTGAAATGGCAATGGGCAGGCCACATCATTCGTAGGACAGACAACCGATGGGGTAGAAGAGTCCTCGAATGGAGACCAAGCCTGGGCAAAAAGAGTGCAGGTCGCCCCCCGACCCAGTGGACTGATGACGTTTAGAAGACGGCGGGTAACCGCTGGATTCAGATCCCTCAGCACCGGTCGATGTGGCGCAGATTAGGGGAGGCCTATGACCAATAGTGGACTTTCAAAGGCTGATGGATGGATGGGCGCTGTTATTTTTGAGAAAAGTTTAACTGTACATATGGTGAGATGGTACTTAGGCTACATTTATAATAAGGACCATTAAGACTATCAACAACGTTAGCCAAAAACGAGCAAAATCAAATGTGATAGAATTAGTAAGATTCGTCCGAGGTTACGCTTATTTCTGGCATAAAATAGTTCTTGTATCTTGGTTGAAGGATCTCATGTTAGTAGATTTATATCTGAGGTGACTATCTTTGTCCTTAAGAATGGTAACGCTATTGCCATTCCTTAAATGGGCTAATTCAAAAGCTGTTTATACTTGGTGTTTTGCTTCCGTATGTGGATAATTATTCTTTTTTAATTATTATCCAGCTCTCACATTGATGTTGCATCAGAAAACCACTATTTGATACTGTACTTCAACTCAAACGGATTCTATCATACGTATTTTTTGTTGTGGTTGTGCATATCCATACACACACTCTACACTCATAGCCCAACACCAATTTACTCTTGTATCGTGGGTACCATGGACACGCACAAGACGAATACACAAACACCTAGACCCAGAACATGAATCTAAACTCATCATTCAGATACCTGTCTGGCCAGGAATCGAACCCGGGACTCATTGCGCATCAATGATAACCGCTCCGCCACGCCGGTCGTCAATCAATCAATTAATGAAATAGTATTGACGCATTTTTTTATAAGATGACTAGTTGACCCAGTTCGTTCCGCTTTGTAGTCAAAAATCTAAAGTTACCTGTGTTTATTTACTATAATATACATAAAAACCACCTGCCTTTTGAATCACTCTATCTATTAAAAAAACTTCACTTAAATCCGTAGCGTAGTTTTAAAGATCTAAGCATATACAGGATCAGAGACGCGACTTTGTTTTATACTATCTAGCGAAGTAGCAAACGAGCATGCAGTCCACCTGATGGTAAGTGGAAATTGCCGCCCATGTTCGAAAAAACTGATATTCTTGCTAAAAAATTTGTGAACTTTTCGACGTTTTTTCAAATACAAGTACACTTTTTACATTGAAATGAAATAAAAAATCAAAGTAACAATTCACTTTGGCGCGGTAAAGTTTTCTCTTGACAGCAGCTATACTTCACAACTCTTTCGTGTATATATATTACTATTTTTACTATTATTTTTACTATATATTATTAAACTTATACCATATATACTTTATTATAATGAGTATTCATATAAATCCTTCTCACGCACACTTCGTTGAATATTATTCATGCAGAATCAGGTTTTTGCATGAATAAAGAGCCTGAACAAAGAGTGTTCAACAACTAATACATATATCAACATAAATTCAAAATATTCATAGACTAATCTACGTACGAGTACGTTTACTACATAGTAATTTTTAATCCTCAAAGGTAAGTTGAAAAAATTCATCACATGCGGTGTTTGTAGAAATAAATTAAAATCCGTTAGTTGCCATTTCAGGCTAAGATATTAGTTATTTTGAATGGCTGAAATTTGCAGTATTTTAATATAAGAAAAGAACCTTTGAATAGTATTTCGTTCATGTGTTGTAGTTGTTGTTGAAAAAAATGTGGATTACATTAATCTAATATACAAATTAAATGGTTCTGGATTTAACATAAAGTGAAAGATATTAGTTGAAAGTCAAAACTTTATTAAATATATAGGTTTGATTTGTAACAAATGCTACTTTACTTAAATTAATTAAACTGATATTTATGTTTGAAAATAATACGAAGGCGGATTTTTTTATAACTGAAATAATTGTACAAGTGCTACAGCGGAGAGTTCCGTACTACCACTTTCTCAACTTTTTACATATATTTTTTTTACTGTCTCGACAGATGTAAATGAACATAATTTTCCAAAATTTAATCTATCTTCATAACATGGTTCAAGAAATGGAGCAACCAAACAGACAGAGAGCGAAAGCTTACAAATAACAAAACTGTTTTAGCGCCCTAACGGAACCTATACCTATACGGAACCCTAACAAGCAAGGATGAGTGATTACAGGAAAGTAGAGCATAGCAAGCAAAGTGAATAGTAAATATTATTTCAAGACTTAAATTGTGAAACGATGGTGAAGATACCTCGTTAAGCTACGAACGCAGCGCGCGTAACAATCGCAGAAAATGATTGTTGAGTCGTTAGCAAATATTATTCTGTCTGCCATGTGTATGTAATGCTTTCTTTCATATAATGCTTCTTTTTTACCCGACTTTATTATAAGAAAGGTAATGATTTAGGGCGTATTTTAAAGGTAGTAGATCCAGTGTAGTTCGACCTGGGAAGTACCACCGCCACACCTATTTCTAGCGTGAAGCATTTCTTGCGTTTCGATAGAAGGGTGTGGTTGCTGGCACACTTTCACATGAGGCGACCATCATAGTCCTCGGGAGTAGCAACGTATCTTTGATTGACTTTAGATAGAACCCATGTTCTGTATGAAGTTGATTATAGACGTCCATGGGCGGCATTGACCATTTATCATCAGGTGGACTGCATGCTCGTTTGCTACTTCCGTTAGATAAAAAAAAGTGTATGTAATGCTTTTTTTCATATAATGCTTTTTTTTTAACCGACTACATTAGAAAGGTAATGATTTAGAGCGTATAAATGTATGTCCATTTATTTTTAATGCGTTGCCCAAACGGCTTGACAAATTGTAACATATGACATACTCGTATCATTCGAAAGGGTTCGGTTGTGAGAGTGACATAGGTTATATAATTGTTAAATATGGCACCTGCGATCAGAGAAAAGGGGTAGGGATGGGTCGATTTTTTTAAAAAGATTTTTTATTTTTAATTTACAGTGTTTGTGGGTAAGTATGTCAATATGTAAGGATGTAGGTACGTATGTAAGTATGTGTGTTTAGGTCAAATCTTGCAACCTGCATTTAACCCACTTCTGAGGGTCCGATTGAACTGAAATTTGGAAAACATGTATAGTTCTGATGACAATGTAATTATATATATAATCAATATTATTCACATTAAATTTTGCTCACATCCATGTCTGTGGTTTCTTGGACTAACTACCGACAAGCTTTTATATGATAGAAAATTGTACGATGCTACCATTTTGTAGCATGTGGGTTTGACTACTACAACTTATATTTTTTCCTTTTCAGTGCATTGAAATAAAAACTAGTTTTAAAAATATTTTTATTATATTTTTTATATATTATCATAAATTCACGGGTGTCACAGTGTGGAAATATAAGTATATTACTACAAATATATAAACATTATAACATTGAGATAATGTTTCAACGTATACGTACCTATTGATTACGTACGTATTTCAGAGGGTACAGGACCGGTTGGAGTGGCGTCATTTAATGAGGCCTATGTCCAGCAGTGGACCTCAAAGGGCTGATGGATGGATGGATACGTACCTATACGTTAATCCAAAAAAACATTAAATTAAATATATTACTAAACACCAACTGCAAAATTTCAGTTGTACAAGTCGGATTTTTGGTTTCGAAAAAATTACATACATACTTAGTCTTTATTAGATAATCCAGAAGTGAATGTATGCTTGTAACAACTATGTGATAATATGTACAGCATGTAACGTTATTTCAAGTAAGATATCCAATATTAGTTTTTTATTTGTTTTTTAGTTAAAGTAAATTGCATCCTAGATATATTACTGCTCGTAGTATATATAGAAACTATTTTAGAGATAGCCCCACTAACTTTTAGCTTTTCACGCTGTTGTCATTCCAGAACGAAATAATTTATAATCCATGAATACAAATAGTAATAGTAAATATTACGGTGAGCTTATCCGAACCAATCAATGTTCTATTCAAGCCAAATAGAGAGCTATCTATGCCAATTACTTTTGATTATTTTGAAATGATAAATTCATAAAATTGTCTTTTGAAATAATGTGAAACGGACAGTTAATTCCAACAACTTAATGTTTTCCTCTTTTTCGCCTTTTCCTTTCATTTTCAGATAACGTAAAGCTTACAGGAGACAAAGTCTCATTAAAAGAGATTTTTTTTATAAGAAGTAGCAAACGAGCATGCATTCCACCAGATGTTAAGTGGTCACTGCCGCCCATTGACATCTGTAAGTAACTTCTTCACAGGTTATATTTGGAGTCAATCACAGATGCGTCGCTACTCCCTAGGAGTAGGGCGGTCGTCTCATATAAAAGTGTGCCGGCAACCACACAGTTTCATCGAAACGCAAGGGATGCATCACACTACAAATAGGTGTGGCGGTTGTACTTCCCCTGTCAAACTACACTGATTCTACAACCTGTAAATAAAAAAATAATAGCAGAAATAGACACACAACTTACTGTAATGGTGCATATGCAGTGTACATCCCACCTAAGAATACAAGCCTCGTTAATAGAAGCAGTCGGCCAAGCCCTGATTGCCGAGTGCTTAGCAAATGTTTGTCCATCGTCTGCATGTTTTGTCGTTTTTATAATTGAAAGTGAGACTCTTAGAGATGGTGGTGCGTTTTAAGTATTTTTTCCCTAAGGGTAATATTTTAAATTATGTATAGTTGAAATAAAGGAAATTTGTATCGTTTGATCTAGGGTTCAGTTTGGCTCAACACTTTAACTATCAACCTTTAATCTTTAACCCTATAAATATCTTTTTTCACTTTCTCAAAAATGATCACGTCCAAAAAGTAAAACGTTATTAAACACTTCTGTAGGCAAATATTAATGTCTCTGTTAAAATATGCATGAATAGCATTTACTATATTCTAACATAATTTCGTCTTGAAATAAGTAGTCCTTTGTACTTAAGTTTACAATGTCTGGTTTTTATGTATTGTTTGTATACAAAAAAATATAAATAAAAAAATAAAGGCTTCGAAACATTGCTTAGTGCTACTGCGTTGAGCGAAGTTCAGAATTCATCACTACTATTTGCCAGTTTTTGTGACTATATAAAATATTTATTTGTTTTTAATACACAATGTTAACGATTGTTGTATAAAGCAAATAAGGCTTTAGGTAAATGTTTCGTCGTCTATGCGCAAGTTAACTGTTCATTTATCATTGATTTGTATCTTATAAAACACTATTTAAAATTTTAAGTTAAAATAAAGTCTGTGATTAATATCCTTTCAATTTTTATTTTTTCAACTAAATACTAAATACGAAATGCGCTTTTTACACTCAGAGCCCCACACTAGGATTTTTTTCTGTGTCGTGGGTTCCATGGACACACACGAGACGAATACACAAACACCCAGACTCAGAACATAAATCTAAACTCATCATTCCGATACCTGTCCAGCCGGGAATTGAACCCGGGACCCCTAGCGTGTCAAACCGGTATGGTAACTGCTCCGCCAAGCGGGTCGTCAATTTAATTATTATTGTCATTATTTTAACTTATTTTACCAAGAAGATAAAACAAAAGCATTGTTGAATTATTAACTGACTTTCTTATAAAATGAATGTTTTTGTGTTGTGTTATGGTAAAAATTCTCTTACAGTATTTTAAAATACTGATCTAAGAATAGACTCTTCAATAAATACTTGACTGCAACATCCAAACTTAGGTACTTCGGTGTCTCCAATCTAGATTCCTGAGACAACAGAAGTTTCTCCGCCTGTCTCTTCGCTTTGTTTCAAAGAGTTACTGAAGACTCTTCACTCGCTACATTTGTACTTGTAAATGTACATCATACTAAGCATACTTTTTCGATGTTATTGGAAACAGTGTTATAAGACATGTGTAAGTTAAACTGTAATTACAAATTAAATGCTTAAGAATCAAAAGATCGAGATCATGCCACCTTCACAGCATTTTTAGCGTGCAACAGTGCATTCTTAAGTTTTGGTCGAAGAGTACGGATGTCAGCTTACTTAAGCAATTTAGTCTTCAAAAATGAAAATGCTTGAATAACCGACTCCAGGTACAAGCCATGATACTGGTTACTACTTCTAATGTCTAAAGGTGCAACAACTACTTACTTCTATCAGCTTAATCGCTTGTTTGCGATTTCAGTGTTACAAAAACTTTCAAATCAAATCAAATATCTTTATGGTGGAATACAGGTAGGTACATGCAGAGTTCTTAAATTATATATTGTTCGCCGTATTCCGGCCACATGGGCATACAATATTATATAACTTTACACGTCATATGCACAATACATGATGTATTAGTCTATTTTCTATATTATTGCGTGCTGTATTTATTGTGCGTTAATTATTCAGTGTGTCTTTTACAAAATACTCCTACGGATAGTCCTATTCCCGATACCAAATTACAAAAAAATACTTTTTTCTCTTATTATTCTAGTAAATCTATACAAAAAAATACTAATTCAGATATTTTTGTCCATAGAATCTGAACCCTGGGTGATTAGTTTTAGATAGTAAGAAACTTTAGCGTAATGTAGAGCAACGTTTTAATGTTCTGAGTAAAATAGATTTTTTGGTGGTACAAACTTTTGTGGTTCGCACCCAGCGACATATATGGTCAACTTCACTGGCAGAAACCACTTATCATCACGTGGACTGCTACTACTGCTGCTACTGTGTAAGGAGTACGAAGTGAGCCGGCAACTATTCCTTTTCACAGAAACACAAGAACTGCTACACCAAAAAGCTGTGGTTTTACTATTAAGTAAATTAATTAGACTAAAGAAAACAAAACACGTAAAGTTTATGTATCTTTTCAATGAACAGATAATGTTTATATTACCTATCTGTATAGAAATTTGGTACAACCCAATATTGTGTCACTGCTGGGCACGCGTGTTCTCTCAGAATGAGAGAGTTTTAAGCCATTGTCCACCGCGGTGGCCAACTGCGAATTGGTGGACTTTACACACCTCCGAGAACTTTTAAATTATTGCATAGCTTTTATCGCAGGCTTTGAGCGCGGTGACCAAATCAAGAAATTCTGTAACTAAAATACCTAACACCACTCACTCCGCCTGCCATGCAGTGCGGCCGAGCGTTTGCTTAACGTGTATGTATATGGTACAAAGCTCGCTTGAATTAATATCAAAGAAAAAAATACTGCATAAATAAATAAATAATTATTATTGCATAAGTTGATAAAAAATGCTATGCAATAGCTTTACCGCGGCAGTTTCCGAGTGCCGCACGTGTTTATTTTTTTAAAGACCTCTCGGGTGTGTAGGTTTCCTCACGATGTTTTTCTTCACCGAAAATCGGTGATAATTAATATAATACTGTGGACGACATACTAATTTGTTACTTCAATACATTAATACAAAGAAGTGAATATTTAATATCTGTATAAAAAAAAAATACAATTACGTGGAGTACTTGCGATAAAATCTCAGATAATGGGCAAATAACCAAAATACACATACTTAAGCCCAGATATGGAGCATGTACTTAGTAAATGAGTTCAGGCTTAAATCTTACTCTAGACGCCCTATCTAAACAGCTGGATATTAATCATAGGGATATTAGTTATCTCTGGCACGCCCTTGAACGTATAACCCAAGGTTATATAAAGGTTGTTCGAAAAAATCTTCTTTAGTAATGAAAAGGGACCTCTAATTTATTATTAGATATAATAAATAAATAATTTTCAGAATAGTAATACAAAACGAAAGAAAAAATAGAAACATTAGCAATATAGTAACAGTGCATTGAATTTCATTAAGGGTTTTCGTTTTTTTCACAAAACTTTTCGTCAAAAATCAAATTTAGTCCTCAGGAGCAGCAAAGTAGTGTCTTCCAGACAAAATCTCTGATACATATATAGTTACTTACAGATATTCACGGCTGGCTGTTACCACTTACGATAAGTATAATATAATAATATATAATAAGTAAAAATACAATAACAACAAGGATGTTACCACCTGCCATCATGTAGACTGAATGTTCTAATTCTACTTCATCTGTTCACAAAGAAAAAAATGTATTTACAATATTTAACAAACTATAATGCTTCCATTTTATATTATAATAGCTGGTAGTAAAAACATAATTCACCAAAATAAATATTTCTTTTTATTTACTTTGGACCTGTCAGTTCGGGAACGGTTGATTATCAAAAAAATACGTCCCGCTCGTTGACTTTGACCCTTTCCATTGACACCCAATTACGAACATCCCTGTGCCTTCTACAAATTGAACCCCAATTTCCCCGCTACTTTATGTATTCATACCCTTTCCATTTATAAATAAGTTGCCTTGTGCCTAAATATTGGAAGACGAGAAAGAAAAGGAAGGCAAGTGAATGTTCCGGAAAAATGATTCTAAGGTATTTTGGGAAGTGTACCATGTAGTTTGACGTGGTAGGTACCGTCGCTACCACTTTCTAGGCTTCTTCTTGTCAATATATTAAGTGGAATACACTGCTGGACTGCTGGTTCCACTTCTCTCAGATTGAGAGAGTTTAGGCCATAGCCCACCGCGCTGGCCAAGTGCGAATCGGTGGACGTTCTAGGCTTAGTTGGTTCTTGTGATTTGGCTGAGAGAATGGGTGCCAACTAATTTACATGAGACAACCATATGAATAGGCTTTTTTCTTCTCAAGGGGGAAACCTTGAACCCCCCCCCCCCACCGGTGACCGTCTAGCCTATGTATTTCAATCTAAGAAGTTTATAGATTTTTTTTTCACTTACTCGAAAGTTTTTCTATACCTATGCCTGAAAGAAGTGACAATATGTTTGGCTCGCTTTGTGATTAACCCTAACGAATAACAGAAGGGCCCCCAGGAGGCATCAAGCGTCATCGTTGCTGTGCCGAGGGAATGTTTTGTGGTCTTTGAGTTACTGACGCCAATTATCCATCAATCGTTTTGAAGAATGTGAACCTTTTACACAACTCTCCATGACCCTTTTACTTTATATACAATAAATACATATTTAGACTTAATTACTTGGTTTTTTTATAAGTTTTTTTTTTTACATATTTAAAGTATATTATTTTTTAATTAAAACTTCTTCCTAATTCATTCATTAATTTGATATTATTATTTTCATTCATTTAATATTAGATTCTTACGATTAGTTGGGACTTGCAAGAAATCAATGCAATATACATATGCCAGTAATTGTACAATACATGTTACTCGTATCTCTACATAACGAATAGACCTTAAATTTTAATCTTAATTATTTAGTCCCACAAGTTCTCTTTAATAAGTATCTTTAACCTTTGCTTCCATCCAATGTTGCAGTTGAAATAATTAAATTTAAATGATAAATTGTTATAAGAAAAACAAATCATAATTAGGTACATACATTGCATACAAGCATTCATTTCAGTTTTGAGCTAATACTGGAAATCCTTTAAAAAAGACCTGTACGATAACCTAAATCTAGTCGTGCAATAAATTAAAAAAAACTTTGCGTCAAAAATCTGAGGTAAGATTCATTCTGATAGAAAATTCTAAGGTAAAATTGGAAACAAATAACAATATTAACCTTATTTACATGTGAAAGAAATCAGCCTTACAGATAAAAGCGACAAAGGCAATATCCACATACACCCTTGTCACTCAATAGTCGGCCAAGTGTAAAATTAAATTCTCACATCATTCTATTTGTACCCAATGTTTGCAATCCTACTAATATTATAAATGCGAAAGTTTGTGAGGATGTATGTGTGTTTGTTATTCTT
The DNA here is from genome assembly GCA_949699795.1 of Spicauda simplicius. Taxonomy (NCBI): domain Eukaryota; kingdom Metazoa; phylum Arthropoda; class Insecta; order Lepidoptera; family Hesperiidae; genus Spicauda; species Spicauda simplicius. The sequence goes on from OX453062.1 coordinate 8,959,634, forward strand.
TCACACAAAAACTACTGAATGGATTTGGTTGAAACTTTACAGTAGTATAGGTTATACATCAGAATAACACATGGACTATAATTTATACCGATTTTTTTGTAATTAGGTTATAATAATAACGAGAAATATCGGGTTAGTCGCGAAAAAAGTTGTCCTCTGAGAGCTATCTTCGCGTACGCTGCCTAAACCGTTGGAGATATCCAAATGTAATGTACGGTGGAATTGTTTGGCTCATATAGATCTAAATAAAAGTCCGCGACAGCATATATCTATATTTTATGTATAACCCACAATAACTCTTTTTATACTTTGAAAATTTAAAAAATATGAAGTTGATGTTTCCATTGGTTTTATACAAACTAAATATTAATCCTTATCAAAATAAATGATTTCAAAAAATCAAGCATCTAACACAGATTAAATCTACTTTTTACACCATGTAAATTGGATAAGTAGTTTAGAAGATATTACGAGTATAACATATTGCGTACTCAATTGATTGACCGGCAGTACGCGCCGTGTGCCGCCGCCGTATACAACGAAGTTCTATGAAATTAATATTTAAATGGTTATAAATCACGGAGCAAAATGGGAAAGGTCGATGTGAATGACGACCCTGTAGTTCCGGGATCAGAACAAGGCTACGGTATCACCTGTCTGTGCTAAGAGGTGGCTAAAATGGGGCTTTCGGGTTTGCGGGCGGCTAGACTGGGAGCTCGAAACACCCAGTCAGCAACTTCGGGAAAGATGTCAGCATGTGTGGTCGCATGCTGTCGTGAGAGCCAGGATGCAAGGAGCTTGAACAGTCCAGCCAGGCGATCCCAGGAAGGATGGTGGTATACGTGAGGTCGCTTAACGTGGTAAAGACTAGATGGAGTGGTGGGCCCAGCCGCTCACTTGGGAGGAGCCCGATGGGGCAATGCACTCAGAGGACTCCAGTTGCGTTCCTTTGAAGATCCCGGAGTCCTGGTGCGATAAGAATCCGACATAACCCTGAGTCGCTCCCACGGCGTATGGTACCTTTTAAAGGTTTCCCCCTCGACAAAAAAGGTCACTAAGAATGAAACAGTGGAAAAGGTTAGATATGTCATTCAATCGTCATCGACCTTTTAATGTTACACAACTCGGCACATCGTAGTTGACCACGCTAGCCAACTGCGCGTTGGTAACCGTCACGCGTTTTGAGACCCTTTCTTAAAACTTTTAATTTCAGAATAAGTATTAATATCCGTTGCCGACAAAACTAATTCAAATTAATATACGTGCATGTGATTTGAAATTTGAACACACAGATTTAGGAAGAAGGGCAAGGGTTCAATCTGAAGTCAATCACAGATGCGTTGCTACTCACGAGGACTTTGATGATCGCCTCATATAAAACCGAGCCGGCAGCCACACCCTTCTAATGAAACACAAGAACTGCTTCACGGTAGAAATAGGTGCGGCGGTGATAACTCCCTGGTTGAACCATTGCTCTACCACCTTACAAACTTTATTTGGCAGACTAAATTCCACGCGAGCGAAGCCGCGGGCAAAAGCTAGTAGAAACATACTTGTAGATAGAATCCAAAATAATTTAGGATATAAAAATGCCATAAAGAACAATTAAATACAAATAACCGGATTTTATTAAAGCTATTGGTCATAACGTGCACAAATAATGAGACAGACTTTTTTTCCAAAAATTAGATTCGGTCTTCCATTAATATATATCATTAATTTGTTTTTGTTTTTACTTAGAAAATTCATAAAAATCTGGGCCAAAAAAATAAGTCTTTTAAATTGTGTGTAGTCTTAAAGATCTAAACGTACGTTAAGTGACAAAGCACTAATAAAAATAAACAAACTTACATAAGACATAATAATATATCTTCCAAAAAATGAACGTATGGAGAATTTTTTAATGTTTTTTCTTGGGTATAGACGATATCTAAATCTTTCGACTAAACTGTTAATGGGTCACCCGATATATTTAAACTTTCCAAACCGTAATGGGCTGCAGTAGTCTAAATTTAGCTGTGACATTCGATTCAAGCTACTAAAAGATAGCTGGAGCACTCAAAAAAATCCTAGTTAAAAGTTTTTAAGGCTTCTTACAAGTGTAACTAATAATCTTAAGAGGAGCACCAACCCAAAGTTCTTAACTTTCAAAAAGTCACCAGAACATATTGAAATTTAAAATTTATCTTACATTAAATTTTTTGTAGATTTTCGGTGATCGATTTGTTACTATGCTATATCATTTTACCTCGTATTACTATAGCCATGATAAAATATCAGACGACCCGCGTGGTTGAGCGGTTACCATACCGGTCTGACACATAATGAGTTCCGGGTACGATTCTCGGTCAGATAGGTATCTGATGAGTTTAGATTCATGTCTTCGGTCTGGGTGTTTGTGTATTCGTCTTGTGTGTGTCCATGGTATCCACGACACAAGAGAAAATCCTAGTGTGGGGCTATGAATGTAGATAGCGTGTGCGTTTTTTATATACTAAAAAAAATTAAACAAAAAAATACAACCGACTTCCATGCCACATAAAAGTAAAAAATAATTTAATTACATGTTGGTTTAGAGCAAACACAGTACTCAGTACATAGTCCCGAAGTCGGCGCTCACCATATTTTGCTGGATCATGACGAAACTACATGTATTTTATATGAGCGCCGACTTCGGAACTATGTACTGAGTACTGTGTTTGCTCTAAACCAACATGTAATTAAAATATTTTTTACTTTTATGTGGCATGGAAGTCGGTTGTATTTTTTTGTTTAAAATTTTTTTTTCACGCTTTTTAGTGACGATAAATTCACTTATACGAGACCGTGTAATACATAGTATCAATAAGACTTCATAGTGCAAGCATAAATGGAAACGTTAATTAAACTCAACCTTAAATGACAAATCAAACAAAAGCCTAAGCGATATCTTACATTACTGTTACAATGCGTATGAACTGAGCGCAACCGCTTGCAGGGCGCTGCCGCGCCCTGCTCGCTTAGTTTTTGTGTTTTCTTTTCTGTTCGAACCTAACCTAACCCATCCAATTTAAAAAGGTTGGTAGTACTCTTGCATCTTCCAGGTAATTGTATTCAAAGTGGAATTTTTGATCATAATTATATTCTCTCCGAAACTCATTGCTGGTATTGTGAACAACAACATTATGTATACGTAAGCACAATATGGCCGATGCCTACGGTTTAAACTTGAAGGACCCCATCATTATCAGGGTTGAGAAGTTGAAGGTCAAAATTATCATGTCATATCTTTGCTTAGTAATCTTATTACATATACGTAAGCACCATATGGCCGATGCTTATGGTTTAAACTTGCAATACCCTGCATCATCAGGGTTGAGGAGTTGAAAGTCAATTTTCTTATCATACGTTTTTGCTTTGTAAATATATTACATATCCATAAGTATCAAATGGCCAACGCCTATGGTTTAAGCCTGAAGTACCCCTGCATCATCAGGGCCGAAGAGTTGAAGGTCAACATTATCATGTTATATCCTAATTTAGTAATCTCATTACATATACGTAAGCACCATATGACCAACGCCTATGGTTTAAGCTTGAAGGACCCCAGCATTATCAGGGTTGAGGAGTTGAAGGTCAAATTTTTCATGTCATATCTTTTCTATGTAATCTCATCGCATGCACGTAAGCAACAGATCCCCAACTTCTATGGCTTGGGCTTACAGTACCCTGCATCCTCAGGGTTGAGGAGTTGAAGGTCAACTTTTTTATCATACGTCCTCACTTTGTAAATATATAACATACCCATAAGCATCAATAGGCCAACGCCTATAGTTTAAGCCTGAAGTACCCCTGCATCATCAGAGTTGAGGAGTTGAAGGTCAAATTTTTCATCTTTTATCTTTGCTTAGTAATCTTATCAGATATACGTAGCGATCATGTAGATAACGCTTATAGTTTAAGCTTGAAGCACCCCAACATTATCAGGGTTGAGAGGTTGAAGGTCCAATTTTCCACTGTATACAACCATTTTTCTAATGTTCTACCTTACATTTTTTAAATATCATTTTAAATGCGTAAGGATGAAATAGCTAAGTTTTATGGCTTAGGCATTCAATACCCCTGCATCATCAGGATTGAGGAGTTGAAGGTCCAATTTTTCGTTGTATACCTTTGCTTAGCAATGTTATTACAAATCCGTGAGCAACAAATGTCTAACGTTTATGGTTTAAGCCTGCAGTACCCCTGCATCATCAGGGTTGAGGAGTTGAAGGTCAAATTTGTCATCGTACATCTTTGCCTTGCTATCTTATTATATATCCGTAAGCAACAAATGGCCATCACTTACGGCTTGGGCTTACAGCACCCTGCATCATCAGGGTTGAGGAGTTGAAGGTCACTTTTTTTTCATGTGTCTTTGCTTAGTATTGTTATTACAAACTCATAAGCACCAAATGGCCAACCTCTATGGTTTAGGCTTGAGGCACCCCTGCATCATCAGGATTGAGGAGTTGAAGGTCAAATTTTTCATCACATGTTTCTGCTTAGTAGTCTTATTACATATATGTAAGCACCAAATAGCTAATGTTATAGTTTCGGATAGCTGTAACCCTGCATCATCAGGATCGAAGAGTTGAAGGTCAAATTTTTCGTCAACCTATATAAGCATAGATATATAATACATATTCTAAGTTTCATAAGAATCGATTCGGCAGAAGCCGAGTTATCTCAAATTATCTAAAAAACTTGAGGAGTGGTGGTGGTTTCCCCCCCATAACTCAAAGAGTTAAGCATCACAGCATACCCATGTCCAAGAAAAAAAGTTGCGTGACAAAATTTCCTATCAAATGAAAGAAAGAAAATGGAAATCGGTTAAGAAACACCCAAGTTATTTAAGATTTTAAGAAACCGTCATTTTCCAATTTTCCGGGAAAACCGCCGGAAGGTTTTCATTTTCCTCAATATGGGACTGCCTGTGAAACTAGCCGCATACAATGTCGTATGAATCGTGTCGGTAGGTCGACGATTTCTAGCCATTTCGCCCGAACATACATAAAAAAAAAAAATAATAATAAAAAAAAAAAAAAATTCGTGACGAATAGATAACCTCTTTCCTTTGGGAAGTCGGTTAAAAAACGAGCTAGTAGTATCGAAAACTGTTGTTTTAAATTATTACAACTAATGTCGTACTTGACATAATAATAAGAACAATGCACAAGGAAATAAAATAACAGCTATGTACTTATAGGGGATCTATGAACCATACGGTTATTAAATTTTAGCTATTTATTGAATACGAAATAAAGTCAACCACTTTAATTTTAGTCCATTAAAATAGCCTTATCTTAGTGCTTATACTGAGAACAAATTAAGATCTCTGAATTTTAGAAATAGAGAATCTTAAAAGAGTTATACAAATATACGTATAATTAGCTTATAATTACTTTGTTAGTTGTTGTCATTAATTTCAATACATAAATTGTAAGTTGTACTTTTCAACTTATTACACCTCAGTTCTCTACACAATATTACAATTAAGGAAACGTTCAAGATCGAGTGATGAAGATACTAGTATTTAATATTCAAGAAACAAAGATATCTCTAAGAACTTATATTCAAATTCTATTTGACAAATAGTACTACAATCTCCCTCGGGAAGACAGTACCGATGAAGTTTGATGACTGAAGTCAAACCATTATGGCTGAACTTCGACAATTATATCGCTGATTCATCAATTGATGTTGGCATATTGAACTTTCTGCTTTCATCTCAATGGATGACGAAGTAGGTCGTAAAATACAATAGAAAATGTATAAAATAAATCTTTTGATATTCTTCATTTGCAGTAATTTTGCTGATCAATGTTACATAATGAATTGTGAGATTCCGATGATAATGATAAATACACTTACATAAGCAAACATAAATTACCAGAGAACTTTGTCTACCTATAATGGACTTTCTGGTACAGGACAAGTGACTATGGAAACTCCTAAAGTTATTTGTTTATTAAACTAAGTCCTTGCGTTGCATTATTATTATAATTAATATAACTGACATTAGTTGAAAATGTTATTTAAAAGAAAATATGAATATTTAAAAAAAGAACTCGATAATTTCAAATAACTTTTTGAAGTATACAGCTGAAAATGAACAAATTAACAGTCTACTGAAAACATCACTTTCGACCGTTTCTATTGGATGGATTGGATAACAGATTGATAATACTTTAACAGGATAACTTATATACTTAATACAAGCTGGACGTCAACAAATTATTGTCCCACTGCTGGGCACGGGTCTTCTCTCGAGAGAGTTTAGGCCACAGTCCACCGCGCGCTGGCCAAGTGCGAATTGGTGAAATTGGTGAAACCTACGGTACTACTCCATAAAAAGGGTAGAACACCCCGTGTTTTGCCACTGCTGTAGCGCTAATTTCATGAGGAATTTCAACTTTGCCCTCAGCGGACAAAACTACCTGTGACTACTTAAGAAATATGTTTATTAAACAAGTATTTATATTTTATTTATATATTATATCTAGTTTGTGCACACTGGATTTGCTTTTATATACCCTTTCCTCTCACAGGGCTGCTGGAAGAAATTTAATATTGGAATAAGTAGCCCTTTGTACTATGTCTATTTTAAATATGTTTCCTTATTATGTGTCCGTGTACAAAAACTTATAAATAAAATAAAATAAATAAATTCGGTTATATGTTAACTTACTGTATATCTACATTTTCTGTATTAAACCATTACAGAATAATACTTTTAGGTCGCCAGTCTCCTTATACTAAATAAATAGAGGATAACCAAACAAATTCGCATTAACCGTACCATCCTTATCAATCAGGATTTCGGGTAGTCGGAACAACATGTCAATAAAATCATTGTTTGAATATTTCGTAGCAAAGAATAAACAAAACAAATTCGAGTAACGTCGCCTTCCTAAACAATACAAGGGCACGTAAACAGGACAGTATAAGAAATATTTATAGGCAATAAATGACGAACGTGTTATCGTGACGGCGATCTGGCGAGCTTGCGGTAGTAAATTTAATTTGGTCAGCCAGTATTGTCGCCAGGCATCTTGAATTTTATGGATAAATACCATAAAGAGTAGATGTGTACTATGATATATTGTAGCTTATACTAAATAAATACAATAATTTACTGGAAGTATGATAAAAATTAAACGACTTCTGTTTTTATCTTATTAGTGAACAGTGCAGTAAGGAGCACCATGTTTAGAAATCTAGGCCATATTTTAACAAATCTGTATCTTGAAGCTAAAGTTCATTAATTTTGAATTATTTGGGGTATTCAAGGTGGTAGAACCAGTGTAGTTCGACCGGTGAAGTACCACCGCCACACCTATTTCTGGCGTGAAGCATTTCTTGCGTTTCGATAGAAGAATGTGGTTGCCGGCACACTTTTACATGAGGCGACCATCATAGTCCTCGGGAATAGCAATGCATCTGTGTTTGGCTTCAGATAGAACCCATGTTCTATATGAAGGTGATTACAGATGTCCATGAGCGGCAGTGACCACTTACCATCAGGTGGACTGCATGCTTGTTTGCTACTTCAGTCAAATAAAAAAAAAATATGGTTCATACAAAACAGAGATTTGTATTTTAAAAGCTGTTTGTTGTCGATAAAACAAATTTGAGTTACATTCGAAATATTAATTGAAAGAAGATTTAAATTCAATCACCTATTTACGTTATAAATGTAGAGTGCAAACAGAAATTTAAATGAGGTTGCGGCTCCATTTCACTGCATTGTATATCTATCGACTCAAATTACGTTAATGTACCTAATGAATCATTGCGTATAAGTTTTAAATTAACAAAATAATTAAACTGCGTTTCGTCTAGAAATTAAAAATTAACTTTGCGATGATATTTAGGGGATAATTTGGCCGATCTCTACATTTGAAAAACTTTTGAAGATACTTTAACATCTTTATCGACAATATTATGTCTTCAATATATGCTTTTAGTTCTGATGTGCTATTATTTGACGACTTGTGTGGCAGAGCGGTCACCGTAGCGATCTGACACGCATTGGTTTTGGGGTTCTATTCCCGGCCAGACATTTTAATGATGAATTTAGATGTCTGTTCTGGGTCAGGATTTTTGTTTATTCGTCTTTGTGTGTCTATAGTACCTGCGACTCAAGAGAAAATCTTAGTGTGGCAGCCCCACACTAAGATTGAGTATAGAGTGTTTGTTAGTGAAAAACAATGTTTAATACCGAATATATCGTTGAAGATATCGAGACAATCCCATTGAGTTTATGGTACCTGGTATCACTAAACTTGACGGAAGCCGAATAGACTTCGCAGACGGGTATTTCCCAAGAGCCTGCTGATAAACGCAGCACGTTGACGTTATATTGTTATAGGCAATTCACGTTCAGGCGATAGAAATGATAATAAAAATCAGACTTCTACCATACTTTTTACTAAATCAGTAGTTATGTTACTATCTTTGAAAAGATTTATGTAATGTTGAGATATTTCTCTTAAAACTGAAAGAAAAATTAAGGAAATGTTTTAATAGGTTAATAGAAAACAGCACGAGACTGTTATGAAAAAAAAATACAAATATGCATTTGAAATCTTTAGTGCGCAATAGAAAAATAGCTTAACTAATATAACAACTAACTGTTATTTTAATACTTATGAGTATAACAGCTTAAAACGTATATTTCGACAACCCATTCTAAATATATTTCCAAATAATTCCAAAGCAAACTTTCTCTCAAAGTACTCTTTCACCAAATAATATTATAAATATGGCATTATTTGTTCAACAAACATTTAGTTAAAACGCTATCTGAATTTTATTTGCGTAGTGATTTTTTCAGGTTTTATTCTATGGAAATAAACAAATTAGCTTATAGATTATAAGAATAACTAATAAACTACAACAATTTTGCCTTAAAAAATTACAAATAACACAAAGTATAGTTAAAAAGAAAAAATATGAATCGATCTCCAAATACAAAGTAGAGGACCAAGAGGCTGGCAGATTTAACACAACTTTCATCCATCTCAAACAGTGGCGGATTTGACCTTAGATTATTGCAATAAATAAATTATTCAGATAAAAAAAAATATATATTAATCAGATAGAAAGAAATACAAGGTCCCAAACATTTTAGAGGTCATGACATAGGAATGCCAACAGCATTTCACAAACTAGGGGCGCCATTAAAGGACAAACGTCGTCAGAGGGCAGGGAAGAATGTGAATGCCGAGGTATTTTCGTGGTCCTCGGAACGGAAATTTTGAGTAAAATTATGCGGATAAAACATATAGTAAAGTAAGCGACATTACTACAAGAACATATCTTTTTTCACTTTATTTTCGAAAAAGACTATTATTCCGGTTTTTTTTGTTTTATTTGGCTGAAGTAGCAAACGAGCATGCAGTCCACCTGATGGTAAGTGGTCACTGCCGCTCATGGACATCTGTAATCAACTTCATATAGAACATGGGTTCCATCTGAAGTCAATCACAGATGTGTTGCTACTCCCGAGGACTATGATGGTGGCCTCATGTGAAAGTGTGCCGGCAACCACACCCTTCTATCGAAACGCAAGAAATGCTTCACGCTAAATATAGGTGTGGCGGTGGTACTTCCCCGGTCGAACTACACTGGTTCTACCACCTTGAAAAAAAAATTTGAAATTTTATTTATGTGAAATTGATTACATCTTAAGTTATTCGGAGTACACTTTCTGTTACATAATTCAATAAATCGCCACATTTTCCTTTCGGCGACGCTTTTACTGTGACCTTATTAGTCGAGAAAAGTTTTCTTACCCCGAGTGTCATTTAAGAATTTACGGCTCTATTATTTCCTTCGCTTAAGTCAGTACGAAGACAAGTGACGGAAAAAGTACTTTACGTCCCTGTGCATGTTCCCGGAAGAAATATTAAGAAAACCAACCATTTTATTACACTTCATAAATCTATCGCGAAATAAAATTTATCACGGCTACAGGAAAGCAAACCGAATCGGATTAAATTGAAAATAAAAAATGTACGAAGCATTTGAGCGATGTAATAAAATTCTACTTCAGATTATGGTTTATTTTTAAAATGAATCTAAGCGTTCTCTACTGTTGAAAACACGCAAATTCACGCGTTATCGGTTAAAAATAAACCGTTAAATATTTGCTTTAAAATTCTACGTTCGATTTCCTATCACAATTGTTGAACATACAAATGAAATAAATACACATTTAAAACTACATAGCGTATTGTAAGACCTTTGATCCCAAAGCAGGGACTGTATTTTCGAACAAGAAGTCCGAAAGCCCCGAGTGGCCAATAAAACAGCTACTTCTCTCACGCTGATTGGCTCGCTCGATCAAACAGAGATCGACCCTTGTCCGGGTTAACTGCGCGTGACGCAATGCACCAACAGTATTCGTATTTTTAAATGGCAAGAATAATTCTATAAACGTTTCAATAAAAATGTATTGTGCGATTGCTACGTCTAATTATTGGTTACTAATTGGTTGATAACTCAAAGCTTATTACTAATCGTATTAAGTACATTTGCGAAGACTACCTTAAGAGTTGATAGATGCCCTTTTCTGTTTTGTTTTTATATGACACGAAAGTAGCGAACGAAAATGCACGCCACATGGTAAGTTTGTAGGTGGTAAAACCAGAGTAGTTCGACCGGGGAAGTTCCACCGCCACACCTATTTCTAGCGTGAAGCATTTTTGCGTTTCTATGGAAGAGTGAGGTTGCCGGAATTTTTATATGAGGCAACCATAACAGTCCTCGGGAGTAGCAACGCATCTGTGATTGACTTCAGATAGAACCCATGTTCTATTTGAAGTTGCTTACAGATATCCATGGGCGGCAGTGACCACTTACCATCAGGTGGACTGCATGCTCGTTTGCTACTTCAATCAGATAAAAAAATGGCCACTGTCGCCAATGAAAATCTGTAATTATGATAAGATGAAAGTCTTACCTGAGATTAGCCACAGATACGATGCTACTACTGAGGACTAAGTTAGGATGACTTAGTACGTCTTCCTTACCATCCCTTCGTACGGTGGGTCGGTGGTGTTTTCGAAATCGAATCACAAAGGGTTTTGCCACCCTTAATTAGAGTAATGGTTTTGTTATTTGTTTGGAAAGGGATGCAAGGTTGGATTTAGACCAATTGAATATTTCTACGTAGTATCACTTAATAGAAAGCATAATCCAATTGTTTAAAGTGTAATAGACATCAGTCTGAAATATCTGTTTATAATACCTTGAAAATTCCTCACATTCCCCAAATACCTTACTAAATTAGTAGCCCTGCCACTGAAATATCTGCCTCAGTTTTCAAAATAGAACACATTCGGACTGAAACAGAAATATTTGGACCAAGGTAATAACGAATTTGTATAAAGAGGACCAAATTCATAGGATTGTCTGATTAACCTTGTCTAACCCACGTAAGTAGGTTATTTATTGAAGTTCATACAATATTGTTAGTGATTACTTATTACCTATTTTAGTATCGTCTCTCGTTAACCCATTATTGGCCCACTGCTGGGCACAGGTCTTCTCTCACAATGAGAGAGTTAATGCCATAGTCCACCACGCTGGCCAAGTGCGAATTGGTGGATGTTAGTATCACTGGCATAAATATAAGGGTTGATTATATTGATATGTATCGCGTGTCATACGCGTTTATTATTAAATTTACGAATTTGTGACACACATGATGAAGGGTACAAACATGAATTTTATGTATCTCGCCTCAAGACGAGGTTTGTTTCCATATGTGAGTCTGTAAAACTCTGTAGTAAAACGTTCTTGTTTTATGGAATATTCTTAAACGCGACATAATATTTCCAAGTACACACAATAGCCGTATTCTGTTGTAATTTTGTATATATGAAACATAGTGATAAATTTTAAAATAGATACGAATGAAAAGGCTCATTGAAATGTTAAACTTGTAAATTTCAACATTTTATCTCACGCTATCACTTTAATGTGACGTCAATAGATGATGTATTTGTATGTATTAAATTTTAAAAAAAGTATCTAAAACTAATTTATTTTTATTCATAGCGAAACATTAAGCATTGCTTTGTTAAATATTATTCCTAATTGTTACTATACGTAGTTTAAAATATTATTTATTTATTTATTTACACTATAAACATTGCTGATATAAATTCCAATTCGTTTATAGGCTTGCAATGTACATTCCTGCCGTCTCGCGAAATTCAGCGAGGGATGTTCAAAAAATGTCAACACTTGGATTCCACTCCACTTAGCCATTGAGCAAGTATATAAATAAAAAAAGTTTATTAAAGTTTTTTAGTTAGTTGGTCTATCTTTCTTATAACCACAACATATTTATTACTGTTAATATAATTTTGTGGTACCTATATTTGACTGAATTAAAATATCAATTCAGTAACATGCGTTATTCAATTCATTTAAATTTTACATTTAGGGCTTAATATAATTCTGCAATTGTTAACAATATTTCTATTATCAACATAGTTAAATTAATATCAATATCATAATGTAAATATTGCGTAGTTTGACGATTCAATTATTGCTTTCAACATCATTAATTTCAAATTGCTTCATCACAATTTCGCTACTACCTCTTCCTCAATTAACGCAATGTGCATTGTTTTTGCCTCAATTCAATCTACGAAGCTTCAACACCGTCGGAACAAATTACCCAAACCCGAGGAGAATAATGGAGGAGATTATCTCCCCCCATTGAAAATATCGCCGGAATAGGTCCTGGAGTTATATAAAATTGGCAGCCGGAATTTTTTTGTTTCTTGAATTCTTATCTTCTTTCCCATTTTTACAATTTTCAGTATCAGTAAAAGTGGTAGAACCAGTGTAGTTCGACCAGGGAGGTACCACCGCCACACCTATTTCTAGCGTGACGCATTTCTTGTGTTAAGATAGAAGGGTGTGGTTGCCGGCACACTTTCACATGAGGCAACCATCATAGTCCTCGGGAGTAGCAACGCATCTGTGATTGACTTCAGATTGAACCCATGTTCTGTATGTAGTTGATTACATCCATGGGCGGCAGTAACCACTAACCATCAGGTGGACTGCATGCTCGTTTGCTACTTCAGTCAGATAAAAAAAAACATTTCGTGAGTATTTTTCCTTTTGAGTTATGGAATCAAAATTATGGTGCAATAATATTTAACTTTATCAAACGAATTATTTTTTGTAATATTATAGCGGCGGTTATGCGTCAAGGCTCGAACCACAAAATGTCCACTTCAGAATACGAATATGATTATGAATTAAGCAAAGATCCGAAATATTAACTTTAATAAATTCGTCGTTGTGTAACCTTTCATCTCGTATTATACGCCTAATTATGAAGCTTTATCTCAGCATTTATTATCCTTTGTCAGGCCCTTAACATTTGAAATATTATGTTAAAGGTCAACATATAAATAGCCTACCTACTAATGACGGAACTTAGAGACAGTATACAGCGGTCGATAATCTTCTAGCGTCTTGTGGTACATGGTAGCTACACAAAATAATGACGAATTATTATATCGGCATTAAGCGATAAATGGACATACATACTAATATCATAAATGTTAAACTGTCTTTCTTCGTTCCTCTTTCACGTCGCCACATAGCTATTATATGATATGGTTTATATGCTGGGACATAGGAGGGCGGAGACTGACGTGGGCTACTTTTTACCGCGCTCTCTCATTCCCATGAGAATATCGATGTGTTGTTAGTCGATACATATTTAGTAGTTCCAGACGTTGTTAATACATGGCGTTAGTGAAATTCATTTGCAAGCTATCAAATGCTAATGTTAATTCCCTTTGACCGTACATGCTAAGCCGCGGGTAAGAGCTATTAGCTACATACAAACGCACATACATACACTCAGGATATATTACGCTCCTTTTCAAGCAGTCGGGTAATTAATAGGTAAAAATAAATAAAATAGTCTCTAAAAGAATGTGAAAAAAAGGAGTTAAGAATGAGATTTTTAAATTGAAAGGTTTTATAAAGACCCGTAGCACGTTAGTAGTGCCTCAAGAAGCTTGCAGCCTGCAAGCTACCAACCCCTGGTTTAAGTAAATGAAGTTGCCTAGAAGAAGAGTTTGCAGTATTTTTTGTAATATTCCGTGGTTACGATGTAATTATGACTGCATTTGTTTTATTGTATTCTCGGTCTATGAAATCTGCTAAGCTTTTAAACGTCCGCTTCATTTTTATGCAGTTTTAACGCAATGGAAAAAATATTTTGTGCACAGAATTTAACAGAACTCCGCTTAGCCTATTCACAAACTAACAGCTGTATATTTGTTTAAACAAATAATATTTCAAATTAAAAATAATATTTCAAATTAGATTTCATGAATTAAATAACGTGTCAATTTTAAGTTTAGTTATGAATAACCGGGAACTAACACCACTAATTGGGTATCTAACTAATAACATTACAGCTCTGCTTCGCTGAGTTTCGCTAAATTCTCTGAATGAAACAATATTTAAGCAATCGTTGAATTTCGCAGAAATTTCTCTATCAACACCTGTATTTTATGTTTAAGTAATATTTTACGAGATATACATATTATGTTGTAGTTTAACATTACTAATATTTTGATCAGATAGACTTCAAACTCATTTTCATGTTTTGCCTTTAATGATCACAGTTTTTTTTCTATAAAATTATATTAAATAACTAATCAAGAACTTTTAAATATAGTTATAAAAGTAATCAACGTATTATTGGATTTTAGAGTGATATTATCGCAGATACATTTTATCATGTTATGGGTAAGCACATTATAAAAATACACATACATACATATTCCACATATTAAAATGCATTTGAAGCATATTTCGAATGGATATGAAATAAAATTTAGCTCAATTTTGACGTAGATTAATTATAAAATCATTATAATTTAATCATCATAGTTAGCAACGTGTGTACAACCAACCTCAGGTAAAAGGCTAATCTTATCTGGCTTACTACGAATATCCATGAGGCGACAGCGGTAGTAGGTGAAGTGTACAATATTTGTTTACCACCTACATATACCTTTTGTAGAAATCAGCTGTAAGGCTAAGGTAAATTGTGTAAAATAGCTATAAGTATTTAAATATGCACGATATTAAATACGTGGAAGAAAAACATGGATATGTTGTTAATACCTAAATACTGTAATGGGTTCATCGCTTTTATTTTTAACCATTTTATTTAACCATCTACAAATGATACAGGAAAATCTAGTAAGGTCGATTATAGTTTAACTCTACTTAACCTAAGTACTCAAATGGACAGTTTAATATTTTAGAACAATTAGTCACTTTTCCAAGCAATAAATATTAACTTCTAATCTCCACTGTGAATAGAATTGCGTGTCTTCCAGAAGGAAATTTATACAATGTAATTTCCCTTTATTTTGCTTGTAAAGTACAGCTAATACATGCTGATTAACATAGTTCACGACACGAAGACACGAAGGACGAAGACACGAAGGACATGCATCAGTTGCATATTTACAATTCGCAAAAACTGTTTTCAGGTGTCCCATTTATGCTCAGCTTGCCCATCTATTTTATACGATTACGAACTTTAATCAACTTCCAAAACACTATCTTAAATTAAAAAAATATACTCGTAATTAAACCTTGCAGTATTTCAAAGTGAAGCAGACGGATTTAGAGTAATGTAGAGAATTTAATTCCCGTCGCGGTGTTACAAATGTAATCGTATTTACGTGTTCTTTCTTTTGCATACTTTACACTTGCCTTGCATTTGTCAACGTCAAAGTATTAATTAGTTTAGCATAGCATAGCATTAGCAAAAGTTTCAAATATAATTCAAATATAATTCAAATTGAATATCGTACAAGACTCAAGTGGCTCCCAATTCGTCTTCGTCGGAATACTCATATTCTTTCTGCTTTGTACTGCGTCATGTTTAATCCAAACAGTCCAAACTACTTAAAGGAAAGATTTAAATACCTCCATCTCTCTCATGACACTCGCCTTCTTCGTTCAAATGAAAATCTTTCCCTTTTAACTCCCTCCTGTTCTTCATCATTCTATGGAAAATCTTTTACTTCAGTGGCTGTGCGCTTATGGAATTCCTTACCGATTGTCATCCGTCGCGCACAGTCACTTGATTCTTTTAAAAAACAAGTAAAGGACTTCTATCTTTCCCTATAATCGGCTTCTTATTTTATTGATCTTCTCGTTTCTTTATTTTATTGTATCTCCGCTGTCCCTGCACTTCTTCTTTTATTTCTATCCTTTATTTCTCTAACGTCTAGCTGCTGATATATTTATGTTTCTATTAAGTCGATATGTATTCTTCTGTACACCCCTACCCTCTCTTGCATTTTAAATGTTTCCTTTAGCCACAAAGGTTGTCTGGAAGAGATCACTATCTAAGTGATAAGACCGCCTTTTGTACATAACATTATGTATCTTTTGTTTTTGTTACATATAAATTGGTGTACAATAAAGAAATTTTGTATTGTATTGTATTGTATAATTCTTGAATCATTCTGAATGTGTTACGATATTTGAGAAAGATTAGTTGACAGTTCATCCAAAAATAAAATTATCTTACAATTGATGTGTTATATCAAATCGGTAATAAGACCAAATTCTAAAAAAATCTGATGTAAAGAAAAGACATGGACGCACATAAGGTAAATATGATGAACGTATATGGAATATTAATTGTTTAATCATATGTATGTAGGTATCTTCTATCTACAGGGAAACACGCTTAGCGGCAGATTACCCGAAAGCGTTCAAATAATTATATGTATTTATTAGTGACCAGAAAGGTAAATATAAATTTTCATGCATTTGCTCAATATTATGGGATATTCAAACAATCTTAAATCCCTAATTTCATCCTCTTGCTTATCTGCATCTTAAATACTGCTCGTCTATATTAAAATTAATTTAATCTTACATACATGAATTACCACTTTTGTGCAAATGATTTGCTAAAAGTAATAACATATATGACCCATTTTTTAAATTAGAATGCTATGTAACATTTTTTGAAATTTTCAAACAAATTTTCAACCCCTCCATACTTCTTTTAGGAGTGGAATTTAAAAAACTTCCTTTATCAATAAGTAAGTAAAGAGATTAAAACCGTACCCGATAAAAGGCTGGTACGCAACAAATACGAACAAAAAGTTATGGAAATTATATGAAAGGTTATTACAAAAGCGATTTTGTTTCAGATTATATCTTACAAAGTAAGTAAAAGGTTAAATATGTTATAAATTTAGAGCACGTTCATTGGACCCCACTCTAAATATTCACACCGGCTCTTACTTCACGACACACATCGGAATTTCGTAATAAAATTTCCGTAGTTTAAGGCAACGACTATAACCTTACGATAGTACGATTCGTCGTTAAGTGTTAATTGCAGAACTTTTATTAATCTTCTTCTTCTATCTATACTATAATAAATCTGTAAGAGGTCGCTGTCTGTACATGGAATAAATTTAGGTGAAAACCATTTCTAGAGGTCTTTAATACGATATAGAACCCAAAATAATGGTTTTTAGAAATCTTTTCTGTTTGTCTGTTTGTCTGTTTGTCTGTTTATCTGTTTGTCTGTTTGTCTGTTTGTCTGTTTGTCTGTTTGTCTGTTTGTCTGTTTGTCTGTGTGTTTGAAAACGCTAATCTCAGAAACGGCTTATCCAATTTGAATATAATTTTCACGGATGTGTTGTGGGAAACTTCACTTAACATTTAGTGTTTATTTTATTTAAATCGGTTTATAAATAAAAAAGTTATATCAATTTAAAACTACGCAGTATTTATTCTGTGTTCGATAAGTGTTATTAAGATAAGTAACTGCATAGTTGAATTGGTTGAACTAAACATGTTATGGTCTGTAAAATGTAATCCTTTGTTATGTAATATTTTTGGTTATGTGTGTACCTATGTTATTTGATACTATACAATTCTAAATCTCTATATCTATTTATACTTATATAAAAATGTTAATAAGATAAGTAACTGCATAGTTGAATTGGTTGAAACTAAACATGTTATGGTCTGTAAAATGTATTCCTTTGTTATTTATTTTTTATTGGTTATGTGTGTACCTATGTTATTTGATACTATACAATTCTAAATCTCTATATCTATTTATACTTATATAAAAATGTTAATAAGGTAAGTAACTGCATAGTTGAATTGGTTGAAACTAAACATGTTATGGTCTGTAAAATGTATTCCTTTGTTATGTATTTTTTATTGGTTATGTGTGTACCTATGTTATTTGATACTATACAAATCTATATCTCTATATCTATTTATACTTATATAAAAACGAAAGGATGCTCTCTCACTCATCTATTGAATAAACATCGTAGAGCCTAAACTGCTAAAGATACGAATATGATTTTTACTAGGGGTTCCTTTTATGACGTAGACATCAGTTAAGAATGAATTTTCTGATCCCCCCCCCCTCCAAATTTAACCCAAATAGGAGATGTAAGTTTGTATGAAAGTCAGTCAATTTTGAGGCCACCTCAATAAAATTTAGTATTTCGCTCTGATTTTTATGTTAAAACATAGTTTTAAACCGACTTCCAAAAAGGAAGAGGTTATCAATTCGTCTGTATTTTTTTTTTATTTTATATTTGTTACTCGATTTCTCCTCACTGGGTGAACGGATTTGGATGATTTTTTTTTTCATTTGAAAGGTAGTGCGTGTCATGGTGTGGGACCCCATTTATTTTTAGTTCACGTTTGCGGTGGCATCCATAAGAAAAGCGCATAAGTCTGATATTTGCATTAACGATGTGCGCGATAAATAGATGAATAACTCAATTTCCCGCCAACCGATTTTGACGATTTTTCTTTTATTTGAAAGAATGTACTTCAAGGGTACTCTGATGAATTTGATACGGTTCTGATCATAGGATCTATTTCTTTGAAGCAAATTAACGAAATTAGCGATACTCGGCCAAACCTAAGCTGTAGGAGTCCCATTGGGTTGAATGTAGAATGAGATTACTAAGCAAATATTTCCTAAAAAAATTGACCTTCAACTTTTTAATCCTGATGATGCAGGGGTACTGCTAGCCTGAACCGTAGAAGTAAGTCAATTTGTTTTTATAGATATATAATAAGATTGTTAAACAAATTCATGGGACAAAAATTTGATCTTCAACTCCTCAACCCTGATGATGTAAGGGTATTTCAAGACTAAACCGTAAGAGTTGGCTATTTGGTACTTACGGTTATGTAATAAAAATACCAAGCAAAGATACACGGTAAACATTTTGACCTTCAACTACTCAACCCTGATGATGCAGAGTTACTTCAAGCCTAAGCCATAGGAGATGGCTATTTGGTGCTTTCGGGTATGTAATATGATTACTAAGCAAAGACACAAAATGAAAATTTCGACCTTCAACTCCTCACCCCTGATGATGCAGGATACTGCTAGCCTAAACTATACGAGATGGGCATTTGGTGCTTTCAGGTATTTAATATAATTACTAAGCAAAGACACATGCTGAAAATTTTGACCTTTAACTCCTCAACCCTGATGATGCAGGGGTACTTCAAGCCTAAGCCATAGAAGTTAGCTATTTAGTGCTTTCAGGTATGTAATATAATTACTAATCAAAGTCACAAGATGAAAATTTCGATCTTCAACTCCTCAAGCCTGATGATGCAGGGGTACTTCAAGCCTAAGCCATAGAAGTTAGCTATTTAGTGCTTTCGGGTATGTAATATATTTACTAAGCAAAGACACAAGGTGAAAATTTTGACCATCATCTCCTCAACCCTGATGATGCAGGGGTGCTTCAAGCCTAAGCCATAGAAGTTAGCAATTTAGTGCTTTTGGGTATGTAATATAATTACTAAGCAAAGACACAAGATGAAAATTTCGATCTTCAACTCCTCAAGCCTGATGATGCAGGGTACTGCAAGCCTAAGCCATAGGAGTTGGTCATTTAATGCTTTCGGGTATGTAATATAATTACTAAGCAAAGACACATGATGACAATTTCGACCTCAAGCTCTTTAGCCCTGATAATGCAGGGTACTGCAAGCCCAAGCTATAGAAGTTGGGTCGCAAGTGCTTACGTATAAGTAATAAAATACTAAGCAAAGACACGGGATATTTTTTTTTTTACCTTCAACTACTCCCTGATGATGCGAGATAGTGCAAACCTAAATTATAAAAGGTAGTCACATAATGCTTACGGTTGTTTTTAGTATATATTATGAGTTTAATGACAGCTCATTAAACTGAAATGTGATTAATAAATTAAACTTCAATTCATCAACCCTGATAATCTAAGTACACAACCTACTTAAGCCGTATGAGTTTGGTACTTATTGATTACAATACATTTTACAACCCGTTCCTGAGAGAACATTATGATGAAAAGTGTCACTTTGAATACCTAAATCCTGAAAATGCAGGAGTATTGTCATGTTATTGTTAAGAGTTGGATTTAGCTGTAGCTTTTTAAACAGGATGGGTTAGGTTAGGTTGGAACATAAAAGAAAACATAAAAAATAAGCGAGCAGGCAGCGCCCTGCGAGCGGGTGCGCCCTGTTCGTATGTCTTCTGCTTTACAAAGAACAATGCGGGATTTACGCACACAATAGCCCGATGCACCTCTTAAAAGATCTTATCTTTGCCACATGAAACAAAATATGAACTTAGAATATATGTCGCTGTTCAGTGATATTCCATTTTTCTAATGATTTCTTTGTTATCCGGAAAAGTTAAAATCAATCTTTATATCGATACGTCTTCGTTTAAATGTGGAGGAATTGGTTGAAAAAGTATATCCCGATATTGTTAATACAACCAATAACACTATAAATTGGTTCTTAAAGACGGCTATATACCCACCCACCAATGAACGTGTCGTTAAAGAAATATTTTTTTTTTCAAAATGGATGGAGGAAGCATTATCCAACAGAATTTTTGAATTCTTTAATGCCTTCCGGAATTCCTGAACACAAATTAATATTAAAAGTAGGTTTACCTATAATCTTACTTAGAAACATGAATCTGCCAAAATTACTTCAAATAGTATTTACCAGTTCGGAAAAGTTCAAATCAATCTTTATAATCGATACGTTTTGGTTCAAATGTGGAGGAGTTTATTGAAAAAAGTATCCCGATAGTGTGAATTAGACCACTAAGAATGTAAATTGGTTAAAAAAGCGGTTTACAATATTAGAATTCGTCTAATTTAAAAAAATACATAAAAATACGTTCCTACCCACAAATACACACTTTAAATTCGTTTTTCACTCTGTGTTTGACCAGTTAAGGTCTTGAGCGGCCAAACCGATTATAATGTTACTACTTTTTATCATAGAATTCCCACGGTGTCGAGATTTGCGCGAGAAAAACTTTGTGACACGTTGATTTGCACGCGGGCAAAGCCGCGGGTACAGCTAGTACTATAATAAATCTGTAAGAGGTCGCTGTCTGTACATGGAATAAATTTAGGTGAAAACCATTTCTAGAGGTCTTTAATACGATATAGAACCCAAAATAATGGTTTTTAGAAATCTTTTCTGTTTGTCTGTTTGTCTGTTTGTCTGTTTATCTGTTTGTCTGTTTGTCTGTTTGTCTGTTTGTCTGTTTGTCTGTTTGTCTGTTTGTCTGTGTGTTTGAAAACGCTAATCTCAGAAACGGCTTATCCAATTTGAATATAATTTTCACGGATGTGTTGTGGGAAACTTCACTTAACATTTAGTGTTTATTTTATTTAAATCGGTTTATAAATAAAAAAGTTATATCAATTTAAAACTACGCAGTATTTATTCTGTGTTCGATAAGTGTTATTAAGATAAGTAACTGCATAGTTGAATTGGTTGAACTAAACATGTTATGGTCTGTAAAATGTAATCCTTTGTTATGTAATATTTTTGGTTATGTGTGTACCTATGTTATTTGATACTATACAATTCTAAATCTCTATATCTATTTATACTTATATAAAAATGTTAATAAGATAAGTAACTGCATAGTTGAATTGGTTGAAACTAAACATGTTATGGTCTGTAAAATGTATTCCTTTGTTATTTATTTTTTATTGGTTATGTGTGTACCTATGTTATTTGATACTATACAATTCTAAATCTCTATATCTATTTATACTTATATAAAAATGTTAATAAGGTAAGTAACTGCATAGTTGAATTGGTTGAAACTAAACATGTTATGGTCTGTAAAATGTATTCCTTTGTTATGTATTTTTTATTGGTTATGTGTGTACCTATGTTATTTGATACTATACAAATCTATATCTCTATATCTATTTATACTTATATAAAAACGAAAGGATGCTCTCTCACTCATCTATTGAATAAACATCGTAGAGCCTAAACTGCTAAAGATACGAATATGATTTTTACTAGGGGTTCCTTTTATGACGTAGACATCAGTTAAGAATGAATTTTCTGATCCCCCCCCCCCTCCAAATTTAACCCAAATAGGAGATGTAAGTTTGTATGAAAGTCAGTCAATTTTGAGGCCACCTCAATAAAATTTAGTATTTCGCTCTGATTTTTATGTTAAAACATAGTTTTAAACCGACTTCCAAAAAGGAAGAGGTTATCAATTCGTCTGTATTTTTTTTTTTATTTTATATTTGTTACTCGATTTCTCCTCACTGGGTGAACGGATTTGGATGATTTTTTTTTTCATTTGAAAGGTAGTGCGTGTCATGGTGTGGGACCCCATTTATTTTTAGTTCACGTTTGCGGTGGCATCCATAAGAAAAGCGCATAAGTCTGATATTTGCATTAACGATGTGCGCGATAAATAGATGAATAACTCAATTTCCCGCCAACCGATTTTGACGATTTTTCTTTTATTTGAAAGAATGTACTTCAAGGGTACTCTGATGAATTTGATACGGTTCTGATCATAGGATCTATTTCTTTGAAGCAAATTAACGAAATTAGCGATACTCGGCCAAACCTAAGCTGTAGGAGTCCCATTGGGTTGAATGTAGAATGAGATTACTAAGCAAATATTTCCTAAAAAAATTGACCTTCAACTTTTTAATCCTGATGATGCAGGGGTACTGCTAGCCTGAACCGTAGAAGTAAGTCAATTTGTTTTTATAGATATATAATAAGATTGTTAAACAAATTCATGGGACAAAAATTTGATCTTCAACTCCTCAACCCTGATGATGTAAGGGTATTTCAAGACTAAACCGTAAGAGTTGGCTATTTGGTACTTACGGTTATGTAATAAAAATACCAAGCAAAGATACACGGTAAACATTTTGACCTTCAACTACTCAACCCTGATGATGCAGAGTTACTTCAAGCCTAAGCCATAGGAGATGGCTATTTGGTGCTTTCGGGTATGTAATATGATTACTAAGCAAAGACACAAAATGAAAATTTCGACCTTCAACTCCTCACCCCTGATGATGCAGGATACTGCTAGCCTAAACTATACGAGATGGGCATTTGGTGCTTTCAGGTATTTAATATAATTACTAAGCAAAGACACATGCTGAAAATTTTGACCTTTAACTCCTCAACCCTGATGATGCAGGGGTACTTCAAGCCTAAGCCATAGAAGTTAGCTATTTAGTGCTTTCAGGTATGTAATATAATTACTAATCAAAGTCACAAGATGAAAATTTCGATCTTCAACTCCTCAAGCCTGATGATGCAGGGGTACTTCAAGCCTAAGCCATAGAAGTTAGCTATTTAGTGCTTTCGGGTATGTAATATATTTACTAAGCAAAGACACAAGGTGAAAATTTTGACCATCATCTCCTCAACCCTGATGATGCAGGGGTGCTTCAAGCCTAAGCCATAGAAGTTAGCAATTTAGTGCTTTTGGGTATGTAATATAATTACTAAGCAAAGACACAAGATGAAAATTTCGATCTTCAACTCCTCAAGCCTGATGATGCAGGGTACTGCAAGCCTAAGCCATAGGAGTTGGTCATTTAATGCTTTCGGGTATGTAATATAATTACTAAGCAAAGACACATGATGACAATTTCGACCTCAAGCTCTTTAGCCCTGATAATGCAGGGTACTGCAAGCCCAAGCTATAGAAGTTGGGTCGCAAGTGCTTACGTATAAGTAATAAAATACTAAGCAAAGACACGGGATATTTTTTTTTTTACCTTCAACTACTCCCTGATGATGCGAGATAGTGCAAACCTAAATTATAAAAGGTAGTCACATAATGCTTACGGTTGTTTTTAGTATATATTATGAGTTTAATGACAGCTCATTAAACTGAAATGTGATTAATAAATTAAACTTCAATTCATCAACCCTGATAATCTAAGTACACAACCTACTTAAGCCGTATGAGTTTGGTACTTATTGATTACAATACATTTTACAACCCGTTCCTGAGAGAACATTATGATGAAAAGTGTCACTTTGAATACCTAAATCCTGAAAATGCAGGAGTATTGTCATGTTATTGTTAAGAGTTGGATTTAGCTGTAGCTTTTTAAACAGGATGGGTTAGGTTAGGTTGGAACATAAAAGAAAACATAAAAAATAAGCGAGCAGGCAGCGCCCTGCGAGCGGGTGCGCCCTGTTCGTATGTCTTCTGCTTTACAAAGAACAATGCGGGATTTACGCACACAATAGCCCGATGCACCTCTTAAAAGATCTTATCTTTGCCACATGAAACAAAATATGAACTTAGAATATATGTCGCTGTTCAGTGATATTCCATTTTTCTAATGATTTCTTTGTTATCCGGAAAAGTTAAAATCAATCTTTATATCGATACGTCTTCGTTTAAATGTGGAGGAATTGGTTGAAAAAGTATATCCCGATATTGTTAATACAACCAATAACACTATAAATTGGTTCTTAAAGACGGCTATATACCCACCCACCAATGAACGTGTCGTTAAAGAAATATTTTTTTTTTCAAAATGGATGGAGGAAGCATTATCCAACAGAATTTTTGAATTCTTTAATGCCTTCCGGAATTCCTGAACACAAATTAATATTAAAAGTAGGTTTACCTATAATCTTACTTAGAAACATGAATCTGCCAAAATTACTTCAAATAGTATTTACCAGTTCGGAAAAGTTCAAATCAATCTTTATAATCGATACGTTTTGGTTCAAATGTGGAGGAGTTTATTGAAAAAAGTATCCCGATAGTGTGAATTAGACCACTAAGAATGTAAATTGGTTAAAAAAGCGGTTTACAATATTAGAATTCGTCTAATTTAAAAAAATACATAACAATACGTTCCTACCCACAAATACACACTTTAAATTCGTTTTTCACTCTGTGTTTGACCAGTTAAGGTCTTGAGCGGCCAAACCGATTATAATGTTACTACTTTTTATCATAGAATTCCCACGGTGTCGAGATTTGCGCGAGAAAAACTTTGTGACACGTTGATTTGCACGCGGGCAAAGCCGCGGGTACAGCTAGTCTGAAATAAAACTTGTGTGTTGCACTTTATTAACAAGGTTCAAATCAGACTCGAACACGATCCACCAAATATTGAACTGTTTTTTTTATTATCATAACATCTACGTATCGAAGAACGTATTATGAGTGCGTGCAAAATTTTAAAAAGAAGTAGTACTAATAATTGTCAAATATATAAACCGCAAAACGCTAAAAATCTTTTAACTGTGTTTTAAACCTCACCCGATAATGCAATAGATTTTTTTCACAGCCGTTTTGTTTGGATGATAATATATGGAGGTACATGGATAATAAATGGCGTCATTCATTCATTAAAAATAAATTCATGGATTACCAAACTAGAATATTATTTTATACGCCTCCACTTTCTTTGAAAATAACACGAAAAACTGACTTCTCTAAAAACTCTTTCATAAAAAAACATTTCTTAATATAAGTTTATTCATTTTTCCAAATTTTGAGGTGCATGGATAATTTGTAAAGGAACATTATACTCCGCCTGCTAAAAGTAAAATTTGGTTTTATTTTATTTATTTCATCAGATAAACGGAGTGATAAGTATATAATATATACCTGTAGCCCCACAGGGTCGGGGTACCTTTTAGAATGGGAGAATTTTAGGCTGTAGTCCACCTCGATGACCAAGTGCGATTTAGAATCCTCGAAACTTTGATAACTTTCCATTTTAGACGATAGGAGTGACGATTATTTCGCGATATTTAAAAGCGGTTATAATTATTTTTTTTATTAAAAAAATGCAAGGTTAGGAGTCTACGATTCTAATCTAAGCCTGTCGATTTAAATGTCAAGTTTCCGCCATTAGACTAACACAGCTCTTAATCGTACAAGTATTATAAATATGTAAGTGTGTATTCCACAAGCATGATTTACACTAAAATATTCATGTCAAATCAATTTACTCCGAGGAAAACGGAAATGTAAGGTACGATGAAGCAATGTTTATGAACCTGACACTATATATATTCCGTATTCCGACTGTCAGTAATTTACCCTATTTTCCTTTGTCTATTTCTGTTAGAATCTTTCCTTTAATCTTATCTTACAACCTATTTTTGACACAACTATTTCCTCCATGCTTATTTCTTGGTTCAATAAATTTATATCATTCCGTTTTAATATTTATATATTCGAAAATATGCTGCAGTGACATTAAAAGCATGCGTATGGGTATATTTTTTTACATTTCTTCTAGTCTTAGAACGAAATATTTTCTAGCGAACTCAAAAGGTCAGCGTAAGAAAAAAAAAAACATATTACTCGTACGATAAGCTGTCTGGGAACATGAAAAAATTGCCTGGAAATATAAAAAGACTTCGCGAACCTAATGTCGGCGACGTCCGCTTGTATAAGTATTTAAAAGGCCACTTATAAGAAGAATAGGATTGCAAAAACTTATTTTCCTTTAGATAAACGTACTTTGAATACAAAGTTTGACCGATACTCAGATTATGCGGGCGGGACATCGGACCGTCCTTTGTTGGACACAAAATAATGTTTAGGGAGAGATAAGTTGGGTTATATTAATTCAATTATTCCATTCATTTTTATACAAGATAAACTACTACAGCTAACAATATTTTATCACTAGAAATATCATTGACGACGTATAAGAAGATGATAGAACAAAGTTACAAAGTTGTTATAATTTTATCCCGAAATCCTTTTTATCTTGCATTACTGTGCCGTGCCTAAAATATGTTTTTACTATGTGAAAAGAAAGGATTCATATTATTTTTTAAATGTTAAGGATTTTTAATTTGAGCTCCAGTTGAGTTGTTTTAGGAACGCTTCCGTACTGTAAAATTACACTAAATGAGCACACAGAGAGGCTTCCGGTTTATAATAATATTGTGTTTCTAGGAAATTTAATTTTAAGTTAATATCGCATTTTTGAAATCCTTACAAAATGTTCTTGGTCGTAAATGGATTTAAATTACGTGATTCTCTCGGTAACAGCTTAAAAAGTTGTAGCCCCTTTATTATCCTCTCTAAACTAAATTTCCCAGAGCCGCAAGAATTTTGTCATCCCAAATTTAAAACTCCTAGAGCTTAGTCACAAGAGAGCATAAACTTCTAGACTTTGTCGTTTAAAACTGGTTTATAAGTTAGTCTGTAACTTATAATATCCTACATTATATCATCTCAAGAACTAGAAGGTTTGAAAGGTTCTTTTGAAAGTATCCTTTCAGATAATATAATACAATAGGATTGTTATTACTATGACTGTGGATGTTTTGCCATAGTACATAGGTATGTCCTTTAAAAATTCTTTAAATAGAATTTCGAATTTTGCGCATTTTTATATGTTACTGTGCAAAAATAAATAAGTCATAAAATAATCACTAGTGTTTTAATATACAATACAAATACTTTAACTGTTTAATTTATATTTGCTTTCCACTTGTGACGCCTTAGAAAATTTCGAATAAAACAGTAAAAACGCACGTGAGGTAAAACCTCGTTGTAGCGTGACTATTTCATTCAATGAGAATTCTTTGTATTCAATAAAAGAAGAATTTACGGTTTGCGTATCCGCCTTCAAGCCGAGAATTGTACGTTCGTTGTGCGTTTCCCAGACATTCGTATGCTGATATGGGGTCCCTAATAAAAATAAATGGAATCTCGCCTGATCTAAATATTAGGATACAAATTCAAGCGAAGCAAATACGTCTTTGCTGAAACCGAACGAACAAGCTCTTTATGAAATGCGCTTTCAATTTCTACGTTTTCTGCTGAAATTGCCTGTTTCATTCCACCTAAATGAGCGCAACCAGGAATTTGAATGAGATATTGCGGAGTTTGAATATTACAAATCGCCTAAAATTACATTTATTTGGCAATTTCATTCGCCTAGTACTGATAAATTAGACCATAAATCTATTGACAAATTGAACTTAATATTAGGTTTAGTTCGTCTACGCATGTATAGCAGAAATGAAACAGATTTTTGTTTGGTGTTCGTATAGTACGTTCATTTTTTAAACCCTTGCTATATTTGATAAATGCCATTCAAAATATACGTCCTTGAAAATCTTATTAATCATTATAATAAACGCGAAAGCTTATGAATTTATTGGTTGATCTTTCATGGAAAACTACTGGTCGGAATGCGCTGCAATTCGGATCACAGGTAGTTAATGACCTAAAATTACACATAGATCCCATAGAACGTTACCAAAGCGGATGAAGCCGTGGGAATAGCCTAGTATAGTAGATAATTTTTAATTTCTGTCTACCAATTCGCACTTTGCCAGCGCGGTGGACTATGGCCTAAACTCTCTCATTCTGAGAGAAGACCCGTGTCCAGCAGTGGGACAATAATGGGTTGACGACGACGATTTAATTTCTTGATGCCTATATTGAGTTTAAAAGAAGTAGTACCCTTCTCTAAATAAAAATATAATAAGTCACACCAAAAATATGACGGGAACGTTCTTATCATGCTGGTGATTATTATTCGTACTAATTGTTTTTATAATTTATACAATACCGAATATTTTATACGGGTAAAGTCTATGTACCAATAAATTAAATAGGTATAAAAGAAAAGAATTATTGGAATTATCAAGACAATGGAAGGCAAGAATGTAGAACCTCTTCATTCTTTGTCCGACTTTGAATAGGCCAATAGAACATCAAAGAAAATGTTACGCTATAGAAATAGTTTTAGAAATACAAAATTATTCACACAGATTTTTAAAATGTAATCCACTCTTAGAACATTTGAAGAAGTATTTGTGTATATTCTTCGCATGTAAAATTTTCATGAAATAAACCATAGTTAGAGATCTGAGAATCAGTGTGATATGTCCGCACTGTTAACTTATGAGTTTAGAAAGATCTATTTGTTTGTAATCAACATTAGCAACAAAAGTCTGCATAATGTTACCCTTCGTAAACGTTGCATCAATAAGAACGTAGCACCGCATTGTGACGGCGCCCTTAGAATTTATTATAAATTACAGAAACGTAAAGCAAACATCAATCACCATAAAGAAGGAGAATGGCGCGTGACTCCAGGTGCGCACGCAGTAACCTCGCGGTATATTCAAGTTAAAATCTATATATGCTACTTGTGTACTGTTTCGGAAATGCGCCGATATTTAATTAAATATTTACTTATTCAACAATACTATTCGGTGTAGGCTTAGATAATACACCTATTAAAGGCATATAACTTCAATTATGAACTAGGATTTATTATAAAAAGATACCACCAGAAAGTTACTGATTACAATGTTTTCTACTCTTCCGTACTTCGTCGAGCTCGCGTGTTAATAAGGTTTCAGATACTAGTGACAATGGTAGTGCCTTATTGGTGACGTTACAGAATATTTGAAAAACATTCAACACGTATTCGCATGTAAACCTATACTATATTCAAGGAAGTTGCTTAGAAACAACATTCTGTAAAAAAATGTATATATTTCTTGACTGTGAACTGAGCCATATCCAATGTTTTCTAGAAAGATACACCTCCATTATGTCCACCAATACGCGATTCTACTTGTAACGTAGTTTAGTATGCAACTAACCAAACGGCGAAAATCAAGTACATAAGTCGCAATCACCCACGAATAGGTTGCATAAATCAGATAATATTTTTTTATAGCATTAAAAAAATAAAAGAGCATGTTATGTTTGCGTATTATTATTAACTAGCTGTGCCCGCGACTTCGTCCGCGTGGAATAGTTAATTTGGGCATAATTTATTTTTGCAAACAACCTCCTCAGCTTTATAAATTATAGCTGTTACCCACGACTTTGTCTGTTTCATTTTCTATTATTATTTTAGACAATTTAGTTTTGAAAAGAACATAGCTAACTCATATAGCTCATATACAAAAAAAATAATTGTGAAATTATTAGAACCTAAAACAAAATCAAATAGTATTTAAAAAGTATTATTACACGACGATAAAACGACGCAAGATTTCTAAGATATCAATATCTTCTAAGATGTTCATTGAAATTAAGTGATGTCAGGACAATTTTGTTCACAATTAAATACTCTTAATCAACAACACATTTATTTGGACAAAAATTAATATTATTACGTTGATACAACTCTTAACTAATTTCGACCGAATTTGATTACCATTAAAACGGGTCTAGTGAGTTAATCTTAAAAGATAGACATATACTGTCAGGGACATTTTTTTAGATCATTTCAAGAGAAATAATTCTTTCATACTTATATTTTTGGTATCTTGTACCGTTTTCGCAGCGCACGCAACGGAAGCCCTCAAGGATGAATAATTTGCCCCGTTTTTTTCCATTATTTTTTCCATTATTTTTTCGCTCCTAATAGTTGCAGCGTGATGTTATATAGCCTAAAGCCTTCCTCGATAAATGGTCTATTCAATACAAAAATAATTTTTAAATTCGAACCAGTAGTTCCTGAGATTAGCGCGTTCAAACAAACAAACAAACAAACACTTCAGCTTTATATATTAGTATAGATATAGATATCGGGATATACTTTTTCAACCAACTCCTCCACATTTAAACGAAGACGTATCGATATAAAGATTGATTTTGACTTTTCCGGGTAACAAAGCACTATTATCTACTTGAAGCAAATCATTAGAAAATTGGAATATCACTGAACAGCGACATATATTCTAAGTTCATATTTTGTTTCATGTGGTCAAAGATAAGATCTTTTAAGATGTGCATCGGGCTATTTGTGCGCGTAAATTGTTCTTTGTAAAGCAGAAGACGGAATCAAAACACTTTTACAATTCATACGAACAGGGCGCACCCGCTCGCAGGGCACTGCCGCACCCTGCTCGCTTATTTTTTATGTTTTCTTTTATGTTCCAACCTAACCTAACCCATACTGTTTAAAAAGCTACAGCTAAATCCAATTCTTAATAATAACATGACAATACTCCTGCATTTTCAGGATTTAGGTATTCAAAGTGACACTTTTCATCATAATGTTCTCTCAGGAACGGGTCGTAATGTATTGTAATGTAATTGTAATGTATTGTAATCAATAAGTACCAAACTCATACGGCTTAAGTAGGTCGTGTACTTAGATTATCAGGGTTGATGAATTGAAGTTTAATTATTAATCACATTTCAGTTTAATGAGCTGTCATTAAACTCATAATATATACTAAAAACAACCGTAAGCATTATGTGACTACCTTTTATAATTTAGGCTTGCACTATCCCGCATCATCAGGGAGGAGTTGAAGGTAAAAAAATATCCCGCGTCTTTGCTTAGTATTCTTATTACTTATACGTAAGCACTTGCGAGCCAACTTCTATAGCTTAGGCTTGCAGTACCCTGCATCATCAGGGCTGAGGAGCTTAAGGTCGAAATTTTCATCTTGTGTCTTTGCTTAGTGATTATATTACATAACCGAAAGCACTAAATAGCTAACTTCTATGGCTTAGGCTTGAAGCACCCCTGCATCATCAGGGTTGAGTAGATGATGGTCAAAATTTTCATCTTGTGTCTTTGCTTAGTAATTATATTAAATACCCGAAAGCATTAAATGGCCAAATCCTATGGCTTAGGCTTGCAGTACCCTGCGTCATCAGGCTCAAGATCGAAATTTTCATCTTGTGTCTTTGCTTAGTAATTATATTACATACCCGAAAGCACTAAATAGCTAACTTCTATGCCTTAGGCTTGAAGCACCCCTGCATCATCAGGGTTGAGGAGATGATGGTCAAAATTTTAAATTTTCATCTTGTGTCTTTGCTTAGTAATTATATTACATACTCGAAAGCACTAAATAGCTAACTTCTATGGCTTAAGCTTGAAGCACCCCTGCATCATCAGGGTTGAGGAGTTAAAGGTCAAATTTGTCATCATTTGTCTTTGCTTAGTAATTATATTAAATACCTGAAAGCACCAAATGCCCTTCTCGCATAGTTTAGGCTAGCAGTATCCTGCATCATCAGGGGTGAGGAGTTGAAGGTCGAAATTTTCATTTTGTGTCTTTGCTTAGTAATCATATTACATACCCGAAAGCATTAAATGGCCATCTCCTATGGCTTAGGCTTGAAATAACCCTTCATTCTCAGGGTTGAGAAGTTGAAGGTCAAAATTTTTACCGTGTATCTTTGCTTGGTATTTTTATTACATAACCGTAAGTACCAAATAGCCAACTCTTACGGTTTAGTCTTGAAATACCCTTATATCAGCAGGGTTGAGGAGTTGAAGATCAAATTTTTGTCCCACGAATTTGTTTAACAATCTTATTATATATCCATAAAAACAAATTGACTTACTTCTACGGTTCAGGCTAGCAGTACCCCTGCATCATCAGGATTGAAGAGTTGAAGGTCAATTTTTTTAGGAAATATCTGCTTAGTAATCTCATTCTACATTCAACCCAATTGGACTCCTACAGCTTAGGTTTGGCCGAGTATCGCTAATTTCGTTAATTTGCTTCAAGGAAATGGATCCTATGATTAGAACCGTATCAATCTCATCAGAGTACCCTTGAAGTACATTCTTTCAAAAAAATGAAAAATCATCAAAATCGGTTGGCGGGACATCTATTTATCGCGCACATCGTTAATGCAAATATCAGACTTATGCGCTTTTCTTATGGATGCCACTGTCAAAAGTGAACTAAAAATAAATGCAACCCCATGACACGCACTACCTTTCAAATGAAAAAAAAATCATCCAAATCCGTTCACCCAGTGCGGAGAAATCGAGTAACAAATATAAAATAAAAATATAAAATAAAAAAATACAGACGAATTGATAAGCTCCTCCTTTTTGGAAGTCGGTTTAAAACTATGTTTTAACATAAAAATCAAAGCGAAATACTAAATTTTATTGAGGTGGCCTCAAAATTGACTGACTTTCATACAAACTTACATCTCCTATTTGGGTTAAATTGGGGGGGGGGGATCAGAAAATTCATTCTTAACTGACGTCTACGTCATAAAAGGAACCCCTAGTAAAAATCATATTCGTATCTTTAGCAGTTTAGGCTCTACGATGTTTATTCAATAGATGAGTGAGAGAGCATCCTTTCGTTTTTATATAAGTATATATAGATATAGAGATATAGATTTGTATAGTATCAAATAACATAGGTACCCACATAACCAATAAAAAATACATAACAAAGGAATACATTTTACAGACCATAACATGTTTAGTTTCAACCAATTCAACTATGCAGTTACATATCTTGTTAACACTCATCGAACACAGAATAAATACTGCGTAGATTTAAATTGACATAACTTTTTTATTTATTAATCGATTTACATAAAATAAACACTAAATGTTAAGTGAAGTTTCCCACAACACATCGGTGAAAATTATATTCAAATTGGATAAGCCGTTTCTGAGATTAGCGTTTTCAAACACACAGACAAACAGACAAACAGACAAACAGACAAACAGAAAAGATTTCTAAAAACCATTATTTTGGGTTTTATATCGTATTAAAGACCTCTAGAAATGGTTTTCACCTAAATTTATTCCATGTACAGACAGCGACCTCTTACAGATTTATTATAGTATAGATTAATTATCACTGCTTTTCGGTGAAGGAAAACATCGTGAGGAAACCTACAGACCGAGAGTTCTTTAAAAAAAAAGATCTCGCAGGTATGTGAAGTCCACCAATTCGCACTTGCTCAGCGCGGTCTTCTCTCATTCTGAGAGAAGACCCGTACCCAGCAGTGGGACAATAATGAGTTGACGAGAAAAAACGAGCATGTAGTCTATTTGATGGTAACTGGTCACTGCCAATGATGGGCGTTCGTATGCAAATTCTTATAGAACAGGGGTTCTATGAATTATCAATCACACATGCATTTCTTCTTCTCAGGACTCATATGATCGCCTCACAATAAGTAAGCCAGCAACCTTGTTAGTCCAATTCAAGCGCAAGAACTGTTTCACAGTAGAAATAGGTGTGGCGTTGGTATCCCTCGGTCTTACCGTACCCGTTCTTCCTTATAAAATCGCATTATATTTTGCAGATATAGCGACCAGTGACCAAGTTGAATCACCATTTACACAGTGTTTGCACGGCTAGACCACATGACGTTAATCGACCCGCGTAATTCCCGCATTACCTTCATCTAGACATCTAGCATCGGCAAATAAGTGCCCATTTGCTGCCACTACTCTATGTAATGTATGTTATGTCCTAAAACTGTTACGAACGCGAGATTGATTAGGGCATTTCGTTCATTGAACTATATTTGTTGCTGAATACAGGCCTAGAGAGGATCGTTTTGCCGCATTAATATCTTATTGATACACATAGGCTTCTTACATTTTATCTTTATCATAATTAAGTAGCTGACTTGGCGAAATTCATTCCATCTAAAAGTCAAAAATCTAAAATTATCAGTGTTTCTTCACTATATTATGCATTTATACATTTTATGTAAAGGAAGGTTTTTACCTTCCTCTTCAGACACTCTATCTGTTAAAAAGACTGCATTAAAATCCGTGGCGTAGTTTTAATCTAAGCATATATGGAGAGACATCGTAACGCCACTTATTTTTATACTATGTCGTGATTCAAGTAGCATACAGGAGTTCTTTCTGAAGTCAATAATAATGATGCGTTATTGTTCCCGAGGTTTAAGATGGTCTCCTCGTAAGAACCACCACAACCATACATACGACTTTCATAAAAAGAAAACAATAAACACTTTCGTAGAAATATAAATAAAAACTAATATAATTAAGGACGATTAAATTGCCAATATAAATAACGACATATTTTCTGTTCGTTAAATTGGATTATTCAAAAATCGAACAGTTCATTAACCCATTATATTAAGTTCAAAGGATGCTCATCATGTGTGAACGTTAATTAATACGCATATTCGAATACATTAAAGTAATCGAGGCGTTACGATAAAACCGAATCAGTGCGCATCGAACAACTTTGTAAATTATACTTTAGTCCATAGATGAACATTTGAGTACGAATATTTATGCGCTTGACTTATCAAAAGATCAGTGCTTTCGAGGTGAATTTATTTTACTTTTTTTATTGATCTAGCCATTTAAGACATAAGCAAGTACATCATCACGACATTTAGTGACTCCATTAAATATGAACAAACGCCGTAAGAGGATCAAATCACAGTTATAAAATATTTTAAAAGAAGAAGCAAAGAGTTATGAATTTTACTCGTCTTCACAAGATTAATAATTATTTTATGGGTCAATGTATACACTTTTATAATACACTTCCAATTGAAATTAGAAATTTGTCAATTAATAAGTTTACAGGATTCATTAATATCAAGCTAAGTGGTAAAGGGTATTATAAAATTTCTGATTATATAGAAGATAAAACAGCTTGGGACTGAACAGTACGTTTCCGTAATTCAAAATAAAAACATATCATTTCTAAATAATGACGTGGCTGTAAATAACAAATACCCTTTATTCATATACTCACATACCAAGAAGAATAGAGTCACCAGTTGTGCTAGCGAAATACAATTATTATTATTGCCTCCACCACAAAAGAATGAGATTAATTTCCGACAACAAAGGCTTTATTTCTCAAGTTAATTAATCAGCCATATCTTGAATAATGCTCTAGGCAATTACTAAATATTGGCAGTTATGAAGCAGCAGTTGAGAATAAACCATTTGTCGAACCGCTCGTGATTAAACGATATATAGGTTTATTTAATAAACAGTAGCCGTAGAACATAGACATATACGTTCGACCAAGGATCACTACGTAACCGTAAGGTGGTACCTTACGGTTACGTAGGTTACCTATTTCTAGTGTGAAGCGTTTCTTGCGTTTTGATGGAAGAGTTAGAACCATCTTTGTCTTGAGTGTAGCAAGGCATATGTGATTTACTTCAAATAAAATTTTTATTTTGTGTGAATATCCTTATATAACATACAACTTACTATCGGGTATACTTCATGTGTTTTTAGTAAACAATAATATGATATCAAAAAAAAACTAAATTAACAACAATCTTTTCCCGATTCACACATTATAAATATGTCTTAATAGTGATATATAATACAGATCATACTAATATTATGAAAATCAATAAAATAAGTGACAGAATGACTATTAAGATAATAAGGAGCATTGTTGTTCTGTAATCTTGCCGATACGCACAGTCCGCTATAAAAAATCCCTGTCAAGAGAAACCCAGGTGTATACATTATTCGATCAACATTTTAACAAACATTAGGAGTTTGTTAAAATGTTGATCGAATAAAGTGAACGCTGACAATTGAAATTGCTTTTCAGATGGTAATTTACTTGGTAATAGTAGGAGGAACAATCTCCAAACCTATTTCTAGCGTTATTCAAGCAGAAGGGTTACCGACACACTTTTATATAAGGCGACCATCTCAGTCCTCGGAATTAGCAACGCATCTGTGATTGTCTTCAGATAGAATCTCTGTTCTATATGAAGTTACTTAAAGATGTCCATGGGCGGCAGTGACCACTGACCATCAGGTGGACTCGTTTGCTACTTCAATCAGATAAAACAAAGTTACATAAAAAGAATTAGGTGCTGAAAATTCGTTAACAGTTGTACAAGTGACTTAAGTAGGAGAGTCTTGAATTAGATTTTGTCGTTAATAATACAAAGGAGTTAATACAAGATACTCGAAATACTGTGGGATTTCTTTGTGCCATAAATAGGTACCTACTTATTGTAAATAGTTATTCCTTGTTCTTGATCTACTTGAAATATTTCATTTTAATTTAAGTATGTCGGATAGTAGTCATATCCATTTCATTTTTATTTTCATAGATTGTTATTGTTAGTTTGTTCCAATAAGGATTGCACATAACCATAATCTCTCTTCTGCATGCTTGGAGACGAAGCCCGGGACCACTGACCACTTTTTAACGCTGATACTAAGTACCTTAGTGTTCATGAAAAACAAATCCGAAGAACAATGTAATAACAGACTTTCTCCGCGCGGAAAGGCACCGTTACGCTCTTTCACGCGCATTTGCTATTTAAAAATAGGACAAAAAACTACAAAATAAGTTAAGAACAGCCTGAATTTATATTAAAATCAGTACATTTTTATTAAATACCAGTTATGCGTGTAAAGTTAGGAGTGTGATATGAACTTTATTTGGTACGGACATCGATATTTTGTATATAGATGCGTATGGATCTATTAAATGCTGCTACCGTGCAAAAGGCCAAGGATTTAGCTGCAGAACTGCATCTACGCCACCTCGCTTAAGGCTCCGTCATCCTACGCTCCGTCACCTAAAACAGTACAACTAACTCATACCTTCCGTAATTCCCTTTGAACGAAAGAAGAAAGATACAAAATGGGTTAGGCAATAGGTTTAAGGGATAGATTACCGGCTGAAGCCGACCAAGTCAAGGTAAAGATCTTTGTATTACAGTCCGGATGGCAAATAGAATGGCTATTTGCTATTCGGACTTTTACTTCTTTCAAAGCATTTATTGGAACTTTACAAAAGAAACTTTGTATCATATTTCAGGTTTTCTGTTCTTGATTGTCCTGTTGATGGACGCTGCGAAGAAAAACTTATGAGTTCATTTTTTTTCTCGTCATTGATAACTTCACACGGACAAAGTAGTGCAAATTTTCAAGATTAACACCACTCGACATCTTATTTACGTAATATTATTTACCTAAAGTGATAAAAACAAAAAAAAAACTATAATTATTATAAGTTTAAGAGTAAGTTTTAATTAATGGATTTTAGTGAACTTTAAACTTTAGCAGTTCGAAATCTCAAGCAATTATCTTTTTCTCTTGAACTTGCTGAAGAATTCACAATACTAGGTGTTAAACTAAAAAAGGTACAAAACTTGGGAGACAAAACAGTTTTTCAAATATTTAATTTATGAAAATCAAGAAAAGGTTATCAAAGTTCTTGTAAAGTTGATAAAACTTCGCATGTCTTTATTTATTTTATTAACTCTAGAGTAGTTGCGCATTTCCATGGAACGTGAGAGATCGCGTGGGGAGCATTTTGCCGTCCATACTCAATGACGTCTTTTTTCGCTTAATTTGAGTTAATAATAATAATAATAATGATTTATTTCAGAAAACATGTCCCATACAATGTTAAACTTACAATAATTTTAAAAAAACAAAAAAAAACTTTTAGAAAGTAGCATTAAATAAGGTTTTGTACTTAGTATTGATGAAAATAATGTTTTGGGGTATCTTAAGTTTTTTTTTTTAAATTTGAACTATGTATTTTCCTTAACTAAATGAACAAAATTAAACGTTTTCAGTATCTACGATATATACTTCAGCATAACAGACTTGATCCATGAACATACAATATTTGTTGCACAGTAACTTTGCGCATGTATTGGACCCTCTTTTGGTCATTCTATTGTTTTTAGATGCTCGTACTGCACATATACCTTATCTACCCGAGGGTATATTTTATTGTTTCGGTGGCACAAACCTGACGATTTGGTTTCTTCTTTGTTTCTACAAAACTTGGAATGTTCTAATTCTTATATGTGGTCTCGTGAAAGCCAGAGCTATTTCTTTCAAAAAAAATTGTCGCAGTAAAAGCCGCGCAATTATTTTCTTTATATTTGTCTACTTACACCGGTATTATTCAGGACTGAGAAAAATAACCTCATCGATTATCTTAAAGTCATCAAACCCACAGAATTCTTATATTATTCTTTCATTTGATCCACTATATCAACTCTGACTTTAGTTCCATGATAATATGTTATGAATTCTATGCTTATATATGTACCTATATATAAGCATAGAATTCATAACATATTATCATATACTCTTATTATATATGGTCACTATCACTGGTCTATTTTATACGATTATAAAGTTTAATTAACTTCTAACACACTATCTCAAACTAAAAAATAGAGAATGTTAACTAAAGTTTGCCGTATTTCAAAGTGAAGCAGACGGATTTAGAATAATGTAGAGAATTTAATTCCCGTCGCGGTGTTACAAATGTAATCGTATTTACGTGTACTTTCTTTTGCATACTTTACACTTGCCTTGCATTTGTCAACGTCAAAGAATTAATTAGTTTAGAGTAACTAGCAGAAGGTTTATATTAAAAAAAACGTGTATCATTCTGAATGTATATGAAATAAAAGTAGTGAAATATATGGCGCATTTTTAAAATCAAAATGTAATATTTTTTAAATTTTCAATCAAATTTTCAACACCTCGTTAAAATTTCCTATTTAAAGAGTGAAATAGAAAAACTGGGCTGGCACGCAACAAACATAAAGTTACGAAAGATTATAACAAAAGCGATCTTTTTTCAGATTATATCTATAAGTAACTAAAAGGTTAAATATAATAAATTAAGAACACGTTCATTAGACCCCACTCGGAGTACTCGCACCGGCTCTTACTTCACGACACACATCCGAATTTCGTAATAAGATTTCCGTAGTTTAAGGCAACGACTATAATCTTACGACAGTACGACCCGTCGTTAAGTGTTAATTACAGAACTTTTATTAATCGGAAATAAAACTTGTGTGTTGCACTTTATTAACAAGGTTCTAGCCAGACTCGAACATGACCCACCAAATATTGAATAATTATTTTTATCATAAGACTTACATATATATATATATATATATATATATATATATATATACGCATTACATTACATTACATTACATTACGTTACATTTATATTTTGAGTGCACGCATCTTGAAAATTTTAAAAATTAAAGTCAAATACATAAACCGTAAAACGCAAAAAATGTTTCAAAAGTATTTAAACACGCATTGCATGCATTAGAATGTTTACATACTCGTTTTATTTGGATGATAATAATATATGGAGGTACCTAAACAATTGACGTAAATTCTATATCTATATCATTCTATATCTAAATTGATGGCTGACCAAACAACAACATCTTATACGCCCCATTTTAGCCAAATTTAGATAGACACGGATATTTTCTAAAGGAATATTAAACTCCGCCTGCTATAAGTTAAATTTGGTTTTATTTTATGTATTTTATCAGATGAACGGAGTATTATGTATATAATATATACCTACAGGATCGAGTTACGTCTTAGAATGTGGAGAATTTAAGGCCGTAGTCCACCTCGATGACCAAGTGCGATTTAGACTTCGCCCATCTTTGATAACTTTTTATCTCAGACAATAGTCAAGAGTGACGATTACTTCGCGATTCATAGGCCAAATTTCAGCTATTAGACTATCACTGCTTTTATTCATACAAGTATAATAAAGATTTAAAAATATTCCACAAGCATTTTATACAATAAAATACTTCATGTGAAATCAATTTACTCCAAGGAAAACGGAAACGTAAGGTACGATGAAGCAATGTTTATGAACCTGACACTATATGTATCTCGTATTCCCACTGTCAGTAATTTACCCCATTTTCCTTTGTCTATCTCTGTTAGAATCTTTCCTTTAATCTTATCCTACAACCTGTTTTTGACACAACTATTTCCTTCATGCTTATTTCTTGGTTCTATAAATTTATATTATTCAGTTTAAATATGCTGTATTCGAAAATTTACTGCGGTGGCATTAAAATAATGCGTATAGGTATAAATTCTTTTGCATTTCTTTTAAATGTTTTCTCGCGAACCCTAAAAGGTCAGCGTAAGAAAAAAAACATATTACTCGTACGATAAGCTGTGCTGGAAACAAGACGGCGAAAAAAAAATTGCCTGGAAAATAAAAAGATTTCGCGAACCTAATGTCGGCGATGTCCGCTTGTATAAGTATTTAAAAGGCCACTTATAAGAAGAATAGGATTGCAAAAACTTATTTTCCTTTAGATAAACGTACTTTGAATACAAAGTTTGACCGATACTCAGATTATGCGGGCGGGACATCGGACCATCCTTTGTTGGACACAAAATAATGTTCAGGGAGAGATAAGTTGGGTTATATTAATTCAGTTATTCCATTCATTTCTGTATCAGGGAAAGTACTACAACTAATAATATTTTATCACTTGAAATACCATTAATTTTATGACCTAATATCTGTAACGTAGCATTTTGTTTTTGGTTTAGATTTTTTGACGACATATAAGAGGCTGATAGAATTTCATAACAACTAATATTTATTATTGTAATAAAATATGAATTAAATGAAGAATCATACCGAGACAACGTAATAAACATAAATAAACATGGAAACAAAATCGTGTATTTTGTTACTATGTTTATTACGTAAAGTGCAGTTACAAAGCTGTTGTAAATTCCGAAACCCTTTTTATCTGGTATGACTGTGCCGTTTATAAAATATGTTTTTCTACGTGGAAAGAAGAATCATATCATTTTTTAAATGTTAAGGAGTTTTAATTTGAGCTTCAGTTGAGTTGTTTTAGGAGCGCTTACGTACTGTAAAATTTCACTAATTTATTTATTTATTATTTATTTATTTATTTATTTATTGTTAATTAGAACGATACAATACCACTTATACTAATTAACACAATAATAAATAACTTATACTAATTAACTAAATGAATACACAGAGAGACACACGTTTTATAATAATATTGTAGTTCCGGGAAATTTATTCCTACGTTGTTATCGCTTTTTTAAAACCCTTAGAATTTTTTCCTTTGGGTCGTAAATGGATTTAAATTACGTGATTCTCTCGGCAACAGCTTAAAAACTTGTAGCCTCTTTGTTATCCTCTCTGAACTAAATTTCCCAGAGCCGCAAGAATTTTGTCATCCCGAATTTAAAACTCCTAGAGCTTAGTCACTAGAGAGTAAAAACTTCTAGTTTGTCCTTTAAAACCGGTTTATAAGGTAATCTGTGACTTATAATATGCTACATTTTATCATTTTCAGAATCTGAAAGGTTCAAATGTTATAGTATATAAAAAGTACTTATTAGAATAGCATATTACAACAGGATTGCAACTACTACGGCTGTGGATATATTGTCGCAGTAGTAATGTCATGTCAATTACTATCATATTTTTTACCTATTTTTGATAATTATGTTGTTACAATTATTAAATAAGTAAGTTTTATAAGTCATAAGTCATAAATATTTATTTGCATAAATGTGGTTAGAAGGTGTGTACACAATTTAAAAGTTTCTTACATTTGCCATATTTGGCGTGCAAAATACATTTTTATAGAGTCAGTATGGTATTGATTAATTAATGGTAGTTATAATATTAATAGAATAAAATAATGATTAGGGCATAAATTCATTCAGAGTATAAAAACATTTTTCAACGAGCCACTCATGTAGTTGTTTTTCAAATTTAATAACAGTTAAATTTTTAAATTTATTTGGTATTTTATTATATATAGTAATACACGTATGACCGTTTTTAGACCGCATAGCTGTTCGAGAGGGTGGTAAGCATAGTCTATTTGGATGCCGAGTTGCAAATTTATAAAATACTTAATATGTAAATTGAGAATATAAATACTTTAATTATTTACTTATATACCTATTTGTAAGCTTCGTTCGTCTTCTAATGCCTCAGATTTTTTTCAATAAAACAGTAAAAAACGCACATCAGGTAAAATCTTGTCTTAACGTGACTATTTCATTCAATGGGAACTCTTTGTATTCAATAAAAGAAG
This sequence comes from Spicauda simplicius, assembly GCA_949699795.1. Classification (NCBI taxonomy): domain Eukaryota; kingdom Metazoa; phylum Arthropoda; class Insecta; order Lepidoptera; family Hesperiidae; genus Spicauda; species Spicauda simplicius. The sequence continues at coordinate 9,002,697 of OX453062.1, forward strand.
AATTTACGGTTTGCGTATCCGCCTTCAAGCCGAGCATTGTACGTTCGTTGTGCGTTTCCCAGACATTCGTATGCTGATATGGGGTCCCTAATAAAAATAAATGGAATCTCGCCTGATCTAAATATTAGGATACAAATTCAAGCGAAACAAATACGTCTTTGCTGAAACCCAACGAACGAGCTTCTCTAAGAAATGCGCTTCAAATTTCTACGTTTTCTGCTGAAATTGATTGTTTCATTACACATAAATGAGCGCAACCAGGAATTTGAATGAGATATTGCGGAGTTTGAATATGACCAATCGCCTAAAATCTCTATATATTACGTGAAGCAAAAATTTGTGACGCATTTATATGTAATATGCCGCGGACGGATTAGTATGAAATTTTGCATGGTAATAATGGACGTAGAGAAGGAGTGCAGAATGTTAATATTTTTGTCAAATAATGCATGTAATATACATAAAATTAACTTAAAACACATAACACACTACCGTGCATTTGTGACAAACACATAAATAATACGAAATAGAACATTCAATGTCTTACTATGAAAATAGATAACGCCAGAAATGTCACTGTCATTGTCAAAATACCCGCTATTGCTTTTAAATGCGGCTCAGCTAATTAAACCTCTTTTTATATTTAACAGGTGCGTTCAAAATTACTTGAAAATTATTACATTTTATTTGAATTTGAGAAATATTCGTACTACTTTGGACAATATGAAGTTTGGTTTTAGAATTTTGAAATTACGGTCGAATTTCGACCGATGCTACGGGTGAATAGTTACTTTTATTTGGCAATTTCATTGCGCCTATTAAGGACATCTATAATTCTATTGACAAAGTGATCCTATTACTATTAGTATTAGGTTTAGTTCGTTGAAGCATGTATAGCAGAAATGAAAGACATTTCCTATTTGGTTTTCGTATAGCACATTCATTCTGTAAGTCCTTGCTGTATTTGATTGTAAAAAAATAGGTACCTTTAAAATTTATGTACTCAAAAAGCTTATTAATTATTAGAATGAAGACTTGTGCATTTGTTGCTCTTTCACGGAATACTACTGGTCGGAATTCACTGCAATTTACAAACAGATACTTCATGACCCATAGCTATATTTACCAAATCTGTAAAGCCGTGGGGATAGATATATGGGTGAGTATTATTCGAATTTATTGTATTTTATAATTACACAATACCAATTATACAATACCAAACATTTTTATACAGGTACAGTCTATGTACCAATAAATGAAATAGGTATAATAAAAAGAATTATTGGAATAATCGAGACTATGGAAGGTAAGAATCTAGAACTTCTTCATTCTTTGTTCGACTTTAAATAGGCCAATAGAAGATCAAGGCTAAAAATAATGGTATTCGGTCACAAATACGATACAGATATTGTTATAGAAATACAAAATTACTCACATAGATGTTTATAATATAATCCACTTTAGAACAGTATTTGTGTATTTTCTTCGAATGTAAACTTTACGTGTTTTTTTTTATCTCACTGGAGTATTTATAGTACTGAATAATATAAAAGTGTGCCTGCAACCACACCCTTCCATTGAAACCCAAGAAATGCTTCACGCTAGAAATAGGTGTGGCGGTGGTACTTTTTCGGTCGAAAAACACTGATTCTACCGCCTTCAAAAATTTCATTTTTCACCTTAACTTGCAAATATGTTGCAAATGTGCACCAGCGACCATGTTAATTCGCCATTCATACAGTGTTTGCACGGCTGGACCACATGGCGTAAACCGACCCGCGTAATTCCCGCATTACCTCGATCTAGACATCTGGCATCGGCAAATAAGTGCCCATTTGCTGCCACTACTCTATGTAATGTAATTTATGCCCTAAAACTGTTGCGAACACGAGATTGATTAGAGCATTTCGTTCATTCAACTTTCTTTTTTCCCGAATAGGCTCGATGGTCCGCATTGATATTTTATTAATTTATTGATTACTAGATAAGCAGATAAGTACACAGTCTATCTGATAGTGAGTGCCACCAAAAACCTCATGTAGAATAGCGTTTCTAAACTAGAATCCACAATTTGGGTCCTACGCTTTTTATAAAAAGTAAAAATACAAATAATTTAATAAGAAGATTAATATACATTTTAGACTACGATAAAATTGCTAGCATAAATAACGACATATCTTCTGTACGTTAAATTGGATTATTCAAAAATACAGTTCATTAACTCATTATATTAAGTTCAAAGGATGCTCATCATGTGTGAACGTTAATTAATACGCATATTCGAATACATTAAAGTTATCGAGGCGTTACGATAAAACCGAATCAGTGCGCATCGAACAACTTTGTAAATTATACTTTGGTCAGTTACAGAACATTTGAGTACGAATATTTATGCGCTTGGCTGATCAAAAGATAAGTGCTTTTGAGATGATTTTTTTTTTAATTTTATCCAGCCATATCAGAAATAAGCAAGTGCACCATTACGACATTTAATGACTACATAAAACTGAACAAACGCCGAGAGAGAATCAAATCACACTTATGAAATATTTTAAAAGAAGAAGCAAACGGTCATGCCGACGACGGTAAGCTGGGAATAATGGATCTGCAAGCAACTTTATATAAGTCAAAAGTTTTTATCTATAGTCAATCACAGATTGACTATAGATAAAAACTTGCGTTGCTACTGCCTATTTATATTACTACTGCCAAGACGGTCGCCTTAAATGCAAGTGAGCCGGCAACTATACCTTTTCACCGAAACACAAGAACTGCTACACTAAAAAGCTGTGGTTCTACTATTAAGTAAATTAATTAGACTAAAGAAAACAAAACACGTAAAGTTTATGTATCTTTTCAATGAACAGATAATGTTTATATTACCTATCTGTATAGAAATTTGGTACAACACATTATTGTTCCACTGCTGGGGACGGGTCTTCTCTCAGAATGAGAGAGTGTTAGGCCATAGTCCACTGCGCTGGTCAAGTGCAAATACTATAGAAAGTACGCTTGAAGAATATTTTAATGCACAAACTAAGCAAAAATTGGGTACTCCTTTCATTTCTAAATAATGACGAGGATCTATATAACAAATATCTTTTATTCAAATACTGACATACCAAAAAGAATAGATTTACCAGTTGTGCTAGCGAAATACAATTATTATTATTGCCTTCGCCACAAAAGAATGGGATTAACTTCAGACAACAAAGGCTTTATTTCCCCAGTTAATTAATCAGCCATATCTTGAATAATGCTCGTGGCAATTACTAAATATTGGCAGTTGTGTAGCAGCAGTTGAGAATAAAGCATTTGTTAAACCGCTAGCGATTAAACGATGTGTAGTTTTTTCCTAATTATTAGCAATTTTTATTTTTTTAAATAATTTCAAGCTAATAGAATTTATATGGCTCAAATCGAGGAGGTACAACCGGTACACCTATTTAGCGTGAAGCGTTTCTTGCGTTTTGGTGGATGGGTTTGGTTTTGCGGCTCGATTTTTTATAAGACAACCGTCTTATAAAAAATCTTAATCTTGAGAGTAGCAAAAGATTTGTGAGTAACTTGAAATAAAATTCTTTTTCTATGAATTTCCTTACATATGTCCATGCGGCTGTGTGCTTGCATGGACATCACTTACTATGAAGTGTACTGCATGCTCATTTGCTACTCTAATCTCTGAAAAATAAATATACCTATGTACTTTTTGTAAACAATAATATGATACCAAATCCAACTAAATTAACAACAATATTTTCCCGATTCACACTTTATAAATAATTATGTCGTAATAGGGATATATAATACAGATCGTACTAATATTATGAAAAGCGATAAAATAAGCGACAGAAGTACTATTAAGTTAATAGGGAGTATTGTTGTTCTGTCATCTCGCCGATACGCACAGGCAAGTGCAATGACTACAAAAAATCCCTGTCAAGAGAAACCCAGCTTTGAACTTTGTTCAATTAACATTTTAACGCAGTCTTAATGTCTGAAAATTGAAACTGCACTTCAGATGGTAATTTAGTTCTCATCAACCCATTATCGGCCCACTGCTGGGCCTTCTCTCAGAATGAGAGAGTTTAGGCCAAAGTCCACCGCGCTGGCCTAGTGCGAATTGGTGGACTTCACACACCTCCGAGAACTTATTTTTAAAGAACTCTCGGGTGTGTAGGTTTCCTCACGATGTTTACCTTCACCGAAAAGCAGTGATAATTAATTTCTAATACGCACAAAAATCGGTAGTGCGTGCCTGGGTTTGAACCTCGGACCTCCCGATCGAGCAAGTTTCAACCATTAGGCTATCACTGCTCATAAATGAAATGATAATTTAGTTACATAAAAAGAATTAGGTGCTAATAATTCGTCAACAGTTACAAGTGACTTAAATAAGAGAGTCCTGAATTAGATTTTGTCGTAAGTAATACAAAGGAGTTAATAAAAGATATTCAAAATATTGTGGGATTACTTTGTGTAATATACGAGTACCAACTGTAAAATATTATTACCTATTCTTCTTATTTACTTGAAATATTTAATTTTAATTCAATTATCTCGGATAGTAGTTGATAATATTTTATTTATATATATTTCATAGTTAGTTTTCTTCCAGTAAGAATTGGACACAGACACAATTATACTTCTGCATGCCTGACGACAAAGCTTGGGAGCACGTTTTTTAACAGGGACACTAAGTGCCTTAGTTATCATAAAAAATACGAAGAACAATGTAATGACAGACTTTCTTAATGCGGAACGGCGGCGCGACGGACGCCGTTTCTGTTAAAACTGTTAAAAATAGCATAAAAACTACAAAATAAGTTTAGAATACTAAGAATTTGGCACAGATCAACTTAATGTTGCTACCGTGCTCGAGCTGCACCTTTTTTTTTTTTTTTTGTTTTCGAGGGGGAACCTTCCAAAGGTACCCGACGCCGTGGGAGCGACGCAGGGTTATGTGGGATTTTTACCGCACTAAAACCCCCCCGGTGGCCGTCCTCGGCGCTGAAAAGGAGGACTCCGGGATCTCGAAACGACTTCAACCGGAATCCTCCGAGCGCGCTGCCCCGTCGGGCTCCTCCCAGATGGGCGGCTGGGCCCACCGCTCCGTCTAGTCTTTACGACGGTATGCGACCACACATACCGCCGTCCTTCCCGGGATTGCCTGACCGAACGGTTCGAGCTCCCACTCTAGCCATCTGCAACCCCGGAAGCCCCTTTTAGTCGCCTCTTACGACAGGCAGGGGATACCGTAGCCCTATTCTGACCCCGAGGTTACAGGGACGAGAACTAGCACCTATGCCACCTGTCCGTGGCTCCGTCATTCCACAATCTTTTGTATAGCGCGGTGCAAAGAAATAATCAACTAACTCATCACTCTGCGAACAACATACTAAATTTCATAATTCTGATTGGAACAGTGTAGTATACTCGGGATCTTTTCAAATAAAGAAGAGAGATATAAAAAGGGTTAGGCAATAGGTTTAAGGGATAGATTACCGACATAAAAGCCGACCAAGGCAAGGATAAGATCTCTGTATTACAATCCGGATAGCAAATAAACATTTTTTACTTCTTTCAACTTCTTCATTGATACTTTGTTTGTTTTTTTTCTTTATCACTTCTTTAAATCACTTTTCCTGTGCTACGGTGGTCGGCAAGCTTAGTTATGTGTAGTAAACCTAAAAGATGACATTACATCTTTTAGGTTTACTACATATGACTAAGCTTGCCGACCACCATAGCACAGGAAAGTTCTGGATATAATTTCTTAATCGTCATATATAAAATTATAGGTAGGTATGCACATTTTTATAAGTTTTTGAATCTGTTTATTCTTTTTTAACTTAAATATTTAACAAGTGATATTTAAGGTTGATACAACTAGGCATCATATTTAATTAGAGTTATAAACTAAAAATTCGCTTTCTACTACAACTTTTTAAGTAAGTTTTAATTTATACGTTTTAGAAAAAGTTGAAAACTTATGGAGTGCAAGAATTTAAGGCAAATATTTCTTTGGCTTGAACTTTTAAGTAGCGATCTTACTAAAGAATAGAAAATAATATTAAAGGATAAAAAACTTGCAAGACGAACAGTTTTCAAATTTTAGATTATTACAAATTTAAAAAAGGTATTTACAGTACCTATAATGTTAAAACTTTGTTATGACTGTAAATAAAATAATATACTGTACCGTCATGGGAATCTCAAAATAATCATTTTTTTGGACACTTGATTTTTCTATAATAAGTTCAGTAATCTTTAAAAGACAAACAGATGGTGCGTTTTCGCCGTATTAATTTCTAGTAGCAATGTGTTTCCAATCTACTTTGGATTAGATCGGTTGAGTACAGGTCTTAGGCCAGGATTAGAAGTGGGATAAAATAGGTTGCAGTCATTTTGTTGTTTTATTTTGATTAGAAAAAACATTTTACTACACATACCAACCTTCGAGATTACATATCTGTAAGTGCTCATCCGATATCAGGGTTTTATATTACATACATATTAACTGATGGTTTTTTATTACATCACTAGATAGTATAAAACAAAGTCGCTTCTAAATGTGTGTCCCTATGTATGCTTAAATCTTTAGAACTACGCTATGGATTTTAATGTAGTTTTTTTTTAAATAAACTGATTCAAGAGTAAGATTTTTTACATATAATAAGTGCATATTAAATTAGATAAACTTACAAGGTTGTAGAAGCAGTGCAGTTTGATCGGGGAAGTACCACCGCCACACCTATTTCTAGCGTAAATCATTTCTTGCGTTTCGATAGAAGTGTGTGGTTGCTGGCCCACTTTCACATGAGGCGACCATCTTAGTCCTCGGGATTAGCAACGCATCTGTGATTGACTTCAGATGAAATCCATGTTCTGTATGTAGTTTATTACAGATGTTAAGGGGCGGCAGTGACCATCAGGGTGACTGCATGGTCGTTTGCTGCTTCAGTCAGATAAAAAAAAGAATAAAACTGATAATTTTAGATTTATGATTTGTAGGCGGAACGGAGTTCGCCGGGTGAACTAGTATCAATATAATTTGACTAACCGCTTGACTGAAGGGTCACCATCCCGGTATATCAGCGGGTTCCCGGTTCTATCTCCGGCCAGTCAGATATCTGAATGAATCTTGATTAATGTTATTAGTCTGTGTATGTAATGATTCTACGGCACCCAGGGCACAGAATAATGCCCCGTGGGGAGCGATGAGTTTAAAACACTTTTCTGAATATGTTTTTATTGATCGGAGCTACTTAGCATTTATTGTGCAATTAAAAGTTCAATTAGATTAAAATTTTTCATACCTACAATCATTACTTCATTATAGGGTAATTATATATTTCGAAACTGGGTTTATTACAATATCGCAGTCGTAGTCTTAAATCTTCCCAACCAATATAAATAACTTTGCTTGCGATCTTGCATATAAGCAAAACTTAATTGTGTCGTTAGACCACACCTTAGACTGGTTTTAACTTTCTAGTTCCTATAAAAAGATCTTAATGGTTTACAGAGTGCAAGTCCATTAATTTGTTCCTTTCATTTAACACTAAGTGTATCAAATGGGTAGTAGCAGCAAGCCACGGAACATTACAGTCGTACTTTATAAAAACGTAATCAAGACTTACTTTAATAGTTTTCTTGTAGAGATTTTAAACAACATTTTTACTCGTACATGAATTAAATACTCTCAAATCCATTTCAAATGAGTACGAATTAATTGTTAGCGCAGTTTATTAGATAGGAAGTGATCGTTGCTACCTATCTGCCTAATGCCTAATCAAGCCTAAACAAAGTCAGAGTTGAGATATTCAGCTGACCCGGACAACTTCGTCCCGCCTAAAAGTGAATTATCTAAAATTATCAGAGTTTCTATTCTATATTATGCATGTATTATACATAAAAACTTTCCTCTTGAATCACTCTATCTATTAAAAAAACTGCATTAAAATCCGTGGCATAGATTTAAAGATCTAAGCATACATAGGGACAGACAGCTCGAAACGACTTTGTTTTATACTATGTAATGATACACTTGGAATACCTTATATAAGTTTTTGTCAGTTACTACATCCTTCAAACTAGAACGCAATAGCACTTAAGGTTAATATCATTAGGCCTAAATTGCTGTAGCAGTACCTCCAGAGTGGAACCACATAGGTTTTATCACCTTCAACCTTAAATAACAGTTCAAACGTTCCTACTGTTTTAACAAAAGACATCACTGCCTAACATCCGGTGGTGTGTCGGTGTTTTGGCACCATTCCAACCTGGTCGTGCGGACAATCTGGTTTGCATATGGACTAGCTCGTAAAATTATTTTATTACGTAGTCACTCTGTATAACATTGCCATAACTATCCAAGTTCTAAAATTACAGAGCGAAGTTTAGGACCAAGTTTCAGTGTTCTGCAAATTATAATATGTTACAAGTATGTGGCGTTGTTCGCGCATTTTGGATAACTTTAAATATACTATGCATTGACTAAACGATACTTAACAAAACTATACTAAATATTTTTATTCCATAAATTATTTGGCATGCAATTTTTTACGCCTAGAATATTATGTATTGTACACGCCAAAAATTTTTACTATTTCATTTGTAAAAAACGTACACCTCCTTTAATACTAAAACTCAACCGTTTAGAGGAAAACTTAAAACGCCTCATATTAAATCTATTAAATTATTTCTTTTCTACTAAAATTTAATAGGTTATAAAAGAACGATGATTGAATGAATATACACCAATCAAAAAAAAACATAATATTGAGGTGTCTACATTTACTTATGTGAAACTGGAGCGTATTATAAATAAATGTACATATAAGACAGAACACAAAAACTATTTACTCTCCTTTGTATATCTCCTCCACACGTACCCCATGACATTCCATAAGCTATTTTCTATATATATTATTACTTACTTTTTCATTACGTATTGCCTTTATTTACATAAATGTAGGTACTTATTATGACGAATAAAATTGTACAAAAAGTAAATACCAAAAAAATATTTGATTTTGGTTTGGTCGTGGTCAGAAACCACAATCTTTAACAATTTAATTTTCATCATGTATTGTTTTACGAAAGTAATTTACGATGCAGTAATTTTACAATATGTTTGTCTTATGTAACAGCACGCGATAATGTATACGTTTTCAATAAAAAATGGTAATGACAAATATTAATAACTTTAAGCCTTTAACGGATGTAAGCATATGTTATTCACCTCATGTTGAGGTAATATTTTTTTTCAAATTAATGTGTGCTATGAGTAATCGTTTACAGGAAACCGGCAGATAAGCGATAAGATATCGAACGATATATGTAGATTTATAAAAACGAATCATCGATAAATTTTCGGACAGATTGTGTTTAGTGGTGTTGGCAAAATAGTGTACTCTTCGCTGTGACAATGGGGAAACTTTTGTATTTTCTAGCAATTGCTGTTATTGCCTGTAAGTTTTCTTAACATACATATTGAATGAAGTAGAAGAAAAAAATTAAAATAACGATAATTATTGTATGTAATAATAAACTCTTTTTACGCCATACGTATCACACTAATTATTATCACACTTAAGTTTACGTACAAAGTAACTTAGATAAGTATTCATATTTTATTTACTTATCCGTTTGCTTCAAAGTAAATGATGTTTTAAGTCCGTTATAAAAAGAAATCTGCTGAATAAATTCTAGATGTATCTGTGATTGGATCTTATTTAACCTGTTTACGTAACATCTGTAAACAATTTTGAAACAATCAGTAGCTTACGTTTTAATTTTGGTGTTAATCTTGTTAAAATCAACCCTTTATGAATGTTTCATATGAACAGATGAAAATATCAATGGCCAGTTTTAATATTTTTACTTATTACTTTATTATTTACTTTTTACCTTGGTAATTTCAAATCGGGCTAAATTAACATATACCTTAATTACCTACCTAATGTTAAAGATGGTGGATATCAAAATTCAAATCGGACTCTTTATTCATATAAGTTAGCTATTTCCCGCTAATCAAATAGGAAAGTACAATAACTTGAGCATCACTTTACCCATCTGCTTGATTTCTATATTTTTGTTGCAAAGGATATTTTTTTATATTGGTCATTTTTGATAATTCAGAGGCTAATTGAAGTAGAATTAATTTCAGCGAAACAATTTTATCGACAGGTGCTAACGCTGTCCCGCTTGAGAGAGATGTCAACAGAATTGCAAATGGTGTTATTGCAGCAGAAAATCAATTCCCATATGCGGTAATTATATTTACATATTATATATATTACAAACTGAAATTGGTGTTGGTGTAACGGTTTAAACTCGACCATATACGGTGTGTAAGATCCCTTAAACTTTTATACCTTTATTTTAGACATTGTTTGTTTGTATTTTAAGAAAAAAATTTGTGGGTATATTGTTTGAAAATGCTACTTTTACATTGGAAGAACTCTTCTCAGTCAACTTCAAATATGAAGAATTCTTTTTAGTTAACCTCAGAGGTATTTGTCATCATATTTCTGCCGCACAACAACATCGTTATAATGATGCAATGATGGAGAGGAACACATATCAGTCTATCTAAGTTTCCTAGGGACAGCAATTTATCTGTTACCGATCTCGGGTAAACTTCAATCATTTCAGATTCATAACTGCATTACTACTACTACTACTATTACTTACTACAGGCAGCAAAGATAAGTAACTATGATGTGAACATCAACATACTTCGTTAATTTCTTCGATTTCATTAATGCCTGTTTTAATTGAAATTCAGTGTGTGAAACAAAATTATAATCTGATCCTTTGTTTTACCAGATATCTCTTCAACAAAACACCCCCACTACTCAGCAGCTAGCTACGAGAGGGCATAGATGTGGAGGTGCTTTAGTGACCCTTGGACACGCGTTGACCGCTGCATCCTGTCTTTTTGAAAACATCAATGGGTGAGTGTAAATTAATTCAAAAATATTTTGTAACCTTAAATTTAATTTTATCCTTTGCAGAAAAAAGTTAGGAACTATTTATTTCCCATCAACCCATTATTGTCCCACTGCTGGGCACGGGTCTTCTCTCAGAATGAGAGAGTTTAGGCCATAGTCCACCGCGCTGGCCAAGTGCGAATTGGTGGAACTATTTATTTATATATTATTAATTCTTTCAATAACAGCCGTCACGTGCCGCCTTACATTCCTAAATTACGTCACACATGAACAATGACAAACGACTAATCACCAATGTCTAATCTTATTTACACACGCGGGCAAAATTAGAGGAACGTTGTATGAATGTTAAAAAAATATAATTTTATTCATTTTTAATTATTTTTTTTATTTAGTATAAATACATATATCTTTAGGTAAAGGAGTGGGTAAATATTCGAATCAAAGGTCTATTTGAAATGAATACCATTAATTTTCAAGGGATGAGGTTTAATGTTAAGAAAATAAGAAAATTACGATGTTTCATCAATAAGTGATATTCTTTATCTTAAACAATAACAATGAAATTTAATATCGTGTATTGCCATCGCCGGCCATTAGGAGGATTTCGTTGGTATACCTTTCTTTCTATGAGGTTCCAAATGTGTAATATCGGAATCATATGCGATGATCAAGCTGGCCAATCGATGTGAGCAATGCCACCTTCGTTTAAGCAATCAAGGACTATACGCATTGTATAGGACTGAGCAGTACCAAACATACGTAAGGGTAACGTAAAGTTTTAAAAAAAAAGAATAAAACCCATACCCACCAAAGTTTTTTTTTTTTAATAAATTACTTTTATTAATTTTCCTCTTAATTTGCTTGTGTGTGTGTGTATATTTGACTCCTTCCTATCTTCCTTACAATTGTTTGTCATGTTAATAATTTACTAGCTATATTTTTAACTACTACTTTGATAATCCTCAGACCTGTATATATAGAAGCTCGCTATTTATTGCGAGGAAAATTAACGCTTAAACGGCTTTCTATACTCATGCCCTACAGTAAGTTTTTCTCCTGTGTCTTGTTTAGCATGGAAACACAAAGACGAAAACACAAATATCCAAACCCAAAGCAAGTTTATAAATTTCAGATACGTGTCTGGGCGGGGAACGAACCCAGAACCCACTGCGTGTCACTGTAGGGCGGTTACAATACTGATCGTATTGAAACCACTCCACAATGCGAGTTGCCAAATAATAAACTTTGTTTTCTTTATTTTTTAGGACTATCTTTCAGATCAGCCCCAACCAGCATAGAGTCTTTGCTGGCTCGTCTTTACTGACCAATGATACAAGTACAGGGGACAGAATAAGGGCAATCGCTAACTTCAGCATTCACCCCAGCTATACAGGAGAACCTGCATTTGTAAATGATATTGCAGTTATTATTGTAAGTATCCTATTTAAAATTACGCTTTCGCTATCTACCCTCATAGCCCCACACTAGAATTTTCGCAAGTGTCGTAGGTACCATCGACACACATAACACGACTACACTAACACCTAAACCCAGAACATGTATCTAAACTCATCATTCAGATACCTGTCTGGCCGGAAATCGAACCCGGGACCCATTGCGCGTCAGACCGGTACGGGGACCGCTCCGCCACGGGGGTCGTCGAAAATTATAATAATGAATAGAAAAAGAAATTATATATAAGGTAAATTTTAGGTGATATAAACCCGATGCTGCTCCATTGCTAAGCATAGTTCTGTTCTCCGAAAGAGGGAGATTTTTTTAAGCTTTAGTCCATGCGCCGACCAAGTGTAAATCAGAAATCGCAGATTTTTTGACTACACTACCCCACACCTGTATGTCCATTAATTAAATAATTGGCACTAAATTAATAAATGCTTGTAACGGTGGTGGAAATCTTAGTGAAGAAAATTGTATTTTATAGGAGATTCCATAAAATTCATAAAGACGATTATAAAATCTTCACTTAAGTAGCGTCTCAGACAAATCTTTATGAAGAACAGTAAAACTGTATCTAACGGATTGAGGGAATGGGCTTTTTATGATAAAAGTATAACTATAGAACTTAAAATATATATCAAAGTTTATTTTTTGGTACATAAATTGACTTTTAACAACATTTTTTTTAATAGTGATTAATCATAGTTCAAAATATTTCATATCTATCGATAAGCATGATTAATTTAACTTTATCTTTTGACAATTAGTGTTGGATGTATTTCAAAAAAATTATTTGCACATAATCCACTTATCGTTTTGGCTAATAGATAGTGATAATCGTTATGACAAAGTGCGAAAGGTATTAATTTATAACAAGGAAAAATGATTCATTGAATGCGTACACTTGTACCCCAAACTGTTGCTAATCTATGCTTTTAAGACAAAGCTTCGTTTTTTAGTATAATACATCATATTTAAATAAAAGATATCACGGTTTTTTTTTATCAGACTGAAGTAGGAAACGAGCATGCAGTCCACGTGATGTTAAGTGGTCACTGCCGCCCATGGACATCTGTAATCAACTACATACATAACGTGGGTTCCATCTGAAGTCAATCATAGATGCGTTGCTACTCCCAAGGACTATGATGGTTGCCTAATGTGAAAGTTTGCCGGAAAAGCTTTTGTTTATTTTCATATTATAACGCTTAAACGTGTAACACAATTATCAGAAGTAGAAGCCATGGATAATGCGTGGGTTGGCGGGCGAGGAAACCAGGACACACAAATGAACAAATCGCTTTACAAATTACAACACACAGCTGTTCTTTTTATTCAGTCACTAATCACATTAATTTAACTAAAGGGACAAGTTATTTAATTGCACGTTCCACCGGAACACGTGAGGCGCGAGCGCTACCTCCTCATCCTCAATAATATAAAATTACTCGTACTTCAAACAATACGTTATGGCCGCCTCCTCAGCGTTCAGTGTTACGTCACTTGTCAATGATAATCAATATAGTTCATATAACTGCCAGCTATTAATCTTTGGGAAAATCACAATGCGCCGTCACGCTTATACCATACCGTAGGTAAGATAAGTTGATTAGAATTAGAAATGACAGTGAAAATAAGAAAAAAGCGTTTATTCTTTTTGAAATAATATCGGAACTTAAATTATTTCCATTACTTAATTTATTAAGCATGTTCGTTTGTATAAATATAAGTTCGAATGATAACATTTCATCTACAAATGAAAAATATGTATGTGAATTTTGTTAAGTTCTAACAAAGTTTATAAAAATATGTAGAAGGTTGAGATTTAAATTCTTGACCAGGAAGATAAATTGAAATGATGAGTTCTGATTTCTGTTCTAAGACTGAGTGTTTGCGTACTCGTCGTTGTGTCCATGGCACCCACGTCATAGTGAATAGTGAATGAAAATACTAAAGGAAGAGCGAGGCCACCTGCCACAAACATATGCCTATGTTTAAAAGGGGGTTTCAACCATGGTTTTAATTGTAAAGGAAATGTTCTAGAGATAAATAAATATTTTTGTATTTTTTTTTTTTTTGTATTTTTTGTATTTTTGTAGTGAATTGTAGTGAAGAGGCATTATATAGAAAGTGTTAAACGAACTAATGTGTTGTAACTAATCAGTTACAAAGCATTAGTTACTTCGTAATGCATCGCTACTCGCTGAATACAACAATATTGAAATACAATTAAGTACGTAAATAACTCACTTGGGTGCAGTTTGCGGCACTTGCCACGAATATTCATCCAAGGTGTCATTTTTTTTTATCAATCAAATCAAGTTATTCGGCAAGCTTTCCTAAATTTTTCTTGTGATTACGATATTAGACACAAAAATTCTAATCATAAATTCAATAGTCAATAAAATCTAAATAAATTGTTACTATTATAAATGCGAAAATTTGTAAGGACATATGTACATTTCACGCAAAAAGTACCGAGCGTATTTTGTTGAAATTTATATTACTCATTATCATATTAAGACGTAACCGATGCAGTTAAAACAGCGGGACTAACGTAGTATAATTACATGAGAACCCGCCATTTAAAGTAAAACGTTCTCTCAAAATCAATATAATGATAACTTCGATTTATTATAAAATCAAAATGCTATTTTCAAAACTAAAGATATGTAACCAACATAATATATCAAATGACAGTAATTATTAAAAGTATTCCTTGGACACAAATCCCGCACGCGGTGACCATTGTTGTTGTCGACAACAGGACTTTTAGTCGAGGTGGAAAAATACCGGAGTTTACCCTCCAGTGACTAAAGCTGTGGAACTTTTAAATTTGAAATGACTGCATTCTTGTGGCTCTGGGAAATTCTGTTTGGGGAGGATAACAAAGAAGGTACAACTTTTAAACTGCTGCCGAGAGAATCGCGTAATTTAAATCCATTTATGGAAGCGAAAGAAAACTTTGCGAGCATTTTTTAAATTATAATTGGATTAAAATGTTGAACTATATTTACTAAAAACCGTCATATTTTATAATGTACGTATGGCAAGCTGTTTTCGTAAACTGCGCGTCATTTGAATAATTTAACGTACGTAGCATTTTACATATTTATCTCTAAATTAAATTTTATTTGCGCTTACTTAAAATTATTATCTTTCGAAATATTTGTTTATAATCCTCTGGTATTATTAATGGATATTTGCACGAAATGGAAGGTATAAAGATAATCTCCGAGCTTGGGTAAGGATTTGTCGCTGCAGTAAATGTACAAAACAGGAAGATTGGATTTAGCTCCTTATTCCGGAGTGTTGCTATGGTATTGCATAGTATAAAATTTTCATCCATAAATTAAAATCCAAAAATCTGTTTATACTCCACAGTATTTTTAAAGAAATAGTGAATAAAAAGATATTCTTACGGTCGTTAAATTCAAATTTTATTTAATACGGAGCTTTTAGTCTTTAAGGGAAATTGAATGCATGGCAGCTAGACAGAATTGCGGAGACGCGAATAGATGAGTAGGGCGAAAGGGTTTTATTTATGGGCAGGCTTTAATAATATATTCAGTATTTAACTGAAATGTTATGCAATGACTTCATTTTGTATAGGCCTATAGAAGAACATTCAAATTGTCAGTCACAACTTTTAGCACCGAATTAGTACAAAAGATAATGATAACGATAATGCTACAAGTGAATGCCATGTGTTGTGGACGATGACATCTATATGAACATGTATGTTAATGTTGATGTCCATACACACATAACTGAATAAATAAAATCCGGAGATCAAACCTGAGATCAGAGAATGACCGCACTCCACACTCATGCGGATTAATGAGAGTTTTAACCGAGAAGAAATATAACTCTATTACAAATATCATTAAGTTTGTCCCATTTTGTAATTGTCTGTAGTTGTCCAATTCAATCATTCTGCTTTATTTTTATCTGAAAACTGCCGTAATCTGACTTGTTTAAAAATTAGTTCGTCCTTTTCAAATCTTTATTAGCCTATGAAATTAATTAACATTTTCATTTCAGCTTTCATCGCCGTTCTTAGCCACGACGGTGACTCCTCTAACGCTTCCTCCTGCTAATTTCAATCCAGCTGACTTCACACTTTGCCAAGTAGCCGGATGGGGTAGTACTACTCCTACAACGACTGTAAGTTTTAACTATATACCGATACTATTTAATAAGTGTTACATTAATTCCCCCATACTAACTTTTTTCTTGTGTTGTTCTCGACAGTTAAAATGCCATTAGAACTAGGGATATCCCATTCCGATACGAATTATATTCTATTACCAAATACCAAAACTATGTAGGTATTCCATTATTAAAACATACACCATAGTCGAATATTTATAAAAGCACTTTCATGTGTTTAATATATTCGCAGACATGGAATATTTTCTTTCATTTTTTATGTGCTGGCGTTAGCCAGCACGTGTTTAATGTTATTTCGTTATACGTAACACCTAGACGATACACGTCTGCACGTCACTAGAGGATACGCGGAGAAGGAAGCGAGATGCGGGGTATTGAACCAGTTTTGTTTTATGCACCTAATTGTTGTGGTCAAGTAATATTCCTATTGACATGAACAAATATCGACAAATAGAATTATCTGGAGTGCCAGTATATAATACCATCGCCTCACCTAGCATTAGTACTCTATGTTTAATGGACGTGGTACTCTATACACCTCTCTACACGTGCCATGACCACACCGCATAACAATAACGCAAAATTGTCCACTAAAACATTGTTTTATCATCATGGACAAAGGTCATGTAGTTTGAATTTTCTTTCGCTATATGCTAAGTGTGGTCTGGAATAAATAAACCCCAAAATTGGTTTTGCAAGCAAATGGCCGTCCTGTTACAATTTTTCTTTTATTGTCCACACTTTTCGATGTTTTGTCTAACCAATGCAGTTGTTATCAGATATCAATAGTGTAATGTGGATTCCTCACAGATTGCTACTAGTAGCATTACCTATATTATTAAAAATTACCTTTTAGGCTAGCGTTGAACTAAGATTTTCGAACAAGTATGTCTACAATCAAAACCTGTGCGCATCGTTGTACAACAGCGAAGCTGGGATACCAAATATCATGACAACTATGATTTGCGCAGCGTCCTATAATATACTGTCTTCAGGATGCATTGTAAGTACAATATAACTTTACAATACTTATATAACTATTTTTTTAATATTGAAAGAACTATTGAGCACGTAGTTTAGTAGTTGGTAAGTGATCACTGCCGCCCATAGACATCTGTAACACATATCGAATATGGGCTTTATTGAAAGTCAACTAATACCGTTGCATCTTAACGATTACCTGAAGGTCATATCATATGGAGTTGAGTCGGCAGCCAAAATATATACTTATATGTGTATATAAAGTGAATGTTACAGCCTAAGCTAATGAGCCTAAAGCTTATGAGAATAGACGAATAGATGTTCACTCCTCTTTCACGCAAATAACATATTTTGAAGTAATTTGGTATACAGATAGATCAGTTTGCCATTTTACCTAGAATTACCGTCGAAGTCTCTCATGTTTAATTTAGTTTTATAGAATAAATTAGATCTCATTATCCTCTTTAAAAAATCTAAAAAACTAAAATATCCTGGCTTAAAAATATCTTAGGAATATACTTTAAAATATGCATTATGAATGGGTAGATATGAAACATAGATATCAAGCAATTTTATAGAATCGTTAATTCTAGACAAAAAACAAAACCTTAGCGTTAAAATCTTCTACGCATAGTGAAGTATTAAGATTTGAGCTTTTCTTATTTTCCTGTTTATAATTTATAATCCTCCGACGCAAAAAGAGGGGTGTGAGCTTGACTGGTAAGTCTGTCTGTGTATCTGTCTATAGACACGTAGCTCCGACATGGGTGAACCAATTTGGATGCGGTTTTCTTTTCGATTTTTATTATTATCTCATGATCTTATATATGTGTTTCAATCTTACCTGGTATAATACTTTACAGAATGACAACGGAAACGCGCTCGTTTGCGACGGAACTCTTACAGGGATTCTATTTGTAACAGACAACTGCAGATCGTCTTCCTTCCCCGAGCTGTATACTAGAGTGTCTAACTACACCACCTGGATCAGAACTGTGTCTGCATCGCCATCGCTCTTCACACCTGGGGTTTTCGTTATGACAGCCCTATTCTCCATAGTTCAATTATTTGTCATCAAGTACTAAGTTATTCTTCAAGGTCAGAGTGAATAGGCTTTTTCTAGACAGGCATGCTCCATCTTCGACCGCATCATCACTTACCATCAGGTGAGATTGCGATCAAATGTCTGCCTATAAGTTATAAAAAAAAGTTATAACTTTATTAAGTCTTACGTATTTATATGGTAGTATTAGTATGACAAATGGTATTTATATCACTTAGTCACAGGAGTAGATAAATTGGAATTAAATAGGAATTTAATTTTGATGAACTCATATGTAATACGTATAGATGTAGTTTTAGATGTATATAATATTTATTGCTCGATCAATTTTGTTTCAAAGTTGACTGTATTTTTAAGCAATCATTTCATATTTTTTCTATCCTAGATCAATTAAACTTAGCAGTAAATATATTTTATGATGCCTGTTATAGGGTGAATAAAATAAAAATAACTCATAACATTATAAACTAATATTTCAAAACTATACGTAATTTAAGCTGTGTTTGAACTTAACCTTTGGAAGAACGGCTTAAGTTAATGGGCACACGTACTTACTTATATAAAATCTTTGAAGCAGAAAATTCAAGTAAACTTGAGATTTTCTCATATCTCAACGAATATGTTGTAATAAAACTTTACCTTTGACTTATGTTGCTGGTACAATCATAAACATATATCGTATACAATAATACATATTGTTATTAAGTTTAGTTGATCTAAGGTGTGATAATGGCATGGCGATTATCTTATTTATTGCTGATTGCGATGTCTATTCCCAAAATAGATAAGCGATAAGATTGTAACATGTCATTTAACATAAGCAATCAACTGTGTAGGTTGAGATTTTTATTTAAAAAATAAAAATATGTCGTCAAAATTTTTGTTTCCCTTATGAATCCCACAATGACAAGATGTACGACACGAATTTAAATTACAAGCTGTTTCGCTTGAATCGCGGCCGAAAATGAATTTTTCGCGAAGAAAAATTATGGGCCATTACGCTAAGCGTATTTGAGGTCCAATTTATTTCTTACAAAGTAACTAAAAGGTTAAAGGTGTTATAAATTTTGAGCACGTTCATTAGGCTCCGCTCGGAATCTTCGCACCGGCTTTTAGTCCATGACACACGTCGGAATTTCGTAATAAGATTTCCTTAATTTAAGACTTCTTCCTTCATATGAATAAACTCGTACGAGTACGAATTGTTTGCCTCATGTATTCCAATCTAATCCATCTGTATGGCCCGGTATATAAAATGTATGTACATCTTAAAAGGAAGTCCTCGATTGCATAGCAAGTTATCTCACTTATGGATACAAATTTTATCATCTGAGGCTCTTAGACAATTTGCATTCACTGTCAGATTTCATTGATAGATGCTGACAAGATAAAACACATTTCTTGGATATGTTAGAGTACATTCATACATAATAATATAAATAAACAAGGAAGAACTGTCGTTGTAAGACACTTTAACATGGGGCGTTCCAATTACTACTAAAAACTAGATACGCCCCGCGGATTTGCTCGCATTTAACAAAGTGACTGCTTTTATTTACAATATGTGAGATTAATGTTACTGCAAGATACGAACTATAAATATAGGTACTCGTATTGTATTTCCATACAAGTACCTTAGATTCGCAGAAAAACAAACCATCTTCCATCTTCCAAACCATCTTGTTTGTGAATATATGTGATCGACAGATATGAATTACTTTTATTTTCTTGTATATATCTATTATTCTCTTATGCAAATTCCTTACAGTCGTCTTAACAACTCAGCAAAAAATAAAAAATAAATTTAATATAGGTATCCAAAGTTCATGGAGATCAGATTCATTGTATATTTGATATTTCTCTTTCATTAATATTTCAAATCGATGTAACATGGTAACCGTATCAAATTATATTTGTACGTCACAAACATTCGAATATGATTTATTTATTTTGCGATTGAGCGCGTATTGAATTATAGTACTATTCGATTAGACGTGGTTTGTGGTTTTTCCTGTATTGAAATATTTGTACAATAGCTTACAAAATGTGTACCTATATTTATTAACTTACCATGTACTTATAGAAATACAAATAGGATAAATTGAAAGCCAAATATCTGATTTGAGTCCACTTTACATGTGGATGTTAAGCGCCTCGATAAACTTCAGAGAGCTAACAGCTTTGAGAGCTATGTTTAAATTGTATGGATATTCCATATAAAAGTGTTCTGGCAACCACACCCTTGCATCGTAACGCAAGAAATGCTTCACATTAGAAATAGGTGAGGTGTACTACTTCCCCGGTCGAACTACACTGGTCTACCACCTGCAAGTTCTTTTTTTTTAGAAAATAACGCGGATGGAGGAGCATGAAATTTGGCATGGTTATAGTTTATACAGAAAAGGAGTGCAGGATGCAAATTTTTATTAAAATAATGCATATATCACACATAAAATCAATTAAAAACATTATACCTACCTACCATACATCATACCTACCATAAATTTGACTCACAAAAAAACGAAATAAAATGTGCATCGTTTTACTATGAAGACATAATATCATAAATATCAGATGTTTACCCCGCCATTAAATGCAGCTTAGTCAGTTAAACTTATTTTCCCTTACTAATAAAACAATACGACTATATCAAGCAACAAATCTTGTATGTTTTGGTTGGCACTAATTCTAACCGCTAACTGAAATCCATGCAATTTTCCATTCAAATAATGCAATGCGAAATGAAAAGCCTTAATTAATTATCGCATAAAGAATGGGAGGCTATGCGCGTACTGGCACAATGACTATTATCGTAACAATACCAGCAGCTTTTAATTTTTATGTTTTAATATTCTTTTTAAGGAGTGTAAATACAGGGTTTGTGGTGTAGGAAACATTATTTTAATTCTCTTTCACTTATTAGTGAACTCAGTTGATTCAATATATAATTAACGGAATATAATGCAAATTTTAATTGATTTGAGAGTAAAGAGGTTAAGTATCTTTTAGACAGTATTATTATAAATCAATCTGTTTTTATTGGAAATATTTAGATTAAGGTTTTGTTCGTGACAGCGTATATTATACGCTATTTTTTTTATTTGACCGAAGTAGCAAACGAGAATACGTTTAACCTGATGGTAAGTGGTAACTGCCGCCCATTGACATCTGTAATCAATTTCATACAGAATATGGGTTCCATCTGAAGTCAATCACAAATGCGTTGCTACTCCCGAGGACTATGATGGTCGTCGTCAACCCATTATCGTCCCACTGCTGGGCACGGCTCTTCTCTCAGAATGAGAGAGTTTAGGCCATAGTCCACCGCGCTGGCCAAGTGCGAATTGGTGGACGATGGTCTATGATGGTCGCCTCATGTGGAAGTGTGCCGGCAACCACACTCTTCTATCGAAACGCAAGAAATGCTTCACGTTAGAAATAGGTGTGGCGGTGGTACTTCCCCAGCCGAACTACACTGGATCTACCACATTACTATTAACTATTTTCATATACCTATTATGAATCGATGACGATTTTCTGGATGTGTTGATATACTGCCAATAACCAACTGTCATCTTTCATTCATACAACTTTTGTCAGTAGAAATAAGGCTCATACCTGATGATACGGTTACTGCAGTATGTAGGAATACATGCTAGCGAGTCGTGGGTATTCGTATGCATGGACTGTTCATTGATTCTAGGAAGGCATTTAAACCAATCAAAAAGAAATACATCAATTTGAAATATATAGCATACTTGCAAAAGATCTTTATTCTAAAATTGATCAAATCACTTTTGAAATATTTAAATTATTAAACTAAATACTCTTCTGATTACCTTAGAATCGTATACTTAAAAAACATTTTTATAGCAATAAACACCTAAGAAGTAACAATATGGCAAAAAAAACCTTGGGCTGATTTTTTTTAAGAAAATTCAGTTAATTTCGTAGATTGACTTTAAATACCATCTTCTTTATAATATAAAGAAGATGGTTATCTCATTGTTTTCAGTTTAGCTATACATCATAATTATCTTAAAGGTATCTATTTATCCACATATAATAAGATTAAGAATATTCAGATAGGAAAGAAGATCAGCCGATCGTATATCCTGTCTCAGCTTTGTTTATCTTAGCTTGTTAATAATAACGATACTTACATGTGCCTAAATAACATAATTACTATAATGAAAATACACAAAGGAAATCATTTCTAAAAGGAACTCATTATGAGCATATCCGGTCTCTATGATATTATTTCGGACACAAAAGTTTTCCTTATAAAATGGAAGAAATAAAGAAATCCATGCATCTGATTCACACGACTAATAAGAAATGTATATGGCTATTCATACTCAAAAATTGTATAATGGGGGACGAAAGTTTGAAAAGGGTTACCAACTCTCAAAAATGTATCCCCCTAAAACCTCCATAAAAAACCCCTAAAATCCCCACAATGAATTTGAATTCCTGGTAACCTACCGTATTTCTTGAATGTTTTTTGCCCGACGACGAAACGACGAAAAAAGAAAAAAAGGTCATCGGGTCATCGGGTAGTGCATAAACTTTTTTTTCCTCGTCAGGCATGGTCACGTAACCTAAAAAGACCTATATGTTGAACCTCTATAAGTACCCCTAAAAAAATTCATCCTACTTTTTATCCCCTAAATTTGGGGTAAAACACCTAACTTGGCAACCCTGAGTTTGAATGAAAACGTATAAAGTTATGTTTCATTGACTCTATTTTTCAAAATATCAGACGTCACTCGACTGATGCAGATGCGAAAAAAAGTTATACAGCGTACAAGCTGTCATTATCAAAATTATTAGTCTTAATTTTCAGTATATTAATACAAATAAAGAATAAGTGAGAATTTTTTAAAAAGTCCTTGCTTATCAAAATGCTTAAGTGATAACCAACCATGCATATACAGGATATTCATTAAAGGTATCCTTATCCTCTTACCGATCTTCGATTCGAAGTAGGAAATATTAACTTATCCACGAAAATGACATATCCATCTTAATTAATAAACAAATTCTAAGGCCTTCCTACGTAATGTGTCTGATGCAGAAACGATGCGTAAATGTGTTACATTTTGCTTATACGCTATTGTGTACTAAACTAGTTTTCCACGTAACTTCTAGTTTACAAACTGGAACAAGTCCTTGGAATAATGTACAGTATAGTGTATTGTCTAGTTCCAAGATATTTCTATTTAACTGAACGTGACAGAATACAATATGATGGAAACGGTGGCCTATTTGATACCATCTGGTGCTCGCGTTCGTTCGACGGAAGTTTCGATACCATTTTCGTTTAGGTAACGTACCTTAGTGAGTAGAAACATTTACAATGGAGATACAAAATATTGGCGACATTGCAAAACTTAGTGTTGCACTTATTTTTCAATTTAGTTTACAATAACGTATATTTTTCGAGGAAAAAGACATTGTTCACCATGAAGCTAAAGTTTCATTTTAAATATTTTTAAATAACTTCAAAGAATTCGCATATGTGTACCTTTGCAAGTGCACTAAATATACTAGAAAAATCAAATGATATATTGTAGTTAGAGTTGTAAATAAACAACTTTGAGTTTTTTGAATGAAAGTTGTCCACTATTTTCTATAGGCCTCTAGCCAGTAAGAAATTTAGTAAGTACAAAAAATATAAACAAATATCGCTGACACAAAAAGGTGTGTTGGTAGAACACACTTTTTTGTCTCAGCGATACATACATTTCTTTTACAAGCTTATTTCCCTTTTCTTTGTGATATCAAATCATTGAATAGAAAGTGGTCACTGCCACCCATGGACATCTCCCCGGACAAAATAAGAGTCCCATTCGAGGTTGGCCATTGATGCGTTGCTACCCTCGAGAGCTAAGTTAGAACGAATCGTAAAAGTATATTTATTGAAGTGAAACTTCTTTAGGCGCATGAGGGTAAATTTTTTACAGATGAAACGTCACGCCGCTATGCAACGGAAGTGTCGGAAAAGATAGAGAGAGTGATCGAGACCGATTGAGAGAAAAAGTGAGACAGAGCGAACGTCGTATCACGCCTTTTTCCCTTCCTCTTAATCTTGGAAATTTAAAGTTTTAGATTTGTATAAATATAAACAAGATTTATAAATTAGTTCGCCAAAGAAGTTTCACTTCTGACATGTGTACTTTGTACGCACGCATGTTTTTTTTCCCATAGCCTCAAAACACATCAGTGCTCCGAAATGTCGTTAAAGGCATACATACATTCCAGTGCATAAAAATTTATTTCCAACATCAGGTTGGTTAAATGAATTCTGATGAAACCCCGAGTAGGTCATTAATATTGACTACCTTAATGGAAATGGCTGAAGCGAAGCCAGTAACTGGTAGATGAGAGCTTTTATATACATTTGGCGATAAACACGATCAATGGAAAAACATAAAACATAAAATCCTTCAATCCTATATAGTATTCAACATGAAAAGGAGAAGTGTTTTCCATGTCGAATAAGATAAGGATTATAATTTATGAGTTTTTACTTATTTCATTAAAAAAGAAAACTGAATAAAAACATAAATAAAGGGGTATATCTATATATTATAAAAACTTTATATTAGGTACAATTTCGATCTCTTAAATTTAAATTGAACAAGTTATGGCAGTTTTAATTTTTTCATAATAAGTTCTTGTTTTAAGTTAAAACTCATATAAAACCAATGGATCATTTCGATACGATTGCGTAATGGCGCCTGTCAGAATTTACAAGCAATGCGCTTTGAAATAATATTGGGGCGCTTATTTAATAAAAACGTTCAAACATTATAATTGCATGTCGTTGGTATATGCCTATAGAATTTATTGGTGGGTTACTTTTAATTAAAATGGCTAATGTATGAACCAAACGTCTTCTGAATTCCCTTTATTCCCGGTGCTTTTTGGAATATTTACAAATACATTTATACATTTCAGTTTGTGAATCAATTTGAAAAAAATCATCAAAACTAATAAGTAAACAGCAGCAGTAGTTTGGAAAACAACGCCAACTCCACCAGCTTCGGGTCGTATAGAAAGATTTTAGGGCTCTTCAAGAATTTTCAAAGCCTCTTATCATCTTTCATCTACATGTTAAATAATTATTTTTTCCAGGCCCTAACGAGTTTTTATAGATTGGTTTTTAAAGTTTAATTTACCACTAGTGCTTGTCAACAGTTTCTCCCCGCTACCGCAGTTTGGCCGTGGCCACGATCCATGCAACTGGGTCGAAATATCAGCAAAAAGAATTCTATAAGAATTCATAAACCGCGTATCGTGAGTACCCGTTAAGTATTATAATGTATAAATTCCGCGATAATACTAGTATAAAATCATTATTATGTGTTTAATATACGAATCAATATCGTAACTTGTCTCATGTTAATTTATGTAATATTCAGGTCTCTATTGTATGACGAGAGCATATACAAAGGATATAAAATTCAGCTGACAAAACAATATGCGTGCAATATTTTATACGTAACTTCACAATTTATCTAGCTTACACTGACTAGATAAATTGTGAAGTTACGTAAAATCTCGAACTCGAACCGCCCAACAAGCAACCCCGAGAAGGATGGCGGTATGTGTGGCTGCATCTCGCCGTAAGCACCGGATGATGAAGGGGGATGGTACACGTCCCCCAAGAGATGAGCCCGTGAGGGGCACTGCGCTAGGGGCCACCGGTTCGTTCCGTTGGAGTTTCCGAGTCCCCTACTACAAGCGCTGAGGAAGGCCACCGAGGAGGTTTTAGTGGGTAAAAATCCCACATAACCCTGAGTCTCTCCCAAGGATTCGGTGTACCTTTAGAAGGTTTCCTCCCCGTAACAAAAAAAAAAGCTTACACTGACTGTCGCCTCACATAAAGAAAAGTGAACAAAAATTGTAAACAAACAAAAATGTACACTATGTAGACTGGCTAGTAGTGTATAGGGATGTAACAAATATTCGCATTCGCATTGGCGAATATGTGCATGGTTTTAGACATTGGCATTCGCCAGAATTGTGGAAATGTAATTGCAATGCCAAAAAAGTTCGCCAAATCTATCCTAATTGAAATCGAACTGAATTTTATCAACCTAAAAAAAGGGTCGCGAAATTTAGGTCCTAGGTAAAATAAACAGTCCCTGTAGCCTCGGGGTCAGAATAGGGCTACGGTATCCCCTGCCTGTCGAAAGAGGCGACTAAAAGGGGCTTCCGGGGTTGCAGACGGCTAGAGTGGGAGCTCGAACCGTTCGGTCAGGCAATCCCGGGAAGGACGGCGGTATGTGTGGTCGCATACCGTCGTAAAGACTAGACGGAGCGGTGGGCCCAGCCGCCCATCTGGGAGGAGCCCGATGGGGCAGCGCGCTCGGAGGATTCCGGTTGAAGTCGTTTCGAGATCCCGGAGTCCTCCTTTTCAGCGCCGAGAACGGCCACCGGGGGGGTATTAGTGCGGTAAAAATCCCACATAACCCTGCGTCGCTCCCACGGCGTCGGGTACCTTTGGAAGGTTTTCCCCTCGAAAACAAAAAAAAAAAGGTAAAATAAACAATATTCGCAATCGTGTTCACGAATGTGCAAATAATAACATTCGTTACGTCACTAGTGTTACAGTATATCTCTATAGTAGTATATCTCTTGAAATGTATTTGAAATTACATTTATCACTAACAAAATACTATAATAGGATTGGCTTTATTATATTGTTAAAGACAACTAGCCCACGTGATAGCTCTCCGGTTGCGTTCCTTTGGATATCCCGGAATCCTCTTTGTAGCGCTGAGGACGGCCACCGGGGGGGTTTTAGTGTGGTAAGAATCCCACATAACCTTTCGTCGTTCCGATGACGTCGGGTACCTACCTTATGAAGGATTTCCCCTCGAAAAAAAAAACACAAATAAGCCCACGTGATAGCAAGTGGTTTAAAAGTATATAAAAGGTGGTAGAACCAGGGTAGTTCGCCCGGCGAGGTAACAACGCCACAACTATTTCTAGCGTCAAGCAGTATTTCGTTTCGATGAAAGGGTGTGGTTGCCGGCACACTTTTATATGAGGCGAACATCATAGTCCTCGGGAGTAGCAACGCATCTGTGATTGATCAGATAACATCTATGTTCTATATGAAGTTGCTTACAAATGTCTATGGGTGGCAATGACCACTAACCATCAGGTGGACTGCACGCTCGTTTGCTACTTCAATATTATAAAAAAAGTTGCTGATTTATGATTAAAAGAGGTTTTATAGTAGACCTTGTGCCATCTTTAAAATGTAGTTAGTTACAAGGCTATTTGTATTTTCTTATAAAGACAAGGTCACAGCAAGTTTAAATCTAGACTTGGAAGAAGAGCAGTTCCACTCCAATCTCACTTTTTAATTGTTTGAATAATTGCCAATTTCCACTTAAAACTTAGTAAAACGTGTATTCCGCTCCATCTGTGCCATTGCCAAATCTGAAAACTTGCTGACATTGAATAAATTTCAGATGATTTACGTAACGTACCTATCTTTATGATTTACCTTTCTTCTATGGGTATTATTTTATTATACTATCAATTTATCATCAATTACTTCCATTTTTGCTGCTGCCGTATTCTAGCCTTAAAGATGTGAAGTATTTCTACGAGACATTCTACTTAATCCTCAGTTAGAATGTCCTCAAATTTGAGGCCAACTTCAGGTAGGAACATGATCTTATCTGGGTTTTATTACAGACATCCATTGATGATAGTGACCACTTACTATCAAGTGCACTGCATGCTCATTTCCTACTTATAACTATAGCTGATAATAGCAAAATATATGTATATGACGGAGGGGGTGGTTCTTTTTCGCTCATCGTATCAGGATAACCTACTGTGGGCTCTGACAGGGAATGTTAGCACGAGAATAAATTGCAGACTTGATTTTAACACACAGTATATTGCCGAATTAAACTTGTTACAATCACTGAATTAATCAAACTAAATTAAGTAGGCAAGTAATCGTAGCACTAAGAACGCGGGATGATTTTAGAGTCGTCTGCTTCGGCCGACCGTCAACGATAGACTGAGGTGTCGGCCATTAAACTGGTACAACCCTAACTTCATCGAACGCCACTAGATGGCGCTGGCGTTCCGGTATTACCACAATACCGCCATTTCCGACATATACTTACTTTTGTATATGTTGTATCCATAAGAAAGTTCAAATACATTACACCATTGTCAAGACATAGTTATCCATCACATAAAGTGAATAAATTGCCCCTTTTGCGATATGGCCTTGTTTTGCATGCGTCATATATTGAAAACCTCTTGAAGTTCGACATTTCCGAATCAAAAAGTGGCTCGAATTGCAAATGGGTCTCTGACGTCAAATCAACTGAAAGTTTCGACTCGCTTTAGTAGTGTCGTTTGACGATTATTAACGAGTATTCAACTCACGTAGTAATTATTCGAGCCCCCGCCGTGAATGCCTGACTAATGAAAAGGTTTTAACTTATAAAAGGAAAGTTTGTACCGCAACGCGTCGAGTCTACATTTCATTACAGTTTTTTTGCTACTCGTACCCGGCTTTTAAGTGTTTTTGGAGACTGTACTAAAGTAACAGTTTTTTTATTAACTAAACGTATTCCAGATTAGATTGAAGAAGTTCATAGTCTAACGGGATATCGATGACTAAAGATGACAATACATACGATTGCTTTTAAATTCTGTATTACAAATCCTTTCATACCGGAATATAATAGGGAATATAATTAATAGTATTAGTTTACACTATTTATCTGTTGAAAATCATACAGAAAAATGATACATTATATACACAGTGTAGGATTATTGTGTGCACACCAATGTGTTAGTGCTCCTGAAGGCAATTTTTTTTCTGACTGAAGTAGCAAATGACATGCAAACGACATGCAGTCCACCTGACGGTAAGTGGTCACTGCCGCACATGGAGATCTGTAATCAACTTCATACAGAACATGGGTTCTATCTAAAGTCAATCACAGATACGTTGCTCCCGAGGACTACGATAGTGTGCAGGCAACCACACCCTTCCATCGAAACGCAAGAAATGCTTCACGCTAGAAATAGTTGTGGCAGTGGTACTGCCCCACTAAAACCTCCTCGGTGGCCTTCCTCTGCGCTTGCAGGGGACCCCGGTCAATCTACGCTGGTTCTACCAACTTCAAAACTTTAAATGGCTAATTTTAAATGCGTCGGTCACTTATTCTCCCAGAGAACAATTTTCAAGCACTAACAACAACAGCAGTTATCGCTGTTATTGTTAGGCAAAAATAGATGGTGGTGCCTCTGAAGTCGAACCAAGGAGGGATTTTCTATCCTCAAAAAATGAAAAGACAATAAACTATTACAGATTACCTTAAAACATTCGAAGATTAATCTTAGAAGATGTCTTAAAGATTTACGGTAAAATAACTATTAATTTATGAGAACCAAGTTCAGAGGCATTTTAATAAAGGTTGTTGTACAACGGATAGATTTACAAAAACACGTAACATAGAATTCACATGAATAAATTTGACAAAGGAACTATTGTATATAGCTTATTGGCCTCGGACGTTGTCGTTTCCTTCAGATTAAATTCAATGAAAATAAAAGGCAAGTCAGTTTTCCCTTTCAGCGGGCAGCTGGTGTTCTCTTGTGCGAAAAATTTTATTTTTATAAGTTAGTTTTATTTTCAAATATTTTGTTTTACTACATGAAAAATGGAAATGGTGAAATGAGTCACTATATTTTGTGTGATACTTAATTTTCTTTAAAAATGACGGATATTGTTTTAAAATAATATATTAAGGTATGATTGACGAAAATATTTAGATTTCATTATCATAAATTCGAATAATACTTTTTAATATTTTTCATATCCTTATAGTTTTTATAGCATATTTTCGGTATTATTTACTTACTAACGAAAATCATCTATTTCTTATGGGGCTGCTAAAATACACAGCACTTATTATTAAACAAGGTCTGCATTACTTTCAAACTAAGCAACACAAAATAAATGTCTTACTTTTTATTAAAACGTTGGATGTTAGCTAAATCGCTTCGTTATCCTATACAAACTAGTATAGAACCCATAATTTTCTCGGGACAATAATCTCATCAATTCCCAGATGTTTTTCGTTATACCTCGCAGTACTTGAGAATACACATTTCTAGTAATAACCTTGCGGATCCCATTTGGATGGAGGGTTCCAACCCGGTTAAGAAAAATGTTCTCAATAAATTACTATAATATCCGGCAAAATCGATGCTTCGTATGAAACGCGCTACTGTTTATAGCTTACGTAAGAAGCTATAGTATTATACTATCGTTAGTTTTAAACAATATTTTACTTTGCTATCTTGAGAACTTTTGTACAAATCGACCTAAGAAATCTATACAATTTAAATGCCGTAAACCTTACGAAATGACGTTTGAATTAATATTAACCGATCATTATCACCCGTTTACGTCTGTAGCTAAATAAAAATAAGGCTAGGGGTCTTTATGTAATTCACCATACGTTATAACCTTTAAGAAAGAACTGGCAACGGCTCATATGAATCCTGAGTCAGTAGGATCTATCCTATAATACGAAATTTAGAATATGTTGCTACAAGCCCAAATTAATTACGATGAGGGATGCTCTACAGTTCAATCTCTTAGAGATTTTAATGGAATTATGTATTCCTATTTCTTTGGCTGAGATTAAACTCTTCTGAAATGTATACGTACCACATTGCTCTAAAATAAATAACAGTTAATTTTATTTTATACAGTACTTGTTGACCCGGCGAACTTCGTTCCGCCTAAAAGTCAAAAATCGAAAATTATCAGTGTTCCTCTACTGTGTTATGCATTTATTATACATAAAAACCTTCCTCTTGAATCACTCTATCTATTAAAAAAAACTGCATTAAAATCCGTAACGTAGTTTTAAAGATCTAAGCATACATAGGGACATACAGCGGGAAGCTACTTTGTGTTATACTATGTAGTGATACCTTGATTAAAATATCTTGGAATTCAACTATTAAGATAATGAGTATCCTTCAATAGCTAACAATTAATTTATTTGCTCTATTTAGATGTTCACATTTAAATACGGGCTCATATTAATATGTCGAACTTAAGCGTAAATTATCACTAGCGTAAGTCATCACTGGCTTAATTAGTGAAGGAAACGATCGTTAGGTGAAATCCTACTTGCTTGAGAGGTCTCTACAACGTTCTCAAATATGTGCACTTTGCCAACGTAGCCTTAATGCTTTTTAACTTTAAGAAGAATCATTTTCAGTACCGGGATAATTACATTACGATGTTCAAGCTTTGGAAAATATTAAAGTATAATGACGCAGCGTTCTTATAAGTTAAATGTTTCTCTAAAGTTTGTAAAATAGTTACATTTCTAATGCTTTTGGATATCAAATCATTGTCTACCTCGTCATTTAATTACAGGGGCAAGGCAACGATTTATTTTTACTTTATAATAATTATGTAAACGCAACTGTTCTCTATTATTGGGGGGGGGGGGGTTAAAGTCACTCTAACATAAGAATTACAGCGTGTGTGTGTGTATGTGTATCGCTAGCATAATTGGGAGACGTATGCTTACTTAAATTCATTTCTATATTTTCGACGTTATTGGAACAGAAAATATTATTATTATTCCAATATTGTGACCGGCATCGATAATCTAAAACAATCTACACAATGGGTCTGTATATCGCAATTGTATATCAATACATAACCCTTGTGGGATACTAATGTCATCAGTTCGCAGATGTTACTGGCTATACCGCAGCCGACGCGTATTGCTATCGTAGGCCACAAGGGTCCTGTCCCGAGCTCGGGGTCTGCCAGAAATATGGGCCGATAAATTACTCTATTATCGAGGAGAATCGATTCGAGACAACTACTACGCACTTGAACATTCATGAATAATGTGTGGTGTTTCAGGGTTAGTTGTTTTTGTTTGATGAAAGTTTGTGGCTCTTAGAATTTATTGATCAGATCAGAGTAATCGATATTAGTAAGCCTGTAACATAACCTATAACGGTGCTGCCATTTTAATAGTGCTGCCATTTTTTTAATAAAATTATTTGTCGTTGACCTTTTATTGTTCCACTGGTGGATACGAGGCTTCTCTTAGGAAAGGAGAATTTTAAGTCATATCCCGCCACACTGGTCAAGTGCGAATTCTGTGCTGCTTCTCAGTTAAGAACTGTTTTAAGAGCTCTCAGGTATTTAAGTTTCCTTACGATGTATTCGTTCACCATAAAGTAGTGATCAATAATTTCTAAAACGCAAATTATTTAAAAAAAATCATTGGTTCGTGCGTGGATTTCGAAACCTAGACCGTCTATAGAGTGTTAACCATTTGGCTATAACTGCTCTTAACAGAAAGTATATTTTCCGTCAACCCATTATTGTCCCACTGAGCACCGGTCTTCTCTCAGAATGAAAGAGTTTTAGCTTTAGCGTGGTAGATTTTATTCTAAACTCTCTTATTCCGAGGGAATACCGGTGTCCAGCAGTGGGACAGTAATTGAATTCTAATACCTGAACCTCGAACCTCCCGATTGAGAGGGCAAGTGTCAACTATTAGGCTATCACTGCTCAGAAACAACGATTATTTTACGAAAATCTAAAAAAATCGTACTACTACTCAACATATTTCCATGACAGATAATCAATTTGTTGTTTTTATATTTACATATTTTTCAGTATAATTATACATGTTTTTGCATGTTACGGCGTGTAATGCACACCGCAATTTTCCTTGCGTCAGCCCCATTCGCACTTAACCAGTTTTTTAATATTTTCCTATAAAAATATTACGACTTATATTTATGATTTATTGTTATGAGGAGTCACACATTTTATTGTTTACGTGAACACATACCATGTGCAATATTTACAGGTGTGCGAAATATTTATACATAAAAAGTAGTTAACAGAAATTACATGGAAAATGGCGCAAATTCAAACTTTTTCCTGTAATTGAAGGTAAGAGGGAAATCCCAGTAGACTTTGCCTGGGTATTTAGCTCTGATCACTAGACACGAGGGCTTTTTACAATTAGCAATCATCCAAATACTATCACCGTTTGACATATAGGTTCTGTGATTTATTTTTTATATTACCCGTAAATGGCATACGTTTTCATTTTATTATATTAGGTTATAGGCATTACGTTGAGTGATCAATAAAACCCTTATATTGCACATTGATAAAGTTTATAATAAACGTCACACATCTCTGACATCAAAACTCATTCCATCATGCTATATTCATTGTAACATGTAGATTGAACGATTATGAACGAATTTAACAAAATAAAAATAAATAAAAGATCATTAACCACGGTGTAGTGTGTAGGTTAAACCATCAAGTTTTAAATTCTGGGCCTCTTGTAGATGAAAGTATACTTTTAACTTAATATTGATAGATCTTAAATTTTGCAATTATTAATACATAGTAGCGATATTTTTTTTAATAAATGTTTATGTTCAGTTCTTTGTCTATTACCATTTAAACAACTATATTTATATCGGGCACAATCTTCCTTAATATTAACTAAAACATTTTTACATACTTATGGCGTTGTTTTACATATTATATACATTTTCCAAACTCCTTAAATAAGTATACACATTTACGAATCTGCATCTGCATTTACTAAACATTTTCATTGTATTAATTACATTTGAATTTTACATTATGTAAAATTGTAGGTAGGTAACATATGTGTAGTAAAATATATAACATTCAAAAACGTATGGACAATGAAAGGGCCGAACCGAAATTATAAATTTGGGGCTAACAGTATATTTTTTTGAGATGAACTTTTAAATCGTATTTAGACCGTATTAATTTTAAAGCAAGCTTTATTTGGTTAATTAGTAAAGTGATATCAATATTTTAAAGTATTTTCCTTGTAAGTAATCTAACATATCTATGTATGGAAAGAAGCCGCCTGTGTATGTGATAACGTATACTCGTATAGTTCGTTAAACATTTTAAGCAAATTCCATGACTGTTTCAAGCCTTTATTTCGCTTCGTTAACCTCACTCATGTCGAGTTTTATTTATTCAAAGCTTGTGTCATGATTCATTTTTGAGCTAACTAACCATGCTGACTGTACTCGTCAGTACGCGTAATCAAATGTCAGCAATTGAGTTAAATTCAGTACATTGAAAAACGATACAGAACATTGAATTAATATAACAAAATAATATATTCCTAAGTAATATATGTATGTGAGTTATTATCCTATTGAAGTAGCAAACGCGCAAACATTCCACCTGATGATAAGTGATTACCGCTGCCCATGGATATCCATAACATGGGCTTAATGTGTTAAGTCAATCAAAGGTGCGTTGCAATAGTACTGCTATATTATGTGACCACCAACTTAGTGTTCAGGTACATACTTCTGACTACTAATTATAAGTGAATAATAAAAATATGCTGGTGTAAAAGGGTGCCACCTTCCACCGAAAGGCAAGAACTGCTGAAGTAAGTGTGGCGGTGGTACCTCCCCGGTCGATTAACACTCGTTCGACCACTTTTAAACCGGTGTGAGAGTACAAAACATTTGTAACGAAAAGTTTTTTTTTTTATAATGAACCTGGCGATAAGGCAGACGGGCTATTTGATGGAAAGTAGTCACTTTGATGCTTTGAAGGACAGCTCTATTCGCACGTTTTTTGAGGAGCTCCATGTCATAACGCTCCGGGAATACCTCAGGAGATATTAATGAACTCAAATGCAACATCATTGAATTGAATAGTCTCAAATAACTTTCTACATGACTTAAGGGTCAATTTACAGCAGTTAACAAGAAAACGACGCACTACATAAAAGGGAATTCACCGTAACCCATAACTACTCGTAATAAATGACTAACAATAATAAAATCATCATTAGTATAAAGGACATGTATTGATATATTCGACAGAAGAAATATGTGGTTTAGTGCAGTACGCGTTTTTGACTTTGCCTGCTTTTTTGTTAGTAATTTTTAATTTCGTGGCCAATTTGTACGTCTTGTTTACCTACATAATAAGTTTTTAATTGAATATTCCTGCTATAATCGTAGCAGATAAACTTAGGTCTCCTAAGGTCCTAAGGTAAGTAAATTTTGAGATTCAACGTACTGATGACGGTATGTACCAAATATTTATGTAAACTAATTAATTATTTATTTAATAATACTGGTATTTTCTTTACCTTCCTTCGCTCGATAATCGTGTTTATTTTAAATTTATTATGTTATATTGTTTAAGGATATTTCCTATCATCACTAATTACGATAATCACAACTTATCATTAAGTAATTTAACTATTATTTTTCCTCCATTTTGTTATAAACTTAGCAAGACCATTCGTTTACACTACCTACTGTTTATTATAACGAACAAAATAACCTAAGGTTAAGTACTTGTAGATAACACTGCATAACCTAACAATGTTTATGTATAAATTCTGATATATCGCGTTGTATATTTAGTATATTCTGATACTTGTCGGTCTTCGGTTGACACAGTGAGTAATATTTATCTATCAGTGAGTCTATTTATTTGTGTTACGCTAATCTAATATTCTATTCCGAAATGTACTTGTCGTTTAGTAATATGTTGTAATTAACTTTAATAACTAAATCAATAACTAGTGACCGATAATTGTAGTTCTGTTATTTTATTTCAATCTTTATTATTTAAAAAATAACAATTATTGTTCAGTTTATTTCCTTAGATACATAGAGAACTTAATCACATATAGAACATAATCATGATCAATCTTAGTAAATTAATTGAAATGCACATTAACTATGTACTGTATCTCTTTTCAATACCGAATAAAAAAAATCGATAATGGTCATGACTTATGGTGTATGTGTTTAAAAACGCCTATCTTAACGCGTAATGATTGTTTACATAAACTTATCGAAAAACGCAATTAGTAAACAAATTGTTATTGTAAGGTTAACATATAACTTTAAATAGTTTCTTCTGGACGTTTGTGAACTTCATGCTCTTTTTTATTTCAGATGATGTTGGTGATAATATTTGCATTACTTGGACATACATACGCACGTTCTGTTGAACCATTATGTGATGACGTAATAGTACATAACATACATCATGAAAAGCTGCTTTTGGCTGACAACGTAGATAGCCCTTATCAATTAGCTATAGATTATGACACACACATGCTATTCTTCAGTTACACAAGTCAAAATAAAGATGATATGTTCTCGTCTGCGTACATAAATCTAAAAACAAATAAATTTGACACTATTCCTGGAATTTTGGGTGGTTTTGCTAACGGTGTTGACAACAAGAAACATATTGTCTACCTAGGAGGCAGTAATGGTATTTACAAGTTTGATTTCAACACAAAAACAGCAAATCACATAGATGGGACGTATGACAGCATTTGGCAAATGTTCTTTAAAAATGATCTTTACTTTACCACGTACCCGAAAGAAGAACTTTATGTATTTAAAAATGGGCAAAAAGAAAGAGTCCCAGAGTTACAAGACACAAAGGTGATGTTAGTTGCCCTGAACAAAGACAATGATTTCATTTTTAGCAACTCGTCCGGATTGTTTAAATTTACCAAATCAAACGGAGCGACAATAAATTTGGGTGATCACAATGCAAACTCATTAACTGCGGACAATTATGGCAATTTATATTTTTCAACGCCAGAAGCTATCTACTATATAAACGAAAACGATGGAATCGAAGAAATAGCTAGGATACCGAATATTTACGGATTGGCAATAGATAGTGATGGAACTATAA
The DNA here is from genome assembly GCA_949699795.1 of Spicauda simplicius. Lineage (NCBI taxonomy): Eukaryota > Metazoa > Arthropoda > Insecta > Lepidoptera > Hesperiidae > Spicauda > Spicauda simplicius. The sequence continues at coordinate 9,040,150 of OX453062.1, forward strand.
TATATGCTTCACAATACAGCGTAGTAAAACTGAAACCAACGAAATCGCCTTGTTACGTGAATGAAAAGAATTATCTTTGAATGGAAATGTGTGAATTATAAAATGATGACGCTGAAGGATATTTTACTATGAATGTTGTAAATAAACAAAGACATAAATCAAGACAATTTTTCTTTCCCTTTATATACTTTAAGTTGAAATGAATAATTTAAAACTTGTGTAAGTTTAAAAAGTCTAGTAATGTTAATTTAAACTAAATTACTTACCTTAACTTAAACAAAAAATTTTTTTTGTGGTATAGCATTAAACATCGCAGGACGTAAAATGTTTGATACTTGATTTATTTTTTGCAGTAAAACTACACATATTGAGTGAAATGAGTCAGAATTAAGAGAGGGAAGGATGAAACATTGAAAAGTTAGGTACTCTGGTGCATTTTCCTGTTTAATCATAAGGTCAAGGTTACCATAACGTTGCTGTGTTACTTTCTTGTTAAGTATATCAAATTAATGCTTTTATTACGAGTTTGTTGCGTCTACTTAAATCATTTGTTGTTTTGGTATCCCACATTATTGCAAAATTGCATTGCAAAATATGGTCGTAAAAGAAAATATAGCTAAATTATAAGCGTGCAATGTACACTGCAATGTAGGGGCGAATACATAAGCCGTGATTATTTTGATGACCGTATTAAATTTACAAAGGGCACAGTGCTCTGTTTTTCCAAATGTAGGTATGCTATTTTATATTAAAAAAATATTTTTATATATTATTATTTCATAATTTACCTATGCCGTTGTATATCAGTTTATAAACTGAACACACTTTTCTTCTAGTTTATGGTGCCAGTATATAATCGCTGAATAAAATGGCGCAAATTAAAACATGTAAACAATTGGTTATCTGTCAAACATACCATTGACAGGATAATTAATTTCTCACAAGGTTTAATTTATGGCTTTAACTACAGAACTTAAAAGGTCAGGATCTCCTTGTCACCTTGAATTTAAAGTATTAGTCAATTTGTTTATTTATATCTGGCATTGGTGGCTTACCTTTTGAGTACATATTAAAAATAATACAGTCAATAACGATCCGCATGGCGAAGCGGTTACCATACTGGTCTGAAGCACAATGGGTCCCGGGTTCGATTCCCGGCCAGACAAGTATCTAAATAATTGATTGATGAGTTTAGATTCGTGTTCTGAGTCTGGGTATTTGTGTATTCGTTTTGTGTGTGCCCATGGTACCCACGACACAGCAGAAAATCCTAGTGTGAGGCCATGTAGTGGCCAGTGTAGAAAGCTTGTTTTTTTTAAATAAAAGAAACCCACGATAAACAGAATTATCACGAACGATTTCTCCTTCAAACACCAAACCCCGACGGAACATTAAAAAGTAACTCGACGAAAGGTTGCTGAACGTAATTGAATTCAACAAAGAAAATCGAAAATGGTAAATTTAATACGTGAGCCGAAAACGAAATTCTAGTTATCGGGTTTGTTTGGACTCGAACAGGATCACTCAATAGAAATTGTTATCACCTTACTGTTTTACACATTTTCAAAAGTACGGAATATTTTGCTGTTATTATTTTATGTCATATTGAATTCTATGATGATTATTATACGTATGTGTGTGCAATGTATGTATGCGGAGCAGTGATAGCCTAATGGTTAAAACTTGCCCTCTGGATCGGGAGGTCCGAGGTTCAAACCCAGGCACGCACCACTGATTCATTTGCGTATTAGAAATTAATTTTCACTGCTTTTCGGTGAAGGAAAACATCGTGAGGATTCCTGCACACCCGAGAGTTCTATAAAAAATAGTTCTCGGAGGTGTGTGAAGTCCACCAATTCGCACTTGGTCAGCGCGGAGGACTATGGCCTAAACTCTCCCATTCTGAGAGAAGACTCGTGCACAGCAGTGGGACAATAATGGGTTGACGAGATGTGCAATGTGAATCGTGAAACCTAACTAAATTGACAATCATATCTTCAACCTGACTCTTTTTAACGATAAATTTTACATATAATATAATCAAATAAATAATGAGAAATAATAATTAATTTAACGTATCCGGTACGTTTATTTTCTCCTCGGTACCTGGCAAGGTAAAGAGAAAAATAGAGTACAGAAATTAACGTACCATCATTACTATTTCACAGTCATTTATGCCTTAACTGCAAATACACACCTAATTCTAGCGTGAAGCATTTCTTGCGTTTCGATAAAAGGGTGTGGTTGCCGGCACACTTTTATTTGAGGCGACCATCACAGTCCTCGGAAGTAGCAACGCATCTGTGATTGACTTTAGATAAAACCTACGTTCTATATGAAGTTGCTTACATACAGATGTCCATGGGCAGCGGTGACCACTTACCATCGGGTGGACTGCATGCTCGTTTGTTACTTCATTATTTTTAAAAATAATATATATAAATAACTACAGCTATATATGCACACACAAATTCCCTGACTCCTGAACTCTATTCACTCAGTGAAGCTACAACTACAAATTCTAGAGAAGACATCTCACAGAAGGATTATTGACTTTGCAAAATCTGCTGAAACTTGAAGCTAGCTTATATTATTGATCTTAGTACAGCAATCGGCTCAACTTTTAATTGAGATTGAGATCAGAGGTATTAGTCCCGGAAAGGCGGAATTAATTCTTGTAAGATTTAAATTTTTAGTAAAATTTCTTATGTATACTAATTATAAAGGGAACTTTGTATTTTTGTATGTTTGTCATGAATTAACTTAAAACCTACTGAACCGATTTTTAAAATTCTTTCAACATTAGAATACTACATTATCCCTGAGCACCATAGGCTATTTTTATTACTAGAATATATAAGGCGTCTTTGCTAAAACTTGAGTAATGTGATTCAAAGTGTCAAAAATTTTGCTAAAATTTTTTTTCATTTCAGACACTGCAATATCTATTGATAATAGAATAAAAATATATTCTACAATATAAGATAACATATCAATATCTACGAAAGACTTGTACACCGCCCCGCACAATGATTAGTGTACCCTTACGCAAAGCAGTCGTCGCAAAATTTTATTGGGACTACTATCGGAATAGTATCAATAACCACTAATGGCTATGATTATTGACCAAATCCCCATTACGGATGGAAGGAGGGACAGGTTCAGGAGTGATGCTCAAATGTATAATGGTTGGATAGATTACATTATAGTCCGCGCGAACGAAATCGCGTCGGTTCTGCTACTTAAAATATACATCATGTTAAAATCCTACATCTTAAGATTAGATTCTAAAATAAAACTACTGACTTACTATCTGACACATACACACTTAGACCACACTGTTTAGTACGGATGCCATATTTAAATCAAAACGTTTTAAGTAGTAACCCATTAAACTGTAATAGTGCGTATTTGAAAAAAATTTTTAAACAAAAAATACAACCGACTTCCATGCCACATAAAAGTAAAAAATAATTTAAATACATGTTGGTTTAGAGCAAACACAGTACTTAGTACATAGTCCCGAAGTCGGCGCTCATATAAGATACATGTAGTTTCGTCATGATCCAGCAAAATATGGTGAGCGCCGACTTCGGAACTATGTACTAAGTACTGTGTTTGCTCTAAACCAACATGTATTTAAATTATTTTTTACATTTATGTGGCATGGAAGTAGGTTGTATTTTTTGTTTAAAAATTTTTTTTTCACGCTTTTCAGTCACGATAAAATCAGTTATGACTGTTGCTAGTCGTCCGCTAACCGGATGAATAAAATTAATTATTCGTCCGATTTTCGGATGAATAAAATTATGTGCTGACGTCATCATCTAAAAATAGACTTCTTTGACACAACCGGTCGGGAGCGCTACCGCGCCCCCTCCCTTAGATTCTGAATTAGAAAAATCTGTTCGAACCTAACCTAACCGAATAAAACAACTTTTTCTGAGTAAACATTTATTTAAAGAATAGACCTAGAATTATCAATATTTAAAGTAGAAAAAGTAATATAAACCTTATAACTAAGAGTATAATTCAACTGATACTGATAAAAATAATTTTGACTACCTATCCTTAGTTGGAAAACCAATACCATCAAAACCAATTTAAGTTCGGGCAGCATGGTCGTTATTCACTACATCAGGTGTACCCATAGCTTTACACAATTTATTAATCTCAGTAATATGATTTAACTCACCAGTTTCAATACGTTTTTTATTACGAGGATAATAAGTATGTTTAATATACAGACCATTTTTATTACGAATTTACCGTTTAGCGGACGATTAATTTATTTTATTCATCCGATTACGGGACGACTAGACACTTCGATCAGTTATACGAGACCGTGTAATACATAGTATCCATAAGACTGCATAGTGCATACATAAATGGAAACGGTAATTTATAATCAACCTTAAATGACAAGTCAAACAAAAGCCTAAGCGATATCTCACATTACTGTCACAGTGCATGTGAACTGAGCGCAAACGCTCGCAGGGCGCTGCCGCGCCCTGCTCGCTTAGTTTCTATATTTTCTTTTAAGTTCCAACCTAACCTAACCCATCCTATGTAAAAAGGTTGGCAGTACTCCTGCATCGTCCAGGTAATTGTATTCAAAGTGGAATTTGTGATCATAATTATATCCTTTCCGGAACTCATTGTTTGTATTGCGAACAATAATTACCAAACACACAAACTTTAGGCAGGCTGTATACCTATATTATTAGGGTTAAAGAGGTGAAGGTAACTTTATTAATCGTTGCCTCTGTTTATGGAACTCCTAATATATTCATAAGGGCCATATTACTATCACCTGTGGGTTAGATAGGCAGTACCACTGAATAAAAGCCCAGTTAAAGATAACGGTTTTCATAAGTCATCTCTTCTTAGCATTTCTTCAATAAATCCTTAAACACTAAATAGCCAACTTCTATGGCTTGGGCTTATAGTACCCTGCATCATAAGGGTCGAGGAGTTAAAGGTCAATTTTCTTATCATACGTCTTTGCTTTGTTAATATATTACAATTCCATAAGTATCAAATGGCCAACGCCTATGCTTTAAGCCTGAAGTACCCGCGCATCATCAAGGCTGAAGAGTTGAAGGTCAAAACTATCATGTTATATCTTTTCCTAGTAATCTCATTACATATACGTAAGCACCATATGGCCAACGCCTATGGTTTAGGCTTGAAGGACCCCAGCATTATCAGGGTTGAGGAGTTGAAGGTCAAATTTTTCATGCCATATCTTTTCGTAGTAATCTCATTACATACACGTAAGTAACAGATGGCCAACTTCTATGGCTTGGGCTTGCAGTACCCTGCATCATGAGGGTTGAGGAGTTGAAGGTCGATTTTTTATACGTCTTTACTTTGTAAATATATTACATACCCATAAGCATCAAATGGCCAATACCTATGGTTTAAGCTTGAAGTACCCCTGCATCATCAGAGTTGAGGAGTTGAAGGTCAAATTTTTCATCTTTTATCTTTGCTTAGTAATCTTATCAGATATACGTAGCGATCATGTAGCTAACGCCTATAGTTTAAGCTTGAAGCACCCCAGCATCATAAGGATTGAGGAGTTGAAGGTCCAATTTTCCACCGTATACAACCATTTTTCTAATGTTCTACCTTACATTTTTTAAATATCATTTTGAATGCGTAAGGATGAAATAGCTAAGTTTTATGGCTTAGGCATTCAATACCCCTGCATCATCAGGATTGAGAAGTTGAAGGTCCAATTTTTCGTCGTATACCTTTGCTTAGCAATGTTATTACAAATCCGTGAGCAACAAATGTCTAACGTTTATGGTTTAAGCCTGCAGTACCCCTGCATCATCAGGGTTGAGGAGTTGAAGGTCAAATTTGTTATCGTACATCTTTGCCTTGCTATCTTATTATATATCTGTAAGCACCAAATGGCCATCACCTACGGCTTGGGCTTACAGCACCCTCCATCATCAGGGTTGAGGAGTTGAAGGTCAATTTTTTTGTCATATGTCTATGCTTAGTATTGTTATTACACATCCATAAGCACCAAATGGTCAACCCCTATGGTTTAGGCTTGAGGCACCCCTGCATCATCAGGATTGAGGAGTTGAAGGTCAAATTTTTCATCACATGTCTTTGCTTAGTAATCTTGTTACATATATGTAAGCACCAAATAGCTAATGTTATAGTTTAGGATAGCTGTAACCCTGCATCATCAGGATCGAAGAGTTGAAGGTCAAATTTTTTGTCAACCTATATATGCATAGATATATAAGACATATTCCAAGTTTCATAAGAATCGATTCGGCAGAAGCCGAGTTATCTCAAATTATCTAAAAAACTTGAGGAGTGGTGGTGGTTTCCACCCAATAACTCAAAGAGTTAAGCATCACAGCATACCTATGTCTAGGAGAAAAAGTTGCGCGACAAAATTTCCTATCAAACGAAAGAAAGAAAATGGAAATCGGTTTAGAAACACCCAAGTTATTCAAGATTTTAAGAAACCGACATTTTCCAATTTTCCGGGAAAACCGCCGGAAGGTTTTCATTTTCCTCAATATGGGACTGCCTGTGAAACTAGCCGCATACAATGTCGTATGAATCGTGTCGGTAGGTCGACGATTTCTAGCCATTTCGCCCGAACATACATAAAAAAAAAAAAAAAAAATATACGTGACGAATAGATAACCTCTTTCCTTTGGGAAGTCGGTTAAAAATTGTTGTTTAGTTTAGTTGGAAAGCTGTTGTTTTAGTGATTCTATGACTAAGTAAAAATGATAATTAAAATATTTTATAATATGTGAAAATATAAAAAAATAAGGTAGATGTTTTACTCGAAGTATTAAGTGTGTACGTGTTATACATATCTCGTGTTCGAACTTACCCACAAAAACTCAATTTACTCTTACAGTCAAGATAATTTTCAACGTCTAAGTAGGGCGTTGAACGTCAAATTTTGAAGCACCAAATTTATCTCCACACCGTAAATTAAAATGAAAATTGTAACGTTTCACGTCTTGAATGAAAAGACAGCTTGGCAACAGGAATATTACCTATTGAGACGTAAAGTCGTATAATGGCAGCGAAATTCATAACTTGCTACCTCCAGCCGTATTAAATTTAAGCCGAAGTACTGCCGCAATACAGACTTTTAAGGACTAGAAATGCCTCAACTAGATTTTTCGTATGGAAAGTAGCCACCCATTCCACTTATAGGAAAGTTCTTGGAGGTCTGTGAATAGACTTACCACAACAATGTTCAGACCGATTATACGCTATTATTGAAATAAGTCAGCTGGTGAAACCATTGAGTTACTATTTTTTTTATCTGACTGAAGTAGCAAACGAGCATGCAGTCCACCTGATGGTAAGTGGTCACTGCCGCCCATAGACATCTGTAATCAACTACATACAGAACATGGGTTCATTTAAAGTGTGCCGGCAACCACACCCTTCCATCGAAACGCAAGAAATTCTTCACGCTAGAAATAGGTGTGGCGGTGGTACTTCCCCGCGTCAATCTAAACTGGTTCTACCACCTTTCAAAATATATATAAAATATAGCAGTAGTTGACAGGCGTGTAGGCAATCCGAAGGTAAGTGGTTGCTGCTATAATAAAACTTGATCCATAAGTCGGTCGTGATTCGGTGTCAAACCATTAGGGGAATTAGGGATGTATCTTTTTCCTTTTGGTTTTCTTCCACAGACCGTGACATGCAAATTCGAAAACGAAATCGCGGTGGAAATAAAAATTCATTATGACAGATGTTCATAAAAAAATCCGTGACTGTAACTAACTGAAATAGAAAACTATTTAAATAGGTAAACCTAGAATATCAATTCATATTTACTCTTCCTAATTTTCATTTTCTTACAAGATCAATAATACATGTTTTATTTAATACTAATTGAGCCGGCAAACTTCCTTCCGCCTAAAAGTCAACAATCTAAAATTATCAGTGTTCTTCTATGTATTATGCATGTGTTATACATAAAAAACCTTCCTCTTAAATCTCTCTATCTATTAAGAAAACTGCATTAAAATCCGTAGCATATCTTTAAACATTTAAGAATACATAGGGACAGACAGACCAACTTTGTTTTATACTATGTAGTGATGCGAGTTTTAGTATTTACTTTCCCTGGTCACGAAGATAAGCCGTTTCCATTTAAAGATATTCCAAGTGACATACGGCTATTCTTTATATAATTTTCTGTGTATGACGTTTTATAGCGCATAAAGTAACAGCTCCGGAGAAGATAAAATTTCCTTCAACACGTCTTACGAGTATGTGCCAATTTGCATTCAAGAACCTTGAGCCAGAATGTGCTTAAACACATTTATTAAAATGACAATTTGTTTAACACTTTCTTGTAGAATTCTAGCAATTTAAAAAAATGGTAACTTTTGGGATATTATCTGGTATAGTGAATAATGCCAGGATGTCATACCTTCTATTGTCATAGATCAAACATGATCATGTATATGTTAAAAAAATTGAAGAATAGAAATTATTGAAAATAGAAAAATATTTCCATTGAAGAGTTTTACTGCGAGCTCTATTATATATGAGGCGATCATATGCGCGACATGTTTTTCTTTATCTGACTGAAGTAGCAAACGAGCATGCAGTCCACTTGATGGTAATCAACTTCATACAGAACGTGGGTTCTATCTGAAGTCAATCACAGATGCGTTGCTACTTCCGAGGACTATGATGGTCGCCTCATATAAAAGTGTACCGGCAACCACACCCTTCCTTCGAAACGCAAGAAATGCTTCACGCTAGAAGTACGTTTGGCGTAGGTACTTCCCCGATCGAATTACACTTATTCTACCACCTTCAAGAATGTGTTCCATGTTCATAAACGGAAGCGACCACTTACTATGAGGTGGCCTGCATGTGTTGTTTGCTACTTCAATCAGAAAAAAAAACGTGCACCACTCGGGGACTGCCGCGGTAAAGCTATTTCATAGCATTTGTATAGGCCTATGCAATTAAAAAAAGTACTTATTTATGCAGTATTTTTTTCTTTGATATTAATTCAAGATTTTTTCTTTGATACTATATACTTTCTCACAAACAGCTGCTTACATATTCGTCCGATTTCCGAGCAGCTCGTCTCGTTTTTTTTTTTTTTTATTTGGCTGAAGTAGCAAACGAGCATGCAGTCCATCTGATGGTAAGTGGTCACTGCCGCTCATGGACATCTGTAATCAACTTCATACAGAACATGGGTTCTATCTGAAGTCAAACACAGATGCGTTGCTACTCCCGAGGACTGAGATGGTCACCTCATGTAAAATTGTGCCGGCAACCACACCCTTCTATCGAAACGCAAGGAATGCTTCACGCTAGAAATAGGTGTGGCGGCGGTACTTTCCCGGTCGAACTACACTGGTTCTACCACCTTCAATACCAAAAGGTGGACTGCATGTTGTTTATCTAGAATCAAACCACATGTTCTTTTGTCAGTGATATTATGGAGACATGAGAAGAAAAAAAATCGAATCTGCTGTTCACTAACATATAAATTTGAATTGTGAATAAGATTGTAATTCTCGCTCATTTCGAATTTCTATAAAATACCGAGACTATTTTAAAATAAATGTTATTTTACTTTTTATTGTCGAAATAGATTGATAAAGAAATTATCTCGTAAAGGTAGGTATATTGGTTTTTAGAGTAAGAATCGTGTATACAAATCTGTATGCATTAATTGTAAATAAATAGCTTAGAAGATGAGCTTAAATAAGTGGTTATTAGGTTATCATTTTTCATAAAATATTACAACCGCTCCGTGAAATAAGACAGCTCTTAAGAACTATGAAAAGAAGTGACAAAGAGCAATTAACTGCTTCCACTTAAGCCAGTCGGCAGCCATCTTCAGGTCGCAAATCGCATTATGAATGACAATTATTATCGCGTCCAGTCTAATACATAGATCTTGCTTTACATATAATTAAATGAAAGGTCCACGTATCTGTATATTACATATATTTGTAAATAAAAAATGTGAGGAGGGCTAATAATATTATACTATTATACTAATATTATAAAGGCGAAAGTTTGTGAGTGTGTATGTTTGTTACTTCTTCAAGTCTAAATGGCTGGAGCGATTTTCATAAAATTTGGTAGAAAGTTAGCAGACACTCTGGATTAACATAACAAGCTACTTTTTAGTGTGGAAAAATATCTCATACCCATGGGATAATTTTTTTAACGCGGGCGAAGCTGCGGGGTTTAGCTAATATGGTTATAGAAGTTTATAAAAATTTGGAAGGAAAACATTCTGTCTGTACATTTGTGTTTAAAATCATATTAAACCAAAACTACTTAATCCTCTTTAAAAATTCTAAATATTCTTACCTATAATCTTTTAGACAGTGAGTTGTCTTTCTTGTGGTTACATCAAATATTTATTTTATAAAAACAACTCTATCTAACTCTATCTCTCAAAAGGTATTATAATTTAAAGTTACTTTTTGTATTAATACTTCATGTGCGTAACATCAGGGGTACGACTAGTATGAAATAAGTTGCAATATTTAAATTGGTGAGGTTATGTGAAATTGTGAATTTCATTAATTATAGCAATACCTAACGAGTGCAAAACGTCGTCATCAAATGTTACCGAAATGAAGTAATTGTAAACTACATATTTACACATTCATTTGAATAAGTTTATTTCAAAGAATATTAATTATTTATTTCACGTTTTATCCCGTAAATACTTAGAAAACATAAACACAAGGAATGTTCGTTGATAAATATAAATTTGACCGAAAAACATTTTTTAATAAATTTAGCTTCAATTTTAATTCTTATCAAATTTGAAATGCAACTTCATTTCTTCTTTCATGAGATGCTGAATAGACTAAATGTTCTCTTTGAAATGTCACTAAGAATTTTTCAATCTTGCGATTCCTTTGTAGATATTCTGTGTAAACTTAGCTCTATTTTAAATGTATTTTTTTCTGTGTTATTATTTTTAACTTAATTCTATTGGACTAATATACTCGGCCCAAAGAAAAGTACCTGAACAAAATGTATTTTAGAAAATATCAAAAACTATTTTGCTTTGATGACCCGCGTGGCGGAGCGGTTATCATACCAGTCTGACGAGTAATGGGTCCCGGGTTCGATTCCCAGTCAGACAGGTTTAGATTCCTGTTCTGGGTCTGGGTGTTTGTGTATTCGTCTTGTGTGTGTCCGTGGTACCCACGACACAGTAGAGATTCCTAATGTGCCTAATTCCTATGAGTGTAGAAAGCGTGCTTTGATATATAATCGATCTTAAGCGTTTTAATAAAAAATATATATTTATTTACACTAATCCTACCATCAAACGTGTTGAGCACTAATTCGATCATATTTAAGAGGTGCGGTAAGAAACACCACGTACGCCATCAGGCTGCAGTTGGGGGAGACGTACATTCCCAGCACCACGAGGGGACCCCACTCCACTGCGACAATACCCTGCTCGGAGTGGTGTCTAGTGCACGGAGGATCACCCTCGCCCCCCGCCCAGTATACACCGACGGTGTGCGCGACGTTGCCAGCCCTACGCAGATGCTCTGGAACCCTATAAGGGTCCGCCACCACCACTACCAGGGTCATCCACGAGGCATTGCTGGAGCAAGTCCTGGACCCCGCCACAGTGGTTCAAATTTCCCTGGAGGATCGTTAAGAGTGGCCATCAAGAGTCCATAGCATCCTCTGGCGGACGCGCTAGGGTACGTTAGGCCGTCGGTCCTCTGGGAAGAGTACCAGCTTAGTAGTTTCGGTTAGCAACGTATCTGTGCACTATCCTATCTGTTGTCAACAACAGGTGTCCATGAATTGCAGTGGTCACTTACCAACCAAGTGACGTAATTATATAATTTTATTGTTAAACATGCACCCAAGGAATTGTAATATTCATATTTAACAATTAAATTACATATTGGCTAACTGGGGACTAATTGGGGACGTCCAATGTTATTCTGTAAACATACCTTTCTCACAATGCAAACTTTTTAATATAATTACCAAAGTCGATAAATCTTACAGCATAAACAAAATTGTTGGCAAGAGATTCTGTCTAAAGATCGTGAAAACAGGGTACCATTATTACGATTAACGAATGGAAGATTCAGGATTGATGACGATCCAATGAGTTGGCAAGCCTGATATAATTGTGACGCAAAACTTATTATTGGCGGTAATCAATCTTCCTCTACGAGTAATACCGTTAAATTGCCACGTGTTGATTCTACTAAACCGTTCTAAGCGTTATTTGTGACTGTAAACACCTACAACACGTTTATTGGATTTTCTGGATTATCGTGAATTTTGTAATATATCTATAAAGCTTTTAAATCATATGATTTTATATATAATGAATATTTAGCCCGTAAATGTTTTGTTAGAAATAATTATTAACATACAAAGTCATAGTACTGCCAACCTAATTTAAAATTAATGATTGTTTTTAAAAGCAAATTGTTAATAACATATTGTAATAGCATGATAAAATTGAACTAAAATAATATTCTTTACATGAGTCACAGGCCTACAATTAAGGCTTATAATTAAAGTAAATGTTTTATATATACTTAATACCTGTATTTTGTATATAAGTAACGCCTCATTATGATTCAAGCACGAAGGCACTACTGCAAACTATTTATTTTTCTATCAGTATAGGGTTTTATTGATAGGTAAATTATAAAATAAAAAAATAAACCGCTTTCTACACACATATTACGATTTCCATAATCAACGTTACTCAAAATGTCATTGAATGTCTTCTATTTTTTTCACGCTATTATTATACCGGATATTGCAACGTACTTTCATGGAATCAACATTCGAGAACATTTATTTTCAACCAGCTTATTTCATAAAATCGATTTAGCAAAGTAGCATGCACTTGATGTCATAAAGTCACTGCCGTCTATTTACAAAAATAGCAAATAAATCAGAACGAAGTTTTCAAAACTACACTATTACTACTTACTACTTTTCCACTTTTACAGGTGGTAGAACCAGTGCAGTTTGAAGACCGGGGAAGTAACACCGTCACACCTATTCCTAGCGTGAAGCAGTTTTTGCGATTCGATGGAAGGGTGTGGTTGCCTGCACACTTTTGTATGAGGCGACCATCTTAGTCCTCAAAAGTAGCGACGCATCTGTGATTCACTTCAGATAGAAGACCATGTTCTATGAAGTTGCTTACAGATGTGCATGGGCGGAAGTGACCACTTACCATTAGGTGTACTGCATGCTCGTTTGCTACTTCAATCTTATAAAAAAACTACATTCACATTTTCTAACGATACGTATGAACTGTTTCTCGCTAAAGGAAATTGGATTTCTACCTACTTGTTTACATTATACTTCATAAGCTCAATATACAATTTTATTCTTACTGCATCCCTTGTTTTCGATACCATTTATTTATCCTCTTAATTCTCACGAACATACTGTTCCGAACAAAAGAAGCCGATTCAACTCCTTAACCCAAAATGACTTGTAATTTGTTACGTCTAAGAAATTGATCATTGTCTAAATCAAAGGATGCAATTACGTTGTCTATTAACGCGTAAAAGCGATCAAAAGCTCCCAAACCTAAAAGTCAGGCTTATTGAATTTCAACAGCCTTTGAAATTTGAATTTGTCTTTAATTACAAAACATGGTGTAATGTACTCTAGTACTCATTAATTCGTTAATTCTTCAATATTAATCAGCTTCTTGTCATAAGCATCAGACTGTGGTATTTAGTGAAAATCCATTATATTATTAAGATATTCCCTTCAAATACTGAGAGGGAAACTTTACTTAGCATTGAGATATATGGATTGATGATGATTAAAGATTAATTATTGTAACGAGTACGCTCGTCGAAGCCAAGTTTTAATATTCAGAGGCTAATGTCGTAGTTCCCGCTGAGAAACGAATATCTAATTTCTGGCCGAGGAAGCAAAGCTGCGCACTAGACATGAATATTAAACGTTGAATATCTGCCAGCGAGCAGACATTGTGAAAATTCACTTCGAGAAATGGAAATTCCACGCTTCACTTGCATTTCGTCATTAATATGATTTGGAAACCATATTCCTGGAAGACCGAATTCCTACAGTATCTTAGCTTTTAACACTTGACTTACACTCTCCGTATTTTGTTGTGACATCAAATTATCATATTGAATCTAAAGTAAACACGAATCCCTTTCATAGTGATTGGTTACTTAGAACTTGGGTGCTGTTACGGGTGCTGTTGTGGGCACATTTGTGGGTGTAATTGTGCGTGTAGTTGTAGGCTCAGTTGTAGGTGTTGTTGCCGGTGCACTTTCAAACCCAGTTGTAGGTACAGTTGACGATGCAGTCGCAGTGCAGTTTTGGGCGCAATGGACTTCATAAGCGCCACTGCAACTGCCAGGCGTTTGCATGTCTGCAACGTAAACAGTCGCATACAATACAACTCCATACCGTTGATATAGTCGTGAGCGCAACACACACGCTAATCTTGAGCTCACCGTGAATATCACCGTATACGCAACTTATATTTAAACATTCAAACACATACCAAGTTTAAGTTGATACTTTATGAATGCACTCGCGAATGTTAACATATATTGAGAAGGGTGCAATCTAAGTCACCACTACTCAAGTAGTATAAGATTTCTCCACCTTAAAACATTGACAATTTGGTGTATCTATTTAGTATATTAAACAAGAGGACTGATATTTGTATTTACAATTATGAGTATATTTTACACTTGAATAGTGTCTAGTGAATATATCATCGCTAATCGTATTGGGTATTCAGTCTGTCTGGGTTTATCTTTGCAACGACTCATTTAATTTTGGGAGCAATTCCTACTAAAATCGTTTTACTTTAAATAAAATGAAATATCTTTATTTTATTTTTTGTATAGGCCTACGGGGGCACTTATAAATTGTCAGTTACGTTTTTGTTTCACACTACCACCGGACCGGAGCACGACTTCAACTGAGAAGATCCGGCAAGAAACTCAGCGGGTTTGTCTTTTTTGTTATTTATATCTGTTTTTTTAAATAATTACAATCATGTTTTTTACATGGTAATGAAAGCTAGCTTCAGTATCTTGCCTAATATATACTTAAGGTTCTTCTAAAAAAATATGTGAAATGTATCATCTATCTCCACATTTCAGCATGGATGGAGCAGCAATTTCCACATGTCGAACATTCGGAAATGAGAAGCGAGTTTCGATAATGATCTGGACGCACTGCACGCGACATTTGTTTCCCTAAATGTCTGTGCATTGGCCGAAAGCATAAAACGACCAAACAACATAGGTAAGAGGAAATGAAATGCCAATGTCATTCCAATTTGATGAAAACACGAACTTTATTTATGTAACAAGTAACGATTGCATGGCAAGCCATACATAACATTAATTACATGAAAACTGAGCTCCCGGAATATATCAATGTGAAATACTAATTAGCTATGTGATTTTGTAATTACCTACTCATAGAACAAAATCCAGGTACTTAAATAGAGATGATAAATGGACAATAGAACTGAAATTATTGAGGTCATGACTAGTGAAAACTGCCTGAAATTACAATTATACTAACTAATGGACTACACTTACAATTATATTTTACCCAAAAATAAATATATTTTGAAAAGTAATATTTAATTAAAGTTACACTGTCTTTTTGTAATTAATTAATCAGAGATTTCTATTTGTTTTAATTTGTATGCATTATTTTGTATACGACCTCCGCATGCTCACTACAATACCTATAACCGCAAAACTAATATGAAAATGAGCTTGTTAAAATATACAAATTTATCGCTTATTTCGACAATTTCAAAGGGCAACAATAACAGTTTCATCTACAACAACAACTGCCGCAATGAATAGCGCGAGAACAACACCGTGCCGAGACGCTTCGGCCACAAAGGATACTGACGGAAACACGACGCTCGCTGACACACTCTACATAATACCCCGTACTAACATACGGCATGATTTGAACAAGCTTAATAAGAAAAATAATTTAGTTTTGTTACATAGTGACACACGAAAATAAAATATATAAGCTTGTTTCGATAATTTCAAAGAGCAACCATAACAGTGTCATTTACAACAACAACTGCTGCAGATATGAATAGTGCGAGATCAACATCGTGCCCTTTTTTTTTTTTTTTTTGTTTTCGAGGGGGAAACTTTCAAAAAGTACCCGACGTCGTGGGAGTGACGCGGGTTATGTGGGATTCTTACCGCACTAAAACCCCCCCGGTGGCCGACGTCGACGCTGCGAAGAGGACTCCGGGAACTCCACTTGACCGCCGCCGGTGTCCTCAGCGTGTGCCCCATCGGGCTCTTCTCTGGTGGGCGTGAACTGCTCACCGCACCTTCTGGTTTTTACGGCAACATGCAACCACACATGCCGCCGTCCTTCCCGGGGTCGCTTGACCGGACGGTTCGAGCTCCCACTCTTCCCGCCCGCAACCCCGGAAGCCTCTTTTAGTCGCCTTTTACGACAGGCAGAGGGTACCGTAGTCCTATTCTGGTCCCGGAACTACAGGGACAGACGCAGCGACCAGAAACAGGATGCTGACGGACACACGACGCTCGCCGTCACACACTACATAATACCTCATACTAACATACGGCATGATTTAAACAAGTTCAATAAGAAATATAATTTAGTTTTGATACATAGTGATGCACAAAATTAAAAATATATTAGCTTGTTTCGACAATTTCAAAGAGCAACCATAACAGTATCATTTACAACAACAACTGCTGCAGATATGAATAGTGCGAGAACAACCTGCCGGGACGCAGCGGCCGGAAACACGATGTTGACGAGAACACGATACTCCCTGTCACACGCTGCATAATACCGCGTGCTGACATACGACTTCATTTGAGCATGCTCAATAAGAAAACGTATTTTAGTAATAATAAGTTAAATAATAAAAAAAAATTACTTTACTGCCGACTGCATTAGAAGGAGAGTGATGTTCTTTAAGTGTACGTATTTTTGTATGCAAGGCTATTGTTTGCCACGCGCTACAGCCCTAAGGCTTGACGTATCGTACCATATATGACATATAATTTGAATTGTCTCAGTTTGCAGTATGTAGCATTCAAAGTAGTAACACAAAAAATAAAAGTATATTTATATCCAACATATTAAAATATAGTTTTAACGGTTTTTTATGCGAAATAGTTGTAGACAAGCGTTAAAATTTCATATTTCTTTATTTATTTTAAAGTGTATTATATTTTAAGATCTGGTCCAAAAATTTTAATCAATGGTAGTATTGCCTACCTCACGCAGTTCACATTAATTATTGATCACTAATAAATTTTCCAAATAAATTTAATAAACTATGTTAAATTAGACTAACATTTATACATTTCCTATCACTTTCCTCGCTTTATGGGGTAACAATGACAGTTTGTTCCATATAAATGAACAACATCCACCGCGCAGATATGAATAGCACGGAACAACAGTGCCGAGGCCCGGCGCGCGGCGGCCGGAAACAACATTGAAGCTACGCTATGCCAACTGTCACTCCTTGCATACAGCCTCGTCCTGACATATTTTGCTACCAAACCTATTTATGTACCTATTAACAGCTGTATTAAGCCGTGCAGTATCTTTATTTAAAAGGATTGATATATCTGAAATAATACCGAGCATGCAGTCCATCTGATAGTAAATAGTGTCTGCTGTCCATGGACATTTGTACTACATACGAAACAGGTTCTACCTGAAGTCAACTACAAATGCGTGGCCACTCCAGAGGATTATGATGGTAGCTTCGTATTTAGGTCAGGCAGCAGGAACAACCTTCCAACGTCACGCATGAATTGTTTTACGTTAGAAATAGGTGTGACAATTTTACCTACCCCGTCAAACAGTATTACCTCATCATTTCTGCGATCCTAGTCCTTATGTGCAGCAACGCATTTGTGGCAGATAATTACAGAAGTCCTTAGGTGGAATAGGGCTGCGGTATCTCCAGCCTGTCGTAATATGAGACGAAAAGAGGCTTCCGGGGACGCGGCCGGCTAGAATAGGAGTTCGAACCATTCGGTCAGGCCACCCCGCAAAAGACGGTGGTACGTGCGGTCGCATACCGTCGTAAAAACCAGATGAAGCGGTTGGCCCAGCCGCCCATCTGTGAGGAGCCCGATGGGATAATGCGGTCAGAGGATTCCGGTTGTGTTCCTTTGGAGATGTCCTCTTAGTAGCGCCGAGGACGGCCACCAAGGGGTTTAGTGCGATAAAGATCCCACATAACCCTGCGTCGCTCCCACGGTGTCGGGTACGTTTTGGAGGTTTCCCCCCTCGATAAAAAAGCGCCAAAATAACACGTGCTTAAGGTATTACCTTAGCAAAAAATAAATCAATGGTATTATACAAACTACACACAGCACAGTGCCATGGGCCTTCGTTTGGGCATTATCATGCTCGTGTTGGGTGACGTCGGCTGTTTATCGTAACTTACTTATATTCAATAGATAACAAACAATAACAAAGAATACAATATTATCAGTGAACATGACTTTAACTTATTTGTGTGTATGCATATGTGTCATATGGTGCGATAATGTATTATGTGTGAATGTGTGTGAGCAGGTGAATGTGTGTGAATATATTGCCTTGACGGATATCCATTACCAACACAAGCATATTCTTAAAATAAATAAATATTTACATTAAAATACCATACGGTTTTTTTATCAAACTATTATTTACATAAATATATTATCAATAACAGAAATAAACGATTCTTCGCTCCATTGAAATGAACAACAGCTGGCGCAGATACACAAGTAGGGCGAGAACAACGCAATGTCAGAACCGTAGAATAATATAAATATAGAAATGTCTCTTGTTGCATGTAAAGTCTAGTTGAGCGAGCGCTATACTTTTATGCGTACAAGAAACAATATGGTGTAAATAAATAATAGTTTTAAAAAACTAAAAACATGCTTTTTATTGAAAACCGAACTAAAAAATAGAAAATAAATTTTAATAAATTTAAATTAATAATAGTGTGAATAAAAAAATGTATTTTATTTTAAAAAAAGCGTGGGGTGCATGGTGTCAATAGTTATAAATATTTTACTGACAGATATGAGTAAAGTGATTATCAATTTGATAATATCTTAAAAAGCACCCCACGCTTTTTTAAAAATAAAATACATTTTTTTTATTCACACTATTATTAATTTATATTTATTGATATTTTTAACACTATTCTTAATTTAAATTTATTTTCTATTTTTTAGTTCGGTTTTCTATAAAAGCGTGTTTTTAGTTTTTTAAAACTATTATTTATTTTTTACTTTTTAGTTTTGTTTATTTATAAAAGCATGATATTTAGTTTTTTTAAACTATTATTCGTTGACTATCAAAAATATTCATACTATCGTTCATTGTAAGCGTCGATATCAAATTCATATTCGATGTTTACCATTGTAATTTTTCTAAGTGAATTCTTTTGATTAACATGTATTGCCAGCATTGTAAGTATAGCTTTTCGATTGTCGAAAATATTTATACTGTCATCCATAGTGAATGTCGACATCAAATTCGATATTTACAATTGATATCTGTGATAACTATGAATGACTTGACGTTTTTGATTAAAATATTGTAATAAGTAATATGGCTTATATCGCTGCCATTAGTCCTCATTCATCATTTGCTAAAATAAAATTTAATCTTTGGCTGGAGCTCAGTCGTGGGCGCCTCTTTATATATATGGGCAACGACGCTGACATTTAGTGTGAGGACGTCTAGTACCATAGATCAAGCTCTCCGAGCATACACCACATAAAGAGCCATTCAGTCAAAGACAAGGTAGCGGGTACCCTTTCTATATAAATACGAGCGACATGGAGAACCTAGTACGGAAAAGCAGTTAGCAGCAATAATCTCCGCGGAGGAGGATAGTTCGGTAGCGCCACTAACCAAATTAATATACTCAGTAACAAAAAATATTTCCGATCTCTCATGGGATCCCATAGAGGAAAGTACCACGGGGCCTAGCTTGGCCCAGGCTCGGCAGAACTATGTAAAACTCTGGGCCAAGCTTGTAAGCCAGGCTTGGCCCAGTCCTGGTTGAAGTCTGGGATGATAACGATGGGCCAAGCCTGGTTACCAGGACTGGGCCAAGCCTGGTTACCAGGACTGGGCCAAGCCTGGTTACCAGGACAGGCCCATGCCTAGTTACCAGGGCTGAGCCATAGTTAATTTTCAAGTCTGACGCATCCCATAGAGGAAAGTACCACGGGGCCCAGGCTTGGCCCAGGCTTGGCCCAACTATGTAAAACTCTGGGCCAAGCTTGTAAGCCAGGCTTGGCCCCAGTCCTGATTGAAGTCTGGGATGATAACGATGGGTCAAGCCTGGTTACCAGGACTGGGCCAAGCCTGGTTGCCAGGAATGGGCCAAGCCTGATTACCAGAACTGGGCCAAGCCTGGCCCCTTTGTCAACTCTGGGGGTTTCCTGCATGGGATGCTTTGTTACGAATGACTTCTTGTTTAATTATTAAATTATTATTTTTATTAAATTAAATTTTCAGTAAGTAATTTATTTATTATTGAGAATAAAATAATTATTTATAAATATTATAAATACGGGGATTCAGAGTTCGATTTCAGAGAGGGAGCCTGAGAAACGGCTACCAGTACCAAGGAAAGCCGCAGGCGCGCAAATTACCTACGGAGAGTTACTGACATACTGACATACTGACATACAAGTGAAGCTAATAAAAAGCGTGTAAAAACATGTTAACCAAGATCTTTGGAACTGCAAACTTCCGTCTTTAATATTTTGCATTCAGTTTTTTTTAGTGAATTTTACATACCTCCATACTATACGACTTAAGATAGTCTTACTGTAGTTGAATACAATTGTGCTTATAAAAAAAACAAAATGGTGTATATATCATTTCAACCAAAATCACCCAAATTGTAAATTTTCGTGTTCAGTATTTTTTATTTTGTTTCATTTTAGTAAATTTTATATTTAGGCCATATATTGGACCTAAATATCTACTTGTCCATACTATGCGACAAAAAATAGTCTTGCTGTTGAGTGTAGCTTTTTTTCTTTATGTGGCTTTACACCTAACACATACATTCGTTTATAACATTTTGTTCTCATTGATTAAAATGTGTCTTCTTATTAATTAAATAAATTAGCTTATGTATCAACTTTAAATAAAATTCTATGAACACACTTATTAATTTCAGTTAAAAGAAGAATACCTTTTACTGTTTATTTAACGTTTTATTTTGTAGCATATCATGGGACTTCTATACGTTCTATAGCTCTTCAGCCAGGAAGCAGCGGCCGGATACAAACACGGACGCCACAAGCCGCATAGCGCGCGATGGAACAACAACAATAAGCAGTCACCATAGCCAACCTACTTCCTATTTTTATTAAAACGCATTCTTCTTTATATTGTGCTGCGTTCTGCAGATGGTGTGGACATTTCTTCGTGTGCATTACTCAGTTATGAAAGTGAAAGAACGTTAGTATTCAATTCCCCGCATTTTCTTCAGTAACTGATGCTCCAAATTTGGCTATAATTTAAGTTTAGAACTACATTTTAAGTATAATAAAATTAAATTTAAACAAAGTGCTTCGTAAAGTTTTTATCGTCATCATTTTGTTTTTCTATTTTTTTTTTCAGAAATTTATGTCAATCTTATTTACGCCAAGGATGTATGGTGACCGGTTAGCCACACAAGTTGTCGAACAGAGTCGGCCGTCAGTCAGTACTCTTATACTTTTGTAAAGATTTATGTGTGTTTTTTTATCTAATTGAAGTAGCAAACTGACATGCAATCCACGCGATGGCAACTTTATATAGCACCTGGGTTCTAGCTGAAGTCAATCACAAATGCGTTGCTACTCCCAAAGACTAAAATGGTCACCTCACATAAAAGAGTGCCGGCACATCGTTTCATCGAAACACCAGAATTGCTTCATGTTAGAAACAGGTGGAGCGAAGGTAATTCTCCTATTGAACTACATTGGTTTTACTTTTCACTCAAAAACTACCCCACACATTTTTATGAATATTTTAACGTATAGATACTAATTCCCATGTTAGACGTGAAGTTAAGTGAACCCGTGGAAAGAACCTAGCGTATTTATATTGCAAAGAGATAGAAAAGAGATATATTCAAAGTAATGAATATTCATGAACAAATTCTATGCACATAAATTCACACTGGATACTTTCCATCGTGGTTTTGCTCCGATCGCATATCAATAAAAATTCAAATCAGTTTTTCATAGACTTGAATTCTATCCGACTATCAATGAATTTTATAAAGCCTGCAAGAGCGATTAAACTTGTTTCCAGATTTGTATTGAAACTGAAATTTTCATCACTTTTAACCAAAGAGCGATATGAAATTCTTTTGTTCTGTTAAATATATTCCAATTCTGTTTTAAATTCGTAGTCCGTGGTACGAAAGTGGTCGTACCGTAAAAGAGACTAGAATTCAGTTTGTTGTAAGATGAACCAAAATAGGGTTATGTTTTTCAAGTATACGGGTAGTTTAACTTTCCGCAGTTAAACTTGTTGTAAGAGCTTCGCTGTCTACAAACTCGGAACAATAATAATATCCAATTTTCACTAACATAACGATTTTAGATGTCAAGTGAGAAAAAATGTAATAGACATTTGGACCGCTATGTTAACTTAAAGTGGTATTTCTACTTTATGTTTCCTTTGTTATATGTACTTTATTTATAACAGAAATCATTCAAATACAACAGTCACACACCTAATTGAAATACTAAGACTATCATTTACTTTTAGAATGTAGCGATTAATGTCTTCTTGATTTAATTGAATAAGTAAACTTTCTACATAAACTACTAAGCCGGAAAGTTCCCATAATGTTGTTAAGTTTCGATGGAGCATACAAACTCGCAATTGTTCAGCAGTTTAATAGGAGAACAATACCTAAAAGAAAGTTGCTAAAGATATTTCATAATAATTATTTTCATGAAAAGAAAATACAAGTAATATGTTACTTAGAATATACTATTCGTAATTTTTGTATGTACTATGGATACAAACATTACAACCGTTTTGTATTGCGTAGACAAATAATTTTAAATCTTCAATCGTACGACAATAATTAGATTTAGTTTTATTTCTGCCAACCAATCCTCAGTGTTTTAATTGTTAAATGTTATAAAATATTGGAACAGGTACATAAGCATGGTTTATGTTTATGTAAATTTGAAGTATCTGAATAAAAAAAGCATAAAATGTATGTCATTTAACGGATATGTTTCCGGGTTTTACATATCAATATGTGTTCAATCTGTATTCAAAAAACTGTGTTTTTCTTTTCTCTTCCCCTCAGTTTCATAAGCACGTGAAAGTTAATAATACCTACAATAATAGTCCATTTCATACAAACATTGCGCAATGCCGCACCAAATCATGAAATGTGAACACGAACAATTATTTTTGCAATTGCGCCCACATTGTTACATCAACAATATTTGTTTGCCGGCTCATATGAGTCTGGAAATAAAGTGTACGGACTGCGTCGTTTACTTGCTGTGCATACAAATCGCGGCATTGCACACACTGTGAAAATAGGTAAGTTTTTTCCGTTTTGCTATATCGGTGGTCGGAGTGGTTTTGATATTTTACTGTGATGTATAGTTTGAGTTTCTGATCGCTTGATCGTATTTTGTGGTTGGTTTTACGCACATTGGTGCACTTTATTTGATCCTATTATGATGTTTACCCATTAACTGCTGAAGGCAATTAACCATGTTTTTATTTTATAAGACTGAAGACATGACATCAGGAAGAATGAATAATAGACATCTGGAAGAAATTCTATAAAGTTAAAGAGTTCTATCTGCAGCATATATTTTCTTTTAATCTGATTGAAATAGCAAACGAGCATACAGTCCACCTGTTGGTAAGTGGTCACCGCCACCCATGGACATCTGTAACAAACTTCAAATAGAACAAGATTCTATCTGAAGTCAATCACAGAGGCGTTGCTACTCCCGAGGGTTATATTGGTAGCCTCATATAAAAGTGTGCCGGCAACCACACCCGTTTCAATAAACGCAAGAAATGCTTCACGCTAGAAATAGGTGTGGCGGTAGTACTTCCCCGGTCGAACTACACAGGTTCTACCATCTGTGAAATTATATATAATTGCAGAAGAATACCAAACTTGACAAGAAAAGAAACGATTCTACTTTGTTTTCCGCTTGAAATTTAAAATCTTTCACAGACGGAGGTCTGAAGCCCAAAACAAAATTACAGACTTTGCCCCCTGAGAAATACGTTAAATTACCTTGCGCCTTATATCACATATGCCCAACAAAACCTATTAAACATTGCTGCTTCTACCTCTTTCAGTTATAACTTGTGTCAGTAATGCAGTTTGATAATTTGCAAAGTTAAATTGCACTACGTAACATACGTTTAGTAAACTGAGCAGTCAGTTTCATCTAAGTAATAAGCCTTGTCAGTCTTCAAATGGCTTTATAACTTTCTTAGGTGAGTGGAAAGTCTTTTATCATCATAAATTGTTGTTTTTGCTTCATTTCTTGGCAAAAACCATCTCCGAAGGTGAAGTAAAATATCGGCTTTCACTCGCACAGGATTAAAATCCTTTAACGTTTATAACTCCATAATCTACAGACACGAGAGAGGATTGATTAAATCCTCAAGGTTCAGAAGGATTTTCACCTTATTTTTGCGGATTATTTAAATAAAAATACCCAGAAACTGTGAGCGTAAATTATGTTTGCAGCCAAATTGTGCTGGAAATAAAAAGTTAACGTTGAACGTACTGGGCCGGTTTCGTGGCGTGCATATGCGTTAGCGAATGTCGCAATTGATTTTATTTACAAGAGAATCAAAACAAGTAAGGGTGTCCTTAATTCGACATGACATATTTTGAGATACCTATAAAGTTTAAATAAATTGAATGAATGTTTATATATGTAGATAGTACGATTTTCAACCAAAAGACAACCTTCGTTCTGACCACCAAAAGTAATTAATGGAAGGTAATTTAGTACAAAATTCCAAGCTTCTAGCAAACGGTATCCTGATGGTAAAAATTATATATTTTTCGAAGAGTCTAGTAAATTTAAAACAAGAAACCTAAAAAATAAAATGCTTATTTTTCTCACAATTATGTGAGTCTTCTAATAATGCACGCCGTTTGTTTTTATCGGGAAAAAAATAAAAAAAATGTTTTATTTCAGGCGTTCCAGGGACTAAAAAGGCAATGAAAATCTTCGTGAGTCGACTTCAGCATCACCGTTACAGGTAGATATTTCTAATACCAATAGTGTTATAGTTGCCGATCGAATTGGCTGGCTGATACAATAAAGTTAGCTACGACGACAACTTAATTATACGGCAAAAGTTAACTGCGATATAGGTACATATTTATGTTTTTATAGTAGTAAAGTCACATGGAACATCGTTGTTCTCAGGAATCCTATTTATGTGTAAGCGCTGAAGGTCTAATTTTTAACTTAACCGACTTCTTATCATAAATATTTTCTACCTATTTCCCTTTTATCATAATTATCGTGCCCTAAAAGTACTTTCTTCAGCTTTGAGTAGCTAGTTGAAGGTCGAACATTCTTTCA
Source organism: Spicauda simplicius (assembly GCA_949699795.1). Taxonomy (NCBI): domain Eukaryota; kingdom Metazoa; phylum Arthropoda; class Insecta; order Lepidoptera; family Hesperiidae; genus Spicauda; species Spicauda simplicius. The sequence continues at coordinate 9,065,832 of OX453062.1, forward strand.
TGTCATGTCGCTTTTGTGACCAAATAAACATTTCAAGTTTACCTAATGAAAATTAGAGTGGAGTAATCCCAAGTAATGTAAGAAACAGGAAGGTGACGAGAATCACCAGCCTATTACTCGAATATTCCATTATTATATCCATTTTAAGGATGGAAAATACTGTCATGAAAAGCCCTTTTAAATGAAGGAAACGAAATTGCAGCCCGTTCAGAAATACTCGAGTTATAATAGAAATCGTGTTTTTCCCGTTTTCCAAGAAATCTACAACAAATTCTCCAATATCTATAAAATACCCTCTCTATAAGGCTTCATGGATAACCTGAATACCTACAAAGCAATATATAAAGCCTAACATAAAACCTCCTTTTTGAATGTCGGTTAATATATCAGTATAAATATAAATAAAATCTGGTACTAAAACAATACAGCGTATTGTGAAGCTGACAAAATACTGAATTATTTTTACAATCTCACCTATTGTTCGAAAACGTACACCGTACTGTGACATTTGTCTGTTCGCGTCCGTTTGTTTATTTTTTCATCAACTCTCCACGATATTTGCTTTATTTTGATACGCCTATAGGATTTAACTGCCACGATAGGTGGATGAATTGCGACCTTGCAAAATCCCGAGTTCTAATACGATACTGGTTTAACATATTGTGCTAAATAATTGCCATTTGAGAATTGAAGTGTTATTGGTATTACTATGAAAAAACAGTTATCGGCAAATGAGAAGCACTGTGTGCTCTGGTTTACAGGACGTCCTATAAACTTACAGCAAACATACAGTCGATGTATATACCGAATGCTTACTTGGGCTTTACCATACCGGACAACTAAGCCGATTCAAATGTGTTTCATATGTGACATTCCGATAACCCGTTTGAGCTGCTAGTAAGTACGAGCTACTTACATCTAAGCATACCTACATATGCCCAAAAATGTTACACTCCTTATGAGGCTGTCGGGTACAAACTAAAACACATATCTATCAATAGACTATCTCTTGTTAACCGATAGCTTACTGATAGTGACACTAATCTTAGTGGGATCTATAGTATAGATTTTCTTACGATAATATCTACAGCTTTTAATAAAATCATCGGCTATGTGACACATGCTACGCCTATCAACGAAGAGTTGTGATAGCCTAATGGTTGAAACTTGCCCTCTTAATCGGAAGGTCCGAGATTCAATCCCAGGTACACACCACAGATTTTTCGAAAATTATGTGCGTATTAGAAATTCATTATCACCGCTTTTCGGTGAAGGAAAACATCGTGGGGAAACCTACACACCCGAGAGTTCTTGAAAAAAAAAAGTTCTCAGAGGTGTGTGAAGTCCAGCAATTCGCACTTGGCCAGCGCGGTGGACTATGGCCTAAAACTCTCTCATTCTGACAGAAGACCCGTGCCCAGTAGTGGGACAATAATGGGTTGTACCCCATATCACCGATAATCCAAAGTCAATTTAAATATATAGTACACCCACTTACCACCATATGAACTGCAGGTAGATTTAATATTTAAATTGTATTAAGACCTTTATATTTTAACGGTAAAAACAAATCGACGAGCACCTGCCTGCGTGTTTTATGTAGTGCTCAAAGATATTTAAAATATATTTGTAGACTCGTACTTGACTAATGCAATAAACAATAAATTTAATCACAGCTTCTCATTCGGACTAAATGATGATGTTTTTAGATTAATTCGATTGTTAATTAATTACGGATTCAGTTATTGGTTACAGTGAAGCCGCAAACGTGGATCAATAACAATGTGAACTAATTTTCCAATTGGATTGGTCAATCAACGGACGCACGTATGAGTGTATTGTACACATGTGTATTAATAGATGCTTTGGAGCTCAATTAATTTGGAATAGTAACCAACTGAAGACCTAGACTCCACCTATTTCTAGCGTCAAGAAGTTTTTGCATTTTACAAAAAGGTAAATGAGATACCTAAGATACATATAAGGCATTAGAGTCCACAGAAATGGAAAAACATCCTCGATCAGATTCAGGTAAAATCTTTTATCTTCTTTGGATTGGTTATAGATGTCCGCGGGCGGCAGCGACCACTTATCATCAGGCAGTGTATGCTCATTTGAATTCGTGTGGAAGTATAGTTAAAGAAATTTTGACACTAAATACGTCTAATTATACACGTTTATAATACCTACGGGGCTCCAGCAAGCTAATTCTGCCTATTACATTGTCATGCGCTGCCATTTACGCCCAGATTACAATTAATCGTCCATTATTAGAATGTTACTGTCACAGCAACCAGACATTCAATTTGTATAGCCTTAATCACAGAAATTTAATATATCACTTAAGATATGAGTTAGGATCTACATATTATGCCTGCTAATATAACTTAATTTAACTCCACTAGCTTAGTAGAGCGGTCGTCGGTCTGAAACGTGGAAGGTGCCGCGTTTCATCTCCCGGATATTTCAGATGTAAAACTATTTCAGTGTTTCGATGGTATGATAGAAGTTAGCCATCCATATAAAATATAAATCTTAGTCCACTAAATTGGAAACGTATCCTTGGTCGATTTCGGACCGGATCGGAAATGCAGTGGTACCTTTCCGATCGAATCTTATTGGTTCTACAACGTTTTAATATAACTGAAATAAACGGGCTCAGATTGCAGCCAATAACATGTATTTGCGTATCCACGCTTACTTGATTATCACAACTCGATATAGTGTAACACTCAATTAAAACACTTTTAATTGCACTACTAGTATCCGCGCGAACAACTATAGTGACGTTCCGAATAATTTGCTCGTTATTTTGAACGTACCGCATTTATAAACAGTTGGCGCGGATCCAATTTGCAGTATGCACAATTTGTAAAGTTTACAAGGGCCCGCTGACAGTACTAATACATGACTACGGGAAGACGATGTAACTATCATTGAGTTTAGAGAACTGTGAAAGCAACATATCTAGGAAACATTTAAATACATTTAAAGTGAAATAAGTATAAAATAAATATTCTTTGGGTTTCATTTTTATCAAAACAGTAAATAATGTAGTAAATCAGCGTGCAGTCCACCTACTGGTAACATGGTAAGTGGCCTCTGCTACCTATAGCCTTCTGTAAGCAACTTTATACAGAACAAAGCTTCTATCAGAAGTGAATCATAGATAGGTCGCTACTCTCGCGAACTAAGATGGTCACATTATCATCAACTTATTATTGTCCCATTATTAGACCTCAATTAAGACCTTAGATTATTACGATGGTATCGTAAGGATTAACAAACTGGCACCACATGACGAGAGATTGTTTGCTGACGAAACTCCCAAACTTTCATGATTTCCTAGTGATGTCATCGATGTCATAATTTAATTTAATTATAACATGCACATAATATTGATAATTTAGAAATAAGCGTGGAATTGAACCTGGCTTATTGCTTTTGTTTACATCAATTAAATGAAATTGAAAGAGGGAATTGGGTCGATCATTCAAATTTATTTACTATCACGAAATTTCCACTAACACCGTATGAAAAAATACACGTAACGACAATTTACATCTAAAAATTAAATAAACTTAAATATATCCGAGTGGCATTGCCGTCAACGGGTATTTTGTTGATCAATCGTTTGCAAACAGAACACGCAAAAGCTTTGTGACGTACACAAATGCCATCCGTGTTTTACACAAAAAAAATGATTTTTATTTATGTAGCAATAAAATATATTTATAGGTGAGTAATTTAATTACATTCCAAGTAATAGTTCTAGAAATAGTCCCCACGTTCTTGTAATTACAATAAACAATCGTTTATTTTTCAATAGAACATGACGCTCATGGAATATGACATAGCTCATAGATTTATGAAAATTAGTCACCCGTCGCAACGGTCGGAATTCGACCGTAATTTAATTTAAATAAAAATGTGTGCGTGTACTAGCGTACACTCGTAAGAAGTGAAACTTCTTTATGACGTTATTTTTCAAAAAATAATTTACTATATGCAACTTTACAGAAATTGGTTAAATAAAGTTAAATTAGATAAAGTTTAATAAAAGGCTTTTATTAAACTTTATCTAATAATCTAATCTATAATAATCTATCTAATATCACGCGTGGTAGGGATAAAAAAAAGATGGCGCGTAACAGAAAAGATGACGCATAACGAAAAAATGTTACACTAAATTTTTTTCCAACCCCGATAAAGAAGTTTCACTTCAAAAACTTATCTTTATATTGTCCAAAGTAGCACCAATATTTCTATAATTTAAATAAATTGTAATAATTTTCATGTTATTTTAAACGTAAAAGAGGTTTATCAACTAAGCTGCATTTAAAAGCGGGTACAAAGACGTCTGACATTTTTGACGTTATGTGTTTTCATAGTAAGACATTGAATCTTTTATTTCGTTTATGATAAATGTGTTTGTGTCAAACGCAAAGTAGTGTGTGTAATGTGTTTTAGTTGATTTTATGTATGTTTTATGCATAATTAAAAAAAAAATATTAGCATTGCGCAATCCTTCTCTACATAAACTATAAGCGTGCGTAATTTCATAGTCCTCCGCCTGCGGCAAGTGTCTTAATATAAAGCTTCACATATTAATATAAAGATAAAAAACAATATACTACAAAAATTACAATGTGTTACGAGTACACAAAATAAATATACTTATAAATTTTACTGTTAGGAACTCCTACAACGATATTAAAATATCGCCTCTGTGTGTGTGACAGTGATATTCTGCTTTGGAAACCGCTATTGATAAAAACTAGCGAATAAATTATTAAGTGCTGCACCACGCCTATTTGTTTTCGACAAACGAGCGCGTTGGAAATAAATCATTTACTCGACACTGCTATAGGCGTTTTCGAGAGACTGTAAATAAATTAACATAAATGCCTAATATAAGTACTAATATAGTTTAATAATTATGTAGTTTCTTAGAGCAGTGATAGCCTAATAGTTGAAACTTACCCTCTCGACCGGGAGGTCCGAGGTTCATACCCAGGTACGTACTACTACTGATTTATGCGCATATTAGAAATGAATTATTGCTGCTTTTCGGTGAAGGAAAACATCGTGAGGAAACCTACACACCCGAGAGTTCTTAAAAAAAAGTTCTCGGAGGTGTGTGAAGTCCACCAATCGCACTTGGCCAGCGCGGTGAACTATGGCCCAAACTCTGTCATTCTGAGACAAGACCCGTGTCCAGCAGTGGGGCAATAATGGGTTGATGAGATGTAGTTTCTTTACTCCTTCATTTTAAAAGTATATTATTCAAGTATCTAAAGTTAATTTAATTTCAGTAATATATGTATACTAATCAATTTAAGAAAATAAATAAGACATGCAAGTGTCTCGTAATTTAGTATTTAGCCTTTTCGTTAGAATAACAAACTTAACCATTGGCCGAGGTAAGGTCTACCTTTTGAACTCTCCAATAGCTTTTGGCACCAATGGACTTATGCCTGATGGACTTCGGTAGTGCTATGGCATATTTCTCTTTAGAAACCCTTTGTATGAAAATCCCCAAATTTTAAAGTTGGAAATGTGAAACTTAAGATTTACTTTTGATTAAATATAATAACTGTTTCGTCGTTTTTGAAACTTCCTATTCATATAACCTAAGATACTTAACGGTTTAATTTTTGCCGTATGTTACATTAAGGTCCTTAGTTAGTTCTTTGAAGAAATATAATTTTTGTAACTTGTTTTATATTTGTAGTTACGTTTTACTGTTACGCGATAAAACAAATTTGAACCTTGCAATACTTTAGTTTTATGTAGAACAGGTTTACTTTGGTAAAAAACTTTGTCTTCAATAAAACACACCGACGTTTTAACCGTGTTTTCAGCAAATGCTTACCATGTTGTACACGAAAATACAGGTCGAAGTTTAAGTCGTGCAAACAGCGTGTCGTTGCTGTGTGCTACAAAGTGAATTGGTGTACTTTACCGGCACTGTAAGAATGACAAAGTATGCAATTAGTACTGCTCTAAGCCTGCTTTACGTTAGTTTTTGAAAAAATGCGCACATTTTTCGTCATTAAACGCGGTGTTACGGCTTACTGTTTCACATTTTTGTTTATGACGTTCCCACCTAAAATGCACCAATTCTACAAAGAATCAGCAACAACAAGATAAAATTCACAGATGTTTTTCTTGCACATTTTCTTTTTCTACAGATTATCTGTTCACGTTTTTCTTTTATCCGATCACGTTGTTACTAAATAGTTTAAATTGCAGCTCTAATGAAATAATAATCGAAATAATTAAATGCAAGAAATAACTAAATTAACACGCCATTTAATATTACGTCTATTCAACCCGATTTGAATCCTAGATCGGACATTCCCGAGAATCCCACAATTTTTTCTAAAACGATACTGCACATTAACTATGTACTACAAATTAACTATCACTGCTTTACGGTAAAGGAAATCTAGTGTACATTTCCTTTTTTGAAAGATGTGTTTATAAATATATGCGAAGACTATCAATTAGCAACTGGCCAGAATTCGGATCCATTTTCAGCATAAACAGTAATGGATTGACGACTTTAACAATCGTCACAAGGAACGCTTTTTTGAATTGAATGAAATTTTATGAAATGAATACATTGTTTCTCCAGGCGCCCTGAATAAATAAATGAAAAGTAAAAGCGTTAATATTTTTTTCTTAACACAAAGATCATTGATTCAAGAATAACAACTTGGGTTCATTAAGCTTCGTTATATAAAGGGTAAAAGAACAATAGAGCACAAGAAACCCCGTCTGTTCCGATAGAAAACTTAATTTAAACTTTCAAAACAAACGCTAACGTTTCAGGTCAAACAGCATGTCGTTATTAAGATTACTACAAGGACCCACAGGCAGACAGTGGTGGCTAAATGATAGGGTTTTCTTTGTTTCCCTTTTGGTACAGAACCCTAAAAAGGCAAACGAACGTATTTAATGTGCGCAGTATTGATTGCACACGATTGTGTTTAGTCAACTTTATCGTAAATTGCTTACGTGCTCGCTTTGATACTCGACAAGTATCGATTTAGGTTTCCGTCTAACGGTATTAGATTTCCCTTCAAAAATCGTACGGTACGCAGTGTGATATGTGGCATTATAATGTACGCATCACGAGCATAGCGTTGCAGATGCGTGTATCGTATTAGCAGATCTTAAACCGTTTTTATGATCCAATACAAGTAAAATGTATTGCAAGGTAGAACGAGAATAGTTCGAATTGGGAGGTAAAGCGGTTTTTGGGTTTCAGTGGAAAGTTGTTCGACGTAACTCGAAGCGACGTAAATCGAAACGACATAAGTCGAGGACTGCCTGTATAGAGAAGCGTGTCTGGTTTTGTGCAGTTTTTCAAAGTTTGTAACTGCTAGCTACAGACTACGTGTTCTTTACACTTAAAGCTATTGAGAATAGTAGGTAGCGCTTGAACAGTGACTGAGCGCTACGATACATTCCGTCTTGCTTTAAGATTATTCTTTATTCAGCACAAGTTTCAATTTATGTAGTGAATAGAGATAGCAAAGATATGAATTGCAGTTGCATTTGCGAACCACATTTTACTATAAAACTTTTATTTATCGTGAACATTAATTTATTGTATACGTAATTATGTAGCGACGAGTATTAAATTAAGAAGTATTTTGTACTAATTAGCGTGCACGATATCGCCAAAACATGTTTATATAGATTTTTAAATCTGTAAATTTGTAAATAGTAAATATTATATAGCCCGAAATTTTCTAATTTTGTTACACACCGGGAATGTGAACTTAGCTTTTAGTCTTGTACGTCTCATTATAATTATGCAAGATCGCAAGCAAAATAACACACGATGTAGTCGGAAGGATGTGGAACCAAGTGTCGTATCAAATCGCGATCCAATGTTGCAATAACAACTTTCCCCACAGCCATGAAATAAGTTGTAAACCTTCTTTATTAAAAAGAGCTTCTGTAAAAGTTATGGTAAAAACATTACTCTCATTTTCTCAGTAGATTCTTATGAGGATAACAAGCATTAAAGTTTGTGGGGGACCTAAAATAAGAGTGCAATTCTATACATATGTGGTTAACTTCAACTGCTCCGTGGTTGCCGGCTCACTTTCATATAAGTATGTCACCTTAACGTTTGACAATAGAAACATTGTTTGATCTTTAATATAACCTCTGTGAAGTTACTTTCAGATCTCCTTATGCGAACGTAACTTCTGAGGAATGCTGAAGATAATTATTTACCATCAGGTCTGCTGACTCAGTTGCTATTACTACAGTCTTGTATTGAAAAAATGTTTGTATACGGTACGGTCACTTTCCGTCCGATACACTGCATGCTCGTTCGATACTTCTGTTACAAAAAGACGCAGACAATAGCCGACCGAAGATATTTTAGGTCAACAATCGTGTTGCACGAGAAACTGCCCCCGATAACATAGCGAAGGGTTGTGAAGGAGCCTCTTTGCGTAGCCCTAGTTTTAAAGCTGGCAGTTGGCAGCGTTAAGAGCAAGAATAGGAAAACGATTCTTAGGTCACGAGCCGGATGTGCATTAAACTGTTGGGTTTTGTTTGTTAATACCGGAAGATAAGAACTCACTGTGTAATGTTGAAGTAACAAACGAGCGTACAGTCCAGCTGATAGTATATAACCAATGTCATCTATAGAATTAAGTAATTAACCAATATATCATGCATTATGATTTCTATCCACGGCCAAATTATATACCTAATACTTCAGTATATAATCTATTTTTTATTTTATGCTTTAATGTTTTCCCGTTTTTCACGGATTCTGCTAAACGATGTCCAATATGTATATGTATAATAATATTCCCTCTATAAAGCATCACAGACAAATCTGTAATACATAGTATTACAGCCTAGCATGTAACATCTTCTTGTTGAAAGTCAGTTAAAAATATTGTCCTAGATATAAATAAAATCTTAGTACTAAAAACAATACAGCGTATTGTGAAGCTGACAAAATACTGAATTATTTTTACAACCTATTTTATTGTTCGAAAACATACACCGGACTGTGACATTTGTCTGTTCGCGGCCGTTCGTTTATTTTTTCATCAACTCTCCACGTTATTTAGTTTATTTTGATACGACTATAGGATTTCAGTGCCACGATAGCTGGATTGATTGAGACTTTGTGAGCAAAAATCCCTTAATAAAATGCGATACTGTTTAAACCTATTGTTCAAACGTAACTAATTGCTATAGGAAAATTAATTTCCTTTATTTATTTAATTTTTTGTACCGCCTTCAATTTTCTCTGCACTTCCCTAAGGTTGACTGGCAGAAAATGCTATTAAGCATTAAGTCCGCCTTTTGTCCATTGTTCTCTATGTTCAATAAAGTTTTAATAAATAAATAATAAATTAAAATGTTAGTGTTGTAGCTATGAAAAAAGGGGTATAGGCAAACAAGAAGCACTGTTGTGCTCTGGTTCGAACGACGTCCTAAAGCTAAGAAACTTACAACAAGCTTACAGTCGATGTATGTATATACCCAACGCTTACCATATCTGACAACTAAGTAGCTTCAAATGATATCATTAATTGCAATCCGTCAATCCGTTTGGACTTTAGTGCATGCTAAAGAAACGCATAAATGTATATAGAAACATACATATGCTCAAAAATATTTAACCACCTTTTGGACGCAATCAGACAAAAATTAAAATATACTTACATATCTAGCAATAGAATATCTGTAGTCAAACGATAGCTGATTGATAGGATCGATACTATACATTATCCTACGATAATACCTATAGCTTAAAATAAAATCATCGATGATGTGACACAATTCATGATCAGCATCGATGATATAAAGCATTCTGAAAATTTAAATTTCTATAAAACTCAATGCAAGTCTATACTCGCTTACCACCTATAAGGCATTTGAGTCCACAGAAATGGAAATGCATCCTCGTACTTTTAGGCAAAACCCTTTATCTTTATTGGATTGGTAGATTGATAGATGTCAATGGGCGACAGCGACCACTTATCATGAGGCAGTGTTTATTCATTGTATGACAGAATGAATTGAATTCATATGAAAGCAAAATTCTAACACTAAATACGAATTCTGCCTATTGCATCGTCAAGCGCTGCCATTTATATCAAGATTACAATTAATCGTCTATTATAAGAATGTTACTGTCCCAACAACCAGACATTCAATTTGTATATGCATAGCCTTAGGCACAGAAATTTAATATATCACTCTAGGTGAGTTAGGATCTACATATTATGCCTGCTAATATAAATTAATTTAAATCGACTCGCTTGGTAGTACGGTCATCGGCCTGATACGTGAAAGGTTTCGTGTTCGATCTCGAGATATTTCGGTTGTGCAGCAATCTTAGGGTTTGGGTGGTATGTGGTAGTGGTAGCCATCTTAATTGTCACGTTTGTTGAAAACATGGAAACTAATCCTTGATCGATTATAGGATCGGAAATGAAAGAATTATTTCACGCTAGAAGTAGGTATGGCAATGCTACCTTTTTTATCGAACCGTATTGGTTCTATAACGTTTTAATATAAATAAAATTTACGAGTACAGATTTAAACCAAGAACATGTCTGTGTATCCAAGCTTACTTGATTGTCGCACCTCGATATAGTGTAACACTCAATTTAAACACTTTTAATTGCACTAGTAGTATCCGCGCGAACAACTTTAGTGACGTTCCGAATAATTTGCTCGTTATTTTGAACGTACCGCATTTATAAACAGTTGGCGCAGATCCAATTTGCAGTATGCACAAATTGTAAAGTTTACAAGGGCCCGCTGGTACTAATACGTGACTATGGGAAGACGATGTAACTATCATTGAGTTTAGAGAACTGTGGAAGCATCATATTTAGGAAAAAAATAAATATATTTAAAGTAAACTTAGCATGAAAATATTTTTTTCTATGTTCAACATTTATAATCAACTTATAATGACATTTAAATACTAATCGGTCATGGAGTGATACTAACACTGACGCCCATAGAAATCTGTAAACAACTTCATACAAAACAAGGTTTCTTTTAGAAGTCAATTATATTGCCGAGGGCAAAGGTGATTGATTGGAGTACAACCCATTATTGTCTCACTGCTGGGCACGGGTCTTATCTCAGAATGAGAGAGTTATAGGCCATAGACCACCGCACTGGTCAAGTGTGAATTGGTGGACTTCACGCACCTTCGAGAACTTCTTTTTTTTAAAAGAACTCTCGGGTGTTTAGGTTTTCTCGCGATGTTGTTCTTCGCTGAAAAACAGTGATAATTAATTTCTTTTAAGCATATAATTTTAGAAAAATCGGTGGTGCGTGCCTGAGTTTGAACTTTATCACTGCTCTGGTGATAGCCTAATGGTTGGTTGGAAGGTGACTGATTGCCTCATTTTAACAGCAGAACAATAACGGCTTGATGATTGATTGATTATTATGATCATTTTTATTATCAAGCTATTATTGTCTTACTGTTGGACACAGGTTTTTGCTCAACGAGAGGATTGACAAACTGAGACGACAAGACATAAGGATTGTTTGATTTAGAAAGCTCTCTAGCTTTCATTGTGTTCTGGCGATGATTTCCTTCGTAGTAATAATTCAATTAAAATATGTACATAATATCGTTAATTTAGAGATAAGCGCCTGGAATTAAACCCTAAACTCTAATGTAATGCCAAATTTAACGTAGCATATCTTATTGCTTTCGTTTACATCAATTAAATGAAATTGAAAAAAGGGAGGGAGTTGAATAGATCACTCAAATTCTTTACTATCACGAAATTTCTACTAACACCGTATGAAAAATGACACGTAGTTAAATATTTTTTACATCTAACAACAAAATAAATTTAAATATACATATTCGAGTGGCATTACCGTCAACGGGTATTTTGTTGATCAATCGTTTGCAAACAGAACACGCAAAAGCTTTATGATGTACACAAATACCATCCACATTTTACATAAAAAAATATTTTTCAGTTTATTGTTTATATAGCAACGTTATATATTTATTGGTGAGTTATTTATATGTAATTGTTGTCTCTTGTTGTTCACGTTCAAAAATAATACATTATAAATACAATAAACAAACATTTATTGTTCAATTGAGAAAGTCTATGATGAAATACACGCTATGAGTGTAGAAATACACTCATAGCCCCACACTAGGATTTTCTCCTTTGTCGTGGGTGCCATGGATACACACAAGACGAATATATAAACATCCAGACCCAGAACATTAATCTAAACTCATCATTCAGATACCTGCCTGGCGGGGAATCGAACCCGGAAACCGTTGCGCGTAGACCGGTATGGTAACAGCTCCGCCACGCAGGTCTTAAATATGGTATAGATCAATATCATGATATCTTTAAAATATTACAATATTTCATAAGCACATAAAGCAAATACAACCAGAAATATCAGTAACATTTTATTTTTAGTGAATATGTTATACAGTGATATTTAACTTCATATATCGCTATTGTTAAAAACTATCGAATAAATAATTAAAGTGCTAATCCACACATATTTGTTTTGGACAACAAAGCGCAAGTTGAAAATAAATCATTTGCATGCTGTAGGCGTTTTCAGAACACTGTAAATAAATCGATATAAATAATATACAATCGATATAAATATACGTAATAATATAGTTTAACATGCAGTTTCATTTAGTCTTTAATTTTAAAACTATATTATAATGATTCAAGTATCACATGTTATTACAGTTATAATAATGTAACTAACAAAGTTAAGAAAATAAATAAAAACAATTAACTGTTTTGAAATTTAATTTTTAGACTTGGCTCTTTGGATTAATAAAAACTAAAGCATTGGCCAAAGTTCGGTCTTAAGTCCTTAGACCGTACCTTTGCCGTAAGGTCTACGGCGCAAGCTGGGACACCGTCAGTGATTTAGTCGGTATACGGTCGCGGCCGGATTCCGACTAACCCTCTCCGTTGCCCAGCGGAGAGAAGCTTATAAAAGGTTCCCTGACGTTAAAAAATAAAAAAGGTACGGTCTAGCTTTTAGACAATAGAATTACGGCTGATGGACTTCGGTAGTGCTCTATCAGGTGTATTTCTCTTTAGAGACCCTTTGTATGAAAAACCCCAAGTTTTAAAGGTAGAAATGTGAAATATAAAATTGGCTTTGATTAAATATAATTGTTTGATCGCTTATGAAACTTCACTACTTTAATAACCTAAGATACTTAATGGTTACATGTTTGATATATGTTATATCAAGGTCTTTAATTATTTCTTTAAATAATTATTACTTTTATTATTTGTTTAATTCTTTTAATTACGTTTCACGTTCCGCGCTTAAAATAATTCAATATCTTCCATTATTTACGTAGTACCGTTTTCTTTTACTAAAAACATATTTTTTTACTATAACATACTGAAGTTTCAACTGTATTCCTGTGTTGTACACGTAAATACAGGTCGAAGTTTAAGTCGTGCAAACAGCATGTCGTTGCTGTGTGCTACAGAGTGAATTGGTGTACTTTACCGGCACTGTAAGAATGACAAAGCATGCAATTAGCACTGCACTAAGCCTGCTTTACGTTAGTTTTTGAAAAAATGCGCATATTTTGCGTCATTAAACGCGGTGTTACGGCTTACTGTTTCACATCTTTGTTTACGACTTTCCTTCTTAAAACGCACTAATTTAATAAGTTCTGGGTACATCCAATTTATTTGACCATTGCTACAAAAATCAGCAAAAACGTAATATAAATAGCATTATTTAAATACCTATTCATCACGAAATAACTAAATCGTTTAAATTGGAATTCTACTTAAATAACAATCGCAATTAAAAGCAAGAAATAACTATTTCAAGAAGGTTTTTTATACCAAGGTTATTTGATCATTTTGTATAGTTATTCTTACAGATTTTTGTACAAATCCAACATCTCAGGCCAAATCGTAAATCTCAATGAATTTTCTAAAATGACGTGTTCTACTTATCCTTTTTTGAAAGAGGAGTTTTCAAAGATATGCGAAGACTATCAACTCGCAACTGGCCAGAATTCGGATCCATTTTCAGCAGTTAAACAATAAGGGAATGACGAATCGTCACTAAGGACGCTTTTCATTAAAGAATATATGAAAAGTAAAAGCGTTAACATTTTTTTCTTAACACAAAGATCATTAATTCAAGAATAAAAACTTGGGGTTCATTAAGCTTCGTTTATAATAAAGGGTAAAAGAACAATAGAGCACAAGAAACTCCGTCTGTTCCGATAGGAAACTTAATTTAAACTTTCAAAACAAAGGCTAACGTTTCAGGTCAAACAGCGTGTCGTTATTACATTTACTACAAAGACACTAACCGCATTTCGTACCGTAAAAATGACAAAGCACACAATTAGTGTTCTACTTGTAATGCTATATGAATATATTTTGAGTTCACGAAATCACGACGTATTCGGAATAAACAAATACAAAGCTGCTCCTATTTCAAAAAGAAATTGTATTCGTTTCGATATGTTTGACAACAAAGGAGTTTCCAATTTCTTTGTCAAAAAGATAAAACATACAATAAAATAGCAATTAGCTTCGCGTGATTAAACTGCAACATAAATGCGCAAAACTTAATACAAGAACAGCTCTCTATGCCTAGTACGAATGATGTTGGCTGCATTCCCATCTAGATAAACTAATTGAATTCTAAATGAGATGTTTTCCTGCAAACTTGATTTTGAACACGTGTTTGAAAGAGATTGAATAAACTGAAGTAGGTTTATTTGTTACATATTATTTGTGCATAAATATGCTCCAAAATTATCCATATTGAGAATTTTAATATAAATTATGTATATTTGCCAACTGAAAACTAGAAACTGAAACAAATAAAAAAAATGTAATAAACTGTTACAGGCTCTGTTATAAGACATTCAAGTACACATTTAAGAAATTTCTATAGCAATTTATTTCTTTAGAATTTTCTATACAATGTATAAAAAATATATTTTGATTTAATTATAGTAATTTTATGCAAATGCAAATTAATAAAAATGTGAATAAAAAAAAATATTTTATTTAAAAAAAGCGTGGGGTGCATGGTGTCAATGGTTATAGATATTTTATTGACAGATATGAGTAGAGTGATTATCATTTCGATAATATATTAAAAAACACCCCACGCTTTTTTTAAAATAAAATATTTTTTTTATTCACACTTTTATTAATTTATATTCATTGAAATTTTTAACACTATTTTCTTAATTTAAATTCATTTAAATTTATTTTCTATTTTTTAGTTCGGTATTCTATAAAAAGCGTGTTTTTTAGTTTTTTTTATAACTATTATTTATTTTCTACTTTTTAGTCAAATTAAAAAATGGAATAATTTTATCAAATTAGTGTATTGTCATCGGTCCTCAATAAATCTATAAAGTTTGAACGAAATCTGGCCGTTTAAAGTGGGTCACAATCGCTCCCAAAGAAGTCGGTTACAAACATACAGGTGAAGCTAATAAAAAGCTAATAAAAATTACAATTGGAACCGAATCATATAACTAGATACGAAACTTTACACGGACAGCGTAGTGAATTCTTTCTGCATTAGTCTCTTTTAGCTTAAAATGCATACTGCATACCGAACACATAGCACACCGTTCCAGTATTTGGATCTTGATTAAATGGCTTGCAAAATCGGTATTTTAGACTAAAGTGACTACGTGCACACTCCGATTGGATTGAACAAATTCGCTGATTCTTTATTCATTAAATTGGAACATTTTGTTCTCTTTATATCAATAAAACTTTCACCCAACTAAATAATACTAGCTTGTCCTCGAATTTTTGCTGCTTAGTCTGTTGGAAGTTTTACGTTTCTGGGTCATGAATCCGTCCTGTATCTATGATTATTTATCGTAGCAGATTGATATAATTTTCGATATTCTACATATTTCTTTAGTTTAAATGTCTGACAAGCGCTACTTATTTAATTTCTTTCTTTATAAAAAACCCACAATTCACTTTAATGCTATATAAAAAGATCATTTCAAAAAACTGTTAAGACGGAGTTGTAGGATACGGCGCGTTTTAGTCCACATTTTTTATATGTAAAGAAACATTAATCCTATGCCCAAAAAAAACGAGATAGTGAAAAAAATCCAGACGAATTAAAAGGGGCAAAGTAAAAGAAAGTAAAGTAAGTAAGATTAAAGTAGCAAATGAGTGCATACTTATTTGCTACTTTAATTACAACAATCCACTGCACATAAAAATCCCAACAGCGACGCGAGTAACAGATACTTTTCAAAAGATTAAAGTAGTAGATGAGTATGTAGTCTCTTGATTGTAAATGGTCATTGTCGTCATGTACATCAGTAACCAATTCAACCGACCATAACAGAGGTTTTTCTGAAATCTACTGCTACACATGCAGTGCCACCCTTGAGTACCAACTAAGATTAGAGTCAAACCTATCAAATCGTAATTCTTTCCCGAAGTCTACTTTAATGAAACTATAGAATAATTTTATGGGCTCTCATTTACCTAGCCGGTTAGTTCGTAAGTACTTGAGGGTCAAATCTTGTAATTGAATTTTAAAGTAGTTACCCTCAAGCGATTGAACTGAAATTTCGTATTAATGTTTGGTTAGGATCGACAATGTATGATTAGCTTAGTGACATCGTTTTAAATCAAATATGGTGGACGGCCCAACATGTCAGACCAGAATTTTAATGAACCAGTATGACATAAGTCGAACAAAAAAAGAGCTTTCTGTGAAGAACGTGAAACACAAAATATTGTCGGTGCAAAATCCTGTCTAACATATTTGTAACACAATCTGTGCTACGTCCCACAAGGGCTGACCCTTGTGAGACGTAGCACAGATTGTGATAGGCATTGTCTATTAGTTGTTAAGTAGGAACATTAGAATTATGTGTTCACTTTTGTATGTTAGTTGATATGCATGATCGCAAATAAAATGAAATAACCTCAATTTGTAATTCTCACAGAGAAAAAACCTATAAGTATAAAGACAATAAATTGTGAATCCATTTATTTGAAAATACCTACGTCAATGAACCCAAATTTGATATGACTCTCTTTGACACAAAATTTTTCAGTTACGATGACGCACAGGCCACCATAAATTGCTAGACTGCGACTTAATTGCCAGTTATAAACATGAAAACGATGGCATGAACGAAACGGATTTTTATGTCCAAATGGAAATTATCGTGAATTCATGTGCTATTTTTACCTACATTGAGAACATATGCTTATAATTGTACTACTTCTAGTAGTCTATCGAACCTTATCGTTACGAGGAGGTAATAGGAAACCAAAATCAATTAGTTTTTTGAAAAGTATACTCTCAAAACATTTAAAACTATCTATGCAATTTGCAGACGTAAAATAAATCATTTGAAACCGCGAAAATTATATTAAGGCATCCATATATGTTACCGATATGTAAAAGTTTGAAACATGAGGTTTAGCTTATTTATAAATATATGTAATGAAATGCATTTCGGACTTGTATTACAAAAACGCAGTTATTATTTCGTCAATGACAAATTTAAATAAAACCTTACTCTAAAAATATGTTAGATTAGCGTATTGTACTAGATAGTAGAACTAGCTTGACCAGGGTTTGACCAGGTCTATATTTTCGCTAAACCTATTTCTAGCATTAAAACATCTTGCGTTTAAGTGGACCGGTGTAGCTGTCACATAATCCAATAATCTTAGTCTACGAATGTAGCAACATCAGAATTAGTGATTCACGTTAGATAAAACCTCGTATAAAGTTGCTTACAAATATTCATGGGTGTAATCACTTACCATCGAATAGACAGCTTGTTCGTTTGTCAATTCAACCTTATATAAAAAACACAAAAAAGATCTTCAATTAAATAAAATTTCGCTTCATTAATGTGCATAGTTTTTACGATTCATAACGGAATACATTTCAATACCAGTCTGCAGTATTACGAGTAACAAGGTTCGTTATGGGCAGATGGGGTTGAATTCAACGCCAACAAAATTATAAAACGCTACGTTGGCGTTGTACCGTTCGATTGATAAATTCATAAATCAATAACTTATAGTTTTATTACTTGAATACATTGTAAATTTAATACTATGTCGGACGCTTATTTATCATTTACTCGTGCGTTGCATATAGCCCCGCAATTAATCTGCATCAATTATGATATTGCACATAACTGGTCTGTACGAAACTTCTTATTGGCCTGACATTTTTTGTCGATATTGATAAAATAGTTTATTTACTTTACGCGTTAGTTGATTTTTTTAAACAAACATTCGTACGTGTACTTCAACATAATTCAAGCCAATATATTTAAAAAAGTAACAAAAAATACAACCGATTTTTATGCCACAAAAATTTAAATATTTCGCAAGATCACGACGAAACTACATGTGTTCTATATGAACGCCGACTTCGGAACTATGTACTAGAGACGTTTTATATTAATGAAATACTTAGACTGAAGTACTAAAAGAATTTGACTTCTTACAGCTAGTTACTTGAGTACTAGTAATTGAGAGTGTGAAATATCTTTAGATATTTAAATAAAACTTTTGTTTTATGAAAAAAATGTTAAATAATTCAAATTGTTTTTAATTTGAATTATTACACATTAATTCATTACAAATTGTTACAAATTGTTTAAATTTGAATTAATTCACATTTTTCATAAAAATAAAGTCGTATTTAAGTATCTAAAGATATTTTACACTTTCAATTACTAGTACTCAACTCAGTTAATTATAAATTTCTAGTATACGATTTCAATTCGCTACTTCAAATTGACATTGTCTACGCAGACATTTCGAAAATAATATGATGCTATATTTTTTAAAACGCGAGTAATTTGAGAGGCCTCTTGGGAGACATAACGATAATATATTGGGGAAATTTTCAATGTGTAACGTTCCCGTATATTATGAGAAATTCTCTTAAACAATGAGGATGAAAAACTTTTGGGAGCTACGTGGTAAAGTTAAAGTGAGTAGGTATAAGGCGTGGCTGTAGCATTTTGTCCTTGATTAACAATTTTACTTACTAATGTTCACAACTAGCACTGAATATTGTGACGTTTGACCAGGGAGGTACCACCATGACACGTATTTCTAGCGTGAAGCAATTCATTCGTTGCAGTGGAAGAGTGTGGTTGCCGCCTCACTATTTTATGATAATATCAACTGCCTAACTCGTTTGCCTAATGTCTGTCTTAGACGGGCCGTACCGCTGCATCGCCATGGTTGCAGAATTAAAAATCTATATTTTACTGAATATTTATCGTCAGGTATCCTGTTTTTAAAAATCAGGCATAAATAAGGTATCATCGGAATTAAGGTGGTAAAGGGCTAAATTTTGTCATATATATCTTCTTTCTATTTCCTATATTCAATACATTTTAACCTGAAAGTACTCTAACGAGCTACTATCTTTAGGACAAGTAGTTGAAGATTGAATTTTGTTTAATGTCATATTAATTTAGTTACCTAATAGTTATTTTAAGTTTCATGAGAATAAGAGTGGATAAATTTTAAATTAAGTAAGGAACAGGGAAGTGAAGAAAATCACCACCCTATTACTCAAATATTCCATTATTACACCCATTTAAAATACTGTATTGAAAAACCCTTTTAAAAGAAAAAGAGGAAACTTAGCTCTTTCAGAAATACTCGAGTTATTTAATATAATGAGAAATCGTGTCTTCCTGTTTTCTGGGAAATCTGCTACAAAATATCCAATATTTATACAATAAGACTCATATATATCTATAAGGCATCATAGATAACTCGGTACTACAAAAGTAATACATACAGCCTAACATGAAACATCCTCCTTTTGAAAGTCAGTTAAAATATTAGTATAAACGTAAGAAATAAATCATAGTACTAAAACAATACAGCGTATTGTGAAGCTGACAAAATACTGAATTATTTTTACAATCTCACACACCTATTGTTCGAAAACATACACCGGACTGTGACATTTGTCTGTTCGCGGCCGTTTGTTTATTTTTTCATCAACTCTCCACGATATTTGTTTTATTTTGATTCGACTACAGGATTCAAATGCCACGATAACTGGATGAATTGGGACTCCGCAAACTAAAGCCTCTAGTTCAATTAAGATGCTGTTTTAACTTATAAGGCCTCCCCTAAATGGCGCCACTCCAACCGGTTCTGTGCCTTCTGAATCCAACGGTTTCCCGCTGTCCTCTTCAGGTCATCGGTCCACCTGATGGGGGGCCTTTTGCCTAGACGTGGTCGCCACTCGAGGACCTTCCTTCCCCATCGGTTATCGATGCGGTCCTACGAGCGATGTGGCCGGTCCATTGCTCTTCATATGCTTATGTCCATCCGTAAACCTCAAAGGGCTGATGAATGGATGGATGGATGATTTAGCTTATTGTTAAATCATCCATCCGTGCTTTGATCACCCAGGTGATTTCACCTGATCAAAGTGGAATACACCGTTTATTTAGCCCTCAAATATACATAAAATATTTTGAAGACTACTTACCAACTCGTATAATTCGGATTCGTACTATCCGATGATAAATTTAATCACAAAGTTTCATTTGGATAAAATGATGCTACTTTTAGATTAATTGTATTCGTGATTAGTTATGGATTCAGTTATTGGTTACAGTGAAGCCGCAAACGTGGATCAATAACAATGTGAACTAATTTTCCAATTGGATTGGTCAATCAACGGACGCACGTATAACTGTATTGTGCACGTGAGTATTAATAGACGCTGTGGAGCTCAATCAATGTGGAATAGCATCGAACCGAGGGACCTAGAGTTCACTGCCACTCCTATTTCTAGCAGTTCTTGCATTCTGGTGAAAGTTATGGATGAGATACCTAAGATACGAATGAAACTAATGTACTACTGTAACTAATGAAAATAATGATACTAAGATACGTATGAAATATCTTAGTCCACAGATGGAAAAGCATCTTCGGTCAGATTCAGGTAAAATAATTTATAATTATTTGATTGATTATGGATACATGATGATGTCCATGATATATTATTGGCAGCAACCACATTATTAGTGGCAGAGACCACTTGTCATTAGGCAGTGTATGTTCATTGCATGACAGAATAACTTGTATTCGTGTAAAAGCATAGTTAACGAAATTTTAACACGAAATACCTCTACGTCTAACATTGGTAATACGAGACTCCAGCAAGTGAATTCTGCCTATTACATTGTCATACGCTGCCATTTACCTCTAGATTACAATGAATCGTTCATTATTTGAATGTTACTACTGCCACAATAACCAGACATTCAATTTGTATATGCATAGCCTTAGCATAGAAATTTAATATATCACTAACATATGAGTTAGGATATACCTACATATTATGCCTGCAAGTACAAATTAATTTAAATCTACTCGCCGGGTAGAGTGCTCATCGACCTGACACGTGGAAGGTTAAGGGTTCGATCTCGGGGTATTTCGCGCCGAAAAGTGGTTTTATCGTTTCGATAATAGGGTGTAAATGCCGACCCACATAAGGCAGTCATCTTGGTACACATAAGCCAAAACGTATCCTTGTTCGGTGTCGGGTCAAATGGACACGCAAGAATTGCTCTATCCTGAAATTGACTATGGCAGTGGTCAACGCGGTCAAATTATACTGGTTCTACCACGTTTAAAATAAATGTAATATGCGAACAGAGACTATAACCAACAACATGTGTTTGTGTATCAACGCTTACTTGATTATCGCAACTCAATATAGTTTAACACTCAATTAAAACACTTTTAATTGCACTACTAGTATCCGCGCGAACAACTTTAGTGACGTTCCGAATAATTTGCTCGTTATTTTGAACGTACCGCATTTATAAACAGTTGGCGCGGATCCAATTTGCAGTATGCACAATTTGTAAAGTTTACAAGGGCCCGTTGACAGTACTAATACGTGACTACGGGAAGACGATGTAACTATCATTGAGTTTAGAGAACAGTGGAAACAACATATCTAAGAAAAATTTCAATAAATTAATGTGGTATTTTGTTGATCAATCGTTTGCAAAAAGAACACGCAAATGCTTTAAGATATTCACATATACCATCCGCATTTGAAATAAAAAAATGTTTACCACTTTATTATTTATACAGCAACAAGGTATATTTATAGGTGAGTTATTTATTTACGAATAATAGTTGTCTCATGTTGTCCACGTTCAACAATAACATTATAAACACAATAAACCTTTATTGTTTTATCAAGCATGTGGGTCATGAAATATGATAAAGGTCATACTTAAAAAACGCTTTCTTCACTCATAGCGCCACAGTAAGATTTTCTCCTGTGTCGTAAGTGCCATGGACATACACAAAGACACCCAGACCCAGAACAGAACAGAATCTAAACTCATCATTCAGATACCTGTCTGGCCGGGAATCGAACCCGGGACCCACTGCGTGCCATACCGGTATGGTAACCGCTGTGCCCCGCGGGTCGACATACATATATGGAAACATACAACAACAATTTAAATGAACTCCAAAAATGTATTTAAAATATAACAATATTTCATAAGTAGGCATATAAAGCAAATACGCGTAGCAATATCGCTATCAGGAACTCTAAAACAATTATATTTCCAGTGTGTGTGTGACAGTGATATTCTGCTTCGTAAACCGCTATAGTTCACCAATTCGCACTTGGCCAATGCGGTGGACCAAAACGCTTAACTTATAACTCTTTCATTCCGAGAGGAGACCCGTGCCCACCAGCGGGACAATAATGGGTTGACGACGAGACCGCTATTGATAAAAACTATCAAATAAATAAAATCAAAGTGCTGCACCACGCCTATTTATTTTGATAAAAGACGTTAGTTGGCAATAAATCATTTACATTACCCTTTTATAGGCGTTTTCGCGAGATTGTAAGTAAATTTATACAAAATATTAATACGTGAAGAAAAATTTGTGATTCGTTTTTAAGATACTTGCCGCAGGCGGAGGTGTATGGAATTACGCACGGTT
Organism: Spicauda simplicius; assembly: GCA_949699795.1. Lineage (NCBI taxonomy): Eukaryota > Metazoa > Arthropoda > Insecta > Lepidoptera > Hesperiidae > Spicauda > Spicauda simplicius. Next base: position 9,088,898 of record OX453062.1, read on the forward strand.
ATAGTTGATGCATAAAAAATACATAAAATCAACTAAAAACACATTACACTCACTACCTTGCATTTGACACAAACACATACATAATAAACAAAATAGAACATTCAATAGCTTACTATGATAACAAATAACGTCAAAAAAGTGAGATGTCCTTGTCAAAATACCCGCTATTGCTTTCAAATGCAGCATAACTAATAAACCTATTTTTGTCTTTGATGGGTGCGTTCAAAATAACTTAAAAATAATTACAATTTATTTAAATTAGGGAAACATTGCACTACGTCGGACAATATAAAGTTTAGTTTTTTAATTAAAATTATCGACCTTTGCGACGGGTGACTAGTTTATTTAAACGCCTAATATTTTTTTAGTCTTTCATTTTAAAAGCGTATTCTTCAAGTATCCAATGTGATTTTAATTTCAATAATATATACATGTGTAACAGAACTAAGAAAATAAATAAAAATGCTAATGTCTTTTTCATTCAATTTATAGCCTTGCCTCTGAATAACCAAACTTGATCTTTACCCGACTCAAGGTTCAATTTTAGACAATAAAAACACGCCTGATAGAACACTTTGGTAGTGTTCTTAATACCAGGCGTATTTTTCTATAGAGACCCTTTGTATGAAAATTCCCAACTTTATAAGAGACAAATGAGAAACTTAACATTGGTTTTTGATTTGATTTAATAATTGTTTCGTCGTTTACGAAACTTCGTTCTCTAATAGTCTAGGATACTTATTTGTTCCTTTTATAAAATACACTGACATTACAACCGTGTTTCTAGCAAATGTTCACCAAGTTTTACACAAAAATACAGGTCGAAGTTTAAGTCGCGCAAACAGCGTGTCGTTGCTGTGTGCTACAAAGTGAATTGGTGTACTTTACCGGCACTGTAAGAATGACAAAGCATGCAATTAGTACTGCACTAAGCCTGCTTTACGTTAGTTTTTGAAAAAATGCGCATATTTTGCGTCATTAAACGCGGTGTTACGGCTCATTGTTTCTCATTTTTGTTTACGACGGTCCTTAAAACGCGCCAATTACAATAAGTCCTGGGTGCATTCAACTTGATTTATTCTACAAAAAAAAAACAGAAAGAATATAATAACAATAATAGAATATATTTTTTTATTATCTGTTCACGCTTTTCTACTCACTGAATTACTAAATCGTTTAACTTAGAACTTTACTAAAATAATAATCATAATAACATAATTAAACACAGGAAATGACTATTAGACCAAATTTATTTAATTTTGATCATGTTGTATCGCTATTCTTATAGATTTTTGTACAAACCCCAAGCCAAGCATTTTCTTGAATCCCAGTGAATATCTAAATATTCTACTTAACACTGCTTTACGGCGAAGGAAATCTTGTGTAGATTGCCTTTTTTGAAAGACGTGTTTTCAAATGTATGTGCTATCATTTCTCAGGTCAGAATTCGGAACCATTTTCAACAGTTAAATAATAACGGATTTACGACTTTAACAATCATCTCTAGGCAAGATTTTTATGTGAAGTTTATTTAATACATTTTTTTTCCAGGCGCCCTGAATGAATAAATGAAAAGTAAAAGCGTTAATATCTTTTCTTAATAAAAAGGCCATTGATTCAAGAATACAAACTTGGGGTTCATTAAGCTTCGTTATAATAAAGGGTAAAAGAACAATAGAGCACAAGCAACCCTGTCTGTTCCGATAGGAAACTTAATTTAAACTTTCAAAACAAAGGCTAACGTTTCAGGTCAAACAGCGTGTCGTCATTACGATTACTACAAAGACACTTAGCGCATTTCGTAGAGCTGTAAAAATGACAAAGCACACAATTAGTGTTGTACTTGTAATGCTCTACACAACTTTGCGAATATATTTAGTGTTCTTGAAACCACGAAGGAACAAACGGGTACAAATCTGTTCCTATTTCAAAAAAAGAATGTATTATTTTCGATGTGTTTGACGACAAGGGAGTTGCGCAAATTTCTTCGTCATGACTGCAAATTAAAGAGAAAAGTTAAGGGTGGAAAGATACAGCAGAATGGCAATTAGCAGCGTATAGTAGAATTTTCACCTGATTTTTCGATACTGTTGTTAATCCAATATTGTTCTTAATCTCAAATGGCCGTCGCAACCAAATGGCGGATAACCTATTTTCCTACAAGCCACCGGACATGGGTATCAAATGAAAGGTCTTAATGTGTAAATTTACAGTACACTATGAAAAAAAACCAAATTCAAGATAACCGCCATCAAAAAAAATGAAAAATTACACATATTTGTACAACATACGTCCACCAATTCGCACTTGGCCAGCGCGGTGGACTATGGTCTAAAACTCTCTCATTCCTAGAGAAGACCCGAGCCCAGGAGTGGGACAGTAATGGGTTGACGAAAGTACAACATACCCAATATAGGCATCAAATGAAAGAGCATAAGAAGCTGGGACAACTAAAAATAATGATAATAAATATTTTTTAAATCAAGCTTTTATACGATAGGAAATTGTACCATGCAACAAAATTAGGGGTTTGACTACTACAATTTCTTATTTATTTTTCTTTACAATCCATTGAAATAAAAGTTTGTATTAGAAATTTGTATGAATATGTTTCTGCCTTCTACAGCCACGTTTGGTTTTAAAACCTTTCCTATTTCTGGTTTATCGAATAGGTGTTAAGCGTTTTAGTACTCTGGTTTTAAGACTAAGGTGTGATAGGAGAGACATACTTACGAGTATCACATTTCAATTTAGTTTTCAGGGACAGCATTGTTAGCCAACCATTGATTGTATTCAAATATCACTTAGACATGAGATGAAATGTATGCTTGTTTTCTTTTTTATTATAAAAAGTAAAAATTTTGCATTCCATTACGTTCAGAAAATATATTTTTTTCATTGAAGATGCTTTTCAGCCAAACACACTCAAGTTATATATATTTACTCAAGTTTTATACATTATATTTTAAATATACCTTTGATTTGACAGCAAAACAACAAAAGTAGGTAGCAAAACAACAAAAGAGTTATTGAAATTGCTTGTGAGGGTAGGTAAATGGAATTTAATCTTTAAATGCAACCTGCTATTATGAATGTATTTAAACTTCAAAATAAATGCGGAAAACTTAATGCAAAAACAGCTCTTTATGCGTAGTACGAATGATGTTGGCTGGATTCCCATCTAGATAGACTAATTGAATACTAAATGAGATGTTTTCATGGAAACCTCATTTTGAAACACGTGTTCGAAAGGGATTGAATAAATGAAAGTAGATTTGCTTATATGTCGTTGATTTATCTGTTTATCATATATTATTTATGATTCTCGTCAACCCATTATTGTCCCACTGTTGGGCACGGGTCTTCTCTCTGAGAGAGTTTACGCCATAGTCCACCGCGCTGGCCAAGTGCGAATTGGTAGACATTGGTATTTATGATTACGTGAATAAATCCATGTTGAAAATATGCTCGAATATTATCAATATTAAGAGTTTTAATATTTCGTAAAAATATATGACACGATTATTTGCCAGCTAAAAACTAAATAAATGAATCCGAAAAAAAAAATGTAATAAACAGTTGAGGGCTCTGTCATAAGACATTCAAGTACAAATTTACAAAATTGTTATAGCGACACGACTTACTTATTTCAAAAATACATTTTGAGTCAATTTTGGTAAATTTTCTTACAACATCAGGCTAATGAAAGAGTCGAAGAATCAAAATTTAATACAGTATTAAAAGTCAAATCCTGCCGGTGCGACTTGGTGAAATTTTGCTTACGGTATTACATTTCACGGGGCACACCAGAAAGAACTGAGTCCTAATATTTCTGCTAAACCACCTGAGTCAAAGAAAAAAGCAAACCTATGTAACATATCATAGGGGAAATAAGGATATACCCAAATAACCACGTACATAAAGCTTATATAAATAAAAAACCTGCGGCACTCGGGGACTGCCGCGGTAAAGCTATTGCATAGCATTTTTATCAACTTATGCAACTATAATTATTTATTTACCTATGCAGTGTTTTTTTTCTTTGAGAATAATTCAAGATTTTTTCTTTAATGCTATGCTTTTTCACTGCTTACATTCATCTGATTTCTGAGCAGCTAGTGTCGATCCGTGTGAGCTTCCTACTGTCGTACCATACACATACAGTTAAGCGAAGGCTCGGCCGGTACATGGTAGGCAGAGTGGGGGGTGTTAGGTTTTTTCGTTACGGAATTTCTTAATTCGGTCGCCACGCTCAAAGCTTGTGATAAAAGCTATGCAATAGCATAAAAAAACAAATATTGGAACCGAATCATATAACAAGATACGACTATTTACACAGCGTAGCGAACTCTCTTTGCATTAGTCTCTTTCAGCTTGAAATGCATACTGCATACCGAACACATAGCGCACCGTTCCAGAATTTGGATCTTGATTAAATGGCTTGCAAAATCGGTATTTTAGACTAAAGTGACTACGTGCACGCTCCGATTGGATTGAACAAATTCACTGATGCCTGCCTTATTCACTAAATTGGAACATTGTGTTCTCTGTATTTCAGTAAAACTTTCGCACTTACTAAATAATACTAGGTTCTCCTCAAATTTTGCTGCTTTGTCTGCTGGAAATTTTACGCTTCTAGGTCATGAATCATCCGTTCTGGATCTATGATTATCGTAGCAGTTTGATTTTCGATATTCTACGTATTTTTTTAGTGTGAATGTCTGACTAGCGCTACTTATTTAATTTCTTTTTATACAAAGCCCAAATTTCTTTTTAATGCAATATAGAAAAATCATTTCAGAAAACTGTTAAGTCGGAGTTATAGATTACGACACGTTTTAGTCCACATTTTTTTATATGTAAAAAAAGATTTATCCTATGCACGCAGGAAAAACGAGTTAATAAAAAAAAAACTAAATCCACACGAGTGGAAAGAGCAAGGTAAAAGATAGTAAAGCCTCTAAAAATACGCAGACAAAGTCGCGAGTACTGTTAGCCCAGAATAAAGTTAAAAGCACTAAAGTAGTGACTTTTACTCTTGTCCTTTACTATCCCTCGCGCAATTTCGTACAATTTATAACTGCAGAGTTTTAGCTGCACATAAAATGCCTACAGTTACGCTGCAGTATTTATAGAATCCATTACGTATATGTATAGTGAGAAACAAAAGCTGTGAAGATACTTATTGTGTCTTATAAATCATATAACGTCCACCAATTCGCACTTGGCCAGCGCGGTGGACTATGGCCTAAACTCTCTCATTCCAAACTCTCTCAAACAAATCATATAACACATTAAGTATTTAAGTACCTAACTTATATTAGGAATAGAAATTATGCTAGATATTTCATACACCACTATATTATATGTTTATTCTGAACTTTAAACAATAGTTTAATAACATCGCACTGCACATAAAAATTCCAACAGCGACGCGAGCAACGGATACTTTTGAAAAAAAAGCTAGCAAATAAGTATGCAGTCTCTTGATAGTAAGTGATCATTGTCGTCCTTGGTGCACATGCGGTGCCAAGTCTTAGCACCTTTTTTTGTTTTCGAGGGAGAAACCTTCAAAAGGTACCCGACGCCGTGGGAGCGACGTGGGTTATGTGGGATTCTTACCGCACTAAAACCACCGTATTCATCCTCAGCGCTGCATGGAGGACTCCGGGATCTCCAACGAAACGCAACCGGAGTCCTCCGAGTGCGATGCCCGTTTCAGGCTCTTCTCTGCTGGGCGTAAACACTCACCGCACCTTCTGGTCTTTCACGGCGGCATGCGACCATACACCACCGCCGCCCTTCCTGGGATTACCTGGCCAGACGGTTCGAGCTCCCACTCTACCCCGGATACCCTTTTTAATCGCTTCTTACGACAGGAAGGGGATACTGTAGCCCTATTCTGTTCCCGGAACTACAGGGACAAAGCTTTAGTACCTGCTAATATTAGACTCAAAACTTATCAAATCTTACTTTGACTAAGTCTGGTTGTTATCAAAGTATGGCCTAATTCGTATAGGCTTTTATTTACCTTTCCCCGGTTAGTTTGTAAGAATTTGAGGGTCAAATCTCGTAATTTAATTTAAAAGTAGTTACCCTCAAGCGATTGAACTGAAATTTCGTATTAATGTTTGGTTAAGATCGACAAATTTCGATTAGTTTTGTGACATCTTTTTAAATGAAATCTGGCGGACGGTCCAAGATGGCGGTGCAATATTTTTTGTGTGAAATACAAGGGCTTTTAAGAAAAATATAAAACGTTTTTAAGATACTTGCCGCAGACGGAGAAGTATCATATTACGCACAGTTATAATTGATGTAGAGAAGGATTGCGCAACACTAACATTTTTTTTAAATAATGCATAAAACACACATAAAATCAACCAAAAACACATTACACATACAACCTTGCATTTGACACAAACACATCTATACATTATAAACGAAATAGAAGATACAATGTCTTACTATGAAAACATATAACGTCAAAAATATCAGATGTCTTTGCTAAAATACCCGCTATTGCTTTTAAATGCAGCTTAGCTAATTAAACCTCTTTTTACTTTTAACAGGTGCGTTCAAAATAACTTGAAAATTATAACATTTTATTTGAAATTGAGAAACATTCGTGCAACTTCGTACAACATGAAGCTTGGTTTTTTAATTTAAATTACGGTCGAATTTCGACCGTTGCAACGGGTGGCTAGTGATAATAAATACAAAAAATTATGAATCGCTTCGTTTTAATATACCTACGTCAGACGCTACAGTGAACTTAAATTTGATATGGCTGGCTTTGATACTCTATTGGTTTCAGTTACGATGACACACAAAGCACCATAAATTGCTAGACAACGCTTTAATAGCCAGTTATAAACGTAAAAACTGTGGCATGAACTAAACGGATTTTATGTCTGAAGAGAAATTATCCGTGAATTCAGATGAAATTTTTAACTTTTTTGAGAAAAATATATTTTTACTATGAGTTTATCTTAACTAGGACGTGACAGGTAACCAAAATTATATAGTATCCAAAACTGTGTACTTTTTAAACATTTAAAGCTCTCTATGTAATTTTCAGGAAAAAGAGAAAAAACAACTATGGTATAAAAGCATTAGTGCTTGACTTTAGCTAGAAAGCCTCTTCTATATAAAATTGCTTACAGTTATCCATGAGCGGCAGTGATCACTTACCACCAAGTAAACAGGATGCTCGTCTACTTCAACGTTATATAAAAATACATACAAAAATGAATCTTCAATTAAATAAAATTTTGTTTCAATAATTTGCATAGTTTTAACGATTCATGACGGAATACATTTCAATATCGGTCCGCCATATTAACAAGGTTCGTTATGGTGCGGATCGGGTTGAACTCAACGCCAACAAAATCATAAAGAGCTACTCCATAATTTTTGATTGATAAATTCATAAATGTATAAATTAAGGTTTGAATACTTGAATACGTTGTACATTCAATACTGGATGATTATCATTTATCCTTTACATCGCAATGAATATGTAACTTTGAAAAAGTTGCCCATATCTGATCTTTACGAAACATCTTACTGGCGTAATGTGTTTTTTTCTTAAAAGCACACCATATTCATATTATAATAATTTATTTTCATTACACGTCCATTTTTTTAAACATATGTGTACTTAAACATAAGTCAAGTCAATTAATTCGGACCAAATTAGCTGTGAATGACGGACAGACGGAAAAGTCTATAATTTTATAAGCGTTATATGTTTCGTTTGGCGTAAGGCACCCCAGAAATATTAAATAAACAAATAAGGAAATGAAAATAAATCACACAAATTTAAGTTAAAATTATTGCTATGTAGACAAGCATCTATCTTGCAAGATGAAGGAAGAAGACTATGCTATAAAATTATATAGCTCATTACATAACATCTAAAAGTTCTTCAAATGTCAAATGCATACGGTATAGATTGTTATGGATTTGAAGTATGGTATGCAGAACTCAGAACATAGTTTTGATCTGGCTAGTACGTTCAGCATTTCCATGAATTGCCTACGTTATCGATTTACCACTTCATACCCATTGATTGAACCGACGGCACTGCGTTTGTACAAAAAAATCTAGACTGCTATTTTGTTTCAGAGAGAGCTCTGCGGCTTAAAAGCGACAGATTTAGCATATGAACTATTCTGCAATATATACTGCTTTCAAACTTTTATTCAATCTTAGTTCTCGATTGTGTCAATGATTACACAGTATTGTATTAATACTTATTATATAAAGGTGAAAAAACACGTAATCATTTTTGAATAATTATCGGAAAGCCAAACGAAAAACTTTAGCTTTAACATATAGCTTTTTCTAGTAAAGCTAAAACTATGAAATTAGGTCAATAGATTTAACTCATGAAAATATGGTTTTTTATGAAATAGGAATTTAAGAAATAGGAATAATGATATTTCTATGTTTACGTAAAAATAAGCACATCGGGGCCATCGGAGAGTCCGATGGGTAACCGCTAGTGGCTAATCGTGCATGCTTTTCTGCTTTAGAGGGAACGTTTCGCCAGTTTTTCTGATCGTTGTTTTAGATAGCTTTTATTAATCCATGTCAGAGTGGTTTGTCTAAGAACTGCGTGAGCAGTTAGGTAGAACTGAATCCAGTGGGAGAGACTCAAATGCATACCACTCGTCTATCGACAGCTATCAGCCAAGTGCGAGTAAATTCTACACTAGCTAACACTAAATATTTACCTTTTTTTCATTTTTACTGTTTAATATCATATTTAATTTTGTTGAGCATTATTACATTCACAATACACGTAGTATTGTGGAAATCTAAGGTATCCACTCTACTATGGTTTAATAGAAAAACCGTGAACTCAGAAATCCCGGATTTTTGTATGAGAACCCTTTTTATTTATAGCATTTTTCCTAATTTTAATAATAATCAATTTTATAGTTACGTGCAGACGGATAGTCGTGGCTTTATGATAGGGTTTCCTTGTTTCCCTTTTGGTACAGAACCCTAAAAAGGCAAACGAACGTATTCAATGGGCGCAGTATTGATTGCACACGATTCTGTTTAGTCAACTTTACCGTAAATTGCTTACGTGCTCGCTTTGATACTCGACAAGTATCGATTTCCGTCTAACGATATTAGGTTTCTCTTCAAAAATCGTACGCTACGCGATTTGATACCTGGCTTTGTGATGTACGCATCATACCCAAAGGTATGCGCGTATCTTAATAGCCAATCGTAATCTGCTTTTATGATACAAACATGAACTTCTGTCCTATATGATGTTGCCAACGGAAGTCTATGAGCGGCAGAGGTACATACCATCAGAATGGCAAAATTTTTTGCTACTTCAATGGTTGAAAAAGTTACAGAATAATATTGAAATGCTGGGGCAGGACCCCAGCATTTCAATATTTGTCTCTATTTTTTATCATATATATCGCCATTAAAACGTATCAGAAATAAGTTAAGTTAAGAAAAATATGTATTCGGACACTTTCGACCAATTCAAATTATTATTTATTAAGCAACGTTCGAAACCAGCCGCCTTCGGAAGATCACCAATATTTACGAAATGCTTTAAAAAGGAGACAAAAAATGTACACATACAAAATGTCTCAGAATTTTTTGCTGGATCTTCTCCGTTGAAGATGTCTGTTTCCAATCAGGTGGTAGTTAAGGAAATATAATGTAATTGACAATTAGTAAGTGCCCTCGTAAGCCTGCACAAAAATAAAGGCATTTCATTTCATTTCCAAGTATTAAAAGTCATTAAATTCGTTTTATGTAGTTATTCAGATTTTGTAACTACTAGCTACAGACTTCGTGTTCTTTTCGCTACTTAAAGCCATTGAGAATAGTAGGTAGCGCTTGAAGATTGAGTGCTACATTCCGTCTTACTTCGAGATTATTTTTTATTCACTATAAGTTTCGATTTATGTAGTAGATAGAGATAGCAATTTCAGTTGCATTTGTGAACCACAATTATTTGTAAAACATTGAAAACATCATTTATTGTAAAACTTTCGTAATATTGTAGCGACGAATGTTAAGTTATGAAGCGTTTTATTCTAATAACATGCACGATGTCGCTAGAACATGTTCATATAGATAACTTGTAAATCTATTAAACCACGTTATGCCAATGTTGTAAATTATGACCTGAAATTGTCTATTTATTTTACACAGCGAGAATACGAATTAAACTTTAAATCTATTACGTCCCGTGATATGCAAGATTGCAAGCAAAGTAACATGAACGATATAGTTGGAAAGATTTGGAAGCATCGCGGGTCCTTTGATGCAATATCAACATCTTCCCCACAGCTAGGAAATAATAGGTGGTAAATCTTGATTACTAAAAAAAGGCTCCTCTAAAGGGCATGGGAAAAATACTTGAGTTATTTTAAATACACTTTCATATAAGTATACCACCTTAGTCATTGACAAACTTTGTTTATATATGAAGTTGCTTACAGATGTCCATAAGCGAAAGCGACTTCGTAAAACTACTGGAAAGAATTACTTACCATCAGGTCTGCTGGCTCGGTTGCTATTACTCCAATCTTATATAGTAAACATAACTTTATTTACAACTAGTTGTACCTATGATGTTCGTTCTGCCTAAAAGACAAAAAACTAAAATTATCAGTGTTCTTTAACTATAATAAGCATGTATTATACACAAAAACCTTCCTCATGAATACTCTATTTATTGAAAAAAAAACTGCATTACAATCCATAACGTAGTTTTAAAGATCTAAGCATACATAGGAACAGACAGCGGGACACGACTTTGTTTTATACTATGTAGTGATATAGTGATATGGTCACTTTTCGTACGATATATTGCAGTTTTGTTTGCTGCTTGTGTTACAAAAAGATGCAGACAATGGCCGACCGAAGATATTTTAGGTCAACAATCGTGTTGCTGCACGAGAAACTGCCCTCGATAATATAGCGAAGGGTTGTGAAGGAGCCTCTTTGCTTAGCCCTAGTTTTAAAGCTGGCAGTTGTCGGCGTTAAGATCAAGAATAGGAAAACGATTCTTGGGTCACGAGCCGGATGTGCATTAAACTGTTGGGTTTCGAACTGCATTGTGTAGTTTCCAATGTTCTGTTTAATACCGGAAGGTATGAACTTACTGTGTAATATTGAAGTAGCAAACGAGCATACAGTCCACATGGCAGTGTGTGTCAATGCTAGCTATAGATTTAAGTAATTAACCAATATATTAACGTTTTATTTTAATATTATTAATAAATTTAACATTAAATAAACAAAAATATATGTTCAGTGAACTCTACGGACAAATTACATATTTAATGCATAGGGCTCTTAGTGTATTAAACTTTATATAATGATACAAGAGAATAATGATATCATTTAATTATATTTTCATATAAGATAAAAATATGCGATTGATGTAACTTTTTTATTAAAAAACATGGATAGATACGTAAATTGATTTAGAAGTCTCATTAGCAAAGCAATTTCTATGAGAAGTGTCTACATTATAAAGCATTGTACTTAGTTTCATACTAGCTCGCGGTATATTAATCGGTTTACAGGTAATATCGCATCTAGGCGATTACGCCTATTATGGCATAGATTATGTACTTAACATGTTAATTATCTATGTCTAGATATTATAATCTGTTTTGCATAAGAATCTTTTAATACAATGCAAATACATGAAATGAAAAGTAAATAACTTATTATGCAAACATTTAAATTTAAGATGTCATATTTATGTAAACTGGTTGGAAGTAACCAATTGCTATTACTACATATACCATATGACTCACTAAGAAAATCTTTATATATTCAAAAATAATATTTGACAAAATACGAATCTATATAATTATAAACAAATACACACACCATAGTGTAGGTATGGGTGGGCCACACCTACACTCTAACGCCATCACTCACCTATACACGAAGCATAATATAATATTATCTCACAAATATAATAAGATATTATTTCTAATGATTAAATTAAAGAACAACGTCAAAAGGCTACAATGTTATACTCGTACTTAGGCTTGATGCATCTAAAGCAAATCAATTATTAAGTTTAAGTTTCATCATAATAAATTGAACTGAAACGTAAATTTTCATAACACCGTAAATAAAGTGAATAAATTTCACGGTCTGCTAGCTTTAAGAAGTAATTAATTTTAATTTTTATTAATTATAAGATAGCAAAATATCTATTATATGTACCTGTATATAGTTAAATATAGTTAAATGACTTCAAAAAAGCAGAAGAAAAGCTTTTAGAAACGTATGTATGTTAGAAACATTACACATTTTTAGGGCATGTAATGTATATATGCCCTAAATATGTGTAATGTTTCTAATACTTATAAATTTCAAAAGTTTCTATGATTATTCATGATTCTATGATGTATTCATGATTCTCATTCAATATATTCTATAATGACGCTTATTTGTTTACAGAACTCTACATTTTAGAAATTTCATAACAAAAAAAGGAATAGAGATTAATATATTTTATGATAATGAAATACTTATACTGGAGTACTTAGAAAACTAGACTTCTGTTTTAATTAAAATCATTTCATATTTTCCCATAAACCTAAAATCTAATTATATTTAATATCTGAAGATCTGTGTAATACACATTTCATAAATCTCAGACGTACTCAATTACTACGACTCTATGGAGTTCATTATAAATTTCTAGTACACGATTTCAATTTGTTATTTCAAATTGACGTTGTCGACGTAGACACTTCGAAAATAATACGATGCTATAATTTTTAAAACGCGAGTAATTTGAGAGGCCTCTTGGGAGACATAACGATAATATATTGGGGCAATTTTCAATGTATAACTTTCTCGTATGTTATGAGCAATTCTCTCAAACAAATGAGGATGGAAAACTTTTGGAAGGTACGTGGCATTTAAATTATGACACCTATTAAACTTGAGTTAAGAATATCAATTACTAATTACTGTCTTATTTTAAAACCGACGACTATTAATAACAAACATCAATAAAAAAATAAATCTCAGTACAAGTTTAGTAAAACAAATAAATCATGATTATGATTTTAAAAGCTTTTATTTAACGTACAATGTTTGTTAGTAAGTATGTAAGGATGTTAGTATGTGTTTAGGTCAAATCTTGCTACCTGAATTTAACCCACTTATACGTGTCCGATTAAGCTGAAATTTGGAATACATGTATAATTCTGGTGACAATGTAATCATATGTAATCAATATTGTTATTAGTCCAAAATGAAATACGATACTAAATGGCGGACTACAAATTTTTGAAAAATCTACCCTATGTGGGTATCAAATGAAAGAACTTACTATGTATAATACGAAAAAACATCGAATTTCAAAATGGCCGCCATCAAAGAAATGGAAGACTACATATATTTGTACAACACACTCAATATGGGTATCAAATGATAGGGCTTAGTTTATAGAATACAATACACTGCGAAAAAAAGAACAAATCCTAGATAGTCGCGATTAAAATATGGAAAATTACACATTTTAGTACAATACACCTAAAATAGAACAGCATTGAGTCCTGGAATAACTAAATATTAGAAAATAAAACCATAAAAAAAAACAAGCTTTAATTCGATGTACTGAAAAAAAAATGATTTGTGAAACCCATCATTTGGTTGCATCGTTCAATTTTTTATCATATCAAAGCTTGTCGCGAGATTATCTACGTTACAAGTTGCTCAGACCTATGTCTGTGGTTTTCTATTCTTACTTCTAGCGTGAAGCTCTTCTACTTTTAAATGACAGGTGTGAATAGTAGACTGATTTATATATTTAACTAGATGAACCCCGCAGCTTCACAGGACAATCGATACATCGTTGAAAAACGATGTATCGATTGTCCTGTGGGAATAAGATATTTTCCCACAGTAAAAAGTATCTTATATGTTAATTCAGAGTTTTAGCTAACTAACTACTAAATTTTATGAAAATCGCTCCAGCCGTTTAGACGTAAAGAAGTAACAAACATACACACTCACAAACTTTCGCCTTTATAATATTAGTATGATTAGTCTTGCAAGACTTGTGTTGAAACAGCAGGTTCAGATAGAACCAAATCTATATGAAGTTGGTTACTGATAGCAATGAGCAGCAATGATAACTTATAAGTAAGTAAATGACACTGTCACCTCAAATTTCATCACCTTTTAAACTGTTTTAAAATGGGCTCTCAATACTATTAATTCATTAAAATACCGTTGCATATGAAATAGTATTTACGACATGAATCTAGTATATTCAATATTAAAATGAGTGCTGACATCAAACCAAACTCAAAAAGAATCCTGAACATTTCAATTTAAAGAGCAAGAACAAAGAAGGATAAATTCAAAGCGATGAATCAATAAACGTATGAAAAAAATAATATATTAGAAAACACTATCCTCGGAGGGTTTCTTTCTACGAATTTCAGAAATTTTCTTCGTATTTAATTTCCTTGGAATTCAATTTACATGGCAAGTTCACTCTACGTCTAGTTCGCTGTCAGTGCAGACTGCGAAGATTCTCCATATTTAAATGTCGGCTCCAAGTCATGGGGATAACTAGTTTTTCCTGCGACTTCACTACCTGTATAAAATAATAATAAGCCTTATCACTGCTTTTCGGTGAAGGAAATCATCGTGAGGCAACCTACACACCCGAAAGTTCTTTAAAAATAGTTCTTGGAGATGTGTGAAGTCCACTAATCCGCACTTGACCAGCGCGGTGGATTAAGGCCTAAAGACTCTCTAGTTCTGAGAGAAGACCCATGCCCAGCAGTGGGACAATAATGGGTTGGCACCAATAAGCCTTTTATTCCTTGACAGAAGATTTTAAAAAACATACATATTTTATGTTGAATTAATACAGAAATTAAAAAAGCGACAATGTAAAAGAAAAAGCTAACAATAAAATTTTACTATACTATTCTTCTGCAAGAACCCCTCTGCAGGTGAAGGCCTCCTCCAAGGATGTCCAGAACTCTCTAGATTTGGCTTTCTGTTTTTGTTCTGTATGTTTTTGTTTAGTGAAGTAGTTAAAGAGCATGGGTAACTATTACCACTCTAACTAATGGTAAGTGGTTACCGCCGCGCATGAATATAATCAACCGAAATATAATCTGGCTAAGGTTTCTAAACCGTCAAACTATTGACGACTCGTCTGCTGTTGCAAATGACTTTAGGAGACGGATATTTATATTCATTAAATAACCCAGCTATCATTAGGTATAAGTATAAAAAATACTTCTACCTAGAATCGACCAGAGATGCCTTGCTACAGGGGTTCTACTCGATCGACTTCAAGTACAATCAATGTTACATTTAAAGTAGCTTATAGGTGTCCATAGGTAGCAATGACCATTTACGTGTGGGTACCATTTAGGGTGTGGTTGCCGGCACACTTTCACATGAGGCGACCATCATAGTCCCCGGGAGTAGCAACGCCTCTACGATTGACTTCAGATGGGATCCATGTTCTGTATGAAGTTGATTATAGATTTCCATGAGCGGCAGTGACCTCTTACCATCAGGTGGACTGCAAGCTCGTTTGCTACTTCAGTTAGATAAAAAAAAACGTTTCCATGCTCTTTTTGTACTTAAGCCTTCAAAAAAATGAACACACAAGTATATAATAAACAAACAGACACCTGGATTTATTTTACAAGAAGTAAAAACTCAGCAAAGTAAATTGCCGTTGCTATAACCGACAGAATTTTGCAAAATTTCTGCTCGCTAGCTGTCATTCAACACAACTTTGAGTAAGCATATTCGCTTCATTAGAACTAATATTTGTCGGTGTATAAACTTAGTCAAATTCACAAAAATATTATAGTGAGCGTGTTTCTCATTTCGACTTGATTTGATTTCTCAGTAGTGCACTTAATTTTTCTTTTTTAAATACTTTCTTAAGATTTTGGAACAGTCTAAAACTGATACTCAAATGTTTATATTTTTATTCAAGTTACGTGAGTATGTTACAAAATTTTCATTATAACTTTCTACATAAATTTAAAAATAGAAAAATATAACAACAAACTGCCACCTTTTAAGTATTTCTTATTTTGTTATTTCGTGGAAATATTGAAATTTCAAAGGTAAAATAGTATATCTGAAATTCAATAAGCTTGAAGTAGGTAGCTTCAAGTGCTTTTGAACGAGTAAAAGCGTTTATAGATAAAGGAATTTATGAAATTAAGCTAGAGATTTAATTAAATCTATATTATAGTATCCTCTATTTTATAATTGGGTGTTATTACCCAGTTTGATTAAAGTGTAAGTTATATTCAAAGTTAAGCAATGTGTAAAGCTATCAGAAATTGAATGGGTGGCCGCTAGTGACAAAACTATACATGCTTCACGTTTGTTGTCATTGGATAGCAGACCAGAAACTTTATCCAAAAACTAATACGCAGTATCCGTTACTTTGGAGATCCCAAAGTCCTCTCTGTAGCGCCGAGGACGGCTACCGGGGGGTTTTAGTGCGGTAAAAAACCCACATGTCCCTGCGTCGCTCCCACGGTATCGCGTACCTTTTGAAGGTTTCCCTCTCAAGAACAAAAAAAAGGTATTATAAACAAGTTATTCCGTATAGCTGCTAAACGGTACTCTCCCCCTCATTTATACGCGTAGAAAAAGTGTAGTAGTAATCTAGGCCCTCTTCAATTGTAGGAAAGAACAATAAACGCTTTCTACACTCATAGCCCCACAGTAGGATTTTCTCCTGTGTCGTGGGTGCCATGGACACACAAAGACGAAAACACAAACTCCCAGACCCAGAACAAGAATCTAAACTGATCATTCAGATACCTGTTTGGCTGGGAATCGAACCCGGGACCCACTGCGTGTCAGACCGGTACGGTAACCGCTGCGCCACGCGGGTCGTCTGTCGAATGACGAAAAGTGGGATATAAGAATGGTTTTCCCGTGAGATTATAATTAAGCCGTGCTATTAAGGTTGTCATCATATTATTTTACACGTTTATTCACTTGGCGACCACATATAAAACATGTCATAAAATATCGTAACTTTCGATATTATTATTATATTAATACGTAAAGCAAAAATTTGTGACGGATTTTTAAGTAATATGCCGCGGACGGATTAGTATGAAATTTTGCACGGTTATAGTGGACGTAGAGAAGGAGTGCAGAATGTTAATATTTTTTTCAAATAATGCATTTTTCATACATAAAATCAACTAAAAACACATTACACACACTGCCTTGCATTTGTCACAAACACATATGTACTTAGTAAATGAAATAGAACATTCAATGTCTTACTATGAAAAGACACAACGTCAAGAATGTCAGATGACATTTGATTTTTAATTTAAATCACGGTCGAATTTCGGCCGATGCTACGGGTGACTAGTTTGAATTAAACGGAAATAAAATAATTGTCAAAAAAAGCAAATATGTCCGCTCGTGATTAAACTGGTACTAAATAAAAGTTATTAGCTTAATTTACAAAATTAAAGCTCTGAAAGAAAACTATCTGCGTAAAATTCATATTCATGTCGAATTTCATCAGTATTTTAATATTATTTCGCTCGACCTTTTCAGTTTGTATGAGTTTATTATTAGCATATTTTAATGAAAAAAAGTTTACATAAGAAGCCTTTAGACCTCATAATATTTTAAATAGGTTTTATGTTCTAACTATTATTATTCGTCTTCTTAGTTTCACAGATATTATGGCGATGGAACATATTTTTGTGAAAAAAATATAGTGTTTCGGTGAAGTGATCTTAATCAAATCATTACACCCTTTTTAGGATTTCCTACTTTAATAGTAAAAACGGGATCCTAACACTAAAACTCCGTTGTCCATCTGGCCGTCTGTCTGTCTGTCTCTCACCAGGCTCTATCTCATGAACTATGGTAACTAAACACGTGAAAATTTTTACAGATGTTGTATTTCTGTTGTCACTCTAACAAAAAATAGTAAAAACAGAATATATATTTAACTGTACGATACCCATCGTGTAAAGCCCGACTCGCACTTGTCCCAGCACTTCTCCGTGATATGCAGGTCTACGCTGCACGCGTGTCCAATGCATACATGAAAGGATGCAGATGGCTTGCATGAAACAACATGAAATGAAAAAAGGTGACACATAGGTACATCTTCAAAATAGCGCTCCGTGGCGCAATGGTAGCGCGTCTGCTTTAGTGGCCGGCAATGTCGGGTTCGACTCCAAACCGGACATGATTGTCTTTTTCGTCCCTGTAGCTCCGGGATCTGAATAGGGCTGCGGCATCCCCTGCCTGTCGTAAGAGGCGACTAAAAGGGGCTTCCAGGGATGCAGACGGCTAGAGTGAGAACTCGAACAGTTCGATCAGGCAATCCCGGGAAGGACGGCGGTATGTGTGGTCGCATACCGTCGTAAAGACTAGACGGAGCGGTGGGCCCAACCGCCCATCTGGGAGGAGCCCGATGGGGCAAGGCGCTCGGAGGATTCCGGTTGAAGTCGTTTCGAGATTTCGGAGTCCTCCTTTTTAGCGCCGAGGACGGCCACCGGGGGGGTTTTAGTGCGGTAAAAATCCCACATAACCCTGCGTCGCTCCCACGGCGTCGAAACCTTTTGAAGGTTTCCCCCTCGAAAACAAAAAAAAATGTACATCTTCAAAAACTTCCGTATCTAGAATGTCAATAGGATTAGTTTTTCTTCAAATTATCGACAAGAAGTCACCATGATGACAGAGACGAAAGTTCAACGCAAAGATGACGCTCCTACTTTTATGAATCTCATAACAAGAAAAGTGCTAGTTAGAGAGCTCCGTAAATTAAAACTTCGGCAATTTTACTTTTTGTGGCTCCTCGATTACTTCTTTAAGTCAGTTGGAGCTAGTCTCTAATAAGTTTATGAAGATAATTTGTTTTGACAAGATCCGTGACACGACCAAATCTGTCCAAGTTACGAAGACTCGATTACATTACCTATTGTACTATCATCTATATGCCTTCAAGTATAATTCATAGGACAATAAATAATATATCATTTTGTAATGGCTGGTATAATTTTAATGTGACTTTACTTACGTTAATATTTTGTGAATCATTTAATATCATTACTATATAACACGATCAGCCTTTGGTCCAACTACACCCAAAAAACTTACAATGCTCTTCGTATTCAATTTAATAATGGGTTTAGGCTGATGGGGCTACCGAGATACTGTAGTGCATCAAGTGTCAATTGTTTTTACACTATAATTCGCAAAAATGCAGCTCTCTAATGCACTGTGTCCGGGAAAGCTCCAACAGTATCCTGAAAATGATCAGTAATCGATTAGATTGTCAGTATATTAATCACTGTATCAGTAAACATATGACAAAATGATGTAAATGTAAATTGAGTCCAGTTACTTGAATAAATAAATTATTATTATTATTATAAATCTATTATTAAATAATAACTCGTTTTGGGTGATTGTATTAAATAAATATGTAGCTACTACTCAAAAAACCCTAGGTTATGAAATGGTTTTATTAAAAATATCATGTATTTTGATATAACCACGGGTTTTTAAGCTATTGCACAGCGTTCGTCGCGTGCTTTGAGCGCGGCGACCGAATCAAGAAATTCCGTAACGAAAAAAACTTAACACCTCTACTCCGCCTACCATGTAGCGCGGCTGAACGTTCGCTTAACGTATATGTACATATATGCCGTACGTTTTTAAAAATATTTTTAGTAGAGCTATGACCTATCTTGCATGATCTTACGTTACATATACACTAACGTTACAAGCATTTACTTTAAAATGTCTACAATAGCACATCTAGAATATCGATAACACTTTCAAGTACAAAAGTCACTAAAACAACGTTTTACAGAAAATCTCTTAAATACAATAACTATTTGGTTGTCTTGAACCAAGATTATTAAATATTTTCTACCGGTTTTGTTTTTATTTAATTACTACATTTTCCAGAAAAAATGGAACTACTTGTATATAAAGGCCATATGCTATAGTGGTTACTTACCATAAGATAAATTGGTGTTTTTTTACTATTGTCACTGAAAAATTATCCGAAAATTGACATCTAGTCAATAAAAAAGATATTATCCAAAATAAATTTCATATCTGTAAGCAATCGATAGTGGAACGAGTAGTGATAGCCCAATGGTTGAAACTTGCCCTCTCAATCGTGAGGTCCGAGTTTCCAACCAGGCACGCACCACTGATTTATTTGTGTATTAGAAATGAATAATCACTGCTTTTCGGTGAACTAAAACATCGTGAGGAAACCTACACACCAGATAGTTCTTTTTAAAAAAATAACAAAAGTTCTCGGAGGTGTGTGAAGTCCACCAATTCGCACTTGGTCATCGCAGTGGACTATGGCCTAAAATTCTCTCATTCTGAGTGAAGACCCGTGCCTAGCAGTGGGACAATAATGTGTTGAACCCAACCAATCGATAACACAGATCATAAATTATAGAAAAAGACTGCAACTTAGTGTAACATAATTTCGTTATTGATTTATTATCTATTGAGAGCAATCAAATAAATAAAAACGTTCATCTACGTAATATCAGTTAAGAAGTTGGAAAGTAGAATTATAATGAACTAATCACCCGTCACAATGGTAGAAATTCGACCCTAATTTTAATGAAAAAAACTAAACCTCATGTTGTACAAAGTAGCACCAATATTTCTGTAATTAAATAAATTGTAAAGCAATAGCGTGTATTCTGGCAAAGACATCTGACAGCTTTGACAGCTCAGACGTTATGTGTTTCATAGCAAGACATTGAATGTCAAATGCAAGGTAGTGAGTTTAATGTGTTTTTAGTTGATTTAATGTATGCTTTAAGCATTATTAAAAACAAAATAGTATTGTCCTTCTCTACATCAAAAATAACAGGTCACAATTTTTTGTTTCACGTATTATTATATAATAATAGATTAAGTTTCTACATCTTCCGACAAAAGGTGATAACAACTCTCCATTTGCACTTCAGCTCTTACATTTAATTGCGATCTGCAGTCACCATGCGTAACTTACATTTATCTCTCGCTGTGATCATTATTTCTTTCATTACTGAGACCATTA
The DNA here is from genome assembly GCA_949699795.1 of Spicauda simplicius. Classification (NCBI taxonomy): domain Eukaryota; kingdom Metazoa; phylum Arthropoda; class Insecta; order Lepidoptera; family Hesperiidae; genus Spicauda; species Spicauda simplicius. The sequence continues at coordinate 9,110,010 of OX453062.1, forward strand.
GTATAAAAATATAGATCTATGTATAAGTTGTTTCAATAAAGATTGACGAAAATAGTATGACATGTAGGTATCATTGATATAATCAGGATAGTACTGGGAAAGTAATGACAAATTATGTACTCGTAGGTATTTGTTACTTTAAAATTTAATACTCGTTACTATATCGTTAGGTAAATCGTTACTTTTGACTAGCATGAAATATCGCATAAGGGAAGCAAAATAAAATTTGGTCGTTTTTTTTTACATATGATTTATGAACATTACCATATTCGTTCTTTTAACTTTACCTGCCTACCATAACTTTATAAGATCGCATACCGAACCAAGTTATCGTCACCGGTACAACCCATACAGGGTGCGAGCAATGTAATGAATTTGCGAGAAATGATTAATTACCTGGAAACAGACCAGGTACTACACTTAGTAAGAAACTCATATAGTTTGCCATTTATGTTTAATTCAGGAGAATACATATAAAAAATACGCCAATTATTACGATATTCGTTATCAACCCGTTACTGTCCCTCTTCTAGACACGAGTCTTCAAAATGACAGGTTTTTAGGCTACCGCGCTGGCCTAGTCCGAAGTAGTAGACACGATATTCACTACACCTATTTTTTAGATAAACGGTACTATGGCCTGGTTTGAAAAATGTAAGTTACATTCGTATGCATATAAAGGATACTTCAGGTACCAGTCGTAATTCACCTGTGTCCGACCGGAACACTAGACTTTTTTTTATCTGACTGAAGTAGCAAACGAGCATGCAGTCCATCTGATGGTAAATTGTCACTGCCGCCCATGGACATCTGTAATCAACTTCATACAGAACACGGGTTCCATCTAAAGTCAATGACAGATGAGTTGCCACTCCCGAGGACTATGATGATCGGCTTATGTGAAAGTGTGCCGGCCATCACACCCTTCTATCGAATCGCAAGAAATGCTAGAAATAGATGTGGCGATGGTACTTCCCCGGTCTAACTACACTGGTTCTACCACCTTGAAAATTTTGATTCTCTTTAGACTTGATTATCAATGTCCAGTGGCAGTAGTTAGTGGATGTATTATAGCTGCATACTCGTTTTAGCCTACAGTATAAACAAGGCAAATAGAATCGTCATTTCGGCAACAATTTACACCGAATCAAGTTACACAATCGAAACGGGCGCCGACCTCGTTGACACCGAAACATTTTCTCTTCTAGTATTCCATTAACGCTCTCAATTACACGCCGACGTCCAATGAATGTGGCTGTTTGTGATTATCAAATTGACTTCCAGGGGAAATGGGGTTGCATTGTGGGCTTACACAGTTAATTTAAATACATTAGTTTGCCGATTTCCATCCTTTATTGTGTAGTGCAATTTACGAGGGGTCTGTTGTTACCCGAATTGTTTGTTTGTTTCTATGGGTTTAATTCGGTTTGATTAGAATAAATAAGGAATGAAATTAAAAGTAATTAGTATTTATATTTACAAATGAATTAAAATATTATTGTACTTGGCCAGCGCGGTGAACTATGGCATAAAACTCTAATTTCGGGAGAAGACCCGTGTCCAGTAGTGGGTCAATAATGGGTTGATATACAATATATATAATCTTCACAGATATATTCCTAACTTTAGTCAAATTGCGATGATATAAAAATAATGTTTAAGCATATAAAAGCAAACTGGCAAGCTGAAAGATTCCAAGAATACACTCAATTGCAAGTTAAATCTATACTAATATATAAAGCTGAAGAGTTTGTTTGTTTGTTTGTTTGAACGCGCTAATCACAGGAACTACTGGTTCGAATTTAAAAATTTTGTATTGAATAGACCATTTATCGAGGAAGGCTTTAGGCTATATAACATCACGTTGCAACTATTACGAGCGAAGAAATAATGGAAAATGTGAAAAAAACGGGGAAAATTATTCATCCTTGAGGGCTTACGTTGAGTGCTACGCGGACAAAGTCGCGGGCACAGCTAGTATACGTATATGAGAAGCCTTTACTTCATTATTTTAACCACTACTCTTCCTTTCCCTACGTGGAACATACATCCAATTTTTATTTATTCGCACAAAAAATATAAACAGAATTTCGATACAACGCCCATTATTTATTACCCCAACAAAAACTGTTGGAAAAACCGATCACAGTTTTTTCAGAAACAATCAATCGTTGAGTGACTCTGAATACTTTGCAGCACGAAATGAACTGCTTGATTTATTGCCGACCCTCTTCAACGCTGGACAAGAGATCAGTGAGAATATAAACAGACGTTGTCTTGGAGTATTGATGCCCTAATAAATGTATCTTCAAGATCGCCGAAATTACACTGGTATTTCTTTTTAGGGCATTTTTTCTGTGTTTTTTTTTATAATCTCGCACTTCGTGAAAATGAGAGCATTATTCATAGTATCATATTTCATACTGATATTATAAAGGCGAAAGGTTGTGAGTGTGTATGTTTCTTACTTCTTCACGTGTAAACGGCTGGAGCGATTTTCATAAAATTTGGTAGGGAGTTAGCTGATACTCTGGATAAAGTAGCCTATGTTATATAGGTGAAGTAGCCTATATATTATATAGGTTAAGTAGCCTATATGTTATATAGCTTATTGTAGGAAAATATCTTATTCCCACGGGACAGTCGATACATCGATTTATTTTAATGCGGGTGAAGCTGCAGGGTTCAACTAGTAATATATGCACAGTGTAATACATGCACAGTTAATAAACATCCGAGTCATCATTATTTGCAGCCTCACAATTTCTTATTCTTCGTCGTAAAGTTGAAATTTTCAATATACCACTTTGCGACAAAAATTATGATGCATCAAATATTTTAATATGATACTTTAGCTCAAAATACGTTATAAACTATTTACTACATTAATATGAAGTTATTTAACGATATAAGTAGCTCTTTGCTTCTTCTAATAACCTTTTATATTCTTAAATAACTCTACAAAGGAGGTACGGCAATAACTTCCGTTATGCGTATGTATAAAATTCTAACCGTGCATGAGTATCTCTAGGAAATAACTGAACGCGTTAGGACGAAAGCTTTTAGAGAGCCGAGACGATGCAGCGCAAACTGCGTGCTAAGACTAGTTCAGACTGTGATCTAGAAAATAATGTTTTTTTTATTAACGGGTGGGAAATTCTTGCGTCACTTCTCTTGATGACCATGTTTAAATACTTCGGATAAGAATTTGTCCTTTATCATAGCCTTTAAACAAGAACAGAAGCGCTGAATACTGACAGTACAAGGCAGTAGTTTGGTAAAAGTGCCGGTATTAAGCTCTTATGGGTTCTACCAACGTCCAAAGTTACAGATTTATATAATAAATATATGGTTTTTAGACGTCAAAAATTTTAATTTCCTATGTGACACACGCCTTACTGTACACCTACTCACGTACTCTACCTGCCGTACATTTCCATGAATCAGATTTGAATGACGCTCTCACACGATGAATGTCGCACATTTCGCTCTACCCCCACTTTGAAGTATTTGTTTGCGTTTTGTAAATGTAAAGTTTGTAAATTTGGTTTTTCATACCACACGCACGCCATATGTGCTGATTTTAAAAGCACTCTGAGTTTTTTAATATATATCTATATATGTATATAGATATACAAATCCAAAGCTATAAGGAATAATTTGATGATCCGCGTAGCCGAGCTGTTACCATACCGGTCTGACGCGCAATGAGTTCCGGGTTCGATTACCGGTAAGACAGGTATCTGAATTATGAGTTTAGATTCCTGTTCTGGGTCTGGGTCTTTGTGTATCCGTCTTGTGTGTGTCTATGGTACCTACAACACAGGAGAAAATCCTAGTGTTGGGCTATGAGTATAGAAAGCGTGTTTTATAATGAAAATTTATGAAAGGAGTTACGGTCCGTAACTCTTTTATAATATTGAGGATAACTGAAATAAAAGTGGCGGGCGTAACACGGATATCGAATAATATTATTACCAACAAGGGGTAATCGAATATAGTTCGACCTAGTAGGTACCACAGTCACAGCTTTATCTAATGTGTATCTATTTATTCTTGGGCTTCAAAAGAAGAATATGAATGTTTGTATATGAGACGACCATTTTAGCAGGTGGTAAAACCAGAGTAGTCCAACCGGGGAAGTACCTACCACCGCCACCCCTATTTCTAGCGTGAAGCATTTTTTTACGTTACGATGGATGAGTGTGGTTGCCGGTGCACTTTCACATAAGACGACCATTATAGTCCTCGGGAGTAGCAACGCATCTGTGATTGATTTCAGATAGAACCTATGCTTTGTTTGACGTTTCTTATAGTTGTCCATGGGCGGTAGTGGTTCTATCAGCTGCAAAATCTTATACAAAAGTGACTTTATCATAGGTAGATATAGAGCTTATATATAGGTAAAACTAACATAAGATATGCGGCCCAGATAGTAAATTGGGTTTTACAGACCGAGGGCATAGACTTTATGCTAATGAATCCACTGATGTGAGGTGAATGGCGCAGTCGTCTCTAGACTGAACGCATCGGCACGACCAAGGCTTGAATCCATTTGCCTTGTCAACCGCGTGATGGATGAAACTGTGACGTCCCTAGACTGAGACAGCCCCTACTGGATTGTTTATTAAACGTGGAATCTAGAACCACAGTGTATATATAACGAAGAGAGATGAGTGATGCGTGGTATCAGAAAGGCCATGAGTCTACATTGTTGTCCTTTCTTGAAGATTTCAAGTAAAACACAGGAATAAACTTCTACGATTTATTCACAATTGACGAGGTCCGATCGCTTCGACGGTTAAACAATAATCTTTCTTCTACCGGCGTTCGCTCGCCTTTTTATAACAATGTTTGGTGGTGTGACAATAAAAAAATTATGGAGGGTAAACTAAATTACAATTCTAAAAATTATTAAATGTTGCTAATTCAATAAACAAACAATTTTCGATCTTTAAACTAACTAAAATAATTGTTATCGGTGACGTGTTTTTCATAAATACGCGGTGTCGCGCCGACATATATGTAGTATGCGCAAAACTTATATAGTTCACCTGTGTAAATGTATTTGTTGAGATTCCCGCCAACACGCACGGGAGGGGACGCGCGGGCGGAGGAGTAACGCTACGTCATCGACAAGCGGGGGTTTTGGCGCCAACTCTTACCATCGCGACCTCAGACGGCTACGGACCATTCCGCTTAATTTTTATAATTGTTTGACCGGGATATCCTAGTGTAATTCTGGTGGTGATTAAACCAGCCTATGTTATACAAAATACAGTCCACTTATTTTAGATCCCAGACCTCTTTTACATTGGTCCTTTAGGATTCTCGCCGTCTTAATTAACGCGGATATAACGGTTAGCACAACTTCAAATCTCGAAGCTCTTCAGTTGTGGTCTTCAGCTATAGAAGAAACCTCGAAGACTCTTCATTATCATCGTCTTACCGAGGATAATTCGCCTAGCAACCGCACACGCTCGAGCAAGCAAGTCAGAGGTCGTTGGACCCGTCGAACATTCGAGTCGATTGCCGCGCAAAACATAGAAGCCAAAAAGCAAGCAACGTTTTGGTGGTTGGCGTTCTGGTCATTTGTGAGTTCGTTCCAATTTATTTATAACCTTTTCTTAAAAAAAATAATTAAACAGCTTATTTCTGCGAGACAAACCATTTCTTCAATTCGCAATAATTGCCTACTTTTCTAAATTTCCATAACATTAAATTAAACGCTAGTGCCTAATTTCTTATTTTATAGCCACATCATAGCTTGCATTACGCGCACGTTGTTTCTATGCGCCCGAATAACGGGACTTTATTAAGTACCTAGCACGTGTTGCAAGTATCCATCGCTGACGCATCTTTCTTTGTTATCGCTTCGAGCGCAATTCACTATTGTCTTATATCGCACCTTTTCATTTAAATTTATTTTTTTGCAATGGCTTCCGAATTAAAATCCCTAATTAGAAAACGTAGTTGTATGAAGGGCAAGATGACTATTTTTGATAAATACCTTGATGAATTTAAAGCAATACCCCAGCCTACTAATATACAGCTCTTAGATTTAGAAAGCCGCTTTAATAAATTTGATGCTTTATACACCGAATTTGACCAACTTCAGGATGCAATTGATGTGCTGTCCGAAATGTCTGACGGCGAGAACGAGGAGCGAGAGGAATTCGAGGCGAAATATCATCAGCTGGTTGCAGAGGCGCGCAACCTGCTGGGCGCGCGTCCCATCCACTCCACTGAAGCAGCACGGGATGGCTCTTTGTCGGGCTTCGAGGATGCACAGGCAGTTGTTTTTAAATCCAATTGCGTGAGATTGCCTAAAATTGATTTACCCGTTTTTCATGGTCACTATCAACACTGGTTAGAGTTTAGGGATACATTTGTTTCTTTAATTCATTCGCGAAAAGATATGGATAATATTAACAAACTACATTATTTACGCGCATCTCTTAAGGGTAGTGCATTGTTGGTTATCGATACTTTAGATTTTAGGGCCGAGAATTACGAGGCGGCGTATAAATTATTGTGCGACCGCTATGATAACAAAAGATTACTAGTTAATAATCACGTCAAGGAACTTTTCAATGTTGAACCAATACGAAATGAATCGTGTTTTGCTATTCGTCGCCTTATAGATGTGACAAATAAAAATCTTCGTGCACTTTCAACTTTAGACCAGCCGACTCAATATTGGGATACATTAATTATCCATATGATGGCTGAGAAACTAGATAATATTACTCGCAGAGTTTGGGAGGAGCACAGAAATACTCTCGATATGCCGCCTTCTTTAACAACATTTATTACATTTCTTAGTAACAGGGCAGACTTATTAGAGACATTGCAAGAAAATAAATGTAAAACTTATAAATCTGAACCTTATAAATCAAACACTAATCTCCTTATAGCTACAAATAATAACAATTTAAATAATAATAAAAGTTTGAACAAATCATCAAATAAATTTCATAAAAAATCAATAATGTGCCCAATGTGTAATCAAAATCATTATCTTTTTATTTGCGAAGTATTCAGAGCCCTTCCTATTGAAAGCCGTATACAAAAGGCCAAAGAATCAAAGGTTTGTCTTAATTGTTTACGTCCAGGGCATGTCGAAAATAACTGTAACCTTGTTCCATGTAAATATTGCAAGAAAAGGCATAATACACTATTGCATATACATGAGCCCGTAGTTCATTCTGAGCCGCCGATGCCTTCAATTAGTAATTTTGCAAACTCTAACAATGTGCGACAGCATACTACTCCGGCGCATATTTTACTTTCCACAGCGATTGTGAAGGTGATCGGCAGCGCGGGCGACGTGCGCTCGGCCCGGCTGCTCCTCGATAATGGCAGCACGGCTAACTTCGTTACGCAATCACTCTGCGGTAAGCTGGGTTTATCGCGACGTACTACGAGCTCCACGGTAACAGGTATCAATAATAATACATCTTCTATTACACAGTCTTGCAGCCTAACTTTAAAATCGTGTTATAATGACTATAGCATGACTATTGATTGTCTTATTTTACCGCAAATAACAAAATCATTGCCGGCTTCGTTTATTAATATAGACCATATTCCCCTTCCGATGGGAATAAGTCTAGCTGACCCTTCTTTTAATGTCCCGTCAGAAATTGACATCTTAGTAGGGGCTGAAGTCTTTTGGTCGGTGTTATGCAATAATTCCATTGATTTAGGTAAAAATCAACCTAAGCTTTATGAGACGAAACTGGGTTGGTTGGTGTCGGGGTATGTACCCCGTCTTAAGACACCGTCTTCTCCTGCAGTTTGCAACTTTGTAAACGAGGAAACCAATCCAGACTTAACTCGTTTTTGGGAATTGGACACCATAGCAGCCAAGCACTCTCTATCTCCAGAGGAACGTGCCTGTGAGCAGAGCTTTTTAGAAACGACTACTCGAAAGGAAGACGGCCGATTTGTCGTTACGATGCCGCTGAAGGAGCACCCTTCGGTCTTGGGCGATTCATTTCAAAGGGCTAAGTGTCGTTTTATTTCCTTGGAGCGTAAGTTTTCGCGGGAACCCGTTTTTAAAGACAGATATATGGAGTTCATGAAAGAATATGAACGCTTAGGTCATATGAGTGAGAATAAGGAGTTTTCGCCTGGCAGTCTTAAAAATCAAATCCATTATTTTCTCCCTCATCATGGCGTGCTTCGTGAGTCGAGCCTTACAACGAAGCTTCGAACTGTTTTTGATGCTTCGGCCGCTTCTAGTACAGGTGTGTCACTTAACGACATTCAAATGGTTGGACCAGTTGTACAGGAAGACCTTTTTTCTATTTTGTTACGTTTTCGACAGCACAAATACGTCGTCACCGGGGACATCGAGAAAATGTATAGGGCGATTGAACTTAACTCGTCTCAACGCTCCCTTCAACAAATAATATTTAGGTATGACTCATCACTTCCTTTAAAAACCTATACTTTAAATACTTTGAGCTTTGGTACAGCTTCAGCGCCATATTTGGCTACTAAATGTTTAGTTTCGTTAGCATCTTGTACTTCCGATAGCGATGTGAAGCAGTCCATTCAACGCGACTTTTATGTCGACGATTATATAAGTGGAGCGTCTACTATCAAAGATACAATTAGAATTTGTGAGGGCGTCATAGCTACTTTAAAGTCAGCACAATTCAATCTACGTAAATTTCAATCAAATAATAAATACATCCTAGATAAAATTGCACCTTATGCTGAACCCAACAATATTTTAAATATTTCTAGCAACAACAACGTTTCTTCAAAAACATTAGGCCTTCATTGGATTTGTGATACAGATACACTTTCGTTTTCTATAAACCCTGAACATCATAATAAAATTACAAAACGTCATATATTGTCCGTCATTAGTCAAATTTTTGACCCTTTAGGACTTGTTAATCCTTGTATTGTTGAAGCAAAAATTGTAATGCAAAGACTATGGGTTGAAAAGTATTCATGGGATGAAGAGGTTCCGCGAGACATAACAAATATGTGGCTTTCATTTGTTAACACTTTGTCTTTTTTAACACGTTAAGCGCCACGAAAAAAATTGAGTATTTTCACACAGGCCACGAGACTCACCGGTGAGCCTTCCCTTGCTGGTCCGTTCAAGCCACGGGGGTCACCTGGGGGCCATGTGTTAGCTTCAACGAAAACGGTTTCCACAAGCCAAGAATGGCAGTTATCGAACTAAACTCATATTTAAGTGAGCCGCGTGGCCCTGCACCCTATCCAAACGGCGTGGTTTTTAAATCACGTAGTATGTTTAAGGATTCTTCAGGGTTATTGTAAAATAACGTCACTGGGGTTGTTCTAAGCAATTCAATTAATATGATCACTTTTAATAAAACCAAAAAATGTGTTAAAATAGTTATTATTTAAAATACATATAATTAACTTTTTTGCACTAAATAATAATAAGCAATAACAACGCTTATGAAAATTATCACAAACACTTACGAAATATTTTATGAAGTCTTTATAACAATTACATTTTACGGCACTTTTTAATTTTATTCCATGAATTAACATTTATTTTCTGCAATAATAATATATATCTGCATACATACGACTATATAAAAATATTATAAACTCAAGAATGAATTTTGTTAAAACATGGTAAGCAAAGGTAAGGATTACTTGGACAGTTTGCGCAATAGGTAGATACTTTTTTGGTTTTTGTTTTAGCCTGTTTGCTACCCATGATTGGCACTTTTTCTGCGTAACATTGACGACACGTTCTTCTCACGATTCTGGCCAAACCTTCTTTCTTTTCCAAGACGTGTTTCACTCTTTTCGGTCTTTCCGTTGGTACAGTCTTGGGCAAGTCACCGCAAAGTTTCTTTAATACAAATCGTCGGAAATCGACGATTTGTATGTTTTTTTTTTGTCACTGATTTAAACAATGTCAGAGCATTTACCATTGCAGTATTTAACAACAAATCTATAGCCAGCTTCTTGTACCATTTTACTGACTTTCGTAATGGTGATGAGTATGCTGCCATCTGGTCGGCCAAATCGACAGCGCCTTTGGCTGTGTTATAATCCCTTATGATCTTTGGTTTCATAATCATCTTTCCCTGGCGATTTTTTATTTTTACGAATTGATCGGAGTGCTTTGTGGACAAAACCAAAACATCCCTTTTGTCCTTCCATTTCATCACCGTGATTCCATCTTTGTTTTCTCGGGCAATAAATTGCCCCTTCTTCAGTTTACTACATATAACGGTTTTCGGCAACTGTCTCCGGTTTTTTCGAATTGTACCCACCAAATGGGTTTCGTTTTCTAACAAAACCCGGGCTAACTCCATACTTGTATACCAGTTGTCGGTAAAAAGAGTATGACCTTTATTTAAAAGACCACTTAGTAAATCCATGACATTATACGGAGTGGTATTTGTAGAATCGTTATTTTTGCCTGCGTACACATTTACTTTATAGGTGTATCCAGGAACACAACACAATTTGAATTCCTTGATACCATACTTATGGCGCTTCTGTTTGTTGTATTGACGAAAGACAATTCTGCCACGGAATGGGACAACGCTTTCGTCTATGCATAAGTCTTCGCCGGGTGTGTAGTGCTTCTGAAATTGGTCATTCAATTTTTGCTAAAGGTAACGAATACGATGGAGGCGGTCTTCTTTGTTCACTTCATCGTCTTCTGAAAAATGAAGCATTTGCAATATCACCTCGAAGCGATTACGTGGCATTATTGTGCGTGGAAACGGATGACCTTCGATGTCATTAGTTGACCAATAGTTCGCCAATCTAGGAAGCTTTGTTAAGCCCATAAAAACGATTAAACCAAAAAACTTTTTAATTTCAATGAGATCGGTAGGAACCCATTTGCGAATCCTTGCAAAACGTGAAGCATCTTCTGATGTAGCAATTTTATTAATAGCAAATTGGTTAGTTCGGTTTACAATTTCTTGAAAAAGACTATCAGGAACCATTAGTTGAAAGAAGTCAGCGGGAGATGAGTTTATCATGCTTGAGCGAAGGTTAGTGGGCATGCCAGCATATTCAGTAAATGGAATTACTTTACGTTGGTTACCTTTGGGTTTCGACCAAGTCTCCGGTGGCGATGTAATACCTGAACAAAAAAGTATAACAAATAAAATAATGATAAGTCAAACTATACCTGTTTCTAATGTAAAGCATTTTTGCGTTACGATGGAAGAGTGTGGCTGCCGGCACTCTTTTATATAAGGCGACCATCTTAGTCCTCAGGAGTAGCAACGCGTCTATAATTGACTTCAGATAGAGGTATCTATGGGCAGCAGTGTCCACTTACCATCAAGTGGACACTGCTTGCATCAAGTGGCTTACGTCTCTGTTATTAGGACGGTACAAAGTTCAAAGTGTGTTGAGATGATGTGTGGTTAGAGTTGATGTGTGACTTTATAATAAGGCTTTAAATCTACTCTTGTTCTTTATGTGTTGGTTAAAATAGCAGGTGTATAGTTACAGAAATAACTAATAATAATTCCTATATGGTTCATTAATATGTGTGTTACACAAAACACCCATAATACACCCATTCTTATCCACACGTTTGCCTGCATTGACACTTACTTGTATGAACTACAAACCTTTGCAAGGTATTAGAATGGAATTGCAAGATTTTAGCTAAGTACCTTTATACAATTAACGGTATTAGAACATGTTTAAAGATAACTTACCAATATCTACAATCCTTTGTATAATTTCGTCCTCGCTATCTTCACTTTCTGATAAAATAATTCTCCGGCATCTTTTTTTGGTTCGTCGTATATCTTCATCTGAATCTATTTGGAAACTGTGATTCAAAAGATTTATCTCTATGTTTTCTAACTGTATTAAATCCTCTTGTGTCAACTCAAAATCTTGAAAATCCATTTTTGTAGAAGAAACGTAACGCATGCGTGCATGTAAAGCGCATTCCGCGATATGACCGGATCGCAAGACCAAATCACGGTTGAGTTGCGAGCGCGCGGGGTGAGCGGTAACGTGACCCCGCGGCCCGCGCCAACGGATATTCTTCATTCCTGCGTAGGAGGCCATGCGACCCACCCGTGAGCCTTTTGCTATATCTCTAAAAGTAGACGGTAAAAAATGCTTATTTTTATTTTCTGTACAAACTACCACATTTAATAAAGTTTGGGATCAAAATCACAAATTGATATAAATTTCCAATTTCATGATTTTACCTTGGCCCCAAACTAATAGTAGACTAAGCTCATCGGTGGGCCACAAAGCGTTTAACGTGTTAAACAATTTGAAGGTTCCTCGCTGGGTACTCGCAGACGACGCGACAACTCACGAACTACATATTTTTTCAGATGCATCAGAAAGGGCTTATGGGGCTTGTCTGTATGTGCGTTCTATTAATAGTTCCGGGTCGATTCAGGTACACCTTTTAACCTCAAAAACTAAAATCGTTCCCATAAAACCCACAACGACACCTCGTCTTGAACTTTGTGGAGCGTTAGTAGCTTCAAGGCTGTGTAATAAAGTTTTAAGTTCTTTAACTATACCTTTTAGCACATGTAAATTCTGGTGCGACTCAACCATTGTTTTGGCGTGGTTAAATACACCACCAGCACACCTTAAAAGCTTTGTTCGTAACAGAGTTCACGAAATCCAAGAGAGCACCGAAAAGTATACGTGGAGCTACGTACCGTCAAAAGATAATCCGGCGGATCTTGCTTCTCGGGGGCTGAAGGCTGACCTCATCAGCAGCTCATCTCTTTGGTGGTCAGGACCGTCTTTTTTATATAAAAATGAATCTGAGTGGCCAACAGTGCCCAACGTGAAGCAAGATTTACCCGAAGTGATTTTGCATTCATTAACGCTTGAAAATAATTCTAACGCAGATTGCATAACTAACTTAATAAAAAGTAAATCAAACTTAATTAATATAAAAAATATAATAGCATATTTACAAAGATTCATTTATAACTGTCGAAATAAAAATAATAAGCTAACTGGTTATCTATCAGTTCATGAGCTTCAAAATTCATTAAATTTAATAACGCAAAAAGCGCAACTTGAAATGTTTCCTGACGAATATGTTATTCTTAAAGCTGGAAAATCATTACCTAATAAAAATAGATTGATTTCATTAACACCATTCTTAGATGAAAATAATATCATTCGAGTTGGTGGCAGATTAGATAATTCACCATATAGCTACGACGTAAAGCACCCCATCCTGCTATGTAGTAAACATCATTTCACTAAAATTCTCTTTCAGCATTTTCACATTAAATATTTACATGCCCCACCTCAACTACTCCTAGGAACTATTAAACAAATCTATTGGCCCTTAGGTGGCACAAATCTTTCAAAACATACTGTTCATAAATGTATTCGTTGTTTCCGATTTAAAACTAAAACAATTCAGCCCATCATGGGGCAGTTGCCTACATCAAGAACTGATTTAGAATATCTATTTTTACATTGTTCTATTGACTATGGGGGACCTGTGTTGATAGCAGATCGTAAGGGTAGGGGTTGTAAACTCATAAAATCTTTTTTAGCAATCTTTATTTGCAACTCGACCAAGGCCTGTCACATCGAGGTCGTCACGGCGCTGTCCAGCGATGCATTTATAGCAGCACTGAAGCGTTTTGCGTCACGTCGTGGGATACCATTATCCATCACGTCCGATAACGGTACCAACTTTGTAGGCGCAAGCAACGAGTTGGCTCAGTTCCTCTTGAATTCCAATCTTGATGGTCACGCCGCTCAGGCAGGCATAGATTTTAAATTTGTGCCGGCTTACACCCCCCACTTTAATGGTTTGGCTGAAGCCGCCATTCGTTCAACAAAATATCATCTTAAGCGTTTGTTACAAACCACTCATTTTACCTACGAAGAAATGGCAACTTGTCTCACGGAAATAGAGGCTGTCTTAAATTCTCGCCCCCTTACTCCATTCTCCACTGATCCTTCTGATCTCACAGCTCTAACTCCCGGACACTTTTTGATTGGACGCTCACTTCTGGCCATTCCTCAGCCACCATTACCTGACACCAACATCATTCGTCTTGAGCGATATAAGTGAATACAGCTCATCAAGCAGCACTTCTGGAACCGGTTTGCCACGGAATATGTCAGTTTGTTGCAGAAGAAGGTAAAATGGCAAATATCTAACAAAGAACTGAAGCTTGGATCGCTTGTATTAATAAAGGATCGAAACCTTCCTCCTCTTTTGTGGTCTTTGGGGCGCGTTATCCAGCTCTATCCTGGAAGCGACGGCATCAGTCGAGTCGCAGAACTGAAGACAAGGAGAGGCACCATTCGTAGAGCATTTAATAATATTTGCCCCCTTCCAGAATTTTGAAGTCTTCATCGCTTCAACCCGGGGAGCATGTTGAGATTCCCGCCAACACGCACGGGAGGGGACGCGCGGGCGGAGGAGTAACGCTACGTCATCGACAAGCGGGGGTTTTGGCGCCAACTCTTACCATCGCGACCTCAGACGGCTACGGACCATTCCGCTTAATTTTTATAATTGTTTGACCGGGATATCCTAGTGTAATTCTGGTGGTGATTAAACCAGCCTATGTTATACAAAATACAGTCCACTTATTTTAGATCCCAGACCTCTTTTACAGTATTTACCTCTATGTGTTTATATTTACGTTTGTACAGAGTGACTCAAGAGAATGTTTACATTTCTACTATGCAAAGGTTACAAATTAAAGCGAGAGCTTTCTGACTTTTTAAACGCTACGGTACTTTTTCAGATTTGACCGTGCATTTATTTATTTAAATTTTATACTTAAAATAGTACAGAGGACTATTTTAAGTATAAAAGTTTAAATAAACAATTTAAATAGATAATATTTAAATCATTCTCAACTAGTCAATATTTAATTTGTGCAAACGGAGATAAATGTATTAATTAAAATTATAAAAAGAGAGGTAGCAACAACATTTATGAATAAAAATAAATAATTACTAATATTTTTATACAAGAAATTCTGAATGATAATAATGTTAAAAGTTTAATTATAAAGTATGCCGGCAAATATCGGCAAAAACTATTCTTAAAGACCGGCAAATATCGGCAAAAACTCTCTTATTTCAAAACCGCATATCGTGAGTACCCGTTAAGTATAAAAATGTTTCAATTCCGCGATAATATTAGTTCGTCACCAATCGTAGAGATTTTAAAAAGCCTAATCTTATTTAAATTCCTACCTAAACTCCGTTACACATGCTTATTAATCCTGAGGACTAAGTTGTAATGTGGTGTTGAAGAATTCCACTTGTTCAAAGTCTGCAAAGACGTGTGCACTTCTAAAACTAATCTCTTTAACTAAAGATTGATTGAGATTGTTCTTAGTTGCAAAGCTTGCGAGTTGAAGCACTTTGCCCACCAATGCAGTGTATCTGCATCAATCTATTATATAGCCGTAACTTGTCAAAGTTCATGAATATTTCAAATAAAATATATAAGTGGTGAACATCGATATAGAAAAACACTAGATACACAGTCTCGAACAAAAATGACACCTAAAACTGTCGTCAAATTTACGTGGTTATTTATAGATGGTGATAACAATCATATATTTATGCAATACAACCTTACGTCCATGATCTAAAGTTGTATTTATACCGCTTTAAGCGAAAAGTAATAAAATTTTACTACTTGAAATGAGCGCTAATTTTGAAACTACGCGCACTTTTTCACTGGACAGTTTTGAGACGCTGAATGTGTATCTTGGGTTTTTCTATATCTATGGTGATGAATATAAAAATGTCTTATATCTGACTTGCATGTGCATTTGTTAACTTCAAAATTCTAGGAACAAAGGAAGTAAATTTATGTTTACTACCACCTAGAAAATGTACATAGAATCACAAAATCTTGGAGATTACTACTCAAATCAAACTAATTTAGGTTTCAATTAACGCTTATCTAAACTGCGCAACCATGTATATGCGTGATTTACATTACAATTATGATTTGAATATTAATTCAAATTATTAAGAATATTAATTTTACATATACTATGAAAAAATCCCATGATAAACTAGATTTCATAAATATAGTAGGAAGGTAAGTTTTCATATTGTTTGTATAATATTAACACAAGAAGTAAGAGATAAGTGACTACATACGAGCACATCTCATCATATACATATACGTATCGTTTACTGTTCTTATAACAGACTACATATGAGAAAAATGACGAGTAATTAGTACATATATATTGGTAAGCGGGATATCAATTTACATAAAGACACTATGTCAAAGACTTAATGTACATAGACTAGTGAAATGTCAGATAGATTAAGTCACACTCAAAAAGCTATACGAACATAACATAAGGAACAGTGAACATTTTTATATAAGATCCTTGAAGTTCGTCTGCCACGTTAACTACGTACGGCCTTTTGTATTCTCGAGGGGAAACGTTAAAAAGGTACCCGATGCCGTAAGAGCGACGCAAGGTCATGTGGGATTTTTACCGCACTAGAACTCCCGCGGTGGCCGCCCTTGGCATAGCCGAGGGGACTTCGAGATCTCAAAAGGAACGCAACCGCAGTCCTTTAAGCGCGTTACCTCGACAGTATGCGACCACACATACCGGCGTTCGTTTAGGTAGGAAACCTTCGTACTATATAGAATATTGAATGGTAGTAAATACATGTATCTCACAGTCAGTAAAAATGGTTAGTAAGTAATCTCGGTAATAAGAATTGTGTAAACATTGTATGCTCAACTTTAATTAATATATTCAAAATATTGCCCAAAAATATTTTACGGAAATTGTTTTATTTTTATTTTTTTATTTATTCTTTGGATTGGTTTGGGTAACTCTAATCCAAATTTGAAGAAGTTATAAAAAAAGCTTTTTGTCAAAGAACTGTAATTAAATATATTGACGTTTGGTAAATTTCAATACTATTTTTTTTACAAGCAAACTCAACTATGATTGACTTCAGTGCGAAAGTTTCCTTTGACATTGACGACAGTTATTATTGAATTGCTCTTGGAATGAATGTTATCTATCTTTATAAACTAGACATTGTTTCTTGGTGCTAAAATTTGTTGGAAACCTTAATAAATAATTTATTTATAAGTATCTCGTAATATTCTTTAAAATGTCAAATAGAGTTCCATAATGACAAGGGTCATGAAATTTTAGCACTAGGTCTATTAAATAAAAATATGTCAGTCAGTCAGGTCTTATTATAAAATAGCTAAAGGAAATTTAATTTTGAAATAGATATTCCTTTGTTAGGTTCATTCTTTGTAAATTAATTTAAACTGTAATTTCATGAAACAATAAAATATATTAAAAGTGTTGTTTCTATTTATGTCGTTTTTTAACATTCAGTTAACAACTATCAATTTATTGCAAAACAAAAAAATATATAATTATTGTGTGGCAACCTCCCGTAACTCGTCAAGAAATTCTACTCGTCGTTACTGGTATTCTAACCGAACAACGACTGTCGGAGCACAGCCGCTCCGGAGGCATGACCACCTAGCCTGGCGGGAGATTTCCCTTTGCCAAAATACCTTTTCTGAAATCTTATAAGAACTTTAAGTATCTTAGAATATTTAAAATTAACGTTCTAACGATTCCACACGTAACATTAGATGTTTGCGAACCTAAATTAACCTATGTTAAATATTTTAATTTCAACATTTTTACTAGACATCAGCAAGAGGGTTTACGGTAGGTGCATGTGACTTCCAGGTGAAATTCTAAAATTGGAATCAGAATGCAACAGCAACAATATAGTCGCATAAACTGATCTCTTTATTGTACTGAGTCGCATACTAACGCGAGGTCCAGCTTATCTCTGGTTCTTCCTAACAACGTTTAATTGACACCGACGTTCTAAAAATATACACTTTATATATTAATACGTGAAGCAAAAACTTGTAAAGCATTTTTATGTAATATGCTGCGGACGGATTAGTATTTAAATTTGCACGTTTATACGTAGAGAAGGAGTGCAGAATGTTAATATTTTTTAAATAATGGATGTAACATACATAAAATCAACTAAAAACACATTACACACACTACCATGCATTTGTCACAAATACATAAATAATAAACGAAATAGAACATTCAATATCTTACTAAGAAAACAAACAACGCCAGAATTGTTGTCACTGTCTTTGTCAAAATACCCACTATTGCTTTTAAATGCGGCTTAGCTAATTAAACCTCTTTTTATATTTAACGGGTGCATTCAGAATTACTTGAAAATTATTACATTTTATTTGCATTTGAGAAATATTCATACTACTTTGGACAATATGAAGTTTAGTTTTTTAACTTGAATAACGGTCGAATATCGACCGCTGTGACGGGTGACTAGTTTAAAGTAGTTATATTGATTACATAATACACACATATTTTCTTGTATATTCACACATACATATATCTATTATAAAGCTACCTACATTACTGAGTATATTACACGAAAAATGCCAGATGTGAGAGCAAAAATGTTGAAAGCAATTTAAATGACACACGAGTAGTTGACACACGGAATGTTTCTGAAAAATTTCACTCTATATTATTCCTTTTCTTACTACATTTTATTACACATAGAAGCGTCTGTTTACTGCATGGCCTAAGCGAACGTGACATAATATTAAACATTTCTATCATAATGCCATATCGTGAAGGTAATATCTTTTGACAAAAAGGAAACCACAAAATCACTACATACTCGTAGTATAAAACAAAGTCACTTCCCGCTGTCCCTATGTATGCTTAGATCTTTAAAACTACGTTACGGATTCTAATGCAGTTTTTTTTAATAGATAGAGTGATTCAAGAGAAAGGTTTCTATGTATAAAACATGTATAGTATAGTAGACGAACACAGATGATTTTAGATTTTTGACTTTTAGGCAGAACGAAGTTCGCTGGGTCAACTAGTAATATATAAAATGATAATAAAAAAATAAACATACCAAATATTTAAACCATAACAGAAGCCCTGAAATTTATAGAGGTAAAAGTCTCTTATTGAATGTGGTTCAGATCGTGAGTCTAATAGAGGCATCTATTTGTTCCACGCTTCAGCTAATGGAAAAGATATCGGTTCGGTAAACTCCACTGTTCTCCTAAGTAAATTAATCCTAACATTGCGAGTCATTGTATTGCTTGATACCTCAGTTTAGAAACAAAACGGAGGAGAGAAAATATATGTAATGTGGTTTATAGATGGTAGTCCTTCGATCTACTTAAAACACCGAAAAAATAATATCCAGTTACCTGTAATTTCTGTGACCATTTGAAAGTGATCATTAATAAAATAGATAAGTTTGCCTAATAAGAGTACGTCGGGAACCGGTTCGCTTGTTCTCATTTACACAATATTTACTCGTAGTAGATGATCGGAAAGGAAATAAATGAAAACTATTTTTACCTGCGAAAGACGTCTGCTGAAAAAATTAAAAAGTTTGTATATTATTATATTGATAGAGACTTGTTTGAAACTTGCTCTCTGAATCGGGAGGTCCGAGGTTCAAACCCAGTCACGCATCACTGATTTATGTGCGTATTAGAAATTAATTATCACTGCTTTTTGGTGAAGGAAAACATCGTGACGAAACCTACACACTTGAGAATTCTTTCTCTTCTTTAAAAAAAGGTCTCGGAGGTGTGTGAAGTCTACCAATTCGCACTTGGCCAGCGCGGTGGGCTAAAACTCTCTCATTCCGAGAGAAGACCCGTGCCTAGCAGTACTATAATAATGGGTTGACGACAGAGACTTGTCTGGATGTTGCAGAAAGCGACTAAGAATCAAAATTCTTGAGATTAGATTGACCAAGCGTTTCCCTGTGTAACATCAACACCCACTGCAGTTATAAACACGCATGCCAGATACGGCAACTATTGGCAAAACCCCTATTGATGTAGAACTATGTCCAGTAGTGGTCCTCAAAACAATGATGGATGAATAATAATACGTGCATAATATTTTGTTATTCACATATTAGGCTATCACTGCATATCCCGGGAAGGACGGCGGTATGTGTGGTCGCATACCGCCGTGAAGACTAGACGGGGCGGTGGGCCCACCTGCTCATCTGGGAGGAGCCTGATGGGGCAACGCGCTGAGTGGATTCCGGCTGCGGTCCTTCGGAGGCCCTAGAGTTCTCTCTATGGCGCCGAGGACGGCCACCGGGGGGTTTTAGTGAGGTAAAAATCCCACATAACCCTGCGTCGCTTCCACGGCATCGGGTACTTTTTGAAGGTTTCCCCCTCGAGAACAAAAAAAAATACATATAGTACAAGCATATTGCATGCACTCTAACAATAAATTTTACTCGTTTAACTGAACAGTAACAACAAACAATAGAAAGTGTGAATGTTAATTTAAATGAATTTCCTTTGTCCAGTCACCTGCCCGTAATTCGTATTTATAAACAAGAAACTTATTTGTACAAACAGCGAGAATTGTTTGGCCAAGCAGCAAACCAAGGCAATTCCCTTTGTTAATGATGTCGTCTAAATTAATTAGCTTCATAATTTCATTTTATTCTTTGTGTTTGTTTGTTTTGGCTTCGTAACAAAGTTCTGTTATGAAAGCAATACTGATACCTTACAATTTGAGTTGTGTGATATTTTATAGTACCAAAAGTGTTATGAGAACAAAATAATATTTTATCAGTCCCTTGATCTCAGAAATTACACAAATTATTTATTGGATTCGGGACTTCAATTTACGAAGAAATCTTTAAGTAAAAGTCACTACAAATCATCAAACTTTATAACTATGTATATCTTAATTTTCTTAAATGTAATAACCTCGGTCAAATATTTATCATTTTCATTTGAATAATTGTCGTTAACGAAAATTACTTTTATCTGGTAGCAGTTGATCATTGACTTTCATCGACATTTCCAATCATCCTCAGACTGCACTCCTATCAAATCTCGAATAATTGATATACTAGTGCATCACCTTCGTCAGCATCTTTTCTCATATTAGTTAACGATGACCACTGTCTATCCTACGTTTGTATATGATACAATTTTTGAACTAAACATACTAATATTATAAATATGAAAGTGTGTTTGTTCGTTCCTCTTTCTCGTCGCCACATAGCTATTATATGATATGGTTTATATGCTGGGAGATAGTTAGGAGGGCAGAGAAAGACGTAGGTTTTTTTTAACGCGCTCTCTCATTCACATGAGAATATCGATGTTTTGTTACATCATACGATCTGACGACACGCGTGGCCGAGCGGTTACCATACCGGTCTGACGCGCAATGGTTTCCGGGTTCGATTCCCGGATAGACAGGTATCTGAATGATGAGTTTAGATTCCTGTTCTAGGTCTGGGTGTTTGTGTATTCGTCTTGTGTGTGTCCATGGTACCCACGACACAGGAGAAAATCCTAGTGTGGGACTATGAGTGTAGAAAGCGTATACATATTTAGTAGTTCCAGGCGTTGTTAATAGATGGCGTTAGTAAAATCCTTTTGCAAGTTCTGAATCACGCTATCAAATGCTAATATTAATTCCCTTTGACCGTGCAGGTCAAGCCGCAGGTAAGAGCTAGTTAATGAATAAACTTCAATAGGTATTTAAATTATGATATCACATGCGATGCGTAGTATCTCACGGCTTTGCATATTGATTCCAGAATTGAATTCATTAATGTTTATATTATCAAGCTTAAAAAGTCTCTCAACTCTCAAAAATGATACTTACTGGAATACTCTATCAAAAATGCTTATTAGTTATTAAGGGCAGTACTAAAACTCAATCTAACTGAGTTATTACCTCGTCTAGACTTCTGAGATCTTAGAGAAAAGAAAGAAAAAACAATAGATTTAAACAGAATAAAACTTTTATTATAGTGCTTTTTACTTTAAAACACACTTTTATTGTAAACTGTTTTTCCCATTTAACTTAATAAGAAAACTGAGACATTAGAAAAAGAACTGATTAGCATGAATTTAGGTTTGGCATTTTGAATGTTAAAGAATTCTTAGCTCTTGAAGATATGAAACTAGCCAAGGAAACATCGTAAAAACATATTAATTTGACGACTCACGTTACCATACCGGTCTGACACGCAGTGGGTTCGAATCCGCGTCTGATTTCCGGCCATACAGGTATCTAAATGACTATTTAGGAATCATGTTCTGGGTCTGGGTGTAAGTGTATTCATCTTTGTGTGTCTGTAATACATAATCAAATTAATATATAAACAATTTACGGATACTTCGCCACCTATTAGACTAGTACTTACCCGCGGCTCCGCCCGCACGGTCAAACGGAATACACATTAGCATTTGATAGCGTGATTCAAAACTTGCAAATGAATTTTACTAACGCCATCTATTAACAACGTCTGGAACTACTAAATATGTATCAACTAACAAAACATCGATATTCTCAAGGGAATGAGAGAGCGCGGTAAAAAGTAGCCTACGTCACTCTCCGCCCGCCTAACTATCTCCTAGTATATAAACCATATCATACATATAATAGCTCTGTGGCGACATGAAAAAGGAACAAACAAACACACTTTCCCATTTATAATATTATATAGTAATATATTAAATACAGTAATATAGTATATAGCATATATAGTATGAAAGTATGGATCTAGTTGACTCAAGAACGTATTCACCAAATTGTTCTATTATTTAAATACTCATTTATTACACTTAAGGATTTTCTTTGAAGTAAATAAAGTTTTAAGTCTTTTTTTTTGAGAACAGAGAGGTGCTCGTAGCTCTTTGTATACTGAATGCAGATTCTTAAATTGCCAATGTTTCACAACAGCAAAGTTCCCGAATAAGTACATAGAAGTTCTTCTAGTAAAATTTTGTTATAGTTTTATGGTCCCAGGACTTAAGCTGAGCACACTGTCTGCGCAATTTCTACTTCAATATCTTTGAAAGTGTTTTATACATGGAAGATGTAGTGCTTACGTTGTTATTTTTAGACGAACTTAAAACTTAAAGCAGAAAAACTCAAAAGGCTTTTTACACACATAGATTCACAATAGAATTTTCTTTTGTGTCGTGGGTGCCATGGATACTAAGACAAGAACACACACACCCAGAAACAGAACAAAAATGTAATCTCATCATTCAGATACCTTTTTTAAGTGGGTAATCCTCATGGATACAGTCACCCGAGGGTCCCCCCCTCATTCCCCTCGATCATTCAGATACCTGACTGGCGATCGAACCCGGAACCCATTGCGTGTTAGACTGGGACGGTAACTTATTTATCAACCAGTTTTACACATCAACTACCTTAATCTATGTAAGAAGCACAAACATTGAACTTATTGTACAAAATGATATAAATCTTGAAGGAATAACAAAATAATATACACATTATAGACCAAAACATCAATTTAACATCATTAAAAAATAAACGTAAAGGGATACAACTCTCGTTTTGTATAACAAAAGTCCTAGGGAAGTATTAAAATGTGAATCTACATAGTTCTCGGCACGAAGTCTAGGAACGTCGCAGTTTCATCAATCATACGGGTGACAAGACAAATGGATGCCACCCTCCGCTGCCTAACGTGCTCAGTCTCTACACGACTCCACCATTCAAGTCACATCACACTTCACTTCGCTTTCATTAACATAAACAAGTCTAGGCATATATAATATCATGAAACGTTTTGCCTAAGCTATCAATAACAACGCATTATTTGTGATAAACTTCAAGTAGAAATATTGTCCAGGTCGCTAATACACTAATTTCCCACTGCTGGGCACATGTCTCCACTTAAACCGAGGGAGTTTCTCCCATCTTTTCCGTTCTATTTCAAATAAAAGTGGCAGTAACATACAATTGCAATGTAGCTTCGCCAAACATAATTGTGCGTTATTATGGAAGTGTTTAACTCTCTGTTAAACAGCAGTTTTCTGCTTTCAAGTACATAGTAAAGCCGTTTCTCCAAAATTTAACCAATCTGGATGCATCAACTTATCTTATCACATACACTTATCTCCGCTACACCAACTCTGAGTTGCAAATGAAAAAAAATAGCGACATAAAATATGGCTATATTTATATTTGTAGATGTTAAGCTTCGTTTGGATATTCAGTAACCAATAAATGTTATGAGCCCCTTAGAGAAGTGGTGATATTTCTGTATTATATTTCTTAATTTATTTTCTGCTCAATATAAAATAAAATAACAGATATGTATTGTGAAAAGTTTCCTGATAAAAAGGTGCGTTCAGTGCGTTAAATAAAAAAAAATACTACATGTCCGAAACAGTCATGTTATTTCGGAAGTACGGACAATAACATTTGCTT
The DNA here is from genome assembly GCA_949699795.1 of Spicauda simplicius. Taxonomy (NCBI): domain Eukaryota; kingdom Metazoa; phylum Arthropoda; class Insecta; order Lepidoptera; family Hesperiidae; genus Spicauda; species Spicauda simplicius. The sequence continues at coordinate 9,134,312 of OX453062.1, forward strand.
TTAAATAATAATACAATGGTTCACGTTGATAAATAAATCATAAAAGCAACAAACTAGTCTGTGTAATTATTTGTTTTTGCAATACCATTTTCAGTCAGTGCGCTGTAATCCTCTTAGTACAAGATCCGACCGCGTGGTGTCTTTTTGCATATGGGTTGTCTTGGAACATCCATAATTAACAAGTGAACGATTTTAGCCATGACCACGATCCATGCAACTGGGTCGAAATATCGGCAAAAGGAATTCTAAAAGAATTCGAAAACCGCATATCGTGAGTACCCGTTAAGTAATAAAAAGTTCGTGATTGTTTAAACTACCTATTAAAAATTAAGGAAACTGACAGTAAATTTTAACTGAGATTTAAGTTAATATTTATGTATAATAAAGACATTTCATTTTATTTCATATGGTATCATTAAATAGCTTTATATATATGCCTTTAATATGGCACTAGTGAATAGAAAGCGGAGTGGAAGGGACGGTTTAAATAACCGCATAACAATTTCATGGAATACACAGTTTCAAACATTAATTCACTATGTTGGAAAAAAAATGGATGTAATCTAACAATTTTATTTTTAAATGAAATATAAGTGAGAACCATATTTTATTAGGAAATCCTACTCGTTTTTTTTTCGATTAAGTTGTATTTGCCATAAAATCAGTCGGTCACATTAATCCTGTAGTCAGTTCTTATACTATACTGAAATCAAATAAAACTCGCCGTATGTATTACACGGCATTTAATTGAAAGCGCTAATGGAATAGTAAAACCGAAAATACTGCAAATTCGACGTTGTAAAGTGTTTACAATTCCTCTCGTTCATACCGCAAAATTTTCGCAGTCAAATACCTGTATACATTTTGACTATTTGGACTTACAATCAAACAATAAAAGTGATGAAAACGTACCTATACTTATTTGTTAGATATAACACCAACAAATAACGGTTTCATGTACGGGACCCGCTTTTTTATTGTTTTAACGCAGTAACATACACTGTGAAATTCACATTTCTATCAGATTCTTTGGATTTGATTTGGATATGGGATCCTAAAAAATAAAATACAACTATCTACTAATGCCGACAGTTGGCCTGATCCATTATTAAAATCATATCTTCTGGACGTTATTTCAGGCTAAAATGTCTGCCTGCCTTCTAGTTATATGATTTGATATTTTCATATGAATTATTCAATATAAAAATATAGCTTTTCAATTGAAAAGTATTATTCTATGAAAGCCGATTAGCTGTAATCAATGCAGCGTTAGCTGGACGCGTCAAGTTTTATTAAACCATGCATATTGGATTGGCGTTTCAGGTTATGCGGTTTGATAGCCTTTCGTTGCGGTTTAAATTATTTGATACTCACAAGCACAACGTTTCATGCATATAAATTTCGATTCTCTTATGTGCCTAAAAATTCTGCCTTGTCACAAATACACAGATGTTCAGAAGTAAATAAGTAAATTGCGAAGACATTACTAAAACCTCAGGAATTGACATCGCTTTAATAACCAAATTAAGATAAAGAACCAGCAAACTGGTTAAGGAATGTTACACAGTAATGTACTTTACATTACTTGTCTACATTCGAAACTCCAGGTTACAATCTTTTTACAAAGTAACTCGTACTAAGATATAAATGGAAAGGTGAAATAAATCTAGTGCGGGCGCAATCAAACCGCCCTCTGTCGGAAAAGGCAGAAGGAATCCCACGTGTGCTTTGAATTACGGTTTTATTTTGCAAATGATTGCGACCTCTAGACTCCAGGTACAAAAATAAGAATATTCACATTTAAAGAACCGCTATATTGCCTTGAACAAGCCATTTCATTTCACTCGTTTTCTTATAACCGTTTTCACAAAATATTTGCTCTGTTGATGGGGCTCATAAGTAGAAGATTAACAAAAAATACGGTAATACTGAAGCAGACTAACTAAAGTGTACGCCTTTGACATACAATCTGTACATAACTCATACTTTTTTATGGAAATATTTCTGAACTACAAAACTAAATAATCGTATTTCAATCGTGTCGACAATATTTATTTATGCCGAGAAAATGCAGATAGCTAAAAGTGAAGTTCGAATCCCACAGCTACAATTAATAGTTTGCTTATTTGAATGTTCTTATGATGTCCTCGTCGTAGATTTGTTCACTAGTTTACATGTTATTTTTAACTACGGCCATTTTTATTACAAAAACTAGCAGTTACCCAAGGGGAGCTATCCATATAAGTTTATATACAAACCACAGCGGAGCAGCGTCCAGTGTTATTTAACTCGTTTATAAATGAGAGCAGTGATAGCCTAATAGTTGAAACTTGCCCTCTCGATCGGGAGGTCCGAGGTTGAAAAAAGGCACACACACTGATTTTTCTAAAATTATGTGCGTATTAGAAGTTAATTATCACTGCTTTTCGGTGAAGGAAAACATCTTGAGGAAACCAACACACCCAAGAATTCTTTAAAAAACAAAAAGTTCTCGGAGGTGTGTGAAGTCCACTAATTTACACTTGGCTAGCACTTCGGACTGTTTGACTTCAAGTTTAACCCTTGTTCTATATGAAGTTGTTTTCAAATGTCCATGAGCGGCAGTGACCACTGCCCATCAGGTGCGCTGCATGTTAGTTTGCTCCTTCAATTTTATAAAAAAGCTAGTCTATTCGACCAGAAATATTAGAGGTTCCAAAACCCAATATAACCTCTTAATAGCCGCCTTACTGATAATAAACTTCCTTAATACTCAAAATTAAATAAGTTTTCGCATTAAGTAATTCATATAGAACCCAAGGCACGCAAAATAATGTGAAATAAGTTTGAACAAAGCTTAATAAAACTTAAGTGATTGAAATGAATAGTGATTTATAAACTGTTCCAGTGAGTTAAATGTATTTGAACTTTTAACGTATATTTAAGCATTGTTATTTAACTTCAACTTAGTAATTACTTTCTCACTGCTGGGCACAGCTCTCCTCTCAGAATGACAGGGGTTTAGGCACTGATCCATTCACCCTGTAGTCGAGAAGTAGAATACGGCTACGGTATCCCTGTCGTAAGAGGCGACTAACAGGGCGCCTCTGGGGTTGCGGACGGCTAGAGCCGACTCGCCGTAAGTACGGGATGGTGAAGGAGGATGGTCCATGTCCCCCAAGAGATAAGCCCGTGAGGGGCCCCGCGCTAGGGGACACCGGTTCGTTCCGTTGGAATTTCCGAGTCCCTTACTAATAGCGCTGAGGAATGCCGGCCACCGAGGAGGTTTTAGTGGGATTTTTCCACATAACCCGGAGTCTCTCCCAATTCTTCGGTGCACCTTTTGAAGGTTTTCTCCCCGTAACAAAAAAAGGCACTGACCCATAGCACCGCCCAATAGACAGGCCACTTGACGACTATAGGTGTTAAGCAACAGAAACAGTATGATTTAGATGTCACGGATGGATTAATATCCGTGATGATATACCATCCAAACTAACGGCTGAGTGAGCATTTTCCCTTGGGGATATACGATCTACTATAAATAACAGTATATCATAATTCCTCTAAGCGATCGAACGTTTCCTTAAATAACTTATTTCATTATTATAATTTACTTTTTTGATTCAGCTATAAGCATAAATTTCTTTACCTAACTAGGGTAGGTCAAATAGGTAGTGACGGATATAATTTCGATTTTAAACTCCACGTAAAAAAATATGTCCATAAAATGAAACGCAGTATTAGATCAGGCAACGATTTTTTTTTATATTTGACTGAATTAGCAAACGAGCATGCAGTCCATCTGATGGAAAGTGGTCACTGCCGCTCATGGAAACCGTAATCAACGTCATTCAGAACATGGGTTCTATCTGAAGTCAGTCACAGATGCGTTGCTACTGCCGAAGACTATGATGGTCGCCTCATGTAAAAGTGTGCCAGCAACCACACCCTTCAATCGAAACGCAAAAAATACTTCACGCTAGAAATAGGCGTGGCGGTGGTACTTCTCCGGTCGAACTACACTGGTTCTCCCACCTTCAGTTCTGATATTGTCTTTTTATTTTATACAGCTGGAATATGAATTAAACTTTAAGACTAGTACATTCCGTGATATGCTAGATTGCAAGCAAAGTAACATAAACGATATAGTCGGAAAGATTTGGAACGTAATGTCGTATCAATCGCGGTCCTTTGATGCAATATCAACATCTTCCCCACAGACAGGAAATAGTAGGTTGTTAATCTTGATTATTAAAAAAGGGCTCCTCTTACAGGTATGGTAAAAAAATACTTAAGATAATTTAAATAACTCAGTAAAAGAAACAAAAAAATTCAAACTTCAACTGCGCCGTGGTTGCCGCATTTTTAAAATTACTAAGGTTAATCATTGACGGTAGAAACGATGCCTGATTTTAGATGACCTTTGTTTTTATATGAAGTTGCTTACAGATTTCCATAAGCGAAAGCGACTTCATAGAACTACTGAAAAGAATTACTTACCATCAGGTCGGCTGGTACTATGATGGTCGCCTCATATAAAAGTGTGCCGGCAACCACACCCTTCCATCGAAGCGCAAAAGATGCTTCTCGCTAGAAATAGGTGTGGCGGTGGTACTTCCCCGGTCAAACGACACTGATTCTACCACCTTCAGTTAAGGTAAAAACGTAATAGCGCCAAATTAAATCACAATCATTTTTGAGTCTGATTCTGATTTCTGATTCCTCCGTTTTAATTTCTGGCCGGCTTTTCGTGATGGAAACTCTCTAAATCAAGCCAATTTATGTCTATTTCCCTCCATCCGGTATCATTTCTGATACGAAGCCATTAGTGTCTGCGATGTGGGAGTAATAGTTATAATTTACTATTGGCTGTTAATTTCTACAATAGGAGCAGAAATATGTATATTTAATTGATACTGTTGTAGCTACGTTGAAAGCATTCGAAATGATATGCAACTTATCCTAATATAGATAGATGATATGTGTACAGCTTTATAATCTTTACAGAATTTCAAATAGAAATTGATAATTCATTGTTACTGTACCCTCATGAAGGCCTTTGTTAAATAATAGAAACCTAGTTATAGTGCCCATGGTTCTGATCCCAGCCTCACGCATCTCTGATTTTTTAAAGCTGTGTGTGTTAAACAGTGAATAAATACATCGTAAAGAAACGTGTAACCTTGGAATTTATTTATGAAGTCTCAACGTTGTGTCAAGTGCAATTCTCACTTCTACTATTTCAGCGATCTGTTCTGTGAGATGTTCAATACCCCAATATGGGACTATAATAGGTTGTTTACTTCATCCCTTTAAAATAGTGAAAAGTTCGTTAATTTATAGGCAGACATTTGATCGCAATCTCACCTGATGGTAAGTGATGATGTGGTCGAAGATGTAGCATGCATGCCTAGAAACAGCCTATTCAGTCTGGCCTTGAAGAGGTCCAAATTGTAATATACATAAATTCATATAAAAAGGAAATGACGACCACTTAGTTTGCCTGAATGCAAATGGTTACTATCTTTCATGAACATCTCATACTGATTCCAAATTACAAAGAAGGACTACATGGGGATCGCAGACACCTTCTTTCTCCTAAGAAGAAGTTCTACTACTATTGCACACCATTTAGACTGGGAAATACCAGCTTTACAATCATATAAAAGGCAGAGATAGAAACAATGGCGCTGGCATTATCGAAACATTATGAGTTTTACTTTCTTTAGAACCCTAATTCAATTACAAATATCTCGTGAATTACATTCTAATAACAACGTGTCTATCTTAATATATCAAGTCGTACTAGTGTAAACACCCGATAACTTTAATTTAAAATATTTTAGCACATTAATTTATATACCACTGACTATTGACATAAATATACAGTTGTAATAAAAACGTGGAGATAAGTCAATAATGTCAATAGTAAAAAAACAGCTATAGTTATCGCATTATGCATACGTTTCAAGTAATAGTACGGGCATTTGGCTGAAATAACACCTGTACACCAAAATGCTATTTAGGGGTTTGCTCCCCATTAAAGTTCATTCGAGTCTCTGCGAGCGCGTAGCCACTGCAAGCTAACAAGGCTTTCAGCATGTAATGTAGGGAACCTTATTATGCAGTCAAAATAACGGAGTCATCCTTTCACCCTTATATAATTATAATTTATATGTAACATTATTCAAACAGCGTAAAACCTTCGGTTGTGAAACATTATGCAAAATAATTATATTAACCTTAAGCAATGTAGGTCTACCTTCGATTGTTACCATATAATGTCAGTAATAGATGCGTTTACATTACGAATATATCTACGCCAATATTGTTCCTAATAAGCGAAGTATTCTATACGACTTGGTCTACAGTGGGGACTCAACACTAAAAAACCATACTCGATTGTTATTTATATTGCACAAAAAATAAGAACGTTGAAAAATAACCGATATAAAGTTATAATAATATATAAGGTTTATGCTTTACAATCATCGATATAGAAATTTCTATATCGATGTTTATAATATTTGAACGATAAGGACGTAAAATATTAATAATAGTGAACAATCAAAACACCATATATACAAGTTTCCACTACGAATGGTTCTGATCATGATTCTAATAAAGGCATCTATTTGTTCTCAGCTCGAGCTAATGAAAAAGATATCGGTTCAGTAAACTCCGTTCCTAAGTGAATTAATCCCGACGTTGCGAGTCATTGTATTGCTTTATAATTCAGTTTAGAAACTAAATAAGTGAGAGAAAATATCTCTGTTGTCCTTTATCGAAAAGATACTTTTTTCGATCTACTTATTCCGAAAATTACATTTATTAAAAGAGGTCAATTCGGCTTTTTAACTTTTGGAAGAATATTTTATGTGTGATTTTCTTTTAAAGCTCTTTCTTTCACTCTTAGTTAATTAAAGTAGGTAACTGTTACATGACATTGAAAATAAAATATAGTTAAACCGTTAAATTTTACAAATAAGTGAAGTGCAATCAGCAAGTGATATAGGGTATAAGCAAAATAAAAAACACCACATAATTATGTAATGTTATAGTAATTTCCTCATTTTGTTCGTTCTGATGCATGACTCAATCCAATATAACAAAATAGAAAATGTGAACTTTTTATCCCGAATTTTACAGGCCCTGAGAGAATACCAGGAAACAGGGAAAGAGATTTTTCTCATCATTGGCCAAAACATCAATTCTAAAAAAGTCTACTTGATCGAACGCAATGCTACTTTTGTATAACAAAAGTCCTAGGAAAGTATTAAAATGAGAATCTACATAGTTCTCGACACGAAGTCTAGGAACGTCGCAGTTTCATCAATCATACGGGTGACAAGACAAATGGATGCCACCCTCCGCTGCCTAACGTGCTCAGTCTCTACACGACTCCACCATTCAAGTCACATCACACTTCACTTCGCTTTCATTACCACAGACTAGTCTATGCTATTATAATAAGAAGCTTTCACACTTGATCATCAAATTGGAGCATTGTTACGCAATTTTGTTAAATTTCAAAGGAAATCTGGTCGAACATTAATCCTGTTACCCACTGCTGGGTATATGCACTCGGTCGTATGCTGTAGGTGGTACAAGTGTCTGGTCGAACCAGTGTAGTTCGACCGGGGAAGTACCACCGCCACACCTATTTCTATCGAGAAGCATTTCTTGCGTTTCGATGGTAGTAGATGGAATTTATTCGCACTTGGCCAGCGCGGTGGACTATGGCCTAAAACTCTCTCATTCTGAGAGTTGGCCTATTTAACGTCACTCAATGACTTATTTGAGAGATCGTAGAATTAAGCTAACACTTCTTCTCTCACTCGTATAGAGAGTGAAGTCACAACAAGTCAAGGAGTAAATAATTTTCTTAGTTTATAAGCCATTCTAACTTTTTACTCTTGAAGATGAATTTTATAATATGTAGCTAATAAAATAACTCAGAAATATGCAATAATAAAATGTACAGACAGCATGTCAATGTAAATACGTGCAGCATAGAATCTTGATATTAAATCTACGCCTTCCACGTACTTTATTGGCATGCAATCTTTCAATGCTAACGGTACATTCGTATTACTTTTCATTCCAAACTAGTTGCATTTTTATTACGTACATAAAAATAAAAATGTACATCTATGAATATATATCGTGCTAGTGTTTTGGAACACTATGAATTACGTAAATAATAACTTATTTTTCAGAACAGTAAAATCTCATTAACAATGTTTTAACTTATTTTTATAAGATTGTAGCAATCGGGCATGCAGACCACCTGATGGTTCTTCCCTATAGTTCCGGGATTAGAAAATAGGGCTACGGCAACCCCTGCCTGTTGCAAGTAGCAACTAAAAGGGGCTTGCAGGGTTGCGGGCGGCTGCAGTGGAAGCTCGACCCGTTCGGTCAGGCGACTCCGAGGATGCAGTATGTGTGGTCGTACACCGTCGTAAAACCTAGACAGAGCGGTATCTTTTGAAGGTTTCCCCCTCGAAAACACAAAAAAACAAAAACACCTGATGGTAAATGTTCACTGCCGCACACATCTGTAAGCCGCTTCATACAGAATAAGGATTCTATCTGAAGTCAATTACACATGCGTTGCTTCTCTCGAGGACTAGTATGGTCTACTCATTTAAAGGTTAGCCGGCAACCACACTCTTCCATTGAAACGCAAAAACTGCTTGAGTCTACAAATAGGTGTGGCAGTGGTACCTTCCCGGTCAAGTCATATACGTTCTACCACATCGCAAATTTAACTATTAATATGCTATCCCTTTTTCCAAAATGAACCTAAAGAAACTAAATATTTTTGATCTACATCCAGAGATAGAGTTTAAGTGTAGATAATTACTTAAAGAGTAACATGACATTGTTTTTTATTTTGAAAAGAATAAATATAAATACTTCTATTACACAAAAATAACTTAGAAAAAAACCCTTATAATACCATTTTTCCATATTATTATCAGGAAATCCTTGCATTTAATATCCAAATAATTGAGGTTTAGGTCGCTTTAAAATTTACCTAGTGTCAAGATTTAATCATACCATATTCATGAACGACATAACATGACAAACTATGCAAAAGCTTTTAATTTGTGAATGAAAAAGTTTCAACACATTTTCGATTGGATATTTCAATATTATTCTATGCAAGCCGATTAGCCGTAATCAATGCAGCGCTAGACGTGTGAAATTTTATTAAACCACGCATATTGGATTGGCGTTTCAGGCGATGCGGTTTGATAGCCTTTCGTTGCGGTTTCAATATTCGATACCGAAACGAGCCGGTTTGTGCATATAAATGCAGAATCAATTTTGTTCTTTTCGCAATCAATCACTTGTATTGGCTTCGATTCTCTATTCATTCTACCTAATTATGAAGTCCATGCAGCTGTTCCAATACGATAAAAATCATTAAAATGAACAACGCGTCGCTAACCAATTTTAGGTAATGGACCTGTAAACATGTTATTTTTTTACATAAGTTTATACAGATATACAAATTGCTTGTAAAATTATTATCTGACGACAGACAGGTATATGAATGATGAGTTTATATACTTGTTCTGGATCTGAATGTTTGTGTATTCGTCTTTGTGTGTGTCCATGGCACCCACGACACAGGAGAAAATCCTACTGTGGGGCTATGAGTGTAGAAAGCGTTTATAAAATAAAAAAATTAAAGAAAAAATACATAAGTTTATACAGAAATACAAATAGCTTGTAAAATGATTATCTGCATTTGTTACTACTATTTAGATATTAGGACTTCACATTAGATAAGTCAAAAGTCTTTTTCCAGAGTAGCTCGTACGAAAATATAAATGGAAAGGTGAAATAAATCTAGTGCGAGCGCAATCAAACCGCCCTCTGTCGGAAAAGGCGGAAGGGATCCCACGTGTGCTCTGAAATACGGTTTTATTTTGCAAATGGTTGCGACCTCTAGACTCCAGGTACAAAAATAATGTTAATCTCATTTCAGAAACCGCTATCTGGATATTTTGTATTCTCTATTTTGTTTATGGAAAATACTTGATAAACCTTCTTAACTTAATTTAAACAATACAAACTAAACAAGCGGAACGAGCCGGTTTGTGCATATAAATGCCTTGAATGAATCAATTTTGTTCTTTTCGCAATAAATGACACTTGTATTGGCTTCGATTCTCTATTCATTCTACCTAATTATGAAGTCCATGCTTCCAAATGGTTGCGACCTCTAGATTTCAGGTACAAAAATAATGTTAATCTCATTTCGCAAACCGCCATCTGCACACTTAGTATTCTTTACTTTGTTTGTGGAAAGTACTTGATCAAACTGTAGCTTGAATTAAATAAAACAAGAATAAGAGGATTATTCATTAGATTGACTTATATCCAGAAAATCTAGGTAGCTACCTCTACAAAATGAACTAAAACCACATAGATACAATTAATCCGAGTTTGCCTACATCGTCGATTTGTTCACTCGATTACATGTGATTTGTAACTGCGACCGCTCTCATTTACAAAAGTCACCGAAAGGGGAGCTATCCGCACAAGATCGTCGGTCAAAGTTCAAAATCATCTTGGTATGGGTACGGATATATTATGTAGATATATAGTTAACATATTCGTCTTTATTCCATAAGAAATTTTGGGTGTTGATTTTTACAGTAGATAGCATTTCAGAAGCTTTGAAAATGTGAATAGGAAAATTTAAAATATGAGTACATTTTCTCATATAAATATTATGTACAAATTAAACAATTAAAGCATATACTATTGTTCTATTACAATTACTATCTAAAATGCTGAACCAGTGTGATATAACGCAAGTATTTAAAACTATTATAAACATGATTGGAGGAATTGACCATGCAATTTTCTTTACAATTGCAGATCGTTGGAAAGTATGTTTACACTAAAACTTTAATGCCATGTGATTGATAGACAAAACAAATCAAACTGGTAGATTTTGATGATTTTTTATATCTATAGAGTACATAAAATAGACACTTTCTACTATTTATGCCCCTAAATTGTTACATATCCGAAAATAATATTGATAACATTTTAGCTGAATACAGCCTATGCCGTTAGCGGACGGATAAAGCATTCCAACCTAATACATAGGCCTTTTGTCGATTCTAGATTTCAATAATGACCTAGAGACTAAGCTATATATAATGCATGCCTGGAAATCAACACACCAGGAATGCATTGATGTCGGATCATTAATAGTTAACCTCGGATGCGTTTCCAAAACAATTGATTATTCTCTTTGTAGTAAAGAGAATATTGTAAATAGGTGTATGTCCTATAAAATTAAAAAGACTTGCATGACACAAAATTTTGTATTAATGTTTAGAATTTATCGACTGCACTGCCCCCATAGGCCTATGCAAAATAAAGACATTTAATTTCATTTCATAATTGTTTAAATTTTTATTCTAGTTGATTTTAGAAGCTTTGCTTTGTTTTTCACTTGTTTAAAATCTCTTGTTATGTGACTAATTATTTTATTATTATGATATGCATAAATTTAAATTTATTAACGCTGATCTCGAAAAATAAACAGTATATGTGATAAAATAAGAGTACCTAAGCACCCTTTTTTTGAGAGAGATGAAGAACAGTGGAAAATTTTAGGACGATTTATTAAAAAAATGTATTAAAGAAATACAAATATGTTTTATTTTTGATTTAAAGGTGAAACGTTACGAAATTCTACTTGGTTTAAATGAGATGTAACGCTTATGTCCTATGAGAAGTACATGAAAATTGGCTACCATTGTACTTTATAAAGGACATTAGGAAAAACTGGATTTTCATGGCTAGGATTTTTTTCACTATTTTTCCCGAAATACTTATGCTATAAATAACAAACTGTAGAGGTTTCGCAAAAAGATCTAAACTTTAGGATTCCTGGTCGTCATGAGGTTAATGTAATATGTAGTTCGTATGTCATATTTTAATGTTATGCAAGTTAATATTTTAACTTTTTGTTGGGGGATGGGGTTAAACACCCAAAATTCTTCCTTACGTTTACCCTATGTTTCTAAGTTTCTGGATTGTAGATGTCCATGGGAGAACGTTGCCACTTTACAACAGTTGGTATATGTAGTCCCAGCAAAAATTTCGTACACAAAATAAATTGGCGTTTCTTCTGTAAAATCAATTGCTTTCAACAGTTTAATTATGCAGAACAACATAACGCTTATTATTAACGATAATAGTATTTGGGCCAGCTTTAAAAGTTTCAGGCCATTACGCTAACGCTATAGGCCATTCGACCAGAAATATTAGGAGTTCCAAACACCCAATATAACCTCTTAATAGCCGCCTCAGTGATAATAAACTTGCTTGTTACTCAAAATTAAATAAGTTTTCGCAATAATCCTCTTTTATATAAAACCCAAGGCACACAAAATAAAGTGAAATAATTTGAAATTTAAGTTTTGAGGTAATACCGAAACGAGTTTGAACAAAGCTTAATAAAACTTAAGTGATTTAAATCAGTAGTGATTTACAAACTGTGCCCTTAAGCCTTGAATGTAATCGATTTGAATTTGTAACTTAATTGTAACTTGATTAATATTTAAGTACTAACAGGTTTTACAAACGTGATATATCGTTGTTTTATATGTTACAAGTGTTGAAGGCCGTTGACTAATTAATATGAATTACCATTAGGTGGACTGAATGCTCGTTACTCAATTTGTTTTTATAAAAAATGTTATCCAAAAATATGTACTTACATAAGTTACAAATAAATATAAATGACTCCATATTAACAGACCAGTGAGCATCGTGCCATGGGGATATACGATTAACTATAAATAGAAGTTAATTAGCTCCTCTAGGCGATCGAGCATTGTCGAAAATAACTCATTTTGTCGCCTCTAAGAAGATTTGTAACAATAATAATCTTCACAATTTTTTAATTTTGAATATGTAACTTATACCTATCCAAAACTGAACGTGGAACGAGTTGTAGTTGTAGTAATTCTAGTAATACTAGAATTTAAGAATATATAATTGGTCTTCATATTATTTTTATACGTTCATAAATAACTGTCGTCAACCCATTATTTTTCCACTGCTGTGCTCAGGTCTTCTCTCAGAATGAGAGAGTTTTAGGCCATAGACCACCGCGCTAGCCAAGTGCGAATTTGTGGACTTCACACACTTCCGAGAACTTTTTTTAAAAAGTACTCCCGGGTGTGTAGGTTTCCTCACGATGTTTTCCTTCACCGAAATACAGTGATAATTAATTTCTAATACGCACATAAATCAGTGGTGCGTGCCTGGGTTTGAACCTCGAACCTCCCGATTAAAAGGGCAAGTTTCAACCATTACGCTATCACTGCTCCTAAATATTGATGTTAACCTGTTATATTCATAAATAATAATGTTACCATATTAGACTTTATTCTGTTATTTGGTATATCAATTTAATCAGTTTACATTAAATACAAGCATTTCTGCTCGTGTTTTAGCAATTTACAGCCAGTGCTGAATCATAACTAGTACATCACAGACACTAACTGCTTCGTATCTGAGGTCAGAAATGATACCGGATGGAGGGAAATAGACATAAATTGGCTTGATTTAGTGGCGCATTAACTTTGCAGGAGGATTTCCATCACGAGGAGCCGGCCAGAAATTAACACGGAGAAATTTGACTCGCATTTGATTATGCGATTTAATTTGGCGCAGAGTTTGTTTTTTTAGTCTGACTGAGACTGATTTAATTGTAGCTTCGCAGTTTAAATTTATACATTTGAATTGTTTGTTTTAAGTTTTACCTTTGCTAATATACATTAGAGCTGCATGATGGTTTTTGTTCTGTATATCTTCTAGTTGTGGTCAAAATCCGTGCACATGATTTGGATAAAAATAATATATCCGACCGGGAAGGCCTTCATTTAGTTTTACCCTCAAGCAGTTCTTGTATTTCTTTGGAACGGTAGTTGCTAGCTTCATCGTCTGAGGCAGCACCACGTCTGAAATTGACTTCAGGTTCAAGCCCCTGTTCATTATGAAATTGTTTATTAACGTCCATGCACGTCAGAGACCACTTAGCATCAGATAGACTGTCGGTTCGTCGGTCACTCCATCTTGTAAAAAATGGAATACAAATAGCAATAAATCCTGATGCATATACTTTTATTCATATGTATACAATATGAGGACCAATTGCGGCAATGGTCTCATCTCTATCCAATTACTATGAGTTCTAAAGATGTCTTAATATTCTAGGGATTTAAATAGGGACATAACAGTTGATTAAACAAGACGATTCAAGTGCATATAGTATAATGTAATAATAAAAGACAGTGTATATAGTAAAACAGATGTCTTACTATATACACTGTCCTTGTGTGACCACCCGATAACTTTATCTCAATAAATTTTTACTACGCAATCGAATCCATCCTAAATGTTTTAATAAAGTTATCAAATTATCGTGTGATATTATTAGAAATAACCAGTTGTAACAAAAACAACGAGATAAGCCAGTAATGTGAGCAAGATACGTATTACGTTCATCACATTATGTTTACGTTTCACGTAACGGGTATTTAGCTGAAATAACATCTGTACACCAAAATGCTATTTAGGGGCTCGCACCCCATTAAAGTCCATTACGAGGCGGTGTCCGAAACACATAGCCACTGCAAGCAAACAAGGCTTTTAGCATATGACGTAAAGAACCTAATTTGGAATTAAAATAAGTATCTTAACCATTATTGTAAATTTCAGTTTGGAACTTACTGGAAGTTGGCTAAAAATGCTTATAACATACAAGCTGTATCCTAGCTGTATGCTATGCCATCACAAAAAAAATACTCCAAAAACCTTCGCGAGCTCATGAATAACAACTAAAGATCATCACATGATCAAATTCTATAGAGGGCATACAGATACACATTTATTTTTATATATAAAGAAGATTAAATATATGAAAAACTATTGTATATCCAATATTACTACATATAATGTCTTCTTATGTTGGATAAAATATAAAAAAAACGCTTAGAATTATATATTTTTGTATTATAAAAACATACTTAACAGAACTTATGCATATACAAACGATTTTATGTAACGTTTCTCATATATGTTAAAATAACACAATATACGTAAAAATAAAAATATCTTATAATGTACAATTCCAAGATACAACAGAAGTAATTGATATATCCAATGTTATTTCTGCGCAAACGGAGAAATTCTAAGTCTTATATTTACGTCTCACAATGCCAAGATTCGAGATACGTATACAATTAATCTCTTTCAGCTAAGAGCGTGGGTTTCGTTTTTAAAGTCATTTTTATCTGGCCAATGAAAAGATCTACTTGATTTGTCATTCTGAAGTTGGCTCGGAATTTCTCGCAGTGTTCCAGAAAAATTGGGTACAAATGTTCCAATACAGCGTGGTCTACAGTTGGGAAGAGATGATGAAGTGCGTGGTGGCCGAAGAAAGTCATCACCCAAAAGTGGCTATTGTTGATTTCTGGGCGGTCCATGACAGCTTCGAGTTCATGCATACCCCAGTCAGGTGTGACGTCACTGGAAGGGTACAAATATTATAGTTCTATAATTTCATATACTTATAGCTTAAAGTGTGTATAGGTAATTGTTAAATTGTTTAGCAATTTGCTACATTAATGGGAAAAGGTTTTATTTCAATTTTAAATATGCAAACTGTATCTTAAAGTCTGTTTTTAAACATGATACGTTGCCTAAATCAGATATAAGTAATTTCTAAGTCACTATACAAACAGCAACGAAATTGCAATAGATTCATTATAATTGATAGAATCAGACCTAATATTTACGCTACACATAAGTAATTTGTTCTGCAAGGATATCGAAATACATGTGAAATATTTAGTGTGGTAATTCATAAGATCTGTCGAATTTAAGTGTCACTTATAGTACTGTATTATTAAATTTATGTAAGCTGACTTATATAAGAAACGTTGTATATTGTAAATTATTATATCTTACGTGACTTCATCGCCGTCCTTGAATATCTTCGGATGATGGTGAGCAGCATTCGATCCAATCAAGAAGAAAATGAAACTGCCGGTGCAATTGATCCATAGCCACATGATGAAAGAATCATAGAACGTGGCACCACTCGCCAAGTACATCCAGACAGGTAGGAGGAGACCAATGCAATCGTGCCAGCGATAATGCTGAGTGAAGAAACCTTTACGGGTGAAGTTCAGTGAAAATCTGAAGCAAAAAATGTTAGATGAAATGCCGGGGTACCAATTACCGATATTTATTTATATAATCTGTTGAAACACCTTGAACTAAGGGTTACAAGGGCGAACTTAATACCTAATGGCGTCCTCTGCGAGTCAACAATACAATACAATATAAAACATCTTTAATGTACGTCAAACACAAAAATATAACAAATTAAATTAAAAAGACGTAAAATGAAAGGTACAACAGGCGGTCTTAGGACTAAAATAGCCATCTCTTCCAGACAACCTTAGAGTAACAGAAAGAAAAAAAAACAAATAAAATTAGGCTAGGGTGTACAAATTTAAACCCTGTCAATGGCGAAAATTTATGGTAGGCATATAAATATAACAAGTAGAACTCTTTAGCTACGGTTCAATCATTGTTGAATAAAAATCTATATTTTTATGATATAAATTAAACGCGAATGCAGTTCATCTGACTGTAAGTAGCTACTGTCCTAAATGTATTATCGACTCCAGATAGATAAGTATTCGGTCTTCTATGAGTTTCAGACAGATGCGTTGCTACCGTTTATGACTTATTTGTAAAGCCTAGGAAAAGTACTCGTATCCAGCACCCTTCTAAATGGAATACAGCAAGGATTAACATTGCTATTTTAAGGTAAAAATAGGTAGGTATAGCTAATGTGTCTTTGGAGTCGAACTACAGAGAGACTACTAACTTTTAGTGTAATTAGCGCGGGCAAGGGATATACACAACTAAATCGAATCTGTTCTAAGTTAAAAATTGCTTGTAAAGTTCTGGCGATCTATCAAAGGTTTTGTTAAATAAGCATTCAAATAAAAGTAGAACATCTAAAAATACTCTTATAACCAAAATACAGTAATGTGGACAGTGCATAACCCCCGCTTTATTATTTCTAGAAGGTTTTTCCAACTTAAAATAACCTACTTGTTTGTATCCGTAAATCAATTTTTAAAACACTATTTTTAAATCGTTTTTAGTTCAAATGCTTATATTTTTCTGAAAATGAAGTGTTATATGCTCTTTTACTATTTCTATTCAAAGAACTTGACTTTTGGCACAAGCTTATACAGTGGTAAGCATTACATAACATCTTGATTACAAGATACATTTCAGTTGGCAAAGTTTCGTAGCAAATTAATTGTTCACAAGAAGCAAAGTGGTTTATTAATAAACTACAGACAAAGATACATTATAATTATAATCAAACCCGAATCCTTTCCATGGATATAATCTGTCAAAGTAAGCCCGAACCGCTGGATTCAGATGGCTCAGGACTGGTCGAAATGGCGCAGATTCGGGGAGGCCTATGTCCAGCAGTGGACTTTCAAAGGCTGATGGATGGATGGAAGCCCGAACTTGAATCGTTTTTAGTCGGGTTGAAAAACTTAATTTTATGATTTATATAATAATTTTTGGGCTAAATGCTTGTATCACATTCAAAATTAAACAATCGACAGATTTACATAGGATAGCACTCCAAAGCTACACTCGTGTACAACGTTCAGAAATGTGTATATTTAGAGATAGAAGAATAAATTACATTATATTAGGGTGAAACGATACTACAAGAATTAGTAAATTATTTCTTCATTTGTTTTTAAGGTTCCGTATCGAATGATTAAAATCGTCCTACTACTAAGCCTATACTGTTTGTTTGTCAGTCACAGGGCTCAACCTTTTGAACCGTAATAGATAGGTACTTTTGTTATAATTTTACTAAAAATTTATTATAAATGATGATGATAATAATTTTATTTCAATTAGTATTATTAAAATTAGCATGATTTAAAAATGTTAGTTCAGGACGTTTTTTTATCTGACTGAAGTAGCAAACGAGCATGCAGTCCACCTGATGGTAAGTGGTCACTGCCGCCCATGGACATCTGTAATCAACTACATACAGAACATGGGTTACATCTGAAGTTTATCACAGATGCTACTCCCAGGGACTATGATGGTCGCCGCATGTGAAAGTGCCAGGTGGCAGTGCGGTTACTATACCGGTCTGACACGCAGTGGGTCCCGGGTTAGACTCCCAGCCAGACAAGTATCTGAATGATGATTTTAGATTTTTTTTTCTGGGTCTGGGTGTTTGTGTGTGTCCATGGCACCCACGACATAGGTGAAAATCCCAGTGTGGGGCTATGAGTGTAGAAAGCGTCTAGCGTGTAGGGTAAACTGTGAAATTTCGACCACTACGATCGACAGATAAATATGATAAATGAATAGACTTACCTTTTGATGAAGTTGATTATAAACATGAAAGGAAATAATGCCAGCTCAATTCCTAGAGACAAATAGGTGTAGAACGGCTTATCCTGTCTAGGGTTCCAGAAGACTATTGGTTCAAAACCACTTATTTCTAAATCCATGAGTGTATTTGGATATAAGTGGTGGGAAAGAGCGTGGGATACCCTAAAGTCTCTGAAAAATAAATAATATACTGTTTATTACAAATAATATTGGTAAAATATACTAAAATATGTATGTTAATAACACATAATTAAAAATGTTCACCCCTTTGTGGTTGGTTATCCAAAAGCAAATATAAATATATGTAAATATGTATGTATTTCAGCTTTGTAAATATTAAGCGCTTCTATTTGAAGGTTGTTGTAAGCCTGAGGCGCTTCAGACAATCCAACTAAGTCCTTAAAAAACGCTTTCGGCCGACTTTTGCTCTTGTTTAACTATGGTAAATTAAGTTATTCACGCGGCTTCGACCGCTTTCAACATGCCTTCTATGGTGATGAGTAGGCTATGTGGTAATCAAGGTCATAAACTGTAAGCATGTGTGCTAAATTTCAGCGAAATTAAACCAGTAATTTTTACGTGCAATATTGATAAACATACAAAAATCTTACAAACTTTTGCATACATAATATTTATAAGATAAAGTAGATTTTAGATTAAACAAGTTGACCCGGCGAACGTTATTCCGCCTAAAAGTTAAAAATCTAAAATTATCAGTGTACTATATTATGCATGTATCATTAAAACCTTTCTCTTGAATCACTCTATGTATTAAAAAAACTGCATTTAAATGCGTAGCGTAGTTTTAAAGATCTAAACATACACAAGGACGGACAGCGCGAAGCGTCTTTGTTTTATAATATGTAGTGATGTTCTTGAACCTTAACGATTTTTTATCAGATTGATTGCGTGTTCCTACTATGTCAATTGACAAGATACGTATATATAATTATGTATGTATAATTAAATAAAATGGAACCGACTTACTTGTAGGACCAAAGGCTGACGCTAAACAGATACATTCTCCAACTAGGTTTCATATGGATAAAGTTATGGGCAGCGACAACCATCCAAGCCAATGCGAACGAGGCAGTTATATAAGATGCCATTACTACCCAGTAGTTCGTAGCCCAACACGACAAAGCAGATGTTACAAGACATGTTATAAAAAGTCCATCAATGATGTTATAAGTGCGGTTCGAAGTCCCTTTCGGAATGTTCTCCAATTCTTTCCTTACTGCTCGTTTAAGCGTACGATAGAATCCGTCTTCTTTGAATGTGAAAGGCGAATTCCTCGGTGTTTTGGCGTTTCTAATAAAAAATTTCGGCAACATTTTCTCTACAGCTGGATTTATGTGATGACTTTCGAATGCTTCTGTTATATCTGTGCCCTAAAAAGTTTTAATAAAGGTACTCATAATTATTATTTTTGTGTATAAAACTGCGCAAAGACAAAGAATATTATTATGAAAAATTTTTACAGATGGAAGTAAAAAACTTATTTAAGACAATTTTAATTTAAATTAAATTTTAATTAAACATCACAATAAAAATATACTACGCCTTTGTTTAAGATTATAATACAACGGAAGGGTAAACAATGCGAGTACCTAGAAATTAAAGCTCTATCAGACAATACTCTAATAGATAAAACAAAAATATTTCTTTTTGTGTAAATTAATAAATACCGAAGGCGCTTTAATAAATAATATGCCGACCAAATTAACTTACCTTCGTCAGGTCTAACCACTCTTCACCTCCAGGATGTCTATGCATGAACTCGTTCAAGTCGTACAATCCGTCATGAATACGCCATAGACCTTCGGCACCATCGTCCATGGCCTTCCCGGTCAGCCACTGCACTGGATGCCTCATACCTTCATCTCTTAGTGACGGATACTTCAACTGCGGAAAGCTAACGTGTGTCTTCTTCTCCGCAGCTCTTTGGTAAGCGATTTCTAAATAATCGGCGTCCTTTGGAGCCATTGCTGACTATAATAAATAATGTATAGATTTAAAGAAATATATTGCTTGTAATGTTTTACTAATAAACGACTGTATCTATTAAGTTGCTTACAAACAATCACTTGACGTTAATGTAACGAACGGTACATCTATGTAATATGATAAGACAAGTCATATCGCTTGTCTGTTAATAAGGGTTTTGTTGACCTAATACCAAGTGTACACGCAATCAATAGTGATTTTTTAAATAATAACAGCAGACAATGTGTTATTTTTGTATACATTATATAATTCTGATTAAAGACACCGTGAGGACCCGTCATCCTAAGTTTGGCATAAGAAATTTAAAAAAAAAATCTTGAGTGGGTGTAAAAAGTAAAAATAATAATAATAATAATACCCGCACTTGACCAGCTCGTTAGAGAATGGTTTAAGTGCTTCTGAGAGGAGATCGGTGTCCAACAATAGTAAAAGGTAAACAACAACACACACTACATAATATGTACTTAAACAAATACAATAAGAATGTCTAATGTGTAGCAGAGCAGTCAAAAAATAATAATGCAATCTCTTTAGTCGTACACTCTTGGCAGAGTGGTCGTGGCATAATGATGGCGACTGGTCAGTCGTCACAGCTGTCTCTGCCAACAGCTCTTGCGATTCTTCGCCACCGGCTTCTATTAAGGGCATTGCTGCTAAATAATGCGATAGCAGCCTCTAATTTTTCAAATGCTTAAGCGATGGTGACAGCATTCGATCAGATAGCCCGTCCTTTTTCAAAAATCTGTTATCGTTCCAAACGTTATTCTGAGCCCAAATAAGTATATATTTATACCGCCTCATGGCCATCCGCTTTGGGCATTAACCATAATAGTAAGTATCCCATATGTGATTCAGGTCATAAATTATTTTTTATACCAATTTTTTACTAAATGCGATTTGTAGGTTTTTGCGCAAAAAAGTGACAAACACACATACATCCTTACAAACTTTTACTTATAATATGTATTAAAAATATACTTACATTTATTATTATCTCTGTTCAGACGGATTTGTTTACTCCTAAAAGAATCAAGTCAAACTGAGATGGTTTGTTTTTAGTAATCTTTATTTAACATTGAAGATAAAGAGTTATGTAAGCACATACATCTGCCTATCATTGTTTTGTTGTCACACTTATTAAATAAACTTTAAGTTAATAATAAGTCGTTAAAATATTCTCAGATGTCAACAACTGCATGTTTTGTTTTTCAACAAGGACTAAAATGCTGCAGTACATTTTACGTAATACGTAAAAAGTAAAACGATGGTAAACACTAAATTTATGTTTAATTCATAATGATTAATTCATATTAATATGAAAGATGGTAGAACCTTTTATAAACTTCGGAGCACAGGTCACTTAAAACAGCAGAGTTAAGCGTGGATGGGTTTTGATCTGAAGATCCTTAAATCAATCTTAAGCGAGGCATTCCATCCATCCATCCATCTGGAGCATTACTGGAGCTTACTTTAATCACCCATGTCAAAACAAGATGGTAACAAAGAAAAAAGACAAACCCACTGAGTTTCTTGCCGGATCTTCTCAGGTTACGATCCGGTGGTAGTGTACGAAAAAAAAATTATATTTGGCAGTTTGTAAGTGCCTCCGTAGGCCTATGCAAAATAAAGACATTTTATTTAATTTCGACATGGTCCTCAGGAGTAGCATTCCATCTGAGACCAAATTCAGGTGAAATTCTGATCTTTTCTGGGGTTGATTACGAATGTCGATGGGCAACAAATGCCACTTACCGTCAGATGAGCTGCTTCGACTTTTACTTTAATATTAAAAAAACTTGTACAAACAACACACTGAAACAGTGTTCCTGCACCATAATCTTCTAAGCAGCTTAACTGCTTTAAATATGTATATATTTGTGATATTAGGTAATGGTTTTAAGTTAATGAATCCATTCACAATTTACTTTATTTACTTTTTGTTATCATTATGGGGGTGTTTATTTTTAAATATTATTGATGATATGCCATAAGAGTGGGATTTAATACGATATTGTGACTTAAATTTCCTGGACTGGGTGGATAAAACGGAAAAGAGAGATCTGCATATTTATATGCAGTTAGTTTTAGTCCGAATAATAAACTCTCTTGGACCAAACAGATAGCACTGTTAATTTTGCTAGGCAACGTTCATTTGCTGCGACCATTCGCAGTATAAAATTATAAACGCCAAAAACAGAAAAAAAGTCTTCTGTCTTTTTTAATTATTTGCATAAACGACATTCACATTGGCCAAAATTAACTTGTCGGGGCGATGCATATTGTTTTTATTATCATAATATTATTCAAAGTCGTTATTCTAATGATATAACTTTAAAACCTTAACTAATCATCAATTAACTAATAATAGTCGTACGTTGGTTTTGGTGTGAAAACTCATTCCCGTGTACATTTAAAATCATGTGTTAACATGATCCGTATAAATATATTCTACGTTTAAGTGATTATGTTGTTGTCCGTAACTTACCAACCTCAAGATATTCTTTAGGTTTAGCCCAAAGGATAGCTGAACATAGTATGCACTGAAACGTAACATTATAAATTTTGTTGTAATGTTAGAAATTTCAATGGATTGTTTGTAAAATATACATGATTGAAATTTCGATGTTATCCATGACAAAGCTTTTATACAAATATCTTTATTTGGGAATTAAGGTTATACAGATGTTTGAGTTAAATTTATGGTAAGCTCTATATTCGACTCGTTAGGGTATACAAAATATTCAAAATTTTAAAGTTAACAATATTTCAAGTTTCAATAATGTATGATTAATTATCATTTAAAATGTCACAATGGTAATAAATTATTAATTATTATACGTAACGTTAATTTTATAAAAAGAGACAATAATATACCCAACAAAAGAACATTTATAAATTTATATCCGTCAAAAATTCACCTACAGAGTAATAACATTTGTCAATAAGAAAGGTTTTTAATACTTTTTTGAATCTGTTAATGTTTTTTATGTATCGTAGTCCTCTTGGTACTTTGTTACTTTTTTAACAAAGTAAATTCTTATACATATTAATATAATATATATAATATAATATTAAAAATAGCCCCCGTTTGGCGCAATCGTAAAAGGGATGTAATTAAATAAGTATAGATAAAATATATATGTCGCAAAATCCAATGGATTGTTATCTGAATGGTCGCCATTGTCGTCCAACATATCGATATTTGTTTAATTCTAAATCAGTGTACGTATTTATTCACAAAACCATCACAGGCGCTATTGACTGATTCCCTGACATTTACAACTGACGTAGTAATATTCTTATAATATGAATGAGGTCGTGTACCATGGTAAATTGATTAATTGTTAAATCATGATTTATCCATACATGCTTTTCATACAATTATACTGTTTTCTAAATACATTATGTACTAATGTTTTCTTTAATTGAATCTCTATGCAACCAAGACTGTTCAATGATTCTCGGAATTATCGCATTTCCTACAATTTAGAAGTCACAAACGAACATGAAGTCCATCTGATTGTAACTGTTTACGTTTAAGCAATTTCTTATAGAACAGAGAATCTATCTTCAGTCAACTACAGATCTCCTTCACAGTCGAACTATATTCCGTCTACCAACTAGAAGTTTACTCTTTTATCAAATAGAAGTTTCAATTTCAATATTTTTATTGAGATACTTCAATAATTTATATTGAAAACTTTAAACTATTCCATTATAGTGATAGTTCGGGTCAATGCAACTGATAGACTCTACAAAACAAATACAATTAATTTGATAGCGGTTATCATTCACGTGACTGAACCATGTTTATTTAACTTTCTTTATATTAACTCACATATAATATTTCTACGACTATGGTTAAAATAAAACTACAAAATAAACTATTTTCTACAAACAACTTCTTCATTCCAGTTTAATTTGGAAATTATCATAAATATATCATAATCACCAGCTGCAGTTAAAGAGACGAACGCTATAAAATTTCGACAAGTTAGGCGTTATTATTACCTCTTTTTGGTGACGGGGAGGAAACCTATAAAAGGTACATCGAAACCTTCGAAGAGATTCTGGGTTATGTGGGATTTTTATCCACTAAAACCTCATCGGTTGCCTTCTTAAGCGCTTGCAGGGGACCTCGCTATCTTCAATGGGTGCACCGATGTACTGGCGAGGTGTCCCTCATGTGCTCGTTTTGGGAAACGTGTAACTGTCCCTCTGCACCTTCTGGTGTCTACAACGACATGCAGCCACACATGCCGCCGACTTGTAAATGGAAATGTGAGTACTTTAAGAGTAGCGAGGTGAATTGCGCAAATTTTGAAGGTGTTAGAACCAGTGTAGTTCGACACTAGCGTGAAGAATTTTTTTGCGTTTCGATGGAAGGGTGTGGTTGCCGGCACATTTTTATATGAGGCGAACATCACAGTCTTCGGGAATTGTAAAATCATCTGTGATTGATTTTAGATAGAACCCATGTCTGTATGAAGTTGCTCGCAGATGTCCATGGGCGGTAGTGAACACTTACGATCAGGTAGACAGCATGCTCGTTTGCTACTTCAGTCAGATAAACAGAATGGTAGTAGTAGAAAATTATTCGTATAACTTACTTATATTAAATTTCAGATACAGTTTTTCTTTTTAATATGGTAATTATGGGTATTACGAAACGGCGAAACTGAAGGGTAGTTACACAATTATGAAATGTCACTTATAATTAAATTAATTACGTAACTAACTAAATTAATAAATTAATGAGGTAGATATTAACTACTTAATTATGTAAAAAGTGTGTAAAGTCATTGTAAAGACTAATTTTAGTCTTTTTCCTAGTGCAATAATGTCCATTTCGTGGATGAGGAATTTGCAACTGAATATCAAATATACTTATTTTCAATGGTTCTTATTTAATTATAGAAATAAACGACGCTCGTTGTCATATAATGTTATTGTACATTTGACAGTAAAACAGTAAGCACACAGCCGAGACTGAAATATATACTAATTGAAAAAATATATTACATTAAAAAGAAGACATTAAAAAGTCCAAAATGGCTTCAAATGAAACAGACTGGTCAATTGTAACGCAAAACCGTATTTTAGAGAAAAAAACACATGCTTCGTTCCCGCAAATTAAATACCCATCTCTGAGAGATGATGGAATAAAAGATGCAGTGCAATGGCTCAAAGGTAAAGCATTGGATGATGGCGCTGAAGGGCTGTGGAGGGTTCACAATAAATTGTACGATTTAACTAATTATATTGGAAAACATCCAGGAGGTAAAGAATGGCTAGAGCTCACAAAGGTAAATTGTTTTTTTTTCTATTGTTCAACTCAAAAATTAAATGGACATATCGTAAAATATATTAAAACAACTGCGTTTCATGTTTGCATTTGGAGATTCATAATACCTTCTTATTGATCATTTTTAGGGTACTGATATTACTGAAGCATTCGAAACCCATCACATTTATTCAACTGCGGAAAAGATTTTAAACAAATTTTATGTTAGAGATGCAAATGGTCCTCGAAATTCTCCTTTTACTTTTGAAGAAGAAGGTTTCTACAGAACACTAAAAAGAGCTGTGCGTAAAGAATTGAAAACCATACCAAACGATGCAATAAGAGAAACTGATAGAATTACGGACGGATTTTTCTTAACCTTGGTACTCAGTTCGCCCTTATCTTGTTACTTTGAAAATTATATGTTAGCAAATTTATTTTACATCGTATCTTCTATAGCATTGTGTCTTCTAACAATCGCTTGTCACAACTACATACATCAACGAACCAATTGGAGGATGTATCTTTTTAACCTCTGCATGTGGTCATACAGGTATTAAAATTCATTTTATTTTTGTATCATTATCGAGTTGTTTTTTTTTTAAATATGTTCTAAATACACGTTTTAATTTTTGAATCATACTCGTATTCCGAAGTTTTAAAGATTTTGGCACTTCAGTTGTTTATTTCCTTATGCCTTCCACAAATAGTATTAAAACTACCCAATAGCGTATATTTCTAGCGTTTCCAGTTAGAATGAAATCTCATTTAATGCTGTATTCCCAGTAACACCCATAAACACCCATAAATATTGGCCAGATTCTAAGGCCAAATGTCAAATTACCTCACATTAACGGAGGTGTTGAATATTGATTTAATGACACATATTTTTAGTATAATAAATACTTAATCGATTACTAAACGACTACATACGAACTTGCTACGCCTAAAAAATATGATAATACAATGTCCAACCAACGAAGCTAAGAGGTCTCAAATGTTTTGCAACGACTCTTTTCAGAGATTTCCGGGTGTCCCACGTGCTCTCGCATCATCTTTATACAAACACACTCATGGATTTAGATATGAGCAGCCTGGAGCCACTACTGGTATTTCGACCCCAGAAAGATAAACCATTACATGCGAAAATGGGGTTTATAACGGAATGTGTGATGTTTCCTTTCTTCTTTCTGTTAAACTTTTGTAAAAGGTATTTTTGACCTATAAACCGGAATGCCAAATTTAAAGTAGATTAGATAAGATGCTGACAAAATATATTTGAATACTAAATCGATTACTTACCGATTACTAAAGATATAGAAATCCTGTCAACTGTCTTTTCCTCGAGATACATTTCTACAGCATTAGAATAAAATTAATTAGTTAAAAATATGTATGCACTACACTATATATTGGAACCCCTATGGGGCGATGATTTGAGAATTGCACCTATAGCTTCTGTAAGCAGATAGACTATTTTAATCTGTAATATTTCAGAGTCGCCGCGATATTTATTTGGAAGAACTTCTTCAAAACCCATTTCTCTTGGCATGATGTTATTGGACTGTTACTGCCCCTGTGGATGGGCGTTACAAGTAATGCTTCCTGGTCACATGTGATCTACACTTGGTTGTGGATTCTTTGCACAGCCAGTTTTTTCTTCTGCCATATCGCGATGAATGCAGGCCACCTTCACCCCGATGAAGAAAAAAAGACGACAAAGACGGAGACGAGCCTGGGTAGGTATTTTCACCCAAAATGCTGATAGTTTACAAAGTACAAGTTAAAACGCTACATTTTCTTAACCGTCATTGAAGAGAAGGTATCCTTGATTTTATTATATAGATTTAACATAAAAAAACTTAAATTCAGTATGTCATATACATAAATATTCTCATTACCGATTTCATATACAAAAAGATGAGAAAAAATTTCAAAAAATATTTTTACCACCTTCCTAGTAAATCAGACAGTAATATATGTTTGTTTACGATAATCGATTAACTTCTAATCTGTAGTCTAATCAGCTTTGATGTCAACTTGAACATATATTATAGATCTCGGCCTTTATGAAAACTCTCGAGCACTTTAGTCTTAGTGTTTTCAATCTTTATTAATGAATGAGTAGGTAATTGATCAAATTCGATAAACTTCATTTCAAAATATCGATTTTCGTTGTCTGTTTTAATTATTACAATAAAATATTTGTTTTATGAGCTTGTATTTACTACTTTTTCAATATCTATAGGAATACTGTTTGTACAAAGGGAGATATCCTCTCGGGCTAAGTGGTCACATGGGGAGGGGCCATACTCTGATAGACTTTACTCGGAGCTAGTATGTAATAATATGCAAGAGGATAAGAATGCCTCGAATCCTTAACTTATCATCCTAGTAGCGTCATCTTACGATAAATTCTGGAAACCCGCTATACTGCTAGTTGCTAATATCTATTTACTCAAACTGCTGTAGAAATATAAACGAGTGGTAATGAAATATTCCAGCGCGGTGGACTATGGCCTAAAACTCTTTCATTCTGAGAAATGACACGTGCCCAGTGGGTCAATAATGGGTTGGCGAGAGAACGAAATATTTATTAAATCTTAAAATTTAAATAAAAAAAATGCATTTAGAATAGAAATGAAATGAAATGATATGAAATGTTGCATTATATAACTGATAGACCATATGATAGACCATATGATAGACTATATGAAATTTTTGAACAGGAGTTTCGTATAAGACACTGATAATGATGTTTCAAAATGTACAATCTGGTTTTGAAATTCCAGAAGTGAAACACCAGACTGGGGCGTTCATCAAGTCGAAGCGTTGCTCGATCGTAAAGACGTCAACACGAGCACTTTGGCAGTGATGATGTTGTTCGGCGAGCACGCGCTACACCACTTATTTCCGACCCTCGACCACGGCATACTAAAGTACTTACATCCAGTCTTTCTGTAACACTGTGAGAAGTATCAGGCAAACTACCGCGCGACCACACAATTTAAAGTAGTCGTAGGGCAAATTAAGGAATGCTTGAGAACAGAATGTACATTGTTCAGCGACAGACAAATGTTTAAAAGGGGTTAAATATAAAAGTCCACTTGGTGGAATGGGATGACCTGTGCTCCTTTTACCCATACATTGCCACTTCAGCTTGCTAATTTTGAGAGCTATGTCGGTAAGCTTCGTTCGTCAATGGATTAGGAATTTAACAGTAATCAATAACTGTCACCTCGATTGAGATGACAGAGCTCGAGAGTATTTTCGAACTCTATATGGAAGATCTATGTCGCATAAAGAGCAAAGGAAAAAGCTATGTTTGGTATTTCCATACACAGCAGAGTTAGCAATTATGAAATAGCTTTCGGATTTAGTAAAGTAAAGTAGCAATGGGCAGGTCACATCGTAAAATTAAATTGTAAGAGATACACTTGCCTAAATTGCGAATCGAACCAATTGATGATAATTTACTTTTTACATGTTTTATTGGGTACCCCATGTTAATTTACTGACTAATCTTAGACCAAGATATTTCTGTTCATTCTTTTCTTCTATGGTGTTGTTTTTTGCTTTAAAAAATATGTAACATGTTATTTTAATATTAATTATTGAGAGGTTATGATATAGCCATTAAAAAAATTGTGTTTAGAGCATCTTGCGCTTATGAGATTAGTGAATTTATACTAGAACTGAAGTAAAATAAACATGTATCATCTGCATATAATGTAATGACCTTTTAAACCTAGTTTCAGAATGTCATTGACATAGATTAAAAAGAGAAATGGTCCTAATATTGATCCCTGGAGAATCCCGAAAAATTATTTGTAGCGTGTCATTTTTAACGTTACCAATTATAATTATTTGTGTTCCGTTTGTCAAGTTATATTTAAGCATTTTTAGAGCACAGCCAGTGTGTTTGTTATAAATTCATTGTCAAGGTTAAAAATAGATAGCTCTGTTTTGAGTTTTGGTCAGAAGTGCATTCATGAAATTATTTTGAGTAAAAGGTTTATTTCATAAACTAATAACAGATTTTATATATTCAACAACGTTCAAAAAAGTTGTCGCATTGATTCAAATAATTATGCGGTAATTATCATTTTTTTTATATCCGAGCATTAGTGTTATATTTTCTTAAATATTAACGTATTTTTTCCGTTTATGGAACTATGCTTGTAAGGGTTAAGAATTGATTTTCGTTGGAAAATATATATATTTTTTATTTTTTTTATGAAACAATTACGTAACATTTGAACTAAACACGTAGCATTTGAATTATAGGGAAATTTTATTTGACATTACTTGTCAATAAAGTGCGTAACTTAATGACTGGGATGTAATTAATAAATCAATAAAAATGTGAAGTCATTATGAAGACTAATTTTATTTTAGCCTGAGCATTAATTTCCGTTTTATGGATTGCTTATCACTTACTGCATAATAATGATAACACGTATTTGTTTATAGTTATCAATTAATTATGATAATAAAAGATGCACTGCGGTCAGATAGTGCTGTAATACGTTGAAAAATATATCAGTAAGTATAGTTTATCCATCCGTTGTAAATGGAAGAGAAATCTCGTTCGTTTTGTGAAGTGATAATAATAAGATAAACAATAAGAAGATATTAAAGAGTATTCAAATGGCTCCAAAAGAAACAGACTGGAAAATTATAGCACAAAATCGCATGTTAGAGAAAAAAACACATGCTTCATTTCCACAAATAAAATACCCGTCACTAAGGGATGATGGAATAAAAGATTCAGTGCAATGGCTTAATGGTAAAGTATTGGATGATGGTGCTGAAGGGTTATGGAGAGTTCACGATAAATTGTACGATTTAACAACTTATATTGACAAACATCCAGGAGGTAAAGAATGGCTTGAGCTCACAAAGGTAAGTAAAAAATATATTTAATCCAATTGTATTTTATTGTTCAATTTAGAGATCAACTAGAGTGTTCATAGAATGTATAATAAGAAAATAAGAAATTCTCTTCATGTTAGTATGTGGTGCTCCATAATTCTTCTATTTATTGTACAAGTGTGATATTTTTTAGGGTACTGATATTACTGAAGCATTCGAAGCCCATCACATTTATTCAACGGCGGAGAAGGTTTTAAACAATTTTTACGTTAGAGATGCAAAAGGACCTCGCAATTCTCCTTTTACATTTGAAGAAGACGGCTTCTATAGAACACTGAAACGAGCTGTGCGTGAAGAATTAAAAAAAATACCAAAAGATATAGTGAAGGAAACTGATAGAATTACGGACGCCTTTTTCTTAACCTTGCTACTTAGTTCGCCTTTAGCTTGTTACTTTGAAAATTATTTGTTAGCAAATTTATTTTACATCATAGCTTCCATAGCGTTGTGCGTTCTAACCGTAGCTTGTCACAATTACATACATCAACGCACCAATTGGAGAATGTATCTTTTTAACCTCAGCATGTGGTCATACAGGTATTAAGATTAATTTTAATTATTTTTCTGATTTTTGTATGCATTATAGAATCAAGTGTTCTGGTATATAAAAATTAGGTATTTTTAATACCACTATTCTACCAGATGGTAGAACCACTGAATTTCGACCGGGGAGGTACCACCGCCAAAATTATTTCTAGCGCAAAGCATACATGATCCTACAAAATATAAAAATTACAATGTCCAACGAACGAAGCTAAAATGTTACAAATGTTTTGCAAACAACTTTTTTCAGAGAATTCCGGGTGTCCCACGTGCTCTCGCATCATCTCTATACAAACACACTCATGGATTTAGAGATAAGCGGCCTGGAGCCCATACTGGTGTTCCGACCCCGGAAGGATAAGCCATTACACGCGAAAGTAGGATTTATCACGGAATGTGTGATGTTCCCTTTCTTCTTTTTGTTAAACTTTTGTAAAAGGTATGTTGTGCTCTATAATCTCATAAAAATCAAGTGAAAAGTTAATCAGATTACATGCCATCAAAATATAATAATTGGAGAATAAAACGATAACTGATAAGACCAAACAGATTATTTATTAAGATAACTTTTCAGAGTCGCCGCGATATTTATTAGGGAGGATTTCTTCCAAACACATTATTCGTGGCATGACGTTATTGGGCTGTTACTACCAGTGTGGATGGGAGTTACGAGTAATGCTTCTTGGTCTCATGTCATCTACACTTGGTTGTGGATTGTCTGCACAGCCAGTTTTATTTTCTACCATATCGCCGTGAACGCAGCCCATCATCACCCTGACGCCATCAAAGACGGTGACGAGCCAGTGTAGGTATTTCTGAAGTAAATCAAACGCAAGAAATAAGCTGATAATTCACATTAAGCAAGTTGAATATCCTCATTTTCCTACTCTTTTGAGAAAATGGATCCTTGATTACTACGTAGATTTTCCAAAGATCTCTAATATTCGGTATGGTCATGTCATACCAGAAATATTTTTTTTATTATTTGAGCATATATTAATAAAAAGCCAAAGAAATGAAAAAAGGTCTGATAAAAAAAAATACCCACTTTGTCATAAAGCAGACTGTTACACGTTTGTAACTCACAAAATAAGCACGATAGTCAATCAGTGCTCGTTTCGATCAACTAGTCCAAATCGTAATCAAATCTCGCTGTTGCGTCAACTTGTACTTACATATATGATAGGTGATTATCTATACTGATACTCTCGAGCACTTTAGTCTTTTTGTTTCCCTGTTTTTACAAAGGAAAAATTGACCAAATTCAATATATTTTAGTTTCAAACTATATTTTATTTTAGTGCGTGTTTCGTTACTGTTACAAGATATTATTATTCTAAAATCATGTATGAAGAGTTTACTACTCTTACAATTTCTTTACTAAAATTGGGACATCTTCCCTCAAGCTATGCGATCCTTTCCAGTAAGCGGCCATGCTCTGAGTAGTTGCCTGTATATAATATCTAATAATCATAATGTTAAGAATGCTTTGACAAAGTAACTTTAATACAAATGGCACCATCTTGCGATGAGTTCTCAAAAGTCGGCACACTGCCAATAGCTAATCCGAGTTTATTCAAATTGCTATCGGAAACTAGAAGAGTGGCACCGTAGTACTTAAATATTATTGCTACTTTATATATAAGTAAATGTTATAAAAAACATTCATATTTAAAAATAATTTTGCAAAATATAGAGAATATAAAGTGGATGTAAGCTAGCTGCCAAACAGGTCGAACAAACAGATCGAATGGAATTTTGGTATGAATTGTGTACAACATTTTGAACAGGAATTTCGTAGAATAGCATCTGTGGCATAGCATAATCTAGGTTTGGTACATAAAAGGAACAAAAATAGTGACCATAATAACGTCATTTGCAATTCCAGAAGCGAAACACCAGACTGGGGCGTTCATCAAGTCGAAGCGTTGCTCGATCGTAAGGACGTCAACACGAGCACTCTGGCAGTGATGATGTTGTTTGGCGAGCACGCGCTACACCACTTATTTCCGACCCTCGACCACGGCATTCTAAAGTACTTACATCCAGTCCTTCTGGAACAATGTGAGAAGTATCAGGCAAACT
Source organism: Spicauda simplicius (assembly GCA_949699795.1). Taxonomy (NCBI): domain Eukaryota; kingdom Metazoa; phylum Arthropoda; class Insecta; order Lepidoptera; family Hesperiidae; genus Spicauda; species Spicauda simplicius. The sequence continues at coordinate 9,167,655 of OX453062.1, forward strand.
ATCGCGCGACCACACAATTTAATATGGTCGTAGGGCAAATTAAGGAATGTCTGAGGACAGAATGTAGATTGGTTAGCGATAGACAAATGTTTAAAAAGGATTAGATTTAAACCATTAAACAAGTATATTTCGTTTAAATGCTTAGTCATTTGTTTGATATTATTTTTAATGTTTTATCATTTAGTCGCTTACCTAATTATTGTTTGTTTCGTTACTTTCATTTGTTTTTTAATAATTAAACAACTGTAATTTATTTATGGCAGTTTTATTAGTCTCTTCATACCTCCGAATTGTGACATAAAACCTCAAACTTGGAGTGTCTACAAGTATACTTCTAATACCAATGTTCTTCGATGCAGGTTTCTATGCTGCCCAGAACTAAATGTGAATGTATGTACGAGTAATAATTGACCCTTTAGTCTTTTCTTTATCTGATTGTAGCAGCAAACGAGCATGCAGTCCACCTGATGGTAAGTGGTCACTGCCGCCCATGGACATCTGTAATCAACTTCATATAGAACATACGAGTTTCTATCTCAAGTCAATCACAGATGCGTTGCTACTCCTGAGGACTATGATGGTCGCCTCATGTCAAAGTGCGTCGGCAACCACACCTTTCCAACGAAACGCAAGGAATGCTTCACGCCAGTAGTAGGTCTGGCGGTGGTACTTCCCCGGTCGAACTACACTGGTTCTACCACCTTAATTAAATACTGACTACGTAAAGTATTATAAAACCTAATGGTATTAAAAAGTCTAAATGTAAAACGCGCACTTAAAGAGCATGTTGTAACAAATTTTACCGAAGCCACAGAGGTTTAATACTGCCGTAAAAATATACGTTTACATAAAACCTGCCCTCGTTTAAAAAAGGTCTAAACGGATCATTACTTATCCGATCTTCGTTAAACCCTGTTTTAGATCTGAGTTTTATGGGCCTGTTTTGTTCGGTAATTGAGAGTGTAAGAGTGAATAATGAGTTAAAATGAGTTTGACTGGTTTGGATGAATATGAATAAACTTTGTGGATTGTGAAAATATCCGCTTATCACTTAATGAGTATGTCACTTAATAAAAACCGTAGATTCTAAAAAGTCGTGTAGTCTAATCGATATTATAATAGTCAATTGGAATATATATTTCTTAGGACAGTTAAAAAATTACAGTAGTGTATAGACTTGTTAAATCATTAATGGAAAAAATAATACCGTACTGTATTTTTAATTGAAGAGCTGTAGAAATCCCCTTTTCATTAAATATACTTTAAAGATTTAAATAACTAGGTAGCTAATTAGCTTAATATATAACCACTATTCTTTAGGCATTGACAATTTATAAACCATATAAATTCCCCTTACATTTATACAAATAAATGAACATGAAAAAAACATGTATGTAATGATAAAATTCTATTTTCATTTTATGGCAAATAAATGTAATCACGGTGATTAATTGGCTAAACACTAGAATTAACTTATACTCTCTGTAAATCGTACCCTTACCTAACACCCCTAGTTGTTGAAGGGTCAAGCTTTAATTTAAATCCGCGTGTCGATACCACCTAAATTACCACCTTCATTTATTTCCAAAATAGATAAACCACATATTTATCGGGTTGCCTAAGCAAAATATCACTTCATCGTGAATTATTTATGGGTAATTAATGTCTTACTTTCAAAATTTATTAAGGGCATGCTTTTATGGCTAAACCACATTATTATATTCGGGGTTTGTTGTTCTACATGATAAATTATTCGGTACATGAATAATTTAAGTCACTTTGCGGAGCAGATTTCCAATTTTGTGTGATATGATTTTACGTTGTAATTATTTATCAGCTTCTCTTCGTTTTTGGTTCATCATTTATTATTATCGAATGTAGCATAAGACCCTTAAAATGAATTAGGTGCCGAAACGATCATATACCTATGTAGGTTTTGCTCATTAGGTATATGTTTTTAAAATCGTTTAATCGTCGTATAATCAATAAATTTATTAATTTATGAAAAACTTTTAGTTAATAATAATCTTTATGCCCATATCCTTGCCTGCAGCACCTTATAAAATGCAATTTCTACGTTAGTTTACTGTTATTTTCTCTTTTTTAGTTATTTTTTACGACAGTCGGTTTTTATGTTTTTTAATTCATTTAAAAACTAACTTGTTACCAATTGATAAGACGTTGTGAATGACACTTTTCTGGATGTCACTTTTCGTCGTGATGTCGCGATTATAGCTGCTCAGATATTATAAGTTAATAAACTTGTACCATAAGCGCACTTATCAATTACTTTTATTGTCGTGGTGCCTCTTCCACGAAGTTTCCTCGTTCAGCCCGCTATGGGCCGCTATCTGCGGATCGCAGCAATTGCTTCCCACAAATTGGCTATTCATTCCCACATAAGAGTGAGTTATTGAACGAGGCCTCCCCAGATAAACATCGCTACGCAATATTAACCTCATTATACGAATTTATTTTTTTGTTTATTTGTATATATGAAAATGTATTAGTGGAAGTTTGATAACATGTAATACATAGTACAAATATACATGGGCCGCAGGCAACTTGCGATTCACGTGCTTATATGCAATTATATGGCTACAAACTAGTTTGCTGTATCACTACATAGTATAAAACAAAGCCGTTTCTGCTGTATGTCCCTATGTATGCTTAGATATTTAAAACTACGCTACGGATTTTAATGCAGTTTTTAATAGATAGAGTGATTCAAGAGGAAGGTTTTTATGTCTAATACATGTATAATATAGTGGAGAAACACTGATAATAATTTTATATTTTTTACCTTTAAGCGGAACGAAGTTCACCGGGTCAACTAGTATAATATATTAGAACAAAAAACTCAAATATAAAATTTATGTTACATGGAAATCCACGTTGGACGCTATAATTTGGAATTCTACTAAAACAAATATTATGTTGATAATAGAGTCCAGCTTAACATTAATATGCTACATTTTGCATGAAATAAAAAGAAAATTCTCCCATTAGCCTCCAGACAAGAATAGAACTTTGATATTCGTCGCTTCAAAACAGGCTCCCAGGTTTGTGTGCCAATTCAAATTGTGTGGTGGGCTTAAACGCCCACCCAGCCGGTGTCAGAAAGGCACAACTCACTCTAAGGACTCCTGTTATGTTCCTTTGGAGATTCTGGGATCCACTAAGCAGCGCAGAGGACAGTCACATGGGAAGTTTTAGTAGATAAAATTCCCATATAACCTGACGTCGGCGTCGCTTCCACAAGTTCGTGCTAATACCTTTTGAAGGCTTCACAAAAAAGATAAAACAAACGTGATACAAACTATTCCGATCAGATCAGATTTAGAAAAAATGTATTATTGATTACAACCTCTTTTATATATTACAATAGGCACAATATTCACCGGAAAATGGTTTGTGCAGGTAAAACTATTATAATAACAAAATTTTGTTGTAGAATAGTTTCAAAATAATATAAAATAATTCACATTCGCCAGACAAACCGACCTCGTCGGACGCGTGCTTTGAATATGAATAAATATTGTGGAGTGAAATGTGAAATAGAAAAGGAGCAATCATTTCTTTTTCCGACATGTAAATAATAGTTTGTTGCACTTTGTATGATTTGCTATAATTTTAGAAGAAATGTGATTCAAATAAATTAAAACGACACTAGTAATGATTTTATATGGCTATTTGGGGGCACGGCAGTGCCCTTGCCAAGTCTAGCAAAAAAGCGGCACGGCCTTTTCTCGAAGCAATTCAGGCCATTTTCGACCCCCTATAACTTTGTTGTGGATAAAACTAGAAGCATGCCGAGTCAATCTATGTATTTAAAACGTTAAAGCTATTTAATATTGATATGGTCACTATAGGTTAGATACTTAATAACGTAATAACTTAAGACAGAGAGTCCCTTAAGCAGGCTGAATAAAATATTAGTAACCGAATTGGTATTAAATGAATCTCACAACTTTTTCCGGAAGAAAGACTGAGTTGCGAGACTTGGGTTTTTGATAAGTATTTTTTTTATTGGATTACGCGATAATTCGTATTAAATGACGAAATGAAATGCTCACAAACAAGCAATTGTAGTAATAGGTATTTTGACAGTGAATAATGCAAGTATCTTTATTAATCTTATTTATATTATAATGTGAAACTTTGTAAGGATGTATGTGTATTTGTTAATCTGTCACGCAAAAACTACGGGTTGAATTTCGCTGAAATATGGCATACATGTATTTTATGCCCTAGATTAACATAGGATACTCATTACCGTTGTGGACGTACCTAAAGCAGGCAAAACCGCAGGAATAATATAGTTTGACGACCCGCGTGGCGCAGCGGTTACCATATCGGTCTGACACGCAGTGGGTCCCGGTTTCGATTCCCGGTCAGACCGGTGTCTGAATGATGACTTTAGATTCTTGTTCTGGGTCTGGGTGTTTGTGTATTTGTCTTTGTGTGTGTCCATGGCACCAACGACACAGGAGAAAATCCTACTGTGGGGCTATGAGTGTAGAAAGCGTTTTTTAAGTCATTAACTTGTAAATAGCAAAAATATGTGTCGTTCACGAGCCACGAGTGTAAAAAGCATTTACAAAAAACACTTATATTGTATGCAGTCGGATCTTAGGATATAAGCTTGTACCTAAGTATTTTTTGGAAAGTTCTGAATAATTTATACAGAATAATGTCCCTGTTTAAACTTTCAAATGTACTTGATACTTCACAAAATATTTTAGTACCTCGTGCTCGTTGGGTACACGATTTTACGAGACATCGTTGAAGAGAAAAGTTTTTTTAAAGCAGTATAAATATTTAACAGGTAAAATACGTTCTTAGATATTTATAGGACAATATTCTTACAAAAAATACTCAGATGTTTGAATGCATATGATTTTCATAGAAACATCTGAATAATTTTAAAGTAGCTTATATGTAACTTAAATATCACTCGTAATATATTTTTTTAGCAGAGACAAAGAAAACAAGTTAAAAAAATAACAAGGTTCGATTTACATTAGTTTTAATTTATTTAAAGAATTACAACAGAATCGTACACAAATTATTCACAACAAATTATGATCGAAAAATAGCTCACGTGTACCCCAGCAGGCAAGCGTTTGCTTCAAGCGACGGCAACAGAATGAACCGGTTGCTTTTTTTTTTTTTTTTTTTTTTTTTTTTGGCAAATGTGTAGTTACTGTTGGCCCTAGTGGCCTTTACAGCTTCACCGAGTTTTTTAAGGCGAGCCTAAAGCTCTAGCCGGGACAAGAAGACTTTGGGCTGGAAGGGAGGGATAGCTTTGGTCCCCGTTTCCGGTTTCCTCGACCTTCCTCCTTCACTAGAGGGAGGGACGGTTCCGGACCCGGCTAATGCCGACGTCCTGGCCTTCCACCTCTGGTTAAATAGGGATTGCGGCTGACCTAAGGGCACCTCCTGTGAGGTACGGACCTCGGCTTAGGTCAGTTGCGCTAATGTGGGGCACTGGCGATGCACGACCGATCACGCGGGGATACCTTGTGACGGTTGTGCTGTAATGGGGTCCTCGTCTCCGCCGGCGGGGACGGTGTGTGTAGAATCTGTTGTTGTTGAGTATGTGTAACGGGCGGGGAGGGGGTTCTCCTTGCCGATGGGCGATATTTGCAGTGATCTTATCATCAGGATAGTCTAGGACATGTTTTGGGCGTCTATGTAGAGCGGGTGCATCCTTATCAGGGATGTACCTAGCTGCATTGACCACAAGCTGATTGGGATGGTTTTCAGCTGTTTCAAAATAGCTTTTAGAAAGCTGCTTCATGTATTGAGCGATGGTGGGCAGCTCAAGATCTTTATGGAGGTCTACATTGCGCACGTACCACGGGCAGCCCGTGGCCATTCGTAAGAATCGATTCTGAAGCTTTTGGTATCTGTCAATGAGCCTTACATGTGCGAAGACTACACTGGCGTAAGTCATAATAGGCCTAACGCAAGCTTTGTAAAGGGTCACTTTATGACGAAGTGCCATTTTGCTCTTCTTGCCTAACATATGATACAGTCGTCCTAGTACGAAAGCGGCTCTGTCTCTCGTTATTTTGATGTGCTGAGCGAAGGTTAACCTATTGTCTAGTGTGACACCTAGGTATTTAGCTGACTTAGCCCAAGGGATGGGCTTACCGAAGAGCGATACTTGTTTTAGTATCTGTCGGGTTCTGTGGGAGCAGTCTTTTTTACCCGAGAGGTAGTAAGCCCTTCTGGCGAAGTGGACCGCTTGACTTTTATCGGGATTTACCTCTATTCTCCATTTCCTAAACCATTCGCCTAAAGCGGTAGCCGCGGATTGGAGCTTTGAGGTGACAATTGAGGGTTTTGGGTGAGTGTAGTAGAGAGCGGTGTCATCCGCAAATAGAGCTAGTTCCACGTTTGGGTGGCGAGGGACATCGCTTGTATAAAGCGTATACAGAAGTGGGGATAAGGCGGAGCCCTGGGGAACTCCAGCTCTTAATGAGCGAGGGGATGAGCGTGTGCCATCGACTCTGTAGCGGAATCGGCGATTTGATAAAAAGTCTCGTATGATGTTCACGAGCCTATCCGGCACTCCAAATTGGTAAAGCTTATAAAGCAAGCCTTTGTGCCAGACTTTATCAAACGCCTTAGCTACATCGAAGAAGAGAGCACCCGTGCCCCTAGATCTTTTTCTATTTAACCCTACGAGGATGTGCTCCGTGAGGCGGTGCACCTGCTGTATGCAGGAGTGCTGGGCTCTAAAGCCAAACTGCTCATCTAGAAGTAAATTTTTAGACTGGACGACCGCTCTGAGTCGGTTCAGAAGTAACTTTTCGTAGATTTTCCCTAACGTGTTCAGGAGGCTAATGGGACGGTAGCTCGAAGGCATTGTCCTCGGTTTGCCGGGCTTTGGGATTCCTATAACATCCGCTTCCTTCCAGGCGTCTGGAAATGAGCAGTTGGATAGGAGGGCGTTGAATATTGCCACTAGAAGTCCTAATAAAAATGGAGGAAGACGTTTTACCACCTTATTGGTAATTCCGTCTGGGCCTGGAGCCTTTCTGACATGCATGTCTTTAATAACTGCTTGCACTTCATCTAACGTAATTGGCGATAGTGGAGGGTCGGTTGGCGGGCGGCCAGACCGATCCTCGACTTCACCTTCGACTAGGGCGATGTGTGATTGGTCTGTAGGTTGTGTACTTGGGGTACATTGGCTTTCTAGACTGTCAGCCAGGTATTCGGCTTTATCCGAGTCATCGAACGCTGGTGGTAAGTTCGGTCTAGTCAATGGAGGCATTGACACTACAGTCTCTGATCGGAGCGATCTCGCCAGATTCCAGTAAGCCTGGTGGGATGGCGAGATTGCTTCAACCAGCGAACCCCAATTGTTATTCCGCATCTCGTTTATGCTTTCCTTTACTTTCCTTTGGTAGAAGTTTAACTTCCTACGGTTTACGGGAGAGGGAAAGTGGTCATATTTTCGGGTGGCAGCATTTTTAGCTGTAATGAGGGATTTTATTTCGTCAGGGAGTTCGAAGCGTCGATCGCTCGCCGCCTTTACGTCCCGTGTCGATTTGTCTGTAGCAGTCCGTATGTGATTTGTCAGGGAGCTAATGGCAAGGTTGGCATCCTGTGTTGTGGCAATGATTTGAGGCATCGTCAGTAGGTCTGTTGAGTCCTGGGAGCCTAAATTTTTGTCCAGTTTGCGCCAGTCGATGATGCGACTGGTCCTTTGGAGAGGGTTATGAGTAGTGCCTAGGCTGAGTAGAACTGGACGATGGTCCGAGTCCAACTCGTGTAGGACCTCAATGTTGCGAAGTTGGAGGGTAACGTTCTTAAGAAGCGTTATATCTAGGACGTCTGGGCTATGGTGTGGTTGTTCCCCTGGCGGGAATCTAGTTGGAGTGAGGGGAGCTATAATTTCAAACTGTAGTTTGTCAGTAAGTTTGTCTAGGCGGGTGCCATTCGTATTAACGCGAAGTGAGTTCCACCTAGGGTGTTTGCAATTGAAGTCCCCGGCCAGAATGACCGAGTCTCCCATGCTAAATAATGCCCTGAGGTCGGTTTCAAGGAGTGATTTCCCCGGGGGGAGATATACTGAAGCTACGATGATGGGCTGGTGTCCTGTCATTGCCACGTGACACACTGATGCTTCTATATTAGTAAGAGCCGGAGGATCTAATGGGGTGCAGTGCAGGGACCTCCTATGATAGATCAGAGTGCCGCCGAGTCTCGACGTCACTCTGTCGTTGCGTATGATATTGTAGTTCGCGATTTTTGGATCGCTTACGCTTGGTTTTAGAAAGGTCTCCTGGACTAGCATTATATCTACTTGGTGAACGGTTAGGAAAGCGCGCACGAGATCGGTTTGGGGTTTGAGGCCATTTGCGTTGTAATACGCTATGGCCAGAGAGCGGGGTTTTACCCTGCTGGTGAGGTGTTCCCTAATTGTGTTATCCATGTTATGGGGAGGCGAATGTGGATTTGGATTGCCACATGGCGTCCAAAAGGGGGAAGTGCTCGCAAGCTGCGATCATCATTGCTTGGGGTGAGGTTGCTGCTCTAAGCTTAGTCGCTAGGAGCTTAAGTTCTCCGAAATCTATGGCCTGCAAAAAGGCCCCGATAGTTTGGAAGTCCTCCGCGACCAGTGAATGCTGATTTTGGGGGACCAGGATTGCCTTAGGGGCGACGTGTATGAGTGGCCTTGGGGCTGCCGTGACTTTGGGGGCCTGAGGGACCAGAGGGGCCTGTTTTTGTGCCACCATCGAGGGAGGCTTAACCCACGCATTAGAAACTGGTGGGGCTGGTACCGGGAGGGTTTTGGTTGTAGGGGCAGAGGGAGTTTTCCCTGAAGTAGTGTTTTTTGGGGGAGGCGGGGGGGCCTTTTTGGCGGATTTCCTACGGGGGGCTCTGGGGCACCCTCTATAACTGGCTGGGTGGCCTTGGTTTTCACACAAGACGCAGCTAGGCGGATCGGCACAGTCCTTTGGACGTGGGCAATCGGATGTGGCGTGATCGCCTAGGCATTTCACGCATCGAGCACGTGCGAAACAGTTTATGGCGGAGTGGCCGTATAGTTGGCAGCGATGGCACTGCGAGGGACCTATACGGGTTCGAGGCGCCTCAATGGCTATGCCTGAGAGTAGGCAGATGGTTTTAATGGCGAAGATTTTCTTCGCCTCGACGGAGTGGGGCAGAATTACAAGGACCATGTCATATGGTTTCCTCTGTCGATTATACATACGGTATACCTCCTTAACGGGAAGGCCCTGAGATTTGAGGTCATTAATGATAACCTCGAGTTCGAGTTCTTTGGGTAGTCCCTTAATTACTACCCTTAGTACTTTTTCACTCTCCAGTGCGTAGGTGTGATACCCTATCGCCTGCGAGAAAAGGAATTTAGTGAGCCTCCTGTGGTCAGACTCAGAGGGAACCGTGACGCGGATGGCGTGGACAGAGGAGCGGGCTGAAATGAAGCCTATGTTTTGCGTGTGCATGACACGCGAAATGTAGTTCCACTTAGACTTATCCCTAATAAAAATCGGGGGTGGGATCTGTTTTTTGGGGCCATCTTGGCCAGAAGACTGAGATTCGGCAGTCTCTGCCTCTGGGATCGAGGGCTTTTTGTTAGGTGGTGGGGTAGCGGTGGCTTTCGCTTTCCGCTTTTTCCGTGTCTTTACGGGCTCGAAACCATCCGATTCCGAGTCCGCGGCATCCGAGCATGCCTGGAGGCTAGTTTCCGATTCGGAAAACTTAGCGTATTCCTCCTCCATCGGTGCTACCGGTGAAGAAGGAGCGGGGCTCGGAGATCTTTGGGGAGATTTTGGGCTCAACATGTTGATATTTTGTTGGGCAAGTTGCCGGTAATAGTCGTTAAGAGCGGTGGGGAAGCTAACCTTGAGGAAAGCTTCCAGGTCCGTAATTGGAGGACGTGCCATGATGGCACAGTGGGTTGGTTTGTTCCTCCCTGCCTAGGCAGGGAGGTGTGTGCCTAAGATGTGGCCCTAGCGACTCGATCTGGTGGATCGGGGTGTGTGCCTAGTACTAGGACTTACGTGTGGGCGGCGTGAAGGTTGAAAAACCCGCACTGACGAGCTGCTTGCTCTGGGCTGAGCCTCAGACGAGCAGACTACACTATTATAACAACGAAGACACAAACACTGCACTGCACACACTATACACTGCACCCCGGGGTACGGCGTAATTTGCACAACACAGCACTCGCGTTATACTTTACCGTGCCAGGTAGCACGGAAGGGTCGACCCACGCGGCGCGCAGGTAGACGATGACGCATCAAGCGCGTGCGGGCGCACAGGAATGCGGATGACGCACGGGCGTTATCTAGCGATGACTCACGGCGAGGACGGACGCGCAGGGACACGACCGTACGCGACGAGAGCCGGAGCGAGAGTTCTCTCGAACCGGTTGCATAGAGGGCTCGCCCTTTTATAGGTTTTGTACCTGCATTCTGAGGGTACACCTTACAATTTATATTACATAAAAATACCTTTACTTACTTTCTAGATGACATTTTTTCCATCTGTAAAGTGTTTTGTTACTTTACACACTTTTGAAGGTGGTAGAACCAGCGTAGTTCGACCAGGGAAGTACCACCGCCACACCTATTTCTAGCGTGAAGCGTTTTTTGCGTTTCGATAGAAGGGTGTGGTTGCCGGCACACTTTCACATGAGGCAACCGTCATAATCCTCGGGAGTAGCAACGCATCTGTGATTGACTTCAGATGGAACCCATGTTCTGTATGTAGTTGATTACAGATGTCCATGGGTAGCAGTAACCACTTACCATCAGGTGTACTGCATGCTCGTTTGCTACTTCAGTTAGATAAAAAAAAAAAAAACTAAAGCTCACGCGACTGCTAGTTTGTGATAAAGTTTAAAGGATTTTTTTTTTACTTAGTCCATTGCAGTAAAACCGCATTGTTTAAAAATATTTCACTTAAAATGTTACTTACGTAAAATCTAACGATATTTATTGAAATATAGATTAAAATACGATTCCATTTACACTTCAGATATTATACTTAAATGTAATGGAACAATTTTGCGGGGTTAAAGTTAAAAATTGTTCTTATCACGTGAGTCCAAACGTTATACGGGACTATTCCGTTGCCCTTTTTACTATAATGGAATAAAATTACTGCATCTACATATAAAGTACATACCGTGTACGGCAGATAGTATGTAAAACAGCACTCTTACGTTACATTTTAGATAGTATAAATCCTTTGTGTGTTGGAGGCACCTCTGTTACACCTGATTTTGCCTTATAACATAAGTATTTAGGTCGGCTGTGATTGAGTCTTGAAGGATGCGAGATGAGATATAGGTACCTGCTTATTATATATTAATTTACCGGTAACGCTGTAATTTACCTGGCATTCATAATAGATGGTCATACGCAGCAGCGATCACTTAACATAGATACACTCTTTAGCCACTTCTACGATTAATAATATTATTAACACAAATTGACATGATATGTGTGGTAAAACTCATTGCTTTCATTGCAAATGGCCGCCCTTTCTTATCACGGACATTTTATCTCCAAGTAAATTTTATAGTTATTTACCTTAACATGTGATCCGAAAATGTAGTATAAATAAGTACTAAACACCTTATCCTAATGGCCGTTTAATTAATCCTTAGGATCATAGAATAACTTCACTGTACTTCCTTGATTAGAACAGATTAAGATATTCTTTATCTGTCGTAATAAGCGACATAAAAGGGGGCTTCCGTGATTGCGGGCAGGCAAAAGTAAGGCAGGCGACCGAAATCCGTTATAAAGACTTGGCGGTAAAAATTCTACATAACCCGGCATTACTCCCATGGCGTCTTTTGAAGATTCCCCTTCGAACTATAATTAAAATATAGTAAGACGCGAATAGTGATAGCCTAATGGTCGAAACTTGCCCTCTCGATCGGGAGGTCCGAGGTTCAAACCCAGGCACGCACCACTGATTTATGTGCGTATTAGAAATTAATTATCAGTGCTTTTCGATGAAGGAAAACATCGTGAGGAAACCTACACACCCGAGAGTTCTTTAAAAAAAAAAAAGTTCTCGGAGGTGTGTGAAGTCCACCAATTCGCACTTGGCCAGCGCGGTGGACTATGGCCTAAACTCTCTCATTCTGAGAGAAGACCCGTGTCCAGCAGTGGGCCAATAATGGGTTGATGAGAAGACGCGAATCCAATACAGATTTCCTAATGTCTATACAGCGTAATTTAACAGCCGGATTCATTCTTGTATCCTTCAACAAAAAACAAGTAATTCTGCCGCTAGCTACGCTGAGTTTCGTGTTAAAATGTTCGAAAGATAGGAAAGCGTAATTCTACAGGTTAATTAAGAGCACTCCTTGAGTTTGAATGAGCTGTAAAAACTGCACTCTGCTCCAAATTGGATTACGGCGCCGTGACTGCCGCAGGGCGATAATTGAATAGGTATGCATTCGTGCTCACCTCTCTAGTACCTTGTTCTACATATTTTGATATTTTAAAATACATTGGCAATTATTTTTGAGAAACAGTGCTAAAGAAGCAACTTTTTATAGACCTCTTTTTAGAGACAACGCTTTTGATTCGGCTCCAAAGGCGCAATTGTTACACCTATTTATGATTAATGACCTGATAAGCAGCAGTGTTAACAGTTTAAGTTAAGCGATGACATTTTCTAATTTGATTTATTTATTTATTTATTTATTTATTTATTTATTTATTTAAAAGCAATCGCTTGTTGTGCTTACAGCAAAGCCAATGCGCACTACAAGCTAATATGATTAACAACAAATATATTTTGTAAGAGTAAAAACAATATAAAATTAGGCAAAACTGTGTACAATTCTGACAGAACTGCAAAAATCTTTAAATAACATATGGAAAACATCGATATCCGGTTCCTGAGCAATCGAAATGTTGAGCAATCGTATAGCTCGAGTCGTGGGGGCATGCCGCGCCGTGAGCGTGCGCGCCGGCGGCGCCGCGAACACGGCCCGCGGGCGCCGTTGAGCCAACCGTTCCGGGACAAACAGCGAGAGGCGAGACAAAGTGGTGGGATTATCAATTGTATTGTTTAAAAGTTGGTAATAATGTATCAATAAGGCAATCTTACGTCTAAAAGCCAATGTTTCGATACCAACCATACCTGCCACAAATAATGATGGATACATAAATGGATAGTAGCCATACGTTTTCTTATATAGGTAACGACCAAATTTCTTCTGTATTTTCTCAAGCATGAGTGTATATTTAAATTCATGGGGATCAAAAATTATTGAATTATATTCTAATTGACTTCGCACGAATGCGTTGTAAAGAGTAATTATTGTATTTCTTTCGCAAAACCGTGTACTTTGTCGTATAACAAAACCGAGGGATTTATATGATCGGTTACATAACTCGGAGATGTGTGTATTAAATGTCAATTCAGCGTCCAGACACAGACCCAAATCACGTACGTGCTTAACGCGTGTTAGGGAGTTCCCGCTAATGTTATAATTGTAAGAAATCGGTGAACGGGATCGAGTAAAAGTAATAACTTTACATTTACATACATTAAACTCTAACTGATTTCGCTCACTCCATCTCACAACTTCATCGATATCTCTTTGCAACGACTCGCAGTCGACTACAGTTTCAACACCCAAGAAAAGCTTCAGATCGTCAGCGAACATCAAGCACTTCGCTGATCTGACGACATTCGGCAAGTCATTTAACATTATCAAAAATAGGGTCGGTCCAAGCGTGCTACCCTGACTGACACCAGAGCGCGTTACGTATGGATCAGATCGGAATCCAGAGAGTTGTACATATTGCATTCGGTCTGCAAAATAGCTCGCAAATAAATTTAACAATTTTGGAGTAAAACCTATGGCCGAAATTTTTTTTAACAGCAAGTCATTACTGACGCGATCAAAAGCCTTTTTAAAATCAAAATAAGCAGTATCCACCTGCTTTTTAAAGTCCATCTCTGTAACTGCATAATCTACGAAATTGATGTGATTTGTAACAGTAGATCTACCAGCCCTAAATCCATGCTGTACATCACTAAGCTGGGTGTTAATTTTGCTCGTGATATGCCTATTTAATATATACTCAAAGACTTTGCCGAATGCGGACAGGACAGCTATAGGCCTATAATTGTCAACCATCGACCGAGAGCCCTGCTTATGTATCGGAGTGACACGAGAAACTTTCCATTGGGATGGATATGTAGCTGTAGCCAGGGCTAAATTTAAAATGTATAACAACGGTTGCTCAAAGATATTAAGGCAGTCTTTTACTAAGAAGGGAGGTACACCATCAGGTCCTCTCGAAGAATGTGTCTTTAAACGCCGCACCGCATGCAACCAATCACAAGAATTAATAATATCTATTGCAATGCGGGACGAGCACAGAGAGCTGGTCGCCTCTCGCTCGGCATCCGCGGTAGATAATAATGGATTTTCTGATAGAAAAACTGACTGAAAATAATTAGCAAAAGCATTAGCGGCATCCCTGCCGTAAACAACATCACCGTTATATAGATATTCCAAATTAGAACGTCGTGTAGACTTTTGGTCACTTATAAATTTCCAAAAACTTCTCGGATTCTGATTAATATTAATCTCTATTTGCTTTATATAGTAATTATAAGCTACTTTGATTAGTTCCTTAACTCGTTGTCGGTAATATTTAAACATTTCTTTATTAAAATCCAACTGCCGTTCTTTAAATTTCTTAAGATGAAAGTATTTGCTCTTTATATTATTAATTATTTCTGACGTAAACCAAATAGGATAATCGTAGCGTAACTGAAGGTTAGGTCTATACTTTTTCAAAGGGACACAACTATTAAAACATTTATATAGCGTGTTATAGAATTCTGCGAGGGCTAAGTTAACATCCCTGCATGCATATATCTCATCCCATTTTGTAGCAGAAATGGTTGCATATAACAAATGAAAATTGGCTTTACGAAAATTCCACTTACGATAATCACTATCGCGGTCCGGCGAACAGGCGCTGGGCACCGTGTCCACACGCCGCGCGGAACGCTCAAATGAAATGCTCACAGCTAGGGGAGGATGGTAAGGATCTGCAGCTACAATGGGATCTATGTCACCACTTATCTCGATCGACTCTTCGCTCAGATTGCTCAGCACCAGATCTAACATAGTACCATAAGCATTATTAATTTTGTTATGTTGCTTTAATTTACAATAACTAAGCATACAGTTAAATTGCATAATTACTTGTTGACTACATGAATTCAGATTAAAATCACCTAAAACTAATACTTCTAAGTTTGGATATTTCATAACTATATTTTCAATTATTGTAAAAACATCATAATATTTATGCTCGTTAGAACTTGGTGGTATATACACAACACAACATAAGATTTTTTTATACTTAAGGGTAATTAAAGCAACAACAAGTTCTATGTAACTCGAATATCCATCAATATCTACCACTTGCTGGATTGTATAGGTATCCCGGACTGCAAGAAGCACACCGCCCCAACCAGTATCGCCTTCACGGTCACGGCGCACCACGGAATAACCGGGAGGAAATATTTCCGAATCAGAAACGCCACTTATTAAGAACGTCTCCGTGAAGGCATAAATATCTGCCGCATCCGCTAATATAGATTTTTTGCAATAATCTATCTTAGAACGTAGACCTCTAACGTTTTGATAGGTAATGATATATGTGTCGCATCTATATTTTTTGTTCGATTTGCTGTGACTTGCGAAATCCACTATGCCACAGCTTAATGCAAACATCCTTAGCCCAGTACTCAGGAGACAGATATTTATCTACATGTTTAGTAGGCACAGTTAGTTTGAAAGATGCGTAATCACCGCGTGACTTTAAAGATTCAGCGGAGCAATCATCGCCCGGGCAGATAGTAGCGAGGTGTCCCATCACTTGTTCAGCTGTAGTACCAACTTGCAAATAATATAGATGTAAGTACGATTTTCGCTCAGCCGCTGATAAAAAACTTGTAGTCGAACCCGGAACCGCTGTACCTCGAATAACGTTGGAAGGAGCCGCACGACGTGAGCGCCTTGATTTAACTTCGACCCATTCGCTATCGGAGTTTTTATACACTTGTTGCGCGTGAGTTGTTGACGCCGCGCAAACAAATCCCTGTTCGGACGTAAACAACTTGGTCGGAGTAGGAGGTGCGCTATGGCTCGATGACGTTCGTTGATGTGCGGTAAAGTAATGAATATCTGAATTATTCCAACTTAGTTCTTAGGAGTAACACAGTATTATGTGGTCAACCTCAGGAAAGTCTCTAAAATTATATGGGATTGATTTCAAGTGTCCTTTGAAATAAGTAGATGCTTACCATTTAGTAGAGTAAATACCTACTTGTTTGCTACTTCTGTATAAGAGAAAAAAAAACGTAGGATATGTTTAAATAATGATACAATTATGTGGAATAATTATAAATTAAATACACCACATAAAATTATGTGACATTTTTGTTCTAATTCGTTTATTATGCATGTGTTTGTGTCCAATGCAAGGTAGTGTGTATAATGTCTTTTAAGTCGATTTCATGTACGTGTATGTATTATGCATAAAATTATTTGAAAAAAAATAGATTTGCATAATCCTTCTCTACATCAATAACTATACCCGTGCGTAATTTCATACTCCTCCGTCTGCGGCAAGTATCTTAAAAACGGATCACAAGTTTTTGCTTCACGTATTATTATAAAGATTAATACTAAAATGTGGTACAAAAAGTAACGTTATATAACCAAATCATCATACGAATAAATTTATGCATCTTCGGCTTGTATTAAAAGGATTTATTTATTTAAAACCTAGTAGGTACTGTATAAGTTTTTGCTAGCGCATCTATCTCTGACGCATGTCACGGTTACTTGACTTTAACTGAAAATCCTTATAAAACAACTAGTTACATAACAAACGTAACGTAATCATTCCCTAATATTATGCCTCTAAATAAATGTAACCATAACTTCCTTATACGGTCGCAGTCATAAAGGTAGCGTTCAGGTAAACCCAACATTAATTTAGGCTAAGAAAAATTACATATATGAATATTTGCAAATATTATTATGATATTCATACCAATAGGGAGCAGTATTGTCCCAAAATCTTTAAGCCTGGTCCGTCCTTTACTTGGTATGAGAAGGTTATATTACATACATATTAAACACAACAATTACATTCAACCTGTGGAGGCCGCTTGCTTGTAATTAGTGCGGAGTTACCTACACCTCTGAAATTATAATTACAATTGTAATTACGCGGCCATTAGGGAAAGGTGTTAAGTACTTACTTGATACTACATCTTCGGTTCTCATGCGAAGGCAAATAGTCAATAAAATTTACCTGCAGATAAAATTGGTGCGATAAGAAAGGGCGGCTACTTAGAATGAAAGCAATCTCCGAAACCGCGTAGGCAAATATATTTTGAATTTTAGCACCCCGCGAAGTTTCGCCGAAAAACTATGTAAATTTGAGAATACGGTCGATTTCACAGAGATAGCCATAATTAAGCCCTGAGCTGAATAAATATTCCACCCACAATATTATTATCGTAGCGAGATTACTACCTCTATTTAAATTGCGAGTTACAGGAACAACTTTACACAAATGTTAGTTTCAATTTTAGTAATAAACGTACCTGCAGAACGTTAATGTTTTATTTGTATTTAAAACTTATTCAGAACCATTTCATATGTATCATACTATGTTCATTTATGAGTCAAATTTGTATTATTTCTTTAAAGAAAATGTTTTCTGAGAAAAATACAAAAAACGAAATAACGTTAGATACTAGGAGATTCAATAGAAAGGTTTTTATGTATACTACATGCATTATGATAGATAGAGTGTTTCAAGAAGAAGGTTTTATGTATAATACATGTTTAATATAGTGGAAAAACACTGATAAATATTATTTTTGACTTTAAGGCGGTACGTAGTTCGCCGGGTCAGCTAGTATTGAATAAAAAGAAGATTGAATTAAAATTACGCAGTTGGAAGCTACGCTGTAATGATAATTATGTTTTTAAATACGGGTATTACATTCAATGTGACCCACATTACCACATCTGTGGCCGAGTGATAAGGGGTGTTTTAAACTTGGTTTTGCAAATGCTTTTAGGAACGTACATACTATTGAATTTGAATGAGTTTTAATATAAAAAAAAAATGATATAGGAGAACATGTGCATGATCATAATGAACTTATACGTTTCAGACTTATATCATGTTTTATATCATATATACAAAAATACAAAAAACTCTGTGTTGCATGCCTAATTTGAACCCAAATAGCCGGCGTGGGAGTTTATACACAAGTAAAGTATAATTGCAAAAAAATATTACTTTCCTTACGTAACAGTAACCGATAATTAATGATGTTCTCATATTAAAACACGTTACAGATGATATAAAATTATAAATTCACAATGCTATATAAATTTTATTTGCGACATTGTATTTCATAGTGTGCATCAGTGTACATTAGCTCATGTTATTGCAGACCAGATGACAGTTACCCCGTGTATAAAGTCCGATATTTCCGAATTCCGTACCGAATGTACAGGTATGTCCAACCGAAGTGCATAATTCACGTTTGGGGATTACACGACGTAATGAATATGCCGAGATTCTACTCGCATATCGGTCTTTTGGTGCTGTAATTTAGAAGTAGCATACGCGCCCGCTCATATTACGAGTCGTCGTCAACCCATTATTGTCCCACTGCAGGGCACGGGTCTTCTCTCAGAATGAGAGAGTTTAGGCCATAGTCCACCGCGCTGGCCAAGTGCGGATTGGTGGACTTCACACACCTCCGAGAACTTTTTTTATTTTTTTATAAAGAACTCTCGGGTATGTAGGTTTCCTTACGATGTTTTCCTTCACCGAAAAGCAGTGATAATTAATATATAATACGCACATAAATCAGTGGTGCGTGCCTGGGTTTGAACCTCGGACCTCCCGATCGAGAAGGCAAGTTTCAACCATTAGGCTATCACTGCTCACGAGTACATACTCGTAATTTGAACGGGTTCGTGGTCGGATGAAGTCATAAAACTAGGAATTATTATAAAAAAAAAACCAACTGCTGTTACTAAAATTCGCAGTCGAGTACTTTGTTTTTAAATAATTTATTTAATTTAAGCCTTACATATCATTTGGTACCCATATTGCTACGATAGTAAAAAAATCCTGCTCTTCCATCCCCTTTTTCGATATAGCCCATGTTACTCTGGAAAGTAAATGAATGCCATAGATGTATGTAACATACCTCTTCTGACGCAATCGCATGGTTAATATATTTTTTAAAACCAAGTATATATACTTGGTACATAAAATTAACAACACAAATATTTAAAATCTTTAGTACAAAATTCAATATTAAAAAAAAAACAAGATATTACATACCAGGTACACCATCAAATAAAAATAATATGTTTTCTTAATTGGTGTTTGGCTCTTGTGTAAAGTTCCATTTTCGAGATACAGCAATAATATAAATGAACAACGATGCGATATGAGCACCCATAAATCAAAATTGAAAAGCTATATACGTACAGGTTTTTGTTTCACCGAATTGACCGGTCCTAAACCGTTTGCCCCTTTGATCTCCTTCTAAAACCTCTATTCTGCACTGCCATACGTGTAAAAAAGTGTGAAATTCGTTTATCGTCTGCTAAACTTTTCCTCGTTTCTGCAACACTTCGTACCTAAATTGCACTTAATAATGTAAATATAGGGTACATACTCACAAATATTTCTTTTTTAAAATTAATTAAATTATTATTTAATAATTAATCGAAAGCATGCAAAGTAATATAAGAAATTCTTATAAAGCCTTCTCCGACATTTCCTAGGATGCCATGCATATAAATAAGGACAACGATGTAATTGTAATATTCTATACAAAAAAATATTATTAATACAAAAGTTTAAAGAACCTTTTTGTTCATAATTTATAATTGGAATTTGGCTTAGAAGCAAGTAACTCATTTTTAGAGAAGACTCAATTTCAGTAGAACAGATATGACTACTTCACCCATTCATGACCACTTTATTGAATAAGTTTAACATATTGAAACTTCTTTAATTTAATACCAGAATGATTAAGAAAATATGTGTATATTTTTTGTTATTTATGTATGTATTTATTTAGTTTATTGTATATGTTTGTATTTTACAATTTACAGCGGCCACAAATTCTCTGAACTATGGTTAACTTGCAAAGAAAACCATCAGGTACGAAGTTTTCCCTATTGCATTTTCTATATTATAGATACTTGCAATTAAAATTAGAACCATGCTTTCAGATTATTATTATCGCGGAAGATAGAATTCGAAAATAATTCAAAAACCGCATATCGTGAGTACCCGTTATGTGCTAAAAAATAGAACTATTTTATCTAGTTCATTGTTATTCCGTAAAAGACAAATATCTACATAAAATAGCATATATTTAACTAATATCGACGGTATCCATTAGAGACACTCCATGGACATAACCTAATATTCCGTTTGCTTTCACACAGAGTCCGGCAGTCCTTTTATTTACGTGAAGCGATTTGGAAGATATTGAAGATCGGAAGCCAGGAAAGCTTTTAGTAATGTATTCACGTACTTAGTGCTACGTTATTTGATGCATAGGCAAGTATTTTCAGTACTTTGCATTTTTATGATACTGGGTAATTTCTGTTTATATTGATAGATAGGTTAAGTGAATTACAAAATAGATTAGGCTTATTGCAATACTTACTATATGCTCTCCTACACTTATGTGAAGATTTTAGTCTAGTGTCTCTTCATTTAGTATTAAGCAAAGATATATTTCTTTCCTTAAATATTTAATATCTATCCCGTCACAAGAACTGAACTTCGATACGTAATCAATGACGAGTATTTTACAATTACACCTAAACACTTTCTTAATTTTTTACCGCATTTCACCGCCTATTTCTTTTCAAGAAGCAGCGTACAAATAACCTTTATCATAAAAGTTGATATTACAAGAAATTGTAAGGTTGGCTTAACCTTTTCACCAAAATAATTAATACATCTCCAGTGAAGGAAATTCCTTGGCAGGGAGCTCGTAAAATTGCCTGACGACTGGGGTACCTACTGAAATATTGTGCAAACTTTTAAAAACACCTGAAAGATTCAAAAGGGACATTCATGGATATAAATTATTCAAGGAATATTTTGCCGGAATGTCTTTTAAGGTACGCTGAATAATTCCATGCGGCTTATAAGATGTATAATATACACAAGTTCGTAGACAACGTGGTTCATAATTTGAATTTCGGGTTCTTGCTGGAAGATCGAGGTTCGATTCACGTAATTCAAATTTTGGATTCCATTTGTGTGTTAACGTAAAGTAAATTAAATCTTGTTTTAAAGATGAAGATTGAAATTCTAAGAAAACCTACATTTTTGAGTGTTACATAAAAAGTAACCTCTAGGGTAAATTAATATCATCCCTGTAGTTCCGGGATCAGAACAGGGCTACGGTATCCCTGCTTGTCGTAAGAGGCGACTAAAAGGGGCTTCCGGGGTTGCGGGCGGCTTAAGTGGGAGCTTGAACTGTCCAGCCAGGCGATCCCGGGAAGGATGGCGGTATGTGTGGTCGCATATCGTCGTAAAGACTAGATGGAGTGGTGGGCACAGCCGCCCATATGAGAGGAGCCCGAGGGGCAACGCGCTCAGAGGATTCCGGCTGCAGTCCTTTGGAGATCCCGGAGTCCTCTTTGTAGCGCCGAGGACGGCCACTGGGAGGGTTTTAGTGCGGTAAAAATCCCACATAACCCTGCGTCGCTCCACGGCGTCGGGTACCTTTTGAAGGTATCCCCCTCGAAAAAAAAATGGCTAAATAATGTACTATGCCTTAAATTTCTCTGAATTTCAGAGGAGACCGGCGACACCCAGCGTATTGCTGGGTGTCGCCGGTCATTGCAATGATTGCGATTACAGCCAATATACATCTATGATCGACAACTTCTGATCAAATGTTTGTTAGTTATAGACGTAGGTAGCATAAACATGTTAGGCAGCTGTAGTCACATAAGTATATATAAAGAAATAGGAATTAGGAACCTTTCATAATTAGCGTGACTACCCTATTCTATATTGAGAACAAATGTTCATCTGGGTAGAGTCTGACAGGCCATCGCGCTCAGTTAAGACAAACTGAGTTAAGTTTTAGTTGATAAAAATGTCACATAACACAGCGTTATTTTCAAGGCGTCGGCTGTATCTTTTGAAGATTTTGTTCTCGTCAAGATATAAAAGGTGTGAATAATAATTTATTTTCAAAACATCTTGTGAACACAGGAAAGTAAAGTGTAGTAAACATTTATAAAGTTCGACTCTTTAACATACGTTTCAGTTCTTTTAATTTATTAAAAGAACTGAAATATGTGTTTCTATTATAACTATTTTGATATGAACATGATTTATCATGTTCATATCAAAATAGTAATGTTTAAATGTAAATCACAATTCATCAAACTTGCATAATTATATTACCCAGTTAGGATTCAAATAAGGTTATACGAGCTGAATAATTTATCGTAACTGAATATTGTTTGCCTGAAAGTGACAGTTATGTACGTTACGGAATACAATAGCAACCAATAGAAATGGAAATTTAATTTAAACCTAACCAACCAACTGCCATCGACCGTCTGTCAACGTAGTGATAATATATATCGTATAGAATGGACTTGGTTGCAATCTACGACTTTGGTTAAATAACTTTTTTTTTATCTGATTCAAGTAGCAAACGAGCATGCAGTCCACCTGATGGTAAGTGGTTACTGCCGCTCATGGCAAATGTCCATAAGCAACTTCAAATAGAAAATGGGTTCTATCTGAAGCCAATCATTGATTCGTTGCTACTCCCGAGGACTATGATGTTTGCCTCATATAAAAGTGTGCCGGCAACCACACCCTTCCATCGAAACGCAAGAACTGCTTCACGCTAGAAATAGGTGTTGCGGTGGTACCTCCTCGGTCGAACTACGCTGGTTCTACTACCTTCAAATTGGCCATAATCGCTAACCGCTATCGTTATTACATAGATTTAATCATTTAAGGCAACCCGTGAGCCGAGCGGTTATCATACCGATGTGACAAGGAGTGAGTTCCGGTTTAATACTCAGCCAAACAGAAATCTGAATGATGAATTTCGATTTCTGATGTGGGTCTGGGTGTTTTATGTGTCCATGGCAACCATGATAACGAAACTCCTAATGGATATGCATGAAAAATATGTTATTGTTCTTATTTACAATTTTTTACAACATTAGACTACTCAACTATACAATGCGTGGTGTTTTTGAATAGCGCCACTCCCGCTCCGCGTATCCCTGTATTATATCGACACCCACTGCGGCCACTAACAAGCATGCCAAGTGTAGTGTATATGAGATCTTGGATTTGAACACGTGGAGTTTAATTAATTTTAATTTTTTTTCTTTAAAGATAACATAAATCTTGATAAATTCGAACAACAAACATTAACGTAATGAACAAGGCATACGTCTTGTTCATGTTGTCCTAAGTACAACTTGAAGTGTAATAAAATATTGCAGTTTTAAAAGAAATATACTGCAAAAACTCCTGTAAAGCCTCAAAAAAAGTCGATGGTATAATATATAAAAGGTTCAGAATGTGAAAAGAAGTGGAATGGTGTAGCGCATTAGATAAGAAGGCGTAAGCTTCACGCTTGAACCAGCTTACTGATGTTCGATCGTAGCGCATGTTCAAGTAGAGTTCTGACTTCCTTTGATGCGTTTTAAAGCCGACACCGTAGTTTTAGCTTCTGGAAACCTTACTGATAATACGTTGAGCAAAAGATCTATTTGGGCTTGATGTTTCTATGGTGTATAATGGTTGTGATTTGAGCCCGATACTGGGCAGTATCGGTTTCGTATCAAAGATTGGACACCAACAGTTCCACGAATTAAGTGCAATGCACATTGTCAGCAATCGCATTCGCTTGGCTCGTGGGAAGGCTGTGTTACTAGCCTGCTCCCCACCCCTGAAGCGCATGTAATTGTATCTTGGGTGGCTGAATAAATAATAATTAATGTGAAATATCTTTAATTTGAATTCCATACAATCAAAAAACTTTAAATACATACAGTGGCCTATAAAGCCAAGGATTGGTGGCGAAATACTTGAAAGTTGGTAGAACTATGTGGTGGTTCAAGGGGGAACTATGATCGTCACACCTATTTGAGCAAGAAACAGTTTTCATATTTCTCAATCGATTCTTCATGTTTTAAAAAGAGAAAACCTTAATATTATAAAAGAGTATCTTAGTATTATAAGTCTTTGACAAGTCTTTTTAGCCTAAGGACTTGCGTCTGACTCGTTTAAACCCTTCTAACTACTTAAAAGACCTTTTTCATAATTTATACTAAATTCTAAAAGTTATTATTATTTTGGCATCATCATCAAGTGATATCAGTCTTAACTGGCACTTCTTTCCATATAAGCAACTTATAATAAATAATTAAGCCCAATAGACAACATTAACGTGCTGCAAAGCGTTATAATTTCAACAACTGTCAGCTGATGTGCAAACAATAGTTTAACGGATGGATCAAAATAAATAAAATGTTTCATAAAGATAAAAAAAATGTTTGTCATACACATTAAAAATTTCAAACGAAACCTTATCACATTAGCGTTTCTCCAGCTCAGGTGTTTGGCAAACTAAGCACAAAGAAAATCCCATAGAAATAGTTAAAAAAGCCCAAAATAATAATATTTGAATTACCATGTTTATGAAAATTCTTAATTAAATTTATCCGCGACTGAATACACAATATTGCTTTTTACATTTTCCTCATCATTATTTTCTACTAGCAACACTTTTACATGATCTTATGCAACCACAATACTAGCTTAAAGCACGACTCGAGAGAAATAAGCGCTCATTCGCCTGCACTCGGGAATTTATAAAAAGAAATGACCTACTGTAAGTAACTACTGTAACTAAGGAATAAGACTGAATTTAAACGAAGTATTCAAGAGAAAATATAAAATTAAAACGGGGCACGTAGTAGCTATGCATTATGTTGCATCCTGGAAGGTAAGTCGTAGAGATTTAGTTGAGTCGTATTTTTTTAATAACTTTATTATAATTATGCTTTTTCGCTAAATTATATTTATCGTCATTCATTTTAAATAAACAACTTCCTAGAAGCATAAACAGTAAAGATAAATCTTTAACAATATGCATTAAAGGATATTGAAATCAGATTCATATATTTCTTAATGATGTTTATTTTAATTTACAGACAAGGCATTTAATTTTTTTTTATGATAATAATAAATACTATAATATATATACACAATAATTATTTTAAATCATTACTAGGCATTAGTTAGCTGGGTGCTAGATATTAACTGTAGTTTCAAACACAATGTCCGAAAGTGCATGCGTTTGAATTACGTACACAACTCCATGTGTTAACCAAGCGTAATAGGCAGCTTCGGTAATATGAACGTGAGAATTTGTAGGCTATAGTCTGATTTAGCTTATTACTAGTAGTTTTGAATAAACCGACGTTAATAAAATAAAATACGGTATTATTATACTCGAGAAATAGAGTCCAAAGATTTGACACTTGTGAGGTTATCTGTGGTTCCTTTTCAGATTAACCTAGCTTTAAGTGTAAGATAGCGAAAAATGGTCATGACAAAATCCATTTTACAAAACTTAAAAAGGTACGATTTTATTATTATTCAACAAAAAGTATAAAAACGAGGAAAGAAAATATACAAACACTTATTTTTGTTAGTGTAAGCCAACTTATAGATCATACATTTGTATATTGAAAAACTATGTATTATTATGAAAATACCTGATGTATTACCAAAAAATAAACTACCAGATACTAAACTTTATTGCGTATTTAATACAACAAACGTAATTATGGCAAAATATCATAAAATGTAGTAAAAAATTAAACACACAATCCAGCTCACAATGTTATAATAAAGCAGAACATTTTGCGTAATTAATAAGTATACTTAGATTGAAAGACTTAAATCAAGTGAAGAGACGCGTAAACGAAGCAATAAAGCTTAACGTTACGGCGTCTGCTT
This sequence comes from Spicauda simplicius, assembly GCA_949699795.1. NCBI lineage: Eukaryota > Metazoa > Arthropoda > Insecta > Lepidoptera > Hesperiidae > Spicauda > Spicauda simplicius. The sequence goes on from OX453062.1 coordinate 9,193,793, forward strand.
ACGTGAACCTGCTTGAATAAAATAATATAATTACACAACCCTCGGGAAAGCTGTGAAGCACTTATACGATACTACATCTCCGGATCGTATGCGAAGGTAAATAGTCAATTTTTCCTGAGAGGTAAAATTGTGATGCCGAGATAAGGAGGGCGGCCACTTATTTTGAATGAGAGCAATTCTGGAACTCGCGAAGGCAAATTGTTTAGAATTATAACACCTCGCGAAGTTTGGGCGAAAAACGATGAAAATTCGGAAATATGCTGGGCACGAAAATAGCCGATTTGAGCCCCAACTGAATAAACATTCGACCCACGATGTTATTATCGTAACGAGATTATGATGCTATTTTCCATTATTTCACAAGCAGAGTTCTTCACCTGGATTTTCAGGTTTAAATTAGCTTGATGTTAATAAAATATTATGATTAATGCTGACCAGAATTCTCTGCGATTTATTTTAAATCCGGAATCAACTTTTGAACCTTTGCTAAAGAATATTGTTAGTGAGCGTGTAATTATTCCATTTAAGCGTAAAATTTGAAGAACTTGTACTAAATTCGCAGAAATTTAATACAAGTTGTTGAAGCTGCAGATTAAACACACAACAGATTTATTACAGAAACTATTTTACTATGCATTCGATTCCAGCTGAAATTTCAAACCATAACTTCTATTATAAGACAGATATAAACATGACGGTAATAATGCCGCATTTACGAGGCCAAATCCTTCAAGCTATCATTATAAAAATGTAGCGCGAATTAAATATGATTATTTTATTTTTCCACATAGTGTAGAGTAGTGTTTTTTCCTTAAGTTATGTTCAACGAATGAGATCCTCATATTTCAGGTATAGATCAAAATTACTGGGAATTCAGTCCGAAGACTATAGTAGATAAGCAACGGTTTCAAACCCACTATCTCAGATTGCCTTTAGCGCAACAAAAGGTATTGGGCAAAACAAGACGTTAAATGAGAGATTCTACGGCGCGCGACGTTATTCTTTAATTGTTGCATTAACTAATGAAATAACATTTGCATGGTAGAATCCAGCGTCCGCCATATTATGTCCATCAGAACATAATTAATGAAAATTGATGTAATTTCACTATCTTAGAACACAGACTATCACTTTACCTGCGGAAGGAGCAACTCGACATTACTTGATGGGTGAAAAAATGGTAGTTTCCAAGACAAGAGTGGTTTCTGAATTTCAGGAACAAAATGGTAGACCAACGCGATAACAAAACTGATTCGAATCTCGCTATAAATTTTCAAGATTTCACTTAGAAATGATCAGAGGATACTTTTTGATTTTTGTCAGTTAACTTACATTGTAACTATCTTAAGGACAATTACCTAAATTCTAATGGAACAATTAAAATGAATTGAATACAAAAATGAAGACTTAAGAGTCTCAGCTAAGTAAAGATCCAGTCTTATGCTAATTGTCTTTTATCTATCTTCCAGGATCAATTTCTCAATCTTTTAAATACTTCCTTATCGAAGTATCTGTACGAGTTCCTTAACGATCTAAAAGGTTTCCGAAACCTATCTTATATTTCACCAGCTGATTGGTTATAATAGTTATACATATAAATATACGCCTAAAGTAAAACTTTATATTCTAAGTATATATCGAAGTCCAGCAGTAGTATAGTAATGCGTTGATGACAGTGGTAATACATGGCTTCGAAACACATCAGGATCCGAGCGCACGAATACAGTACAATGGAACATCGGTAAACTGGTTCAAGCGGAAAGCTTATATGCTTATGCACTGCGCTGCTCAATTTCCTTTCCAGTTCACAACCGTTGACTAAGATATATCCTACTTGACTCAACTTAAGCCGTCGCTTTGAAAGATAGACAAACAACCCGTTTGGCTATGTAAAAGTATGGCCCCAGCAATGGCTGCCATACCAAGCGTCTCGGATTAAAATTGTAGAAAACTTACAAGTAAGTTATAATATTTGTATTCTGTTTATACTTTGCATTACTAGATTACATAATTGAAAATATAACAAGTTTTTTACTAATTCATATCACTGTACTCATATCACGTGTATTCCCGCCTACACTAGCTTGTGATATCTAATTTATACCTTAATTCATTTTATTATTTCATTCCTTGTTTAATGCTTTCTAGTTTATTTTTCTTTACTATTCGCTTTTATTGTTTTAAAAATATATTATTTATAGTTTTTTTTTTTTCAATTTCAATACACCTATAGATTTTGTGTACCATATATTTTTTATAAAATTTACATGCTTTAATAATAAAATAATAAAACCTAAAGATAAAGAATAATAAAACCTACACACATACAGTTTCTTTCAAAACCATTGTATTATTTTCCCGTAAAATTTTCTTTGTTATATAATTTCTTTAGCCCTTCAAATTGGCAATACGTGTTCGCACTAAAAGTCAATATGTCCCATTTCTTGCACCGTTAAAGTTCAATTAACTTGTCCTATGGCGCGTGAAATGAAATATAAAAATGGAACCATCGGTGGAAGTCGTAAAATCTACAACAATAAGTATTTTATGATTCAGTGTCCATTATAACCAGGTTATAGGTTCTTAGGAAACTAATTTGTATTAATTCCCCAATAAAAGTTATATCTGGCGCCTTTATCGATGCATACAAAAAAATAATCTAATACTAGGTTTCCGCGGCTTCATTCGTTTTTAAAACGTCTATGGTAGACGTCATAAAAACGGTAATGAGTAATGTATGTGTTAATTTAGATGATTTTAAAGGTGGTAGACCAGTGTAGTTTGACCGGGAAGGTACCACTGCCACACCCATCTTTAACGTGAAGCATTCCTTGCGTTTCGTTGGAAGGGTGTGATTGCCAGCACACTTTTATATGAGGCGACTATCCTAGTCCTCGGGTGTAGCAACGCATCTGTGATTGAATTCAGATAGAACATATGTTCTATATGAAGTTGCTAACAGATATCAATGGGCGGCGGAGACCACTTACCATCAGGTAGACTACATGCTCGTTTGCTACTTAATTATTATAAAAAAGACCAAAAACTATACGTATGTCAACTGTCAGCGATATCTTACCGGTAGTTTCTGCATGAAAGAAGAACAAAGACACATACATCGTCAAACTTGCATCTTCATAACATTAATAAAATAATTTCAGGATTCTACACTTGTTTTGCACTATTAAACTAATTTTACACCATTACATCTACAGTCTTCCTCAGTAGAGTGCATGGGAAACTTTAAAGATAATAAATACAACCCTACACCAAAATATAAAATTATTAATTTTCCTTAATGCTTCACAAATATTGGTCACAAATATTCTTACATTATTTAGCCTCTGTTGTCCTTATCTAATAATTTTATATTCTAAAACCATGCCAACTCGACAAACGATGATGCCAACAACAAGTTGTAATAAAGAAGAGGAGAAAGGAATTATTTTTAAAGTAACACTAATCACAAACCTCAAGGGAAGAAAGAACTCGGTGTATCCTAATTGGTAACTTTCTATTCAATGCTTGTTTCCAAGTTGAAGCAATTGTGGGCTTCTTTATTTCTATAAAAATATATTAGCACTTTTTTACAAATCATTTTTTTATATTTTGTTTATATAACAATACTACTTGACCCGGCGACCTTCGTTCCCCCTAAAAGTCAAAAATCCAAAAATATCAGTGTTTCTTCACTATGTTATACATGTATTATACACAAAAACCTTCCTCTTAAATCACTCTCTCTATTATAAAAAACTGCATTAAATTCTGTAGTATAGTTTTAAAGATCTAAGCATACATAAGCATAGACAGCCCGGAGCGACTTTGTTTTATATCATGTATGTATGTGATATTTGTCTATACGTTTATTTATACATGTTATAACATACGTGTTATAACATACGTGTTATAACATGCATTATACGTTTTGCAAACATTAATTTGGTAACCCAATAAAAATTCTTAAATCAATTAAGCCGTAACAAAGCAATAAAATGAGCGATCTAACTTTATTCATTGGAAAACAAGTAAATTACCGTGTATTAAAATTACCGGGGTTATAAAGATTACATTGTCATAATAGGCTTTAAGCAAACGTCCAAGTTGCCAAACTGAACGCTTCCCGCTCGACCTTTACGCTTCAGAACAAAGTTAATACATAAATTACCAAGATTGTTTACTCAATACAATATAAAAACTTTGAATCAAGTGTCGCAAGTTATTAGGAGTATCTGTCACAATTAAAAAGTTTCTCACCTTAATGCGATACTTAATTAATGGGTTTAGTTTGACCTGTGATCCATTTTCCGGACAAAGTACACTATATATTACTATACAAGTGCCGCAAGTGGATAAATGGACCCTGTTAAGAAAAAAAGACCCAGTCAACATATTATGTGAAATCGATTTATAAACAATCGATTTATAAATAAAGTTTTATAAGAGCACAAAAGATATTTTCAAAATATAGGTACATGTTATGTTTTAATACACTGGCAATTATCAAAAAGGTATTGTAACATTAAGATTTTTTTAATTTTACGGTTAAACTTTATACTGCATTTACTCAAAAGAAAAAATACTGTTCGATCTTTTCTGCATAACAGAGTCCAAATATAGCAAAGCGTAGAAGCTTGCTATAAGGAGAGAATAATTAAGAAGAACAAAGAATAATATAGAATGATTTTAGTAGTATAGAAAAAATACTACTAAATTCATTCTAATTTATTGATATATTTATATGTCCTGAAAGCAGGATTGTCCACAAATTGCATTTATTTATACACAGTTCGAAAATAAATAATAATTGAACTGGTGTTCTATTGTTACTTCAAAACTTAAATACAACTCGCAAAAGTCTAAGAGAAGTTTAACAGTAAACTAGGCATTTACGCGAAAATCTTTCCCTAGATAAGTATGAAATACCCAATTTTCTTAACGCGTTACTCTATAATATCTTTAAGCATAAATAACTTGGTATCTCGTCTTGAATTTATCACTCTCCTAGATTTTCCGATGAGGTTATTTTGATCTGAATTTTCACGGCATTAATATTTTGTGTCTCAGCTTGTGTGGTTCAACATATTATGTTTAAATATATATTTTGTGGGATAATTTTAATACCTTCAAACAGGAAGAGGTTCGTTTGCAGAATGTGTTAAGAATATATAGCAAATTGTATTAAAAAGTTCACATTTTGTTATACTTAGAAATATGAAAGCTAACGAAAGAAACGAAAGAATTATTAAAACTGACTTTATCCAAATAATTCGTAGGAACAAGTTTCACTGATTGTTTTGTATTAACTATTCTTTATGAACAAAACTATGCTATATTTGCAACTAATCTATTATTATAATAAGTCTGTAAGAGGTCGCTGTCTGTACATGGAATAAATTTAGGTGAAAACCATTTCTAGAGGTCTTTAATACGATATCTATATTATAATAAGTCTGTAAGAGGTCGCTGTCTGTACATGGAATAAATTTAGGTGAAAACCATTTCTAGAGGTCTTTAATACGATATAGAACCCAAAATAATGGTTTTTAGAGATCTTTTCTGTTTGTCTGTTTGTCTGTTTATCTGTTTGTCTGTTTGTCTGTTTGTCTGTTTGTCTGTGTGTTTGAAAACGCTAATCTCAGAAACGGCTTATCCAATTTGAATATAATTTTCACTGATGTATTGTGGGAAACTTCGCTTAACATTTAGTGTTTATTTTATGTAAATTGGTTTATAAATAAAAAAGTTATGTCAATTTAAAACTACGCAGTATTTATTCTGTGTTCGATGAGTGTTAACAAGATATGTAACTGCATAGTTGAATTGGTTGAAACTAAACATGTTATGGTCTGTAAAATGTATTCCTTTGTTATGTATTTTTTATTGGTTATGTGTGTACCTATGTTATTTGATACTATACAAATCTATATCTCTATATCTATATATACTTATATAAAAACGAAAGGATGCTCTCTCACTCATCTTTTGAATAAACATCGTAGAGCCTAAACTGCTAAAGATACGAATATAATTTTTACTAAGGGTTCCTTTTATGACGTAGACGTCAGTTAAGAATGAATTTTCTGATCCCCCCCCCCCCCTCAAGTTAACCCAAATAGGAGATGTAAGTTTGTATGAAAGTCAGTCAATTTTGAGGGAGGCCACCTCAATAAAATTTAGTATTTCGCTTTGATTTTTATGTTAAAACATAGTTTTAAACCGACTTCCAAAAAGGAGGAGGTTATCAATTCATCTGTATTTTTTTTATTTTTTTTTTTTAAATTTTATATTTGTTACTCGATTTCTCCGCACTGGGAGAACGGATTTGGATGATTTTTTTTTTCATTTGAAAGGTAGTGCGTGTCGTCGGGTCCCATTTATTTTTAGTTCACTTTTGACAGTGGCATCCATAAGAAAAGCGCATAAGTCTGATATTCGCATTAACGATGTGCGCGATAAATAGATGAATAACTCAATTTCCCGCCAACCGATTTTGATGATTTTTCTTTTATTTGAAAGAATGTACTTCAAGGGTACTCTGATGAGTTTGATACGGTTCTGATCACAGGATCCATTTCCATGAAGCAAATTAACGAAATTAGCGATACTAAGCCAAACCTAAGCTGTAGGAGGAACAACACATTTATTTGGACAAATATTAATATTATTACGTTGATACAACTCTTAACTAATTTCGACCGAATTTGATTACCATGAAAACGGTTCTAGTGAGTTAATCTTAAAAGATAGACAAATACTGTCGCAGACATTTTTTTAGATCATTTCAAGAGAAATAATTCTTTCATACATATATTTTTGGTATCTTGTACCGTTTTCGCAGCGCACGCAACGGAAACCCTCAAGGATGAATAATTTGCCCCGTTTTTTTCACATTTTCCATTATTTCTTCGCTCCTAATAGTTGCAGCGTGATGTTATATAGTCTAAAGCCTTCCTCGATAAATGGTCTATTCAATACAAAAAGAATATTTAAATTCGAACCAGTAGTTCCTGAGATTAGCGCGTTCAAACAAACAAACTCTTCAGCTTTATATATTAGTATAGATATCGGGATATACTTTTTCAACTAACTCCTCCGCATTTGAACGAAGACGTATCGATATAAAGATTGATTTTGACTTTTCCGGGTAACAAAGCACTATTATCTACTTGAAGTAAATCATTAGAAAATTGGAATATCACTGAACAGCGACATATATTCTAAGTTCATATTTTGTTTCATGTGGTCAAAGATAAGATCTTTTAAGAGGTGCAACGGGCTATTTGTGCGCGTAAATTGTTCTTTGTAAAGCAGAAGACAGAATCAAAACACTTTTACAATTCATACGAGCAGGGCGCACCCACTCGCAGGGCGCTGGCGCACCCTGCTCGCTTATTTTTTATGTTTTCTTTTATGTTCCAACCTAACCTAACCCATCCTGTTGAAAAAGCTACAGCTAAATCCAACTCTTAATAATAACATGACAATACTCCTGCATTTTCGGGATTTAGGTGTTCAAAGTGACACTTTTCATCATAATGTTCTCTCAGGAACGGGTCGTAATGTATTGTAATCAATAAGTACCAAACTCATACGGCTTAAGTAGGTTGTGTACTTAGATTATCAGGGTTGATGAATTGAAGTTTAATTTATTAATCACATTTCAGTTTAATGAGCTGTCATTTAACTCATAATATATACTAAAAACAACCGTAAGCATTATGTGACTACCTTTTATAATTTAGGCTTGCACTATCCCGCATCATCAGGGAGGAGTTGAAGGTAAAAAAATATCCCGCGTCTTTGTATAGTATTCTTATTACTTATACGTAAGCACTTGCGAGCCAACTTCTATAGCTTGGGCTTGCAGTACCCTGCATCATCAGGCTTGAGGAGTTGAAGATCGAAATTTTCATTTTGTGTCTTTGCTTAGTAATTATATTACATACCCGAAAGCACTAAATAGCTAACTTCTATGGCTTAGGCTTGAAGCACCCCTGCAGCATCAGGGTTGAGGAGATGATGGTCTAAATTTTCATCTTGTGTCTTTGCTTAGTAATTATATTACATACCCGAAAGCATTAAATGGCCAACTCCTATGGCTTAGGCTTGCAGTACCCTGCATCATCAGGCTTGAGGAGTTGAAGATCGAAATTTTCATCTTGTGTCTTTGCTTAGTAATTATATTACATACCTGAAAGCATTAAATGGCCATCTCCTATGGCTTAGGCTTGCAGTACCCTGCATCATCAGGCTTGAGGAGTTGAAGATCGAAATTTTCATCTTGTGTCTTTGCTTAGTAATTTTATTACATACCCGAAAGCACTAAATAGCTAACTTCTATGGCTTAGGCTTGAAGCACCCCTGCATCATCAGGGTTGAGGAGATGATGGTCAAAATTTTCATCTTATGTCTTTGCTTAGTAATTATATTACATACCCGAAAGCACTAAATAGCTAACTTCTATGGCTTAGGCTTGAAGCACCCCTGCATCATCAGGGTTGAGGAGATGATGGTCAAAATTTTCATCTTGTGTCTTCGCTTAGTAATTATATTACATACCCGAAAGCATTAAATGGCCAACTCCTATGGCTTAGGCTTGCAGTACCCTGCACCATCAGGCTTGAGGAGTTGAAGATCGAAATTTTCATCTTGTGTTTTTGCTTAGTAATTATATTACATACCCGAAAGCACTAAATAGTTAACTTCTATGGCTTAGGTTTAAAGCAACCCTGCATTTGTGCATGTCATCATTTGTCTTTGCTTAGTAATTATATTAAATACCTGAAAGCACGAAATGCCCATCCCGTATAGTTTAGGCTAGCAGTATCCTGCATCATCAGGGGTAAGGAGTTGAAGGTTGAAATTTTCATTTTGTGTCTTTGCTTAGTAATCATATTACATACCCGAAAGCATTAAATGGCCATCTCCTATGGCAATGGCTTGAAATAACCCTGCATCATCAGGCTTGAGGAGTTGAAGATCGAAATTTTCATCTTGTGTCTTTGCTTAGTAATTATATTACATACCTGAAAGCATTAAATGGCCATCTCCTATGGCTTAGGCTTGCAGTACCCTGCATCATCAGGCTTGAGGAGTTGAAGATCGAAATTTTCATCTTGTGTCTTTGCTTAGTAATTTTATTACATACCCGAAAGCACTAAATAGCTAACTTCTATGGCTTAGGCTTGAAGCACCCCTGCATCATCAGGGTTGAGGAGATGATGGTCAAAATTTTCATCTTATGTCTTTGCTTAGTAATTATATTACATACCCGAAAGCACTAAATAGCTAACTTCTATGGCTTAGGCTTGAAGCACCCCTGCATCATCAGGGTTGAGGAGATGATGGTCAAAATTTTCATCTTGTGTCTTCGCTTAGTAATTATATTACATACCCGAAAGCATTAAATGGCCAACTCCTATGGCTTAGGCTTGCAGTACCCTGCACCATCAGGCTTGAGGAGTTGAAGATCGAAATTTTCATCTTGTGTTTTTGCTTAGTAATTATATTACATACCCGAAAGCACTAAATAGTTAACTTCTATGGCTTAGGTTTAAAGCAACCCTGCATTTGTGCATGTCATCATTTGTCTTTGCTTAGTAATTATATTAAATACCTGAAAGCACGAAATGCCCATCCCGTATAGTTTAGGCTAGCAGTATCCTGCATCATCAGGGGTAAGGAGTTGAAGGTTGAAATTTTCATTTTGTGTCTTTGCTTAGTAATCATATTACATACCCGAAAGCATTAAATGGCCATCTCCTATGGCAATGGCTTGAAATAACCCTTCATCATCAGGGTTGAGGAGTTGAAGGTTGAAATTTTTACCGTTTATTTTTGCTTGGTATTTTTATTACATAACCGTAAGTACCAAATAGCCAACTCTTACGGTTTAGTCTTGAAATACCCTTACATCATCAGGGTTGAGGAGTTGAAGATCAAATTTTTGTCCCACGAATTTGTTTAACAATCTTATTATATATCCATAAAAACAAATTGACTTACTTCTACGGTTCAGGCTAGCAGTACCCCTGCATCATCAGGATTGAAGAGTCGAAGGTCAATTTTTTTAGAAAAAAAATTGACCTTCTTTTTTTGCTTAGTAAGAGATTACTATCATATCTATACTAAGCCAAACCTAAGCTGTAGGAGTCCAATTGGGTTGAATGTAGAATGAGAATTCTACATTCAACCCAATTGGACTCCTACAGCTTAGGTTTGGCTTAGTATCGCTAATTTCGTTAATTTGCTTCATGGAAATGGATCCTGTGATCAGAACCGTATCAAATTCATCAGAGTACCCTTGAAGTACATTCTTTCAAATAAAAGAAAAATCATCAAAATCGGTTGGCGGGAAATTGAGTTATTCATCTATTTATCGCGCACATCGTTAATGCGAATATCAGACTTATGCGCTTTTCTTATGGATGCCACTGTCAAAAGTGAACTAAAAATAAATGGGACCCGACGACACGCACTACCTTTCAAATGAAAAAAAAAATCATCCAAATCCGTTCTCCCAGTGCGGAGAAATCGAGTAACAAATATAAAATTTAAAAAAAAAAAATAAAAAAAATACAGATGAATTGATAACCTCCTCCTTTTTGGAAGTCGGTTTAAAACTATGTTTTAACATAAAAATCAAAGCGAAATACTAAATTTTATTGAGGTGGCCTCCCTCAAAATTGACTGACTTTCATACAAACTTACATCTCCTATTTGGGTTAACTTGAGGGGGGGGGGATCAGAAAATTCATTCTTAACTGACGTCTACGTCATAAAAGGAACCCTTAGTAAAAATTATATTCGTATCTTTAGCAGTTTAGGCTCTACGATGTTTATTCAAAAGATGAGTGAGAGAGCATCCTTTCGTTTTTATATAAGTATATATAGATATAGAGATATAGATTTGTATAGTATCAAATAACATAGGTACACACATAACCAATAAAAATACATAACAAAGGAATACATTTTACAGACCATAACATGTTTAGTTTCAACCAATTCAACTATGCAGTTACATATCTTGTTAACACTCATCGAACACAGAATAAATACTGCGTAGTTTTAAATTGACATAACTTTTTTATTTATAAACCGATTTACATATAATAAACACTAAATGTTAAGTGAAGTTTCCCACAACACATCAGTGAAAATTTTATTCAAATTGGATAAGCCGTTTCTGAGATTAGCGTTTTCAAACACACAGACAAACAGACAAACAGAAAAGATTTCTAAAAACCATTATTTTGGGTTCTATATCGTATTAAAGACCTCTAGAAATGGTTTTCACCTAAATTTATTCCATGTACAGACAGCGACCTCTTACAGATTTATTATAGTATAGATAGATAGATAGATAGATAGAAGACGATACAATGACTCGACTATCGCTCGTTATTTCAAAACCCGTGTTTTACCGACAATATTGTTACTTCTGTGACGGAAATCGAAAATGGGTAAGTTTTTGAAATTAATGTCGGGTGGTATTCAATTACAAGCTTTTATTCTTGTTAAAAGCGGTTTATTCAACTCATCTAGGTGAGTTGGTTATAGGTGAGAGCCAAACCCTGATCAGACTTTTAAACCAGTTTTAAAATGACTATTCTTGATAAGCTTGTTTATACAATTAAAGTAAAGCAAATGCAGTCCGACTAATGGTAAATGGTTACTGCCACTTGCAGGTACGTTTATTGTCCCACTGCTGGGCACGAGTGTAATCTCAGAATGAGAGAGTTTTAGACCATAGTCCACTGCGCTGGCCAAGTGCGAATTGGTGGACTTCACACACCTCCAGAACTTTTTTTTTAAATAACTCTTGGGTGTGTAGGTTTCCTCACGATGTTTTCCTTCACCGAAAAGCAGTGAAAATTAATTTCTAATACGCATATACTTAAATCAGTGGTGCGTGCCTGAGTTACAACCTCGGACCACCCGATTGAGAGGGCAAGTTTCAACCATTAGGCTATCACTGCTCTGATATCATTAATTACACTTATGCAATAGGGGTTTTATCTGAAGTCAATCACAAATGCATTGCAATATTCCTCCCGACAAATGGATTGGAAGATGATCGCCTCTTATAAACTGAACCGAAAACCACACCCCTCCACGGAAACGCAAGGACTGCTTCACGCTAAAAATATGTAGCTTATTCTAAATCCGATATCATGGATGTTCCAAGATGATGGACCAATTATTTATGTATGATATGGGTGATCAAGTTAAAGGATATTGTGGAAACTGAAAGCGTTTCTTTAAATATATTATTATGCGGAGAACGGCAATTGAGATAGCCTAAAAGTTCTGTCGCTGTTTCCTATTCGAAATGATTGTATTATCAACGAAAGAATTGAATTGTAAATCACCAAAATCTATATAAAAATTTTGCTGCACCCGTGCTACTTCAATGGGGGTTTCTATGTTAACCAGAATTAATCAGTATGTACAAAACGTGTTACAATCTTAGGAATAAATTCATTAGCAAGAAAAAGCAAAGTGAGACTTGCTGTCAACTAAATTCTGACTACGTAAGTATTATAAATCTGAATGGGATTACAAAGTCTATATGTAAAAATCACATTTAAAAGCATGTAACAAATTTTACCGAAGCCGCAGAGGTTTAATACTGCCGTAAAAATATACGTTTGTATAAAACCTGCCCTCGTTTAAAAAAAGGTCTAAACGGATCATTACTTATCCGATCTTCGTTAAAACCTTTTTTAGATCTGTGAGTTTTATGGGTGTATTTTGTTCAGTAATTGAGAGTGTAAGAGCGAATAATGAGTTTAGACGAGTTTTACTGGTTCGGATGTATACGAATAAACTTTCTGGATTGCGAAAATCTCAACCTATTAATTTAACGCATATGACAGGTTCTAATAAAAACTTTTTAACAAAAAATATCTACCGACTTCCATGTCACAAAAAAGTAAAAAATAATTTAAATATATTTTGGTCTAGAACATACTCAGTACTTAGTACATAGTCCTGAAGTCGGTGCTCGACATATTTCGCTGGACGACGGTAACTACGTCCTATATGAGCACCGACTTCAGAACTATGTACTAAGTACTGAGTATGTTCTAGACCAAAATATATTTAAATTATTTTTTACTTTTTTGTGACATGGAAGTCGGTAGATATTTTTTGTTAAAAAGTTTTTATTTTACACTTTTTAGTGACTATATTTTTATGTTTGTATTTAAATAAAGCCTCTAAGTTTGCTTTGTGCATCTACATATTCACAAAAATTAAACATAAAACACTTTTACAATTCATACAAACAGGGCGCCCCCTCTGGAAGTACCCCTCTGGAAGGTCAAATTTTTCATCTTATATTGTTGCTTAGTAATCTTATAACATATACGTTAGTACCAGGTGGCTAACTTCTATGGCTCAGGCTTGCAGTACCCTGCATCATCAGGGTTTAGGAGTTGAAGGTCAAAATTTTAATTTTGTGCCTCTGTTTGGTATTATTTTTACATACCCGTAAGCACCAAATTGCCAACTCCTATGGTTTAGAATTGAAGTACCCCTTCATCATCAGGGTCGAGGAGTTGAAGGTCAAAATTTTAATTTTGTGCCTCTGCTTAGTATTATTTTTACATAACCGTAAGCACCAAATTGCCAACTCCTATGGTTTAGGATTGAAGTACCCCTTCATCATCAGGGTTGAGGAGTTGAAGGTCAAATTTTTGATTTTATATTTTTGCTTAGTATTTTCTTTACATAACCGTAAGCACCAAATTGCCAACTTCTATGGTTTAGGATTGAAGTACCCCTCCATCATCAGGGTTGAGGAGTTGAAGGTCAAATTTTTCATCTTATGTTTTTGCTCAGTAATCTTATAACATATACGTAAGCACCAAATGGCTTATTCCTATGGTTTTGGCTTTAAGTACCCCTGCATCATCAGGGTTGAGGAGTTGAAGGTCAAATTTTTGTCCCATGAATTTGCTTAACAATTTCATTATATATTCGCAAACATCAAACGACCAACTTTTATAGTTCAGGCTAGCAGTACCCCTGCATCATCAGGATTGAAGAGTTGAAGGTCAAATTTTTCATAGTAAATACCTCCATAGTAATTTTATTCTATATTTTACTCAATTGGACTTCTCCAGCTAAGGTTCGGCCGACTATCACTAATTTTATTATTTTGCTCCAAAAAGTTGAAGATCCTATGATTAGAACCTTATCAAACTCTTATCAGACTACCCCTGGAGTACATCCTTTCTAATAAAAAAAGAATCATCAAAATCGGTTGGCGGGATATTGAGTTATTCATACATTTATCGCGTACATTGAAAATGCAAATTTAAGACTTATGCGTTTTTCTTATGGATGCCCTAGTCAAAAAAATACTAAAAAAAAATGGGACCCTATGACACGCACTACCTTTCAAATAAAAAAAAAATCATCTAAATCGGTTCACCCAGTCCGGAGAAATGAGGTAACAAATATAAAAAAAAAAAAAAAATACAGACGAATTGATAACCTCCTTCTTTTTGGAAGTCGGTTAAAAAGTATTGTAGTCTCATCAATATTATTGTAGTCAATTAGAATATGTATTTCTTAGGACCAAAAGTTTACCATATTACAGTCACTTTAAGATGAACTTGTAGGCTAATTAATTGTTTAATTGACGTTATTACTCCTTATTTATGTTAGTTAAATGTGTAATCACTAACCCTTAGGCTTCATCAAACTATGTCTCAATGCCACATTCTCTTACACAAAAATCTTATAAAAAACCACAAATATATGAACATACAAAGAACATGGACATTATGTTAATGCTATCGGTGACTTATCAAGTGAATAGTAGAATAAAATACCTTTTATTCACTGAAAATCTTACCCTTACCTAACACACGCAGTTGTTGAAGAGCCAAGCTTTAATTTAAATACGCCTGTCGATACCACCCAAATTACCACCTCCATTTATTTCCAAAACAAATAAGCCACATATTTATCGCGTTGCCTAAACAAAATATCACTTCATCGTGAATTATTTATGGGTAATTAATGTCTTATTTTCACAATTTATTAAGGGTTTTTGCTTTTATGGCTAAACCACATTATTATATTCGGGGTTTGTTGTTTTACATGATAAATTATTCGGTACATGAATAATTTAAGTCACTTTGCGGAGCAGATTTCCAATTTGGTGTGATATGATTTTACGTTGTAATTATTTATCAACTTCTCTTCGTTTTCGGGTTGATCATTTATTATTATCGAATGTAGCTTAAGACCCTTTACAATGAATTAGGCATAGAAACGATCTGATATGTAGGTATTATTTATGTATGGTAATATTTTACCACCTTACATTAAAGTAGTATCTTAATAACGTTTAATCGTCGTATAATCAATAAACTTATTACTTTCTGATAAACTTATAATTAATAAGCCCAACCATGCCTCACGGCCATTTTAGCTGGTTTATTCTATTTATAATTTAAAGTTTCTATTAATGTTTTGTATATACTAAGAAAATTATACCTAATTATTATTCATGTAGTTACCTACAAGTGATGTCAAGTCTAAGTTCAAACAGGTTCTCTGTTTACAACAAAAATTACGGAAAAATCTATGTAAACTAAGTACTATACTCACCTGAAGTATCTTATAAAATTAAATTTATAAGTTAGTATATTAGAACTTTCTTTTTCTTCTTCAGTTATTTATTACAAGAGGCAGTTTCTGTTTTTTTAAAGAAAAAAACAGAATAAAGATTAAAAAACTAACTTTTTTCCAATTGATAGGACATTGTGGATGACATTTTTCTGGTTGGCACTTTTGTTGCGATTTCCGGATTATTGCTGCTCTGATATTATAAGTTTATAAACTTGTGACATAAAGCGCACTTATCAATTACTTTTATTGTCGTGGTGCCTCTTCCACGAAGTTTCCTCGTTCGGAGCGCTATTGGCCGCTATCAGCGGATCGCAGCAATTGCTTCCCACAAATTGGCTATTCATTCCCACATAAGAGTGAGTTATTGAACGAGGCCTCCCCAGATAAACATCGCTACGCAATATTAACCTCATTATACGAATTTATTTTTTTGTTTTTATTCTAAATGAAAATGCTTTAGTAGAAGTCAAATTATATTACGTATTACAAATATACCTGGGCCGCAGAAGTATCTTACAATTTACATGATTATTTATGCAATAACATAGCTATATGCTAGTTTGCTGTTTATATTACATTAAAAAACTCAAATTTAAAATTAAAATTACAAGGAAATCCAGGATGCTATATTTTGCAATTCAACTAAATCAATAATACGTTCATAAGAGTTCTGATTGACATTAATATGCTATATTTTTGTATAAAATGTCCTCCAGCTTCAAAAGAGATTTTCGTGGTTGTGGGCGGCAAGAGTGGGAGCTTGTTCCCGAAAATAACGACGGTATTTGTGGCCAGGTATATGGTATAGGGTGAACGGAAACCGGTTTTCCGGTTTCATACCTATATATCTATATATTAATACGTGAAGCAAAAACTTATGATTCTTTTTAAGATACTTACCGCAGACGGAGGAGTATGAAATTACGCACGGATATAGGTAGTTGATGCACAGAAGGATTGCGCAATGCTAATATTTTTTTCAAATAATGCATAAAACATACATAAAATCGATTAAAAACACATTACTCTCAATACCTTGCATTTGACACAAACACATAGGTATATAATAAACAGAACATTCAATGTCTTACTATGCAAACACATCAATCGTCAAAAATGTCAAATGTCTTTGTGAAAATACCCGCTATTAAATCAAAATAATTTTCTATAAGAGTATAAAGTATGTCTATAAGAAATGAGGTCGCTACATAATATCGCTACATAATATAAAACCATATAGCGCGATGGGCTTAAACGCTCACCTAGCCAGAGCCCGAAAGCTACAACTCACTCTGAGGCCTCCAGTTACGTTCCTTTGGAGACACCGGAGTCATTAAGCAGCGCCGAGAACAGTCACAAGAAAGGTTTTATTAGTATATGAAATTTCTACATAAGCTGACGTCGCTTCCACAAGAATGGGTAGAACATACCTTTTGAAGGCTTCACTAAATTGATAAAACATGTGATACAAACTATTCCGATCTGATCAGATTTAGAAAAAATGTATTAATGATTGCAACCCCTTTTATATATTACAATAGGAACAATATTTACCTAAAATGGTTTTGTGCAGGTAAAATTGTATTATAAAAACGAAACTCTGTTGAAGAATAGTTTCAAAATAATATAAAATAATTCACATTCGCCAGACAAACCGACCTCGTCGGACACGTGCTTTGAATATGAATAAATATTGCGGAGTGAAATGTGACATGGGAAATGGGTAACATTGTATAAAATCATCTCTTTTTCCAACATGTAATGTAACGTTAATACTTTGTTGCACTTTGTATGATTCATTTAAGACAATTTTAAGGAACGGTAAATTAAATTTGTTATAACACTACTAATGATTTTAAATTGCTATTATTTCGTAAGAAATAATTCACGTATTAATTGACATGCTGAAATGCTCACAAACGAGCATTTGTAGTAACATTTTAATAGCGAATAAGGCATGTTTATTTTTAATAATCTTATAAATAGTATTAATGTGAAAGTTTTTGAGGATGTGCGTTCGTGCATTCGATACTCTGTTACGCAAAAACTACAAGTCGAATTTTACTGAAATTTGACAAACATGTAGCTTATAACCTAGATAAACACATAAGACACTCAATATCGTTGTAGACATAATTAAGACCAAAATCAGGCGAAACCGCAGAAATAGTTTAGTCTTTAAGTTACTTGTAAACTGTAAAAAATACGTGTAGTTCACGAGCTACGAGTGTAAAAGCATTAAGAAATAAGCACATATTCTATGTAAACGGATCTTAGGATATAAGCTGCACCTAAGTATTTTTTGGAGAGTTCTGAATAATTTATATACAAGAATGTCCCTGTTTAAACTTTCAAATGTACTTGATACTTCACAAAATATTTTAGTACGTCGTCCTCGTTGGGTACACGATTTTACGAGACACAGTTGAAGGGAAAAGTTTTTTAAAGGAATATAAATATTTAACAGTTAGGTAAAGTACGTTCTTAGATATTTAGAGGACAATATTCTTCCAAAAAATACTCAGATATTTGAATGCATATAATTTTCATTGAAAAATCTGAGTAATTTTAAAGTTAAGCTACTTTAAAATTACTTGTGTCTTTAAATATCACTCTTCTATTTTCATTACAAGAATAAAATACCTTGAGCGTACTAGATGGCGTTTCTTCAAGTTGCAATATACTTTATTACTGTATATACTACTAAAGCTTACACGAATGCTAGTTTGTAATTAAGTTTAAGTATTTTTTTTATAAATTATTCAATCGTAGTAAAACTACATTGTTTAAAATATATTTCTCTTAAAATATTTCTTTCAGCTGAATATCGACATGGAATAATGATATTTATTGTAATAAAGATTAAAAATACGATTACATTTACATTTCAGATATTATACTTAAATGTAATGGAACAATTTTGCGGGGTTAAAGTTTAAAATTGTTCTTATCACGTGAGTCCAAACGTTAAACGGAACAATTCCGTTGCCCTTTTTACTGTAATGAAACAAAATTACTGCATTTACATATAAAGTACATACCGTGTCCAACAGATAGTATGTGTTACAATGCTATGCACTCTTACGTTACATTTTAGGTAACATAAATCGTATGTGCGGTCTGGAAACACCTTCGTCACACTTGTTTTTGCTTACTAACAGAAGTATTTAGGACTGCTGTGATTGCGTTTTGAAGTGCTTAAGATATGATGTGTGAATAAGCGGATTTATTCAATCAATTCTTAAGAGTAGCAACGTATGCGATGGACCCCTGGTCACGCTGTAATTTGCTTGGAATTGGTTACAGATGTCCATAGGCGGTAACAGTTAATTATAATCAAAAGATATACATGTAATTTGCTACATGTATAATAAAAGACAATATTAGTATTTTTTTTTTTAAAACGCTTTCTACACTCATAGCCCCACAGTAGGATTTTCTCCTGTGTCGTGGGTGCCATGGACACACACAAAGACGAATACACAAACACCCAGACCCAGAACAAGAATCTAAACTCATCATTCAGATACCTGTCTGGCCGGGAATCGAACCCGGGGCCCACTGCATGTCAGACCGGTACGCTAACCGCTGCGCCACGCGGGTCGCCAGTATAAATTGACATACGACATGTATGTGAATGTTTTAAAGGTTGCTTTCATTCTAAGTGGCCACCCTTTCTTATCACGGTCATTCTATCTTCAAGCATATTTTATTGACTATTTATCATCGCATGTGATCCGGAATTTTAGTACGAATAAGTATGGCCATTTAATTACAATAATACTTAAGATCATTGAGTATCATCCCTGTACTTCCGTGATTAGAAAAGGGGTACGATATTCCCTTCCCGTCGTAAGAAGCGACTCAAAAGGTGGCATCCGGGGCTCCGGACAGGCAGAAAGAAGGCAGTATATGTGCAAATATACCACATTCAACCAAAAAATCTATATAACCCGGCGTTACTTGCACCCTAACGTTAACGTTAACTCTGGTCTATAATTAAAATGTAAACGCGAAATACGCGAATCCAATACAGATTAAGTGATATCTGTGCAGCATAATTTAAAATCATGTTGCATTCTCGTATCCTTTAATAAAAACAAGTAATTCCGCCGCTAGCTACGCTGAGTTTCGTTAAAATGTTCGAAAGATAGGAAAGCGTAATTCTACAGGTTAATTAAGAGCACTCCTTGAGTTTGAATGAGCTGTAAAAACTGCACTCTGCTCCAAATTGGATTACGGCGCCGTGACTGCCGCAGGGCGATAATTGAATAGGTATGCATTCGTGCTCACCTCTCTAGTACCTTGTTCTACCTAGTTTGATATTTTAAAATACAATGGCAATTCTTTGTGATTAACAAGATACCATTTTGTAGTATATCGCTTGTTTTGAAGGTAGAACTCTTTGTGGTTCAACTCCACAGCCACCACCGATGCCACCACCGTATTTCTGCCTATCAACAGCAGTTATAAGCGCTGCCGTATATTAATTTGATAGGTGCAGTAAAGGATATATACTTATCTGAAATATTCCAAATTATTGCTCAGGAGTTGTTACGTGTACTATAGGTTAGTTATTACGTATACGACATAAACTATGAGATTAATTACATGTCCATGGAGATCAGTTCTATTGATCTCATTTATGTCTAAGAGTCAGTAGTAAAGAGAGGTCAAACTGTTCTCTGTTAATGGGCACGACGTGGAGGCCGGCCCGGCATTTCATGGAAAGAACGTCAGCTCGCGGAAATAATATTTTTAAATCTCTTTCTTCTAAAATATTTATTTGAATTATACAGTGTACAGGAAAATTTTAATTTATATTTAATTACAAAATTAGGAAATTTGTTTGTTTAGGGAAGTATTAATACCGAACAGGATAAAACAGTCTCGAAAATAACGGTTTTATTTTAATTTTAAATTTAACAGTTATTATTATGAGTTAACCATGAGAGATAGACACGTGCTATCGTGAACTTCTTAGTATTTTTGTAGATCTACAATTCTCTAGTACATTATTTCAGAGTACATTATTTTAGTGTAGCACTGGTGGTTTGCAGGACGCACTCGAGGCTTCCAGGAGGCGAGGTTTTTTTACAAACTCGCGGCTTCTTCAATATTAACTACTACTACTACTACTACTACTACTACTAACCTAACTTTTCACCGTTATAGCACTATCTTCTTCTCAAAGCCGTACAAACATTCGTTCAGTATCACGTCCTTGTCCACCCATTCATGTCTCAGAATCAGAGTTGCCGTTCAGTATATTTTGAGAATAGTGTGTTTAATAATACGTAAAGATATATAGATGTGGCGCTACTGCAACAGTTACTACTATGCACCATATCCTTGATAGGTCGCGACAGATTAACACAAGGCGACCGCGTAAGTTGACCTAGCGTTATAGCAACTAAGTATATCATATCCTCGTCTTTTTTCTCGAATTTGGATAAAACTATTTTTATCTCAAAAAGTAACATTATAGGTACAAAAACAACCAAATCTTAACATACCAGCAAATTCATTTAAGTTTGTTAAGTTTTTTGCAAATTATTTGTTCACTTTTGTAACTTATTTGTTCAAATCGTAGACGTAACGTATAATTGGTTGCTAGTTCAATACTCGTATCTCTATCGTATATCGCGGTAACTTTTTTTACTGGAAAACATTACATAGTTACAGAGCAAACGTATCGTCATCAATATTATGCCTCAAATGTAATCATAACTTTTTATACAGTCGCAGTCACAAAGGTACCGCTTAGGTAAACCCAACATTAATTTATACTAAAAAAAATTACGTATATGAATATTTGCATATTCATACCAATAGGGAGCAGTATTGTCCCAAAATCTTTAAGCTTCGGCCGTCCCTTACTTGGTATGAGAATATAACCTATATTACATACATATTAAACACAACAATTACATTCAACGTTATGGAGGCCGCTTGCTTGTAATTAGTGCGGAGTTACCTACACCTCTGAAATTATAATTACAATTGTAATTACACGTTCATTAGAGAAAGGTGTTAAGTACTTACTCGATACAACATCTCCGGTTCACTTGCGAAGGTAAATAGTCAATAAAATTTACCTGAAGATAGAATTACCATGATAAGAAAGGGCGGCCACTTAGAATGAAAGCAATCTCCGAAACCGCGTGGGCAAATAATATTTCGAATTTTAGCACCCTGCGAAGTTTCGCCGAAAAACGATGTAAATTCGAGAATAGGGTTGGTTTCACAGAGATAGCCATAATTAGGCCCTGAGCTGAATAAATATTCCACCCACAATAATATTATCATAGCGAGATTACTACCTGTATTTAAATCACGAGTTACAGGACCAACTAATATTTTACATGTATTTTAGTTTTAATGTTTATTTTATGTAGTAATCGTAGATATAAAACGTTGATATTCTATTTGCATTTCATACTTATTCAGATACATTTTCAAGCAATTATATGTAAAATATTTTTTTAATAATAATGAAGTAGCAAACGAGCATGCAGTCCACCTGATGGGAAGTGGTCACCGCTGCCCATGGACGTCTGTAAGCGACTTCATATAGAACATAGGTTCTATCTAAAGTCAATCACAGATGTGTTGCAACTCCTAAAAACTAGGATGGTCGCCTCATATAAAAGTGTGCCGGCAACCACACCCTTCAATCGAATCGCAATGAATGCTTCATGTTAGAAATAGGTGTGACGGTGGTACGTCCCCGGTTGAACTACACTGGTTCTACCACCTCCAAATAATAAATGCACTATGCTGTATAAATTTTAATGTTGATATTCCATTTCAGTGTGCATCAGTGTACAATAACTCATGGTATTGCAGACCAGATGACAGTCAGGAAATATCCATATTTCCCGTACTTACCTCGTGTTTAATGTCTGATATTTCCGCGTGTACCGAGCTGGATGTAAGGGTACGTCCAACCGAAGTGCATAACTCACGTTTGAGGATTATCCGACGTAATGAATAAGCGGAAATTCAACTCGAATATCAGTCTTTAAGTATTGTGGACATGCGCGTTGCCGGACATAGACATATAATTAGACTTATTTGAGGTTAGGGCTCGTGCATGGTAAATGTTATTATATAAACCAAATTTTAAGCATAAAATTAATTACTTTAATACTACAAAAAATACTTTAAAATACAAATTCAACCATTTTTTAATATGTTTTTCGCTCTCCTATAAATTTGCATTTTCGAGATACAACATGATTTGTACCATATAAAAGTCGTAACTTCCGCAAACCTAGTTAAATAGCACATATATTTAAAGGCAGAAACGATACGATACGAGTACACGCTTAGAAAATATACAGGCTTTTGGTTTACTGAATTGACAGACCCCTAGCCGTCTGTCCCTTTAATCTACTTCTAAAACCTCAATTCCGCGCTGCTGTACGTGTAACAAAGTGTTAAATTCTTTTATCGTCCCCTAAACTTTCCATCTCTTCTGCAACATATATCTAAACGGCACTTAATAATGTTGATACATAGTATTAACACGCAAACGTTTAAAACAGAAGTAACAGACCCACACACAAAACCAAAAGTGAGTCTTACAGAACATAAGCCTATCTTTAGATTTTTCTAAGACGCCCTGAATATAAATTATAAAAAAAAATCGCGTTGATCGTTCGTACTAAACTAAGGCTAAGGAGCTAATTTCTCATTTTCAGAGAAGAATCGACCCCAAAGGAGTAGTAATGCATTGATGTCAATTTTTCCGCTTGAATAAGTTTGTAAAGTTAAAAAATAATAAAGAAAAATATAAATAATAATAAACAAAACATATATACATTTTATGCCATTCAGGTATGTATTTAAACTTAGTGCCTATAATTATTTTTTTTTTATTAACATCAGTTGCAAATTATTCGGGTCGACAGACAAACATGCTATCAGATATTTTAGCTTTATTGTAACTTTTAATATCATAGACAAGTGCAATAAATAAAATGATAACTGTTAATATAGTTACTCCATTTTCATTACATAGAAAACAAAATATCTACATCAAAATAGCACACATTGGACTACGTTTCGGAAACGGGTTCAATATCGACGGCATCCATTAGAGACACTCCATGGACATAACCTAATATTCCGTTTGCTTTCACACAGAGCCGGTAGTCCTTTTATTTACGTGAAGCGATTTGGAAGATATTGAAGATCGGAAGCCAGGAAAGCTTTTAGTAATGTATTCACGTACTTAGTGCTACGTTATTTGATGCATAGGTAAGTATTTTTCAGTACTTTGCATTTTTATGATACCGGGCAATTTCTGTTTGTATCGATACGTAGGTTAAGTGATTTACATGATACTTGTGCATTTTTTTATCTGATTAAAGTAGCAAACGAGCATACAGTCCACCTGATGGTAAGTGGTCACTGCCGCCAATGGACATCTGTAAGCAACTTCAAATAGAACATGAGTTTTATCTAAAGTCAATCACAGATGCGTTGCTAATCCCTAGGACTATGATGGTCGCCTCATATAAAAGTGCGCTGGCAATCACATTCTTCCAAGGAAACGTAAGAAATACTTCACACTAGAAATAGGTGTGGCAGTGGTACTTCCCCGGTCGAACTACACTGGTTCTTTCAAGATTAAGCTTATTTCATTACTTACATGTTGTCCTACATTTATGTGAAAACTTTATGATAATCGGTTTATTTTTATCGAAAAGGTCTTTATAGTCCCATAAGCTGGAAATAATGCATTTATACGTAAAGCATACTCATATAAGTATTCACTAGTCTCCCAAAAACATCTTAAACCCATATGATCCCATAATATGATATATTATATACATAAAGATATATTGGTTTCTTTAAATATTCAAGTTAATATCTATCCCATAACTAAAGAGCTAAACTTCGATTCGAAATCAATAACGCGTATCTTAAAATTACACCTTAACACTTACTTAATTTGTTAACTGTATATCACCGCGTATTTCTTTTCAAAATAGCAGCGTACAAATAACCTTTATCATAAAGGTCGATACTACAAGAAATTATAAGATTGGCTTAACCTTTTCACCAAATAATTAATACATCTCCAGAAAAGGAAATGTCTTGGCAGAGAGCTCGTAAATTCGCCTGACGACTCGGGTACCTACTGAAATATTGTGCAAACTTTTAAAAACACCTGAAAGATTCAAAAGGGACATTCATGGATATAAATTATTCAAAGAATATTTTGCCGGAATGTCTTTAAAGGTACGCTGAATAATTTGATGCGGCTTATAAGATGTATAATAATATATACACAAGTTCGTAGACATGTGTATTTAGCTTCAAATATTCTGCTTGAATTTCGGGTTCTCGCTGGCAGAATGAGGTTCGATTGCCAGGCATGTAATTCAAATTTTTCGATTGCATTTGCGTATTAGAGATTGAATGTGAATAGAAAAATGGAAAATCCACATTGCTAGTGTTACACAAAAATATACCACTAGACTAATGTGGTGAACAGTTCCTTTAAATACCTCTCAATTTAAGAAGAGACCCGAGACCAGAAATAGCATAGCAATGGTTGACTGACATACTTCTATGAACGACGACTTGTGATCAATAGTTATAGAGTCAACTTATAGAGGTCGAAAAGCGGTAGTCGCATAAGTATATATAAGGAAATGGGGACCCTTCCTAATCAGTGGAACCACCCAATCCCGTAGTGAGCGCAAATTCTCATCCAGGCAGAGTTCGACAGGGCATCTCGCTCAGTAGGGCAACATGGGTCGTCCCTGTAGTTCCGGGATCAGAATAGTGGTACGGTATCCCCTGCATATCGTAAAATGCGACTAAAAAGGCCTTCCGGGGGTTCCGGGCGGCTAGAGTGGGAGCTTGAACCGTCCAGCCAGGCGATCCCGGGATGGACGGTGGTATGTGTGATCGCATACCGTTAGTTGAATAAAAGTCCAAATAACACAGTGTTATTCTCATGGTGTCGGCCATCCTTTAAAGGTTTTCTCCTCGCCGTCAAATAAAAAGTCTTGATAATTTCTGTTTAAAACCAATTTGTGAACACAGAAATTACAGGTATTTTTATAAATAAAGTATTTACTATATTTTACTTATAAAGTTTAGCTCTTAAATTATGATCATATTAACAAGTACAACGTTTAAATGATCATCACAATTCATCAAACTTGCATAATTATATTACCCAGTTAAGATTCAAATGAGGTTATAGGAGCTGAATAATTTATCGTAACTGAATATTGTTTGCCTGAAAGTGGCAGTTATGTGCGTTATGGAATACAATAGCAACCAATAGAGATGGAAATTTAATTTAAACCTAACCAACCAACTGCCATCGACCGTCTGTCAACGTAGTGAGTAATCGACTTTAACACAGAATATATATCGAATAGAAGTGACCAGGTTGCAAACTACAACTATGGCAAAACTAATTACGAATAATTTTTAATACCATGCGGATTTTAATGCCTTTTAGTTATTGATGTTTTTTTTACATTTTAATTTTTCATTAACTATGTATTGTAAATAACCATTGCACACTCGCTTTATTCAACACGTATAGTCCTAGCTATAAAAATGGATTCCTTGTATCG
The DNA here is from genome assembly GCA_949699795.1 of Spicauda simplicius. Taxonomy (NCBI): domain Eukaryota; kingdom Metazoa; phylum Arthropoda; class Insecta; order Lepidoptera; family Hesperiidae; genus Spicauda; species Spicauda simplicius. Next base: position 9,220,057 of record OX453062.1, read on the forward strand.
TAGATTCATATACAAAAATACACTAACATGTACTTCACCAAGGATCGACCTGAAATTTTCTACACATCAGACTCGTATAGTGACTTTGTGTGCCACTATTTACAATTTCATTTCTATTAATACACTAACATTATTGGATTGATAGTTGTGATAATCCACTCCACTCTGTAGTGACGACTAACAAACTAAGTTAGTTGAGTTATTAGAGTCCAACTGTTTGGTCAGTTAGGCCCGAATTCACTGCGGTCGTAAATTTGATCACGTCCTTCCTACATTTTGAAGTCAAACTAGCTGAGATTCCTTGCATCTTAATAGGTTCAGTTAAATTTCAATTCATTTTGTTAAGTTTTAGACTTCCACCTTTAGATTCATTAAATAAATTTCGTAATTGTTGTAATATTTTGATTTAATATCATAAATTATATTGTAAATATTACTTTACATACTATATACATTTGTACGTCAGCGATGACAAAAAAATGTGTAATATTTGATGTTGACTGTAAAACAATTAATATTAAGCATTTTTTTACAAATAATAATAGTAATTATTATTATTTTAAAGGTTTAAAGGTTTTTATTGGGTTCCGGGTTCGATCCGGGTTCGGCCAGACAAAAATCTGAATAATTGATTTTGATCTTAGATCTGGGTGTTTTAAGTACCTTTGTATCCTGTGTGTAAAAAAACCGACTTCGCAACTTCTTACATGTGTTTAACAAATATTTTGGAAATAATATTGAAATATGTATATTAAAATGTTTAAGTGAGTTAAACTATGATACATTTTACAGTGACGAAAATAATAGGTAATTGGAAATCTCTACAAACGACTTCTTTATTTCGAAGAAAAAATAATAGAATGTTGGCTTGATAAATATTATAAAAATTTACGCCCAACGTATTATTGTTGTATCTTCGCTGAATCTCGGTGTAAACTGTATCCGTAGTCCCTAAGTCATGCTCAAAATAATGGAGACATAGTATATACTCGTAGTCATAGTTATATAACAACAAACCTACACTTAAAACATTTTGTATATTTTGTTTTAAACCTGTTATAAATAATATATGCCACAAATAGTGCAGTATCAAAATGATAATTTCTTTATGTTATTTTAAAGTCGGTTAAAACCCCAAATGAAATATGTATAGGTATTTCAGGGAAAAGACAATTAATTAAACACAATCATGTTAAAATATATTCCAAAACATGACAAAGATATCCGTTTATAAAATCTCGTACTCCGTTACAAATTTCACTGCCAATATGATTGGTACATTTGTATTTATTTATATTGAAAAAATGTGTACAGTAACGTCCCTCCCGTATTACTCGCATGAGGTCTTGGATTTAGACACGTGAGGTAGTTTAATTAATTTTAGTTTAATTTCCTTAAAGATAACATATTTTTTTGATAAAGTTGAACAGCAAACGTCAATATAACACGTAAGGACATGATGAACAACAAACATCGACATAACACGTAAGGATATGATGAACAACACATGTTTATGATTTTAGACTAATATTATCGCGGAACGGGTACTTACGATATGCGGTTTTTGAATCCTTTTCGAATTCTTTTTGCCGATATTTCGACCCACTTGCATGGATCGTGGTCACGGCGAAACTGGGGTGGCGGGGAGAAACCGTTGACAAGCACTCGTGATACATTAACCTATCTACCCCACGTCTGATTAGTTTTTCTTCTTTAGGTTCCATATCACGACACACTACACTTACTACCGTTAAATATTAAGACATATGTTTTTAGTAAATAAATTGTAAATTTGGGTTATATATTATAATGTTAACTAAAAAAATAAATATTATTAAGTGTTTTGACGTCTAACTTAAAATATAAACATACCGAAAACTTGAAAAAAAAAGGCCTATGTTGTTCACTTTGATTTATGTATAAATATTGCATTTTTAAATATACGCAAAAACTCCTGTAAAGATTCAACGAAAGTCAACGCTATGATGTGCAAAAGGTTCAGAATGTGAATATGTGTGGAATGGTGTAGCGCATTAGATAAGAGAGCGTAAGCTTCACGCTTGAACCAGCTTACTGATGTTCGATCGTAGCGCATGTCCAAGTAGAGTTCTGACTTTCTTTGATGCGTTTTAAATCCGACACCCCAGCTTTAGCTCCTGTGAACCTTACTGATAATACGCAGCGCAAAAGATTCAGTAGAGTTTGAATATTTCTATGATGTATAAGGGTTTTGATTTGAAACCGCTAGAGGGTAATAAGTTACTATTTTTAGCATCAAGTTGCTCTCGCGTTTCGCTGAAAAGTGTAATTTAGTATTTAAATTTGTCCAGGATTGAATACACAATATTGCTTTTAAAATTTTCTTCGTTTTTATTTTCTAATAGCAACACTTTAAACGATCTTATGCAACCACAATACTAGCTTAAAGCACGACTCGAGAGAAATAAGCGCTCATTCGCCTGCACTCGGGGATTTATAAAAAGAAATGACCTACTGTAAGTAACTACTGTAACTAAGGAATAAGACTGAATTTAAACGAAGTATTCAAGAAAAAATATGTAGCGGAGCTAATTTTATTTGTTTAAATTTTACAAATATAAAATAAAACGGGTCGTAGAAACTATGCATTATGTTGCATCTTGCTAGGTAAGTTGTAAATAGTATATATTTAGTTAAGACGTATTTTCTTAATTATTATGTTATATCATACTTTTTTATCTGAATCATGTAGCAAACGAGCATGCGGTACACCTGACAGTAAGTGATCACTGCCATCAATGGACGTCTGTACGCTAATTAAAATAGAAGATGGGTTTTATCTAAAGTCTATCATAGATGCGTTGCTACTCCCGAGGACTATAATGATTGCGTTATATAAAAGTGTGCCGGCAACCACACCCTTCCAACGAAACGCAAGAAATGCTTCACGCTAGAATTAGGTGTGTCGCTGGTACTTCCCTGACCCAACTATACTGGTTAAATTATACACTTTTCACTGAAGTATATGTATTGTCGTCTTTATTTTAAACAGACGAGGAGCAGGTGCGATATTTAAAAATCTACCTATAAGCTAAAATAGATCATTATTTTACAATATGCATTAAACGATATTGAAGAAGAATGAAGTTTATTTTATTTTATAGACAAAATGTTCAAGAAGATTTAAAATTTTAAGAAGAGAGAGATTTAATAATATAATCAATACTATGCATTATAGAAATACTCTATTATTATTTCAATTCTATGCTAGGCACTAGTCAGCTAGGTATTAGATATTAACTGTAATTTCAAACACAATGTCCGAAAGTGCATGCATTTGAATTATGTACACAACTCCATGTGTTCACCAAGCGTAATAGGCAACTTCGGTAATATCGACGTGGGTCTTTGTAGGCTATAGTCTGATTTAGCTTTTTACTGGCAATTTTGCATAAACCGACGTAAGTAGAGTAAAATGCCTTATTGTTTTACTCGAGAACCATAGTTACAACAATTTGATTCGTGTGAGGTTTTTAACTTTATGATATTGAGTTTTTTTTCTGTGGCTTCTGGACAGATTATTTTGCAAAAAAGTTAAGATTACGTGTATCGTATCGTCAACCCATTATTGTCCCACAGCTGGGCACGGGTCTTCTCTCAGAATGAGAGAGTTTAGGCCATAATCCACCGCGCTGGCCAAGTGCGAATTGGTGGACAAGATAACGTAATAGCATAAAATTAATGGTCATGACAAAATCATTTCTTCGAAATTTAGAACAGTACGCATATACCGCACAACATCCTTATTTACTGATATTCTTAAATATTAATAAGTTAAGTTATAGACATCATACAAACGCTTATCTTCCTAAGTGAAAATCCATTTATAAATATGTATATGTATAACATACACCGGCAAAATACCTACAACCACCGCAATTAAGGAATATAATGAAATATAATAAAAAATTAAACACATATTCCACCTGAAAATGTTATGATAAAGCAAAACATTTAACGTAATTAATAAGTATACTTAGATTGAAAGACTTAAATCAAGTGAAGAGACGCGTAAACGAAGCAATAAAGCTTAACGTTACGGCGTCTGCTTACGTGAACCTGCTTGAATAAAATAATATAATTACACAACCCTCGGGAAAGCTGTGAAGCACTTATACGATACTACATCTCCGGATCGTATGCGAAGGTAAATAGTCAATTTCCCTGAGAGGTAAAATTGTGATGCCGAGATAAGGAGGGCGGCCACTTATTTTGAATGAGAGCAATTCCGGAACTCGCGAAAGCAAATTGTTTAGAATTATAACACCTCGCGAAGTTTGGGCGAAAAACGATGTAAATTCGGAAATATGCTGGGCACGAAAATAGCCGATTTGAGCCCCAACTGAATAAACATTCGACCCACGATGTTATTATCGTAGCGAGATTATGATCCTATTTTCCATTATTTCACAAGCAGAGCTCTTTACCTGGATTTCCAGGTTAAATTAGCTTGATGTTAATAAAATATTATGATTAATACTGAGGAGAATACTCGGCGATTTATTTTAAAACCGGAATCTACTTTTGAACCTTTGCTCAGGAATATTGTTAATGAGCGAGTAAGTATTCCATTCTAGCGTGAAATTTGAGAACTTGTATTAAATTCCTGCACACAGTTCACAGAAACCATTGACTGTGCATTTTACCCGATTGAGCTTCGATTTTAAATCATAAACTGCTACTACTACTATAAGGCACAAATAAAAATGATGGTGATCCTGCCGCTTTTACGAGGTTAAATAAATGTTCGAGATGTGTTCAAAAAATATGGCACGAATTAAATATGATTATTTTATTTTTCCACGTAGTTTAGGGCAGCGTATTTTGATGAAATTTGGGCCATAAATTAGTGAGCTTGGATATAAGCGAAATTTATTAGAGACAAAGTCCGAACAACATGGTAAGTTATTAAGAATTTTTAACACACCAGACTCACCTTAACAGCACTTAGATTGTCTTGAACGCAACGAAAGGTATTAGGCAAAAATAAGATGAAAATTGCTTAACTAACTACTAGGACTACATTTGCATATTAGGATCCAGTGGTATTATGTCCGATCAGAAAATAATTAACGAAAATTTGAGTAGTTTCTCTATCTTGAGCACAATCTATTACTTTACTGCGGAAGGAGCGACACAACATTTCTTTGTTTGTGAAAAAAAATGTTTTTCGAAAAAAAAGGTCCACCATTTTATTTTTTTGCAATGTTTAGTTCATAGTGAAAACAATTACTAAACCGATTCGAATTTCACTACAACATTTCGAGGCTTTGACTAAAAATCATCATAGGATACTTTTTGATCTTTGTCAATTAACTTTTGTGGTAACTATCTTGCGGACAGCTTTCTGATTCTTAATGAACCAGTTAAAATGAGTTGAATGCAAAAAATTAATGCTTAAGAATCTCAGGTAAATAGAGACTAAGTCTTACGTTAATTGCCTTCTATTTATCTTCCAGGATCAATTTCTCAATCTTTTAAATACTATCTTATCTACGTACCTGTAAAACCCATTAATGATCTGAAAGGTTTTTGAGAGCTGTCTTATATTGCACGAGTAAATATAATACGTAGTTATAATAAATAACAAACATAATTATAAATAACTTTATATTCTAGGAATATATCGAAGTCCAGCAAACGTACAGTAATGTGTTGATGACAGTGGTATTACATGGCTTCGAAACACATCAAGATCCGAGCGCACGAATACAGTACAATGGAACATCGGTAAACTGGTTCAAGCGGAAAGCTTATATGCTTATGCACTGCGCTGCTCAATTTCCTTTCCAGTTCACAACCGTTGACTAAGATATATCCTACTTGACTCGACTTAAGCCGCCGCTTTGAAACATAGACAAACAACAACCCGTTTGGCGCAATGGCTGTCATGCCAAGCATCTCGGATTAAAATAGTGGAAAACTTAAAAGTGCATTTTTATGTTTTGCATAAAAACCTGTATTAAAATTGATCCCTATTGTATGATCGAAAATAAATTTGCTATGAATCCACATCACTGTATTTTTATTTATTCCTGCCTACATCACTTTTTAGTATAATTTGTACATATAATATATTGCATTGTATGCATATAATGCATATCTTAACCTTGTAACTTACTACATTACTTGTTTTATCGCTTTCTAGTTTTATTATTTTTAAGCATTCCAATTTTTTATCCTTGAAATAATTTATTCAATTCCTTTAAATGCTTGTGTCATTATTTATTTAAATCTTAAAATTCTGTATTCTTTCTCAAGTTTGTTCATACGGTTTTTCGTCTTTTGCTACAATTTGTATCGGTCAAGAAAGTATACATTTTTGTTTTAATACAATTCCTCCCAAAACTTGTGTATAACTCTCCGTAAAAATCTTTGTTATATAATTTCGTTAGCTCTTCAAATTGGCAATAAGTTCGCACTTCTTGTCAAGTCAATATGTCCCATTTCTTGCACCGTTAAAGTTCAATTAAGTTGTCCTATGGCGCGTGAAATGAAATATAAAAATGGAACCATCGGTGGGAGTCGTAAAATCTACAACAATAAGTATTTTATGATTCAGTGGCCATTATAACCAGGTTATAGGTTCTTAGGAAACTAATTTGTATTAATTCCCCTATAAAAGTTATATCTAACGCCTTTATCGATGCATACGTAAAATTATTCTTATGCTAGGTTATTTCCGCGGCTTTGCCCATTTCATCATGTCTATAATGGTAATGATTGCTCTATGTATTAGTCTAGGTCATAAACTATGTGTGAATTAAATTTCAGCAAAATCCGACCGGTTGTTTTTGTATGAAAAAGAAACAAACACACATACTTACAAACTTTCACATCTATAATATTAATAAACTATTTTTTGCGATTCTACATTTAATTATTCATATAATCTTCAGTAATAGCCATACGTCTACAGTCTTCCTAACAAGTATTCATAGAAAACACGAAAGAGAATACAACCCTTAAGCAAAATGTAAAAAAAAAAGATTTACATAATATTTCACAAACATTGATCACCAATAGACTTAATTGTTTACTCTCTGTTGTCCTTATTTGTAAATTTCATATTCTAAAACCATGCCAACATTATAAATAATGACGTTAACACGAAGTTGTAATAAAGAAAAGAAAAAGGAATTATTTTAAAGGTAAAATACTAATCACAAACCCGAGGGAAGAAGGAATGAGATGTAGCCTAATTAGTTACTTGCTATTCAATACTTGTTTCCAAGTTGAAGCAATTCTTGGCTTTCTTATTTCTCTAAAAAATATGTGTAAGTACTTATTTTAGCATTTATGTTTATAGTCTATAGAGAATATAATAGTTTTATTATTATATATACACATTTTGTCACCGAATTAAAATAATTAAATTAACTAAAACAGTCTTTATTTTGTAGCCATAAAATAAACGATCTACCTTAAACATTATTTGCAAATCAAGTAAATTACCGTATTTTAAAATTACCGGGGTTATAAGGATTGTATTGTCATAATAGCCTTTAAGCAAACGTCCAAGTTGCCAAACTTTCTGTACGCTTCCCGCTCGACCTTTACGCTTCAAAACAAAGTTAATACATAAATTACCAAGGTTGTACTCAATACAATATAGAAAGTTTGAATCAAGTGTCGCAAGTTAATAGGAGTATCTATCAGAATTAAATAGTTTTTACCTTAATGCGATAAATAATTACCTAATGGGTTTAGTTTCACCTGTGATCCATTTTCCGGACAAAGGACAGTATATATTACTATACAAGTACTGAAAGCTTACTAAAAGGTGAAAAATTAGAGAATAAACGAGGCTATGTTTCTTATAAAAATACTACTAAATTTATTCTAAATTATTTATCAAGAGCTTTTATCAAAAGCGGGATAAATGAACAAATTGCATTTGATTATACACAGTTCAAATAATAAATAACTAAGCTGGAGTTTTATAGTTCCTTAAAAACTTAAATACAACTCCAAAAAGAGAAATTTAACAGTAAACTAGGCATTTGTGCGACAATATTTCCCTAGATAAGTATGAAGTACCCAATTTTCTTAACGCGTTACTCTAGAATATCTTTAAGCATAAATAACTTGGTATCTCGTCGTGAATTTATCACTCCTAGATTTTCCGATGAGGTTATTTTGATCTGAATTTTCACGGCATTAAACTTTTGTGTCTCAGCTTTTGTTTCAGCATACACTTTGTGGGATTATTTAAATACTTTCAAACATAAGACGTTCATTTTCAAAACATTTTTTAAAAATATACAGAAAGGTGTATTAAAAATATTCACATTTTGTTATACATAGAAAGAAGAAAGCTTATTCGAGTCGAGTTATTAACTGACTTTATCCAAAGAATGCATAACAAATATTTTATACATAGTGTACAATTAGATAAAATCCATACGTTTGTCGGTAATTTTAAAGAACGTCATAATTCATAGGATACCGAAACAAATAATTTAAATCAATTATAATTCTCTGTACTTAAGTTTAACTGATTGTTTTGTACTAGCCATTTTTTAAGAACAAAAGCTATGTTATATTTGCGATAAGCATTGGGGTCCTTATTCTTAAGCAGTGATAGCCTAATGGTTGAAACTTGCCCTCTCGATCGGGAGGTCCGAGGTTCAAACCCAGGCACGCACCACTGATTTATGTGCGTATTAGAAATTAATTATCACTGCTTTTCGGCGAAGGAAACCATCGTGAGGAAACCTACACACCCGAGAGTTCTTAAAAAAAAAAAGTTCTCGGAGGCGTGTGAAGTCCACCAATTCGCACTTGGCCAGCGCGGTTTACTATGACCCAAACTCTCTCATTCTGAGAGAAGACCCGTGCCCAGCAGTGGGACAATAATGGGTTGACGAGAGATTGGGATTGGGGTTGGAGTTGGGGATATTAAATAGTTACTACAACCGCAGAAAGCACAGGTCGTCCCCCTACCAGGTGGACCGATGACCTGAAGAAGACGGCGGGAAACTGTTTGATTCAGAAGGCACAGGACCGGTTGGAGTGGCTCCATTTAGGGGAGGCATATGTTCAGCAGTGGACATCAAAAGGCTGATGGATGGATGGGTGGACATATTTTCATGGGGTCAGCCACAGATACTTCAGTTTTGTCCGAATGTGAAGTCTCGTGTGACCATTATTTAACCAAAAACTTACATATATAGAACATAGCTGGTGCTGTTCATATGAGACATAAACCTTATTAAATAGTATGAAAGAGCCCCAGGCGAAATAACGTACAAAAATTGTATGGAAAAATATTACGCGGTATTAAATCCAGGCGGACGAAATCGCAATCAAATTAATGTTACTTTAATATTCAGAAAGATAAAATGATTTTAAAAATATATGACCGCGAAGCTTATCTCATCTAAATTATAAAACATTTTTGCTCGAAAATTGTTAATACGAACGGTAGGCAGGTGCTGAAGAAATTTCAGTGACGCTATTCAGACAAAATCTGAATTGTTAATATTAACAACTAAATCTCGAAATATTTCCAACGATACAATGACTCGACTATTGCTCGCTACTTCAAAACCCATATTTTACTGACAATATTGTTAGGTACTACTATGACGTAAATCTATGGAAATAAGTTTTTGAAATAAATAGTGGGTATTATTTTATTATAGGCTTTCACTCTTATTACAAGCGGTTTATTTAACTTATCTAAGTTACGTTGTATGTAGGTAAGGATCAGATCTTGAAAAGGAAATTGAATTTTCAACCGGTTAATCCTGGAAGATTAAACAGATTTTTCTGATAAGCTTTTTTATGATTAAAGTAACAAACGAGCATCCAGTGCAGCTGATAATAAGCGGTTACTACCACCCATGAGCATCTGTAATCAACTTCATAAAAAAAAGTAGTTCTATCTGAAGCCTATCACATTTGCTTTGCTAATCGCGAGTACCAAGATGGTCGCCTTATATAAAAGTGAGCCGGCAACCTCCACCGAAACGCAAGAACCGCTTTAGGCTAGAAAAAGCTTATTAACGTTATTCTAAACCCAATATAAACAAATCCTATGATTATTTTTTTGTTGTCGCGGGGGAAAGCTTTAAAAACTACCTGACCCCGTGGGAGCAACGATATGTGGGATTCTTACCGCACTAAAGGTTTTAGTGCGGTAAGAATCCCCCGGTGGCCGATCGGTGGAGATCTAAACAGTGAAAAAAAAAGGCAATACCATATTAAGATTTGATTCTTGAAAGTTCAACAAGGAAGCCATTAAACTGCCGAAAGAGCAGGTAACACGTATCTAAGTGTTTGTTGACAAACCAACATTCAAAATGTAATTACATATATGTCGACGTAAATGTACCTAGCACACAATGGTAACTTAAGTTAACTTATAACCTGCTTTAATCTATACAAGACGTGCCCCGCGGTTTCAACCAAGTTTAACAATAATGAAACGTAAGGTAACGTGCATTGTAATCGTTTTTAAGACAAGAGGCGGGTTTTAATATTCATTCATCAAAATTAAATTAAAGTTTTTTTTCCATACAATTTCAAACTCATACATTGATAATTTTTTTATCGGACTGAAGTAGCAAACGAGCATGTCGTTCAGCTAATGTAAAGTGGTCACTGCTGTCCATCTTTATCTATAAACAACTTCATACAGAACAGAGTTTCTACCAGAAGTAACAATGTCTAACTACTTCCGAGGACTAAAATAATATTAATCCGGCAAACACATCCTTCTACCGAAAAGCGAGAATTAGCGCTAGAAAAAGGTAGCTAGATAAGTGCCTAGCACCACACCTTTTTCTAGAACTGTGGAAGTCACAGTTGAACTAGACTAGTTGGACCAGTCCAACTAAAGAAGTAAATGCAAATAGAAATGTCTATTTATTTTATAAATATGCGTGATGGACAGACACGCAAAATTTATTTTTTATTATGGATGGATCTACATCGGCGTTATAATGTTCACACTGCAGTGTCCTGGTTTGAACTTACAATAAGATGTTTCAACATAGTTCGCTCGGGTAGCACATAATGGGTTAACTTTGTAAGTGGTAGATTCCTTGGTATTTCAACTGTGGCTGCAGCACTGCCACACCTATTTTTGACTTATAACTAGCGTAATACTGTTAAAAAAAATCTTATAATATTTAGGTAAATTTTAATACTTCAATTCCCATAAAGACAAATTGCTAGTAGTAATAAATAAGGCGCTGTTTTTACCAAATACCAATGGGAAAACAGTTGTATAGTAATTACTAGCAGTTAGCACCTACTGGTTGAAACACGGCTCAACCGAGAGTCCGTGGTTCGAATCCAGATCATTTAAGAAAAATCAGCTGTGTGTTCTGATTTTTTTTTAATTGCCTAAGTTTCCCATATATCTTACAACTGAATTCCACGAAACTAAAGTTTTGAATACACGTTTGATTTGGATGGCAAATCCCCATCAACCCATTATTGGCCCACTGCTGGGCCACGGGTCTTCTCTCTGAATGAGAGAGTTAGGCCATAGTCCACCGCGTTGGCCAAGTGCGAATTGGTGGACTTCACACACTTGAGAGAACTTTTTTTTTTAAAGAACTCTCGGGTGTGTAGGTTTCCTCACGATGTTTTCCTTCACCGAAAAGCAGTGATAATTAATTTATAATACGCACATAAATCAGTGGTGCGTGCCTGGGTTTGAACCTCGGACCTCCCGATCGAGAGGGCAAGTTTCAACCATTAGGCTATCTCTACTCTAATGGCAAATACACGACAGTAAACTACAAAGTAAAATCTTTCTAAAACTACATTTGGTCTAGGTACTTGTAAACTTGCCTTAAAGCACATTCATTCCGCATTGTTGGTTCATAGTGGTGTTTAAAGAAAATGCCTCTAAATCTGAAATTGTGTAAAAACCATATTTTTAATTACTATTTTCAGTTAAAGATTAAAGATAAATAGTTATTATTTTAGCGAATAGGTGCTAGTAATTACTATATATTATTTAGGTAAGTAGAAGGCAAAGCCAAGTTGGCATCCAAAAAGTTGGGCGTTCTGAACAGGGCCAAGCAGTACTTCACTGCGGGGCAACTCCTTTGGCTTTATAAGGCTCAAGTGAGACCCCACATGGAGTATTGCTCGCATCTCTGGGCAGGGGCGCCCCAATACCAACTTAACCCACTTGACTCCGTGCAGAAACGCGCGATCCGAATCGTCAACGACCCAAGGATCACCGATCGGTTAGAACCTCTAAGCCTGCGGAGGGATATAGGGTCCCTCTGCGTGTTCTACCGGCTTTGCAACGGTGAGTGTTCCGAGGAACTTTTTGACCTGGTGCCTTCGTCACCTTTTCTTCACCGCACCACTCGCCGAAGGATGAAGTTCCATCCACACCAACTGGACTCGTGGCGGTCCTCCGCGGTTCGGTTTGCACGCTCGTTTTTGCCACGAACGTGCAAGTTGTGGAACTTCCTCCTGAAGTATTCCCGGAGCGCTATGACATGGGGTTCTTCAAGAAAGGTGCGAAAAGAGCTCTCCTTCACAGCCGGCGATGCATTGGCGACTCCTCTGGTGTTGCGAATGTCCATAGGCGACGGTGACTACTTTCCATCAGGTAGCCCGTCTGCCTTATCGTTAGGTTAAATTATAAAAAAAAAAAAACACATTTTGCAAATAATAATAAGTCACCGAATTAAAATAATTAAATTAACTAAAACAGTCTTTATTTTGTAGCCATAAAATAAACGATCTACCTTAAACATTATTTGCAAATCAAGTAAATTACCGTATTTTAAAATTACCGGGGTTATAAGGATTGTATTGTCATAATAGGCTTTAAGCAAACGTCCAAGTTGCCAAACTTTATGAACGCTTCCCGCTCGACCTTTACGCTTCAAAACAAAGTTAATACATAAATTACCAAGGTTGTACTCAATACAATATAAAAACTTCGAATCAAGTGTCGAAAGTTAATAGGAGTATCTATCAGAATTAAATAGTTTTTACCTTAATGCGATAAATAATTACCTATTGGGTTTAGTTTGACCTGTAATCCATTTTCCGGACAAAGGACAGTATATATTACTATACAAGTACCGCAAGCTTACTATAAGGTGAAAAATTTGAGAATAACGAGGCTATGTTTCTTATAAAAATACTACTAAACTTATTCTAAATTATTTATCAAGAGCTTTTATCAAAAGCACCCGCTTTTGATAAAAGCTCTTGATAAATAATTTGGATTATAAATGAACAAATTGCATTTGATTATAAACAGTTCAAATAATAAATAACTAAGCTGGAGTTTTTAGTTGCTTAAAAACTTAAATACAACTCCAAAAGTCTAAGAGAAATTTAACAGTAAACTAGGCATTTGTGCGACAATATTTCCCTAGATAAGTATGAAGTACCCAATTTTCTTAACGCGTTACTCTAGAATATCTTTAAGCATAAATAACTTGGTATCTCGTCGTGAATTTATCACTCCTAGATTTTCCGATGAGGTTATTTTGATCTGAATTTTCACGGCATTAAACTTTTGTGTCTCAGCTTTTGTTTCAGCATTCATTATATGGGATTATTTAAATACTTTTAGAGGTTCATTTTCAAAAAATATACAGAAAGCTTATTCCAGTTAAGTTATTAAAACTGACTTTATCCAAAGAATTCGTAGCACATATTTTATACATAGTGTTCAATTAAATAAAATCCATTTGTCTGTCGGTGATATCAAAGAACCTCATAATTCATTGGACAGCAAAACAAATAATTTATATCAATAATATAATCATTCTCGGTACATAAGTTTAACTGATTGTTTTGTATTAGCCATTTTTTAAGAACGAAATCAATGTTATATTTGCCTTCGCGTCGTGGCCCTTATGTAAATAGTTACTACGACCGCAGACATCCCTAATTATTAAGCAGTACATATTTTCATGGGGTCAGCCACAGATACTTCAGTTATGTCCGAACGTGAAGTCTCGTGTGACCATTGTTTAACCAAAAACTTACATATATAGAATATAGCTGGTGCTGTTCATATAAGACATAAACCTTATTAAATAGTATGAAAAACCCCCAGGCGAAATAACGTATAAAGATTGTATGGAAAAATATTACGCGGTATTAAATCCAGGCGGACGAAATCGCAATCAAATTAATGTTACTTTAATATTCAGAAAGATAAAATGATTTTAAAAATATATGACCGCGAAGCTTATCTCATCTAAATTATAAAACATTTTTGCTCGAAAATTGTTAATACGAACGGTAGGCAGGTGCTGAAGAAATTTCAGTGACGCTATTCAGACAAAATCTGAATTGTTAATATTAACAACTAAATCTCGAAATATTTCCAACGATACAATGACTCGACTATTGCTCGCTACTTCAAAACCCATATTTTACTGACAATATTGTTAGGTACTACTATGACGTAAATCTATGGAAATAAGTTTTTGAAATAAATAGTGGGTATTATTTTATTATAGGCTTTCACTCTTATTACAAGCGGTTTATTTAACTTATCTAAGTTACGTTGTATGTAGGTAAGGATCAGATCTTGAAAAGGAAATTGAATTTTCAACCGGTTAATCCTGGAAGATTAAACAGATTTTTCTGATAAGCTTTTTTATGATTAAAGTAACAAACGAGCATCCAGTGCAGCTGATAATAAGCGGTTACTACCACCCATGAGCATCTGTAATCAACTTCATAAAAAAAAGTAGTTCTATCTGAAGCCTATCACATTTGCTTTGCTAATCGCGAGTACCAAGATGGTCGCCTTATATAAAAGTGAGCCGGCAACCTCCACCGAAACGCAAGAACCGCTTTAGGCTAGAAAAAGCTTATTAACGTTATTCTAAACCCAATATAAACAAATCCTATGATTATTTTTTTGTTGTCGCGGGGGAAAGCTTTAAAAACTACCTGACCCCGTGGGAGCAACGATATGTGGGATTCTTACCGCACTAAAACCTCCCCGGTGGCCGATCGGTGGAGATCTAAACAGTGAAAAAAAAGGCAATACCATATTAAGATTTGATTATTGAAAGTTCAACAAGGAAGCCATTAAACTGCCGAAAGAGCAGGTAACACGTATCTAAGTGTTTGTTGACAAACCAACATTCAAAATGTAATTACATATATGTCGACGTAAATGTACCTAGCACACAATGGTAACTTAAGTTAACTTATAACCTGCTTTAATCTATACAAGACGTGCCCCGCGGTTTCAACCAAGTTTAACAATAATGAAACGTAAGGTAACGTGCATTGTAATCGTTTTTAAGACAAGAGGCGGGTTTTAATATTCATTCATCAAAATTAAATTAAAGTTTTTTTTCCATACAATTTCAAACTCATACATTGATAATTTTTTTATCGGACTGAAGTAGCAAACGAGCATGTCGTTCAGCTAATGTAAAGTGGTCACTGCTGTCCATCTTTATCTATAAACAACTTCATACAGAACAGAGTTTCTACCAGAAGTAACAATGTCTAACTACTTCCGAGGACTAAAATAATATTAATCCGGCAAACACATCCTTCTACCGAAAAGCGAGAATTAGCGCTAGAAAAAGGTAGCTAGGTAAGTGCCTAGCACCACACCTTTTTCTAGAACTGTGGAAGTCACAGTTGAACTAGACTAGTTGGACCAGTCCAACTAAAGAAGTAAATGCAAATAGAAATGTCTATTTATTTTATAAATATGCGTGATGGACAGACACGCAAAATTTATTTTTTATTATGGATGGATCTACATCGGCGTTATAATGTTCACACTGCAGTGTCCTGGTTTGAACTTACAATAAGATGTTTCAACATAGTTCGCTCGGGTAGCACATAATGGGTTAACTTTGTAAGTGGTAGATTCCTTGGTATTTCAACTGTGGCTGCAGCACTGCCACACCTATTTTTGACTTATAACTAGCGTAATACTGTTAAAAAAAATCTTATAATATTTAGGTAAATTTTAATACTTCAATTCCCATAAAGACAAATTGCTAGTAGTAATAAATAAGGCGCTGTTTTTACCAAATACCAATGGGAAAACAGTTGTATAGTGATTACTAGCAGTTAGCACCTACTGGTTGAAACACGGCTCAACCGAGAGTCCGTGGTTCGAATCCAGATCATTTAAGAAAAATCAGCTGTGTGTTCTGATTTTTTTTTAATTGCCTAAGTTTCCCATATATCTTACAACTGAATTCCACGGAACTAAAGTTTTGAATACACGTTTGATTTGGATGGCAAATCCCCATCAACCCATTATTGGCCCACTGCTGGGCCACGGGTCTTCTCTCTGAATGAGAGAGTTAGGCCATAGTCCACCGCGTTGGCCAAGTGCGAATTGGTGGACTTCACACACTTGAGAGAACTTTTTTTTTTAAAGAACTCTCGGGTGTGTAGGTTTCGTCACGATATTTTCCTTCACCGAAAAGCAGTGATAATTAATTTATAATACGCACATAAATCAGTGGTGCGTGCCTGGGTTTGAACCTCGGACCTCCCGATCGAGAGGGCAAGTTTCAACCATTAGGCTATCTCTACTCTAATGGCAAATACACGACAGTAAACTACAAAGTAAAATCTTTCTAAAACTACATTTGGTCTAGGTACTTGTAAACTTGCCTTAAAGCACATTCATTCCGCATTGTTGGTTCATAGTGGTGTTTAAAGAAAATGCCTCTAAATCTGAAATTGTGTAAAAACCATATTTTTAATTACTATTTTCAGTTAAAGATTAAAGATAAATAGTTATTATTTTAGCGAATAGGCGCTAGTAATTACTATATATTATTTAGGTAAGTACACCAACATTGTAACAAATTTAGTAACTTGCAATTGCAATGTCGTTCGCGTTTCCCTCGTTTCATTTCCAGTGAAGAAAAACAACAAAAATGCACTTAATTTCCCCAAGTTCCGGCGGATTTACGAGTTCGTGCTTCACGGGAATATTGCGTTCTTTTACGATATTTGCAGTCTTTTGTGGAAAAGAGAACTGAAATATGTCTGTCAATATTGTGAGTTGGCATCTTTACTTTCCACTACATATCAACAGATATAAAAGATAGTGGTATGAGTTGCACTTTCCTACACTAAGAGATATAAGTCCCATTCTCCTCTGATTTTTAAAAGTTACGCCGCGTTGTGGTAATTAACAATTAGTTATCACATGCTTTGACGAAAAAGGCTGAATATCAGAACTCTTTGAAAACAGTGTTTCGATGATATAGTATAGTTCTACTGATTTTGAGCAGCAGCAATGAGATAATAGTGGTTTGATAATGATTATACCTACTACTTGTCCCCTGATGATGATTCTTCGTGCACCGACGCGACGCAATACGTGGTAGAACCAGTGTAGTTCGCCCGGAGAGGTACCACCGCCACACTTATTTCTAACGTGAAGCAGTTCTTGCGTTTCGATGGAAGGGTGTGGTTGCCGGTACACTTTTATGAGGCGACCATCTTAGTCCTCGGGAGTAGCAACACACCTGTGATTGACTTCAGATAGAACCCATGTTCTGTATGAAGTTGTTTACAGATGTCCATGGGCGGCAGTGACCACTTACCATAAGGTGGACTGGATGCTCGTTTGCTACTTCAGTGAAATAAAAAAAAAACGTGTATGTTGAGCAACAATGGGATATTACATACGTAGACATGAACTCGAATTGGTTTCGTGTTGTTTACTTTTTTAATGTTTCTTATGAATCAGATATTTTTTTTAATTTTCGATTTGAATGAAGTTCACAACAAATACTTACTTTTGGTTAAAATGTTCAATAGTCACCTCTGTAATCGTTATCACTGCGCAAAAGGTGACATAACACTAAGAATCGTGCTCGGATTTGTCGGCTGCGTGCCTTCTTCCTTTATACCTCTCCCATATCTTGCGTAGTTTCAATAATATTTGAGTTGTTTCAACCGTCCCCAGTGTACCCTATATTAAATACCATTATACATAGATTGTACCGTTTTAATATTTGATTTATCGGTTCAAAAACACGAGTAACACTGAATTGGAAAATTTGAAAAGGGCCACTACCTATATATCAAATAAATATTGTCTATACAAAAAAATCCAATATTAATAGTGATGTATTTGCAATAACTTTTAAAAGACTGTTTACACTGAAAAATGGTTTTAATATTTTTATTGCCGACTGAATCGCGAAAAATGTTCAAGTTGATTTATGGATAATAGTTTGAAAAACAAATCGCAATGATTTAACAGGTATTGCTTTCATCGCAAACCGAATGTTATGTCACTACTGGGCACCTGAACCACGGTAATAGTATGATATTATTAAAATAGCTTAAAATTAATTATTTTTTTTAATTACAGAAATATAGGTGCTACTCTGGACAATATGATTTGTTACCATACCGGTCTGACACGCCGTGGGTCCCGGGTTTGATTCCCGGCTAGACAGGTATCTGAATCATGAGTTTAGATTCTTGTTCTTGGTCTGAGTGTTTGTGTATTCGTCTTTGTGTGTGTCCATGGCACCAACGACATAGGAGAAAATCCTACTGTGGGGCTATGAGTGTAGAAAGCGTTTTTTAATATGAAGTTTAGGTTTTTGTAGTTCCGGGACCAGAATAGGACTACGGTACCCTTTGCCTGTCGTAATAGGCGACTAAAAGAGGCTTCCGGGGTTTCGGGCGGTAAGAGTGGGCACTCGAACCGTCCGGCCAAGCGACTCCAGGATGGACGGCGGCATGTGTGGTTGCATGCTGCCGTAAAAACCAGTAGGTGCGTTGAGCAGTTCACGCCCATCAGGGAAGAGCCCGATGGGGCACACGCTGAGGACACCGGCGGCGGTCAATTGGAGTTCCCGGAGTCCTCTTCGCAGCTAGACTCAGCAGCAGCTAGCTCTGGGTAAGAATCCCACATAACCCGCGTCGCTCCCACCTTTACCTCCCGCTCCTACCTTTTGAAAGTTTCCCCCTCGAAAACAAAAAAAAAAGGTTTTTTAATTTAACACGATCGAATTACGACCCTTGCGACGGGGGACTAGTAATCATAATCACGTGATGTGATGATCCCCGTGACGGAGCGGTCACCATACCGGTCTGACTTGCAATGAGTCCCGGGTTCGAACCCCGGCCAGAGTGATTCCTGAATAATTAATTTGGATTCCTAGTCTGCTTCTAGATTTTTCTATATTCGTCTATGTATATTCTATATCCATGATACCTATGATACATGAGATAAATCTCATGTAGAGCTATGAGTGTAGAAAGCGCTATTTATTATGTTTTACGATACTGATGCGCCAGTTAAATCAAAACTCTAACATGGTAATAACACCATTGTATTTAGAATAAGTACAAGAATAATAGTGTCTAAGTTAATAAGCGAACCCTAGAATACGAATTGATCTAAATTGTCGTAAATATCAATTTTTTTTATAACATTAAAGTAGCAAAAAAGCACGGTCCACCTAACGGCAAGTGGCTTCTGGCGCCCATTGACATCAGTAATAAACTTCAAACTGAACAAAAGCTCCACATCAAGCGGATAAATCTGCCGTCTTTTCCGCTACAATGCAAAAACTGCTGCATACTAGAAATAAATACTTATGTGATGTTGTACCCTCCCGGATTACTACATTGGCTCCAACACCTTACAAAATATGGTACCCTCATAAAAATCTAATTTATAAATCGATTTAATTAATCACTCATATCGATTGGTATTTCAGTGTATAAAATCTCAGTCTGAACTATTGGTATACCTTTTACTCTATCGTTAAAACAAACTTAGCTATATCACTAATATACAGCAAAATCGAACCGTCGTTAATGGAGCATTGGTATAATTAGGTGGAGGCAATGTTTCACGGCGCACAAATGAATCGTAGCACGTACAGGGTTGTACAAATTCAATAAGGTGGAGCGGTGTAAATCTCAATTGTTGCCCCTAGTGTTTGGGAACTCCCAACAATTTCAAAGTCCCGGGATAAGAGACAGCCTACAATTAAAGTCCCGGGAGATCCCGGGACTTTGAGGCTTTTGCATTTTGTTTTACTATTGTTTAAGAGAGTTAAACCTTTTTTGAAGAATTTAAATTGAGTTAGTTACTGGTGAAATGTATTAAAACGAAAAAAAACCTTAAATGAGTCTAAAGTTCATTTCAGTCTTTATATCTACTTTGTTTATTTCAGTTAATAACAAACAGATTCACTTTAGAGCAGTTAAATCTTATAGTCATAAAACGAACTTAGTTGAAAATAAAATAAATTCTTCGTAACTTTACTATTATCCAGAAATTTTAGTACCTAAACATTAGTTATAACCACAACGTTGCTAATTCTGCTAATGACAGATTTGTTTCATTATATTAATCATTTATTGCTCATCATGCTTACGGACTAGGTGGTACAATATATATTTGTGTGTGCATGAACGGGGTTAGCATTGCAATGTCAAGGAGGACAGATTTATTAAATACAATGTCATTACAAGTAAAAATTACAATAAAAGGTTACTAAAAAAAATCTCAAAGTAAATAATATATCAAATTTATAAATCAGTCTTTTTAATAATCAACTAACACATTAATTAGTCGGGGAATAAAAAATCGGTTAATATAATTATTTGAAAATAAAAATATCATAACAAATTCGACAATCTTATCTCGTCTCGAGTCTCGATCCGAAAGTTTCGGGACTCGAGACAACTAAAACTACGTCAAGTTCCGGGACTTCGAGACACAAGACATCCCGGGACCCAAACCCTAGTAGCCCCACTCTCATCAAGATCCAGTAAATTGCCCTAAATAAAGTGTGGAATCGTATACGTTGGGAGCCTTTCATTCGATGAATACAACCCCTTGTACGGATTACACGGGTTGCGATGGCAGGAAGTTTAGTAAGCCGTATCCAATTTAGTTTGTATGGCCTGTAGTTTCACGCTGTGTTTACACCGTCTGTACACACGTGTTATATTAAACTGAAGATGTAAAACACTTGTATTCCGTACAAAGTTGTTACGAGTTTGTGTATGCCGGTTATAAGAGGAAGGATTTTGGGATAGTTGAGTAGAGGTAATGCTTGTCGCCGCCTTCCCTGTATGAGTGTAAAGCGCGTAGCCTTGGCCTTAATCGGAGGAACGTTGTAAAAAGCATCGTAGGTTCATGAACGCCCTTGGCATTGAACGATTTTGCACCTTGAAGCTTAAAAATATGGTATGTTGTTCTTTTTTCTTTTGGCGACGAAATTCATTGTAAAATCATCAATACCACCCGCATACCACAAAATTGTTGTATTAAGACCTTTTTCTTCAAATCAATGTACTCTTGTACGTATTACATAGTTTGTCTTATGTGGTCGGCCAAATACGCCCTTCCTGAACATTGGGTCTCTGACCAACGGCCCTTAGCCAAGCCCCTAGCTACAGCTCTGGTACTGTCAAGCTTAAATAAAGCATTCTAACTAATCCTCATAGATAACACGTGATAACATGTGGTAGACAAGATTTAAATACTACTTTAATTTACTTACAAATATATGAGGGTGGCAATGACCACCTAGCATAAGGTAAACTACTTATTTGTCTTATAAAAAAACAAAGGTCAAAAAAGCAAAGTTATCGGTTTTGTTCGCAATATGTAGCATATAGGCCTTGTACATTATTAACAACATGAAACTCGTTAGCTACGACTTATAAATTTGGCGAAATTGTAACCCATACTTTGTCCTTTGTAGAGATACCTGCTTGACTCCCATAGACCTTCGTATTTTTCAAGGTTTTTATTACATTTTTACCTGGCTACGTTAGATCGTCTAATCAGATCAGAGCATAAGCTATTTAAGCTATTTAATTGTTGAATACGGTACCAGCTATCAGAAAAAATAAATAAGAAATAGTACATATTATAACAAGTTGAAGATATTATTTTAGTGAAAAATCCTAAAAACTTTAAATGAAAAAAAAATTTACAAAGACAAAAATCCGACAGCCCTCTGTACAGCAACTTATTACATGCATAATTATTAATTTCATTTTATTTATAACTGTGTTACTTATTTAATAAAATTTAGTTAGTACTAAATCTTTGTGAGAAGTCATATTACGGCAATTGTCTAAATTAGGAATAACGCATCTTCCGCTCTATAATATTTTGTAAGTTAATATGTAAGCACATTTATTTTCGGAAAGGCTCAAGAACAAGAGATCTTTGTAAGGGTCATAGGCAATAGTCCAAAAATAACTATGAATAAATTTACAATAAATATCATTTCAATCAAGTTTCGACAAACACAGTACAATTCTTGAAAAGGACAGCCACTAACGTCAATGTTTTGTTCCAAATAATGGTGACCTACATTTCCCAAACAATATCCGGACTAAGCAACAGTTTCTTGTATAATTTATACGTTGACTCTCGACGCGCTGTGGTTTTATTAAACTAAAATCCAGGCTATTTAGTCGCAGCCGAAACGAAATGAGCCAGCCCGAAGCGTTTTACAAAGTAGGAGTAACGTAATACTAAACTGGGAACTTGTATATTGAGGTAGTACCTATGGCGTATTTATGTAAAGCAGTACTATTGTCATATTTCCGCTTACCTTCACGAAATCATGAAGCAATCGTGGATTTGTGAAACTATCTTTTTTATCCGAGTAAAGTAGCAAACGAGCTTGCAGATGGTAACTGTTCATTGCCGCCCAGAGCCAGGTTGTTATCTGAAGTCAATCAAATATGCGTTGCTACTCCCCAGGACTAAGATGATTGCCTCGTGCAAAAGTGAGCCGGCAACCAGACCATCCCACCGAACTACAAGAGCCTCTTTACGCTAGAAATACCTAAGTGTGGCAGGAACTTCCCCGGTCGAACTACACTAATTCTACCATCTTAAAGCCAGTCATCATACCTAAAAAATAATTATTTACAAGAAATCAGTGTAAATACTAATGTTTTCAACTTCTCAAAATCTATTTAAGCTGGAAACTAATTTGAAGCACATAATATTTTATAAACAAATCCACATCACTACAATAGCCCAAAATTGTCTAGGCTATAGGACAATACATAACTTGAAAGCCACATCGGGGTACATAATGCTGGGAAGTACATAATATGGTACATGTGAGTGGAAATCTCTAAATGCGCTTGCAGCTCAACGGCTTCCCCATATCGGCAATACCGCGTGTAAATTTTCATAATAGTTTCCAACATTTGAAAGCCTACCTAACTTTTACGGTTAAATCTCTTTTAATATATTTTTTACGTTCATCTAATATCGATATATAATAGATTATACATATATATTGGTGAATTACAGAACTTTCAAAAATAAATAGTAATAAGGAAACAAGAAAAAATGTGAACTCTGTGGGTTTGTCTATACAAACGCACTGAGTTTCTTTGTAGGTGATCCTAAGTGAAGTCATATTCCAATCCGGAGGAAGTATAAGAAAAATATGGTTGATAATATGTAAGAGGGCTTAATAGGATTTAGGCCTACACAAAATAAAGACACACACACAAATAATTAACACACACACACGCTTTCTACACTCATAGCCCCACAGTAAGATTTTCTTCTGTGTCGTGAGCACCATGGACACACACAAGACGAAAACCATACATCCAGACCTAGAACAGAAACCTAAACTCATCATTCAGATACCTGTCTGGCCGGGGATCGAATTCGGGACCCTTTGCGCGTCAGACCGGTATGTATGTATATCACTTAGTACAAGCTACTTGAACTACTAACAATACATAACGAAAATATTTTGAATTTAAATAATACAACAGCTGAAGAAGTCGCCGTTTTTCCTAAAACATTTTTCTCGACTCTACTGCTTCCGGTGCTTTTCCTGAAAAGATATCAGGGGTCGCTTTTTTATTTCCCAGAAAAGCCTAGGTCTAACAAATATTCGCAAAACAGTGAAAATCGACGACGGAGGAAAATATTTTTGCAATTCGCAGACTCTGGTTGTTTCGTGTTATTGTAAATGCTATTGATGGTGTCCTTATTGGGTGTAACGGCGGAAACCTTTTTATTTGATTAGTGAAGGGAGTAAATTATATTTTATTATTTCGATCAAATAAAATGATCTTTATGTTTAGTGGACTTATTATTGCTTTGACAAAATGTTAGCCCGCAACTTCCATTGGATAAATTAAATATAAAAATATTTTATTAGTGGCTACTGCTGCCCATGTGTATGTGTAATCAACCCCAATAGAGGTGAAGTCCTAACTCAAGATTCAATAATGCTTTGCTACTTCCAAGGGTTAAGTATACCTTACAACACCTTCAGAACAGAATAATACTATTGTTGACATAGCTATAATGATTAAAAATATATATCAAAGTCTTGCTTGACAATCCGCGTGATGCAGCGGTTACTATACCGGTCTGACACGCTGTGGGTCCCGGGTTCGATTCCTGGCCAGACAGCTATCTGAACGATGAGTTTAGGTATTTGTTCTGGGTCTGGGAGGTTGTGTATTCGTCTTTGTGCATGTCCACGGCACCCACTACACAGGAGAAAATCCTACTGTGGGGCTATGAGTGTAGAAAGTGTTTTTTAGTGGTATCACCATTAAGGATTCTATCAACCTTTACAATTTACATCTACCTTTACAACTCAACCGGTCAGATCACTTAATGTTTCTCCATCCGCCTATAGGTAAAACTTCATAAAACTCGAACATATCGTTTAGTATTCTTGTTGTGAGTGGTCTGAAAAGATTTACTACGCTACAGTTACCAATATTGAGATAAGCCTCTATATTTTAGACCACTTGTCGTCCGTGCGAGCTAGTGCGCGGAATATCAAACAAGGAACACTCGAGTATAACCCAGGATGTTGTAAACAATATTTTTATTGCGGCGCTGTACTGTACGATCAAACAAAATTTACTCAAACTAACAGCATTAATTTTTAAATGTATAATCATGTTTCGTTACCGTAAAACGTAATACAAATTCTATAGACCAATGTCGCTGCTCTCATCTCGCCTAATGATTGGCCTCAACGGTGAGGGATGACAGACAGCTGCTTGGATGACAGACCCTTGGAGGACGCGTATCCTAAAAATCATTATACCTT
This sequence comes from Spicauda simplicius, assembly GCA_949699795.1. Lineage (NCBI taxonomy): Eukaryota > Metazoa > Arthropoda > Insecta > Lepidoptera > Hesperiidae > Spicauda > Spicauda simplicius. The sequence continues at coordinate 9,245,154 of OX453062.1, forward strand.
TTTACAAGGGATGGTATGTAGTGTTGCCTTATTTAAGTCCCATTCGAATATATCATGAGCATGATATTTGATAGTCCAGTGTTTCTCAATAGTGCTTTATGTATTACAAAATCTCTTGTCAAATCTGTCAAGTAAAACAAACAATTTATTAATTTTTATAATATTAGTATATTCGTTACATTATTTAGTACCAGCTTTGACGAAAAAGTCTTAAGTAATTTAACTGACACTACCTATGTTATCGACTCTTTTTACTTACAGTTATTAGATGACTTTTCTCATAGATGAAAGAGCCCTTGGTTTTTCATCGCATTGTTACGAAGTGGTGGAAGGATATGCATATCACTAAGCTATATCGCATATGAAACGACAATCAGTATCCCTTGTTACTAATTTATTATAGTCCCTTCAAAACAAGGATTTTCCTATCCTTGCTAATACATTACAATGCACATTGCACGTTTTTATTTTTAGTTTCGGACATAACTTGCAATGTACTTTGAAATGATGACCGAAAAGAAGAACAATGCTAGTTTTCAAATGCAGTGGGTTTCAGGTTCCCATGAATTCCATTCCCGACCTGACAGATATCTAAATGATGAGTTTAATCTTGTTCTTGGGTCTGAGTGTTTGTGTATTCGTCATTGTGTGTCCATGGCACCCACAACACAGGAGGAAATCCCAATGTGGGGCTATGAGTGTAGAAAGCGTTTGAGGAAAACTCGTACTAATGGTTACAGCTGAGTGTCTTCCGAAGCATGAAACGCATGAAAACCAACTAGCGTTCATCCGTCCGATTACGTCCAATGTAATAAGACCTTGCAGATACAATCTATACTCTCAATACCGATACGATAACATCTAGACCAAGGCTTAGCACGCTTCACCGCTGTAGGTATAATACCATATTAATACGTGAAGCAAAAACTTGTGCTCCGTTCTTAAGATAATTGCCGCAGACGGAGAGAGTATGTAGAGAAAGACTACGCAATACTAATATTTTTTTCAAATTATGCATTAAAAATACAAAAAATCAACTACAACACATTTCACACACTACATTGTATGTGACAAAAAAAGATATATAATAAACGAAATAAATAATTCAATGTCTTACTAAACACAAACGTCAAAAATGTTAGATGTCTTTGTCAAAATACAAGCTATTGCTTGTACGTACATGCAGCTTAGCTAAGAAAACATCTTTTTACCATTAACGGGTGTATTCAAAATAACTTGAAAATTATAACAATTTATTTGAATTGGAAAAAATTTCGTGCTACTTTAAACAATATGAAGTTTAGTTTTTTTTTTAATTAAGTAGGTTGAATTTCGACCGTTGCGACGGGTGACTAGTAAATATAAAAGCGTTATTATAGAAAATGTCGTCAACCCGTTATTGTCGCACTGTTGAGTAGGTATTCCCTTTTGAATAAGAGAGTTATAGGCCATAGTCCACCGCGCTAGCCAAGTGCGAATTGGTAGATATATATAGATACCTATATGCAGACAAAGAGCAAAATATTTTTTTTTTTTTTATCTGACTGAAGTAGCAAACGAGCATGCAATCCGCCTGATGGTAAGTGGTCACTGCCGCCCATGGACATCTGTAATCCACTACATACAGAACATGGGTTCCATCTGAAGTCAATCACAGATGCGTTGCTACTCCCGAGAACTATGATGGTAGCCTCATGTGAATGTGTGCCGGCAACCACACCCTTCTATCGAAACGCAAGAAATGCTTCACGTTAGAAATAGGTGTGGCGGTGGTACTTCCCCGGTCGAACTACACTGGTTCTACCTTTAACTTTAACTTTTACTCCACATTAATTCTCTCCAAGTTTCGCGATTATATTGTCGTTAATGTATTGTTCGCTTCATACTCATTTGATAAAATAATATAACAAAAGATTATCTCAAAAGTCTATAATCGTAAAAGCGGTTCACGGGAACTGGCAATTCAAATTGTAATAATTGTGATTCCTACTACAATGTCATAATTAATTTTAGCAATTTCCATGAAATACTCTTAATTGGATTTTAACAATGAAACAAGAAATACACCATTAGTATACAATTACAACGACAAATATTATTATGTGTAAATTATCAGTAATCACTCATTTATTGGAATTCTATATCGTATTAAAATTTTGTATCATATTAACATTTGCACTATGAACATTCATGAATATTTAAAATGGTAGTAATTAATATACGGCAAATTTGTGTTATTTAAGCGTTTAAAGCGTTTATTACATTTACAAACTATATATTATTTTTTCTAAAACAGATGCCTTAATAAGACGTAATTATTTCTGTAACTTGAGCTATCTACCAGTGTAAGTCTTGTCAGAATCGGTCTAGACGTCTTAGATATTAGTCTAAAATAACAGACTAAAAATCAATATTATTGTTTTCTTTTTGCAATAAGTTTTGAATAAATACTCATATTATTCATTTATTACAATTTTATTAATATGACGTTTTAACTAGATACTGCAGTTTTATTTATTTAGATAAATCAATTGTTACTCGACGTAATTTATTTATAATATTTTTTTGTAATATTCTTTTGTATAGGTAGGCACGCGGTTTTAGATTTTAAACTAATTAACGAGTAGGTATTTTTTGTCGACTTACTTCTTATTGAGTACTTTGTATTTTCTTGTAAACAGCTAATTTAAACTAAAAATTTTAATAATATAGTTAAATGCACTATAACTAGGAACGATATATCGATCAACGAAATTGTATTATCCTGCGGTCACTGACTAACCAATCAATTTGACATCTTAATTCCTCGCTACTAAAGGCCTTGTTAAGGGTTACTTGAGGTACATAACATACATACATTTGCTTCGAATTATCATAACGGAACACCGAATTGAACCAAGCGCACACGCAGCCGCGCCAGTCACGGCCAATCGGCCCAGCGCGAAACACGCGAATTATTACTTCGTGATTTGTTTATCGATTTATATTCTACAAGGATTTTAGTTCTTAGCACAGTAACGGAAACAGGTAAGATTATGAGTTGTTTTTCAATTTTAACGATTACCTAACAGTTTTTTATCAAACCATTTATAAAACCATAATTTATCGAGTCAGTTTCTAATGTTTATTGTCGTAAGCTAAATTAGTGTTCTACATTAACGAAAGATAAAATAACAATTCCATAAAACTGTGTCACACACATGTTAACAGTGTTAAGTACTCATAAGTATTTCATTTCAAATAATTGGTTACAGTTCAAGCTTGCAAACAAATTTGCGCTGAATATAATTTCCTACTTTTTTATATTTTTCGTACTTTTTATTATATTTTATAACAATTTTCTAAAATAATAGTTTCACATTCAACAACAACTGCCCTAATTAAAACTTATATTCCCTAATCAATAACAAATGAACAATGTTCGTTTGACGTTGTCAAGTTAATTGGTCACTGAAAAGTTCGGAAGACATGTGAAATTACAATTCGGATACACGTATTGATATCTAACCTATGTACAACAGAGTTAATAACTTTTTAATTGATGCACCTATTCGTCTGTTACATTCTATAATAATAATAATACGCCAATGAGCAGTGATAGCCTAATGGTTGAAACTTGCCCTTTTGATCGGGAGGTCCGAGGTTCAAACCCAGGCACGCACCACTGATTTATGTGCGTATTAGAAATTAATTATCACTACTTTTCGTTGAAGAAAAACATCGTGAGGAAACCTACACACCCGAGAGTTCTTAAAAAAAGTTTTCGGAGGTGTGTGAAGTCACCAATTCACACTTGGCCAGCGCGGTGGACTACGGCCTAAACTCTCTCATTCTGAGAGAAGACCCGTGCCCAGCAGTGTGCCAATGGGTTGATGAGAGAGAGAATACGCAAACCCGTAATATACTACAGTTATATATTATGTTATATTACATTTTGGAAACCTAATAATGTTCATTTGTCCACACATTATTATACTTATCTAACTTACAATAGAATTCGTGTAATGAAAAATGAATTATCTAGTATTTCTACTGTTCATTTAATCAGTGCCATGTACGTTTAATGTGAAATAAATAATAAGTATTCATTTGAACTTTATGCTACACGTATTAATATATTATATAGGATAATCTATATAATATATTAATACGTGAAGCAAAAACCTGGGATCATTTTTTTAAGAACATTACGCGTACGGAGGAGTATGACAGTTGGCAAGGTTATAGTTTATACAGAGAGAAATACAGGATGCAATTTTTTTAATAATGTATAAAAATACATAAAATCAACTTTAAAACACATTACTCACACTACCATGCATTTGACACAAACACATATATAATAAACGAAATAAACCGTTCATTGTTTACTTACTGTGAAAACACTTGATGTCATAAATATCGGTTGTCTTTATAAAAATACACGGCATTGCTTTTAAATGCAGCTTAGTCCATTAAATCTCTTTTCCTCTTTAATGAGTATTTTTAAAATATACGAAAATTAACACAATCGAAAAATACATTAAAAAATTACAGTACATGTTTTTGAATTATAACACGAAAATTAATTGAATTGAATTTGTGAAATATTCGTGTTATTTCGGCAGTACCAAGTTTATTTTTTGAGTTGAATTAAGGTCGAATTTCGACCGTAATTCAACTAATGAGTGACTAGTTTCCGTCAAACATACCTTTTATTGCTACCGAAAAATTTGATATGGCTCTATCATACCTTTAATTCAAACGAAACTACATAATATTACGTATAGAAACCGTAGCCCTTTAATAAAAATTATATACCATTTTTATCATAAAATGAAATATTTGATATGCCTACGAAGGCACTTATAAATTTTCAACTGCAATATTTTTCTTACATTACCATCGGATCGGATTAATTTCAATTGGAAATTTAATTAAAAAGCATAACATGTATTTAATCATATACATAAAAATATTACTTACTTTTCGAGGCCCAGTAACTTGTAGGAAGGTTTGTTGTTGTTTGATATCACCTCTCTCATAAATGTAAATACTTTTACATTTACTTTTACAGAATAGTAAACAATTTCAGCGGTCGCCACGATACTGGAGGGCCTGTAGAGATATTATATGAGATTATGAGAGTGTCAGTGTGTCTACACAAGTAGTATCCCACACTAGACACCTCCGGTTCTTCCAGGGGATAAGAGTTAATCCTTCGAGCCTCTTGCCATCGCCACGTACTAAACCATTCAGCTCTTATTAAGCCGGTACGTTGTCAGTGACAAGAGCTATCTGGATAACATCGTTCAAAGCCGCGTTCCGTAAAAGACGACCAGCGCTTCATTAGCATGAAATACCATAGAAGCCAAACAATCGAGCTTTACATTAGTAGCAACTAGCAATGTAGGTAATTTTAAGAAAGTGTCAAGTCATAAACCCAACGCTAGAGAAAAATAATTATTATCTAGGAGACTTCGAAGTTAGCAGAGAAAAGAACTTGTAACGAATAACCCTAACAGAAACTGCATGAAGGTGACCGATCTCAATGGAATTTTATCATTTGTTTAAAAGGTCGGGTTGAACAAATTTACTGAGCACTTCGTCCCATTGCATTTGAGAATTTAAACAAATACCAAGTTTCATCGGTTTTTGCAAATAAACAATCCGAAAAATGTAAAAAGAAAAGGCAATTAAAGAAATTTTCCTGATGCCAATATACCCATACCGGAAAAACTTGAAACCATGGTTTTTCATACAAAGTAGAATTGAAAATTTTAATAAAACAATCTTGAATCAATAAATCCATTACCGAAAGATGTTATAATTAATAAATAATAGTGTTTATAAATTGTTTATTGTTTATAAATAATAAATAATACTTGTAACAACCCATGCATGTATATTGCAAAACGATTTCCTGTCACTCTATTTTTCGACTTATAGATAGATATTTTAAATTTTTAGTGCAGCTACCTAGTTACAAAAGCGTGTTTATTTTTGTTTTTTAAACTATTCTTTATTATGTATAAAATACATAGATACAGAGATGTGCCAGTATACGAGAATAGGAGGCGCAAAATTTTCTTGTTCTTATTTAAATTGTGAATTTCCTATAGAAGTAGTTTTCGAACTCAATATTTGCCTCAACCAGCACGACTGATAACCTACTGTGTAGAAAAAGATTTTTTATTTGAAGACGTTAAATTAACGTTCATTTTGATCACAGGACCATGTCATACAACCCATTTGACCTTTTTTGTTCGAATAAGAAGTTGTTAAAAATAAATAGAATTTTATAATACAATAAAAACTCCACCTGCTTAAAAGATAAATTTGAAAGAGACAAACAAGTAGGCACTACTAAATGTTTAGTAACTAAGTATGATGTACATTTCACATTATAGAAATTACAATTACAACAATCATATTTATGTTACGTTTATCTGTAATTTAGTTTACTCCTGTATTTTGTTAATCTAATAAGGGACTAAATAAGACTGATTAACTAAGAGTCTACCACCTGTTTTAACAATTAATGAAAACATAGAGAATAAACCTAATGAACCTACATACATATAATATTATGCTTTATGTTCTGTATCTTCATGTTCATAATGCCGTTAATTTATATGTACGTGCTTGTCGTCAATGTCAAGTCCACCCACACTGAAATAATTATACCATAACCCTTTTCATTATGAGAGGTTCATGCTAAACAATGTAATAGAGGAGTGAAGGATGAAGATAATTTCAAATATCTACTTATGACCATATATATCTACTTATGATATATATCTATATGGATCTTTGATGGTAAAATTAAAAAGTTAAAAATCCATTGATTTTAAAGTTGGAAAACCTTTTTTGTGGTGGCTTCACCGCCCTATCTATCGTCTGACAACAGAAGTGTTGAACGCTACTATATCCTGGTTGAAAAAATTTGGTAAGGGGAGATACTTATTATAGGCGTTCCAACTTAAATCTTAGGGTTAGCAACACATCTATTGTGAACCCCCTGATTTTTATTTTTATAATATTAAAGTAGCAAGTAAAAACAAGTAACATGCATGCAGTACACCTGATGATAAGTGTCAATGCCGCCCATGGACATTTGTAAGCAACCTGATATAGAACTTGTGTTCTACCTAATGTCAATCACAGATGAGGTGGTACTCCCGAAGCCTACGATAGTAGCCTCTTGTAAAAGTGTGCCGGCAATCATACCCTTTCATCTAACAATAAGAACTGCTTTACGATAGAAATAAGCGTGGCTGGTTATACCACCATTCGGTTTTATGCATCCTCGTTTAGTTCTACATTAGAACAAATAATGTCCAATAAAACAAGGTGGTGTAATGTCCAATAAAACAAACTTTTGTAAGATTACCAAAAAACAAGTCTGCCAAATACAAACTATTCTTATTTTAACTTACTTATGCGTTTTATTTTGTATATTTTAAATTTATGCATATAAAATAACCTCTAACGAGGTTATGACTTCAACGTCAATGTAAAAACAAGATATTTTATTTTGAAGTTAATGTTTTTCGATGGTGTGCATGTACATAAATGTATGTAGACGCTCTATTATGCGTCTGCTTAGCACGTTTTACAACCCAAATTGTTTAAAGATTTTTTTATAACACATGACGTGTTAGATCCCTCTCTATTGTGACAAAGACTATATTTATTTTAAATATAGATAATGTGAATAAAAAAACAATAGACATTTTTGTTATAGAATGTAAATAATGAAAGCAAGCAAATAAACCGCTAGCGGGTAATTATATATCAATGGGTGACTATGCCCTTATATTGATGTAAATCAAACACGGTAATAACATATTAAATACCTCTAGTATGTCATTTAAATTTTATGATTACACTCATTATATCAGTTACATTGACAAAACTAGCTACAACTCGTGGTTTCACTCGCAGTTAAAACAATAATATTTCAAATTCTAATTACATTTGATACTATGGATGGAATTCAATCAAAGAAAGACCAAATGTCATCTAAAATATAGATGAAAAGAAATAATCTTTAAATAAACTTTCGTAGTTTCCGCTTAAATGGCTCACCCACGATTTCACATAAAAGTAATTTCTGTTTATATTTAGTCTATTTTTCAATTATATGCGATATGTACAGACACATGTAATTTTTAATAGATATAATTGCGGATAACTTGCTATTGTCTTGACAATGACTCTTATGTAATCGTAATTTATTCGACTTCTTTTTTTACCGCACAAATTAAATCCTCATTAGTGGAAATACAATAAAATTGTTTAGCTCATAAATTACGACTGATAGATATCTTGTCTCGATAAAAACATGAAAAATATATTTTAAATTTTATTTACAATTAGAAAATAAAATACCTACAAGATCCAACTGTACGATTACTGCAATCTGTAATTAAATGAAAATACACTTAATTACATAAATAAAATTTAAATGAGTAAATTTTATTATGTATAAGTACATTATTTTATTACATGTATCAATATAAACTAATTAGTATGTCAGTAATGACTGACACTGTGATTAATAATAAAGTTCGCTAAATACCAAAAAGATTTCTTAGTAATACATAGAAACAGTGGTTAGTAACCAACCTGTGTCTCGAGATTTTAAAAAAACTCCAACAATATTCAATGATTCCTTAATTATAAGGACTATTTGCGCTCCAAATAAAAAAAACACAGATATTTAGATCATCTTACTCCACATCTCCGCTGATTGGTTTGATATACATGAGTAAGAATATAATAAATCAAATGTGTATTATTAGAGATATATAAATAAAATACGTTTGTATCTAGAAGTGAAACAACGTTCACGCGCCGAGGAACTATTATATAAAAGAACAAGCTGTCCCGACAAAGGTTGTTTTGCCATATAAAAAATAAAAAAAAATGTTAAGGGTGGACAACCCTTAAGGGGTATGAAAAATAGATGTTGGCCGATTCTCAGACCTACTGAATGAGCATATAAAATTTGGTAAAAATCGGTCAAGCCGTTTCAGTGGAGTTTGGCAACAAAAACTGTGACACGAGAATTTTATATATTAGATATATATTTTACACCTGACTGCGTCAGAAGTAAAGAGTATTTTTTTTCGAGCGTATATATTTTATCAATATCTTCTCAATAATTACTAATTGCAACACAAAATTAATTAATCCATTCCTTTATAATTCAGTACGTGATTCTGATATTAATCCGCCACCGCCAATTTGATCCGAATCTATCTAGACCAAATAAATTGAAATTTATATGATTGACCCATAAGTTTATATGAGTAACCCAAACATAGATATTTTACATAAATAAATAAATCTAGACTAGCTATATCGAGCTATCAAGAGAATAGTTAGGTTATTATTAGCTGGACTGTGTGACATACAAGTAGATTTTTAATGTAACGATCTTAATATATGTTATACTTTTAGATAATAATTTTAATATTTTAAACAGAGCTTTTGAGGTAATTTGACGCCATAGAGATAGAACTCATAATTATTATAGGTTAGGGTTAAGATCCTAACATGTAATATGAATTCTATCTTTTTTTTTGTTTTCGAGGGGAAACTTTCAAAAAGTATCCAACGTCGTGGGAGCGACGCGGGTTATGTGGGATTCTTACCGCACTAAAAACCCCCCCGGTGGCCGACCTCGGCGCTGCGAAGAGGACTCCGGGAACTCCAATTGACTGCCGCCGGTGTCCTCAGCGTGTGCCCCATCGGGCTCTTCCCTGGTGGGCGTGAACTGCTCACCGCATCTACTGGTTTTTACGGCAGCATGCAACCACACATGCCGCCGTCCTTCCCGGGGTTGCTTGGCCGGACGGTTCGAGCTCCCACTCTTCCCGCCCGCAACCCCGGAAGCCTCTTTTAGTCGCCTCTTACGACAGACAGAGGGTACCGTAGTCCTATTCTGGTCCCGGAACTACAGAATATGAATTCTACCTAACATATAAATAACATAAATAATAATGAAATTGATAAATAAATAATTAACAGAATTTGGTAATTCTTTTACGTAGAATATTCGCAGACAATTCTTGTCTTTGAGGACTATGGAATAGCAATACATAAGCACTCCGAGACATTCTATATAAGATAGGTATGTCAAGGTTGATTACATATAATTATCTGTAGGTTAGAGCCTAATACAGACATTTATTATCTCGAATCAAGTATGTCGTTTTATCCTGTTTGGCTAAGGAAATAAAGTCAGTAAGTAATTCAAAGTATATCTGCATAACGTTTGAGCGTGAAGGGGTTCCTACTATCATACTATCATATGATGCAACTCCTTATCTTTATCACGGTATAAATATCTACAGTAGTCTAACTCCTTAGAAGCGCACGAAACGCAAGTTATACCTACGCACCTCGATTTCGGTTTGCATTCGGTCTACAAACAGACCCGAATGTGCCGTAGAGACGAGCGGACTGTGTAACGGTTTTTTAGCAGTGATTTTTTTATTTTACTAATAATATGGCGAAGAAGAATTGTAGACTATATTGTGCTGTTTTTGGTTGTTTGAATTCTACATTAACACATCCAAAGATAACATTTTTTAAATTACCTTGAAACTACGAAAGGTAAGACAATTATAATGTTTTTTAATGTACTAGAACTACCTTCTTTCTTTGTTTCTTTTTTAATAAATTGGTTTTTAGCTTTTCTATCGAATGTAATACCTGGATCCATAAATAATTAAAGGATATTATGATAAAGGGAAGTGACATAGGTAAGTATGTGTGTCCTACATGCCATTGGCGAAGTGTATCTCTTTTCAATAAAGTACATAGTTATAGGTAAGTGATATTTTTGCAAAAAATAGAATATTGTTCGATAAATAAATAACTACATAAAATAAATAAATCATTTTAAATTTATTATTACATTTTTAAACCTTTTTTTTTTTGTTGTCGAGGGGGAAACTTTCAAAAGGTACCCGACGCCGTGGGAGCGACGCAGGGTTATGTGTAATTTTTACCGCACTAAAACCCCCCCGGTGGCCGTCCTCGGCGCTAAAAAGGAGGACTCCGGGATCTCGAAACGACTTCAACCGGAATCCTCCGAGCGCGTTGCCCCATCGGGCTCCTCCCAGACGGGCGTTTGGGCCCACCACTTCGTCTAGTCTTTACGATGGTATGCGACCACACATACCGCCGTCCTTCCCGGGATTGCCTGACCGAACGGTTCGAGCTCTCACTCTGCAAACACGGAAGCCCCTTTTAGTCGCCTTTTACGACAGGCAGGGGATGTCATAGTCCTATTCTGATCCCGGAGCTACAGGGATGACAGACTTGCCTGAAAAAAAAGCTCTTTTTTTATATTTGTGGATATCTCCTAAAACGTTGTTTGGAGAAAGATGATTGTCAAGCCTTGAAGTCATATATAAAGCCCGATCAAAGAAGCCATAATTTCAGCGAAGAGAGTCGGTATTTAAGCTACCGAGACTACTGCAAAAATAATTTACAAAGTTTTTTAATAATACCCAGGGATGATTTTGTGCAATATGTAGAAAAATTGGAGGAAATATTTCGGACTTCATTTAAAACAACACACATAAATTGTAAAGTAGCTGCAGGTATTTATAACCAAATGAAAGATATTCCTTTTTCTCCACCATGTCAATATTTCCCAAAATTATTTTTTATTATGGTTTTTATCCGAATGCGAATTTTTTATACTATTAAATTTAATAATAAAGCTTTTCGTACGTCTCAGTCGAGGCGCAAATATTTTTCAGTGTCAAATTTGTAATTATTATTAGTAAAATAATGATTTGTTATTAAAAGTCTCACATATTAAAAAAATAGTTTTTTTTTATAACCTAAATCGGCTTATTAAAAAACATTACATGTATTCAACACTTCCTATACAATTCACATAAATTATATTTGTTTAAAAAATAAATAATAGTTTAAAAAAACTAAAAAAACACGCTTTTTATAGAAAACCGAACTAAAAAATAGAAAATAAATTTAAATGAATTTAAATTAAGAAAATAGTGTTAAAATTTTTTATGAATATAAATTAATAATAGCTTTTTTTTAATTTTTTTTTATTCACACTATTATTAATTTATATTCATTAAAATTTTTAACACTATTTTCTTAATTTAAATTCATTTAAATTTATTTTCTATTTTTTAGTTCGGTTTTCTATAAAAAGCGTGCTTTTTAGTTTTTTTTAACTATTATTTATTTTCTACTTTTTAGTCAAAATAAAACATGGAATAATTTTATCAAATTAGTGTATTGTCATCGGTCCTCAATAAATCTACAAAGTTTGAACGAAATCTGGCCGTTTAAAGTGGGTCAAAATCGCGCCCAAAGAAGTCGGTTACAAACAAACATACAGGTGAAGCTAATAAAAAGCTAATAAAAATATATAATAATTGTGTGTATAATAAAATGTTAAACAACCAGAAAGAAAGTATTCATACTGGTTGATGTTATTAAAATACTATAGGCAGGCAGCCCTACCGCAATCTTTCACCCAACGCCTCCGTAGGTATAAAATTCAAGGACACGGCAGAGTTAGAGTACTGTATGATATTTATACTGTGTCTTTATCCTCGGGAGGCAACGCATAATTATCTTTTAATAGAACCTGACCTATATGAAGTGGCTTACTTTTTTATCTGACTGAAGTAGCAAACGAGCATGCAGTCCACCTGATGGTAAGTGGTCACTGCCGCTCATGGACATCTGTAATCAACTTCATACAGAACATTCCATCTGAAGTCAATCACACTTGCGTTGCTACCTCGAGGACTATGATGGTAGTCTCATATAAAAGTGTGCCGGCAACCATACCCTTCCATCGAAACGCAAGAAATGCAACGCAAGAAACAAACAAACGGGCAGTCTACCTAAGTGTAAGTGTTAATTGCCGCATATGGACATCTGTAAGCAACTTCATACAAAGCCAGTCAATCGCAAACGCACTGCTATTCCCGCGGACTGTTCGCCTAATATAAAGGTGAGCCAGCAACCACATCCAATAGAATTACACTCGTTAACTGAGATAAGGTCTAACCCTTGGGTCAGCCGAAGCCAAGACACGAGGAAAACAACTATGAACATAAAAACAATGAGTAATATTTTTATTTCTCGGCTATAATAAAAACATACTTGAATAACCAGCCAAATCATCTTAATTACACCAGTTAAATAATAAGAGTGTACGCCTGTAATACTTTTTGCTTAAATGGTTTATAAAAAATCTCTTATACAGGAATACGGTGTTATGCCTAAAAATCAAGTAAATCCCTCATATAATTTACAAGTATTAAATTTACAAATATACGAACTGTAATATATAATTCTTGTGTCACAGTTTTACACCATAAACTCCTCCGATTTGGCCTGATCGATTTTGATGTTATTTTATATGTATATTCAGTAGGTATGAGAATAGGTCAACAATAAATTTTTACACCGCTAAAAATAAGGGTGGTAAAGCCCAAAAATTTTTTTTTATTTGTTTTTGGTTATTTTTATAGTGTGGAATCAAAAAGTACATTTATTCCTAAATTTTTACTATCCTACTACCAACCATTCATTTTTAATAGCATTTTATATTTTTTAACCCCGGTCGCATTAAAATCCGTAACGTAGTTTTAAAGGTGTAAGCGAGAAGCGACTTGGTTTATTCTATGTAGTGGAATAAAGGAAAGTCGTGTTAATTAATCCATTTATAACTCAAGAAAACCTGGATTAATAATTATGATTGTTGTGTGTTTGGATTTATATTCTTAAGGAATAGTGTGTGTCTTGAAGATAAGTAAGTGTTAAAACAAAAAAATAATTCTAACGTTCATTAGCTATTAAAGGTATAAATAAAAGATAAATCTGAATAATTTCGCTACCTCTGAAGAGATTTTAATTTTCTTTTTTTCTATTTAATAGGAAATTTCATTACGGAACTTTCTATTTTGGACATGGGTGTGGTGGATTATTTATTTCTTTGAGTTATGGGATGGAAACCACCAACACTGCTTCTATTTCTTACATAATTAGGATAACTCAGCTTTTGCCGGCTATCTAGAATGACATGATATTATAAAAAAAATAACCTACAACTCCTCAACGCTGATGATGCAGGGGTACTTGAAGCCTAAACCGTAGTAATAGGATAAATAAACAGAGACTTGAAGAAAAATTTTACGTTGAATTCTTGAACCCTGATGATGCAGGGCACTGCAAGTCCAGCTCATAGACCTTACGAATATGTAATAAGATTACTAAGCAAACTTATAGAATCTACCTCCTATTGTTCAACCCTAATTTAACAGGGTATTGCAAGCCTAAGCTCTATAGCTTAGCTAAGTATGTACTCCTACCCCTATGGGTTGAGGTACATACGATCTTTAATTTAATCTTTAACTTTTCAACTCTAATAATGCAGGGTATTGCAAGCGTGAGTTTGCTATTTGCTCCCTGTAGTTCCGGGATCAGAATAGGGCTACGGTATCCCCTGCCTGCTTCCGGGGTCGCGGGCGGCTAGATTGGGAGCTCGAACCGTTCGTTCAGGCGACCCCGGGAAGGACGGCGGCATGTGTAGTCGCATACCGTTGTAAAGACCAGACGGAACGGTGGGCCTATCCGCTCACTTGGGAGGAGCCCGATATGACTCCTGTTGTGTTCCTTTGGAGATCCCGGAGTCCTCTTTGTAGAGCTGAGGACGACAGGGAAAATTTCAACCATTAAGCAGTCACTGCTCAAAAGTTTGTGCCTGTGGGATTAGTTGCATAAATGATTTTATAAAAAAAACTCCATTACAGGAATACAACGTTAAGTAAGAAAAGAATCAACTATGTCCATTACATATGTAAGTCAGTTTTCTTGTTTTACATTCACAAAGAAACGAAAACTGATTTTTGCTATATATTACGAAGGAAACAAAATATTTTTCTCATCTCTCCAGTGGCACATTTTAATCATCCGGACGCCACTTGTAATTAATTGCCGACCTCTAGTTTATGGCCCATATTTCTAACCGTGGTAAAGTATTTACGGAGAAAAGTATACCTTACATTGAGCTCGCATTAAATACAAATTGACAGTATTGTATTGAGCTATCCTCCAGCTTAGTTGTGGAATAATATCCTTATTTCGGAAATCCTACAAAACCTAACTTATTAGCAAAATAATGTTCCATTTAGCTTTCATAAATATGAATAATATGGTTTAATAAATGACGTCTTGAATAGAGTGATTTAACTGTTTACCACATGGTATGCCGGTAGAACGACAGATGTATAAATTAAACAATTCATTTTATTAAATTTTAAGTCGGAGATACAGTTTTATGCAAAAACAAGCTTAGAATAAAACTTCGTACTTTAACTACATCTTGGTTAACTACGTCTTATAATTATTTTTTTACGTTTTAACTTTTTAAATCAAAAATACAAACACAATAAGCATTCTTTAAGATTCAACTGACTATCCGTTTTTGGATATGTTTATATTAAGTTTAAGCAGCGATATGTAAAATATTTTTCAGCTTGGAAAAAATTACTTTCCTACTGACGCAGATAAAGATACACGTATGAACATAAGGCACAACGTTACAGTTTGAAGCTAGTTACACTGGATTAACAAGTATACCTACATGTAAAAAACCTCGCGAAACTTGTATTTCTCTTTCAGCTCGCGAAAATATACTTAAGTTGAACACATTAAGTCTCACATTCGATTTACGTTCTTTGAGACAATCTTTTATGGAGAGTTCATTGACTTTGGCACTGTTTTACAAAAAAAAAATAACTTCTGTGTTGTTATGAGTATCACTAATCTTTCTGGAATGTATTTTTGTTGTAGAAAATATGCTTTTTATTATTATAAATTAGCATTGTTTACCTTCTGAGTACATTTTATCGCCGATGTGTTATGTGATAAATTCAGGTATGTTTATGAAATAATTTTATATGTATTCTTTTTTTATTTTCCTAAATTTTCTTAGTTAATTTAAGTTAAAGATCAATAAAGGCTTGTTATTGTATATAATGAAATAAACATTTATAAACACAGTCTTAATCCAAAACTGACACTTTTTCTGAGTAATATAGAATAAAAAACGCAGTAAGTGAAATTATTTGCAAAACAAAAAATATAAATGTTTGATACATATTATTCCGTATTGATTCTCATCATATCATTGTTATATTAATACGTGAAACAAAAATTTGTGGTGCATTTTTAAGTTATATGCTGCGGACGGATTAGTATGAAATTTGCACGGTTATAGTGGACGTAGAGAAGGAGTGCAGAATGTTAATATTTTTTTCAATTGATTTTCAATAATGCTTAAAATCAACTAAAAACACATTACACACACTACCGTGTATTTGACACAAACACATACATAATAAACGAAATAGAACATTCAATGTCTTACCTATGAAAACACATAACGTCAAAAATGTCTTTGTCAAAATACTGCCATTGCTTCGAAATGCGGCATAACTAATTAAACCTCTTTTTATATTTAACGGGCGCGTTCAAAATTACTTAAAAATTATTACATTTTATTTGAATTAGAGAAATATTCGGACTAATTTGGACAATACGTATATAGTACAATAGTTTACTTTTTTAATTTAAATTACGGTCGAATTTCGACCAATGCGACGGGTGACTAGTATTTATAAATCGATAATAACTAAATATTATTATTTTAACGTCACGCCACAGCGTAACTGTTTAATTTCAAAAATCTATACATCTTTCCCTGTCGTAGCAGGCCTAAACAATATTCATTTCGAGTATAAAACGTAACGATACGTAAACTATTTAACTGAATTAATTATGTTTTAATGACATAAGCTTGAAGTTTTTACAATATTTTTTGTAAGTATGAAGCCTGCTTGGAGCCTCAACTCTACCTACTCTACATTGCAATATTTTGCCCCAATGCCGCGGTCAATGCCATACCAAGATTTCCGCTCTCTCTGGCATTCAAACATAACAACTGAGTTCAATATAAATAAATAAACCCGTAATCATTATTATATAATTAACAGCGGAAATCCACTTATGTAATACTTCAGGAATTTTGCAAATAAAGAATTATACGAACAATAACCTACCTGCTTGAAATTAAGTACATCTTACATTTTATATTATTTCTACCTGTACCCTGTACACAAAAAATACACCAGAAATAATCGCGAGCTCATGAAAAACAACTTTGCTAAAAATCATCACATGATCAAATGAATAGTTTACGATTCTATAGAGGACATACAGACAAACATTTATTTTTATAAAGAAGAAAGATGAATACATTATTTTAATGTAGAAGTACGACAATGGGTTTCTTAATATTCGTCTTACTTTAATCAACATTACTGTATATCTGTTCTAAAATATATTTTAAATATATTAAGCAGATAATAATAATCAACAGCTTGAACAAGAAGCGTTGTAACAATGTATTTTTTTTTGTTTCTTAGAAAATTCTAAACATTTAAAGTATCTCTCTGTATCTGTGAGCTACGTTTTTTGTTGGCTAAACGGCTGATAGTTATTGGTGAAGTGTGTTTTATTATCAATAAAATATATACCTATTCTATATATTGGAAAAAAATACTAAGTGCGACGGTGCGCGCGCGCATGTTAATAAGAGTAGTGCGTATTTCAAGTTCAGGTACAAGTTCGGAACCGAAGTAATAATTTAATTGCGAGATTGCTCTCGAGTATAATTCTCAGAGTAGGGAGAAATTCAATGTCTTTCCATGATAAATATCTAGCCGAATAATAGGTAAAGGCACTCGTAGTATCTACACCATAATAGAGAACAATATTTGTTTTATTTGAGGTTGATTAGGTGATTACCTATCCCCGTGTGGCAATTGTCGTTTAATATTATGTGGACTGCATATTATTTGGGTAGTTTTTTAGTATAAAAAAATACTTAACCCATCAATTTTAAGCACACGAACATTCTAGCGCAAAACTCCCTTTGCTCGAGATTAGTTCGCGTGAACTAGAAATTATTTATTTATCGAGTAAAATTATTGTGTTATAGTTATTAAGATTAGTCCTTTCTGCGTATCAGAAAGGCTGGTGTAGAAAAAAGTAAAAAAAAACAAGCCTTCGTAGTCCACAAGCTATATAGGTAATAATTCCATCCTTATTTTATGAGTAGAATTGCCAAAATAGATAAACACGAGTTTTAGTTTGTAACCAAAAGTTTAAAGAAAACACCCTATGGTTTTAACATAAAAAAATAAGAAGTTATATACAAAGTGTTATTGAAACCGTTCAGAATGCGATTTTTTTTGCAGTACCTATCGGTAATCTATATCGGTAAGATCCTGAGGTAGAGACTTAATTAGATACAGCTGATTTTTGAAACGTTACAACCTTATTTTACCCGGATATAGGATATATTTTCTAAAACGTTGAAATACGTGTATCACAAGAAAACCTAATAGATTCAAATATTTTGTTAGAAAAAAAGAACGTGATCATTACGAAATGATATGTTAAACCACTAAAACTCAACTCGTTCTTACAGATTTATTTAATTTTACTTGCTTATTCACGAGTATATCGTAATCACCTTTGTTTTCGACAAAAAAATAAAACTAAAAATAATTATCGCAATCGGTTTAATATATTTACATCAATCGCGAATAAAACACACGAAATAAAATTCACAGACATTAAATCTTATCTAATTGTATGGATGTAAAGCATAATTAATTTGAAAAATGTGATAAAAAATCTCATTGTAGATATAACCGTGTACTTTTAGGTACTTTAATTTTAAACTTTTAGTTATAACTAATAAGAAAATCGCAAAGCTGTATAACGTACTAGCTCTTACCCGCGACTTCGCCTGCACGGTCAAAGGGAATTACCATTATCGTTTAATAGCGTGATTCATAAATTGCAAGTGAATTTTACTAACGCCATCTATTAACAACGTCTGGTACTAAATATGTATCAACTAACAAACATCGATATTCTCATGGGGATAAGATAGCGCGGTAAAAAGTAGCCCACGTCACTCTCCGCCCTCGTAATTATCTCCCAGCATATAGACCATATCATATAATAGCTATGTCGCGACGTGAAAGATTTATAATATTAGTATGGATAGTATGGGTGTGGTTGTAGTTCGACCATGAAGGTACGAACGCTACACCAATTTCTAATGTAAAGCAGTGCTTGCATTTCAATAAAAAAACGCTGATGCCTGTTCTCTTTTATACAAGGCAACCATCTAGTGCTTGCCTCCTTGAATATGAGGCCACATCTTAGTCCTAACAAGAAGCAATGTAACTGTACTATGCAAATGCAAATTGACTTCAGATAGAACCCTTGATCTACATGAAGTTGCTTACAGACGTCCATAGGTGGCTTATCTTCATGTGGATTCATAGTCTTTCGTTATAAATCTTATAATAATACAAACACGTATGTTTTTTACTTAAACCATTAAAATGAGTATCTGAAAAACTTGCAGCTGGGGCAAATTATATTTCTACTGACAAAAAATCGAACAAAGGAGTTTCTTACATCACTTTTCTTATAAACACAATGTACATTACCACTATTTATCTACATTAGAAATTTAGTAATCACATTAATCATGAAATACATCATTATAAAAATATCTTGTATGTAGTGTATACGAAAATGCTACGTGAAATTTTACGAAATAATGTATGCTAGCTGAGTATAGTGTTGCAAGTTGTTCGTTATTTAGAAGTTCCGTTTGAAATTAATATCTAAATAATTATCTTTTGCTAAAGATCTAATTTAACACAAGACCCTGAATAAGAGAAAGTAATGTGTGTCTTACAAGGTGACTGTTTTTTCTTTTTATTTTATATCTCGTAAATTACTGGTACGTAAGAGTACCTAACACTTCTCATCAACCCGTTTATTGTTCCATGGTTGGATTAACTCTGACGAGTCCCCTCAGAGTTAATCCAACACTCTTACCATATGTATACTGGTACACTTCAGCCACTTTTGACACCTTTATTTAAAGAACTCTCAGGCTATAGGAAGTGATACTTAATATTTAATACTATTATTTTAGCAAAATCTCTGAAACGTGGCTGGTATTAGAACCTCAGAATCCCGATTAAAAGGCTAAGGTTATTGAAAGGCTAAGGCTATCATTGTTCAGATACACGTGCATTAGTTTCGTTTTGAATACGACACCTAATTAAGGAACACTTTGTTTTTGTAAGGTAATTCGATTCTTGCAAGATTCAGTCACAAAAACTTTTACTAGATGCACTTATTACTCACATTTTTAATTTCCAAATTAAAATAAGAACATTTTGTGGCAAGTTTTGTTTCTTTTTTTCCAGTTTCTGTCGTGTAACGGCGATACCTTGTTCTATTTAGCGACTTTTTAAATTCTAGGTCTACTTTAATAAAACGATGCATAATATCCTGTCACTAACTCTTACTCTGCATTTATAAAATTGCAAACGAAACACATCTAAGTTTTATATGAGTGAATAAACGAACGGATATGTCATACTGGGGCAATCTACATACGGTTACTAAGGCAGCTAATAAAATAATATTAGTTATACTTAATAGTAGGTGTACAGTTACTCTTTAACTATGCGTACAAAATATAGTGGATCAACTATTTTTTTTTTCTATATATAAGTGGCAAACAAGTATGCAGCCAATCTGATTATAGTGACCTCAACTGCCTATATACATCTGAAATTATTTGCATACAGGATTAGAATACCTACTACCTGAGATTTAATATAGACCCTGAGGACTAAGGTTCAATACACATATCAATATGAATTTTTATATCTACATATATGTATATTTCTCTATTTCAATGCCTTTTAAACCAGAATATAGAAGTATATAACATTATTGGTATTGATATGAGTAAAATAGCAGCGAGGCCACCGAATCGAACAACGCGTAATAAAGATTATACCACTTTTAATCAGTTGAAAATGTAAAATAAAATAAAAAACAACACAAAAACAACGGGAGCAGTATTCGATGTGGTATTTACAATAATAATATAAAAAAGGTCTCTAAAAACATAAAAAATATAAAAAGGGCTCCTCTGGTGTTGCATATGTCCATAGGCGACGGTAACTACTTTCCATCAGCTAGCTCTAGCTCTTGTCGTTAGGTTTAAGTATTAAAAAATGCAAATTACAATACTAATATCTAGGTAAAATATCAAAGTGAGTTTCAATGAAACTTGATGAGATAAGCCTTGCCCAATACCTATCTCGTCCATAACTTCCTTGCCTTTGAAACACGTCTTTAACTTTGTGAAGCGTAGGTAACTTTGTAAAGCTGCTGCAAACTATCTATATGTTTTAATTGGTCTCTCCATAAAGGCGAATTTTGCTAAAGGGTAATTTTGATTAAAATATTTTTTATTTTATTTTATATAAAATAAAATAAAAAATATTTTATTCGTCATCCTATGAGTGAAATGACAGTGATTGACAATGATAAAGATAAATAGGATGATAACAACTGAAATTCTCAATTTATGAATAATAAATATTAATCTCAGTTCTGATCGGTTTGATAATAAAAAGTTGACAGTAAATGTAACAGTGAACTTTAGTCACAAGGTATATATGAGAGAGGTGAGTAAAATGTCCGGACCTCCCGCCCTTATCTTAGGCGAGGAAGGAAAAATTCTTCAACTGAAGGAATTTCTGTTTTGCGTCGACAAATTCCGAACTCTGTTTATTCCGGAACCTACATCGCACAGTGTAAGATTCCAAGACGAGACAATTTTTTCGCCAACCCCCTATATTGGTCTCCTTTCCAAAACCTTAAATTTGTCCATGATAATGATTTGGTGAATAATTGTATTCTTAGGCATATTTAATTCTTTACTTCTATGCATTGTTAATTTTAACCAATGCAAATCGGATAACTTGGTAGCTATTAGACTTGTTAATTTATTACATTAAACAATGTACTAATATTTCAATATCAAAATATGTATAAATGCCGGCACCATTTTTATCATGCAAATAATAGCTATTTAATAAGGTGCATATTAGGAATGCATAGACATATTAAAATTGTCAAATATTAAGAATAGAATAATATTGAATCTGAGCTAAAAAAAATCAAACAATCACTGATTATGACATGCACAGGTAATTTTGTTTACAGTTAAACACAGCAATAAAACCTATTTTTTATATCTTAAATTAATACTAATACTTAAAGTAACCTTAACAAAATATGCAGGAAAATATATTAGTTACAGGATCGCCAAAAATGTTTAAAAAGTAAAAGAAACGTTCACATAAAATTACCATATATAATTGTGAATAATCACAGCTGCGGCATTCAAACCCAGGACTCTCATCTGGAAATCGAAATTTATTCCCACAGGCGTATTACACACGTATTATTAACGAAAATAATATAAAGTCAGATAACGGTCTATAATTAGCGGTGGTTGTTTTTCTATAAAGAACAAAAAATGTTGAAAGAGACCGAGTCACATTAATTAGCAAACATGTCATTACAATAGTGCATCCTCCTGCATTAGCAATTCTTATTTGATGTAATGGTATGTGAAAGTGCATGTATAATTTATTTAAATGTGTAATAAACGAGAGATACAACGGTGTCTCGTAAGAACTTAGATCAACACAAACAAATAAATTGTTTAAAACAACCCCAAATACGTTTTCTTCGAATGTTTTCTTTTATAATATTCATATCATTTGAATATAAATGTTATAATTATTTCTATGTAAACTATTATTTTTCTACAGGGACGCCTGCATCAGTCACAATGGTACCAGACCCAGGTAGATACTCTGCCAGTTTCCCGAGTGTAAAAAAGAATCCACTTCGCGAGACTAATCTGCGGTCCCCTCAAGAATGGATGGCTGGAAAAAGGATAGACGACGGCGCTGAAGGACTCTGGCGAATACACGACAGTCTTTACGATTTAACTGACTTCATTGCTTTACATCCTGGTGGCCCCGAATGGCTAACAGTCACCAAGGTAAGACAGTTTTAGCGATACTCTATAGTGATCTATACTAACTAGTCACCCGTCGCAACGGTCGAAATTCGACCATAATTTAAATTAAAGAAGTAAACTTCATATAGTTCAATATTTTTAGTTGATTTCATGTACGTTTTATGGATTATTTGGCAAAAATATTAACATTGCGCAATCCTTCTCTACATCATCTATAACCGTGCGTAATTTCATACTCCTCCGCCTGCGGCAAGTATCTTAAAAACGAACCACAGATTTTAGCTTCATGTTTATAGATATACATATATAAAAATTAGACGGTGTGTGTCTGCTTGTTACCCAGTCACGCAAAAACTACTGATCCGATTTATATAATTTTTTGGATGGATGTATCTCATTTAACTGGTCAGTGTATAGGCTGCTTTATTTTCGATATTTTGCACTATTTAAAGATGGCGACTATTTTTGTGAATCTTATGTCCTGTAGGAAAGCATGAGTAATTTAGCCAGTGGAACAATATTTTCGAAACGAGTACTGTATTATGTATCACGAAGTTTTAATTTTTATTAACATTTCATTCTATTAAGATTGTTAGCATTCATTATTAGTGAATACATACGTTACGTACAGTTAAGTAAAAAAAGAAACAAAATAATCTCGAAGAGTTGTTAAAGGATTAGGAGTGTATAAGATAAT
The DNA here is from genome assembly GCA_949699795.1 of Spicauda simplicius. NCBI lineage: Eukaryota > Metazoa > Arthropoda > Insecta > Lepidoptera > Hesperiidae > Spicauda > Spicauda simplicius. The sequence continues at coordinate 9,268,859 of OX453062.1, forward strand.
TTAATACAATAAATTAAGCGTTACTATTTAATGGGTCAATAATACGCAGATTTTTTACTAAAAATAAAGTCATTTTTTTATAAAATCAGCCTTGTAGTAATTTAGCCTTAACTTACCATATAGTATTTTTATAGCTATTTTGCTATAGTTTTGGATTTTACCTACAACGCACACTTAATATACAGCGTGAATATGGTAAGTATAAATTCAAATAATGAAATGTAGTGCTAAACTAAATTAACATAAGCAAAAAAACTGGCGAGGCAAGTGTTAATTTGCGGGTTTAAATTATCAGCTGCGAACAAATGAAATTATTTAATCTTCTGCCAAATCAAATCATTTCATTGAATAGAACTTTAATGTTTAAAGTCAATATAACATGTTTAAACTTTATACTACGCGTCGGTGTTAATATATTCGTAATATTGCAAATAAATTTATCTAAGTATCTACGATTTTTTTATCACTCTACTGCACGCTTCAAGTTATTTTCTGCTTTTTATTTCTCTCTATTTAATGCGAGTAACATACACGAATATAGAACCACAGTACTAGTATCTACAGTATTCTAACTTCTTACAAACACACGAAACGCAAGTTGTACCTACGCGCCTCGATTTCGGTATGCACTCGGTATTCAACAGCTAGCGAATGTGCCGTAGTGGCGAGCGGGCGATGTGACGTTTTTTAAGCAGTGGATATTTTTATTTAAATAATAATTTAGCGAAGAGCAGTTGTAAACTATGTTAGGCTGTTTTTGATTGCTTTAATTGTGCATAAACACGTCCAGTGTTAATATTTTTTATTTTGGTTGGTAAAATATTATTCAGTGTGAAATTTATAACTATTATTTGTGTACGATTTATTATTAAGTCTCTTATGTATTAAAAGAACGCGTTGTTTTTCACCTTAATCTACTGAATAAAATACATAATAAGTAAGAAAGTAAGTCAAGTATACAGATGTATTAAAATACTTTAGGCGGGTAGCCCTAACGCGAACTTTCGTCCAGCGCGTCTGTAGGTATAAAATTCAAGGACACGGCAGAGTTAGACTACTGTATGATATTAATACTGTGATAGAACGAACCAATAGCCTTGCTTTATACGTCCGTTGCACTGAGGTCAATGCAGGTTTAAGATTGTATCTTGATACTGTAGACTACTTCGACCTCGTAACAGCGTTAAATTTTGCTATGCTCTGGTCTGACGGGTGCAGTTAGTGTGGTATACGTTTTCAAAGGCTCCAACTTAGTCCACAAGAGTAGTGTTAGCAACGTGTAGGTGGCCGACCTCAGGCTAGACTGTGATCTCATCTAGGATATATTATAGATTTTCATGGGCGGCAGTGGCCACTGAAATGAAATGAAATGTATTTATTTTTGCATAGATCTACGGAGGCACTTACACATTGTCAGTTACATATATATTTTTTACACTACCACCGGATCGGAACCAGGTCACTTACAAATAGGTTTGATGGAGTACACACTCATTTGGTACTTTACTTTTAGAAATGAAATATACGTACGACAATTATCCTAATGAAACATCAGTGTCGCTCAAAGTTGTAACAGAACAGCTATTTGCATACAATAAAACTACAAACCTGTTTACAGATTGGCTTAGTAGTGTTTTTATGTTGAGTTTCTGACGGACTTTTAAATCAAACGTAGAAGATTGCAAAGGCTGAAAATATTTTAGTTTCCTTTAATAAGTCCGTGCATGGAGAGCGCAGCTAGTGCCTGTAAAGAAACGTTGCTTTATAAAAATGATCTCAAAGAAAAATATAGCCGCAACTCGTTTATTCAGCAATCTTTAAAGAAACATCGGCTTACCCTACAGGGTAACATTCTGATATAGCAATATAATTTCAGGACACAAATCCATACTACGAGTAATATTGTAAATGTGAAAGCGTGTTTGTTTGTTCCTCTTTCACGTCGCCACATAGCTATTATATGATATGGTTTATATGCTGGGAGATAGTTAGAAGGGCGAAGAGTGACATAGGCTGCTTTTTACCGCGCCTTATACCCATGAGAATATTGATGTTTTGTTAGTTGATACATATTTAGTAGTTCCAGACGTTGTTAATAGATGGCGTTAGTAAAATTCATTTGCAAATTCTGAATCGCGCTATCAAATGCTAATGTTAATACCTTTTGACCGTGCGGGCGAAGCCGCGGGTAAGAGCTAGTATTTCCGAAGTCTTTTTGATGCAGTTATAAACCATCCCATCAGTTATTAGATAGTATTAGGTAGATCGTTCCTATTGTAACAGGCAACCGTCACAAGAAAGTCCCCTTTGATCGCCGATGTATCTCCCCAGTACATTATTACATAACTGGTCTAAGCAATATGAGGCGACCATCTTAGTCCTCAGGAGTAGCAACGCATCTGTGATTGACTTCAGATCGAACCCATGTTCAATATGAAGTTGCTTACAGATGGACGGCAGTGGCCACTTGCCGTCAGGTTGACTGCATGCTCGTTTGCAACTTCATTTAGATTAAATACATATATGTATGAAAAAAAGGCTGCCTCAAAATTCTGATGGATCGGAAATCGGAGACTTTCACCACTTTTTTATTTATAAATCCTACCCGCCAGATGAGCAGTTGCCCAAACTTCATAGAGCATTTTTGTAGAAATATTTCCATATCAACAATTGGCACGCCTAACCGAGCATCCATATCGCCGATACATTTTTTTTTGCGCTTTGTCGGATATTTTTAACCCCAGATGCAAACAGAAGGGTGTTATAACAATAATATGTGTATCTTTCTATGACATTGGATCATACACGTATAATTTCGACTTTGTTTATTTATTTAAATTTAACTTAATGAAAACAGAAACACCTTCCTATTTTGGCAAGGTATTCCTTTTCCAAAATGAAGTAATCCTCCAGACCCCCGTGATAAACTTACTATAAAATTCTTATTTTTTTCTATTGATACAAAACATATCCATCCATCAGCCTTTTGATGTCCACTGCTGGACGTAGGCTTCCCCTAAATGGCGCCACTCCAACCGATCCTGTGCCCTCTAAATCCAGCGGTTTCCCGATGTCTTCTTCAGGTGGACCGATGAGGTCCACCTAGTGGGGGGGCGACCTGTACTCCTTTTGCCTAAACGTGGTCGCCACTCGAGCACAAAGATATACGGGTCAATATTGATCCCCAATATTGTACCTACCAATCTACTTTGAAAAAGTCTGATCTTGAACGTTCTTAGGTATGATTAAAGAAATACTTATGTCTGTAGGTGTACATAGAATTTGGATGTTCTAGTAATTCTGTCAATCTAATGTTAAACTCTCACTGAGAACTTTTCCTGTGAAGATAAGCTTAGGTATACCTATTACAGACTTCTGTTGTTTAAAATTGTGTAAGTTCATCTATGTATTGTTCTAATAGCAGTGACTCGTGACGTCTGCCAGCGAGGTATGGAATCTTCCCACATTTTTTATCAATATGAAATGAAAAACTCCATTTACCTATTCAAGTTGCCATTACATGTATGCATAAAAAAGCTATTTTATTTACTTTACCGGAAATTTCGACGTTCTTATAGTTATGTTTTAGTATTAGGAGTTTCTTATTTTTGTTTTATTACAGGGCACAGACGTCACAGAAGCCTTTGAGACCCATCACATCCACGGATTGGCTGAAACACTTTTGCCGAAATTCTTCGTAAAGAAAGTTCAGACTCCGAGGAATTCTCCATTCACTTTCGAAGAACATGGATTTTACAAAACTTTGAAGACCAAGATAGCTGAGAAATTAAAAGAAATACCACCTGAAGCTAGAAAGAAGAGTGATTATGTGACGGATGCTTTATTTATTTCGTTATTGGTATCGAGTTCCCTGTCTTGCTGGTTGTGGAAGCACAATTTAATTCTTGGAGCTGTTTCCACATTCTCTGCTGGTTTAATTATGTGCGCGGTTACTATTTGTGCCCACAATTATTTCCACAGAACCGATAGTTGGAGGATGTACCTATTTAATATCAGCGGCTTTAATTACACGTAAGATGCTATCTCATATAATAATATAATATCCATATGATATAATATCCATCTAAAATGCTTTGCATCATCTTTAGATAAATAATTATAAATGTAATTTTACTCTTAGACATACGGGAATTCTCTAATCAAAAACAAACCTAATAACATAATGCAGTTTATTTCATGTACCTATCTATAACAAACGTATTGTAGTTGCAAGTGTGCATTTTCTCCACTTGATAAGGGTCACCGCCGCCAATTGGCATATAAAAGAAACCCTATATACCTACACTAAAGGTATTAAATGAAACCAATCATAGATACGTTGCACTTCTAGGGACTAAGATCATCTCATCTATTATAAAAGACATCCGGGATCCACATCCTTCTACCAAAACGAAAGAACTGCTTCTCACTAAAAATAGATGTGGTTGCACCTCCCTGGCAGAATCGTAGATACTTTTCTTTTTCTACCATCTACATCTTTGAATACTTTATTTTATACTATACTAGCTGAACCCCGCAACTTCGCCCGCGTTAAAAAAATCGATGTACCGATTGTCCCGTGGGAATGAGATATTTTCCCACAGTAAAAATAGCCTATATGTTAATCCAGAGTGTCAGCTAACATCCTACCAAATTTTATGAGAATCACTCCAGCCATTTAGAGGTGAAGAAGTAACAAACATACACACTCACAAACTTTCGCCTTTATAATATTAGTATGATTTTGGTGTTCGGCTTTTAATCTTATGCTAGACGATTACAATACCCTGTAATATACATATGTATATAATATTCATTGACCTATCGGTCTTAACTTATTCATTTTATATTTATAATTGTAACATAACTTGTGATTTTTCCACTTATGATAGCTTTATATAGCTTAAATAATGTAAGCCAATGATTGAATAACAATAATATCGTTATTATACGTTAATGTATTATCAATATAATCATTAAATAACGAAATACATTGATTTTGGCAAGCTGGACATATTAAATTTAATGCAAAGTGTATTTTGATCTTTGATTCCATTAAATGATCCGTGAATTTAATTATCCAAAAATCCGAATTACCATTATTATTGTACAAATATATTTGCTTTGCAAATACTTTATACTGTAATATGATATATTTTGTTTTTCAGAGAATGGAGAATATCGCATGCATTATCGCATCACCTGCATACAAACACGATTCAAGATATTGAATTGAGTGCTTTGGAACCATTTTTATTTTACATGCCTTATAAGGATAAACCTATTTTCGCCCAATTGGCGTCTTTCTACTACCCTGTCATCTTTCCGTTTATTTCTTTAGGATCTATGATAAAAGAGTAAGTAACTTTTATTGTTTCTAATGTTATTAGTAATCTTACACGATAAGAACGTTTACATTTTACACTTTGCCTAGTGTTGTGGAATAAAACGACTCCCTATCTTCTCATGGATGTCGTAGGAATCGTATAAGGAAAAAACAAAAAAAGGATAGTAGTTTGGCAAAGGAAGATCTTCCGCCAGGCTAGGTGATCATGGTTGGGGAGCGGCCGAGCTCCGACAGTCGTTGTTCGGAACTTGTATATATGCGAAGAATTATTGAGAATACTTCGATAGCGTGTTTCAGAATACTAGTAGCGCCATTTCTTGATGAAATGCGGGAAGTCGCCACAGTAGAATCTTCCAACGGTCATTCCAGGTGGTGTTTATTGTCATTATTGGCCGTGTGGTGTCGGCCTTTTAGAATAGCACCACTCCCTCTCTTCCCGTGGATATCGTACGAGGCGACTAAGGGACATAAATCCAAGAGACGGGCAGCAGCATCTCCTTGTGTAATTTACATCTACTGCGGTCACCAACACGCTTGCCAGGCGCGGTGACTATCGGCAAAAACCCCCAATGAAAGGTGCAGAAGAACCCCGGCCCCCAGTCCCCGGCAGCCCCGCTATTCCAGGCTACGGTAGCGGCCTAGGTAACGGCGGGGCAGGGGGTGCTAAGAATCTCCGGCAGAGATCCGGCTACCGCAACCGACGACTTCTGCACCTGGCAACATACAACACCAGGACACTGAGGACCGACGAGAAGATACAGGAGCTGGAAGAAGAGATAGACAAGTTGAACTGGAGTGTTTTGGGATTGTCTGAAGTCCGAAGACAGGGTGAGGACACGATAATCCTCAAATCGGGCAACTTGTTCTATCACCGGGAGGGCGACCACCTGTCTCAGGGTGGTGTCGGGTTCCTCGTCCACAAATCCCTCGTCAACAACGTGGTAACAGTCGACAGTGTGTCGTCAAGGGTAGCGTACCTTATACTCAGAATATCTAAACGGTATTCGCTGAAGGTCATACAGGTATATGCGCCGACTTCGACACACCCAGACGATGAGGTCGAGGTTATGTATGAGGACGTAAGTAGAGCCATACATACCTCAAAGACCCACTTTGCCGTTGTTATGGGGGATTTTAACGCAAGACTGGGCGCGCGGAACGGTGGCGAGCGGAAGCTGGGGCCCTTTGGAATTGGACAACGGAACCACCGAGGCCACTTGCTTGCCAACTTCTTGGAGAGGGAGGGCTTATTTATAATGAACTCTTTCTTCGAGAAGAAGGCACAGCGAAAGTGGACTTGGATAAGTCCTGATGGTTCATCTAAAAACGAGATAGACTTCATTTTGGCAGACAAACGGCACATATTTAATGATGTCTCTGTGATCAACAGGGTGAAAACCGGAAGTGATCACCGGATGGTAAGAGGCACATTAAATATCAACGTAAAGCTGGAACGGTCACGCCTAATGAAGTCTACGCTCCGACCAACACCTGTCCAAGTCCAGGGCTCCGAAGAGTTTCAGCTTCAGCTACGGGATCGTTTCGCGTGTCTCGATTCTTGCGTTTCTGTGGACGAAATTAACACCAAGGTAGTAACAACTGTCCACGAGGTGGGGTCTAAGTACTTTAAGACCCACTCCAGTGGTAGGTCTCGAGTTCTCTCAGAGCATACTCTCGGTCTTATGAGGGAGAGGCGAGAACTATGTGTGCAGTCTCCAACCTCAATGTCGAAATACAGACTGCTCAATAAACAGATCTCTCAGAGTAGGCGACGCGATTGGCGTGCTCATAACACCCATCGCGTAAAAGACGCTATTGAGCGAAACCAGGGCTCGAGAGTGTTCGCCAGGGATCTGTGCGTTGGGCAGAGCCTGCTGACGAGGTTGAAGACCGAATCGGGCACCATGGTTTCGTCTAACCCCGATGTTCTGAGAGAAATTGAGAAATACTACGGACAGTTGTATGCTTCCGCACGAGTTCCCACCCGTAACAAGGCGGACGACAAACGTGCCAAACTGACCCGACACTATACTGAGGACCTCCCGGACGTCAGTCTGTACGAGATTAGAGAGGCTCTCAAACAGCTGAAAAACAACAAGGCACCGGGCGATGACGGAATCACAACAGAGCTGCTAAAAGCTGGCGGTAAACCCGTACTAGTGGCGCTCCAAAAGTTGTTCGATTCCGTCATTACTAGCGGGACAACCCCGGAAGCGTGGAGCAGAAGCGTAGTGGTGCTGTTCTTCAAAAAGGGCGACAAAACTCTTTTGAAGAACTACAGGCCCATTGCGCTTCTAAGCCACGTGTATAAGCTGTTTTCGAGAGTCCTCACTAACCGCATTGCGCGCAGGCTAGACGACTTCCAGCCTCCCGAACAAGCCGGTTTCCGAAAAGGCTACAGCACCATGGACCACATTCACACGGTGCGGCAGATTATACAGAAGACCGAGGAGTATAATCTGCCGTTATGTGTTGCTTATGTGGACTATGAGAAAGCCTTCGATTCTATCGAGCACTGGGCGGTGCTGGAGTCCCTTCAGCGATGCCAGATCGACTATAGGTACATCGAGGTGCTGAAGTGTGTATACACAGCCGCCACCATGTCAGTCCGAGTACACGACAGAAGCACAAATCCAATCCAACTGCAGCGGGGAGTCAGACAAGGCGATGTTATATCGCCGAAACTGTTCACCGCTGCGTTGGAAGATTTGTTCAAGCTGATGGAGTGGAAAGGTCTTGGCATTAACATCAATGGCGAACACGTCACGCACCTTCGATTTGCCGATGATATAGTCATCTTGGCAGATTCGCTGACGGACCTCAGCACAATGCTAGGCGACCTCAACAGTGCCTCACAACGGGTGGGTCTTAAGATGAACATGGACAAGACGAAAATCATGTCTAATGTCCATGTCACACCCGTACCGGTAGTTGTTGACGGCACTCCTCTCGAAGTTGTCGACGAGTAAATTTACCTGGGACAAACGATCCGGATGGGTAAGTCCAACTTTGAGAGGGAGGTCACCCGTAGAATCCAACTCGGCTGGGCTGCGTTCGGGAAATTACGTAGTATCTTCTCGTCCAAAATTCCTCAGTGCCTGAAGTCGAAATTATTCGAGCAATGTGTGTTGCCAGTGATGACCTACGGCGCCGAAACGTGGTCCTTCACGGTAGGCCTCATTCGGAGGCTCAGGGTCGCTCAGCGTGCTATGGAGAGGGTTATGCTCGGAATTTCGCTACGAGACATGATTCGCAACGATGAAATCCGTAGACGAACGAAGCTTACAGACATAGCTCTCAAAATTAGCAGGCTGAAGTGGCAGTGGGCCGGCCACATCGCTCGTAGGACCGATAACCGATGGGGAAGAAAGGTCCTCGAGTGGCGACCACGTTTAGGCAAAAGGAGTACAGGTCGCCCCCCTACCAGATGTACCGATGACCTGAAGAAGACAGCGGGAAACCGTTGGATTCAGAGGGCACAGGACCGGTTGGAGTGGCGCCATTTAGGGGAGGCCTATGTTCAGCAGTGGACATCAAAAGGCTGATGGATGGATGGATGGATGGATGGTTTATTGTCAAGAACACGATTAGAGGAGACCTATATCCAGCAGTGAACTTACGAGAGCTGATAAGTGAATGGATGAAATAATGTTTTTATTTTTTGAAACAGGCAAAATTCTTAAATGTTGAGGACTTTTCTTGCGAAGTATTATATGTACCGTCTTTTTTATCTTACGTTTCAATGCCTTTTTTAATCAATACGATATAAGTAAAGCTATAAAATGATAGTAACTTACAAAGCTAATAATTTATGTTATGCAAGTATATGTATGTATAGTGTATTATACGTATTTTTAGATTTAAACTTAAAATTGTAAATTTCCTGTTTTTTTGGGTACAATAAAGTATATTAATAATATATTAATAATTATGTAACTCGTTTCTCAAGTACACCAAAACTTGAAAATTGCAAAAAAAGTTCCTAGATTCGCAAACTTTTAATTACATTTCTTACGCAATCTACAGCATGTTTTAAAGTTGGAGGGCAACTTTCATAAAAACCTTTAAACTTGATCGGGATACTGCAATAACATTCACTTTCAAGTACTTAAGTAATTTGAAAGAAATTTGCATGTTTTAAAACTAAAAGATACCTCTCGAGGCCAAGTCTCCTTATATTATTTGGTAGATTATTAACAAATATGATATTAAAGATAAACTACTGTCTACAGTGGGGCACTATTCTCCCCTTTTTTTTTTGTTTCGACGGGGAAACTTCCAAAAAGTACCCGACGTCATGGGAGCGACGCGGGTTATGTGGGATTCTTACCGCACTAAAACCCCCCCGGTGGCCGACCTCGACGCTGCGAAGAGGACTCCGGGAACTCTAATTGAGCCCCATCGGTCTCTTCTCTGGTGGACGTGAACTGCTCACCGCACCTTCTGGTTTTTACGGCAACATGCAACCACACATGCCGCCGTCCTTCCCGGGGTCACTTGACCGGACGGTTCGAGCTCCCACTCTTCCTGCCCGCAACCCCGGAAGCCTCTTTTAGTCGCCTCTTACGACAGGCAGAGAGTACCGTAGTCCTATTCTGGTCCCGGAACTACAGGGACAATTCTCTCCTAACAATGAGAAAGCTTTCATGGTGATAGAGCTAGTTCAACTCAGGCAGCCCCACCGTTAATTTTGTGAACACAGCTGAATTTTACGCTACTATAGAAAAGTTTAAAACGTGTGGTAAAGGAGACATCATACTTAGTTGAATTCAGGTTTAGTCCTCAGGCGTAGTATTCGGTCGACCTCAAGTAGGATTCTGGTCATAACTGTGATTGATCACATTGTCCATGATACGAGTAGCAGTGTCCACTTAACTGCATGCTCGTTTGCCACTTCTATCAAAAAACCATTAAGTAATGAATTACGTCGAACTACACCGGTTAAAGGTAGTAGAACCAGTGTAGTTCGACCGGGGAAGTGCCACCTCCACACCTATTTCTAGCGTGAAGCATTTCTTGCGTTTCGATAGAAGGGTGTGGTTGCCGACACACTTTCACATGAAGCGACCATCATAGTCCTCGGAAGTAGCAACGGATCTGTGATTGACTTCAGAGGGAACCCATGTTCTGTATGAAGTTGATTAGAGACGTCCATGGGCGGCAGTGGCCTCATACCATCAGGTGGTGCATCTTTATTTGCTACTTCAGTCAATAAAAATAAAATAGAAAGAAAAAATATTATGAAGGTAATTTTTTTCCAGAATTCTGGCTGCGCTTATCAAGCTAGAGGGGAAGAGTCTACATTGGCGAAACTTGATCCCCTTCTTCTTACCAGCGTGGATGTGGTGGACTAGTGGGTTATTCCTGCCCTGGACTATCGCAGTGTGGCTTGCATCTGCAGCCATATCCAGCTTCTTCTTCATGGTGTTTGGCCTCACCGCTGGTCACCACAACCACACCAACTTTTTTGACGGTGATGTACCTAGGTAAATATTTTTCTCTTAAATATTTAGAAGTGGAATGATAGGTAAAGTTTGTCACCCATGAAAATTTTGACCAATTTGATATCGCATAAGTTCTTAACTTATGACTATCATAATATCATTTCTTGTCTTAAGAAAAAACATAAAATGCTTAATAAATTGAATATACGTTAAGAAGAATCCCTTTCTACCAGAACAAACGAAGCTACACATATCATAATAAAGCAGTTAAAAGACAGACGTATTTACGCATCTGTGATCGACATCCGGTGCACCTAATTCTATCAGGTAGACTAGTATAGGTATATATAAAAAGCACTGAGTACACTTTTTGTAATGAAAATGACATAAACGATGAAATTGAATTTAATGTAATATATAATGTTAAAGTTATAAAGTATTTCAGTAATTCGTTAAAATTGGAATATCTGATTTCATTCTGCTGTAAAAATACTCAATTTCATATTCGTTTAATATTTCTATGACGCTGATACATATAACGAAATTCATATTTAATGAAATTAAATTAACATTAATTGAAATCCGACAAAAATTTGGTCATATTACTATCCTACAATGGATATAACATGACAAAATGTAAAATAGAAATTAGCAATTTCTGTTTTACTTAATAATAGCTTAAATCAAATTTTACATTGTAGCAAATATTAAGATACAATTTTAAGATTGAATTCGTTGCATTGTTATTTCTTAACCAGACTTTAAGGTACCATTTAGAACGTGTTGTTAGAATTTAGATTGAATTGTGTTGTTTTTGTGATCATAACGCAAAATAACAGGTAGGTAATAAAAACTAGTTTGACCTCTTAGTTCAGTAAAGTCGTAAAGCCGGTATTCGTTTTGAATTCCGCATAAACATATTTGCATATTGCCTCTATACATTTTATAAGTAGAATTTAGACAGTCATGGAAAACATGATCATGATTTTATTGTTAACTTTCGCACAAAAAATATTTCACCTCGGTTTATATTTAGATATTTTTGAAATAAAAGTGCTTTAAGACATTTACACATGTATGTTTAAGAAGTAGTAAATATGGTATTTATAGAGATGCGCCGAAATATAGGTTGTTATTCGGTATTCGGCGTATTCGGCAACATTTTCACTATTTGTATTCGATCGAATTATTCGGTTTTGACGCCGAATATATTCGGTTCGACTTTTTCTATTTTTTTGGCTATACGTCACATGTATAGAACAAAACGACGTTTTTTTCCATAAGATTTATATTATTAGGCAAAGAAATCTTATGAAAAGTGTGTTGAATAAAGCCAATATATAAAGCAATTAAACTTCAAATCAACATTTTTGAAACCTCAATTCCCATTTTTTCTAAACTTTGCCATCAAGATTTAGTTTCTAACCTCAAAAAACTTTTTTTATGAATTTGTCTCTTAATATGAAATGAGAAACCGAATAATTCGGCCGAATATTCGTTTCGACAAAAGTTAAACCGGTATTCGGTAAAACCACAAATCGGCGCATCTAATATTAATAGGTGGTAGAACCAGTGTAGTTCGACCGGGGAAGTAACACCGCCACACCTATTTATAGCATGAAGCAGTTTTTGCGTTTCGATAGAAGGGTGTGGTTAGGCACTTTTATATGAGGCGACGATTTTAGTTCTCGGGAGTAGCAACGCCACTGTGATTGACTTCGGATAGAACCGATGTTCTGTATGAAGTTGCTTATAGATGTCCATGGGCGGTAGTGACCACTTACCATCAGGTGGACTGCATGCTCGTTTGCTGCTTCAATCTTATAAAAAAATCTCAAATAATTTACTTAGGTATTCTTAGATGCCATAGAGCAATAGGTACGATCTGTTTCTGTATTCAAATACATTAAATATTTAGGACCAAGTGACAAATAACACAAATACTTATTAATTAAGATCACTGTGAAATCGGACCCAATAGCATATGAATTTAAAATTCTTAGAATATTGTCAAGCAATACATGGTTGTAAATTTACTTTTTATTGCTTAGGTAAGGCATATATTCAATTTTAAGTTAAGCTAAAACGCACTTTAAACTTTTAAGACCTTTTACAAACAAAAAATATACCTACTTCATACCAACTGACTCACAATACTTACGATTTAATTTTCTTATGATTACAGAGGAGAAAACATAGACTGGGGAGTCCACCAGCTAGATACCGTTGTAGAGCGAATCGATTACGCTGGTGACCAAATCAAGGCGCTCACACTTTTCGGAGACCACGCCTTGCACCACCTCTTCCCAACGCTGGACCACTCTGAACTCAAGTTTCTGTATCCAACGTTATTAGAACACTGTGAGAAGTATGAAACTCAACTACGTACAACGACATTCTTCGGTGCTATGATAAGCCACAGCAAACAGTTAATAAGAAATCGACCAAATAATTTCAGAACAAAATAAATGTATTCTAAAATAGAACATAGGTAGCTACAGTGAACTCTCGTTAATTCAAACCTGCCCCAATTCGAACCTCTCCATAATTCAATTATCACGAGTACCCTATAAAATCTCTTTATATTTCGAACTAAATATATACATTTTTGTGCATTTCGTATCATAACGAACAACGTAACAAACCGATGCGTTAATTCGATAATTCAAAGTTAAGAATAGCAGTTAAAAATAATAATTAATGATTGACACTCTATAATGCGAAGTTCTATTTATTTTCTCACAAAAAAATGGAACCATTTGGTATTTTAAACTCTCGATATTTCGTAATATTTTAAGAATCTTTTGAGTTTCGAATTAACCACAGTCAAAAGTCAAGAGTATTTAAAAATTGAGCCACTAGTTTAGGTTATTATTATCTTAAATACTTTTAAAAGGCGTCTTGATGTCATATAAAGTACGTAATGAAGTTATTACTATACAATTGTTATATTTGTACTATTATTTAAAGTTATTTAAAAATAGAAAACAACAGTTAATTATCATGTCTGATCTCCGTCAACCAATTAATTATTTATCACTATATATTAAGCACTAATAATTAGTCAATAACGTCTTTTACATAAAAATAATGTACAAGTCTGACATAATTTAACCAAAAGTGAAGTTAACACTTGTTTCAACCGCTTATAAGTAGCCGATAGCAGTTGACACTTATATTAATACAATGGCTATAAAAAGTCTTCCCATAAAAATTTATATGGAACTTATCTTGGTCGGCTTCGCTTTTCACTTCTATTTATTTTGTAAGAGGTGCCAGGAACGAATAAATATGCGGACTACATCTGTAGTATATTTATAATTTTCTTACATATGTACTTTAATACGGACAATACGGACTTATAATAGAATCTAATAGATAACTTAGTTTAGGTATATAATTTATACAAGGTGTACAAGGTATTTTTCTAATAAAAATTAAGAACAAGGCTGTGGGTATGTTACCATATATCGTAAAGATATTATTACTTTTGTAATAGAAATAAATACTTTTTTAATGAAAATGTTATTATTTATTGGGCTTATGAACTTCTATTCATCATTATATTAAAGGAAATTATCAGTATGTATCGAATATTTGAACGTTTTGTGACGTTGATTGGTTTTAAGGATTTTGATCTTCTACTGCCCATGTTTTTACTGATACTAATAACATTAATTTACCAGCAAAATAAAGTGAATAATGTTAAATGATGTGAAATTATGTCACTCTCAGAAGTACCGCTCTGATATGAGGATTACGTCTACGGCGCTCAACAATTAATAACGATAAGCAAATAAGTAACTAATGATAAGGAATATAGGTAAGATGATCAATGGTTTACTAAATAGTTAAACACTATGTAGGTAAAATGGAAAAGAAAGCAGAAAGAAATTAAACCAACTAATTATACTACCAACGCTATATCATTTTTTTGCCTGACCATGATGGACTATGATGGAATGTCAGGGCATAAATGAGCTTTAGAATAGTTTGATATGAAGTCCGTTAGTTGTTTAAATATTACATTAATATGCTTACAACATTGAACTTTGTTTTATAACATTAGTTATAATTTAGAGACTGACTTTGTACACTTCAATGACAAAAGTCCCAAATGTATAATGTAAAACATCTTCTAATTTGCCTTAAATGACACATTCTGCTCAACTCCAAAGAAAGTTCAAACTACATAAACTTTGTTTCAATTACATTTGTGAAGAAAATGTATGGCTTACAGCGTTTTCCTTTCAACGAACTCCCAGGACTCTAGAATTAGAAAGTTTACCCCGAAACACAAGTTTGCGTAGCTTACTACAATATAGTAGATACTAATTTAGGTACGTGGCACGACTTTAAATTATCAGCTTCTATGTCAAAAATATTCTGTCAGGCTGATATATATATTTTTTTAATATAGACAAGTAATAAGTTGCCACAGCCACCCAACACATTTACCAGACATGAAATCAACACAAAGAGATCACACCGAAAGATTTATTTATTTATTTATTTCGTAATTTTGCCCAATGCGGCAGTATGGTCACATGAACATAAAATAAAAAACATATTTAATTTACGTATTGCAAAATACATACATGGAAGCATTTATAAATTCATTAAGAGTACAGGTAAACAAATCAATAAATTCTGCTATGGTATTTAAAGCGTGCAAGGCGCGCGTGAAGGGTGAATTACCAAGAATTGGTACGTCCGTTCGGTACCGCAACAACTGCGGCTGTCGCCGTCGCAACACGTCAAATTGCCCTCAGATATGTTGTATTACCACCAATGGTTGGTCCATCAATTCGAACTTGGCCAGCGCGGTGGACTATGGACTAAACTCTCTCATTCTAAGAGAAAACCCGTGCCCAGCAGTGGAACAATAATGGGTTGACGAGATTTTGTATTACCGTAGAAAAAACTTGGATCGTCTCGAATAAGTATGTTTACCCTTCAGACCTGAACAGCACAGCGTTTAAAACTGTTGTAAAAAACAAATGTGGTAGAAATGCCTCCAGAATCGAATTGCAAAGGGTTTTTACCACCTTCAAATTAATAATAATGAGGATGAGGTGAAAATAACGCTTATGATGAGGCAATATACATAAAATACCCCTAAATCATGTTTAATATCCTATTCCTACTACCTATGTAATGTAAAATTGTTATAATTACCAAATGACCCTTAAAGCAACAATTGCTATAAGTTTATCAGCAGGATTATTTTAAGGAAAGATGTATTACTTTTTTCAGATGTAAACGAGGTCAGCCGGTGAAGATATTATAAGCACTTCAATAAGTATCATCTGGATCAATCCATGTTTTATTCCAGAGGCTGTGGCCCCTTCGATTCCGTGATCCCTACTTATTTCTACTTAATAACAGCAATATAAAGCGCTCTTTTCCTCTGGTTAGAATGTTATCTCATGGGAGACATGAGTGTTCAAGGCGTTCCAACTAAGACCTCAGACATACCTTTGTGATCAATCCTGAGGTTAGACTCTGCCCTTATCTGGGATTGATGTCAGATATCCTTGTGAGGCAGTGGCCATTTACCATCGAATAGACAGCGTATTTTTTGCGACTTAGTTGAGAGTAAAACGAACGACTTTAAAACATGTATACATAGTTACAATTCTATGCTTCGTTCTAGTATTCGTTTATACAAGGCAATGTACATTGCATGCTTATATATTTTTTTCTGTCGCAACTTAATTGTACTTCAAACTGATGGGCGAAAACATAAGTAATGACTTTCAGAAAAGTATAATAAACTTATACTGAAAGTACAGTATCCTGAATTGAATCTAAATCAAACTAGCTAAGTGCCAGTTGTACCTTCTCGCGCTTGAAAGGTTTCGTTTCATTATCTATAAAATACAACGAAAAATCAAGTTTGTTGTATAGGAGCCGCCAATAAATATTTATTTCATTCTGTATTTGATGTAATAGCGGCAACAGAAATATATCGTCCGTTTAAATTTCAACTGCTAACTATCACGGTACATGAGGTACAGTTTGGTGAAAAACAGACGGACAGCGCAGTCTTAGTAAAAGGGTTCCATTTTTACTCTTGGGAACCCTGAAAATAGGTTTTACTATTTAGTCATAGCAAAAATATTATGAGCGTTTTAATTCAAGATGGCAAACAAATAGCCGTTACTAGAGACAACTTAAACATGTACTAATTTCCCATTTGCTATTTCACAATTTACATTAAAATTGAGCTGCATAGATTAATGTGAAACGGACGTACCATTACGGTATTATGTTGTAAGTTCGACCCTCATTATGCTGTCACATAATTTTCACTCGTAAGCACCTATTTGCCTGTACAAATGACTCTCGCAAGGTGTGCAAATAAATTATAACTTTCGGTCCATGGTAATCTGTATGGCCCTTAAGCAAGGGTCTAGTTTTGTCATTAGAAGCGCGCCATATTCATACCAGAGTATGATAAGAAAGAAAATATAGTATTGACACCTTTCCATCCAAGAATCTAATGAAAATTTAATAGGATTTAATGAAAATATGAAGAACGAGCACATCTAGAGCAGTGATATCCTAATGGTTGAAACTTGCCCTCTCAATCGAGAGGTTCAAGGTTCAAACCCAGGCACGCACCACTGATGTTGTGTGTATTAGAAATTAATTATCACTGCTTCTTGGTGAAGAAAAACATCTTGAGAAAACCTACACACGAGAGAGTTCTTTAAAAAAAAGTTCTCGAAGGTGTCTAAAGTCCATCAATTCGCACTTCGCCGGCGTGGTGGACTATTGCCTAAAACACTCTCATTCTGAGAGAAGACCCGTGCCCAGTAGTGAGACAATAATGGGTTAACAACAAGATGATAGATTCAAATATAACACAAGCAGATACCACATCTATTTCTCATCATCTATCTCGATCTATCATCTTAGTCGTTAGGAATTGCATTGCATTTGTGATTGACTCCATGAACCATTAAGCAGGTGGTAAATCACGTACTATTAGGTGTACTACATGCTCGTTTCCTACTTCGACTATTAATTTAATAAAACAACGAAAGATCTGCTAAATAAAGCTTTGGGAGAACTCTCGAACACTTGTAGATCTTAAGTCCTGAAAAAGACATGTGACAATATCTGATTAAAAAGCTTAACCTCAAACAGAAATCAACAAACTGGTAAGACAAGCGGTAGGCACGTTTTAGCCAGTGCAAGATTTTATGAAAAAGTAACAGTTTTGTTATACATGTTGAAACGACAAAGCGAAAATGTTAAAGTAATTATAATATTCACGGCTGACTTTTATATGATTTCACCATCTTAGTCCTTGGGAGTAGCAAAGCATTTGTGATTGACATCAGACAGAAACTTTGTTATTTATGAAGTTGTTCATAGATGTCCACGGGAGGCAGTAACCACTTACCATCAAGTGGACTGCAAGCTTGTTTGCTTCTTCAGTCAGATAAAAAAAAACTAGAAGCATCGTCATCATATATGTTTGTATTATTTATATTATTATACTTCTGTGCAAGAAAGAGGTGACCTTCGCCATAAATGAAAAGGATTCAAGCTGGCTCCATATATTCTTGAGAAAACCATGGAGTTCAAAAAGTGAGGTAGCCTACATCTCTTAATTTTCAGACACGTAGGCTTCTACGTCACGCTCCCTTTCACCGTTACAGCAAAGTTAAGTGGACCAAATTTAATACCATGAATATACGAGGAAAGGGTTATGATTAAAATTCATAAAAATGTAGCAACTGGGTATCCGGAACCCGTGAGTGTAAAGCGACGGCTTAAAATTTATCCGCTTGAACCCTTGTTACTGCATTTAAGCACGTACCAACTGGAAAAGTAATTATTGAATATTCAGTACAATATTATTTTTAATTATGCGATGGTTGTAGCACAGTAGTAGTATCATACAGTATTCTAACTCAGCCCTGTCCTTGAATTTTATACCTACAAACGCGCTGGACGAGAGTTCGCATTAGGGTTACCCGCCTACGTTATTTTAATAACATCTGCATACTTGACTTTCTTTCTTACTTATTATGTGTTTTATTCAGTAGATTAAAGTCATAAACAACGCGTTCTTTTAAAATTTGAGAACCTTAATAATAAATTATAGTTATAAATTACACACTGCATAATATTTTACCAACCAAAGCAAAAAAATATTAACACTGGACGTGATTATGTACAATTAAAGCAATCAAAAGCAGCCCAATATAGTTTACAACAGTTCTACATTATTATTTATATAAAAAGAACCTCTGCTAAAAAAACCGTCACACCGCCCGCTTGTCACTACGGCACATTCGCTGGCTGTTGCGTACCGAGTGCATACCGAAATCGAGACGCGTAGGTACAACTTGCGTTTCGTGCGTTTGTAAGAAGTTAGAATACTGTAGATACTATTACCGTGGTTGTAGCTTGGTTTTAATTATGTTGTAAAATATCTGAAGTTTACGTCTGGTGTATAGAACTGCTGATAAAGCACTTTTTATTTCTCTTGCCACAAACTACAAAGGGAATTTATATAAGAGGAGTCCGATTTGTTTTTATTTATGTTTAATATTTATACATATATTTGGTGAGAATTTAAACATTAGGACGCCTACAAAGAATATAACTAGTAAAATCTAAATAAGAAATAATATTGAAATTACGGCAAGGATTAATTACATTGAGTTAAAATTCACGAGAGTCTGAACCTTATATCCTGCGACTGTAAAGATATCTGGTTTAGGATTTATTTCTGCATGAGTATCTGAACCCTAGTTACTTCATCTAAGCACGTATTACTTGGAATAGTACGGCTTAGTATTAAACCAGTACGTTTTGTGCACATATATTTTTTTACTTCCACCATTTCATATATCCCTAACAATAACATATGTTGTCGTTGTGTTTAGACTGTCTCAAAGTACAGTATCATTACAGCGTCCCTGAATATTTAAAAGCATTTGACCGCCTTTGGCAATCAGATGCTGATTTGCTTGTATCCTTTTTTTCGCTACTCATCAATTACCTACTTTAGAGATCACTAAGCACGGCGATGACAACACGGGGGGCACTATAATTGCATATTTTCCCTTTGTTAAACACCACCACATAGGTACAGCAAACAAGAAACGAAATACGAACACATTCAGTTAAAATTAAAACCGTGTCCGGGAAAGCTCCAACAGTATCCTGAAAATGATCAATAATCGATTAGATAGTCAGTATATTAATCACTGTATCAGTAAACATATGACAAAATGATGTAAATGTAAATTGAGTCCTGTTACTTGAATAAATAAATTATTATATATTATATATTAAAATTCATAAGAGTCACCCGAGTCACGAGCCACGAGCCCCGTGAGTGTAATGAGACCTGACTTAGGATTTATTCTCGAGCCCGTGTCTGAACCCTTGTTACTACATTGAATCACGTCATACTCGGAAAAGGGACTTATTTCTATATACTACTATATTATTTTTTACTTCCACCATTTCATTAAAGGCCCTCTAGCGTATGTTACGTTATTGGGGTTAGATCGTCAAAAATACAGTAACCTTACAACGTCCCTCAACAATTAAAAGTCAATTGACAGTCAAGTATAATAATATGTTTCTATCCTATAGTTTTGCTTTTTAAATGATAGTTGAATAAACTGCTACATGTAATACATCCAATGGTTAGCAATATCAGCGTATTTAAGGATATGTCTCGTCATCTCCTTATTTTCATCACTCAATTACCTTCTTTAGTCCGAAATCACTAAATACGACAATGACAGCACCGTTATGCCAAGATATTTCCGCCGTTTTAAAAACCACCTCATAAATACTGCAAACAAGAAACGAAGTACGATTACATTCAGTTAAAATTCATAAAAGTCACTCGAGTCACGAGCCACGAGCCCCGCGAGTGTAATGAGACCTGACTTAGGATTTATTCCCGAGCCCGTGTCTGAACCCTTGTTACTACATCTAAGCACGTTCCGACCGGAAAAAGGATAATTGCATATTCACTCCATTATTATTTTTTCACTTCGCCCTCAGTTTGTTAACTGAATTTACACTTGGAAATTTGGTAAGTTAATTCTATTGAGTTTGTATTTTTTGGAATTCAACCCTTTCTTCTACTTCTTTCTTTATTGCTGTCATATAAATATTTTAGACAAGATAATTATCTAAGAAACCAATATTTAATGATTATCCGAATAATATTTTGTTTTGTAATAATTTTGTTTACATGATTTAACTCTGGCGGCTCTACAGCCGCTCCTATTTCTACCCAATTACATAGTTTGAAATGTGTAATGAGGCAGAGAAAAATATATTATAGGTTGTTGCCGCAGTTTCTCCCGCTTGAGTCCCGCATGGTCTACCACGGTAATGAGTCAATCCATTATTATCCCACTGCAGCGCACAAGTCTTCTCTTAAAATGAGAGAGCTTCGGCCATATTCCACCGCACTGGCCAAATGCAAATTGGCGGTAATGATTACCATGTGTTATTCTAGCTCACAAACTATGAGTGTGCCAAATTGTGTCAAAACCAACACATCCACACATACCATCGCATAAATCATATAATATATAATAAAACGTATACTAAATGTATAATAAGTACATAAATACTAATTGTGATTCGCCACATTGAAGTCTAGCAGCTCAACTAAAATCAGTTAAGTAAGTATCGAAGCCAATGTCTAAAAGCTATGAACTGTTGAAGAATATTATTCAAAACGCTGTAATCTGAAGCACCTCGGTGCGGTACAGATGTCCGACGTACGGTATCTGAAAGGATTTTAATATCATAAAAGGTTCCTGTCAAAACACTGGAGAGTCGGGACCCTTTCCCCGAGAGTAAATATTTTGCGACGGTTCTTTGAAATTGATTTCAGATCACGTTTAAAGATGCCACAGAGAACAGGTAGACTCTTGCTAAAGATTTTGACTGACTTTCCCAGAACGAGAGTATTGTTTTTGAAATGTATGTCTGTCTTTGTAATAATCTGTACTCATAACAAATTGCTGAATTTGATAGTAAGGGAGATATAATTATATAAGCCGTTCCAACTTAGTTCTAAAGGTTAACAATAGGTACATCTTGGGTCCAAGGCCGGCAGTGGCCACTTGCCATCTGGTGGACTGGATGCTCTTTGTGGGAAGGGTAGTGCTAAATTTGATAGTGTTTGTAGTTCCATGTATCTTCTTTCTTGATTTTTCATGGAGAAAATTATGGACAAGGAAAGAATTATTTTCAAGAAAATGTTATCAATATAAATATTACATTGGACTTGCTGCTAGAGTAGAAGTTAACGAGCAGAGCTTAAACCAATATCTGAAAATAAACACAAGAAAGTTGTTTGTTCACCATAACTTCATAAATTGATTTACTGAAAATACTTAGTTTGGTTTAGTATACACAAAAACGACTTTACCTTTAGTATAAATTTACTTGCAACTTGCTTATTAACAAACTCAGTTTTACCGAAGAAATCTATATTAATGCCACAGTACGTAGTATTGAGTTTGCACGACTTTGCAAGGACTACAAAATTGCATTTATTGCATTGAAACAAGTGTATATCTTGCGTTTCGGGGCAAAGGTTACAGGCTCACTTTTGTATGAGGCGACCACCTTAGTCTTCGGGAGAAGCAATACATCTTTATTTGACTTTAGGTAGAAACCTTGCTCTATATGAAGTTGCTGACAAATGTCGATGGGTGGCAGTTACCACTTACCATAAAGTAGGCTGTATGCTCGTTTGCTACTTCAATCTGAAAAAAATAGATTGGCAACTTCACCACATGTAAAATGTCTTAAACTGTTTAATTCAATCAAACATCACAAAATAAGCGAATGTTAAAAGGAAATTATTAATGCAAAACTTGAGCGTAGATCTCCCTAATATACTGACTCATTTAGCGCCTCAAAAGTATGACGTAATTAGAACCCTCCCCTTGGAGGCTCTTATACGACGGAAAAGGTAAAAAGTGACATGTTTATCAGTGTCATTTGTTTACATGAATTATGGCATTAACCAAAATTTACTCGCTTTACAGGGGTACTCAAGGACACTCACGCCTGTGTTTAAATTTATATATAAAGGCGTGGATAATAATTACTTGTTTGGTTTTTAGACTAAAAACAATTTTAATACAAATTGTGGTAAGTGAAGTCTCATGACTTTTCTAGTATTATTGCTGCTTTCTATTCTAGTGTGAAGAAGTAAGAGAAAATCACTTACAGGGGACTTTGTTTAATCCTAAGGGACAGTTATCGCATTATCGCAGTTATCGTTGAAGCATCTGAGGTCAACCTCAAAAAGAACGCGCTTTATATTTATTACAGCTTCATTCATATTCATATTCATATTCATTTATTTGCTTTAAATGTGGTACAATTAGGTTGGCATATGTTGTAACAATTTTCTCACATTTAGCTTTAATAAAGCATGCAAAATATTGATTCATTCCATAGTCTACCAATACCTAAGCTAATAAAAATAATTAATACATTGCATTAGATTATCATTACATTTATCCGAAATTTAGTGGTATCGTCACAATTTTAATGGGTATTCAATGCTATATACATATACTCATTTTATATTACAATGTCAATTTCAGTATACATTTTATGTCAATATTACTATTATTATTATTTTCATTGGTCAATACAAATTAATAAATAAATTAATACAATACAAATAAATTAATAAATTCATTTTACATATTTAATTATTTCATTGGATTCTAATTCGTCTAGCTTCCCTTAAAAGCTAGACGAATTAAAATCATTGCTTTATTATTCTTCAGTATATTCTCATATTGCATGCTCATTTATTACCCGAGTTTAACAAAAAAGGTGTTTCCCTTTTTATTTCAAGCGCAAAACTTACATTTACAACACGTTAAAAACAAATTCCACGCAGTAGGAAGTAAATGGAACTTGAAGTAATAATGGCCCGTAAAAAAGTAGGAACAGCCATACTAATTGTTCCCAGTGTTTCCCACGAAATTAACATTCAATTGAAATTGGTTTCGTAAAAGTTAGAGTCTACGGCTGTGCACGGTAAAAGATGTAGAATGTTGATAACAACGAAGATTGTGGTAACCGTATTTTATCTTGTAATCGACCTACGTCGCTTTGTAGCTAGCTAGCTAGCTTTGTAAATAATCTACACGTCAAATATTTTTTGGTAATATATTACTATACAATCAAAACCGTTTGCTTAAACTGAACATAGTAAGATATAATAAATAAACATAAGAAATGATCAATTATATTGCCTTCCGATAGAAGGGTGTGGTTGCCGGCACACTTTCATATGAGGCGACCATCATAGTCTTCGCGAGTAGCAACGCATCTGTGATTGACTTCAGAAAAAAACCCATGTTCTTTATGAAATTGATTGCATGTGCATGGGCGGCAGTGGCCACTTACCAAAAGGTGGACTGCATGCTCGTTTGCTACTTCAGTCTGATAAAAAAAAAACAATAAAAAGAAAGAAATTCCTAACTAATTTTATAAATGTGAATGTAAGTTGGTTTATTACGCTGATTCGGATTTCACACACTAGTTTATGACCTAGATTAAAACATAGGTTACTCAATACTGTGGTAGACCGTAGCGGTTGAAGCCGCGGAAATAAGCTTGTATAATATATAATATATACTTATTAAAATAGACATTATAATATTACAGTACACATATATTACTGTGCTACATGCGGTATCTATTGTTGTTTTGGGAGATTTTTCTATAACTTTCCCCGAGTAGTTACCTACAGCTCTGTTAAATTTGTAATTATTTCTATTTTAATATATTTTCTGATACTTGTTTCTTCTTATTTATCTATTTTCGATTTATGAAGTCTGGTTTGTTGTTTTTAAAATGTTTTTTTAATTTGACGCTTTTTAGAAGTTTACATAAAAAATTACATAAAAGTTTTACAACATGTATTTCTGTAATAGTCTATGAACTAAATTTTATTTAATACCAGTATTTTTATGAGCATCAATCACATTCCTATCCTTTTTTTCTGTTCTCAGCCGCCATATTTAAAAATTACATAGCGTATGTTACTCTGCCAACTGAGAGGAATGCAATAATATGTCATATTTTGACAAGCCAGATATATAGTAGTAACCATATAGCCATTATATTGTAGGGCATGCCAAAGAACGCATGTGAATAGGCATACATACTTTAGAAAAACGTAACCGTCCTTGTGACGTAATCTGGAAAATAAATGACTTTCATTTAGCATTATAAATCTACCATATTAATTAGTTACTATTTACTTTTCTTATAATAACTACTTGTTTTTACGAAAGAAACACATTAGTAACGACGAGTAATAAATATTTGACACAAACGCAATTAACAAATTGACATTGCTACTGAATAACTTTAAATTACATCATAAACCTTATAAACTGGATACGCCATTTGTATAAAGATTAATAATGAAACAAGATACAATTATAAACTTTACAATTATGAAAAAAATATAAGTTTACAGTATACACATTGGGTTTTCTTGTAAAAATTGCAAGCTCTCCGAGTTTCAATTCCTATACAAATACCGCCCTTTTTTTAATTGTGTACATATTGAGAATTATATTAACTTTCTTTAGTAATGATAGAAAACAAAGTACAAATAATCTGGCAATTTTAAATAAAAGTGTTCAAGTAGTGTAGAAATCACCAATCTACAAAATGACAGGGTGGAATATAACTTAATATGTGTTTTTCAAAGGGCTAATTCTGATAACATTATCGGATAGTTGAATTAAAAAATCTTTATCATAACTTTTCCTTAGAAGTTAGAAGGCACAAAAAATAAAATTACTTTGATAAGAAAAGATATAAAAAACCTAATGTTACTTTAGGTAATTGCGATAACCTTTCAGAAAATAGTATTATCAAATCACACTTCAATTACTTAAGCAGTTGGATTCAGCATTTTTTCAATAATATTTCTTTTCAATACTTTTAGCCGTCTATTTCTTATTTCGCTAAAGGTAGGGCGAGACACCCTTGCACAAAAGAGAGTGGTTTTCAATGTTCAGAATGTGACGTTATTCTTTGAATGAAACTTCGTCTGACCCGACACGTCATCGTATAGGTACGCCGGAGAAAGTGCCTACTAAATGTACGAATACATCGTCCATGAACATTTATGTAATGAAAAATCAAGGTTACGTTACTTTTACGAATGAATGAAGATTTCTACCCGAACGTTATTCATACATTAAATTCCAACGCTTATATCACTAAGCTTATTGACTCATAGTATCGTGATTGCACTTACTTAATTAAACTGTTTGTTTATAGGTCCCTACTTTATTTTGATATTAAAACAGCTACTAGGGTGTCGACAGTCGAATCTAAAAGTTCAGGCTCATACCGATATTCAGATTTTTCATATGGCTTTAGTTTTACGATTTTCTCATTGACGTATCCATTTTTTTTTTCATCAAGCAGTTTATGCTTATTATTTCCTTGGAAGACAGACAGACATTAATATGAGGTGACCTTCTATCTCCTCAGAACTTCTGATCTCTGTCAGTGATCCTGACAGTGGCGAGGACAACTGTTCTACGGGTAGTTGGTTGCAGATGTCCATAGATGGTTGTGATCATAAGGTGGATGCGCGCTCGTTCGCTGCTTAAAAAATATAAAAAGCTACATTTCCTCTACCTTACTATACCGTAAAAAATCTTTAAGCAGGGAACCACATAACTATCACCTTTAACGGTTGTCACAACAAATTGGCCTATTTCCATCTATATATGGGATACGAGTAACTATTTGCTCAAACAATTACGGAATCAGATTCGATGAGCGTTAAATGACGGTTGGTATTCCGGTTTATAATTTGTGATGTGTATCACGCCGCCTTGTAACGGGATTGTTGTATAAGGAATTCCACATAAACTGAACCATAGACAGTTAATATGTAAACCAAATGCGAAGTAGCCACGTAGTAAAGCCACGCTACATAGATAATTTGCGATAGGCCAATGCCATTTATAATATTTTGACAAATTGCTAACTCTATCACCAGCCCATATAAGTCTACTGCTGGATATAGATCTCTAAGCTTGCGTTACTGGGTACATACGACTTTTCGTATTTAATTGACTCCTGCTGCCCCGCATTTATTTTACGCTATCAACATTGGTATAAAGTCTTCTTAAAGAAGACAACTAAAGTAGTTGAGATTTATTTATAACTATTTGACTATTTGTGCCTGCTTGAATTCTACCCACATTATTAAAGCTGATAATAAAATAAAACGCTAAAGTCTGTTGATATCAAATGTTCTAGGACAGATTGTTTTTATTGCTTGTCAACTCTTCACATACCCTAAACCTTATCGTATACCCTAAGTTAACAGTGATAGCGTTTTGTACAAACAAGAGAAAGCTTAAACTTCCTATTATAAATTTCATATCTATTTAATCCAGATTTAAACGACACTTTTATATAATATATTTTTGTGCATTTTAGTGTTTTGAATTATTTAGTTTCAATGTATTTAGAGTAAGAAAAGTTTTCTTGGCAGACTTACTTATTAGTGAAAGACAGAGTTTTGGCATTCAGTGTATATTTCCCTAGAGAAGAGCCTCGCAAAATTTTAAACAGACATTTTCGAGACGTCCTCGGCATTCGCTCATACAATGCAAATGTCTTACGTTATCAAGATAAAAGTTTCAGGCAAACTGAAGTTCAAATGTCACGTCAGAGGCAGCGTAATGTCGTTCCGTTGTCTCCTGCATTTGGGTCTTTTATCATTAAGAATGTAGGCATGCGACGTCCGTCCTTTACGACACTGTGGTATACGGATAAAAGCTCCGGAAACTTTTATTAAGAAGTTTGCCTCCCGTCAT
This sequence comes from Spicauda simplicius, assembly GCA_949699795.1. Taxonomy (NCBI): domain Eukaryota; kingdom Metazoa; phylum Arthropoda; class Insecta; order Lepidoptera; family Hesperiidae; genus Spicauda; species Spicauda simplicius. Next base: position 9,296,548 of record OX453062.1, read on the forward strand.
GCTTCTTGATTTGCTTGAAAAAATCATAAGGGCTCCGAGCAATCCACTTAAACTTCCCAAAGTTGCGCTAAAATACAAGTCACTATCTTTCGTTCTACATTTTTTGTGTAGAAAACATAATTTTATTAATAAACGGTTTCTTTTGTTGCACCAGAAACCCTGCTCATTTCAGGCCAATTATATTATTAAAATAATAATAAGCGGCACCGTGTTGAGCCGAGTCGCTGGCCGACTGAACGAGCACACACAGACAGGTAACGGTGTGGTTGTGTGCGGGTGGCGTAGTCTCATTCTTACCTGCGCCCGCGCGTGTCGTCTCGAAGAAAGCCTCAGTCAGTGGTGACCTGGCGGCCGTCGCGACCGCACCGGCTGCCGACAATGCGGCAGACCTTGTGACTCTAGTGTGGTGAGTTAGTGATACAGCGCAGTGCTCGTGCGTTAACCCCAACCCCTGATAGTGCATAACCGGATTTCTGATTTGGAACGCCCCGCGGCGTGCAAAAGGTTTGTGTCTTCATTTTTTAGTCTTTCCAGCACAACTAAGACTGGAACGCCAGTATGCATGTTATAGTTTAGACGTATCAGTGCGAGCGCTCAGTCGAGTGTTAATTTAAGGTAATGTGAAAGTTCTGACGATCGATCGTCGAGTTCGAAGAGTCAGTCGTTGTTGACACACTTTTGGTTCAGGTGTGGTGTGGTTAGCAGGTGGGCGCGCCCGCTCCGTGTCAGACCGACCAAAATTCCAATCTCGTGAGACCGCTTTCGGACGGTTGGGCAACTTTCTTCCGACGTTTTTATGACTGATGTTTTGTATATTATCTCCTTTCAGCTCATTTACACCGCTTTCTTTATGCGTACCCTGATAAATGTTTAACGACAAGTTGAATGGTAAAAAGCTAGCGATCGCGGTATCTAAGCGAAGACTTCAACGCGCTTAGCTTTATCGTTGGACACAAAATAAATGTATTCTCGTCATGATCCGATGACATAAGATAAAAAGCATAAACTTTCAAGCCTTTGTATTCAAATTTGGACTTCGGTTACAAAAAGTCATCAGTTAAGCAACAGTGATTTCTTATGAATATCTCGGTTGTATTTTTTATTTCCGTAGTATTCGTACAAAAGTAAAAAATGGAGTGTATACAAACAATGCTAGTAATAAGCAAGGCAAGGCAAACGGGGACAGTCGAGTACACCATCTTGTCGACGTATAACCGGTCGCGGCCGTGCCTGAGAGTGGCATTATACATTATCCTCGCATTATCTGTGCTTGAGTTCTCCGCAACCCCTGTTTACGTCAAGGGTAGCTTTTATGTTAAAGGTTAACTGAAACCAGCGTGTCTCAAACTGTGAGTTGCGATCCCTTGGGGGATTGCAAAGTCTCGGTAGAAAAGAAAATAATTAGGTATATGAACTAACATATTTTTATTACGAACATATAAATGAAAGGCGCTTAGCGACGGGTGTTGTAGGTATAGAATTGCGTATTTAAGCGATACTATATATTTAAAAAAAATCTGCAAATTTCTTATTTATATCATAAAATAAATCCTAGCATTGAACGATGGAGGGTCCCGAAATATGTATATATGAAAATATGTATATTTAAAAAAGATGAAAAACGTTACGTTATTCTAATGCCGTCCATTAAAATTCCAGCGCGATTTATTAATAGGAACCTACAAAACAGCTAATCCTTGTATAGCATTGCTAGTTTATTTTGTTATATTTATTCCAAAATAACGTTTTATTGAATTGTTTATAAGTAAATGAATATACAATTTCTATTTTCACCAACTCGACTAAACTTTCACAAATGACCCGCATTTCAACGGAATTATTATCAATAATCACTTAAAATTCCAGTTTTCATAGCAAAAAAATGCTATTGCAACTTGAATAAAATAAAACTGGATTAATTATTAATAAATTAGTTCACAATAATGAAAAGTGAATTACGCCAACAAACGAACCGGAAGCTAATTAATTGCTCTGTGATTCAATTTCTACAGAATTAAATTGATACCTATTTTTAAACGGTTATTAAAAACAAAACTATAAAAACTAAAACATTAATATAACGTTATTTATAAACTTTTTATGTGCCTGTGCATTATGGAATGTTACTCAGTTTCATTTGATTTTTTTGATACAAAAAGATATATCAAATCAAATTTGGCAAATTTTTACCTATCTAGTCAAATCTATTTTAAAGGTGACAGTGCCAAGCCTTTGTATTCTGATTTATGATGTATTTCGAAGGATATACGAGTCACGATACATACAATTTTTTGCAAGGAGTAGAACAAGTATGGTACTACCGCCACACCTATTTCTAGCGTACAGCAATTTTGTGTTTCGGTGCAACAGCGTGGTTGCCGGCTCACTTTCATACGAGGCGACTATTTGGACCAATGGACCAATGGACTTCTGGACTGGATTTTCCAATTAACCACTGGCTCGTTTACTATTTTAATCACATAAAAATGTCCTCAAGTTCCTATCCAGTTATTAATGTGTTACAGCTACGAAAGAGTTTAATACAATTCCGGGTCTTTAATACAAATATCCATACGCGACAGTGATCACCATCAGGTGCACTGCACTCTCGTTCACAACTTCATTTCCTAAAAATACGTAGGTCATTACGCTATACAAACAAAACTTGTTATAGAAGTTGTGTGCATTCAGCACTGAAAGTTGCTCCTATCATAAATACTAGTTTTAATTTCGTGCGTCACCTAAATCAGTTATCAAACTTGATTAACCTGTTCGTTTAAATAAATATCTTGTTAATACAAATGAAAGACGAATCGACGGATATTTAAAAAAATATATATAGACATTATTTCGTATCGTAAGCTAAGTGCCTAAATTCATCTATAATTTCATTTTAAATTTCAATCATCTGTAAGTAAACGTCGTAAAAATAGTAGGTACATGAAAAGATCGTAAATAAATCGTGTTTGTTTTTTATTTGCTGAAATAAACCTATATTTTCGTATTTTATTTTATTATGGCACTTATTTTCTTATCTCTACAGTCAAAACATACAACCCTTAAGGGGTATGAAAAATAGATGTTGGCCGATTCTCAGACCTACTGAATAAGCATATAAAATTTGGTAAAAATCGGTCAAGCCGTTTCGGAGGAGTATGGCAACAAAAAATGTGACACGAGAATTTTATATATTAGATTAATAACTTTGTATTACACCCTTCAAATTAAAACACGGCATTACACCGCCATAATAAGAAGCTCACCCATATAATTTTGGTCTTAATTAGTATCATTACGTTCTCCTGTGGATATTGCTGGACGGATATGATTAAAAGACAAAATCCAGGAGATGAGCATCAGTGTGCTTTCTTAATGTTATCAACACCTAGTGCGGTCACCAACAAGCATGCCAGGCGCGGTGACTATAGAGAAATCACCCCCAATAGGCGAGGCCTATGTCTAGCAGTGAATGATTAATGGAAGGAAAATAAAATGAATGTAATTAAGAAATCGATGAATAGAAAAATTAAGAAACGTATAATACAATAACTACAGCATTATATTTCTAGTAAAATCTTCGAAGCAACAAGTATGATATCTTAACATTACCCCACCCTACAGCAATGCAATAACTTGTAAGGAATTCTAATCAATTCATGAGGTACTTTCAAGTTTCGCGGATACAAACATACTCGTACATACCGAACATTTTGATGCGAGACATCTATTGGCGCGGGTTTAAGCCAGATCGTTGGCGACGCTTGCCGTGGCTACGGGTCGCCACGATATACTAAAGTATGTATAGTCTATGTGTGAGTGTACAGTGTGGCGAGCAAATTGTAAAAATATAGATTTTTTGTATAACATAAATGTTGAAATAAATAAATAAAGTCGCCATTTTCTGTAATAAATTCGTAAAACTTTATTTTTTTCGTTACGCTATAGTTCCTGTAGTAAGTGACTTTTATGTTTATTACTTGTACGACTATGATGTTTTATATCTGCCAGGCGTCCCCTGACGGCTCGTTTTTCATTAAATTTGGCGATGGCAGAGTTCCACGAAAACGTTTGTTTAACAAATACCTGTTCTTATATAACAGCGTCAAATACCACCGAGGCATCTGTCGAACGCGCGCATCCAACGGTTACTAGTCCGTTACCGCTAAGGGGGTCACACGGCTCGCGTGCGCACTTTCAACACCAGTCGTTAGCATTAGCTGAAACACAAATACTTCCAGATGAGAAGTGGGACGATAGTTTACTCTTCAAATTGAGCAATGCTTACAACTATTGTTTTAATATCCAAAGAGCCGTGGACTGTCCGCCGCCTTTAAGACAAACTAGCAATAATGATAAATGGCTTTACTTCGTCTATAGCTGTAGTTTTCAACCGGGCGACTAACTTAGAAGCATTCGAATTCATGAGGAAAGACATATCAAGAAGACCTTGTTATTTTTTTTCAAAATTACTGTTTAATATTACACTAATTAAAAAAGTTTTTTTGACAAAACAAATCTTGGAGATCATTCAAAATGACATTAAAACACTTTTTTATTCCAAGGGGGCTTCCCCTTAGGCTTCAACAATAGGAAGTTTGAGAAGCTCTGGTATTGTTTAACTAAAATTTGTTACCTATACGTAAGTTTATTTGCGTACAGTATGATCTCCTCATATTAATATATATGCCATCTCAATAAAGTTTTGTGGGTGTGCAGAGCAGTCTTAACCTAATGGTTGAAACTTGCTCTCTCGATCGGGAGTTCCGAGGTTAAAATCCCAGGCTAATGATTTTTCTAAAATTATGTACGTATTAGAAATTAATTATCTCTGCTTTACGGTGAAGGAAAACATCGTAAGGAAACCTATACACCCGAGAGATCTTAAAAATAATCTCGGAGGTGTGTGAAGTCCTAAAACTCCTAAAAACTCTCTCATTCTGAAACAAGACTTATCCCTAGATGTGATATCCCTAAGTTTATAGGCTGTACACATTTTTCCTTTTGTATTAAAGGCCTTGTGTGAAAATTTTGTTCTCACTTAGCCAAATTCTATAAAGCTTACACAGCTCAAGGGTACAAAGCTTGTGAACTACGAAATTATATACCTACAATGCTCCCATAATGGCACGGCTCAGCCATCCCCGAAGCGATCCATCACGATCACACTGATTCGCTAAATTAACACGTACCTGCTGTCACATACCAGCGATGGCATTCTATTTGCAACATAAAGCATTAGATACATTAGACACACACCCAGTACATACAGTAGTCTAACTCTGCCGTGTCCTTGAATTTTATACCTACAGACGCGCTAGACGAGAGTTCGCGTTAAGGCTACCCGCCTTAAGTATTTTAATACATCTGTATACTTGACTTTCTTTCTTACTAATTAAGTAATTTATTCAGTAGATTAAGGTAAAAAACAACGCGTTCCTTTAATATTTGAGAGACTTAATAATAAATCGTACACAAACAATAGTTATAAATTTCACACTGAATAATATTTGACCAACCAAAATAAAAAATATTAACACTGGACGTGTTTATGCACAATTAAAGCAATCAAAAACAGTCGAATATAGTTTACAACTGCTCGTCGCCACATTATTATTTAAATAAAAAAAAATAAAAAAAAAATACGTGACGAATAGATAACCTCTTTCCTTTGGGAAGTCGGTTAAAAAGATCCACTGCTTAAAAAACGTCACATCGCCCGCTCGCCACTACGGCACATTCGCTAGCTGTTGCCTACCGAGTGCATACCGAAATAGTGGCGCGTAGGTACAACTTGCGTTTCGTGCGTTTGTAAGAAGTTAGAATACTGTAGATACTATTACCGTGCCAGTACCTACATAGCTTACTATCACGCTTGCAACATACCGTGCTGATTTACGAGACATCTACGATGATAAATAGATAACAAACCAGAACTACCCTTTCCGCGCTATTTACGGCACAAAGAGTACTAATGAATTCGATTATCGGGAGCGATTCCCTTCCGTTCGTGCCGAATCGTCGCTACATCCAGACAAATATACTTCATTCCAAGACAGTCCCACCTTTATTGCAAACGCGTAAGAGACAAACTTGAGCGATAGACACATTTATTCCAGACAATTCGAATTGGCGTAATTCACTTCATTCAACGTGAACACACTGTTATTTCTATTCCTCTCTGTTTATCAACCTTCAAATGGTTCTGTATAAACCAAACCCGTTTGCTGACGATTCGACTTCGGAACCATGTTTGTTGGTTTTATAAATACTCAAACAAGATTTATTTGATCTACGAAAAGTCATCCTATACATATTCGGAGTAAATAAAGAAAATTTTCCTCAGTAAAATGGTCAATATATTCAGAAATATTCTTCTACAGTATTTTTCCATTTATTTCTCGTGAGAGACTTAATGTTTATACAAATTAGTTCAGCAGTCAACTCATGATGGTAAAAACTCTTCGTTATTAGATTACGGATTCACCATCTTAATTCTATTTCTGAATTACAATAGTAGTAATATAAATACACCTGCGTTTAATAATTGCATTGTGAATATATTATTATTGGGTGTTGTACAATCAGTATGATGTATTTCAACTCAGCCCTAAGGACCAGAAACACATTTCCACGATTCCAATTCATCCATCATTGAACTAATCATAAACAAAATATTATCTTGTTATTTCATAGTAATAACGTTAGCATCGCTATTCTCTATATATAATTTAATCGGTTATGCAATTTTGTAGTTACTACAATTTAAATTCATCGTTTTTCGATTCCATCGACGATATCCAAATTTTTAAATCACATATTCTTACCCCATGTGTGATCATTTTTTCCATTGCACTTTTACTTACTACTTTTTAAATTCGTAAAATAAAAAAGTATGAAAAAGACGTTACGAAGTTTGATGTTTATTCATTAATTGGAAGTGTTGCAAAAAATATACAAACAAAAGTAGCTTTCAATTTGAAATTAACATCGTTATAAATCGCAGACATGTTGCAATTATAATTAAAACTTTCTATTTATGACATCTATCTCTTTAGATTTATCGTGCTATCTAATCTGTCTACTAATTACAATATGTTTATGTGTTAGTTGATATACCTATATCAACAATACACAAGTACATAGACCAAATGAATTTCATCATATTGGAAAGATAGATTATAAAAAATTTAAAATATTTAGTTCTTTAGCGCTTTCGATTTCGAAAATCTATGTATTTTGAAATTACTTTGTGCATTTATAACAGTTATAAAAAGTATTAAGGCTATTAATAGTTTTCCATAATTTGTTACGTAGCAAAAATTTTAAGATAAAGGTAGACTTTTTATGATCAACCTCGGTAAGACTTATTTTATTTAGGGTTAGTAACAGACGTACATAATTACCAGCAGGTAGATTATACGCTACATATATAATATTAACAATGAAATAAATGTATAGGTTTGTAGTAAACACAATTTTTATATGACTAATAACTGTACCCTGCGTGCGTTGCCACGCCACCTCAAAAATAAACAATAACCTTCGTGGGCTTATCTACAATAACTTTGTTTAAGATCATTACATAATCAAATGATAATCAAATATAATAACAGAATCAGATAATCAAACGAATCATAGTTTATGATACTATAAAGGAGATATAGACAAACCTTAATTTTATATAGATATAAGTTAGATCTCATAATCTTCATCTAAATAAGACAAATTCTATTCGGCCTTTTGCTTATTATAACAGTAAATTAACCAGCCAGTAACGAGTTTATTGCGCACAAAATGCGGTTTACTAACAGCTGTTCAATTGTTCTGTTTTCCGTACAACTAATAAGCGGCTACAGCGCAATATTCGTGGCACTGCACCTTTCTACTCGTTCGTTTGAGCCCACATCGGCAACTTAGCGTTGATGCAATAAACCTGCGCTGCGCCTCCTACATTATGTGCCAACTTACAGATTTGCATTTCGGTAGCAATAGTGCTATTCTGTGAAATACGAACACGAACTCGAATCTTGATACATCACAACCTCCATTGCTCTGAAACAATTGAAATGTGTCTTCATTTTCACTTGTCTAAGTGTCCGTGACTGCTGGTATGAATTTTGTTTCAACAAAATGATTACAAAATGATAAATAGTCTTAAAGAGTGTCAGCTGAGATTATATAAAATTAGCATAAAATCCGATTGTATTTATGGTTTTATTATCCCTTATCAAAATTTGGAAATTTAATCACTAATAAATTATTCTAGGCATATATAGGCATATATTACAATTTCCAACTGCTCGACAAAACTATTCCCTTGATTAAAAAGGTATTTTAAACACCTAGTAATAAGCTCAGTGAGTAAGACTAACCCAAGTTTGTTATTTTAAAATAGTTCCAACGCCAAGTTAGAAAGTAAGGAAGTATAAAATTTTTCAAATACCTTATAACCAATGTACACCGACGAAGTTTTATTCACTACTATTATTTTCCAGTAGAACGGAAAATCATAATTTCGTCCAGCCATTAACGCGTAACTATGTTCATTGCAAAACTAATCTCGAAGTAATTTAGCTAGGTATCATCGTAATAACCGTTTTCCTGTGAATGACTTGTCACCAAGCACCAATGCCATCGATTCACCTACATACTGGTTGATTTGCATTCGTGCCAGCGTATAATATACGTATTTAGGAAGCGAGGAAACTCTGGGTAACGGTGGTCTGACCTACAGCGCTTTCGATCGCCGTGGCGACAAGCCTATACGGTACTGCTATCCTAGTAACATTGTGTTATATAGTTATATATCATGCATTCTTCTATTTTGTTTAATTTGTATTTTTATTACCTTAAAGTAACTAACTCCTAATATTTTCTACGCTTTTAAGGCTCTATCTTTATTACAATTAATCGGTTTATAAATGATATTAATTAATAAATTATTAAGTAATAAATGATATTATTCTTTGCGTTTACATGTCTAGTATATATGTATATGCAATAAAGAATTCAACGCCATTTTTAAAATTTAACCACTTAAACTTCAAACGCTTCTTTTTCTTGGCATAGCGTAAAGCATTCCTTTACTTTGGTCAAAGTATTCGCTTTTTCGTAGCTACAAAAGAGTGGTATTTCTGTATCCTGGGCTTCCAGGATGTCGAATTTTAGTTCTATGTAGCAGCTTCGCCACGTAGAACTGTTCAAGGTAGCCAAGCTTTCTATTTCTTAGAACACTCTGACAATCTGATCTGACTCTTACACTCTGACAAACTGACTTATGAGATAAGAACGCGGCAGACGCTATAAAATTTACCAAACTCTCTATTAATTAAACAAGTAATTAACGCCTTCACACGTTCTCTAAATTAGGTTAAGCGATAGTTAATTAATCCCTTATATCATCCGTGAAATAAGTCATTAATTCCTCGTTACTGTTCCTTATATTTTGTTGATCGCGGCGAAAACGAGATTAAACTCAGTACATACTATCCTAGTTACCGCATTGTGTAACTTTGAGCGTTATGTAACACAAGTCTAGTCCGCGGTATCCCCCGCCATTATATTTTTCAGTTATAGTTCAAAGCACTTTAGTAAAATATCTAAGAATATCCAAGTATATAAGATTGATTGCCTAATCACTTTTATATGCTGCGATCATCTTAGTTTTCGAGAATATCGATCCATCTGATTGAGACTTCAGATAGAACCTCTGTTTTATTTGCTTACAGATTTCAATAGACGGCAATGGCCACTTATCAAAATATAGGGTACATTTGCTCAATGAAGTAAAGTCATACTAATAGTAATAGTTATTTCATTTCTAACATAATTTTTGAGTACACCATCATGTTTGGAATGAATAAATTTCCAACATAAATCAGAAAAAACGCTCAAGACATTATTTTTATCTCTAACATAGATATTTCTATTTTGGAGAGCAAATAATTTACTTTTTTATATTGAATAAATATTATATATTTGTTTTTTTTAATCTAATATGTCTAACGTATCAACAACAAAATATTTTGCTGCGATTTTTCACCATGTTGTGCAACGTGTATGAAATAGACGGAAAATCGACCTCACGATAAATGGACATTAATTCTACATATTAGGTTAAGAAGTAATTAATTTCACAGTTCTAAATTTGTTAAAATAGGTTAAGCGATAGTTGATTCTGAACCATTCGCTATACAACGCATTAATTTAGTCTGTTTGTTCGAACGAAAACGAGTTTAAGCTCGCTCCATACGGGGATACGGAAGGGCGTAGGATAAGTCTTATTGGTCTAGAAAACAGTCAGTAGGCAGGCTCGGTTCCCCTTCTAAAGTGACCTTGCCTCGTCGCAAGGCTCGCTGTCGTTCACCTCGCTGGAATGTGACCAATAATGCTGCTTTGTTGACGTGCCCACAGATAAAGTCGGCTCAAACACGCTCAGCTAAGGACCGGCGACAAAGTATTCCAATAAAGGCTCCGAAGCATGCATGCGATTAACAACCAAATTCCAAATATGTACTGAATATTTTGCTGAAACGCTAATTCAACAGTTTGGTACTTAAAATTGACTGAAAATTAATTTTGCTTTAATGTATAGAATTTGTACTCATCACAATCGTGTAGCCTTTAAATGATCAACACTACAACAGAGACGATAAACATCTACTATATATCTTGTTTGTTTGTTCCACTACCTGTACCTGTGTACCTAATGTAAACATTATATAAACAATTGCTTGAAGGGTAAAAGACTTAAAAGGTTTAGATGTAATCAGGATTTGAACTTCACACTCAGACAACCAAAGTGGAAGACTGAATTTCAAGTGTGACATTAATGTGTAGCGACTGTAGTTTAATAAGAATCGAAAGTACAGTCGATTACATTAATCCCGATGTATTAACCGTGTTAACAATTTTGAATTTTGTGTTCTGGTGTGTTTATGATATCGAAAAATGTTTATAACCTGTGGTACCTACTTAAGAAACGCTTAGAATTGCAACTTAATCCTTTATAGGAGGCTAATCCTATCTAAGGCTAATTATACATGCTCATGGCCGGCAGGTGCCACTTACATACAATAAGTTGAACTGTGTGCTCATTTGCTACCTGAAATAAGATTAGAGTCACCTGAGGTCAGCTAGAACTTTAGATACTGCTGCTCTGGAGTACTAAGTCAGAACCCAATATCAAGAACAATAACGCTTGACATTGTTTTAATAATAATTGTATGATACTGACAAAAGCTTACCAGTAGAGGACTGTTCTCAAGGGGTTTTATTAGTAGAAATATTAGACGTTGCTTTTACTCTTGTGAGTCCTGTGAAATATAAAACGTAAGCGAAATTACATGAACTACGGAGTCGAAAAGATTTGACAGTACCAAATTGCGATCCCTTGATGCAATCGAGTCAATATAGGGACTAACTATCGCTATAGATAAAAAAACAGTAAATAAAATTACTCATGTAATAATTAGCATAACAGGTGTTTGCAATGTTTTAAGACGCTTACTATGCTTAATGTTGGCGTACAAATCTCTACATACTTATGTCTAGATAAGAAGTTAATTATGATTGTCATTGCATTAATTAAGGATAAATTGACATATTTCCAGGTGATACAATCAATGTAGTTCGACCCGGGAGGTATCACCGTCACACCTATTTATAGCGTGAAGCATTCTTGCGGTTCTATGGAAGGGTGTGGTTGGTGGCATACTTTTATTGTAGACGACCATCACAGTCCTCGGGAGTGACCATACCATCAGGGTGAATTTATGCTACTTCAATCAGACAAAAAAAAACAAAATAACAAATAGAAAGAGACTCTTATCTAGAAATCCCCAAAAAAAATTGATAACTTTTTTTTTATTGTAACCATTTTTTCGTAAGACGAACGGTTTTTTATTATAATATGCCAAAAAGTACGACCAACCAAACCAACAAAGGACATTTAAGTTTTATTTTAGTATTCGATAAAAAAACACCGGTTGTGTTTGGAATTAATTTCTATTCAAAACATTTTGGTATATTATGCTTAGGAATTCAGATGCTAATCTCTATTATTTTTAACCTACATAAAATTATGCAAGACGTATCTTAAGGCCTCTGGATTGAATACAAAGACAATTACACAACATTCAATGCTTTAACAAGTCATTTAAATAATTCATTTATTAATTTTGCAACGAGATGGTAGATTATTTCAATCCTAAGCTGTTGCTAGTTGTAACGCTACAAAGTCCGCAGAGGCAATATATTTTAATCAATCAAGCAATATCTCTATCAGGTTTCTGATATTGTCTGATGTGTATACCTTCTTATATTAGGATTGTAACGATAGATGTAAAATTTATATAAATCAATAAATATTACTTATTATTTCTTAAAATGTAATAGGTGCTATGTCCCAGTTAAGTAAAGTAAAGCATAATTTATTGATCTAAATTATATTTGAAAGTAGTGAAAGGAGCATGTAATATTGTCCAAAATGAAATAACGATTTTTACAATTATAGGATCATATATCGTGATTGTTCTCCCTCACAAGCACCCTGGTTCAGAATGAACCTAATTATATTTCAGATATACATTGTATATCTACCGATCGGGGATTATGTGAAAGCCTGCATGTTAAACAAACATTGACTATTGGTATTCAAGATTTTTATTTTTATCTGATTGACGATGACGATGCAGTCCACCTCAAGGTAAGTGGTCACTGCAGCCCATGGACACCTGTAACTTCATATAGAACACGGGTTCTATCTGAAATCAATCACAGATGCGTTGCTACTCCCGAGGACTTCGATGGTCGCCGCATATAAAAGTGTACCAGCAACCTTCGATCGAAACGCAAGAAATGCTTTACGCTAGATATAGAAAATGTTTCAACAATCTGTCTGATTAACATAATCAGATATTTATTCCGTCTAAATTCTGTCACACCTAATCTAAAATCACATAAAGATCACTAGACTGTTAACTAGCTCAAAATATCTCTGAAACCAATGAACAATACCTGTTCAAAAATCAACACATAAAGATCACTAGACTGTTAACTAGCTCAAAATATCTCTGAAATCAATGAACAATACCTGTAACACTCTAATCGCAAACCTCAAGGCAATATTGCACAAAGTTATTTTAAGCCAATCACGCATTTCAATCGCGCTGGTACTAAACCACAGTTTATGACTCTGTCACCGCTGTACTAAATGTAGACATAACTAGGATTTTCACGCAACTACAATTGAACGAATGGTTGTATTTTATACAAGATTAGTTGACCCGGCGTACTTCGTTCCGCCACTGTCCCTACACTATGCATGTATTATACATAAAAACCTTTCTCTTGAATCAGTCTGTCTATATTAAATAACTGCATTAAAATCCGTAGCGTTTTTTTAAGGATCTAAACATACATAAGGACAGATAGCAAAAAGTGAATTTGTTTCATACTATGTAGTAATTTCTTTCACGAAACCGCTCGAAAGAGATTTTGATTTGACGACTCGCGTAAAGGAGCGTTTAACATACCTATCTGACAGGCGGAGGATCCCCGGTTCCATCGCTGGCTAGACAGAATTTCGAATGATGAATTAAGGTCTTTTTATTTTGTGTGTGTCTTTGTACGTCCATCTATGATACACGTGAAAATTCTGGTGTGCTGTTATGATTGTAGAATACGTCATAGGGTGCAATTTATACGTTTTACTCTATATTTAATGTTACAGAGCGTTACTATTTGGATTGTTTTATGCCTTTTCTTTGCGTAAACCTCCCAAATTAGTTCCAACAACCCGTGCCCAACAATAACACAGTAAGGGGCTTTATTTTTTTATTTTACATCAATTAAATGGCTCGAGTGCAACCAATTACATTAATTAAGAAATCAGTCATACTTTATGCTCACAGAACTTAAAGAATTTTGACAAGATTTTTCATAATATTGTCCGATTATCACAATTCGAGTTTGTTTTCAGAAAAGTATTAAGTAGGTATATCAAATTATGCTCGATAATTAAGATGATTGTCATATTAAAAAGCAGAAAAAATTTAAAGGTGATTTTAATAACTTTGGTTGTATGCATGCAACGCGTCAAAGTGTGAATAAAATTAGAAAATATATTATAGAAAGTATTTCATATTTCTGACAGAGAGTTCAATCTCATTTATTTGTGTGTATTTACGTTTCGATGTTTTACAGACCGCTAAATTGATTATTGAAAATCAATTCAAGTAAGTTAACAATTGTACACTTATTGTTGAAGTATGAAAAAATTAGCATTGGGCTTTGTTGTCCCCGCTCCAGTAACTGAGAAACATTATAACAAGTTGGGCACGATTTTTGTCAATTCGTTGCAAAATCTATTCGCATAGAATCAAACAGATATTGGCACATAATTTGAATGAAATAATGATTATTATGTTTTATACTTTTTGTAAATGTGAAAAACTAACCGATTAAGCAAACTCACTGCAACTATCTATTTAATCTAGAACAAAGATACGAGATATGTATAGAAAAATGTATATACAATTATTCGCAAATTACAAGTAGGTTCTTGTATATACACAGATATAACCTACATTAAAATTATTAACAATAACAAAAAATGAGTAACTGAAGCACTATGGAGCGTTGCATACGAAATGCTACTATGGTCATAATTTTAAAAGTTCATTAAAATAAATATCCATCTTCAAGACGCTGCTGTATCTTCTGGAATTTGTCTCATAGTTGCGTACGTACGAAATTAATTGGAAGAATTGCAGTGGTGTTATTCAACACGTAACACACAGCTATAGAAATATCAGTAGTATCTTTACACGAACAAATAGAGACGGAACTTGTGGTAAACAATTTAGTAGTAATTAATAATAATCGGTAATAGCAATTGACATACATTGTTATTATCAGTTTTGACATTTTGCACTATTTATTAATTTGTTAATCAATTTCTTGTTTAGTTCTTAATATAATATTATTATGAAATTGTAATGTTGTAAGCCCATAGGGCATAAACAGGGAAATATTGTAAAATTACAACACCTAACCTGTTTGTTTAAAAACAATAAAGAATTACTGAATTAAGTTGCAGAGTTTTGTCATAACATTTCACGTCATGTCATTTGAAGGTGGTAGAACAAGGGTAGTTTGACCGGGAAAGTACCACCGCCACACCTATTTCTAGCGTGAAGCATTTCTTGCGTTTCGATGGAAGGGTGTGGTTGCCGGTACACTTTTATGAGGCGATCATTATAGTCCTCGTGAGTTGCAACGCATCTGTGATTGACTTCAGATGGATCCCATGTTCTGTATCAAGTTTATTACAGATGTCCATGGGCGGCAGTGACCACGTTCCAACAGGCGGCTGAATGCTGGTTTGCTACGTCAGTCAGATAAAAAAAATAACAATATAAAAAGCCATCAAAATATAATAGACCTATTGCAACGATTTATTGATATTTTATTGAAATTTAGAACATGTCTTACGTGCGCACGTAAATAATATTTATATATTACAAAGACATTACGTGATCTCGCGTAACACTTCACGGCTCTGAATACGCGTTTAGGAAGTAGTAAATGACATATTACACGCATCCAACCTACAACGGCCTTTTAAAGAGTTGCTTCACCAAAAACAAGAAACGAGAAACTAGTTTTACAAGAAAATCGTAATATAAATACTCGTAGACCATATTTACCATTATTTTAACTATCAAGTGTAAATAGGAACGCTTGTTTAATGTCGAAATAAATAAAACAATTTATTTAAAGTTACACACTTAGCACAAAGCAAGCGGAGAAACCATTAGTTGTTTATGTAATATATTGATCATTCTTACATAATTGCTGTAGAATTATGTAAGAGCATTGTAAGCTAAACGAGATCTCAATTTCTTCATAGACATAAACTGCCCATATACCAAGTAAATACCAATACGACTGCCATGCCGATTTCTACCTTGAAGTAATTCTAGCATTTCAGTGGAACAATATGATTACGAGCACACATTCATTTGAAATTACCATCTAAGTTCTAGGGAGTAGAAATGCATCTTTAGTTCATGTCAGATAAAAGCCCTGTCTCCTATAAAGATTACAGACACTTACAGGCGTCAGTGACCACTTATCATCAGGTCATATATTCACATTTAATATTCAGGTGGATGTATAAGTCTATAATATATACCTAATATACATTTTAAAGTGGTTTAATAAACCACAAATCATCGTTTACTCGTGTATTATTCAGGGTCATACAAGTGCTTTGTAATAGCACAACTTAACATCTAAGAAGGAAGTTTAAACAAATATTCTCACGTATGTAATAGACGGCGGCCGAGGCGAAAGATACGTGACGCTTGCATGAACGTGTTGTGCTCATAATTCTAATTCCATAACAATTTGCAATTTATGACAACTTTGATATCAAATGCATCATATAAAATGTTAGTCAATGTCACTGTCCCATGCGAGCATAGGTGTCCTATCAAAGAAAGCGGGGTTTAGGTAGTCCTTAGTTGACCGCGCTGGCCAATTGCAGATTGATAAACTATACACACCTGTGAGAAATTGTTGATTAAAAAACTACAAGTCGTGTTGGTTACTGTGTGCTGTTTTTTTTTTTTGTAGAATAAAGAAATTATAATCGTTAATTCATTTATAATTCGCACATGACTTAAAAATCAGAATCTGTACCGAACCTTATCCCTCCGATTCCGAGGCTGACTTTGAAACTACTGGCCATCGTTCCAAGTACTGCTTTACAATGTATTATGTACAATCAGCCATAACATTACATTTTATGAGTGTGCGTATGAATTTGTCAAGAGACAGGTAGTACCGGAACGAATACTTCATTGTTACTTATTTTGTGTGTTAGTTTTCAAGGAAGCAAAGAACTAAAAAATACAAACTCTAACAATAAAGGCTTTTGGCCATCACTGTTATTGTTACTGGTTTAAAAAATGTATGTTCTTTTCCTTGTGGAGTACAATGAACAATTTTTGTGTTGAAAAATATACCTAATATTACATTACGACTATTACGATCGATTTACATAGAGTAGAATAGAGTTAGAGATTATTGAACCTCAACAGATTTTTTTTAATGAATAGTGCAGCAAAATATACAAGAAGAATCTTTTTATTTACTTTTAAAAGCAATCGTTTTATGAACCACCAAAATTTGGCCATATATGCCGAAAGACCAAATACAAATATGGATGCCATTTTCCAAAATATTTTATAATTGATAAAATACTGATTATGTTTAAAAACGGTTATCAAGAAACTTAAAAGTTTTGTTACGAATAACAATTTTTATGGCCTAAAACTCTCTCTTTTCGAGAGAAGACCCGTGCCCAGCAGTGGGACAATAATGGATTGATGAACTATTTTGACGTAAAAGTTTGCGTGTGAAAATGAACTAATCTATAATAAAACTATTTCCATATAATTTATTTAACCGACATAAATTATATTTGTTGTAGTTGCTGTTCTTGTTTTTGCTGACGACAGTAATCGAATGCGCTGTAACTTTTATAAGGATCATAATCACCAGAACATATATAATATGTGTACTGTCGTTTTGCTTAAAACCTTTAATACGTTCTCTAAAGGCCAAAAGTCTAAGCCGGTTCAAATCTCAGATAGAAGACGTAAAGCGGTGCTTATTATTCTACTTTCGTCTCAAAGCCATTGTCAGAATAATAAATGTTAACACTACACTGCCATTCGCTAAAGAAACTGACGATCGCCATACTGCCTCTAGCACCTCCCGAATACAAAGTAATATTTCTATAAGGTCCTTTACACGAAATAAGGGGAAATATTTCTATTATTTCATTCGATATATCTAGATTTCGTACATTTGACAAGGGTCTAAATCTTTGTAAAGAAAGGTGTAAAGTACAAAAAGTGCGAAAGAGTAATTTCTATAATGTGAGTCTAATATCTTAGGTATATCGAATAACTTTACGTTAAAGAATGTTTATTACGTACTTTTATCGCCTTTAACTAAACGATATACGGCTATAAATATATCGATCCGAATTTCCTAAAACTTCTCTTACATGGAGAGATATGATAATAGCGTCAGCTATATGATATTAGCAGCAAAGCATCTATGCAATGTCTTTAATGAAGCCTAATTTCTCTGACCAACTAAATATAGTAATTAACCTTAATTCAATTGATTGCTCTGCACTAATTTATACGCCAACAACGTGGTAGAGAATGCTACATAACTTCTGTTAACTTGCAGAAATACTAATTCAATCACAGATTATTATTATGTTTTATACTTAAATCTAACGATAAAGCAGACGGTCTGATGGAAAGATGGAATGGACCTGATGGAAAGTAGTCACTGTCGCTTATGGACATTTGCAATGCCAGATGAGTCGCCAATGAATCGCCAGCATTAAAAATGAGCTCTTTTACCTCTTTGTTTTTAAGAGCCCCTTGTCATAGCACTCTGGAAATACTTCAGAAAGAAGTTTATTCACTTGCACGTCCGTGGCAAAAACGACCGATATCGCTATAACTACAAACTGTGATTCTCTTTTAAAAGAAATTCGTATCGTCGAAATTTAGTTGAGGTAGAGTTACGTGATATTTGTCCACAATCAACAATACAAAGCGAAGGAGAAATGGTGTAAAGTTGTGGCGAATCAACTTATCGAATTATAGTTTTCGAACTGCTGTTTTCTGTTTCGCCTTTTGCGGTTCTTTGCAGAACCATTGTCCGTTTTGCCAGTAGTCGCGAGTCTCACCGATTAAGATCACCGATCATAGATTTTTATTTCAACTATACATTATTTGAAAAAAATAATCAAATGTCTTTATAGCATTATATTTTTTTTCTATTTTAGTTAGTTTTCGAAAATTAGCCTAAACTGTTACCTCGCAAACAAATATATTTAGTAAGAACTAAATAAAAATAACGTTGTATGATCCAGTAATTAGTTAAGACACACAGTCAGTTATGTATCTGTCTTAATAATATTTGCCTAAATATTCAATAATCAGTATCACTTTCTCTCTCACAGTTCCATTTTATTATTGTGCAGGAAAAAGTGTCTCATAACACTGCTACAAAATATACAAAAACTAAGCAATTTATACATAGCCAAAATTTTCTAGGACATATAAAAATAAATTAGCAAATAACTGCTCAAAATATCTGCTTTAGAATATAAACTTCTCTATGTGTTCAATTTTTTTTGTAGTAATTTCTGTTAATAAATGTAGATTGAGAGGCAATTAGAAAGACATATTACATCCAAACTAATTTCTTTTTCAAATATAATCCATTACAATATGCAATCAAGGTTTTATTGTAATTCCTAATTATATTTTCCAAATACTGTATTTGCGTGGTAGTAGAAACTTCTATCGAGTATTGCATTCCACTCCTTAATACGTATACAGCCTTCAAGGTTGTCGCTTACAATTAATATTTCTATTACATGCTTCACGGCATTCATTTACTTTAACTGTATATTTATATTGTACCTACTGATAATAATTTTATCCTTTTTTATCCGATTGAAGTAGGAATTGCAGTCCATCGGATGAGCGGTCACTGCCGCCCGTGGACATCTGTAAGAAATTTTCTATAGAATAGAGGTTTTATCTGAAAGCAATAACAGATGCATTGCTGTTCCCGAGGACTAAGATGATCGCCTCATATAAAAGCAAACTATTGAGTGTTATTTTATCGTCCTGTTTCTTAGCACGCGCTTTGATTTCTTGAAATATTTCAAAATATTAAAATTTTGAAAAAGATTTTCCCATTTATAGAGAAATTAGTCTTACTTATCTACTTACATAAAGCATATCTGGGCGCTTACGGCATACTCTACGTGCTCGTATTTATTGATCCATACGGTAAAATAGATAAGAAAAATCCTTTTATAAACAATTTTTAAAAAGTAGTATCATCAAACAATACCGGTAATACAAACTATGACTAAATATTATTACAATTTGTCGTATAACTTACATTCTTGTGGTAAAGGTTTTAAAATTAAATGTCTCTAAAACCAGCGCTATCTTCAGCCATTGTTATGTAAGCTGCACCTTTGCTGAAGCTCGGCGCTGACACTTTAAGCTTCTTAGCGATTTAACAAAGATATTACTTCAGAGCGCTAACTGACGTATACCTACCTGGACTACAGTGGAATTTCAACTCTTGTTTCAACATCAAATTTTAAAATCATAAAAAGAAGATTTTTTTTTGTGTTGTTATTTACGTATACAGATAATAAAAACTTTTAACAAAAAATATCTACCGACTTCCATGTCACAAAAAAGTAAAAAATAATTTAAATATATTTTGGTCTAGAACATACTCAGTACTTAGTACATAGTCCTGAAGTCGGTGCTCGACATATTTCGCTGGACGACGGTAACTACGTCCTATATGAGCACCGACTTCAGAACTATGTACTAAGTACTGAGTATGTTCTAGACCAAAATATATTTAAATTATTTTTTACTTTTTTGTGACATGGAAGTCGGTAGATATTTTTTGTTAAAAAGTTTTTATTTTACACTTTTTAGTGACTATATTTTTATGTTTGTATTTAAATAAAGCCTCTAAGTTTGCTTTGTGCATCTACATATTCACAAAAATTAAACATAAAACACTTTTACAATTCATACAAACAGGGCGCCCGGAAAGTACCCCTCCATCATCAGGGTTGAGGAGTTGAAGGTCAAATTTTTCATCTTATATTGTTGCTTAGTAATCTTATAACATATACGTTAGTACCAGGTGGCTAACTTCTATGGCTCAGGCTTGCAGTACCCTGCATCATCAGGGTTTAGGAGTTGAAGGTCAAAATTTTAATTTTGTGCCTCTGTTTGGTATTATTTTTACATACCCGTAAGCACCAAATTGCCAACTCCTATGGTTTAGAATTGAAGTACCCCTTCATCATCAGGGTCGAGGAGTTGAAGGTCAAAATTTTAATTTTGTGCCTCTGCTTAGTATTATTTTTACATAACCGTAAGCACCAAATTGCCAACTCCTATGGTTTAGGATTGAAGTACCCCTTCATCATCAGGGTTGAGGAGTTGAAGGTCAAATTTTTGATTTTATATTTTTGCTTAGTATTTTCTTTACATAACCGTAAGCACCAAATTGCCAACTTCTATGGTTTAGGATTGAAGTACCCCTCCATCATCAGGGTTGAGGAGTTGAAGGTCAAATTTTTCATCTTATGTTTTTGCTCAGTAATCTTATAACATATACGTAAGCACCAAATGGCTTATTCCTATGGTTTTGGCTTTAAGTACCCCTGCATCATCAGGGTTGAGGAGTTGAAGGTCAAATTTTTGTCCTATGAATTTGCTTAACAATTTCATTATATATTCGCAAACATCAAACGACCAACTTTTATAGTTCAGGCTAGCAGTACCCCTGCATCATCAGGATTGAAGAGTTGAAGGTCAAATTTTTCATAGTAAATACCTACATAGTAATTTTATTCTATATTTTACTCAATTGGACTTCTCCAGCTAAGGTTCGGCCGACTATCACTAATTTTATTATTTTGCTCCAAAAAGTTGAAGATCCTATGATTAGAACCTTATCAAACTCTTATCAGACTACCCCTGGAGTACATCCTTTCTAATAAAAAAAGAATCATCAAAATCGGTTGGCGGGATATTGAGTTATTCATACATTTATCGCGTACATTGAAAATGCAAATTTAAGACTTATGCGTTTTTCTTATGGATGCCCTAGTCAAAAAAATACTAAAAAAAAATGGGACCCTATGACACGCACTGCCTTTCAAATAAAAAAAAATCATCTAAATCGGTTCACCCAGTCCGGAGAAATGAGGTAACAAATATAAAAAAAAAAAAAAATACAGACGAATTGATAACCTCCTCCTTTTTGGAAGTCGGTTAAAAATTAATGTTTGCATCTTTGTTCTCTTATGTGTTCCAAAATTCAATGGGTACGTTGGAACGTCCGTGAAGGATTGTGGAGAAGAAACCTATATATAACATATTGTAATGTTATTTGGTTAAAGTTGATATGGAATGAACGCAAACCGTTTAACTAGTGTTTCATTTTGTTTCTTTATACTCTACGTGACTTAGCAGCGCTTGCTTCGTAATGCTTAAAGATAATTGAGGACAATTAAATATAGAAAAATTTAATTAAAATCTTACGTATCCTCACTTAAATTGATAGATAAATTAAAATGTAGGTATATTACGTTAAAATTGAATGTATTTACTTGCGACCAATAAAATGGATTCCTAGTATGATGTTTTGAAAATAGTAAACGTTTTGTATTCAATTAACATTCGAAACTTGTAAATTTTCAAGCCTGTTAATAAGTTAATAATAAAACACTATTACAATAAAACAAAACAAAAAAGTCCCAACTCATCGTGTCATTATAATATTTCACCTTGCAAACTCGACGAAATCTTACAATATAAAGCGGCAGTCATTATCTTTAAGGAAGAGTATTATCCATTAGAATATTACCGTCGAGTCAACAAAACAAATGCAGAACGTGAGAATTCCGCTAACAACAAAAGTACAACACGTCAGCATTACAATATTGCGAATAGGTAGTTTTTAATCGTGCATGTCAGCTGAATGTCGCATGAAAAATTCTGACGCAACAAAAATCATGTTTCATTACGATGTTTTTACAACTTTTCAAAATAACCGGCTAAGTGCGAGTCTAAATCGCGCACGAAGGATCCGTGGCTATAAATAGGACAAAAGATCATGTTCCTTGTATGGGAGCCACCTTTAACCTTAATCTTGTCTGTTTTTAGTATCTGTTAATATAGAGACAACAGAAATACATGATCTGTAGAAATTTTAACTGACTAGCTATAACGGTTCACGAGATACAGACGGTGACAGACGGACCTGGTGACAGGCAGACGGACAGCGAAATCTTATTAATAGGATTCTATTTTACCCTTCGGATACGGAACCCTAAAACATAAAAACAAATTACCTATATACTGATTTGTACGGTCTAAAACAGACCATACATTAACCGTCCCAACATAGTTCGTGTAACTATATTTGGAGTTTATAATAGAACCCCATTTTATGGGTCGCTGTAAACAATGATCACCTGGTAATATAAATTCTAATCTTTCATACTAAGAAGCTGAGTGACGAATCTCAGGCGACCACCTAGAATTTTTTGACTTCAGTATGTAAGTTCTAAAAATCACCCTTAACATTATTAAATATATCATGCTTGACATTCGTTAAATATGCGTACGTAAAATTATAATTAAAACATTCACTTTTCAAGTCTTATAAAATTATACAGAGAATAGATAATAATTACTTATATTATTGTATTATTACACTATTTAGAAACTAAACCGCATTAGTAAAATATTATAAAGATTTTATTGTTTTGCCTCATAAGCTTTTGTTACAGACATAAGCAGTTAACAAACATTTACATAAGTATTTCTACTTGAATAATAAGTAGGTAATTCTGTATTCAGTTTAAAGTCTAAACGCTTCCTTATTACGAGAACAATTTCAGCAAAATATGTTATAATCACACACATCTCGTATTCTCCAGTATCCGGAAACAAATATATCTCATTGAACACAGTCTAATAAAACCGCTAATGTTATACTTTAAGACGCAATGTTAGAAATTGAAAAAAACTTCAATAACAAAAAATGATAATATTTTAATGCCAGTATGTTTTGGTCACTATATCAGGTCACTATGTCACTATATCAGGCAAGCACATCTTATATGAAACCTTGACTACCAATGTTATTGGTTACAAGCTGACTTATTAAATTTCGTGTTTTAGTCCATCTGTCTATGTTGTTAACTAAATTTGAGACGAGTATAATAGGTTAACTTCCAAATAACCGCTTAAACAAGATTTGTGTCTACCTCTGTAGATTCATACGTAAGCTATACTTCATACATATCATAGGTATATACGGTAAAATTACTGCAAATTTTATCTATAAAAAGTAATACTGCACATTTTATATACATACTGCAAACTTGGCCGAATTTGAACGCTAAAAATACTTTATTTCATTTTCCACGCATTTGGTTTCGCTTAATTTAAATCGGAAATTTATACAACTTTAACTTTGACGATACAAAAAGGCTAATTGAGGACACAATACCGAGTTGCAAGAGAACATCTTTAAGCCTTGAACTTTTCAAGCCACGAACCTACATACCAACCAATACCGGTTGAGTCATTTCGAAACGGCTGTACACAACTTAATATAATACTGCGCCCACGTTTATGTAGTTTAAGACTTGATTAGATAGTTGCCAGGTGGCATCCAACCGATGGACAAGGTTCTATCCCCGTCTGGTAGTAGGACATAGGTGAACAATCTTTACTGTTTTTGTCTTACAATTAGGCTTAGAATCCTAGACAAAAAGAAAAATGTCTATAAATCCACATATCCACCTGTAACTGATTGACTGAATTCATCGTTGACAACTTTATAAAAGATTAAAACTTTTCAGTTATTTTCAACGTTCACTTTTGCATCTAAAACTAGTTATAGTTAATTGAAGAACAGAAGTTAGTGCCTTTTTTTATATCGAGGGGAAACCTTCCTGACGAACGTACCTGACGCCGTGGGAGTAACGCCGAGTTATGTGGGATTTTTCCCTATCCTGATCCCGGAACTACAGGGATAAGAAGTTAGTGCCTAAGATTTAATTCTCCTTTTATTATTTAAGAAGCTGAAATACACAGGCACGAGTAAGCTATACCCACTTCTTGGAATAAAACTAAATGTATATGTTTCTTTTTTATAAAACCTTACTTCTCATATTTAATATGTAAAACACTATAAAACATAAGGGGTCCGCTTATATTTACCTACATATGTAAGTCTGCCAGTTTTTGCCCGAGCCAAACATCTGCAGGTAGCAGAGCTATAACACAGCTGGCGATCACAAAAAAGGAAGTACCTACGTAGAATACAGGTATTTATTATTGGGAGACGCCTTAAAGTCTTCTTGGAACAGTTTAAAATTCCATTTTAACGAACACATTTTAAAAACTGGAACAATAAAAAATACGAATTATTGATTAAATTGACTGTTTTCAATTGCAGTTGAATCTTAATGATGTAGAGACAAAGATATATAAAATTACCTGATTTCAGATTGAGTTTGATTCCCGACTTAGAGATCGAAAGGTAGTTATAAAATTTCTTATACAGTATTCATACTAATATATGTTTTTTATAAACTCGACATTAAGGTAATTTTTCACCATAAAATAATAAACACTTTGGAAAACAGCAAACATTATAGTTTTTTCAAACAAGTGCTCATATTATTGGAAACCTCGGTACGAAATAGTTTTATATTCTTTTAGCTAAACTGTTTATTCGATTATCGAGAACATTGGGTCACGTTTAACCTTAAACAGTTGTGTTGACCTAGGTCTTAATCGAGTAAACCAAGTCTTATTTTACGGTTATTACGTAAACTGCGAATTGACGATAAGTACATTTCGCACGCTTTATAAAATAGTATAAACGGTAGCTAATACATTAAGTTAGCAATACTAATACAATGCGTTATACGAGTATTAAACATACTTAGTTAAATACTTATGTTTAGTACATGATTGTGTCATACTTGAAAAGCCAACACTTATTTAAGTTCACAATACTACTGTGTTTAAGATAAAATTATGAATAACGTACAGAGATTAAAAATTGAAGAAATGAAAACTTTTTGGTGATCTAAAGGATAATTATCATATAAAAAGTGATCATTATGTATAAAAATCAGAATCATTACGAATCTTCAATGAAAAAATAGGTATTTCCATTAAAAATCTTTAAATAGAAAATTATTAACATATATTGCGGTAAGGAATTTTATTTTACTGCCTTTGAACGAACACGCTAAATACCTACGTTGTAATATTTTTGTGACGCAAAAAACCCACAACCTCACAAGGATGCGGTGACTCACGCTGACCTCACGAATGTTTATTCATTTTGCTTTTATTTTATTTGTAAAGTAGTATCTGCTCGCAACTTTAACGTATTTTATTTAATGTGGGATGAAGATTAAATGAAATCTGTAAACAATGCAATGCGAATAGGTCATGTTTCGACAGTGTTCTTGCAAATATTAATGAAACACTTGCTTACGCATTATATGATAAAATGTTAAAAATCATATATAAAGTTACCATTTTATTATAATGTAATAACGTTCCACTGTTCATAAATATAATTGTAAATTAGATGCGATATGGGAATTTCACGGTAGTAAACATCACTAATGAGACAATTAACAATGCAATTTAATTTACTTGAAACATTTAATAGCACAAAAGCAAATGCTAAGAGAAAATATGAACGTGAAGCAAAAAATCCGCACGAAATGAAGTGAAAAAACGGTAAAATTCGAACGTAATTTTCAATCCCGCCTACATGATACTAAACAAGGAGCTACGAGTGAAATCCGAGTAAACTCATAACCCAGTGATGCGAGAGAACACAAAAGTGCACTAAATGTTTCAAAGATCTACGCCGGCTGCTCACAAAACGCAAGGTATCGGGACGTCGGTCTCGTTAGTCCCATTCAGTTGCTCGCTTCCGTGGACTTCACAGAGGGCCTTTTGCTGCCCATTCGTCTGTTACTCTTTTATTTGAAGCCGGAACAAAGCGACAAGCCTCGGATTGTATGGACAGCCTCGAATCGTATGAAATCTCGAATTGTAAAAATGGTAGAAAAATTCTACCTATAAAACGATAGACGAAAAGAAAACCGAATCCTCCTACGATGATAACATCGCCAGGGTGTTGATTTTTAGAACGTCGAAAATAAATTCGACGTTCTAAAATCCTGACTAACACGCGGGCAACGAAATTTTCGGTTTGAGCATAATTCACTGACGGCGTTGAGTTTAAAACAAATGTATGTTTCCAATCTTACAACACCACAAAATTTCGCTGCAAAGCGAAATTTGCTGAAATTCTCTTGGCACTGACGGTTACAGCGGCAAACAAATGCTTTGTTATCCCCAAGATATAGTAGAAAGAAATACTTTTGAATTTATTTATTTATAGTATATAATAATTATAGTAAAGTTACCACTCACATTATACTTTTCACAGAGCTCTTAGCTATTCTAAATTGATTCCAAACTGATTTGTATTAATCCAATGCGGCAGTACCCAGTTTTCGTGGAGCGTATCACCACATCAATATAACATTTACGATACAATTAACTGTTATTTAATAAATTTTATTAAAACCGTAATTCATGATAAATCCATTAAATTAAAACTTGTTTGCATTTAAACGGTAAATGACAATATCTCACAAGACCTAAATATGTGCGGAATAAATTATTTTCCGTCGAGCTCTAAATTCTACGATTTTCAATAACCGGAGCTGCGAGATTGGAGCATAAAATAGCTGGTAAATGTCACGATTTATGTTAACCCACACGCCAATTTGTATCGAATCGTACGAAAGCAATCCTACACTTTCCTGCGAGGCCGAAAATCCTTATTCTACAAGTATATTCGACACAAATATTGTGCTAAATGTTATTATTCTGATAGAAGTGTATTTAAGGCTGAAATTTATATTTCAATATATTGAACAAATGACATACGATGTAATCCCATTGACACAATGACATTCAATGTAAAAGAAATTACTAAGGAAGAAAACATATGGAGACTAATAGTAAAGTATAAGACTACACATACTAAATAGAGTAAGTTAAATACGTACACTATTATAATTTTGCTTCTTTTTATTTTATACAATGAGTACATAATATACTAGAAAGGTCCGCTATAAATGCAAACTAACAATCACAGTTTCCAATGCTTTTAGGATTGACAGTAAAAGCTGTAAGTGTGCGGACACCTTATTTGTGCACATATTTTAATAACGGAATATTTATTCAAAATTCATTATTTATTCACATGGATACGAAACAAACTGCTATTAATTTCAATATCAACATCATTATTTAAATTTTACTTGACTTCTTACTAATATTAAAATTATAAAAATAAATACTTATTTACATTCTTAAATTTTATAGCAGTGAAAACTATATTTATCTTTTGATGACGTGCTTTCATGATATTTTAAATTATTATTCTTATAATCTTAATTTTATTTAAATTTATATAGCTAAGAATATTCATTTCACCTGATATTTAACATCAGCACCCATATATTTATAAAGTCAACTCTAAACACGATTAAAATCCCACCTAAGGTCAGCTACATAAACAAATTTATACCTTATTTATTTGCTTTTTTTGTTCTCGAGGGGGAAACCTTCAAAAGGTACCCGACGCCGTGGGAGCGACGCAGGGTTATGTGCGATTTTTACCGCACTAAAACCCATCGGGCTCCTCCCAGATGGGCGGCTGGGCCCACCGTTCCATCTAGTCTTTACGACGGTATGCGACCACATATACCGCCGTCCTTCGTTCGAGCTCCCACTCTAGCCGCCTGCAACCCCGGAAGCCCTTTTAGTCGCCTCTTACGACAGGCAGGGGATTCTGATCCCGGAACTACAGGGACATGCCTTTATACCTACATACCTGTATACCCTTCCGCACCCTCTAAACTAGAATACACTAGCCAATAACGCCCTTACCAGATGCCAAAAACATTTATGACTCACCACAACAGTCGAGCTAAGAAATGTCCTTCTACCATTAATTGAAAATTATAAACAGCAATAACAGCACTTGTTATAAGTGCTGTTATTGCTGTAGCGTAGCTTTGTTCTAGTGTCAAGATTGAAGTCTCTCCGCCGTCGTCGCCCAACTTCATTAACTATGACTCCAAGAGGTCTATCGAATATAATATGAAGTAGAGAGGTTTTCTTCACTAAACTTTAAATAAATTAGTAGGTTTCTTACACACAATCGATCTACACGAACGTCTACACGAAACGAATAAAACTAAACCGGTTGACCTTGCTGAGACCCACTGATGTATATCCTCAATTAGACTTAATGCCAAATCAGATTAGTTAAATTGTACTATCTGTCTGTTACTTCAATATAGTAATCAATATAATAAGTATTAGTGGTCTAATCTTGAAAACAACTGATATAATTTACGACTATGAAACTTAATAAACTTAATATAAACACAAAGTAATGTGGAACTTTTCCGCTTCATGGTTGTTTTGATCACATTGTCCTTGGCTGTTCTAGAATCTCTCGGCTGTTGATGAATCAGAAGATGCAGTATGTTCACAAGAACTCATTCATCCAATATTGTCATTTGCCTAGCGAATTAGCGACTACGTTATGACAAAACTGTTTTTCTAAACCTTTACAAGAACTTTCATCACCTAATGTTAGAATAGAATGAAGTTTACAAAAAAAACGGCCCAAAACATTTAAGGTACCTGCTTAAAATAAAAAAACTGCGCGGAGAACCGAAGAAATATTATTTAAGCGTAACGCACCGCTTCATGCTCCATTTTCGAATTATAATTTACAACCTAACCTTTATCTTCCTTTATGTCGTTCATAAATCACTTTAATCTCCGTAAATATGTAAATTGTATTCGTAAACGACCGTAGAGTGTAGAAAAATTAAATTAATTTACCCGGTGATTATGGCGTGATCGCTGGGTATGGTAAAGTCATTACGAGGTATGGTTAGCACCATATATGTATTCTCCAAGAAACTAAATTTTATAACAATATTTATATATTTTTAATATTATACGTAGCCGAAGTGAAAATGTTTTAAATAGCATTTCATCGTCACTCACGGTTGTAGTCAGGTTTTGATTTTGGGAGAGGTTCATAAAAAATATAGGTGTGGCGGTGGTAACTAACTGGGCGAACTATATACATATGTTACGTTTCACCACTTTGAGAGCATGTGAGCATGGAAAAGTTCTACCTTAAAAACTACAAGCAAATAAGTATAACCTTGACATAATAGTAAAATTCGGTACCTAATTCTTAGATCATTGAACAATAACCTCAGATCGCAGTGTAACGCACGGCACTGATATATTCTTACAAATGCTAGAATTTGTAAGAATATATCATCATTTCTTTGAAACGAATAAAATATTCGCAGAAACACGTAATACTCGTATTTCTAAAAAGATTACAATAAACGGATCCTTTTCATTGAGCAAAGTTACAGATTAGTAGGGTATAAAGGCTTTCTTTGGGTGACTCAGGCGGTCGGTCAGGTAGAATTTTGAAAAAGGTTTCGTACGTTCGTATCACTGGACAATACCTTTTCTGATGATTACCCTCTTTGCATTCTTATTGATTCTTATTCATACAATACACAAAAGTAATCTATATATTAATACGTGAAGCAAAAACATGGAATCCGTTTTTAAGATACTTGCCGCAGAGGGAGGAATATAAAATTACGGAGGACGGGGGAATAAACGACACGGAATGTTTTATACATTCCATGTCTTACTATAAAAACACACAACGACAAAAATGTCACATGTCTTTGTCATACCCGCTATTGCTTTTACTTGCAGCTTAGTTAATTAAACCTCTTTTATCTTTAAACTAACTTAAATTTTATACAGTTTAATAGAATTTGAGAAATATTTGTACTACTTTGAACAATATCAAGTTTAGTTTTTGATTTAAATTAAGATCGAATTACGACCGGGTGACTAGTAAAATTAAATAGCCTGCCTCTAACGCAGCTAGCATTTGTAAATGAGTGTAGCTACGTATTTACAGATGCTTGTTTTTATAGAGCCAAACAATATAAAACTTACAAATGTTATCATTAATTCATATATATTAAAATATAACTATAATCTCACATATTTTAAAAAATAACAGAGATGGCTGTCACTGCTTTCTCATCTTTTGTAATTTGTCGTTTTTACACTTAGTCTTTCGACAAAACGAAATAAGAAGCCCAGGCTTCAGTCTCTTAAACGGTAAAGGAAAGTATTGTGATGTCTACATACTTCAAAGTTCTTTAAAAAAGTTCTAAAGGTCGTGCTAAGTTTATCGATTCTCGCTTGGCTAGTATTATTGACTGTGGTCAAAGAAGCATTATCTTTCTTTGAGAGGAGATCCAGAAAGTCCAGTATTGGGACAGTAAAGAGTTAATAACGTCATTTAAATACTTGACTTTACTTATGATTCCGAAATATTTGACTTTGTATGCAATAATCGAAAAATTTAACATAATGATACATATTAGTGACGCCCTGAAAACTTCTTTGAAAATAATATACGAACATTTCTAAAGTATGGAAATTAGGACTTAAGAAAAATCACTTTAACCGTCTCTCAAAGACAACCGCTTCATAATCTTAAGAACCACTTACTGGAAACGGGTTCTCCTCTCTGCATAACTTACTGCTTTAAGGAAGTTTGGAAGAACAGGACTGCATAAATTGCGGTAAAACGTTTCGTTATTTATAGCATCAATAAAGGTTCTTATTAATTTTTTATAGATGCCCGAAGCAACTTCGAAATTGCATACTTCGAGGTAGTTCATCTGTAACGTGCTATCATGCTTTTTAATGACACGTCTTGGAAAACTTTTATGTAGTCATAGTAACTTTACCCGAAGAAGACCTATTTTAAAGTTGAGTTTTTGGACGGGGAAGATTTAGATAATAATAAAATAATATATAAATAATATTAATAATAGTAATTTAGACGGCATAATATTAAAATCCTAGATCACCGATTCTAGGACTGTAATTCTTTACGGAGTTGATTATATATTTCCATGGTAGTGGGAATATATGTTCGCTTGCTACTTCTATATTAAAAGTAGAGCTACCTATCAAAGTACGGTAATATAGCAGAATATGGTATAAAGAAAAATAATATTGGAAATTTAATCAAACAATTAATTAATTTGTCAAATCTGTTACTCGTGATTCGCTTTCATTAAACCGTCATTTGTTTCGGACCTTACCAATCGGTACGGTCTGATAATCCCTTCATTCCATTAATTTCTCTTAAGCCTACCGGTTAAATAAATTTCTTTATTATATGTTGTACATAGAGTAGGGAGATGATTACCCCTTTCTAAGCCTTTTAAAATAAACTTGGATAGTTTTCTTTAAAAACTGTAAATACAATAAATGACAGAAAGGGACTTACTCGCTCTACGACACCCCCATCTGTTTTTCATCGCACGTAACAATACATACATTCGACAAATCTACAATACTTTACAAAAACAACAATATACTAGCTATATCATCGGAATATACGGGGGAAATTCTCTAAAATATATAACACGTACATACAAAATTTTGTACGATATACATTTACAAATATATTTCACAATTATTTAGAACTCATTCAATTAAGGTTTTAAATTGGTAGCACAATTCCAGAGATAGTTAAAAATAGAGCAATAGTGTATTTTTCCTTGAACTAAAGTCATAAACTTAAAACTTTGATACAATCGCAATTTATTTCCAGGGGAAGACATTTCACATCTTTATATGTCGCATTTATTTTATTATATTGCGACAAACAAACATTAAGATTGCCAAAACGAATAGCTAGAGGATATTACTTAATACATTGAATGAAAAAGGTAGTTCGTTTCGAAGATATATACTTATTATTAGTACTACTTACATATTTTCTCCTCAAACTAATATTCCACTTACAATAATTTGATTTATATATCTACTATCAAAGTTGTAGTATACAACATTATCTTCACAATTAACAATAGGAAGTATACTTAGTAAAAATAATATTTTCTTATCCTGAACGTACTATATGCAATTTACGTAATGGAGAAAGAGATATACAATTTATTTCGTGCGAGCAATACATAGGACACAAAACAAGCGTACGAGAAAGTTTATTCAATTTATCGGTTAGGCATTATTCGCTGAAGGGCGGTGTGAGGAAACCGCACAATAAGCCTAGCTTACTATTAAAAGTCATTCAACCATCATTGGCAATGATGTTTTCACTTTTACCATTACTCAAGATAATTCCGAGGCACACCCTCGCAAGAACAAAATGGCGTCAACAAAACGTGCTAAAATGGCGACGCATCGTTTCCAGCGTTGGAATAATAATGCGGATATTAACATTCTATTACCTGTGTTCTTTTTGTCTCGTATGTGGTTGGTCGTAGAATATACTTTTTGCAGTGCTACGGAAACATTGTGTAAATATGTAATTTTATATTTCTCGTAAGTGCCTATGTGCTCATATTGTGTTCTGAAATGGTATTTTATCTATGCAATCTTGGAAAGCAAACACATTTGTCCGTTGATTCACGCAGATCGTTTTTATGTTAATAAAAGTATCAACGAGACAGTTGACGTGTAGAGCAATGTTAAGTTCTCAATAATCTAGGACATTGTTAAGAGTACTAGAAGCATAAACTTGCATTCGCAAATACTGGTAGCATTTATTGCTTAAGTACCTACTAAGCAATGCGAACTATTTCCTCGTGATCTCAGAGATCGTACATGAAGTAGATTTTACTGCAGTTGCACGCCTGTTACAAGCTCTCCGGATAATCTCTTTCCGTCATTATAGTACTTTTACATGCATTGTTGCATAGTGACAAATCGTTGCACTAAGTATGTAGTAGTAGACATTGGAAATTATATTATGTTCATTAAATATTAAGAACACATCATATTATGCAGTAGAGATTCTAACCTAATTTTGTCAGTTACATGACACTGATGTTATTTGGAAGATAACGGGAATTGGATACATCAACTTAAACACAAACAATCTAACGGGATGTGTGCCTTAATTAACGTTTCCTATTAAAGATTTTGACAAAGAGAGTAAAACACAATTGCCCCTTATTCGTGGTTATTTTGTTAGTAAAACCTTGGGAAATCATTTATAATAATAGATAGCTGTTTTATTTACATTGACCATAAAATGCTTGTCCT
This sequence comes from Spicauda simplicius, assembly GCA_949699795.1. NCBI lineage: Eukaryota > Metazoa > Arthropoda > Insecta > Lepidoptera > Hesperiidae > Spicauda > Spicauda simplicius. The sequence goes on from OX453062.1 coordinate 9,330,489, forward strand.
ACACCATTAAGTTTGAAAAAGCAAAAACAAATGTATATGTACATTCGTTTTTTCCTTTCCAAAGTGGAGAAGAGAAATATTTTAGTCATATTGTGCCACGCGGTACTTTCAGAATTTATATATTTATGATATTGTTGGCCTGAAAACTTTAGAACAGGAATACTTATACAGAAAAGATAACAATAAAGCCATCGAACTTGAAGCTGAACGTACAATTAGAGCGAACTAATTACGTTACTCGGCACCAGAGTTCGGCGGTTGTAACTTTGTTGGCAACTCGTTAACTGTAAACAATTATAATGGTGTTCCAGATATCTCAAGTGGTTTCTCTATACTTCGATACCTGGCTCTTCACTCATTACACGGACGACCTCTGGATAAGACATGCTAAAAGTATTAGTTCGGCTTCGTAACAAGGTTAGGCGACCGTTAATACAATCCTATTTCTTAGAGTAACCAATTGTTATTTGTGTCATGTCGCACGCCAGTGGCGAGAGCTAAATGCGTAAACCAAGTAACGGTGTCGGTTCAACGAACGGAAAGTGGTACTAATAATAATATCCCCACCTGCCACGCGCAAAGGAAGTCTCGATGATGCCTGCGTACCATACGCTGCCTATTTAGACTATCCTACACACAAGGAAGTTCCGAGGCACCGCGACTAGCATAAGTACCCATCTGACATCATTTTCCAACGCTAATGTACATCTGACTAATACATACGATCGTCTATGACTGATTGCCTATTAGGAACGTATTGATACGACGGAGTGATTAATCTTCGGACGATACGTCTAAAAGAAGTGACTTAGATTTATATCCCTTGAAAACGCTGACCCGGCTAGAGCATAAAACGAATAGGATCCCCTCGTGCAATCTTCTAATGTAGCGAATTATGTGAATACAAAAACGCGATAAACGAAATTAAACAAAAAGTAAAATTTGACATTACATTATGTCTCAAACTGACCGCAAAATTCGTTTCGTACGTGAATGTGAATTTAGTTTTTGTGCGTATCTCGGGCACTTGGAAGCATTTAATACGGCACGACATACATAAGTCTTCGTTTATTTTATTATTATCTTGAGTACACTCGTACTTTCGTTTATTTCTTTACATCAACCATTTAAAACTTTTACTTTTTTGGGTCGTGCTGTGCGTGACTGGACAAAAAACGCCTTAACTGAGGAGTAAGGTTCATTACGCTCTTTTGTGACTACAAATAATACGCTTTCAAAGACTTTGGAAACTGATAGCGTATCATTATATAGTGTGGTATCTTTTAATTTACTAGCTCGTTAATATAAATTTTAGACCCTTTTTTTTGAAGTCTTTTAGTTATTAGAAAAAATATCCCTTGTTTAAATATTAAATATTATATTATTCTTGTTTAAATAAGTTAAAGGTAAATAAGTATTAAAAGATGTGTGAAATCTGTCTTACTATCATTGATGATGGCACTAAGCCTTCTCATTTGAAAGCAGACGACAGCAAATGGTGCCTATGCCATTTGTATGCCTAAAAATGTACAGGTTCTTAATACAAAGTAACCATATTGCGTTTACAAAAAATCCAATCCAGGCATTGTTATAAAATATGACTTGTTCCGACTTTTTAGGATACCAGTACAAAAATAATTTCCACATAGGCTATAACACAATACAAGACATGCTTTACCTACTAACAGTTAAAGTGTAATTAATCACATAACAAATACAATTAAATTTAAATTAATCACATAACGAAAGATAATTTCAACATTGTTATGATTAAAATATTCATATAGTTTGTCATATTAATTATTATAAAGTGTTTAATTAAGAAATATTTACTTATTCCTGTTTTTATTGTTATACAGATATAACGGAAGGTTATTGCATATAACATTGCCATATATATAAGATCGTTCATGACTTTTAAATCCGTGCAGGAAATTCACTAAAGTATAGTGTTGGTAACAATTTACTTCTATAACATTTTGGTTAAGCTAAAGTTATACTCTACAATAAGAGAACTTGTGCTGAACGACTCAATACGAGAAACAAATGTTGTGTCTCTCGTATGGTAATAATAATATCTTAATCTTTGTCTAAATTGCCATCTCCTGTACCCGCGTAAAGTTCTGTAAGATCTAGTCGTCTCGTAGACCGTATACATAAACGATCAAAAATAATATTCATTCAAACGCTACAAATGCCATACTAGTCCATATCTAGCACAGCAGTTAGTCAAAAGGTGAAAACGGCATTAAAAGTTTTCAAATATCTAGTTTTTACGAAACATCACAAGAAAATGTATATTCTCGTTCTCTACGCTCTTCTCAAATGTATGTCAACGTCGAGTAAGCGATGTAGCCTATGACCTAACTTCCCATTATCATTAAGGTAGATTGATGATATTACTCATCGTTAAGTACATAATGACGCTAAATGTACAAATATTTACAAATTTCACATTAGGAATACTTTTACTACGAGTCAACCAGTACAACCAGTTTCCGACTGTTGACTTCCTATTTTCTAACGAGATTTTTTTTCTTTCTCGCAAGTCGTTCAGAACCGGGCCTTCTTTCACAACATTGGAACGAGTGGAAACTGCCAATAACATTTTATTATGAGCTTTGTACTATTGAACGACTTAAGCACTCCACTTTTGATAAACGTTATGTTTCTAATGTAGCGTGAAACTTTAGAATAGTAGATATAGAATCATTTCATATTAGAATTAGTAAAAAATAAATAAATATAATTAAAATACACACCTATAATAAATATAGGTGTGTATTTTAATGCTAATGCTCATACATATTGGCCTACACTAGCTTTTTTGTGTTGTGGGTGCCAAATACCCAGGCCCAGAACAGAAAATCATCATTTAGATATATGTCTGGACGTTTATAGAACTTTGAACCCTCTACTTTTCACGAGTCAATTTCTGCCTAATATGTTTATTCTTTCTTCATTCTTGCCACACTCTACCACATCACACTTACTGCTACTTGCAAGCCAAAACTCAACAGAGCAAACAGATGTTCTTGGGCACAGCCGATCTTCACAAACAGTCCCTGATAAGTGATCATATACACACATATTTAAAATATATTTTATACATATTTAACTGAACAATAGTCATGATCCTACATGAAGAAACAGTGTGTATAAAAACATGTATCGCTAATTAGTGCCTTTTAATGTTTTCAAAATGGAAACCAATGTCATTGTCACCAACAACATATCTTCGCTCAAGAAAAAGAAGCAAATGACCCACTGACCGACAAAGTCCCTTAAAAGTCTTAAAACTTAACATTACTATACTTAACACTCAGGTCTTGTCTAAGCGCAGAAACTACTTAAAACGATACTTTCTCTTCTTAATTGCTTCAGACATACCACACACGATGGTTACCACACATGATGGGTAGGTTCACGGATCAATGTAGTGACATGGTTCTTTGCAAGTCTTTAATTGTATGGAAATAATACTTGGTTGGCTCATATATCTTGCACAAACCTAAATAAGACAATTGTGATGATTATTTCCTGGTAAAAACTGATAAAACTTTGTTACAGTTTTACATTGATTGCAATACGAAATACATAGTAAATTCAAGCTTAATCATAATTACTAAATTGTATTGTACGTTTGGGAGAATCGTAATGTGAGAATCTTCGTAGATTCTTCGTAATTAGATGTTCGTACATCTCCTTGCAGAAAATATCTAAGTATTAATACAGACCCATTCATGATAGACGTGTACACAATCAAGATCTCTAACGTCCATACTACTAGTATAAAGTATATTACTTATTTATAGTTATAGCTCTTTTAATTCTTCGTTGAAAAGGTCAACGTTCAGACACCAACCCTTTAGACACACTTCCATTTCCTTTCATCCGTGACTCCGCGGCAACTCTCGCCAAATGAAATATGAATATGGAACGCGCGTCCGAATCCTTATGAGGGGGAGGTGGAAAAAGGCGGTAACTGTAAATCAGTCAATCGAGTGACACTGACAATGAGAAGGTGTTCCATTTTAGGCGATCATCACGTATGCTGTACGTGGACGGTTTGCGGACAACATCGCACGAGCACGTACGGACTTTCCACTGCATAGCAAACAAACGCTCGCAAACATCGAGCCACGCCATTGACTAGAAACAAATACGATGGCTCTGACATTTGCAAAAAAGATCCGAAGGAAAATAGTAAAACATATTGGACTTAACGCCGCCCTTGTTGATTGGACGTATTGATAAATTTTAAAACTATTATTTGTAAGAACTTGGAAGGTTTGATTAGAAATTAATTACCACTGCTTTACGGTGAAGGAAAACATCACTAGGAAACCTACACACCTGAGACTTCTTTAAAAAATGTTCTCAGAGGTGTGTGAAGTTTAATTCGCACTTGGTCAGCGCGGTGGACTATGGCCTAAAGTCTCTCATTCTAAGAGAAGATCTGTGCCCAGCAGTGGGACAAATCGCCGACATTTGTAAAGACAAATTTATGCTAAATATCCGTGAAAGTTACTTCACATTTTTCTTACTTACCAAATATTTGCATAATTTTATCACACGTACTGCATCTACAACGTATTACACTGGCAGCTATATAAGTAGCTCTACCTCGACATGCACTATAATAATCGTAAGTTGCAATTTTCAGGTAAATTTTTGGCATCTGTGTACCTACCTTTATTGTTCTTTTACCTTGCGGAGTGGTAATAATGTATTGACAATCAAACATAACTCTATTAAGGATAGAATTTGCATATGATCACTAACAAATTTAACAATTTTGGCAGTATTCTATTTAGAATTCAGGTGAGTAGTCTCCTATAATATTAGTAGCATATTTCATCATTGTAGTTTTTGTATTTCGGATATTTTTGATCGCATAATTAGTCTTTAAATTAGTAGTTCAACACAGAGGTATCAATTTGTCTTAATTCTAACAGTACAGTGATTGATCATAGAACCGACACTAATGGACATTTATACCAGCAACATAAAACGTGTCTAAAACCTAAACAGAACCAGTAAGATTTATTGATTGAATTAAATCTAGAATTAATTATAATCAACATTGCTATCATAGCAGCGTCCTACTTAATTTATTAACAGTAATTTGTACGCACGACTCCACCTGCGTGCACCTTAAATATTTGTTGTACTAAAACGTAGTCCTTATTACTCTATGTAGATTGCATTATCATAAAAAAATGGATCGAATTTTGATCCATTTTTTACATACAAACAGATGAAAATCAACACGTTAAAAAGGATATTTTATGAACTGAAATAGATTTTTTTTTGTACATCATTAACTAACATAGATTTTAAATTAATATAGATACAAGTACTTATAGTTACAAAATATCTACGTGTTAGAATAACTTTATCAACACTATTCTCAATAATCCACTTCAAAGGGGTGTTCGTCAATTCCGCCATCTTGTGATCGGCAATGGCGCGAAAGCATTCCGTTACACGAAGTGAGCAGCATCGACGCCAGCATTGCTTGATTAGCGAAGCGACGCATAATGGATGCGATAACGTGAGATCGTTCACCGGGCCCACTACCAACCTAGAACTTTACGCTTGAGCCGTGACCAGTTACGTTCATAAGCATGTTTTGTAGCCCTACTAAGTCTCAAGTGCGAAGCAAGAGTATCGTGTAATTGAACAAATTGTGAAGACGTGTCATACAAATCAAATAGGTTTTTTGTTCTGCTTGAAATGGTCACATCACAAATCATTTACTATAACCAAAGGTTAAGTTCATATGCGCCTTAACATGCCTTTTAAATCATATAAATAACTAATGTAACGATATCTTCACTATCTATCGAATCTTTTACTGTTACGAAAAGTTGTACTGACTGTTGCAACTTTCAATCGATATTATATTCGGCTAAGAAATATCAATTCGCACTTGGCCAGCGCGGTGGACTATGGCCTAAACTCTCTCATTCTGAGAGAAGACCCGTGCCCAGCAGTGGGACAATAATGGGTTGACGAGAAGACATATCAAATATATTAGAATGAGAACAATTATGCTGCAGAAATATTGGCCGTCTAACAATATGCTACGAGCATTTCGATGTGCTTCTTTTTGGTTTTAAATTTCTACATACACATTTGGCTGCTGCCTACATATCTTCACGTATCCGCTGGAATATATCCAGGTTTCTCCTAGTTACTCGTGTCGCATACATGCCTTGGGTATAATGTTCGAATAAATGTCCACTCGCTCCCAAACCGACGATCTATCCCCAACAATATGTTACGTCTACTGGTGTTTGGAAAACATATTGTTGTCGGGTTCTAGTATGGGCAAACTGGGTCAAACACAATACCACCTACCGCAAACCGATAAACGTGTCGTAACAACAAATTTTAGAATTACAGGATTCATCCATTCCAACATGAATTCGAAAATAATTTATCATTTACAATTTATAATATAGTAGCTACTCATGGACTACTCATGGATCCGAAAAACTTAGATAGGAATTTCTACTGTTCTTTTTTTTATACAAGATTGAAGTAGCAAACGAGCATGCAGTCCACCTGATGGTAAGTGGTCACTGCCGCCCATGGACATCTGTAAGCAACTTCATACAGAACATGGGGTTATATCTGAAGTCAATCACAGATTCGTCGCTTCTTTTGAGGACTAAGATGGTCACTTTAAATAAAAGTGTGCCAACAACCACACCCTTCCATCGAAACGCAAAATTTGCTTCACGGTAGAAATAGGTGTTCGTGTGATCAACTCAATATCTGGTTATACCTAAAGTTGGCCACAAATGCTTTGCTACACATAAGAATAAAATTGGTTAAGCCTCGGATATGTACTCGTATGTCTCTCTTATCATACACTTCAAACCGGAACACAGCAACGCTTGACACTTGTGTTTTTAGACAGAAAGAGATACGACAGTGGTGTCTTCTGAGACGAACTACAAATATGTCTTTACACTCCAAAAATATCTCTCATAAAAACTCCAATATCTAAACATCGCTTTTTCTTTTTCAGGTAACCGATCTGATCGATGCCATTTATGGATTCACCTGTACAGGTAACCCTGCATACGGAGGCATATTAGCTTTTACAAGTGTTCAAATAGATTGAGCAAAGAAAAAATGCCTCTCACTTTCTTCGAATTACATCTCAGATTCGAGCCCACGTGTGTAGTGAAAGTAAATTCGGCAGTAGACAGCCTGTTCTCACAGATCATTTTACAATTATTGCCTACTAACTATAGCCATTGATTGTCCGGAACATTGTCAATCAACTTTCCATTAGGCTCGCGTTTTATGAAACAATCTACATACCGAATGGAGCGCGGCTTTTACGGCTTTGTCCATTGAGCAATGCCAAAATTACAAGTCCCGAACGACTGACAAAGCTCTCGAATACATAATGAAAATCTGTAAACGTTAAACATTTGGTACCCTACTATCGGGTTTCGTGTAATAGAAGAACACTGGTGGAAAATTACAATAGGCATTTAACTTCAAAGAGGCAAAAAATAAGATACAAAAGGTAATCTCTAAATTAAAGTAATAAACGTTGTGCAGTAAGTACAACTTATGTAACGTAGTCACTCTCCAAACAAGCAACCAAATAAGTTGAAGTAGAAAAAAATCCTGTCCTGCTAGCTAATATTTTTTGTCAAGCCTGACAAAAACGGATATCCGTAAGTGCACTGAAATAGAAAATATTCAAATTTCGAACAACTGTACGGATTCGTGGTTAATTTGAAAATATCAATAACACACTATATGCCCATATAATGCTTCATATATATTTTAGGCAGAGTGTATAGACGACAACGTAGGAGAAATCAGTCGGCCATAGTAATCTGTCTTATGTCTTAAAACAATACAATCCGACCACAGAGGTCAAACAAAACTGACTAATGACTCCACAGTAAAAAAGAGTACCTGTATGTCACCAAATTCATTATTTTATTTACATATGTGTTATTCCGTGACTTTAATAACTATATACAAATCAAACAGTTATTGCCTGCAATGACATTTTCAATCGGGCATCCATAATTGAGTAATCTTCGTACAAATGCCGTTATAACCCAATAAACCCACGCGCTAACGTGCTATACAATGTATACTTTATTTAACTTTTAAACTTTTTACTAAGATATAACATTATTATTAAAGCCTAATATAAGCCATAGTATATATATAAACCACAGAACATAACGCTAAACCTAAAGAAACTTAATAAGGTTAAATAAAATAAGTCATGCATTTGAACTATCTTCATAAAAATATGATTTAAATATGTAACTGTACAAAATAGAGACGATAGAAGAAACTTATAAATGGAAATGGAAAAACTTACGATATAAATTAATAAAGGAAATAACTCAATTATCGCACCTGCTAGCTACTGAAATTGAGCAGGAATACAGACTAATTCAATAAAATTGAATCGCCGGATACACCGGATTACCGGCTCAGATACCGAGTACACTCTATTTTTGTTGACCAATCAATATCATTTATTCATTGTTTGCTAATCAAATCGTGTAACAAACCAATCATGTTAAAAATGAAAACATTGACAAATAAACGTAATAATTAATTGAATCCCGCTTTAATTACACACGAAGTTAAATAAAATTGTTTGTCAAAAATCTTTGGTGCGCAACGGTACATAACATTCCATTATGAGTGATTTACAAACCATGTGTGGAATTTATTTGACAATTAAAATTCAGGACGACTATATGTTGAGTTTAGCCACATTCCTGTTGTAGCTCGTCCTTGTAAATTTTATAACGGAAGTTTAGCCTCAATTCACCGGACTACGGTACAACTTGATATCCTAAATATCAAGTTTCATTTTTGAACAAAACAGGTGGTATGTAAGCAGTAGGATGTGTATAGTTGGTTAAATAGGATAAATGCCACATTCAATTACTTTTGCTAAAATTAGAATTTACCGATTAATTAACAACCGTAACTTGGCATAAGTTACGGTCGTTAATTAATCAGTAAATTCTAATTCGCACTTATCAATGGTAACCTTCGTTATCATTTTTCACACATACGCATTATCACACACACGCACACACGCACACCACGCACACACACACACACATTCAAATTCAAGTAAGAAAATAGGATAGTTTTTATTTAATTATTTTCTTCTTTGTATATACATATAAAGGAGGAACGGGGCATCCTGGCACAGATAAATATTTACTTAAAGGATGCTTCAACTGTAGTATCTAAAATGTAATTATTTTATGAGTAATAAGCAATTTTCTAATTTTATTATTTGATTTGGAGCTTACAGTTATGATTTTTCTCTCAATTATATCTTACTACTAGCAGACCCGGCCACGCGTTGCTGTGGTTAAAGAAATGTTACATATACAAATTTTAAATTGTATTATTTCGTATTTGTAAGAAATTAATATACTACAAAGTTGTTAGTAGACAACATGTAACGTTTAAACTTATAAATAAGGTAAGAAGGGCAGATGGTATTAAATTTTCAACAATGACATTTATAATATTTTTTTTTAAAAATTGACATTCAATTTAATTCAGCACTTCTCGGTGTACAATACTTTTAGTTAACCTGTCATTATTTATTTAAATTAAAGTGTCGAACAATGAAGCACTATTAATTAAAAAGCAGGAATAGTTTTAATGTTCATTATACTATACTTCAGTCTAAGTAACACGTAGCCGTCTATGATAACTCTAAAAATTGAAAAACCAAAAATATTGAGATTTAACTGTATTGCGATCACCACAACATAAAACCACGTTAGTTTATCTTTCCTACAATATGTACATCGACAAACAAAAACAAAATAGGTTAGGTAGCGCCACATAACGGCCACATCAGTACGAATTTAAATGTAATTTGCGTTCAAAAATACTTCATCAAAATAAATGTTTTTCTATATTTATAGAAAAATTGTTTGCAGTAAACCATGAATAAAAAATAACTTTATGTATTATTGAGTCAACTGTTCGATTGATATAATTTTACACATTGTTTATGAAATGTATGTCAAGTGAACGAATCAATATTAATTTATTCTTATTACATTCATTGTTGCCAGTAATAAATTAAAATTGTATGGGTAGGTTTATATAATTAAAATATTTTTCCTTTATCTCTTAAATTGCTTTTAAAATTATTTGTCAATTTTAATCTAAGGAAATACGAAATTAAAATAAAAAAAAACTGACTAACTGAATCGGTATTGATTTATCGATACATTCGGTTCATGTATATCACGGTAACGTAAACAGCGCCATCTAATATCTCAGACATATTAATAATTCGATTTGGCGGTAAGGTGGCGTATCATCGCAGAATAAACTGAGATAGCTTTGTATTACTTTAGTAACATAAAAGGATATATTTATAACTGATTATAATATTAAATTGTCGCTCATATGAAACGATTGCTCATATGAAATTTTAACAAAGCGCCATCAATACATCATGAAGATGACTGTATCGTAAAGAGCGCCATCTAATATCTCATATACATTATTTGGCGGTAAGGTTGCGTATCAACGCAGAATATACTGAGATGGCTATGTATTAGGTACTTTAGTAACCTTTGATCACCAATATTGCTGATCGAAGTTAGTAACTTATACTTATCTTTGGTCATGATATTTAAATTGTAGCTTATGTGAAACGGTTGTAATTTTAACAAAGCGCCATTACTTACTTAATCAAGTTAACAGATAACATTACACCGCCACATGTTATTAGGATTATATAAAGCTAACAGCTGAAGTTAAAAAAAATATTTGCAATTAAACCTATAAATTAAGATATAAACTATCCTATCTTTCAAGTTGGATCAAAATGCACACGTTGTGTAAATTTGATTATAATCGGTTCAGAGGTTTAAGAGTCCATTGCGGACAAATAAAGTGACACGTAATTTATATATATTAAGATTAAATGGAAACATGTTTTGCTTATAAACTGCAATTTCATTACTCGAATTAACTAAGTTCTTTCAGTAGCTTAAAAGATCAAAAGTAAATTTAATCAAAATTAAAGAACTTTTAATTTCGTAAATGGTTTTATTCATCAAATGTCGAAAATCCGAATTTGCTTAGTCGGACCATAATCCGGTTTGACTGTTGATTGGATTTAGAAATTCACAATTTATTATTTTTATTTAGAGCATTCAATTGGAGTTTCGCAAAACGGCTGTGAACGCAAGATTCGAGATATATCTCCCAACTTTACGACCGGTCCGTTGGATGTGGAAACTTATCACATTTGCCTAGCAGTGTTAATTTAAAAGCGTGAGAGAATACATATTTCAAAACACTCATTCTCTTAAATTCGGAAAGCGGGTCAATTTGCGGCAATTTTCCCATTGTGACAATGGTCAATTAGGCTCTTCACGGGCCAATTCAGCTTTGTGAAAGAAGTCCAAATATCTCAATGGATCATAATAAAGCACGAAAATCACTAGGTCATCCTAGCGTCTTTATTATTGTATTTTTTGACACCACCTACTTAAAGTAAATCAGCTTAGTTTATTAGCATACATATCTTTCAAAAACGTATTTTGTAGTTCATCTGGGACTTTTGATTAAACACCTAACAGGTGTGGTCAATAATTCCGCCTAACGCTTTGTCATTGTTATTACCGTAATTATAAATGGCATTGCCAACGACATTATGTTTTGCGGCTGATGTAATCATACGTATGTCTCGTTACGTTCCTACCGATAATTTTATTTGGCCCTTGCATGATTGCCTCACGCGAACAATGCTCGCCCGCATGAGGCAATTCGGTGGCTCGCAAACTCGCAACATTATCGCGTAGGTCGACGAAACAAAAGCGGTGTCAGAGCTAATCTGCAATCGGAATTCGCTAATTGCATTGTCATTACGTGTTGCATGCCACTGACGGGACCATTAAAGTTATAGAGCTTGTTAATGTTATTTTCTTTTCATCTCTATCAATTTATCGGCCTTAAATACAAGAGAATATTGCTGGTTGTCGTCAACCTTTCGTTGTCCCACTGCTGGCCATGGGTCTTCTCACACAGTGGGACAGTTTCAGGCCATACCTACCACGCTGGCCAAATGTGAACCGGTAGACTTCACACACTTTTGAGAACTTTTTTAAAGAACTCTCAGGTGTGTATGTTTCTTCAATACGTTTTTCGTCAATACGCATATATTTTTTAGATAGATCAGCACTGATCTTTGTTTCACTGCATTGTGCCGGACCTTACGATCGACAGGACACGTTTCAACTATTAGGTTATCACTGTTGCCATTGCTGCAAAAATTGCTGCTTGTTATTGTAAAATTTAAGGTTTTATTAAAATTAACATTTTCACGGACAGAAAATAATTGTACGTCATAATTTGAGATTTTGATATGGCACAACGTACGATAACGTTCAAATATATAATATTATTTACGACAAAACGTTTATTCAGGTCACACCATGTGACATACTAGAAATTTTACTGTCACCATTCTGTCATGACGTCTTTAAAACGTATGATATCATTGGACCCTACGTATTTATACGTCATGTATGGAGATTTACTATATCATTCTAGAACACAGACTCACGCGGTACCGTCCGCGAAAGTGTTAAGACAGACTTACAGCAGAAATTTCAACCATTAGTAAGAAGGTACCAACCACTTAAGGTGTTAATAATAGGTATGGTCAAATTGTAGTAAACTAGGTTATCCTCGCGCCTTCACCCGCTTTAGTTAATACGGTCCACGGTAATAATATTAGTATCCTCTGTGTAAGATTTATTATGCATACCGTGGTGCCCTGTTATTAAGACAGCATTTAATTTAAGCCTAATGAAGTTTTTTGTTGTAAGTGTAATGTATTGTCTTGTTGGCTGCCCTTTTTAAATAAATAAATAAATAAATTATTCTGTGTTATCCTCTGTTTAGATTATTTAGATCATGAACTATGTCTGTGCCAAATTACGAAAGCGAAATCCGACCGGTCGTTTTGAAAGATATATTATATACATCCTCACAAGCTTTCGCATTTATAATATTAAATAAGGTAATATATCAACATAGAAGAAACACATAGAATGAAAACTAGCATCAAACAAAGAATTAAGTAATTTACCAACAATAACAAATAATAATATGTATATATAACAAAAATAGATATAACTTAAATACTGTTTTATAATTCTACTAAACATTAATAACACGATAATGAGAATGAGTTTCATTTCATTCTCATTATCGTGTTATTTCAACATTAAAATAACATTAATCGATTTTAATAAAGCAAAAACGATCTTTAAACATTATGGGAGTATCTCACCTATGGATGAGCTAATTAAGCTTCTAGGTTATTACAAAATAAACATGGTAGATGTAAGGTCTACGTGTATAATTTATCATCGTCTAGAAAATGTATCAAATATTAGAGATTACATTCGAAAGCTTCTTCGTCTGGGATTTAATCTATTTTTTACGTTATGTAATAAAGTAAAGATTAACGATTAATGACTGGATCCCGCAGTCCATAAAATTTCAGTCTTATTACAGATGATTGTACGTACTTAGGACTAATACTCTTTAGGACTAATGTACCTAATGCTTTATGATATTTTTTTATCTAATCGAATGAGCATGCAGTCGATGGTAAGTCGTCACTGCCGACATCTGCAAACAACTTCATATAGAACATGGTTTCTATCTGAAGTCCATCACGCATGCGTTGCTACTCCCGAGGACTAAGATGGTTGCCTCATATAAAAGTGTGCCGGCAACAACACCCTTCCACCGAAAAGCAAAAATGCTTGACGCTAAAAATACATAGGTGTGGCGCTGGTACTTCCCCGGTCGAACTAAACTGGTTCTACCACCGTTAAATGCAGTGTACTTACAAGTTAATTTTACAACTATGGTTCGAGCGGGAAGATACTAACGCGACACTTATTTCTTCAGTGAGGCATTTCAGAGATTTCAAGTGAAAGATATGGTTTTTCTAATCACCTTCCATATAAGACGTCTATGACTGGAATAGCATCGCATCTATGACTGGCTTCAAATATAAGCCTTGTTCCAAATTAGGCTGCTTACAGTTTTTCTTGTATTGATCAGGTCCACAAGGTGGAATGTAGTCCGCTCGTTTGCGACTTCACTACATAGTATAAAACAAAGAAGCTTCTCGCTGTCTGTCGCTATGTATGCTTAGATCTTTAAAACTATGCTACGGATTTTAATACAGTTTTTATGTATAATACATGTATTATATAAAAACACTGATAATTTTAGATTTATGTACATTTAGGCAGAACGAAGTTCGCCGGGTCACCTAGTTAATTTTATAAAACGGGGCATTACTTTAACTTTAATACTAAATACTATAAAATGTCTTCAGCAGAATTTTGAGTTGGATCAAAATCATGATATACCAAAACATACACGATTATCAATTGCTTATTGCCTTGTTATGGATGTAATAAGACATTGAAAAGTATAAGCCAGTTCTACATAAATAAGATCCCATACTACCGGTATTGAAGTATTGGTTTTGAGCGCTAACGAGTTCTCCTATGTTAGGAACAAAAACATGATAAATGGCTCCAGCGACACGAGTGTTGACTGGTGAAAAAGCATACTTTTACAGCAATTATCTTGTAGTGATGTGCGGAAACAATGGAGGGGAGACTCGGCGTGAGAACAGGCCACGAGGCCATGCAACATGACGAATCAAGAGGAGTTCCGATCTTACTTCTATTTCCTTGTAATTACATAATATATGGCTTTTAATTCCATAATACTTTATTGCTGATGCGATGATGCGATGTGTAAAAATAATTCAATTACAATAACATTACATACTACACATGTTGATTTAATAATCTCGTTTTAAGTCAAAAATAATTAACTTAAAATTCATAGGTTGTAAATGCATTATATATTTTATCGATGACTCAATATATATCATAAGTGTAGCCAGAAATTTCATGTGAACCGATCTGCCTTACTTTCACACTAAGGCAAAGATTCAATCGATTGTTTTGTACAAAAAATATTACGTAAGCTTTTTAAGGTTTGCTTTACGCTTCTTCGTGGGAAACTTGACGAACAGCAAACAATCGTAATAATATTTGTTATGATGTAACTTTCTTTGAAATCACGTATGTATCAAACAATTATAGGTTATAAGGTATTGAATTAATAATAAAACGCTTTATACACTCATAGCCCCACACTAGTATTATCTCCTGTATCGTGGGTGCCATGGACACACACAAAGACGAATACACAAACACCCAGACCCAGAACAGGAATCTAAACTCGTCATTCAGATACCTTTCTGGCCCGTTATCGAACTCGGGACCCACTGTGTGTCCGACCGGTATGGTAACCGCTCCGCCACGCAGGTCGTCAATAATATTCCAACAATTGAATAACGAACAGGATAGAAATCTTTATGACTCTACCACCGAAGCAAAAATTTTCACACCTATATTTGACTAATAACAATAGCGTTACGCGTTGCAGTGTTATTGTTTAAAGGGAAAAGGTAATTGGGTTAGTTTTATAGTATATATCAACGTATAAGATCCAAATTGGTCTAGGAAGTTGGAATAATGCTTATTATCAATTTTATTACAATTTCTGATTGGAATAATATGCTTGCCTTGCTATAAAACAAATAATAATTGGCAATAAAATGGATGTGAAAACATTGATACCAATTTACATTCTGAGTAGTTTCCTAATATGTGTTGCAACGTCCTATCATAACCATTACGCATATTGCTCGCTTCCCTTGTTGCTAAATTCCCTTTAGACAAGTATACGTAACGTATACATAACACCAGAAAATCAATTAAGCAATTAATCTATCACTTAATTAAAAGTTTTAAAATTTGCCTTGCCGATTATTGAGTTACGATAATTATGCGGTGTTGTTGGTTATGGTTAATTGCCGTATGGTGACTATCTTGAATAACATCAGTCCCTGTCTTCTCGTGAATACAGGCCACTACTTCGCAGCGTCGCAAGAGATAGGTAGCTGACATTTTCTGTGTTATATCAACAACCACTGTGGTCACTTAACTACTGGTAAAACACTCTTACTGAACGCCTATGTCCAGCTGTAGACCTCTAAGTGCTGATAGACGAACATAACTTTTTATTATACAGTACTTTTTATTACATTAAAAGTATAATTATCAATAAGATAATTCAATATATTCAGTGGTTTCTGCAATCGATGATTGGTACCAACCCATTATTATCCCACTGCTGGGCAAGGGTCTTCTCTCAGAATGAGGGAGTTTTTAGGCCATAGTCCACCGCGCTAGCCAAGTGCGAATTGGTGGACTTCACACACCTCCAAGGATTTTATTTTATTAAAAGAACTCTCGGGTGTGTAGGTTTCCTCACGATGTTTTCCTTCAACGATAGATTAAAAAAAAAACTTAAAACGCTTTCTACACTCATAGCCCCACAGTAGGATTTTCTCCTGTGTCGTGGGTGCCATGGACACACACAAAGACGAATACACAAACACCCAGAACAAGGATCTAAACTCATCATTCAGATACCTGTCTGGCCGGAAATCGAACCCGGGACCCACTGCTTGTCAGACCGGTACGGTAACCGCTGCGCAACGCGGTCGTCAATAGATATTCAATAGACATTTGAATCAAACTCAAGTAAGTCTCCACTTATCATCCAATGTCCACCATGACCTAGTCACCTAGCATATCTGGCACACGATCGATAGTTTATGTAGCCATCCTTTTTGCATTTCTAGGGGGCAGCTCCCACTTACCCTCCCCCTTGGCCCATGTTTGACCGTAAATCAGAGTGGGCAAATTACCAAAAGTTATAATGGAAAATCTATTTGATTTTAATGTGGAACCAATCAGCGACCGAAACAACGTTTGAACAGTTAACAAAGCAAACAAAACCTACTTAGTAGTAAACCAGCTTTTAACTACATGATATCGTTGTTATAAGGAAAATATACTTACATTACCTTTACGAAGTCATCGATATTTATTTTGGTTGTTTTAATATCCTTTATATGGTTGCTATACTTACTGAATGTATTTCAGACCTTATTTAGATTTTTATTCCATCACGAACATGCTCTAAACTTACAGAACAATTAATACATTTCTCAAGAACAAAAAGTATAAGATTTTTTGTTCGTATGAAAGCTATTACCCTACATTAGTTATTGCGTAACATTTTAAAGGTTGTTATTGCCTAGATGTGAACTCCTTTTATCTTTAACTAGCTCAACCACACAGTTTCGCCCGCGTAAAAATAAATCGATGTATCGATTTTCCCGCGGTAAAAAGTAGCTTATATGTTAATCCAGAGTATAAGCAAACTCCCTACCAAATACGAAAATCACCCCAGCCATTTAGACGTGAAGAAGTAACAAACATACACACTCACAAACTTTCGCCTTTATAATATTAGTATGAAGTATAATATAATAATAATAATAATATATATAAATCTACAAGAGTGTTTTTTCTAAATAATGTAAAGCTGCCAATCTGAGTCAACTAAATCTGAAGCTTTCCACTAAGCCTACTGCCCTCAATTAGGGTGACGTCACACTTTTGATGCGACACGAAGAGCAAAAAAGAAAGATCCGTAATGTAACAGTAACCATAGCAACGAGATTAACTTGAAAGATGGAACATTTTGTCATCAAAAAACTCGTAGCATAAATATAAAAAGCGATGTAATTTCAAATTGTGTCGTTTTAAAGACAAACAAGTTAAACATTAACTTCCTTTTTTTAAACAATACCAAGGTGTAACTACTGCTTGTTCTATCTCGTTTTTTCCTAAAGACAATATCATAATAGAACGGGACAAAACGATCAATAGCTAAGATACAGGTATAGAAAGGAAATACTGAGGGACTTACCCCTTATTTTTTTTTATAATTTAACCTAACGATAAGGCAGACGGGCTACCTGATGGAAAGTAGTCACCGCCGCCTATGGACATTCGCAACACCAGAGGAGTCGCCAATGCATCGCCGGCTGTCAAGGAAAGCTCTTTTCGCACCTTTCTTGAAGAACCCCATGTCATAGCGCTCCGGGAATACCTCAGGAAATACCTTACGTACTTACCGTACGTAAATATGCTACTTTATTAGTGCTCAAACAATATACATATATATAATTACACATTGTCTATAATCTATCTCTTTAAATGAGATGGAGAAAGAATTTTATCCGAGGTCGACCGAAAATGCATTGAAGACTGATTGACTCCTGAAGGCTATGTCGCAACACATCATGTACATTTTGTTTGTCACTCATTTCAAACCCAAACATAGCAGCGTCTAACTCTGCTGTTACTACAGACTGTACAAACACGTTTTATTTTTGGATCTAAAGTCAAACTTACATTATCATCAGGTATTGATATCAGAAGGTATTGATGTTATTTTACTTTACTTGTTATTGACGCTTTTTAACATCTCATGGGTTTAGTTCAAAATTCACCGGAAGAGATTCAAAACTGATACCACAGCTCACACATTGAACATAATACGTAGTAAACCGTTACACAGTCTTGAATATATGAATTGTACCAAATCGGATTAATAGTTTATGCATGGAAAAAGAAAGAAAACTTAGTACCCAAACGTACATACAACTTTAGGAATAAAATTAAAATTTATAATAATTATAACGTTGAAAGAAGACATAAACAAGACACAATAAAAACACAAAATAAAACATTAAAAATTAACACAAAAGAAACACAATTTAACATGAAAGAGTTCACACATTTCTCCATTCTCATATTTTTTTTTGCATTTTTAGTATATTTATTTTAACAAGTAAGATTACCTCGTTTAATACAGAAACAATAAATCAATATAAAATAATTAATTATATAATGCAATCAAAACTTAAATCAATCAGTGTGTTACAGTGATTGCAAAATTATTTCCTCTATCGGCTTGCGAAGTTCGCGACCGAAAGCCTGTTTGACCCGCCATGATATCATCATGAAGAATGTTACTGTTCAATGCACGAACCGTCAACGATGGCGATGAGGTCAAACAAAATAAATAACGTTATACCAATCTAAGATACTTGAACAATAAGCGATTCAATAGATTATAACTCTAAGTCTAAAATAATAAATTTACTAAAGTATTAAGGTACCTATGTTACGTTCTTATTTTACGAGTATACTCGTATATTGGCGGCTTAAGGCATACTTACCTCGGTACTTGTGCCAGGTTATCAAAATTTACGACAGAGTACAAAACCTGAAGTCAATATTTTATATTTTTATTGATATGAAATTTCTAGTTTCGTATGTACCTATGTCTGCAACTCTTAAAAAATAATTGATATATTAACTTGATTTTTCAAGGTGTCATTGCTACGAGTCTATAAGAATATATTTATGTACTTTTGTAGGGAATATATGAATAAGGTAATAAACAAACCAAACTACCTCAAAATATTGACGTGTTTATCTTGTACTGGTCACCCGTTGCATCGGTCGAAATTCGACCGTAATTTAAATTAAAAAACTTAACTTCATATTATCCAAAGGACAAATATTTCTCAAATTCAAATAAAATGTAATAATTTTCAAGTAATTTTCAACGCACCCGTTCAATATAGAAAGAGGTTTAACCGCATTTAAAAGCAATAGGGGGTATATTGACAAAGACGCTGTCATTTCTGACGTTATGTGTTTTCGTAGTAAGACATTGAATGTTCTATTTCGTTTATTATTTATGAGTTTGTGACAAACGCACGGTAGAGTTTGTAATGTGTTTTTAGTTGATTTTGTGTATGTTATATGCATTATTTGAAGAAATATTAACATTCTGCACTTCTTCTCTACGTCCACCATAACCGTGCAAAATTTTATACTAATCCGTCCGCGCCATAATACTTAAAAATGCTTCATAAGTTTTTGCTTCACGTATTATTAATACATAGAGAAGATATAATTAATATTAATGAATAAAAACATTTCGTTTTTTCGTTCGTTTGTTAATTAGTTATCTATATCAGATAAGGTATTTCTAATTTCTGACATTTGAGATATTTGCAGCAATCGTAACAATGCATTATTTAGCAATAGAGAAATCTTAGTTAATTGAAGCATGTCCTCCAAGCGTGGTAAGAAATAAAAAATGTTGTGAATGTAATGCTCATTCCGATTTTGTTAAATGGTAATGCGAAAGACTTTATTGTATAGTGATAATCGAGTGTTAAGAACAATCGTGCATAATTTATTTTAAAAAGACAAATTTCAATTTATATCGTGACTAGAATTACAACACTAACCACTATCTAGGCATTACTATTCAGGACAAAATAAGAAACTACTTTTTGGTAAAATAAAAGTATATAAGATATAAATACATGTAACGATTTGTTTGCAATATTAAAATAAATATAGACAAATAATTTTCACATGAAAAACCCATGTTTTAAGGTTATATTTATTTACGTACGAATGTGACAGTTGTCTTTTGCAAAATATACAAAATATTTTTTTATGTAAAATTTCAGATCAATCGGTTGGGAAATATAATTTATGTCCAACTTATTCATTAAAATTTAATCAAATAATACATTATATTTCACTATAATGGTTAGGTACAAGCCGAATTAGTCATCTATACAAATTATTGTACATTACTTCTCATATATGTATATCAACGTATCAAATCACAAACTAAATTAAATCGAAACGACGTTCCATTGATTTTGGTTAACAAACAATTAGTAAATTCTAACTCCCACGAACATGCCAACAATGTCACTCAACGCTGCATAAAATTCAAATATCCCAGAATAATATGCCTGCGTCACTGTATTTTCATCCTGAAATTGAAATCTCACAAATAACTTCATCCCGTTGTGCTTCAAACAAAAGAGAACTCTCATTATATCAATAAATAGATAATTTATATAATATCCTATTTTTGCATGTAAATATTGAAGGATTATTAATATACGCAAAAAAGAAGTATAACCACAAAATGTACTATATAGAGCCGATGGATTGCACAAAAAAAAATATGAAGCTGACACAAACCAGTTGCCACCATTTTAAGGATTATTCCAAGTAACAGTGCAAAATGAAACTTATTTATATAGATAGACTAGCTGTCCTGACAAACGTTGTTTTGCCATATAAAAAATTAAAAAAAATGTTAAGGGTGGACAACAACCCTTAAGGGGTATGAAAAATAGATGTTGGCCGATTCTCAGACCTACTGAATAAGCATATAAAATTTGGTAAAAATCAGTCAAGTCGTTTCGGCGGAGTTTGGCAACAAAAACTGTGACACGAGAATTTTATATATTAGATGAAGCATAAAGTAATAAAAAAAATACATTATAGAAAACCTTAAATGTCACGTTGCGGAGATATTTGGATGTAAAGGTCACGGAAACATCAAAAGTAATATTGGTAAAAAGGAATAGTATTTACTATTTATATGCCTACAACAAACTATCGCCAGCGCCCAGAGTTGGCTAGCAGTGAATACTAGCATTACATATTAAGCTCATCCTTGTAACCCTTAGGTGATTTACAAGAACAAATCAATAAAAATTCTTTGCCTCTCACTATATAAGTAACGTGACACCCTTTTATAATATTTTGTATACGTAATACGTTAATTTATTACTTATACGTAAACAATAGCTTACTTTTTTATTTGTCCTTTACCGATTTATACCATACGATGAGTCTGGTATAAATCGGTACGTTGATGATTCGGAAAAATAATAAAAATGGCTACAGTTACGCTATGCCACAAGATTCTATCCCCTTTGAAGTTTATGGAGCAGTCTTTAATATAAAGATAGCGCTAGGAACAGTGACTTAAAGTAGATACTTTCTCCGCAAAGAGTGTCATTCAGAATTGATGAGTAGCTGTATCTTACGCCAACGGCTTGTGTAACAATATAGAGATAAAAACGTTCATAGCCTTATTACTCGCACAATGTACGGCTTCCGTCTTGGAGAAAACTAAAATATCATGTTTCGTTCCAGATTTACGATGTTGATAAGGTGTCGGGCGACACTGAGTGTCGTCGCGCTCCTGCTACTCTCCACACCCACCAGCTCTGAGGTAAGCCGCCTACAATGTAATGTTAAGAATAAGCTCTCCGTACAAGGGTAGTCGGGATTTCGTTGTGAAATGGAACGACTTTATCCGACGCAAAATATATTTTATTTTCTTTGGACCATTTTACGTGATACAGGCGATAGTATTGCTATTTGTATCGACTGATATGGTATTGTGTGTGTATGCCCTTATAGTTGAGTACTAATAAACCTACATATATAGTGTTAAAATAGAAGTAATATTTTATTATGTCATATATACAAGATGACAATTTTTCTGGCATGAAAACATTATAACATTGATATTAGACACACGATATCATAATAGTATGTTTAAACCAATAATTATTCATGAATACAAATTCATATTTAAGTGTTCAGTAAAATCTTATTTTATTTCATCTAATTTTATTTGAACAAGGATCGTAGCAGCATATTTCACTTATTTCATAAACTTATTTTACGAGATTCGGAGAGAAGAGGTACTGAGACAATTTTGTCTCGACTGCACCCTTGGCTGTCTTTTATAGTTTGTGATGAAAAATTTAATACTCCGCTGTGTCGTATATTTTAAAATGGTTATATTTGAAACTCCATTTTCATGAAGTACTGACCTAACTTTTTTATCACTTGAGAAAAAATTATATTAAAATACGGTGTTACTTTTTATTAATTTTATCTTTATAAATTCATTTATCCAGCAGCCTTTTTAGGATTACTGCTAGACTTAGGTACCCTTAATGAAGTGTCACTAGCCACCACGCCTGGCATGCGTGTTGGTGACCGCAAATTTGTAATATAGGTAAATAATATATTCGTAAATAACATTTTTAAATACATTTTTTTAACTATTAAACACACTATAGATTGAGTCTTATGATGACGATTCATTTCGAATGTTGCAAATCTTGTAATACCATTGATACTCCTTTCTTACCAATCAAATCAATCTCTTTTGTAAAGAACAAACAATTATTATTTGGTACTACAATAGAGAACAATGCCATGTATTTAAAATTGATATCCATTCTTTATATTCTTCCTAACACAAACGAAAACCAACTAACCGTAGCTAAGAGGGTAACCAACTAAACAGTTTTCTAAGTATTAGTCCTATACAATTTCTATGCAACTCTATGTTAAGTATATTTATTATATCTATACAAAAAAAAACGTATTTAAATGAATTGCAAAGCCATGAAATATGAATACCAATATTGTACCTAATTTTTTTTTGTTCTCAAGGGGGAAACCTTCAAAAGGTACCCGATGCCGTGGGTCGCGACGCAGGTTTATGTGCGATTTTGACCGCACTAATACCCCCCCGGTGGCCGTCCTCGGCACTATAAAGAGGACTCCGGGAACTCGGACCGACCGTAACCGGAATAATATTGTACCTACTTAAGTTAATCTAAACGATTATTTTCCCAATGTAAAACAAAACCAAAATTGTAAGCGACCGGTTTAAGTGGCGCCATTTAGGGGAGGCCTATGTCTAGCAGTGGACCTCAAAAGGCTGATGGATGGATAGATGGACTTAAAATAGGACAACGTTCAGTATATGCAAATCCCAATTATTGATATAAAATTGGTTACAATAACTTAACGAATATATTAACTCTACTTGTTTTGGTCATATCAAAGATGGCATTGTATGGTAAACAAACCATTATTTAGAAATCAGTACATATATATGTGCTATAATTGTTAGTTATATTTTCTTATTTTTGTAATTCAATATTTTTAAAACGCAATCTTAATGCACTCGATGTTTTAGAATAATAGGTATAGTAATTATAATGTATAAACAAATAGAGCAAAAAATATATAAACTATAAAATCTACATTTAAATACTTGTGTGAGACTTAATAGGAAAGTGTCAAAGTTCTCCGCCAAATGGATATTCTTCTCCAGACTTTCTTTGGTTAATTAATTAAAGTTATTTATTAATATGGCCGCTGTGTATACTCGTATGTAAAGTTAAGGTAACTTTTCAGAACATTAACGTACGTGACACACGAGTTATAATTTCGTTTTTACGGTTCTCATTATAACCGTCGCTAATGCATATATTGTGTACTTTTAATAACTGAATTACAAAAGTTTCATACATGAATTCCCAACATTAACGAGGGTTTGGCGACACATTTTGAGCAAAATATAGTGGATTTATTGTTCCTAGCGTGATTAAAATAAATGTGGCCAAAGCGATATATCAATGCCATAGTTTCCCGCTACATCATACTGTAAAATTTATAGTAGAACTTCAACTATAAATGGGAAAGCTTACATACGTATATTTCAGTCCAGATTGCTACTGGCTATTTCTTTTATATTATAGAGACGAACGAATACGCAGTCCACTTGTAGATAAGTGTCGTCCATGAACACCAGTAATCAACAATTAACCGAATTTAAGCTCCACCTGATGTCGCCAAATATAGACATAGCTTTTGTTTTAATCTATCATGATAAATTATGTAATAATAACAGGCACAAGTAATAACAGCGTAGATAATTATGTTACAAAGCACGTAAGGAGTATATGTATATCATGTGCTGTAGGTATTACAAAAACTTTTAAAAGTTAATACTAGAACACACAAGAAAAAACATTTTTATAGAATTAAGGAGGAGGAGAATGGAAACTGGTAATCAATATCGCTTTTCTAAACGCTCACAAATAAAAAAGTTTCACCAATAGTCGAAAGAATCCTATACTATTTTATCAAGAGAAATTTATTTAAAACCAATACATTTCTTTTCGCTGTCTCTTTCAAAAACCAACTCCATTTAATATTGGACATACCATATGTTTGTCATTCATTAGTACTTATTACAGCAAAAATTGCATCTCAAACAAGACTATTCCAAGGATAAATCACAGACACTGTGCGCATACAGAACCCAGTTTACAGAACAAAGATTCGAATCTAAACAACTTTCATCTACGTGCCAATGCAAATAGTTATTCTGTAACTGGTTAGATAAACTTTGCGGCAGCGCACTTTCAACAACTGTTTGATTTAGTAAAAGCACTGACGTATCGCAGTGTTGACAATACCGGACACGCAAACACTAGTAGGTGCTGATCGAGTTCGAATGCAATTAACGGATCGGTTTGCATACATGCCAATATAGTAACAGAGTTGCGTTATCAAAATTAGTTAAATACACCTAAATATCCTTGGTACCTACTACAAGAACTTGTATTCAAAAAATCTTTTGAACGTGCCCACTTTTCAAAGATTTGTTAAATAAAAATTGTTTAAAATCATATTTGGATCCAATAATTATTGAAAGAATTCTATTCTGTTGACCATTCTTTGTACATATAATATTTCACGTATTGACGTGAAATATAAAAAAATAAGTGAAATTAAGTGTTTATATTAATAAAATAAAATTCGTAATACATTTCGTAAATACAAATAACAGATAAAAAATATATATGACAGAATGTGGATGATTTTTTTAAAATATATATTTTTGATATGTTATGAAAGTATCAAGCTTTAAAAAACAGTAGATATTTTTGAAATCAAAACTGAATAAATTTTATTGATATAAAATGTATAAGTTAGTTTGAGATTTCAAAAACTTAGCAAAGAAGAATTTGTGCATTCGTAAGCTTTCTTCAAACGTCTTAGTTCCAAATTTATTTCTTTTATTTATTTATTTTATTTTATTAATTCACAAAATCCACAGCTTGTTACAATAAAATTACGCTCTAAACTTATAATGTAGGTCTGTCTTGAAGCCAATTACGGATTTACAATATACAAAATATATATTTATTTAAAGATACTAAACTACATTATGGTGTCTACTTTTATCTATTGTCACCATTATTTTTACACTTTCCTCTTTTCTGTATCACACAGCAAATTTGTAGGTATTCCATAGATTCACATTTTGGTACGATAGTCGTCAACAAATATAGCTAATGTTGAACAAATTGGGCTTTGAATTGGATCAATTTATCAATTGTTCTGTGCGGTCGAGCGGTCACGGGTGGCAGGTGCCCTCGCACCCACTTTCCCCTGTGTGCCAACCTGCCAACTGCGAATTGTTGTGGGAAACAAAAAATAAATTTATTTATAGGCCAAACTATGAGAACTGGGTCTCATGGTGTATTTCTGATTGATTTTATAAATAAAAATGTTTTTTGTAGCACAGCGTTTGCAGTCAATATCATTGCAGAATATGGGGTTGAATGGGTGCAGCCCATTTTGTCCCACAGGTGGACACGGGTCTTCTCTCAGAATGAGAGAGCTTTAGGCCATAGTCCACCGCGCTGGGCAAGTGCGCATTGGTGGACGTGTAGGAGTTTGTAGTGTAGGTTTGTAATGCAAAATAAATATTCTTACATATATGTAAGCCACATGCTTTAATTCTCATCGTGCTTGTCGTCGTCATACTATAGCGGCTATCTCTAATTAAAATCAATTACTAATAGAAATTAATAGCTGCCCGAAGTTTCAAGTATACATTGTCAATATGTTAAGAACTTAGTTGGTAAACTACATACAAGCACGTACGTTTCACTGCTCCACAAGACCCTAGACTATTGATTATAACAGATTTCTAACAGTGAAATCTAGTATATTGATATTAATCCATTTGATGTAATATTACTTGATGTTTATATTACTTGATATAACGAAAACAAACAAACAATTATCTTTATATACTTATATTATCGAATGTTTGATGACCCGCATGACGGAGCGGTTACCCGGGTTCGATTCCCGGTCAGACAGGTATCTGAATGATGAATGATTCATGTCCAAGATATAAGTTATAATATATTATGTATATTGAAATAAGTTTTTTTAGTTAATTGTGACTTTAAACACACATACTAATAGACAAGTAGAAATTACTATTTCTAGTTTCCTCTAAAATATATATATTTTTTCTGAACACACGGTACGACAAAGTGAAAAAATATTACTGAAATAGTGTACTCACGATATACGTGATGAATGCACAAATATTTTTGTTAAGAGAAATTACTTATTATATCTTTGATATTTTTTTCTAACTATATATTTTTATTTCCAGGGCAACATCTTCACATGTCCAAATGGTGAGTGCAAAATTACTTTACAATCAACTATCTCTAGCGGACTGCGAGTACGAATACATTTTATCATTCGTGAAACATCTGAAAATTTGGTGAAAGCTCCAAAATAAACTGCAGCTACAATCCACATAGAATTCTCGTATAAAATCAAACGTCAGTATTGATACTTCTATTGTAACTGAAAAAGTCAAAGGTTTCCAAAAAAATAAAAACAATTCGTTGCTTGGATAATAACACAACTCAAACATCAAGCCCAAAATTTACAACGCGTTTTTATGTTTTTATCAAATGAAGTTAAAATAATATAACCTATTTTATCTGATCTAATGGAAGTCACAAACGGGCATGCAGTCCACCTGATGGTCAGTGGCCACTGTCGCCCATGGACGCCCATGGACGTGTAGCAACTTCATACAGAAGATGGGTTCTATCTGAAGTCAATCACAGATGCGTTGCTAGTCCCGAGGAGTCGTGGTCGCCTCATATAAAAGTGTGCCGACAACCGCACCCTGCCATCAAAACGCAAGAACTACTTCACGCTAGAAATAGGTGTAGCAGTGGTACTTTCCCGGTCGAACTACACTGGTTCTACCACCTTCAAAACCTCATCCTGGAAATACAAACACCAATGATAAAATAAAATATACTTTTTAAATGTTTTTAATTCTATGCTTTATTTTTGGATAAATTTATTTAACTTAAAACTGCTGTTCTTTGAATTGTTCAGCTATTCAAGCGAAGCAGCAAACTATGCAAAAATACTTATTTATACATAGCATACCATATACCTACGGTCGTAGCATGTATATATGTATATTGCAGAAAAAACAAACGCAAGACACCGTTTCGATTTAGTGAAATTTTAATATGTCATATATCATTTTAATATTTAATATGTACACTACCAAGGTGAAAGTAAACGCCTTAAATTTTAAAATCCATTAAGATATTAGGTCACAACCCGTGCCAAAAAAACATACCTAAATATATAATTGTGTATAGATACGAAAATCACCTTTCATTTGGCACCGTTGAGCAAAAATTTTGATGACAATATTAAGCCTCTAAAGCTTACCGGAAACGCCACGACGCCTCTCAAAAATAGTTCGACTTTTGTATTCGTCAGATTCAATATTCGAGGCACGGCCTGCATCGTTGATCTGTGCGCGACCTGATTTCGTATGAATTGTATGTAGATTTATTAACTTTGCTTGTATTATATTCAAAACTTTCCTTAACTCCTTAAGATGTGCCATTCAGAGCGAACTACACCTTCGATCCCCACATGCTATGCATCTAAACGAGACATAACACTGTCTACATTTGCGCAGTTTTGAAGGTAGTAGAACCAGTGTAGTTCGACCGAGGAAGTACCACCGCCACACCTATTTCTCTCGTGAAGCATGTCTTGCATTTAGATGGAAAGCTATGGTTGCCGTCACACTTTCACATGAGGTGACCATCATAGTCCTCGGGAGTAGCAACGCATCTGTTATAGACTTCAGATGTAACCCATGTTCTGTATGAAGTCGATTACAGACGTCCATGGGCGGCAGTGACCACTTACCACCAGGTGGACTGCATGCTCGTTTGCTACTTCAGTCCGATAAAAAAAAAGTATTACTGTACTTCTGTGCAAGAGAGAAGAGACCTTCTCCATAAATGCTCCATAAATCCTTCTTATAAAAAAAAGATGGACTGCATGTTCGTTTGCTACCTCAGTTAAAAAAAAATTTTTGATTTCATATTGACTGTGTAACAAAAATATGACAATGACTTGTATCCGAGACCCAATACAAATATTTTCACGTTGCCAAAGCTCCTAAATAATCCCGTTGAAATTTTAAGTACGATTCACACTAATTAGCGACTACTTCATTATCATATCGTAGAACACAATGCGCATTTCATGTACACGGGTACTATGATTAAATGTAGGGCAAGTTTTTCGGACGCAGTGCGCTAGTTTCTCATACGTACATTTCTCATACTCTTAATTCGCCTAAAACAATAAAGTGTACTAAAACTGGGAGACAAACATCATACCGAGGCAACAATGGCCGAATCATATTTAATTTATGCTTTAGTTTTCATTAACGTAACATACTTTGCAGTGAACTTGGCAAACAATGCGAGATGGAACCCGCATGTATTTTAATGCCACGACCACATTATTGGCTTATAGCGTATAGTACTGTGCAAAAAAATCTTAAAGCGTCACTTTTAGGAAAATATTTGGTTTGGTTCAATTAATTTGGGTAACTAGCAAAGTAGGGCACACGCTGCTACTACTGGAGACTAATAAATGTATAACGTGTGTCTGTAATTTGTAAATGACTCTCACATATAACATTATAAGTGCTTGAAATATTTAAAGCCTAATTAGTTAAAATGTGACCTGGATTTGACAGGATTAGGCTCCGTCTATAACCAACTTTTGTGAAGGTAGGTATATCACTAATTTGTCCCTGTAGTTCCGGGACCAGAATAGAAGTACGGTACCCTCTACCTGTCGTAAGAGGCGACTAAAAGGGGCTTCCGGGGTTGCGGGCGGGAAAAGTTGGAGCTCGAACCGTCGGGCCAAGCAACTCCGGGAAGGACGGCGGCATGTGTGTTTCCATGTTACTGTAAAGACCAGATAGTGCGGTGATTAGTTCACACCCACCAGGAAAGAGCCTGACGGGGCAACACGCTAAGGACACCGGCGGCGGTCAATTGGAGTTCCCGGAGTCCTCTTCGCAGCGCCGAGGTCGGCCACCGGGGGGATTTTAGTGCGGTAAGAATCCCACATAACCGCTCCCACCACGTCGGGTACTTTTTGAAAGTTTCCCCCTCGAAAACAAAAAAAAGGGCACACGCTGCTACTACTAAAGACTAGTAAATAACTCTCACATATAACATTATTAGTACTTAAAGTTTAAACTCTGATTAGTTAAAAAGTGACCTGGATTTGACAGGATTAGGCTCCTACAACTCACTTTTGTGAACGTAGGTATATCAATAATTGATAATTAGATTTTAAACATAAGCCTAAACTATGTGCTCACCTTTCACCCGGGTTCGTCTACTGAACCGCTATCGTAAATCTGTGCGTAATGTAGCCTCACCGTAAGTAGACATCGCCTGCCTCTAATGTGTTTATTAATTTAAACTACCTACCCTAATGTCACATAGCACTAAGAGCACCATTATTTATGAGCACATTCATTCACGGGATTAAATTTAGCCTTAATATGCGCAGTGCAGTTCTTTGTGTAGATATAACCTGACTAACCTAAAAGCTTTGAGGTAAACTTAAATGACGTACGGCAAAGTGCAGGTTTTTCTAAAAGCTAATCTCTATAATAACGGTAGCTTTAAAATATTCACAAAGAAATCTGTTTAAAGCTATGATATTATTATAAAACTAAATAATTAAACTTTCTTTGGAACTCGTTTGATATACAGTGAAGTTTTATATAATTATTACAAAAAATAATAAATATTGAAATGGCATATTCTTACCTAACAGTATTTACATCTTTTCTCTTTTAACTAAATTATTAATAACATTATCTTCCGTTTGTACCGAAATATTGACTCCCTGCGAAATATTTTCTGCTGCAGTCGCAATGCCCAGCGTTCTATATAGACTAAGTCTAGAAAAATATAAATCGATGAACTTGACTACTGATGCATGAAAAAGATTTACATTGAATATTTAAAACAATCGTACCTAGTTGTAATGAATTACTAATTATTCCGCCAGTTAGCATGCGAATCCCTCATCAAACCAGCTTCATCAATACAACTAGAATTAGTTATGACAGCCATGGACTTTATGTGATAACATTTACGAAACCCCATAACATAAACCCCAGAAAATAACATTTTCAAAAAAACATTTATGGTTCAATTTCAAAGGCATCACCTATACTACTTCCACCTCATAACACGAGTTATGAGCTACCATGTTCTAGTTCAAAGGGAGTAAGGGAGGAATAAATAAGTAATAGTAATAAGCAGTGATAGCCTAATGGTTGAAACTTGCCATCTCAATCGGGAGGTCCGAGGTTCAAACCCAGGCTCGCACCACTGATTTATGTATGTGCGAATTAGAAGTTAATTATCACTAATTTTCGGTAAGGGAAAACATCGTGAGGAAACCTACACAACCGAGAGTTCTTTAAAAAAAATTCTCGTAGGTGTGTGAAGTCCACCAATTCGCACTTGGCCAGCTCGGTGGGCTGTGGCCTAAAACTCTCTCATTCCGAGAGAAGATCCGTGCTCAGCACTGGGACAATAATGGGTTGACGATATTGTAGTCGATTACAGATGTTCATGAGCGGCAGTGGCTATTTACCATCATATATTTCGTCTCCATCTTCAGTATTAAAAAGATACCAAACCTTATCATTAAACACAATTACATAATATGTTACAATCTTTACCTTCGCTACATGCTTGGTACTTGAAGTGACTAATGTGTAAGTAGGTCGAAGTGTAAGGTCACTGAATCATACGATACTCGTTAACGTTAATGATATCTCTATATATTAATACGTGAAGCAAAAACTTGTGAAGCATTTTTAAGTAACTTACCGCGGATGGAGGAGTATAAAATTTTGCACGGTTATAGTTGACATAGAGAAGGAGTGCAGAATGTTAATATTTTTTTCAAATAATGCATTTTTCATACATAAAATCAACTAAAAACACATTACACACACTGCCTTGCATTTGAAAAAACACATACATAGTAAACGAAATAGAACATTCAATGTCTTAAATATGAAAAAACATATCGTCAAAAATGTCAGATGTCTTTGTCAAAATACCGCTATTGCTTTTAAATACGGCTTAGACAATTAAACCTCTTTTTTATATTTAACGGGTGCGTTCAAAATTACTTAATTTTTTTTACATTTTATTTCAATTTGAGAAATATTGGTGCTACTTTGGACAATATGAAGTTTAGTTTTTTAATTTAAATTAAGTTCGAATTTCGACCGTTGCGACGGGTCACTAGTATCAATAAATTAGCATAATTATCCGTATTCTAATATATTACGATTCGATCTCTGCGAGATCAATAATCGAGAATCTATAAATAAAAACATTAAATACCTTTTTTACCACATCCTTCATTCAAAACTGTTGGCCGTACAAATGAATATCTGTAAATATTATTAAGCAAAATGTTAGTAGCATAATGAAAGTATAATGTTTTGTGTTAGTTTTTTCTTTAAATGTGAAGTCGTTTATATGAGTTATGTATTGTTGATATTCGAATTATTGTTGATGATATTAAAACTGAATATTTAAACACTTGGATACGAACCAATAGCAAACCAGCGCACGTGTTTCAAGCACCAACACTATGACGCAGAATCAAAGTCTTGGATGGCGACAATTTATCTTAGTAGCTGTTTTCGACGAAATCATAAAAATGTGAAGCTAGTATTAACTTTCTATCCTGGTCGAATGAATTGTGGAACTGACATGGGGGATGATGTTTTAGTTATTATAAGTAAATATATTTAAATGAGCCATATTTCATACTTCGCAGTTTTAGCTTCTCTTGTAAATATGTGACTCTCTGAGTAATATCACAGTACTAGTATCTATGTTAGCTTAGTCGCAGGAATGTGTTTAATTAAAATCCTATTTAATTAATTTCACCTAAGGCCGGTCGGTGGTAAATCTTTGATACAATCCTTGAAACATTTGGCGTTTAAAGACCATAAACGTAGCATTTTCAGTCTTGTTAAAGATTGTGTAGGGTTTATCTTAGTTGGCAATTGTAAATTGTGTCACGAGGTATAGTGAATGTAGGTTTCCTATGTACTAGGTCTAGCATGAACTACTATCGATGACGTCATACTATGTAATACAACGGAAGCCATATATTACGAGATTAAATAACCCAAAACAATTGTTGGTTCGTAATGTTTCTAAGACAATAAAAAATTAAAAAAGTTCGTAGTCAAAATCATTGAAAACACAATAACAAAATATCATATTATCTGAATAAAGAAGTAATATATTATACACAATCCAATAACCGATTACTAATTTATTTTAAATATTTCGATATTGATCTTAACTATAAACTGATATAGGAATATTCAAAGCTGTACAAAAATGCCGCACTAAATATTATAATCCCAATTACTACAAAAACTCAATTTTGTTTGCAACAACTTGGCTATTATCTAGTTTATACTCTCATTTTAAAGACTATAAATCTACTTTCGACAGGTATTCGTGCTCTCGCTAAGAAGCGTAACCTACACTCAGACATGTGGAACACTTAAGTGTAGAGCGAACGTAGTGTGAACGTATTCGGTCTAAACGAATTAGGCGGGCCACCGGGTTCGGTAATCTTCATCAACCACATAATTAATGCCGGGGAATTGCCACTAGACACGTGTAGATGTAGCATCTACCTACAACCTGATTCATAAGCGACAGACTGATACCTAAAAAGTTTCATCTGCAAGTAATAAATTCCGTCTAGACCGAAATACTCGTAGATTTATGACTGCATTTGGAGTATACTTTTATTAGTCAGTTTAGTTTGATTTTATTTGGTTGTAATTATATTTGAAACTATAAACTGATGCAAAATTAAATCAAAACAAACAGCGATATATACTTCATTGAAACGCAATACACGCGCTCAATCATTTTATCGATAGCGATATCGTAACTAACGCTTATCCAAACAGAATTTATAATTACAATTCCAACAAAAAATACAAAACTGGGACTTTAACAATCACTTTCATTACTCGTATATTTCAAGTTGTCATTAGCATCGTACTACTCAAATCTATTTTTGTGACAGATAAGAGTCTATTCTTCATCATTCTCCAGCGACTTCTTAGTTCATCTGTCATATCAAGTTTGAAATAGAATGCTTATTAGATTAGGGTTTTGGTATATAAACACAGTTATATATCAACTGAATATATTTATAATTACAAGAGAAAACATATAAGACAAGAACACTAGTTATGACTGAACCTACTCCGAACTGGCTCCCTTGTGACAATAAAACAAAAATATAAAACAAATGAAGCCACAGTTAAATTTACTTTTTATGGTTTCATTATAATAATGCTTCAATTTTATAAGTTTTCTGAAATTCGTAAGATAACAAACTCATTCATCTTTCGTAAGTGACTTTAAAATTTAAATCCACGCAAAATCTACTCGTGATACCAAAGTCTGACATCTAAGCGCAATCAATCTTAGAACTTGAGCAGTAGCTAAAATGCTGCTACAGTGCCGAGAGGGTAAAATTGCTTCAGGATATTAAAGGTGCAGTCAATCTTAGGGTAGCTCGGGGGGAAGAAGGATTAAGTCAATTTAACGTCAGAATTAACACCTTCGTCAGATAAAGCAATGTCGTTCGCTGAGTGAAGACAGGAAGTAACAAATGAACATGCTGTTTAACTATCTTCGAAACGTTGTATCGTCGTTTCGACATCGTGATTTCGTTTTGAACGCGATTATTGTTCGTATTGTTTTATTTATCTTTAAAACTTCGTTCTTTTTTATAGTTAGTGTATATGTAATTTTGAACACCTTTAATATCAGTTTACTTCTATACAATTATGTCTAATACAAGTTCCGCGCCGTTAGATGAAGTTTTTTACGTTTCCTCAAAAGACACCGTTTATGTTTTTACTCAAACACCGCCATGTACATTGCAAGGTATATCAACAAGAAACTCAACCGTGCAATACGCGCTGACATGTATGGGTAAAAATGTAAACGTTTTAATGAAGATTAAACAACTCGTATTATATTAAATAAGGGCACTGATAATAAAAGCTTTTAATGAATACAGATGGGTTTGCGCAATTTCATCATTTTATGAAATTTCAGAGTAGCACTGAGAGTACGTATACAAGAGTATGTACTACACCATGATTGAGTGGATAGCATGCTGTTTTCCATTATATTACATCATACTTCTGGACTCAGACTCAGACTTACAACATATAACCTTCCGCGGTTATATATTGTAAGTCTGAAAATTCTATATTAAGTTACGGACCAAATATTGTATTGCCCAAAAATTTCAACATTTAGTACATCTCAAGCATACATATATCCCTCACTATATTTGGTAATATAGTTACAATACGTATTAGATAATTATTTCGGAATTATTGGTGCGAAATTCGTAATATGAAAGGTCAATAGGTAATCAGTCCATCTTTTGTTTCGTAATCCTACCGCTTATAGTCCGCCTACATCGCCGAGTATTTTCGGCGTAGTGTAGGTGTTCTTCGTAATTAAAGCTTATTAGCTACCGAATAAACAAATCACTTGAGAATAGGAAAACTTTTTGCTATATTTTAAAGGTTATCTATTTGTTAAGGTTCTCTCGCGTCCTTAAATCCCATACCTCGTTTGATTCGTTATAATTAAAACTTTGGAAATTTCTGTATCTAGTGATAACTTTAACTTACACGTTTTGATAAATATGTTATAAACAGATAACATGTTATAAACAATTCTTGATTGCTGTAGGAATAGGTGAAGTAAAATGACAATTTAAGACTCCAAAATAAAAGAAAAGTACTTGTTTTAAATGTATATGCCATATATTTTTATAAATTTGAAATAAAAATGACGCATACAATAAAATTCATACTATTCATAATAACTACTGCCTGATTCCGTATTCTTTTTAAATATTTATTAATAAAATAGTGTTCTTTATCGTCGTATTGCTTATACATAAATGAAATGTATTTTAAGTTGTTAAAAAATATGTTATTGGTAGGAAGGGGACTGTTGCTAAGAAGTTATTATTACTATTCCAATTATGTAACATGGATTTCTGCAACGTCTGATACTACGAAACTACAAAGCTTTCAGGTAGCTTTACTATTGTATTATGGCATCCATCTTCGCTGCAGTACATGTCATTCCAATCACGTTAAGCCTCCTGCTACAATCTAGATACGGCTAGGATTTGAATTGCCGGAAAACAATTGCCTTGTGTCTGAGGATCTATCGGAGGCAGGCCTGACGACTACATTCATACCAGCCCTTTGATATTACTTGTGACTCGGTCGACTAATAGATCCTATTTACTATACTAAGTCAAATACTGGCGTATGTACTTAGCTTATCTTTTTAGCGGCAAACAAATTAAATTCAAACAACTTCACTATTGAATGACCTTATATCCTGTGTTTTAGTAATTTGGAATAACAACGTATCTGCATAATGTAACTTAACAGCAGCAGTAGGCACTTAACATCAGGTGATTTGCACTTTTGATGTGACAACGTCTTATATTCGATGGACCCGGCTGCTCGCACCAAAAAACATGACTCATGCGGCGTTACCTCGCTCTGAGGCGTTCCTTTTAAGGCTTGAAGTGCAAGCGAGAGCACGGAACGAGTGACAATCGGCTTTCGCGTTCGACATCTGTCTCTCTCCTACTTGAAAAAGCGATGCGTCGGTGTGGATAGCTGCTATACAAAATGCAACCATTCCATCATTATTTCCTTATGGTGTTGTTACGTTCAACTATAGTCAGTAAACCGACTTTATAGACAACCGTTTTTATAAAAAAAAATGCTAAAAGGGATCCAATATTGATGCTTATACAGCTTAGAGCGGCCGAGTAGGCAAAGCTAGAATGCTCGACCAGTAATCTCTTAATGCAGATTTGACGAATTTACCCCGTTTAGTACCAGTACTGCAAATAGTTAACTATAGACTGTATACTGCAAAATCAACTATTAATACTTGTATTCAGAATGGAGCTTAGAATGCTACTCAACTCTTGCTCTATATGGGTAATAATAACAGCTACATACCTAGCATGTAACTTTCGAGCTAGGCCGACCAGTTTCTGACAGATTCGAGGTTCTTCCTATGAGCCCTCGCCACATATAGACGTGACTTAGATAGTTTAATATTGCCACTCAAACATCGTAACGGTAAAATATATCTTAATATATATAAATTACGTGTCACTTTATTTGTCCGCAATGGACTCTTAAACCTCTGAACCGATTATAATAAAATTTACACAACGTGTGCATTTTGATCCAACTTGAAAGATAGGATAGTTTATATCTTAATTTATAGATTTAATTGCAAATATATTTTTTAGCTTCAGCTGTTAGCTTTATATAATCCTAATAACAGATGGCGGTGTAATGTTATCTGTTAACTCGATTAAGTAAGTAATGGCGCTTTGTTAAAATTACAACCGTTTCACATAAGCTACAATTTAATATCATGACCAAAGATAAGTATAAGTTACTAACTTCCATCAGTAATATTGGTGATCAAAGGTTACTAAAGTACCTAATACATAGCCATCTCAGTATATTCTGCGTTGATACGCAACCTTACCGCCAAATAATGTATATGAGGTATTAGATGGCGCTCTTTACGATACAGTCATCTACATGAACCGAATGTATTGATGGCGCTTTGTTAAAATTTCATATGAGCAAACGTTTCATATGAGCGACAATTTAATATTTTAGCGAGATATAAATATATCCTTATAAGTTACTAAAGTAATACAAAGCTATCTCAGTATATTCTGCGAGATACACCACCTTACCGCCAAATCGAAATAGTAATATGTCTGAGATATTAGATGGCGCTGTTTACGTTACAGTCATTTACATGAACCGAATGTATCAATAAATCAATACCGTTTCAGTTAGTCATTTTTTTATTTTAAATTCGTATTTCCTTAAACTAAAATTGACAAATAATTTTAAAAGCAATTTAAGAGATAAATAAAAAATATTTAAAATAAATAAACCTACTCATACAATTTTAATTTAGTACTGGCCACAATGCATGTATTATGACTAAAATAATATTGATGCGTTCACCTGACATACATTTCCCTAAAAACAAAAAAAAAGTGTAAAATTATATCAATCGAATCTTATAAGTATAAATGTTACATGTTGTCTACTAACAACTTTGTAGTATATTAATTTCTTACAAATACGTAATAATACAATTTAAAATTTGTTTATGTAACATTTCTTTATCCACAGCAACGCGTGGCCGGGTCTGCTAGTTTCTTTATAAAATGAGCCCACAATAAAAACAGACACACGCTTTTTTTACACACGCTTTCTACACTCATAGCCCCACAATAGGATTTTCTTCTGTGTCGTGGGTACCATGGAAACACACAAGACGAATACACAAAACCTAGACGCAGAACATGAATCTAAACTCATCATTCAGATACCTGTCTGGCCGGTAATCGAACCCGGGACACATTGCGCATCAAAGCGGTATGGTAACCGCTCCGCCACGCGGGTCGTCAACAAATTTAAGATTAACATAATTGTGTATGGATGTATATTTTAGTAAGACTATGTTATATACAATTGTAACATAACTTTTGTATGTATCTGCGCATATTTTTTTATATTATGCATTTTAAATACACAATATCTCACCATCCTGTATATTAAGTAGCGCAAATACAAGTTAATTATAGAGCAATTATAGTATATATTATCATACTTTTTTGTACAAGTCTATAAATAAGCTCATATGCTTGCGTGTACATGCATTATTTACTTCCGTTATTTTACTCTCCAACTCCCGGCTCTCTAACGGACAAACAGCTCTAAATAACTTGAAGCTTAGATAAATTAATGTTTGTTCAGCCACTAACGCTTTTGCATTTGCATTGTTATTGGCACTCAAATCGGCTTTAGCATTTAATCTGCAATACATTTGTTAATTGTGTTGCATGAAACTGTGACAATAGGTTTAAACTGATCTTGTACAGCCGTTATTTGTAGTAATACATGTAATTATCTGATATTTGGACATTACTCACATTCGGTATTAGCACCACGACGCACTATTGAACTGTTTTTAAATCAATACTTTAATTTAAGTTATAGGTTTCTGTTGAGGGCAGTGTGACGAAAATGCCTGGGGTTATAACCCATTATTACCCCACTGATGGGCACATGTCTTCTCTCAGATTAAGAGAGTTTTAGGCCATAGTCCACTGCGCTGGAAAAATCATAATTGGTGAACTTCACACACCTTCGAGTACTTTTTTTTAAAGATCTCTCGGGTGTGTAGGTTTTCGTAACGATTTTTTCCTTCACCAACAAGCAGTGATAATTAATTTCTAATACGCACATAAATCAGTGGAACGTGCCTGGGTCAGACCCAGGCACCTTGGACCTACTGATTGAGAGAGCAAGTTTCAACCATTAGGCTATCACTGCTTTATGCGTATGAAAATGCCTAATCAAGTGTTATTAATTAACAATAAAATTAAAACTATAGTCAAGTCATTACTGCCCACAACTAACCTCAGGTCTTCAAAATACAAAACGACTAGGCAATGCTATATCAGGCGATTTAAATGTTACGCACAACCATGTAAGTTTTATATAGAAGTCTCTGACATTTTAATACATTGCTACTAGAATAATTTCATTAAGTAAAATTGGCAAATATTTATCAAATTCTTCCTTTACTGTATTTATATGTATTTATTAAATTAGTCTATCCTAGTCAGTTCCAGGGAACGCTAAACTCAAACAGTCAAAGAAAGCTATTCCCATGTGTTATCCAAACGAACGTGGCTATTGTCCATTAAGGGGCAAGAAATTCTATCGCTTTCACCGACTGGGCCGAGTTATGAAGCCCCAAGATAGTTGCTATACGTCATCGGTTCTCAAACGCTGAGACGCATCGAATAATTGAAAATGTAATCCTCTATGACAGGTTATTGGTTCCTCTGTTGATCTGTTATTGGCTAGGGTTATTACTTATATTGATTTGTTATATAACTGCATTTTTAATATGTAAATTGTAAAGTTAATTATCTGTAACTAACACCACTAGCTACGCCCATCTTATCCATATCCAACAAAATATTTTGTAAACGTTTTTGACTAAATTGTACATTTAGTTAATTAATTATTTAGTTATTAAATAAAACTAATCTAAATTTTGAGTCATGCGACAGAGGTTATGCTTATGTTCTCTATAACAGCTCTGTATATATTATAAATCATTTAATTTAGTTTAGCCATCACATTTGCTACATAAACATTAGACCATTTACCTAATGTGGAAGTTTTGTGGGAACTGTGAACACTAAACTGTGGTCAAAGTTGTGATAATTTAATTATGTGTTCGATTCTAATTATAGTTCGACACAAACGCTTGGTACTTCAGGATTTCATTAGTCATTAAGTTGGGAAGCACTGTCGCAGATAAATGCAATTGACAGGGCGCGTTCCTGCACGCCGATGTTTCCGTCTTTTAGCTTGCAATGGCTTATTTACAAAGAAAACTATTGTTAGAAAATACTTTTTACGCATTGAATTACTTCTTTTTATGAATCTATGAGCTGACTTCAGAGTGTTTTGATCTTTTAAAATTAATTTATAATTTACTTCAAGCCTTAAATGGGACGCCTCAGAGCGAAGTAACGCCGCATGAGTCACGTTTTTTGGTGCGTGCAGCTGGCTTCATCGTATTATAAGACGTTGTCACGTCAAAAAGATAAAAGTACCACAAAGGCCTAGGCTCTACAGACGCCACCGTCAAACCACAAAAAAGAGAAACCACTACCATATAGGTAATATTTACACAAAGTGTATTCATAGAGTTCTTTGCGAATGCTAATAGCTACATCGGATTCAAAACGTCCATAAATAAGACACACCACAAGAATCTTGAGATGAACATATACATAAGATGCAAAATAGCGGACGTATAACGATAAAGTGCCCCATAAAATGCTCTACATTATGTAAAATTGCTGAGTAAACCTAAGCGTCGTTTTATACGTAAATAGGAAGATAATGCAAATTATACACTTGTCTGTTTTCTTACAAGTTGCTTATATAATAGTGAAGCAAGGAATTCGTGCGGTTCATAAATTGTATGATATTATCTTAATTACTACGTGATATAAGATTAACAATTTAAATGTAGGTACTTAGATATTTAATTTACAATATTCCACATTGTGCTAGACTTGAGTAATTCTAGATTATATTTTTTTTGTACTTGCGAGTTCAGAGCGCATAGTTTCAAAAAATCTAAAAGAGATCTTATCTTACTCTTAGATATGTACAATATAAAATTTCTTATATCTTATATATAACCCTTAACTTAAATTATATCTTGTGTCAGTCAATCAGTGACCTGGTGCCTTCGTCACCTTTTCTTCACCGCACCACCACTGGCCGAAGGATGAAGTCCCATCCTCACCTACTGGACTCGTGGCGATCCACCACAGTTCGGTTTGCATGCTCGTTTTTGCCACGGACGTGCAAGTTGTGGAATGAGCTTCCTCTTGAGGTATTCTCGGGCGCTTTGTCATGGGGTTCTTCAAGAGAGGTGCGAAAAGAGCTCTCTTTCAAAGCCGGCGATGCATTGGCGACTCCTCTGGTGTAGCGAATGTCCATAGGCGACGGCTACCATCAGGTAGCCCGTCTGCCTTATCATTTGGTTAAATTATAAAAAAATATATAATAATAATATCATAATTAAATTGTTTCGTTTAGACGTGAAGGGTGCGGTAAAATCTCATACATATCCTAAAAGCACTACTATCCGCTCCAATTCCACCTTAATATCGAAGAGTGGGCATGCATCAGAACGCTAGAGAATTTCCAATTTAATTCAGAATTGATTACAGTGCTGAAGGTTGCAGTAACTATTTACATCAGATAGCTCCACTCATCTCATATCCATCTGAAACTTGTAAAATGAGCTGATGAATAGCTCATTTCCATCCACTTAAATATAAATTTTCTGCAAGGAGTCGCTGGAAACAAAATGCAAATTTCATGATAGTTACCTGATAGAGTACCTAATATATTCTGCTGTAACGTATAGTTGTGGTTGATATCGATTTTATTCCTA
This sequence comes from Spicauda simplicius, assembly GCA_949699795.1. NCBI lineage: Eukaryota > Metazoa > Arthropoda > Insecta > Lepidoptera > Hesperiidae > Spicauda > Spicauda simplicius. Next base: position 9,372,643 of record OX453062.1, read on the forward strand.
TTTTGAACGAGCTTGGAGCACGAAACATAATATTTTAAACCAAACTATGATACATTAGTTTCGTTCGTTAGCCTTTATTAGTAATCTATGCTACGTGTAGTTTTCCGTTGCTTGAAAAGCTGTTGTTTTCCGTTTATAAAATTCAATGCTCTTGTCAAAAATGTAGTATGGTATGGTGAGCGAAGATACTGTAATATAAAATCTTCCATTACTACTTAATATATCTTACAGTAGAAAACATGACGTGATCAGCTTTCGAACAGAAAAAATACTGTAACATAATCAATGATCTGGGTAAATGAAAATATTGATCATATTTAGTAATTAATAATCTAACTACAAAGAGTACAGTTTATTCTTTGTATTTAGTTAGTAGAAAATAACATTGTTGATCAGAAATATAGTAAGTATATTTTTTTTTCTAACAACACAGATGGTAGAAAAGTTAGAAAAAAATATATATCGACAGTGAACAAATTAAAAAGACTCATATCGTAAGTACCTGATATATAATAAAAAGGACCAATCCCGCGATAATATTACTCTAAAATAATACACATCTTATAAAACAGATACATAAATTAACTGTAATAAATTCCGTAGCCGTAGCAAGGTTATCGATTTATCGCAATAATCGAACCCTACTTTCCATGGGAACATGTTTTCCGTTAGTCTCTGGTCGAGAGCAACTCAACCACAACTCAGTAGCATAATAACTGCTACAGATATCAACATTTTATAACATTAACTACCGCTAGAACCGGACTGCTCGGTTACTTGAATGCAAAAGTAATGAATGCTAACCTAAATAGCTAAACCTCAAATACGTGTACATTTCAATGTAGCGTCATTTAGTATCCACTTAAGTGTAATCTTTGAAACTATATAAAAAGTCAATTGATTATGCTCTGTACTAAAACATAAACCGGTTTTTAAAGGTAAAATCTTGTAGTAGCTTAATCTGTTTCAAAAGAGGACATTACGGAGAGCGACATAATGTGGGTACTTTGGATGGAAATATTTTACGTCAGGAGTAAAAATTTAAAACTCAGCGGAACCCCATGTTGAGACTTTAAAAGTTCTACATTGTTATAAATATAAATGGATAGGTTATTCCCACGGCTTCGCCCAGTACGGTCACGTCTTCTTGGTCATGAACGATGTGTGTGCCAAATTTCAGCTAAATCCGACACCCATCCTTTTTTTTTAAGTGGGTAATCCTCATAGATACCTAGCCGCCCGGGACAGCAGCTGGGTTATGCCGGACTCTTACCGGCTAAACTATGTTATTTTACTCTTTTGGCTAAACCCTCAATGTGTTTTCTCCTCGCACCGAACGGCGGGAACACGGGCACGCTTTCGCATTCATCCTCGAACCTGCCGGTGCTTGGCCAATCCCGCAGTCCCACCGCGTGGAGCATGAAGCTCCCCTCCGACATACATCCTAGTTTAAGTTAATGTCAACATTAACTTTATAATATTAACGAAATTTATACCTTAACCAAAACTTGAACCAAAGGCATCGAAAATGTGTTTAGTGACATAATGTTGACTGTACTATATACATACAACGCCTACGAAAGAGGTATATTACTTTCTCTTTCAAAAACAAAGCACACGGAAGTGCAATAAAAAATTAAGACCGCAATAAGGAAACAAATAACGCATTCAAATTGTTGAGTTAAATCTATTGGTTTAGAGAGATACAACGTCACGTATTAATATTAGAAACTTTCAATCGTCAACGTTCAACTTTCATCATGGCAAAATACATTTTTACAAACTTTCAATTGTATGTCAAAAACATGACCTATGAAGGGATATTTAGGTTATTTTAATCATTTGTTTCCTCGGAACTTTCAGCTTAGGTTAGGTTTCAACAAAACATTAGACTTCTTAACGGCACCTAATATTTCTCATTATCATTGTTCCTATCTCATACGCAACTACGCATTGTGTCGCCCACGAGTACATAGTATGAATATTATACATATACTAATTATATAACCCTGACTTTATTCAAACATCCACATAGGGCTCAAGCCGCATAAATGCATAACTCTTCGATTGTAACATGAGAGTTAATTAAAACGCATTGCACCAGAATATTAGAATGCACACTTATAAACACAAAATAGTGTAGGAGAGTACATACTCTCCTACACTATTTTGTGTTTATAAGTGTGCATACTTGCATTGTATTGAACTTAAACATAGGTACGCGAAAAAAATATATATATTTGTGTGTTATAAGTACATATAGGGAGAAATGAGCATGCAGATGTAAGTGTGTCTCTTGCCAACACACTCAAACCGAAAAATAGCAGCGCTTTACATTGTTGTTAGGCACAAAAAGCTCAACAGCCTAATCCTAAAGGTTGCTTTCAGATCCCAGCCACGACGGGATCTACAACCTTAGGAGTATTTTTTGGGAGGAGAAAATACATATTTTTATTGGAAGTTTCGATATTATTCATATAATAAGGTCGATAACATTCGTATTCAAATAACTTTCGAGTCCTTTCTAGAATTTTCTGAAAAGTATTCATTATTCAAATAGATTCAACTATTCTTCCAAAGTAATACATTTTTTATAAATTTTTGATTATGTAGAATCATGTATAAAGAAATGTGTATAAAATGAGTTTGCTATGTGGTATTTATGGAAAATAATTATAGAGATAAATTTGTAAACTTGTTGCGGAAGATGTAGGAGTATATCTGATCGGTTGAGACTGCACGATTATTCAGATATCATTATATCTGATGACAACGCAATTATATATATTCAACATTATTATTAATTCAAAATGGCCGACCCAACAAAATGGCGGACTACATATTTTTGTACAATACACCAAAAATAGATATCAAATGAAAGGGATTAATTTCTAGAACACATAAACCACGAAAAATATTCAAATCCAAGATGGCCCCCGTAAAAAACGAGATTATATACTTTCGCACAACCTATCCAATATGGGTATCAAATGGAAGGGCTTAGTTTATAGAAAACAATACACTAGGAAAAAATCAAATCCAAGATTACAGATTTTAGTCCAACCCACCCAATATAGGTATCAAATGAAAGAGCATTGGGTCCTGGGACAATTAAAAATAAGATATTAAAAAAAACAAGGCTTTATATGTAATGAAAATAATTATAGCGATAAATTTATAAACTTGTCGCGGAAGATGTAGGAGCATATCTGATCGGTTGAGACTGCACGCTTATTAGCATGCATATGCACATTAAAACCTGTATTTTCTTCCCATTTAATTAAAGTGGCAAACTAGCATGTATTCCACCTTGTCATAACGTCACTGCCGATCGTGGACATCTATGATCGATATCAAATTAATACTACATGTATTAGTGTCCAACATAAGATCGGCCACATGTTGCCAATGAGTTCCTAAAACATTTAAGATTCAGCTTGTAATGGACGTCTCAAACTATACAATTTACAACTTTACCAATTTTAAATGCAAAGTTGATTGATTTATTATTAGTTCAAATTGGATATCATCACCAATATAAGTAATGATATCCCATAAAAAACAAAACTTGTAATAAAACCAAGTCTCGCAACTCAGTTCTTCTACCGAAAAGAGTTGCGAGATGTATGTTATACCAAGTCGGTTATTAATTTATTCAATCCCTATTTATGGGACCTTCTGTCTTAAGTTGTTACGTAATTGTCTAACCTAACAACATCTTCTAGTGACCAAATCTTTAACGTTTTAAATAATAAAGTTTGACTCGGCATTCGCATAAAAACACAATATATGTTATATACATTAGATTGTTTATTATAACTCAAATATTTTGAAAAGCAAAAAGTCAGACTATGCAAATAATTGGTGTATGCCGCAATGAAAACTTGTTTTAAAATTTATGACTTTATATATCTGTGCAACTCGTGCTGAAGACGAATATAGCGACATCTATTATGTTAACGCAAATCAAGTCATTTAGACTGTTCAGAGTGCGGAAAATTTTTACATACATCTACCCTCGACAACTACACTTTTGCCGCCTTTGGATTACAACTTTCCATAAAGTTTTAACGCCGCAAATCTTTAACCAATCTGGAAACACCAAAACAATGAGTGAGGTCGACAGGAGCAACACATTACATTGTTTAGTCTAAACTTGGCACGCGTCTTCTGTGATTTGGAGCATCACAATCTGGGTCAGTTGCTTAGTGGGCGGTCTTGATGCTCGTTCATCAAGGTAACAATAGCTCAGAATGTCCAATTACCACCAAACATGAACTATCTCCATAATAACAGTGTTATTACTGCGTACTCTGTTACATTGATTACACCTGTAAGTGTCTAGGGTTACTGTTATTATGTTTACACCTCCCTTGATACTGGGTTTCATTAATGTCTAATTATCTAGGTTAAAACGGGGTGTATTATTTTATAATTTCTGTAGGACACATATAACTTGGAACAAATCCTGATAAATTGGATTGTAATGTAATCGCATTAAGAGGTGCACTTTCTACCAGTTTACCTAAAAGTTACCAGACGAAGTTAATCATAGGCAGGACTAATCCAAAATGCCTTTTATTAGTATGTTTGTTCTATCAGCCCCTTCGATACCTGCACCTTTTTTTATAGTTTAGTTAACTTGACGTTATAAATCAGCAATGACCGTGGTTGGTATACAAAGACACACATCATTTACAATTTTAACATTATCAAGTTTGGTAACATCATCTATAGGTTATCTCAGTGTTTCCCAAACATTGTTCTGTCATGGGCCAATATTTTTTTCACTGCCCCACTAATACTTGTAAATCCAAGTTGATTATGTTATACGAATGTTTACTATACGTCGATCGATAGTGATATTATGAAAACAAGGTGGGAATGTGGCGACCCGGTATTTTATTTTGATGGCCCGGTACCGGGTCGCAACCCAGCAAATGGGGAAACGCTGGGTTATCCTGTTTATCCCAACATCTGCCTCGTAATTGAATCAGTCGCATCGCAACGCCAACTGCATTGCCTGATATGTGATGTAGATGTACATTCGATTTGAATTTAATCATAGGCTTGTCGGCTGCAATCCTTATTATGTTCCACTGCTGGGCTCCACTCCCTTCCCCCCGGGGAGGCTTGGATCATAATGCAAATGGGAAACATTATGTTATAACGTAAATAGCAAAGGAATATAAGGGCTAATAAAACCACATAATAACATTTTCATGTATGTTGGATTTTTTCTTAGTGGTTTAAGTCAAAAATAACGTACCCAAATAAATTTATAGCGTTTATTTATGATAAAGCAGTGATAGCCTAATGGTTGGAACTTGCCCTCTCGATCGGAAGGTCCGTGCTTCGCATCCAGACATGCCTTTCCATGCACCGCTGATTTTTTTATGTTAGGTGCGTACTAAAAATAATTATCACACATTTACAGTTAAGAATAACTTCGTTAGGAAACCTCCAGACCAGAAAGTCCTTAAAAAAGTGTAAGGTTCTCAAGGGTGTGTGGAGCTTACCAATTCGCACTTGTTCAGGACGTTGGAACTATGCCTTAAACTCTCGTTCTAGAGTAGAGTAGACTCTTGCCCAGTAGTGGGACAGTAAAGGATTATCAACGATGTTTCGACATAGATAAATTTAACCTACACTACCATATAATTTATACCTACATAAGTACAGTCACGAGCAATAAGATGTGACTATGGATGATTGGCAAAAGTATCTAACCCAAGAAGGAGTTCAATAATATCTGACTACACGAACGTAGCAAAAATATCTGACATTGACAGGCAGCATAATGCAGTAGTGTCAAAATTATGTGATTTGATGTTCATCTACATAATTTTGACGCTACTGCATTATTCTGCCTTTCAATGTCAGATACATATTTTTGCTGCGTTCGTGTAGTCAGATATTATTGAACTCCTTCTTGGGTCAGATACTTTTGCTAATCTGTTCGTAGTCACATCTTATTGCTTGTGACTGTACATGTGTTTACCCGAAATGTAGATGCAGACGGTAATTTAATTCGAGCTTCAGTCAACTGAACCCCGACTGTGCGCAATCTAACTCAAAGTCACTCCTTAACACGCTGAAATGTCGGAACTAAAGCCGTAAATTATATATTATCCTAACAGCTTTGAGTTAAATGATAGCTTTTTAAGTAAAACCGAACATTTCCTACTCATGTTAGTTTGTTGTTACAGCCACAATTGGCTTTGTTGTTGTTGTTTGTTGTAGAAATCTGCAGTATTATCTGTACTAATATTATAAAGAGGCAAACTTTGTATTTTTGTATGTTTGTCATGAATTAACTTAAAAACTACTGAACCGATTTTGAAAACTCTTTACCATTAGGATGCTACATAATTCCTGAGCAACATAGGCTATTTTTATTACTAGAATTTATCAGGCGTCTTTGCTATAACTTGAGTAATGTGATTGAAAGTGTCAATTTTTTTTTCATATCATACACTGAAATATCTATAGAACAAAAAAATGTTCTACAATATAAGAGAACATATCAATATCTTTTTTTTTTTTTTTTTTTTTTGTTGTCGAGGGGGAAACCTTCAAAAGGTACCCGACGCCGTGGGAGCGACGCAGGGTTATGTGGGATTTTTACCGCACTAAAACCCCCCCGGTGACCGTTCTCGGCGCTAAAAAGGAGGACTCCGGGATCTCGAAACGACTTCAACCAGAATCCTCTGAGCGCGTTGCCCCATCGGGCTCCTCCCAGATGGGCGGCTGGGCCCACCGCTCCGTCTAGTCTTTACGACGGTATGCGACCACACGTACCGCCGTCCTTCCCGGGATCACCTGACTGAACGGTTCGAGCTCCCACTCTAGCCGCTCGTAACCCCGGAAGCCCCTTTTAGTCGCCTCTTACGACAGGCAGGGGATGCCGTAGCCCTATTCTGGTCCCGGAACTACAGGGACAAGACCGAGGTAAGAGACAATATCTACGAAAGACTTGGACACCGCCGCCGCACAATGATCAGTGTACCCTTACGCAAAGTAGTCTTCGCTATTTTTTTGGGACTACTATCGGAATAGCATCAATACCCACTGCTGACTATGACTATTGACCAAATCCCCATTACAGATGGGGAGAGGGACATGTCCAGGAGTGGTGCTCAAATGTATAATGGTTGGATAGATTACATTATAGTCTGCGCGAAGTCGCGTCAATTTTGCTAGTATAAAATATATTAGCATACATAGCAACGTTAGAAAAGAAATAAGAATCCCGCATTTATATGTGTATAGGTATGTATATATAACATATCAACATTAAAATGAGTATACACCAGTCTTACACACTTGGGAAATGAAAATAAGAATAGTAGTACTACTGCATCCGAATTATACATATATTATTCTCGTGGCTTCACGCCACTTCGCATAATCGGCAAAGCATATCCTATGTGGTCATAAACTATGTACGTCCCAAATTTACACACAAACAAACACACATACATCCTGACAACCTTTCGCATTTGTAATATTTATAATAATAAGATTTTTATTGCCTTAAAGCTTAGTATGTATTTAATGAGTACCTATAGATATATTACCCATCTCTATTCTGAACATAGTCTTAGTATTCGAAGAATCGTAAAATTATTTTACGACTAATAAAACACAATTGGAGGTTACGTATGTTATTCTAGACGTTGCAGAGTGTAAATAAGAATGAAAGTTTCATATTGACTTTTTCAACGGAATCAATGAAGTGTTGCTTCGCGCTAGGTCTAGGTTTTTAGGTTACGTCTGACTAAGATCATTCATATGATATGAACTAGTTTTGTTTAATTAATGCGTAATGTAACCTGTTGGATAATTATCTCAATCATATCAGGATGACTTAAACAACTCTTGACCTAAAAACACAAATGTTAGAGAAAAATAAAGTGTTTCCATGAATTCAATGGACAATTTGTAAAGTTCATTTAGTTTGGCAATAAAGGTCTGAATGTTCTTTTATTATCCCTAACAGAATGTGAAATGGGACAAAAACTGAAATTTATCGTCCAACTCACCAATGTCGGGCTTAGTCTGTTGGAAGAGGACAAAAAGTAGAAATTTATTGACTAGCACACCAATGAGTGCGGTGTTCCAGAGGCTAGAGTCGATTGGGCGTCAAACGGGCGTCCAGCCTTGAAGCTCACATTCGTAGCGAGTGAAAGGTGGCTCGAACACACATTACGCGTACCAACGTGACTCACTGGTGACTTTTAACGTGATACACTATCGTGACACAGAGGCCTTAGAAACTAAATACTCTTTATAATAGATACATTTGTTCCCAATTACGCAATCGCAATACAGTTGTAAAATTTGAATAACGAAAGCAGTGAACCGGTTTTATAACCGGTACACTTGCGAGAACTTAATGGAACAATTTTAAATCAGGTCCAATTAGCTGAAAGGACCTAAATCAATAGGAATTGTCGGATTCAGACAATAGTGGGAACTCCACAAAGCCGGCGAACTATTCGTACATGTAACTCAATCTCCGGAGATCCGGATGGGCGCATATCGCTCTCCAACAAGTCTTAGGTTCGTCCTTAGATCACACTTTGGTGAAGACGTTCATCAGATATTAATGCAATTAAAGTAATAGTTACCAGGTAACAGTAACCAAATTTTATAAAATATGTTATCTAACGATCGAAAATACTAACAGAGCCAGCACAACTGAAATTCGAGAATACGACTATTTGAAACTAATAACTGATGCATGTTCATTCATGACTAGTTGAGAATTCAAGTAATATATTTATGACATAGTATAAACATGAAGAATTTCGTCTTATTTAAAATTCGAAGAAAAAAAAGTATATAATTTTAGAACATATACCTATATTTTACCACGTTCGTTGAAATAATTGTACCTACATCTAATCATGTTATTTCCACGTATTCTATAAAGAAGTTCATGAACAGGATGTAGGAGCATAAATTGATATTTTTTATAATATCAACCACAAGATATTTAATGACCGAGTTTTTGTCAATTCTCTGCTCAAAAACCTTTAGAGTGTCTTTATTGATCAACTTCTATGTATTTTAATGCAGTTCACGTGCATTAAAATAACACTATTTTTGTTCTAGAATGAAAAACTATATCTATTACCTACGTATTTACCTGGTTTGCTGACTGAATCATGAGGATATGAGACTTAGGTATTCAAATTAGGAATAATAACAGTCACAAATATCCGCGTGAGTAAAGCAAATATGACGATATGCTTAAAACACGCTATTAAATCGCATAATCGCTTTAACGGAACTTGACCTTAAGGATGCACTTGAGCCGATTGATTCTCAGACACCGTGTCGGTGACCGGGCGCCGGATCGAAACCGGACCCGATACCCGACAGTTACAACCCCAGTCGACCGAGACCGGTGACATGGGAGCTGAGTGTGTGAAGATTCCTTAATACTAAGTAATTATGCTAATCACTTTAACGTTGACTCTATCAAACTATGTTAATAGCCTTTTTATTGGCTGACGAACTTATGTCCACATGCTTGTCTTATTGCATGCATGACACCTACGATGCATCTTTCCCGTACTTTTCGTTACCGCGGGAATATTTAGATGTCAGAAAAAAATATCTATGAAACACTTGAATAGGAGTGGCACGTATGCGGACTAAATTCACACGCATGCAAGGTGTAAAGACGCGTGGAACGCAAAATTCCCTTAGATTTTATGAAAGTCACCATATGTAAGTATGATCGTCATTGTCAACCCATAATTATTGTCCACTGCAGGGCAAGGATCTTCTCTCGCAATGAGAGAGTTTTAGGCCATAGTCCGTGCTGGCTAAGTGCAAATTGATGGACAAGAAGTGTTAAAATGCTATAATATAATTCCTGAAGTTAAAATGCGTGGTAAGATACTTACACGAAACATGCCAACTACAGAAGTCGTAATAGTTGACAGAAGCCACATACGATCCGATCGATTGCATGCTTGTTTGTTAGAAATATTATTTACCTTATGCATTATGATGTGATGTGATGAAGTGATCATTTCTAACATACTTGTACATAACAGTACAAATTCATTCACCGCGTATATGAGTCCAAAGTAATTTGCAGTGATATTTTATATGTATAGTCTAGAAGAAACCACAGGAGTAAACTTTGTAGAGGGGCACCTACTAACGATATTACAGGCTTGATATTACGCTAAGCAGTCTTTGCAAGTTTGTCGAACGTGTGAGATTTACATTATCGATAACATTGAAATTTACTTCAGCTTTGCAGATTGCGGGTTTACTGAAGTTTGCTTCGAAGAAAATTTCGCATCGCGATAGTAAAATTTCATAACGGCATTTTATAGAGTGCTTTTCTTTTGAGGCCTTCAAACATGATTTAAATCATATTTGTGATAAAAATTCTTTCTTTCATTTTAAAATTATATTTATCGTCTGAAAATGCTCAGTGATAGAGTATATGTATGGGCGAAATCAAGATATTTAAAGCGAAAATTAATAGAATTTTGATGTTGATAGGTAGCAATTACGCTACCTATCAACATCAAAATTGAACATACATATGAATATGGCACGACATCTTGGGACCTCGTTATGAGTTAAATCATTGACAATAAACATTGGCATTGGAAATAATTGTAAAAATATGTTCATAATAGATTTTGTAAAAAAACCTTTCACAAAATGTATTTTTTAATAACAAGGCAATACTAATTTTAATACTAAATGAATATTCAAAATTTACTGTTTCAGTGTATTTGCAGTGTATCAATTGCAAGTAACTTTACTTTTCTATTTTATAAATATTGTGAGGCTTTCGCTATATCATATCCCTACGAACTAAGTTCGAAAGCCTCAGATTGGCATGCCACCCTTACCATACTCTTCAAACCTCAACCCAGCAGCCAAAATTAGTGTGGCCACAATTATATTATAGTTATATTAACTTTAAACCTGTATATATGTTTCTTACTCATCCGGCATACAAAACGTGTGAGAAATATCCTGAAACGTCGTCGTTTTGGATTATTATCTTTAAGTAAACCTCATATTTAAATAAAGTTTACTGTATAAACAATGTGTGTGATTTCGATGTTCAAGCACACTAGAATCTTAGCCAATGTTGTGGCAGCTCAGCTGATATTGATACAGGCACGTTAACTCCCCATGTTCAACCGCCAACCCAAACAAGAACCGTTTATTGTGGATAGAACCCGTCCAGCTATGTGCCCCGCTTGGGAGATGTTTGCATATATTATAATTGTAGTCAACATAAATTTAAATTGAAAAACTAAATTTTATACTATCCAAAGGAGCACCAATATTTCTCTAATTCAAATAAATTGTAATAATTTTCAAGTTGTTTTAAACGCAACGTTTTAAAGGTAAAAAGAGGTTTATTAAATAAGCTGCATTTAAAAGCAATGGCGGGTATTTTGACTAAGACATTTGACATTTTTGACGTTATTATTTCGTTTATTAATTTCATGTTTGTGTCAAATGCGAGGTAGTGCGTGTAATATGTTTTTAGTTGATTTTACGAATACTTAATGTGTACTTTTCGGGCACATGCAGACAAGTTGGGCTCATATTATATAATTTGCTGCAATTGTTTTGGAAACAAATCAAATTACAAATAGGTAAGATGTTGTCACTTAATATTAAATAAAGTGTATATGTGAACATAAATCTCAAAGGCATAAGAATAAACTTATCTTTATTTAGAATCGTTATGAACCAATCAGCAAAAAAGTAGGTACTGAAAACGCATGATTCTTTTAAAAACTAAACGACTAATGCTAAAATAATTTTATGTATAAAAATGATTTCAACGAATTTAATTCTGCAGAATCCAGTAAAGGCAAGACCCGAGTGAGTTGAAATTCTTACACAGTGTTGCGTTAAAATTTATGAGTCTTTTGATATACTTTTTATCCTGAACTTTTATGTGAAACTCCTGAATGGGAATAGAAATTTTACTTACCTTTTAATATCACACGGAAGCGCAACCACAAGGAACCGTGGCCAAGTTGAAATGATTTATGTTTATAATCGGACCTACACTTATGACAAATGAATCTTCAGTATATACACGACATTTTAGACACACGACTTTAACGTGGGAAACGATATTGGAATAAATTATCACAAATAAATTATGATTTTGTATATGTATATCGAAGGCAGTAGGTGGGACTCGTAAGCAAACGCAGCGATTTCGACTTCACGTGGCCACCACCAAACAGTCTCGCGTTCCCGAATTCGAATCAAACGACATGATGGGTCTCGTCCATCTTTTTTTCTCTATTGACAATTTGACAGTGACACTTGTCAAATCTAACCACGTGAAATCGACTTCGCTCAGGAGACAATGTCAACCTGACGTTTGCATTCATCGGCAAGAGATGGCGCTACTTGTCGACGATGCGACACGGCCGTCCTGACGTTTCGCACGTCCACGTGCGAAGTACCAGCGCAATTATAAAAATCACAGGATGTAAAACTACCGCTCGGTAAACCTGACCACTCTTTTCAAAGTAATAACAAAAATTTAATTCAATCAATAACTTCAGATCGTACATCTAGATTCAAGACAACCTCTATCTGGCGTCTGATAGCCTCAAGACAACCTGCATCTGGCGTCTGATAGATTCAAGACAACCTGCATCTGGCGTCTGATAGACTCAAAACAACCTGCATCTAGCGTCTGATAGTCTCAAGACAACCTGCATCTGGCGTCTGATAGATTCAAGACAACCTGCATCTGGCGTCTGATAGACTCAAAACAACCTGCATCTAGCGTCTGATAGCCTCAAGACAACCTGCATCTGGCGTCTGATAGATTCAAGACAACCTGCATCTGGCGTCTGATAGACTCAAGACAACCTGCATCCGGCGTCTGATAGTCGAGATAACCTGCATCTGGCGTTTAATAGCCTCAAGACAACCTGCATCTAGCGTCTGATAGTCTCAAGACAACCTGCATCTGGCGTCTGATAGATTCAAGACAACCTGCATCTGGCGTCTGATAGACTCAAGACAACCTGCATCCGGCGTCTGATAGTCGAGATAACCTGCATCTGGCGTTTGATAGCCTCAAGACAACCTGCATCTAGCGTCTGATAGTCTCAAGACAACCTGCATCTGGCGTCTGATAGATTCAAGACAACCTGCATCTGGCGTCTGATAGACTCAAGACAACCTGCATCCGGCGTCTGATAGTCGAGATAACCTGCATCTGGCGTTTAATAGCCTCAAGACAACCTGCATCTAGCGTCTGATAGTCTCAAGACAACCTGCATCTGGCGTCTGATAGATTCAAGACAACCTGCATCTGGCGTCTGATAGACTCAAGACAACCTGCATCCGGCGTCTGATAGTCGAGATAACCTGCATCTGGCGTTTGATAGCCTCAAGACAACCTGCATCTAGCGTCTGATAGTCTCAAGACAACCTGCATCTGGCGTCTGATAGATTCAAGACAACCTGCATCTGGCGTCTGATAGACTCAAGACAACCTGCATCCGGCGTCTGATAGTCGAGATAACCTGCATCTGGCGTTTGATAGCCTCAAGACAACCTGCATCTAGCGTCTGATAGTCTCAAGACAACCTGCATCTGGCGTCTGATAGATTCAAGACAACCTGCATCTGGCGTCTGATAGACTCAAAACAACCTGCATCTAGCGTCTGATAGTCTCAAGACAACCTGCATCTGGCGTCTGATAGATTCAAGACAACCTGCATCTGGCGTCTGATAGACTCAAAACAACCTGCATCTAGCGTCTGATAGTCTCAAGACAACCTGCATCTGGCGTCTGATAGATTCAAGACAACCTGCATCTGGCGTCTGATAGACTCAAGACAACCTTAACTGTAGACGTACTCTACTACTAAAACAAGTTTCTATCAAGTTTACAGAAACCCCCGTGTAAATGTCTCTAACACCACGGCTTTGCCCCCGCTAAAACACATATTCACCTCGTGAATAACCAGTGTACATCACCTCTGCGGTTACACGCTAAAAACTGCAGTAAAAGTCACTCATCCCCAACCGGGTCTCCCCAATCAGTAAACTTTGAACATCATCATCTCCCAAAAAGATCACAATACATCAATTAACTCTTACCAATTTCAAGTTTGTTTTACTACATCCCCCTGAATGCAGAGTCCTACGAACTCTATGGTCTCTACAAGACCCACCTCCGCCAGAGCTACGACTCGAAATGTTACGGTCCGACAAACCGAACTAAAATTCACTACTATCACTCAACTTGTACTTCCAATAGTACTTAGCCCTCAAACATTCAGCATAACGTCTAATAGGGAAATTTTGTAGATTACATTTACAATTCAAAGCTTTTACTGTGTAACGAATATCTTCCAAAAACTCAACTACCTTTGTACCTTAGAATTTTGGATCCAATTTAGTTTGGTATCGCTCTTGCTTTTCCAACAACTCCAAACTGCCAATGCTACTTCGTTATTGCTACATCAAAACGAGACCTGTCCTATTCTGCGCTTTCGTTTTTTTTTATATTGTCACGAGTTAATTTACGATTTTCGTCAATGTTGGCGTCAATTTTCACACTAGTACTACACATCAGTAGTAAAGGTCTTGTAATTTTACTAAAAGCTTCAGCGGCGAAGATTTTGTCTTTCGGATTGCTATACAATGGCTATCCTACGAGACATGTCCTCCAATGTTGATTTAATTAATTCGAAATTCTAATCATTAATTCGAAATCACAACTAATGCACTACACGTAAATACAACAGCCATGAGCTCAGTACCATTGTAGTCATCACAACCAATACTGTACGCGTACACTAAAATAACAAGTTCCAATCAAGTTTACTAAAACTGAAACTTCAGAGTAATTACCTCCATCGCTACGGCTCTCAAGCCAAATACGCACATCCATCTCGTGGATCGCCCGTGTACCGCACTCCTGCAGCTACACGATACGGTCTCCATAGACCACAACCTCGGCAAGAGTTAAACGCACACCGCGCACCCACGGACTACTCCAGTTATCTCAAGAGACACCGATTTCTACCGGGCTACCACTACGAAATAAATACTGGTACGGTCAAATCCACTATGGCCGATAGAGTCTTTCGCCTGTATTTCCCCATCCACTTAACTATGTTTGTCATCATCGTCAGCAACATCATCCGTCACATCAATTTCAACTGGTACATGACTCTCTGGCATTTTCCTTAATCTATTCTGAGCAAAATTATAGGTTCGTTTACTTTTTAAAGTCTTTCGAGTCAGCGTACAATTTATCGCGAATTGTATTTCAACTATTAACCACGACTCATTTGCACTAACTAGTCTCTGTCGCAATCAACATAGACTTTAATACTCTCATGGCGCACTTTACCTGCACATTAATACAAGATGAAACCAGTGCTATCAAATGTAAGGTAATATAACCGAACTCTTTAAAGTACTACTCCTTTATCAGCGAAACAACGTCTTCGATCAGCGACAATACGTTTGCGTTACACTATCTTTTACAGCTTTAATACTACAACTCAATAACTCAAACAATAGGACAAACTTTGTAAACGCGTCTATAAGAACAAAAACATGATCTTTCTAATAATTTGCCTGAACATGACTTAGATACTTTGGAAGTAACACAAGTATCAATTAACCTCTTAAAGTAACGTGACATAACTTCAAACCAATAGATACCACAAAACTTCTCTTCAGTTTTATTACATTCCAGATATGTGATTCCCGAATATTACCAACCACTGACCATTTTAACGCCTTAGGCAGTGTAGGTAAGAATCATCTACTACAATCGTTAGGCCGTATTTTACGTTTTAGGATACCTTCACGGACTTCGTATGTTTTCGCTGTCTTCAATTATCTATCCGTCATTTAAATCAGAAACAAGCTTTGACGTTTCAATGTCTCATTTTTGTGCAACTAACAGCCAATTATCAAAAGTTTGGTCACATTAACTCGTATGTTTCATCCGACCACACAATTTATCTGATATTTAATACTACCCTTAAAATCCAAAAAAAGGTAGATGACTACCTGATAAGAAAACCGTGTGATAGAATATCAAAACATAATAAATAAGGCCCCCACCTGTGTACTCGGGGTGTCAAGTCAATCTTTTTACGGGATGATTCTGATAAATTGCAATCAGTTTCAACGGTAAATCGTTTACCATGTAAATACTACCGACAAATGTTTACTAAAAGCTTAAAACGCATAGGACCCTCCGCCTCGCCGCGGGCGCCACGGACACACACAAAGACGAACACACAAACAGCCAGACCCAGAACAAGCATCCAAACCCACCACTCAGACACCCGTCCGGCCGGGAATCGAACCCGGGACCCATCGCGCGCCAGACCGGCAGGGCAACCGCACCGCAACGCGGATCGTCAAATCTTTTACTAGTGTCAACACCAGGCAAGGTCTCGCCAGCTCGTAACTACGATATTCCGGTGTCGTTCTCTTACGGAAATACGCAACTACCCTACGTTAACTTTTCTCGGTTGGTTCGGAAATAACCAAAGTATCGTCAACTTAAACGTAACGTAAGTATTAGCCAAATTATCAAAAGCTTTAATTATCGTGCGTTAAATAATTGATATCGCATTTTGGAGTAACGGTAAGGTCAGCTATCCGTACTGACCGTCAGGTGTTATAAACGCTGTACATTATATCGACTGATCAATACAGTAATTCAATGCAAAGTAAAGACATAGTCTAGCTTAATGAAATACCGCGCGCCATGTAAACGCGCCATTCATGCTATAAGCGGTAATATCGATACTGATAATATCGAATACTGTATTACTATTCACTACTGCACTATCACCGCGTTTTGCTTTACGAAAACTGTCGAGTTTATAAATTACTTTGTTGAATGATATTAGCACGGATGAGATCAATCACACATTCACACATTGTTCTTATTACAATAACACAACGGCGATATGGTCGTATTTATACTGCTTTTCCAGGATCACTCAGCTGTATTGCTAGTTTACCCTAGTCACACGAACATGTGTATACCAGTTATAAAATAGGAAGGGTAACAAAACAACATAGAAGTCATTTTCGGTTTGTAATCTACTAAGTCTTCTGTATCGGAACGGTGTATTCTGCATTAATCGGAAGTACCTACATGTTGTAAGCTACAATTATTCACATCATGAATTTTAGAAATCTTCAATTGTGTCGCAGTCATATTATTATGTACCTACTCGAAATCCTTGTGGCAATATTTCGCGCCAATCATTGTATTACTACGCAAATGTAAGTCCAGTAAAACACGTAATAAAACCCCAAGTAAATTATTATCGATTACGTCGATTTAACAATGCCTCGTAACGTAGCTATATTTTGTACACGTTTTCCACTTCATTTACAAGAAACACTCAGTATCTGTATCGGAGCAAAAGGACAACTTCTCACAAGGTAACAAATCGGAACAAACTCACCGAAACTCGATGTACTTCTCCACACGAATGTATCACTCTTTAGCTTAGAGCTTCACACCCTCAAGTGGCACCCCGACAGCCTTATTCACACCTGAGATGGAGTCTGTAATCCCGAGACATGCTGCGCGATTGCCTATTTCGCTTACGATAGCTTGAGTCTTGACGATAATAACAAACGAGGTACACTATTTTTCGAACACGAACTCGGACCCGTCACTCGATCTATCCAAACTTGTTTGTATTACAAAAACTTTAAGAGTTGTGGGCAAATGAATCTTTATCCCAATTCTGATATCGAAGGCAGTAGGTGGGACTCGTAAGCAAACGCAGCGATTTCGACTTCACGTGGCCACCACCAAACAGTCTCGCGTTCCCGAATTCGAATCAAACGACATGATGGGTCTCGTCCATCTTTTTTTCTCTATTGACAATTTGACAGTGACACTTGTCAAATCTAACCACGTGAAATCGACTTCGCTCAGGAGACAATGTCAACCTGACGTTTGCATTCATCGGCAAGAGATGGCGCTACTTGTCGACGATGCGACATGTATATGATTTGACGACACGCATGGCGTAGCGGTTACCGTACCGATCTGACACGCAGTGGGTCCCGGGTTCGATTCCCGGCCAGAGAGGTATCTGAATGATGAGTTTAGATTTATGTTCTGGGTCTGGGTGTTTGTGTGTTCGTCTTTGTGTGTGTCCATGGCACCCACGACACAGGAGAAAATCCTACTTGGGGGCTATGAGTATAGAAAGCGTTTTTTTTTAGACTAATATTATCGCGGAATTGACACATTTTAATACTTAACGGGTATTCACGATATGCGGTTTTGAAATCCCTTTCGAATTATTTTTGCCGATGTTTCGACCCAGTTGGATGGATCGTGGTCAAGTTATCACAAATTCTACAGCAAAGTATCTGACTCTCAAATCTATGCAACACTATCTATATATAATGGCTTATGGTGTCTAAGCAAGCAGAATCTAGAATCAATGTTGTGGCAACTCAACTGATATTATTGCAGGCGTTCGCTCCAGTGCTCTGCAAGATTTCATTACAATCTAGAGCGGTGTTATACAAGCTTAAGTAATGGCCCGTTATCTAGGGTAGAGTAAACAATATTTATATTGACATATATTTTTCCAAATAATCTACTGCTGTTACAATTTGTTAGAAACCTTTTAAAACAATCTATTTTATTTCGCGTTTCTACCGTGGATTTCGTCGGAGGCGGCTTTTGGCAAAGTCCTTCATTAGGGAAAACCTGTGGACGGTTCCAAGTTCCAGTTCCAAGAGTTGATAGATGTTTTATAACTCTTGCCAAACTCCCCTATTATGGAAGACCTTGAAGGTGGTAGAACCAGTGTAGTTCGACCGGGGAAGTTGGTACTTCCCCGGTCGAACTACACTGGTTCTACCGCCACACCTATTTCTAGCGAGAATCATTTCTTACGTTTCGATGGAAGGGCGTGGTTTCCGGTACACTTTTATATGAGGCGACCATCATAGTTCTTGGGAGTAGCAACGCATCTGTGATTGACTTCAGGTAGAACCCATGTTCTGTATGAATTTGATTACAGATGTCCATGGGCGGCAGTGACCACTTACCATCAGGTAGACTGAATGCTCATTTTCTACATCAGTCAGATATAAAAAAAACCTGTAAACTGTGAAGTGATGGATCTCTAAGGGTTGATGGATGGATTAAAAAAATCCAATGTGTATCAGTGTAACACAACACAAGTGGGTCAGACATTGCATCGAGTGACGAGCTCCGGTGAAGCGTGAACGCGGTCCGCGGTTTTCGCGATCGGTCGCCAAACTCGCACGCTCTATTTGTGCTTATTTGTTTTTTTGCTTGCACGCACGGAAGTATTCCATACTTGCAACGTGCTTGTGCGATTTCGAAATTGCGTTTGCGATTCCTTTATGTATTGCGTAGATGCGATATGATTTGCGTATTACAAAATCCGTTTAAGTACTTTTAATATGTACTGATATGAATCTATACTAAATAATTCCACAGAAACATGTTTGGAACTACTGTTTTGTTTGTTCGGTTTGTACATAGGTATACAAAGCATATGTTAGGGATAACGGCACACATTAAACTGAGAATTCTGTTACTTAGAATATTGGAATTGTATCAACACGATGGTGTACGCCAATTTTTGACAAAATAATGATATTTGATTCAGAACAACAAACATAGTTAGGTTCTTGAATCATCTTTGCCGTTAGGTATTACCCAACAATAAATGCCAAGGTGTTTACGAACCATGATATAAGCATATTACCTAAGTTTACAGTGAAACATTTTCTAATGTTTTCACCGCAAGCCCTTTGTGAAGTGAAAGCCACACGTATTATTACTATTTGCACAGTTAATTCACAAAGTTAACAAGTTGGCGCACAAAGTATGCAAAGTTTTCCTTTCACCGCATACTTGAAATACATAAATTATTCTTTCCGCACAGTACTCGTACGTTTAAGAAAAAGGAACATACGGTAACGATGTAAAACAATTACGCTGATAGAATGACGAACTCGCTTTAATCAGCCTCACATTAATAGGTACGCGTAGCTAAAAGTGGACCTTATATGGAATTACACTTAAATACATGAAATTCACATACTACAGAATTAAAATACAACAGTTTCAAAGATTATGAAAACACCTAAAAATTAATTAAAATCACATATCTATATATATCATATCACTAGTATCTTTTATAATAAAATATTTTGTGTGAGTCTTTGTAGTTATAATAAAAAGTGTTTTCTTTTTTCAGGCTGGGAGCTCAAGGGCTTACACTGTTACAAGTTCTTCAATATCAGGCATTCTTGGGAGAAAGCGGCGGAATTATGCCGAAGGTACATAATTTCTTTTATTGTCACTAATATTTTTTATGGGAATATCTAAAATTTCATATTAATGTTAATATCTGGGTTACAAATATTATATATTTTATCGAAGTAAATATTCATCTTATTTTTTATTATTAAAGACTAAAATTTTATTTCCAGGTATGGAAGCGAGCTAATGGTCGTAGACAGTTACACAGAAAACAATATGACATCAAGTATGGTGCCGTCTTCGCCAAGCAATAACCACTACTGGCTTGGATTGGCAACTGTTGACGACCTTCGAACAAACACACTGGAGTCAGCTGCTGGTGCCTTAGTGTCTCAATACGCTGGCTACTGGGACCTAAGACAACCGAATCCAAAAGATGGAGAGTGTGTGGACGTTCACGTCACTTCTGACAACCAGTCCTGGGAACTAACCACTTGCGAAACACTACTCCCATTCATGTGCAAAGCTAATGCCTGTCCTGCAGGTACGTATTTTTTTAGGAAGTAAATTACTCTTTATACCTTCTATTACTCGACCTTGATGCTTAAACAAGTAGAACCTTTGTTAATTAATTGATTACCTACAGTTTTCACGCTTTAAATGAAAACAATAGCTTAAAGCTCGATTTGTTTTTAGGAACCTTCCATTGTTCAAACGGAAGATGTATAAACGCAGCCTTCAAATGCGATAA
Organism: Spicauda simplicius; assembly: GCA_949699795.1. Taxonomy (NCBI): domain Eukaryota; kingdom Metazoa; phylum Arthropoda; class Insecta; order Lepidoptera; family Hesperiidae; genus Spicauda; species Spicauda simplicius. The sequence goes on from OX453062.1 coordinate 9,393,693, forward strand.
GCAAGACGATTGTGGCGATGCTTCAGACGAAATGGACTGCGCTTCCGAATGTCACTTCTACATGGCCAGCAGTGGTGATGTTGTGGAAAGTCCCAACTACCCTCATAAATATCCACCATTCAGTGAATGCAAATGGACACTCGAGGGACCACAGGGCCAAAATATCGTTTTACAGTTCCAAGATTTTGAAACTGAAAAGTCTTTTGACACTGTTCAAATCCTAGTAGGCGGCAGAACCGAAGATAAATCAGTCAACTTAGCGACACTGTCAGGAAAACAAGATTTATCTAACAAACTTTACGTTTCCGCTTCGAATTTCATGATTATTAAGTTTAGTTCAGATGGGTCAGTGGAGAGAAAAGGTTTCCGTGCTTCATGGAAAACTGAATCCTCTAACTGTGGCGGTATTCTTAGAGCCACTCCTCAAGGCCAGGTTTTGACCTCACCTGGATATCCAAATAACTATCCTGGTGGCTTAGAGTGTATGTACATAATCGAAGCTCAACCAGGAAGAATAGTTTCTTTAGAAATCGAGGACTTAGAATTAGAAATGAACAGAGACTATATCGTAATAAAGGATGGCAATACACCCTCTAGCCCAGTTCTCGCGAGGTTAACGGGTCCAGGCGATGAAAACGACAAAATGGTGATATCTACTACTAATCATCTTTACATGTACTTCCGAACGAGTCTTGGTGATTCTAAAAAGGGCTTCAATATGAGATACTCACAAGGCTGCAGGGCAACTGTTATTGCAGCCAACGGAACGATAACGTCACCTGCTTACGGTTTAAATAACTACCCAAATAACCAAGAATGTATGTACAGAATTAAAAATCCCAATGGCGGCCCACTTTCTTTAAAGTTTGATGAATTCAATATTCACCCCTCCGACGTGGTGCAAGTTTTCGATGGATCGAGCACAAGTGGACTTAGGCTGCATTCTGAGAATGGATTTACAGTTAAGCCTAGAATAACACTCACTGCCTCAAGTGGGGAAATGTTAATACGGTTCGTGTCTGATGCACTGCATAATGGAATAGGATGGAAAGCGACGTTCTCAGCAGGTACTGTGAATTTAAGACAGTCAATAAAAGTTTTGTTTATAAGAAATAACGCAACGCATTCAAATGCGCTTTAACCAATTTACAATCATATTATGCGTTGCATCTATTATTTTTATGTATTAATTTTCCAGATTGTCCACCTCTGAAATCCGGTATAGGAGCATTAGCATCTAATAGAGATACTGCCTTTGGTACTGTAATTACTTTTTCATGCCCAATCGGCCAAGAATTTGCTACTGGAAAATCTCGTATTACGACTAAATGCTTAGATGGAGGAAAATGGTCGACTACATATATTCCTAGCTGTCAAGGTAACTGATGTTATTTTATTATTACTCGAATTATGGTATAAATAAAGAAGCTATTTATTTATTATTTATATGAAAAATTTATTGTAAATTACAGAGGTGTATTGTGGACCAGTACCACAAATTGATAATGGTTTTTCTATTGGCTCTACCAACGTAACATACCGCGGTGTTGCCACATATCAATGTTACGCCGGATTTGCTTTTCCAACTGGGCAACCTATTGAAAGAATATCCTGTTTAGCTGACGGAAGATGGGAACGGACACCAACGTGTCTTGGTACGTATTTATACTAAATATTACAACTAATATGACACTTAGATATGTACGACTATCCCATAGTAACCATTTTACCTATCAAATGTAGCTGCAACAACATTCCATATTAAAGTTAACAACATTCCATATTAAAGTTATATAAAACACAAATTCCTTATATCTGTAAGCGACAATGACTTAATAATACTTAAACCGAGATCACATATCTTACAACAAGCAAGAAGAATTACAGAAATATTGACTGACCATTAAAAGGAATGAGATAAACTATATTTTTATTACTTACAGCGTCACAGTGTGTTGCACTTCCGGATGTTCCACATGCTAATGTGACCATACTAAATGGTGGTGGCAGGAGCTACGGTACAATCGTCCGATATGAGTGTGAACCTGGCTATGTTCGTTCCGGTCAACCAGTACTTCTCTGCATGAGCAACGGGACATGGTCTGGCGATGTACCTACATGTTCAAAAGCTATCTGCCCGAAATTCCCCGAGATCAAAAACGGATTCATTGTCGACCAAACGAGGGTCTATATGTTTGGAGATGAAGCTCGTGTTCAATGTTATAAAGGTATTTGACTTCCTGATAAATTAAATACATAATGTTAGTATTGAAAAGAAAATGATGTCATTATTATTTTTTCACATTTTTAGGATACAAGCTCAATGGTCCAAGTATTTTGAAATGTGGACCAAATCAAGCTTTTGATGCTGCACCAACTTGTGAAGACATAAATGAGTGCATAAGTAGCCAATGTGACTCGGCATCAACGGATTGTAAAAACACTCAGGGAGGTTTCTTCTGTCCTTGTAAATCTGGATTCGCTCCAAGTTTAGACTGCAGACCTGTCGGAGACCTTGGATTAATCAACGGTGCTATTCCTGATGAATCCATTACGACATCCACACCAGAACCTGGATATCACAAAGGCGTAAGTTATAGATGAAATATGAATATTTTTGCTACACAATTTTGACACATTGTACATAGGTTGTGTGTATGTTGTTGTGTGTTGTGTTACTAAATAAGAATCTATATTACTCATTCAAAAATATTGTTTTTTTTTTACATTAGATGATCCGATTAAACAATGGAGGTGGTTGGTGTGGAAATAACTTAGAAGCTGGAGCAAATTGGATTCTTGTGGACTTAAGAGCGCCAACGATAATCAGAGGCTTCCGTACCACGAGCGTCATGCGAGCCGATGGCAACATTGCATTTACATCTGCCATTAGAATACAGTACACCAACAATTTGACTGATATATTCAAAGACTACACAAATCCAGATGGTACCGCTGTAGAGTTCCGTATTTTGGAACCCACTCTATCTGTTTTAAATCTACCAATGCCAATCGAAGCTCAGTTTGTAAAATTCAAGATTCAAGATTATGTTGGGGCCCCGTGTCTTAAGCTAGAAATAATGGGCTGTGCCAGGCTAGACTGTGCTGATATCAATGAGTGTAGCGAAAATAACGGTGGATGTGATCAAAAATGTATTAATACGTAAGTATATATAACATTAAAAGCATTAATAACATACATTTTATAAAATAAAAGCATTAATAAACATAATTTTCTTTTCATTAGGCCAGGAAACTTTTCGTGCAGCTGTAATATTGGATATGAACTTTACTCTACAAATGGTACAGCTGGATTCTCTATTGAAAGATCTGAAACTGGTGAACGAGATGGTGATACATACCAAAGAAATAAATCATGTGTACCAGTAATGTGCCCACCGCTAGCGCCCCCAGAAAACGGACAACTACTGTCAACGAAGGCGTCATACCACTTTGGAGACGTTGTTCAATTCCAATGTGATTTTGGTTATGTTATGTCAGGTTTCTCGTCTCTTCTTTGCACTTCAAGTGGTACCTGGAACGGCACAGCACCTGAATGTCAATGTAAGGCAAACGATTTTAATGATTTTATGATTACTCATAAAATAAACATTCAAAAAGTTAATTTAGAGAATTGGTTACAATAAAAATTTATTAATATTTTTTACTTTTAGATGCGCGTTGTGTTACTTTGTCTGATGATAAAAATGATGGTTTAAGAGTTATTAGAGATGATCCTGAAAGTGTTCTAGTACCATACAGAGATAATGTTACAATTACTTGCACATCACCTGGACGCCAGTTAAGAAATACTGTAACATCGCCATTCCGGCAATGTGTTTATGATCCAAAACCGGTAAAGTATTTAACGAACTGTTTTACCTTCCTTGTTTAGATCTTTTAAATTTGTATACTTATTTAAAAGAATATTTTTAGTTTTATAAGCCACTTATTTTAATACTTTAACAATTACAGGGTCTTCCAGACTATTGGCTTTCTGGTGCTCAGCCACAATGTCCACGTAAAGACTGTGGTGTTCCTATGCCTACACCTGGCGCTGAATACGGTCAATACCTTGACACACGGTATCAAAGTTCTTTCTTCTTCGGGTGTCAAAATACATTTAAGCTCGCTGGACAAACGAGTAAACATGATAATGTAGTCAGGTGTCAGGCCAACGGAATTTGGGACTTTGGTGATTTACGATGCGAGGGACCAGTGTGTGATGATCCAGGTAGACCAGCAGATGGATACCAGATTGCTAGAAGCTACGAACAAGGATCAGAAGTTCTATTTGGCTGTTCTAGACCTGGTTATATATTAATCAATCCCAGGCCTATAACATGTATTCGTGAACCAGAATGCAAAGTAATCCGACCACTTGGTTTAGCTTCTGGGAGAATTCCTGATTCAGCAATTAACGCAACTTCTGAACGACCAAATTACGAAGCAAAAAATATTAGGCTCAATTCAGTAACGGGATGGTGTGGAAAAACTGAAGCATTTACTTATGTCAGCGTTGACTTAGGAAAGGTGTACAGAGTTAAAGCCATTCTAGTCAAAGGTGTAGTCACATCTGACATCGTTGGTCGACCCACCGAAATTAGATTCTTCTATAAACAGGCTGAAAACGAAAATTATGTTGTTTACTTCCCGAACTTTAATTTGACAATGAGGGATCCTGGGAATTACGGAGAGTTGGCAATGATAACTCTGCCCAAATATGTTCAAGCTAGATTTGTTATTCTGGGCATTGTGAGCTTTATGGACAATGCATGTCTTAAGTTTGAGTTAATGGGCTGCGATGAACCTTCTGTTGAACCTTTATTAGGTTATGATTATGGCTATTCACCTTGCGTCGGTAAGTGCATGCTTAAGACTTATTTATGTCTTCAAATGCTTATGAGCTACAAACCCTATTATTTTTATATTCTTAATTAATACATGTTTCTTTTTTCCTTACAGATAATGAGCCACCAGTTTTCCAGAATTGTCCTCAACAATCAATTATTGTACAAACAGATGTTAATGGAGGGTTATTGCCAGTAAACTTTACAGAACCAACAGCAATTGACAACTCAGGTGCTATCGCCAGATTAGATGTAACTCCAAAGCATTTCAGAACCCCGATTCAAGTATTCCACAACATGGTAGTAAGATATGTGGCATTTGATTTTGATGGAAATGTGGCCATTTGTGAGGTGAACATCACTGTACCAGATTATACACCTCCAAGACTAAACTGCCCTCAAAGCTATGTTATTGAATTAGTAGATAAACAAGACAGCTATGCTGTTAACTTCAATGAAACAAGGAGGAGAATCAACGCAACCGATGCATCAGGAGAAGTCTTTTTGAAATTCATCCCAGAAAGGGCAGTAATTCCTATACGAGGTTATGAAAATGTAACAGTCGTTGCGTCAGATAAATATGGCAATAAAGCTCAATGTCACTTCCAAGTGAGTGAAAGATATCAATAAATCGTAATTATTAAAATCATCTTTCAATAATTAATATTTTCATAACTATTTACTCCTTAGGTATCGGTACAAGCGACGCCATGTGTGGACTGGGAACTTATGCCACCAGCGAATGGTGCTATGAACTGCCTTCCAGGCGACAGAGGAATTCAGTGTATCGCTACATGTAGTCCAGGTTTCCGTTTTACAGATGGAGAACCTGTTAAGACATTTGTGTGTGAAACCAAACGCCAATGGGTGCCAACTGCAGTAGTACCAGATTGTGTCTCAGAAAGTATGTTTACAAAATTATTTATTCATGATTCCTTTTGTCTATAAGTCTTTAAAATAACAATTTCTAAATCAATGAAAATTAATGTTTCAGATACTCAACAAGCAGCATACCATGTTGTAGCAAGTGTGCAATATCGTGCTTTGGGAGCCGTATCAAATGCTTGTTTACCGCAATACAAGGATCTTCTTGCACAATACGATAATATACTAAATGAAAGACTATCTCAGCGCTGTTCAGCTGTCAACGTGAATATAAATGTTACCTTTATAAAGGCCATGCCGAGTCTTTTAGATGAGAATGTGGTCAAGATGGATTTCATTTTAGCTATTACTCCAGCTATTAGACAAACACAACTTTATGACCTTTGTGGCTCAACACTCAATCTTATATTTGATCTATCCGTCCCATATGCTAGTGCTCTTATTGAGCCTGTACTTAATGTTTCCTCTATTGGAAATCAATGCCCGCCTTTAAGAGCAATTAGAAGTTCTATTTCAAGAGGATTTACTTGTAGTGTTGGTGAAGTACTAAATATGGACACGAACGACGTTCCCCGATGCTGTAAGTATACTTTCTTATTAATTTTGTATTCATATCTAGACGAAGGACTGTAAAGTATATTAAGAAAAAACTAATTGAATTATCTATTTTTACAGTGCATTGTCCTGCTGGTACCTTTGCGGGAGAAAAACAAAAGAGTTGTACAATGTGTCCACGAGGATACTTCCAAAATCAAGCAAGACAAGGCTCATGCCTAAAATGTCCACAAGGAACCTTTACACGAGAAGAAGGATCAAAAGATATCTCTGACTGTATACCAGTTTGTGGCTACGGAACTTATTCACCTACCGGTTTAGTCCCATGTTTAGAATGTCCCAGAAACAGTTACACAGGTGAACCACCAGTTGGTGGATTTAAGGATTGCCAGGCTTGTCCAGTTAATACTTTCACTTACCAACCTGCAGCTCCTGGAAGAGATAAATGTAGATCAAAATGCGCACCGGGAACATACTCACCGACAGGTCTAGCACCCTGTTCACAATGCCCAAGAAACTTTTACCAAAACTTAGTAGGTCAAAACTTATGTATGGAATGTCCAACTAACATGAAAACTGTAGGCACTGGTGCTACTGGATTAGAAGATTGTTTACCCGTTGAATGTTCAAATAGCGCTTGCCAACATGGTGGACTATGTGTTCCTAAAGGCCACGGTATTCAATGCTACTGCCCAGCTGGATTTTCTGGACGTCGATGTGAAATTGATATTGACGAGTGCGAAAGTCAACCTTGTTACAATGGTGGAACCTGTATAGACTTACCACAAGGTTATAGATGTTCCTGTCCTACAGGCTATGGAGGTATCAATTGTCAAGAAGAAAGATCTGATTGCAGAAATGATACGTGTCCCGAGCGAGCTATGTGCAAAGATGAGCCTGGATTTAACAACTTCACATGTTTATGTAGATCAGGATACACTGGAATTGATTGTGACATCACGGTAATTTGTTTTCTGATAAATAAATAATTATTAACAATTCAATAATGAAACGTAATAATTTAACATACTATTATATTTACAGATTGATCCCTGCTCTGCAAACGGAAATCCCTGTAACAATGGTGCTTCTTGCATTGCTTTACAACAAGGCAGGTTTAAATGTGAATGTTTACCGGGATGGGAAGGTCAACTGTGTGAACTAAACACCGACGACTGTATTGAGAAACCCTGTCTACTTGGAGCACCTTGTACTGATCTAGTTAACGACTTTAGCTGTAACTGTCCACCTGGATTTACTGGAAAACGTTGCCATGAAAAAATAGACCTATGCTCTAACGGCCCGTGCAGACATGGTATTTGTGTCGATAAACTATTTACCCATCAATGTATTTGTGATCCCGGTTGGTCTGGACCTTCTTGTGACATTAATATTAATGAATGTGTTATTTCTCCTTGCGAGAATGGTGGCCGTTGTATTGATGGCATCGATGATTTCACATGTAACTGTGAAGCTGGATATACCGGAAAGAGATGTCAACACACAATCGATGATTGCGCCTCTAATCCTTGCCAAAATGGTGCTACTTGTGCTGATCAAATAGACGGATTTGTTTGCAAATGCCGTCCAGGATTTATAGGATTACAATGCGAAACAGCAATTGATGAATGTCTAAATGAACCTTGCAATCCTGTGGGCACCGAGCAGTGTATAGATCTGGATAACAAATATCAATGTGTATGTCGTGAGGGCTTTACAGGAGAGATGTGTGAGACGAACATTGATGATTGTGCTTCTAACCCGTGCTATAATAGTGGTTCCTGTAAGGATGAAATAGGTGACTTCAAATGTGTCTGTCAACCAGGATGGACCGGCAAGCGATGCGAAAGAGATATAGGAAATTGTATGAATAGACCATGCCAAAATAACGCCAATTGTATCGATCTCTTCCAAGATTATTTCTGCGTGTAAGTATTAATTTCATATTTATTATAGCTGATTCAGGTTTTGTATACATTATAGTACATTACTTGTTTCAAATGAATATATATGTAACTGCCACTTTCTTTTTATACAGATGCCCAAGTGGAACAGATGGAAAACAATGTGAAACAGCACCTGAAAGATGCATTGGTAGCCCATGCATGCATGGAGGCAAATGTCAAGACTTTGGTTCTGGTCTAAACTGTACTTGCTCGCAGGATTACACTGGAATTGGATGCCAATACGAATTTGATGCTTGCGAAGCTGGACTTTGTCAAAACGGTGCTACTTGCGTGGATGAAGGAGATGGATATTCCTGTATCTGTGCCCCAGGCTTTAAAGGAAAGAATTGTGATGAAGATATCGTCGATTGCAAAGAAAATTCATGCCCACCGTCAGCAACTTGTATAGATTTACCTGGCAGATTCTATTGTCAATGTCCATTTAACCTTACAGGAGATGACTGCAGAAAAAGTACGCAATAATTTCACAATAAATTTCCTTAATGATTACAGAAACGGTACTAATATTTATTTCTTTTCTTTTAGCAATAAGCGTAGATTACGACCTGTACTTTAGTGACCCATTGCGTTCAAGTGCTGCTCAAGTCGTGCCTTTTGATAGTGGATCCGCTGATAGTTTGACCATCGCTATGTGGGTTCAATACACTCAACAAGATGAAGGCGGAATTTTCTTCACAGCTTATGGCGTTAGGTAAAAATATATCAATATCTACATAGTTAAATCTGATATATTATTATCAAAGATTCGAACTTTCTTATGAACTTTTTATATATTATCAAATAAACTACAAATTAAAAACGATAAATTGTAATAAAATTATCATAAATATTTTAATAACATACGTAAAAGCTCAGAAAAAACAATACATTTTGAATAACGAACGAAGTAAAATTGTACTTTTTCATAAATTTTATTATATAAATCATATTTTCTTTTACAGTAATTCACATATTGCCCTTAACAGAAGAACAATCATCCAGATGCACTCTAGTGGTGTTCAAGTATCTCTATTCCCCGAACTCCAGGACGTATATTTAAGCTTTGGTGAATTTGCCACAGTAAACGATGGACAATGGCATCATGTAGCCTTAGTGTGGGATGGAAACAACGGTGGTGAATTAACGCTTATCGCAGAAGGCTTAATAGCCAGCAAGATTGATGGCTATGGCAGCGGAAAATCCTTGCCACAATAGTAAGTATTGGTTTAATTTTATGATTTACCTAAATATAATGATATGTTAGAATTAAGAAGACGAAAAGAGACAAAATCACTAGCTTATTTAAAATTATGAATTCTATTTGCAGCGTCTGGGTAACATTAGGAAAGCCTCAGTCTGATAATCCAAAGGCATACACCGAATCTGGATTCCAAGGCCATTTAACGAAAGTACAAATATGGAATCGTGCATTAGACGTTACGAATGAAATCCAAAAACAAGTCCGTGATTGTAGAACTGAACCTGTTCTACACAACGGTTTGGTTCTTACGTGGGCTGGATACGAAGATGTTATTGGTGGAGTTGAAAGAATAGTGCCATCTCATTGCGGCCAAAGAGTATGTCCAAATGGATACACTGGTGCCAAATGTCAACAGTTACAAGTAGATAAAGAAGCTCCAAGAGTTGATCGCTGCCCTGGAGATTTATGGATTATTGGAAAGAACGGATCTTCAGTTGTAAACTGGGACATGCCTGTATTTAGTGATAACGTAGCAGTTGTAAAAGTAGTAGAAAAATCTGGTCACAAACCAGGACAAAATCTTGCATGGGGAGCGTATGATATTGCGTATATCGCGTATGATGCTGCAGGAAATGCAGCTACATGCACTTTCAAAGCTACTGTGCTATGTAAGTATGAGAATTTCTTTTCCAAATTCTTCATCAATCTTTTAGACCACGATATTAACTTTTAATGTTTTACAGCTGAATTCTGCCCAACTCTTCCTGACCCACTTGGCGGTTATCAGTCGTGTCGTGATTGGGGTGCTGGTGGTCAATTTAAGGTTTGCGAGATCGCTTGTCGCGACGGTCTCAGGTTCTCGCAGCCGGTACCACCTTTCTATACATGTGGTGCTGAAGGATTCTGGCGCCCTACAGCTGACCCTAGCCTGCCGCTGGTTTACCCCGCTTGTTCACGTGAGTATACGTAATGCTGTAGGCTCTATGCGTTTATGCAACGTGATATTGCCACTTTAATGTCATTATTATTTATACATATCAAATCATCAAGGAATATAAATAATACTTCACGTATCTATTTTATTTTGCAGCTGCCTCTCCAGCTCAACGTGTCTTCAAAATCTCAATGCTGTTCCCAAGCTCAGTGCTTTGCAACGACGCCGGCCAAGCAGTTTTACGCCAGAAAGTGCGAGGTGCCATCAATCAGCTCAATAGAGACTGGAACTTCTGCTCATATGCTGTTGACGGTAAGGAAGAAGGAATATCTTTAAAACTACTATAAATTTATTTAAACCATATAACAAGTTAAAAATAATGTTATTATTTGAACATCGAGATGAAAAAATGTTATCTGAATTATTCGAGGGTAGTTATTTGCTAAAAACAAAACTCAAGAAATTCTCCTTTATTTACGCTAACAGGTACTCGCGAGTGCAAAGAATTGGACATCAACGTTAAGTGTGACCATCGCGCTAACGTCCGGCAAACAAGACAAGTTTCGTCTCTACCGACAGCTAAAGCAGAAGATACCTATGTTCTCGACGCCATTATTCCTGTCGAAGAGTGAGTATCCTCTTTATCTTCGCACGTGTTAATTGTCCACATTCGTAGTTTAGATGTAAACAATATATGTTTCATATGGAGTAGACGGTGATGGATAAGGATTATTGCCTTATTCTTAGATGCACATCACTAAATGTTTAAGTCATATAAATCCAAAATCACATTGGAAAGTGAACTTTCCGTTCAGTAGCACAGTATCTATAGACATCTATGCAACGTGGCATGTTTCTCTTTTAACACATTGCATGTATTTCGTATTGCACCTAGGACACGAAGCAATCGAGAGGGTCGACAAGTGGGAGACACGTACAGCGTAGAGATCGCATTCCCGGCAGTCAAGTAAGTTGTTTGCGTGCACAAGAGCACTTTGGCACTACATGTTAATTAATATTCACTATTTAGTATTCGACAGACCTTGTGCTGCGTTCACATTTGTCACAGTTGGGATATCGTGCATTAATGTTATAGATGAAAAGCCATGTATTAGTATATATGCATACAAAAAAATGTGTGTACCTAAATCTTTCTAATCGCGTAGTATGAAATAATAAATTTAAAATATCAGAGTACATATATATAAATTAGTAAAGAGCAACCGATAAACTGTAGAAAGCCATTAAAATAGGCCCTGGAAACATCCAATCTCTTCAGATCAAACATGGGTTAATAATAAACATCAAAATATTCAGTGAATGCTAAAGTTACTTTGATTTCAAATACGATTAAAATGACAACCTAGCTTACAGAAATAATCTCGTTGCTTCTAAACTTTCGTTATATCCAAAGACGCAGATTTAATCAAATCATATGCATGCTAATGAGGATCAACGTTACAGCGACCCAGTGATCCACGGCGGGAACAACGAGCGTTCCACCGTACAGAGATTACTGGAGAAACTTATTCTTGAGGACGAACAATTCGACGTGCGAAACATTTTGCCGAACACTGTACCTGATCCGGCTAGCTTACAACTGGTTTCTGACTACGCGTGCCCGATGGGACAAGTTGTTATGGCTCCTGACTGCGGTATGCATTTCTACTATCTGCTTTTTATTGTGTGCAAGTTAAATGTGTGTTACTTAAATATGATATATCTACGATATCTGGAATATACTTAAATATGAATTATCAAAATAAAATAACTTTGTTAACTATATTTAAACTGCGACAAAGCAAGTCATTTGTATTCAATATTGGTGTGAAAGGTCCTTACTTTATTGTACATTTGTATTGTTTCTTCATTCTTTCTCTCAATATTACTTGACATTTTATTAATGTTTCTCTTAATGCTCTTACCTACTAAGTTGTTCAACAGCGTATCGTTCAATTTTGAACAATAAATTTTAAAAGGAAACCAACCAGAGTAATAAATAAAATTGAAGTATCAATAAATAAATCAAGTACAGATACCATCAATACAGGTAGATAGTACCTGTATTGATTTATGCGATAGGTCACATATGAGGAAAAATATTTAAATTGTAAACGTTAAGGTGGAAAAACTGAGAAGGATTATTTCATCCCTAGTTTCTTGCGCTGTGGGTACCTTCCTCGACGTGGCCAGTGACTCCTGTAAGCCGTGTCCAGCGGGAACATACCAATCTGAAGCTGGTCAACTACAATGCACGCCTTGCCCAGCGATCGCAGGTCAACCCGGCGTCACTCAAACCACTGGAGCGAGAAGTGCAGCTGACTGTAAAGGTAATCCAAAAGATTCGCATTGAACTATACTTATATCTCTTTGTTTATGGAATTCAAGCTATAAAATGATGATATTCGTGATAAAAGTCATATCATACTTCATACTAATATTATAAAGGCGAAAGTTTGTGAGTATGTATTGAATGTTTGTTACTTCTTCACGTCTAAACAGCTAGAGCGATTTTCATAAAATTTTTAGGGAGTTAGCTGACACCCTGGATTAGCGAAGCTGCGAGGTTCAGCTAGTTGTTAATAAAAACATCTCAGTTCGGTCACAGATGCGTTGCTCGACAGTTGCTTGCACTAAGAACAATAAGGTCGCTGGAACGAATGTTGCCCACCTTGGAAAAATACTATATCTACCACTGAAACAAAAAAAAGACTTTGATGAGTATGATGAACAGTGGCACACAGGGCATCTTATTGAACTAAAAGGATATGGATCTAAATATGTTATTCAAAATATTTCAGAGCGATGTGCTGCCGGAAAGTACTACGATGCTGAAGCGGAGTTATGCAGACCGTGTGGACATGGTTCTTATCAGCCACGAGAAGGCGCCTTCGGCTGTATCGCCTGTGCGAGAGGACAGACCACGCGCGCCACTGAAGCCGTGTCAGCGGCCGAGTGTAGAGACGATTGTCCTTCAGGTAAATTTGACGAAGAAACTTGAGAAATGCTTCGCAACACCTCAAACAAATTTAATGTTTAAATCTGTGTGGGACCCAAAAGTATAATTTAAAATATTAATCACTAAAATTTGCGTTATTTTTCATTCTTAAGTTAGAATATGTTTGAATTTTAAAAAGCTCTCAAAATTAAAAATGTTTTTATACCAATTTTAAAGCATACGGATGTTGCTTTAAAATCGATTACAAAGTGCCACCCAATTAAACTACTATTACCTAATTTAATTCAAGGAAACTAAGGTTTATCTAATTATTGGGATTTAGTAGCAAAATGTATCTTATTGCTGTTAAGTAAGGAATTTCTGGTAACATAATACTATTCCGCTACTAGGCGAGCAGCTAAGCACGGATGGTGGTTGCGAGGCGTGTCCGCGTGGCACGTGGCGCGCCACTGGCGCGGGCGCCGCGTGCGCTCCCTGCCCGCCTGGTACCACCACCCCGCAGCCCGGCGCCTCCTCGCCCGACCAGTGCTCTTTGCCTGTCTGTAGGCCTGGTGAGTGTTAAACATTATTGTAAACTCAACATCTATTTAACATACTTCAGTTTGGTCGCAGGTGATAGAAAGTCTTAAAGTCTTTTATAATTATTTCTCCCGGAACACACTATACAAAATCAGAGTATGTTAACGTTTAACTGTACTGTTACAAAAAAGAAAAGTAAATCACCTGGATATGTGAAATCATCAATACGTTTATTACATTTTGAAAGCACCACTATGTTACTTTTTATATCTTTTCACTTTCAGATAATTAAACAAAAACCTTGTGATCGTGTTTAATTTTCAACTTTTTAAAAAATAATTTCAGGTACCTACCTCAACGTGACACTCAATACTTGCATAATGTGCAAGAAGGGCACGTACCAATCCGAAGCGCAGCAAACATTGTGCATCGCCTGTCCTATCAACACCAGCACTAGGGAGGCTGGAGCTGTAAGTACTCAATTATTTATAAACAAACTTTTCACGTATTAACTACATCGAATGAAAGTTAAATTTAGTCAAATACTCGTCTAAGTAATTCAATTTTTGGATATCGATAGCCAATGTTGACATACCAATGCCATGACATCGCAATAAAATTTATCCAATTGACTTGACAAAGTTCGTAAAATAGGTCAGCATTAAATTCACAAAGTTGGCTCGAATTTGTCGAACTGATTTATGTCGAACGAGTCGAATATGTATATTTTATAGATTGGTTTTAGTAATAAAGCGTTTTCCTTTTCTTTCGTTCAAAATGTATTTCCTATATAACTTTCACCATTATGAAATTTAATGGATTGCCCTAGTTCAACGAGACAAATTAGATGATTTATACACTGTAAAACGTGATTATGACGCTTGATTTATAGCGTTCTTCTTTATCAGTCTTTAGCTGTAAAACGCGAATCATTTTAATCACAGTCTTCTAATTTTGTCAAATTTGTGTCTCAAGTCTTTTGAATACTAGTCTACAATTTACATTATTTAACAAGAGTCAAAACCCGTGACGTAGTCTTCATTGTACAATTTCAAAACGTGTTTACTTCACGCACATCAGAATTGAATAGGTACCCACTACGTATCATAATTATGTAGCTACTTTGACGGAATAAAATATAATTTCTTGTACTCAATATCAACCTAATAAATAACCGCTCTTAATGAATATAATTCTTAATCCACGCTAATTATACACTCAAACAAACCTCATAAAAATGTATGTATACCAACAGACATCCGAGGCCGATTGTACAAACCCGTGTGACATGAGCGGTCCCGAGATGCATTGTGACAATAATGCATACTGTCTGCTCATACCGGAAACTAGCGAATTCAAATGCCAGTGCAAGCCTGGATTCAACGGCACCGGAAAAGCTTGTGTTGGTAAGTATATTTTATGTCTAGGAATACCTATAACATTCTTTATCTATATAACTTGTATTGGCGAATATATCTACTCGTATAAGTATCTGTCTCTAAATGCTGAGTAACAAAAGCTTGTTACTATTTGAAGCTAATAAAATTGCCATGACACGTCTTTAAAAAGGAGACAACAAAACGTTTTTTTTCTTAGCAGGAGCATTTCTTTAATTTTACTGATCTTTCAGAACCTAACCTATTATAGATGCACCGCAAACTTCAAAACGTCAGTAACCTAAAACCTTAAATCATTGTAGACGTTTGCGTGGACTTCTGCGACAACGGCGGTGAGTGTGTGAAGGACTCTCGCGGGGATCCATCTTGCCGCTGCACCGGCTCGTTCACGGGCAGGCATTGCCGCGACAAGAGCGAGTTCGCCTACATCGCCAGCGGCGTCGCCGGTGGTGTCATCTTTATCATCTTCCTCGTGCTGCTTGTATGGATGATCTGCGCCAGGTATGTTTTTTTATATAAAATGGAAATTGTAAACGAGCATTCGGTCCACTTGATGGTTACTGCCGTTCATGGACATCTGTAAACAACTCCATAAGGAAAAAGGGTTCTTTTTGAAATCATATAAATGTGTTGCTATTCCCGAGGGATAAGAATGTCGCCTCATATAAAACTACGGCCGTCCACCGAAACGCAAGAACTGCTTTAAGCTCGATGGTCATACCTCCCTGGTCGAACCATGTCATATTCTGCCACCATAAAAAAACTAAATGATTTATTAAAATTTGGCATTTTAATATGTATCCTGATATATCTAAAATTGTCCTATCAGTTATATAGGTGCATTTACTTACTCTTATAAGTATAACGTTAGTAAACTATCAATAGGGTGGTAACAACTTCGCTTTTATAAAAAAAAACAGTAGTTATTACTCTAACTGTAAAGAAACGTTCATTCAACTATTTTCAAAAGGATCGTATTTTTCTCGACCAATGCAGCTGTGGTTCATTGAAACAGATTAATGGCGCATTCTCAACCGTACTGTATGCTGCGGGTAGCTTTCATTAACTAATTCTTTCCCGTTCAAATAAAGTTCGTTGGTTAATAGAACATGGAAAGTCATGAATGTGGGAAAATGTTGCTTTAACATCAACATATTGGCTTACAAATAAAAGGTACGAGCTTGCAAAACACTGATAGAAAGAAATCTAGAATTAATATCATAAGTAAAAATAAAATTTCTTTTCAAGATATTTTTATTTATACTCTTAGGGGGAAAACAGGGCAATGGGAGTCAGCGGGCAATGGGAGTCACCCACATATCCACGAAACATCGTGTTAAGCATTTTCATGCATTCGTCGTGTTCCTCCTGGTAGTGTGTTATATGGTTCGTGAAAATAAATGCTCGCGCTTTAAAGAGACAGCAGATTTTTGGTTTTGCGTTGTCCTGATGTAATTTTTCCTTACGGTAAAATAAAATGTAAGTGCCTAATTTCTTACAGTATACAAAAAAGAACTTTTCACGTATTTAGCCACACTATTGAAAGAAACATGTGCAGTTTAGATTGTGTCAGTATATTATATATTTTTTTATTTTTATTTTTTTTTGCCATAGCATAATTGAGGGCAATGAGAGTCAGGTAACGCCAAAGGAAATGGCCACAGATATCAAGGAATACCATTATAACACAGAGTTTAAAGAAAAATCAATCTGCCTCAGATCCATACTAACCAAGGAAAACTTGATGGAAAGAGAATAAAAAATAAAAATAAAAGTAAGCAAATATAAGAAAAGGAAAAAATGGGAAGAAAAGGACCAGAGAAGGGAGAAAAAAGTACATACGAAGGGTCCTGAAAGAATGAAGCGACGAGTACTTTGAGTACCCGTTGTGGGCACTGACGATATATGCCAGGATACTGAGGAAGACGACGTAGAAGATGAGAAAATTTGGTATTCCCGATTGGCTAATTATTGAATGGTTTTGAAAGAAACAATGAGATGCGGTACAGATGTAGGTACCTATTTCATGTTATGGGTTATGGGCTAATGCATACTGCACTGGGGATACAGCCGAAGGTTATACATGAGACATATGATAAATTATCTTTGACTCCGATTGCCCACAGAGCCGACCACCATTGTCCGCATATCGGTGCAATGGGAGTCAAATCTGTTTTTTTTTAAAACTGTTATAACTTTCAGAGTTGATTACCAAATTGATTGAAATTGATGTCGATTGATAGCTAATTAAGTAAATTTTGTGTCAAGGCGGCTGTAATCAATATTTTGTTTCAATTTTAGCTTTTATTTGATTTCTCCCTTAAGTGACTCCCATTACCCCCTTTTCCCCTACTACACGTATATTTTTTAACATATATATCAAATATAACTTTGATATTAGTTCAGTACGTACAATATAGTTCCACAGCGCATTAATTTGAACCAGTTTAACCTAATTAAGTACGAAACCTATTTGTCGTCATTATATTTTTTCATTGAGATAATTGTATAGTTATGAAATTGCAATTAATTTTAAAATCAATGTATTCTTATTTTCCTTCTCTATATTTATTTATATCTCTCGTTCTCTTTCTTATGTTTTCTGTCATTAACTTAAGATGTTTTTTAATAAGAAGTTCTTAACGTATTTTTCCCTGCAGGTCGACAAAGAAGAAGGAACCAAAGAAGACACTTACGCCAGCTATCGACCAAAACGGATCTCAAGTGAACTTCTATTACGGAGCGCATACCCCTTACGCGGAATCCATCGCTCCTTCCCATCACTCCACATACGCGCATTACTATGACGACGAGGAAGATGGTTGGGAGATGCCTAACTTCTACAACGAAACGTACATGAAAGAGAGTTTACATAACGGTATGAATGGAAAAATGAACAGCTTAGCGAGGTCGAACGCAAGCATATACGGGACGAAAGAAGACCTCTATGACAGATTAAAGAGACACGCATATCCGGGTAAGAAAGGTCAGTAGTTCGCAGCACTTAGTTAGTGCGCACATTTCTATTCCGTTCCGCAGCTTTCCATCATGACGCTGTTTCTAACTATTGCATGCATGGGGCATTATAGAATAAATTGCACATTATTGTTTAGACCAAACGATCAAACGTATTAATGTTCTAAGAGTGAAACTATATTGATTGATATAAAAATTTGATGAAAAATATGTACAAAAATGTACGAAAGGCGTAAATAAGTACGGCATTCATGCTTAGCTACTCTTTTTGGCAAGATGTGACTGTAAGTCTACTATCTTGTTTGACTATATTTTAAAACCAATATTATGTCAACATCTAAAATAAGGTAGCTGCTACATATAATTATTATTATTATTACTACAATACCTTACCTTATGTACAATTTCGAACTAAATAAATGTAGTTTAGTGATGTCATTTGTACCTATAGTGGTTTCAGTTAGTACACGGATTAGGGACTAACTGTCGAAAGTTTGAGAACTGCCTTAGGGCTAACACGGTTTAACGATTGTTAGGTACCTATTGAAAACCTCTATGATTAATGTTGTGGATTATTGCAAGAGAAATATGTATAAGTATATCACGATAAGTATATCAGCAGTGTTTCCCAAACTTGCTGTGCGCTGTCAATTTTTTATGTTTTTTTTTTCCATTTGAATGCCCGGAAAGAATCACTGTATTAGGCAATAAACCCGGCCGTGTAAGAATGGGACTCAAAAAAAATCTTTTAGAGATTTTCGCTTAAATGTAATTTTATCTTATTCATTAAAATGAAACATTTATAATTCTATGCTATATTTATAGAGCATATAAATTGTAAATACTAAACAGATCAAGCTACAATACAATACGCCACACATACAATACAATACACCATTATTATTGCGTTTTCACTATAATATCTGCTGCAATGGAATACATTTGCTCGTTTGGTCTAAATGCGCCCTTATACAAGTATTTTTATGCTTTGCTAACTGCGATATACTTTGCTCGCGCTTGTAAATACGCCTTTCTATTGATTGATAACTGTTTGTTAAATACGGCTTAAATGTTTTGAATGTAATAAATACAGAGTGAAGAAGAGAATTACCCTAGACCTAATCCAATGAATAAATAAAACTCTTATGCTTTTTTATTTATTGGACGAAGAGAAGGAATAGTTTATGTATACAATATTCATGGTTATCATTTTTTTCTTGGTGGACAAAATATAATATCTGATTGACTCAAATTCCGTTATAAGAAAAGCGCTTAAAACAAATTCATTTGCGCAATTTTTTGTCCCTCTTATTAAACATATGTTTGTAAGGCTCCATAATGTCCCCTATATGTACGTTAAAAAGTCACAACTATATTTGTCTATGTAACTCAATCTCATGACAATAATTCGTTGTGATGTCTCTTGCCAAGATAAACATGTTATTATGTTTATCATACAATAATCGCTTACATCGCCTGAATAAATAGCAAGCTTGATATTACATACAATACCGCAAAACACTAACAATATAAAGCGATCCACACACGTAACCGCGCAAAATATGCATTATATATTGCATTGGGGCTTCTGCATTAAATTCCGTAAAATTGACGAGAACCGAAGGATTGTAAATTATAAACTCAGACAAAATACTAGAAAAAAGCCTCGCAGCACATTTCAATGAACCATAACTTGCAATTGTATGGGTGGGTTACCTGAATGTTTTAATATACAAACATTGACGCGACCTGCTCATACAATGCAAGAGTTTATATGCAATGATATTTTTATCAAAGATTTTGTTCAGTACAGTACATTGTGGGCATAACTTGATATGCTTCACTGTCTAATTCAAAAGGCTTTATGTTTTTGTCTGAGGTTAGTGATTGATTAAATATAACTATACTCATAGCTTTTATAATACATTTATATAAGTTGTTTCTTCGGTATTCTCTATCACTGTATTCTTATCGGGAAAGTAATATGTATTAGATTTATTTTTATAAAATGCTTAAATGTATTGCGTTATAAAAAGCACGATATGTAGAAAATGACACACAGGTGTCATTTTTCATGTCTTAATGCAGTATGTAGTTTTTGTAGTAGTTACATTACATGGAATATTTATTGGCACTTAGTTTAAAAAATAATTAGTATCAATTAAAATTCAATCAAAAACATAGTCAATTATTTTGTGTGGAAACGTGTGTGAGTCGCCTAAGTAATGATACAATCCTCATACACATTTCTCATTTTCAGATAAGAGTGACAGCGACAGTGAAGGTCAGTAAATAAATAATAAAGTAATGGAGGACTGCGTTTTGTCGTATTCTGGTCAAACTTACATAATACTTAATCGTATTAGTTTCAATTATCGGTCATTTATGTACCGGGACTTTAATAGTCATAAATGTAATGTCTACTCTATTTATTTGGGGTATAATTAAGTTTACTAAACGCTTCGCTACTATAAAACTGTACCTATATAATATTTAGCAGCATAATTAAAAAGGATTCTGAATTAATAGTAATACAATATAATATTTTCAAACACAACTAACATCATTTTCTAAAAAAACTTAAGAGAGCCTATCAGCCACATGGGAATTAATAAAATTTAACCCTGCATGTTTATTTCTGTATTATGATAAATAAATTATATTATTAGTTAACATTATAAATAATATTATAAATAGTATAGTTTATAATTTAAACATCCCTGATAACAGAAATCATTATTTAAATAGAGTAGACAACAAAGGCAAGTTGCATCACTCAATTACTGAGGAAAAACATTAATGTAGAATTGTGTACTCGACTAGCTTTATAATTAGGTTTAATTTTAAAGAATGTGTATTAACACACTCACTGTTTAATAGTTACAGCCCCACCAAATATATTTTTATGTCACAAAATACACATTGACGCAATAGGTAACTAATTACATATCATTTTAATATTATTGTTATAACAAAACAGTGAATGTGTTGATGTTCTGAATTTGTAATCAACGAACAAAATGCTCAAATAAGTATTTTATTAGGCGTATACTGCCATAACAAAAGCAGGGCTTTTAAAAAATGTTTTTGTAGTGAAAATCATTGCAGCGTCATTCCAATTTATTCGATAATTATAGTGTAAATATATTCTTATTAAAATGTTTGTATATTTATGATAGACCTCAGATATTCTTGGTGTTAGTTTTAATGAATAATTGATTTATTAATTGAAATATAGTAGGTGTAATTATTGAAAACCTACAATATGTTACGTGGTTATACATATGAAATCACTAATAATAATGTGTATGTTGATATTTTTATAAGTCAACTGTTTATGTTTTGTATTATAAACTGGACTGTATTTTACAAGTGAATGTGTGGATGTATATTAGTGGATTGTATTGTATAGAATGTTTTATATTATTGCGAGAGTAAATAGATGAATAATGTAATGTATAAATACTTTACAGTACTAGAGACGAATTTGTTTATATTTTAGATGAATCTACGTATCTATTAGGTGACGATTAACTTGTACTTACTGAATTTATTAGTCCCCATATAGAGCGGTAATGCCGTCCAAATGTAACAATACTCATCTCCGTGAGTGGTTTGTATTCCATCACAATTTATTACCACATTAGTGATTACGTTAACAGTAATATTTTTTACAAAAAAATAAATTTTAATATGTATTTAATAGTTTTTTTATTATTCCCCGCTGTAATCAGTCTTGTTTTATTTACTTATGACATTGCAAATCAATGTTTCATTATTATTATTGCTTATTTTGCTAATGCGGTCCTGGCAGTAATTTACCAGCCACATACGCAAATGATTTCGGGTTCGATTCCCGGCCTCGACGTGTATACAAAGTCGTCGTCGACGGCGACGTTTTCATCGTGGTCTATTTAGATATGTGGTTATAGCATTGCCACAGACGACACCTAGTAAATTCCATCTGATCGTTTAAATTATTTTGATACTAATTGATTTCAAAGCTTTAGAAATAAATTTTAAAATTAACGAACATTTAACATAAAAGGTTGTATTGTATAACAGTTGGGCGCTTCAAGTCCTTATAACAGTCACTATTGGACACCTAATGTGACTGTGATACATGAATAGGACAGATAACAAGTGTCCAATATTATGATATTACTAGTTATACTTAAACGCTATTGACGAATATTCTATTTCGTATCGTATGAAATAAATACTCATCAGTTTCTGCCATACCGACAAATTATGTAGAAAAACAACACACGTAACTCGAACAAAATAAGGCCGTGTCCCCAGTAGGCAAACTGTTAGGACCGACTAAGTGAGCCGCAAATTTGTGGCAAACTGAAATTAGAGTTAGCTGCAATCTCAGATTTTTGTGCGTTGCAAGCTAACTGTTATGAGTTAGCCACTTATTTAGGTCAATCGACTGAATTTTCACTTTACTATTGTTGCACGAAGAGAGTGGCTGTGTTGGTCATGAGTGATATTTTTTTAGTAAGTGGTATCTTAGAGGCACTTAAAGAGGATAGAAAGAAACACTGGGTTCCGGTCGGAGCTTCTTTCCAACTGTCCGCATGAACAGTTTGCGGCAAACAGATTCACTACATCCGGCGAACAACTATATCGCTGCCGCCGACAGTAGTAGGTTCTGTTGCGAGTTTGCTACTAAGATAGTCGGCGCACGTAACGTTGTTAACTACGTACAGTCGGCCGCTAACAGTTTGCCTACTGGAGACACAGCCTGAGAATAGCGACTAAAACCTGAATATGTAAAAAGTCGTACGTCTTGCCGATGTGTATGGGTAAATCCTTAGGATAAGGCTGTATTTCGAACATCACTTTATGAATATTTTTTGTTTCGTGCTTTTATAGCGCTATGTTTAAGTATTATAGTTGCGTTCAACTTTGTTTTAGGTTCATTACCTTGTGACGTCCTCCAAAAGACGCCTTATTATTTAATTAACGACACGTAGGCTATAACTAGCGAAACATAGACACTTACTATGATTCCTCTTTGCCAAATAATGATAAGCAGCTTTGGAGTTAAGAAAAAACATGTAAGTATACGTATATTCTAAACTCTCGAAATTGAACATCAACCTTGAACTAAAACTAGATATTTAATTTTTATTTACTATTTTCACAGAAATCATACATAGATGATCCATTCCATAGATTCCATGATATTTTTTCTTTTATCCGTTTATCTTTTTGTAAACATCTCATCTAAATCAATCTCATTTTTTCCAAGATCACAATACAAACAGACAAAACAACCTTTCTAAATAACTTTCTGTGGAAAGCTTCCAGCAAGAGTTAAAAAATATGGTTAGCATCACAAGAAGACATAGACATTATAATTGTATTCATAGATACAGATATATGTATGGTACTTCAATTTATATTGTAGCAACGTACCTATGTATAGCATACATTGTGCCATACACAGATAAGAGCGACACTTGACATCCTCTCACATGACACACCCTTAGGGAAAACGATGCACGACAAGCATTCTAGGCTTAAGAGATATTACGTATTACATCGTCATTGCTTAGTTTATAGAATTAAATTATTACACAAATCCCTTATGTTTTTATTTCAGAGGTGGTAGAACCAGTGTAGTTCGACCTGGGAAGTACCACCGCCACACCTATTTCTAGCGTGAAGCATTTCTTGCGTTTCGATAGAAGGGTGTGGTTGCCGGCACACTTTCACATGAGGCGACCATCATAGTCCTCAGGAGTAGCAACGCATCTGTGATTGACTTCAGATGGGCGGCAGTGACCACTTACCATCAGGTGGACTGCATGCTCGTTTGCTACTTCAGTCAAATAAAAAAATAAAAAATAAAAAAATAAAAAATTCTAAACTAACTAAAACATTAGGTAAAAGGGCTGGGCCTGAAATTTTGTTTTTCTTTCTAAATAGATAATAATAATACAATGTTCTTTATGAAATTTTTAATCGATTTGTGTACGTTTCTGGAGTAAGTAACACTTTTTCAGTTTAATGTGTATTATTATCAAATGACGATTGAAGAAATAGACTAAAAAACCTAAAAACATTAGTTTACATTTGTTTAATGTGAATATTGATTGCACATCTTTTGGTAAATATAGTGACTATCTACTAAAAAGTTTTAAGTATTAAAATGTTCATAAGTTACTTTTATTAGTCCTGTATTTTAAATTTTAAAACGAGTACGAATATGAGTACTCAAGAATTTAATATTTTTTTTAAGTTCGCTTATAAATTAAAATCATATTAAGTTCTTAAGTCATAATGCTGAAATTTGACCTTTGCATTGCACAGCATTACGTTATAAAAATGACATCAAAGAGGCATCTTGGTGAAGAACTAGTAACAAAATCTTCAAGGAAGTTTACAGATACAGATTATTGTGAGGCATCATATTTCCCGTAAATTTCATTTTACTTAATCGGTTTTGAGTAATGTCGCCTTTGATTAATCTATAAATGAACCGTCATCATGAGACGCCCAAATTCCGGCTACCAGTTTGTCACTGCTTTAAGGGTTAATTGGACAAAATAAAGCAATCATTCAAAGTAAAAATACAATTTATTTCAGTTTAATATTCAAGCATAAATTTTACTTTTGATTTATTTGAGACACAGCCAAATGGAAGACGACTTTTAAAAACCTTACAAATAACATACGATCGTACGTTAAGCTTAGATTTATCGCAAAAATAATTACAGTATTTAATTAGCGTGTTTTTTATAAAATTCTTTCATGTAGCTGATCAGAGCTTCCACCTCTTCTAACGTGACCGCGTTATAAGTCGACGCTCGAATACCACCAACATCCCTGAAACAAATTGAAGATTGATTGTAATCACTTTAGCAATGTATCGAATATTCCAATTCGCGTTCGCAAGAATTGTGCATATATTTTGCGAATATTGAATTCCAGTACTTTGCAAAAAAAGATCGCCAAATCTATAGAAATTTAATTCGAACTCCAGTTTGTCGAAAAAACACGGTCGCCTATCTATCCTCCGGCCCCCTACACCAAAAACTGAAAATAAATCGTTACTTTCGAAGCCAAATTCTATGAGTAACCACACGTATCTATATATTAATACGTGAAGCAAAACCATGAGGTACCTACTTAACATACTTGCCGCGGACGGAGGAGTATGAAATTATGCACGATTATAGTTCACGTAGAGGAGTAAGGAATGCTAATATTTTTTTTTTTCAAATAATGCATGTAACATAACACATAAATAATAAACGAAATA
This sequence comes from Spicauda simplicius, assembly GCA_949699795.1. Classification (NCBI taxonomy): domain Eukaryota; kingdom Metazoa; phylum Arthropoda; class Insecta; order Lepidoptera; family Hesperiidae; genus Spicauda; species Spicauda simplicius. Next base: position 9,419,191 of record OX453062.1, read on the forward strand.
AAACATTCAATCTCTTACTATGAAAACACAGAACGTCAAAAATGTCAGAGGTCTTTGTCAAAATACCCGTTAATGCTTTTAAATGCAGCGTTGTCAATTAAACCTCTTTTTACCTTTCGAGTGTTTTAATAACTTAAAAATTAATAAATTTAATTGAATTTGGGAAACTTTGGATTTAGACCGTTGCGGTGGGTGACTAGTAAGTATAACTATACATACGTATAAGTGTATAAGTATTCATACCTGTGTCCCTTAAGTTGGATTAATCCCAATGCATCAGCACCTTTTAGGAACTCTTTTTCCAGGGCATCATTGCCAGTGGGGGAACCAATCCTGAACGGTATATTCATTTTACTCCTGGCATTCTTGGCCACTGGAGCGTAATAGAAGCCATTTGATTGTTCAATGACGTCATAAACTAGGGAGGATTTCTTTGTCGCCAGCTCAGCCATTTTGTCCAAACCACCCTTCCTTTCGATCCACTGGAGAACTCTGCCCATGATGTAAATTCTGTAATATAGAAAAATGGTAAGTGATATCTTCCGTCTAATGAAATCTGTATCTGTAATCTACCGCAAATAATAGTCGTCCTATCTGAAAACGATTACATGTGTTCGCATTAAGTGTTAAAATATTCTTGGTGGTCTAAATGTCTCACCCGATATTCTCGTGAAAATTGTGGAACTAGAATAAAAACAATGTTAAGATATAGGACAACAATAATCAACTTTAATAGTGTAAAAGCCAATCGTAAGAATTTCAGTATCTTACTTATACATTGATTTACCAGGGGAATACGTGTACTTAGGTAGGTACTAGAAATTATTTGTATTAACGAAAATGAACAATATTTAAATGAATGAAAATATGAATATGAAAATTTATGAATGTGGTAGAACCAGTATAGTTCGACCGAGGAAGTACCACCGCCACACCTATTTCTAATGTGAAGCATTTCTTGGGTTCGATAGAAGGGTGTGGTTGCTGGCAGACTTTCACATGAGGCGACCATCATAGTCTTCGGGAGGAGCAACGCATCTGTGATTGACTTTAGACGGAACCCATGGTCTGCATGAACAGACAGATTACAGACGACCATGGGCGGCAGTGACCACTTACCATCAGGTGGGTTGCATGCTCGTTTGCTATTTCAGTTACCTAGATATAAAAATAAAAAAAAATAAAAAAAAATGTGACAAAGTTTTCGTCTTTTTTTAATGTTGTCAATGATGTGAAAAATACCTACAAGCCTCCACATGTCCATCGTGGCTGTAGTTATTGCCTTTCACGTTCAGATATAATAACACTACATAGAATATGTACGTATGTATGAAACAAAGTCGCTTCCAGTTGTCTGTGCCTATGTATGCTTCGTCGTCAACCCATTACTGTCTCACTGCTGGGCACGGGTCTTCTCTCGGAATGAGAGAGCTTAGGCCATAGTCCACCGCGCTGGCCAAGTGCGAATTGGTGGACTTCACACACCTCCGAGAACTTCTCTTTTTTTTTTTAAAGAACTCTCGGGTGTGTAGGTTTCCTCACGATGTTTTCCTTCACCGAAAAGCAGTGATAATTAAAGTATAATACGCACATAAATCAGTGGTGCGTGCCTGGGTTTGAACCTCGGACCTCCCGATCGAGAGGGCAAGTTTTAACCATTAGGCTATCACTGCCTATGTATGCTTAAATCTTTAAAACTACGATTTTAATGCAGTTTCGTTTTAATAGATTAAGTGATTTAAGAGAAAAGTTTTTATGTATATAATCCATGTAGAATATAGTGGAGAAACACTAACAATTTTAGATTTTTGGCGGAACGAAGTTCTTCGGGTCAGCTAGTCTATTACGAGACAGTCCAAAAGGTTAAGTAGATTAAACTTTTAAATTTTAAACTCGTCAAGTAATTAAATGGATTCAAGTGATCAATATGGAAATATTTATTATTAAAAAAAGGGAAAATATTATCAAAATTTCTAACGAATAGGAATATAATATTTCTTATAGAAATATAATTACATTTTTAGTCGAAGATACAAATACTCTTGATTTACGTACCTATAATATATTATTTAAATGGTTACTTTAAACGTTATACATACGCAAACATGGGTGGTGTATTAAGTATGGAGTCCGCTTTGGCATTAATCGTCCAATCCAAAATTGAGGGACATATAGGCAGCGCGCTGTTAAGCAAATCTTCTCGCACGATGACCAGCGCTATTCCAGAAGTACCGATATTCTTTTGTGCACCTCCGTAAATCACACCAAACTGGATAAAAATACACACAAAATAATTAAGTTTGAATCAAGTGATTATTACATACTGGATAGGCTAGGCTGGACTGGATAGGCCTCCTCTAATCTGCGCCACTTCGACTTGTCCTGACCCACCTGAATCCAGCGATTACCCACCGTCTTCAGGTAATTAGTCCTACTCCTTTTGGGCAAAAGGTCTCCATTCGAAGACTCTTCTACTCCATCGAGGCTCAAAGGTCTTATTCTTACAAACGATATGGACTGCCCATTGCCACTTCAGCTTTCTAATTCTGAGAACTATGTCGATAACTTTCGTTCTCCTACGGATTTCAACACTACGCAGGGACATACCGAGCATAGCGCTCTCCATAGCTCGCCGAGCGACTTTGACCTTACGTACGAGGCTCAAAGGACCACGTCTCGGCACCGATTCCTAATAAATTAATATCTTATATATATTTTTTTATATCTTTTAACATAATCCAAATAATTGTCTCCTAAAATATTTTCGTACAAAAAAAACCATTGTAATTTATTAAAATCTAGGTTATCACCTTCATTACTTAATTTGGAAAACTTATATAATTGACGAAAATGACTTTTATAACATTGTTAAGTAAAGTCATTGGGGATATTAGGAAGAATTCGCCATTTAGATCCCGCTAGAGGGATTTCCCCTATAGATTATGTAAGCGTTGGGCTTAAAATTACCTTAGAAACGTCAATTTTCTTGGACATAAAGTTTGACGACATGTCTGCTACTAATGGTACTCCTTTCGTATCAGGAATGAAGTCAAATTCGACACCTGGAACCAAGATAAAGAATATTCCAATAGATACTATTTTTCTTTGTTAATTCTTTTGATTGATAGGCAAATAATTGTTACATTTTAATATTCCCACTACTTCCCAAGTTATCTTTAAAATAAAGCATGTTTGTTACATTTCAAAGACAGTAGAAAACTTATTCAAATTAAAAAAATGAACCATAAATAGATCGACCTTAGCCTATTTGAATTAATTGTATAAATTAGTTAATTACCGTGAATTGTTTCATTTGTGCAAATATGAACGTATGAGGCATTAGGGTCTAGATTCCATTTAGACTGGTCGGGTATATCTACATATTTGTCGGTGGGAGGGAGAACTAAGTTCACTTTTCCATACTTTTTAGCTTCCTTTGCCGCTTTAGCTGACCACGCTCCTGTAACATAGAATAAAATAATAATAATTACATGTCACAAAGTAATAAAAATGCATGACTTTCACTTTATTATATCTATAAACATGTCCATCTGTTCAAGTACCATAGTCGGAACAATTACATATGTAAACAAGCCTTATCAAACAAGTTGATAATATTCTTTTCAAAATGATTCACAAAATCCAGTAGGTATCTACTGGATTATATAAAACATATATTAAAGTAGAACACCTTATAAGAGATGATGTAATGGTAATGACATGGTAAGACTATAATAATACAACTATCATAATAATAAGCAAAACAAAAATATTCCATATGCGCGAGCCTTATCAACTGATAATTTAGACAATTTGCGTCAATTGAGCTTCAGCGCATGAATTCTGAATGTTGTTACCAAGTCATAGTATTTTCTTTATCAGATTGAAGTAAAAATCAAGCGTGCAGTCCACCTGATGGTAACTGGTCACTGCCGCTCATGGACATCTGTACCTCATATAGAACAGAGGTTTAATCTATACTTATAAATAAAATTGAAGTGTCTGTTTGTAATATCAAAATAACAGCTTTTTATCAATTGCATATGAAAGTATACATGATACTGATAACAAAACAACAATCAGTAAATTTTTTGTCTGTCTGTCTGTCTGTCTGTCTGTCTGTCTGTCTGTCTGTCTGTTTGTTTGGGGTAATCTCCGAAACCGCTGGACCGATTTTATCGGGATTTTCACTATTAGATAGCTAATTTTACAGCGCGTAACTTAGGCTATTTTTATTTTAGAAAAGTAATTAGGGTACTTCGGAAAAACATAAAAACCTTCAAAAAATACCTCCGCTTTATGCAGATCAAATGATAACTTAGGTTCAGTCGATATGGTTTACATGAAACTTGGAGTGAACCTTGAGTATCTAGAATAACATAATATGATAAAAAAATTGACCTTCAACTCCTCAACCCTCATGATGCAGGGGTACTGCCCGCCTAAGCCGCAAGAGCTACTTATTTTCTGCTTTTAAATATGACATAACGTTTTTGAGCAAAAACAAATGGTGAAAAATTTGACCTTCAACTCCTCAACCTTCATGATGCAGGGGCACTGCCTACCTAAACCGCAAGAGCTCCTCATTTTCTGCTTTCCAATTTGTTATAACGTTTTTGAGCTAAAACAAATGGTGAAAAATTTTACCCTCAACCCCTCAATCTTCATGATGTAGGGGTATTGCCTGCCTTAACCGTAAAAGTTAGATTTTTTTTACTTACAAATATTTAAGGAGGTTTGTAAGCAGAAACAAATGATGTAAAAATTGACCTTTACCTCCCTATGATTCGAGGATACATCGTTAACTGCCGTGCACGGGTCTTCTCTTGGAATTAGAAAATTTTAGGCCATAGGCCACGGCACTGGCCAAGTGCGAATTGGTGGACTTCACATACCTCCCAGAACTTTTTTTAACGAATTCTCGGGAGTGTGGGTTTCCTCACAATGTTTTCCTTCACCGAAAAGCAGTGATAATTAATTTCTACTGCGCACGTAATACAGTGGTGCGTGCCTGGGTTTGAACCTCGGACCGATTAAGAGAGCAAGTTTCAAGTTTCACTGCTCTTGATTCGAGGATACCTACTGCATATTCTACAGAAGTTGGCCATTAGGTGCTTTCATCCATACAAATAAATGTAATTTGAATGTCTTTTGAATATGAGAATTCTACTTTTTACTGAATTAATATGGAAATGGATATTCCGTTTTTTAATTCACAATATACCTTTTTGTAATAAATCTACTTCGTACAAACAAATTTATACCTACAAAAAACAAAGGAAATATAATTAATTCGACTTATTTTCGTTGTATTTCGTAGAAGTAAACAATATTCACGATTATAACTATAGATACACCTACACAGACAGATACATCACGATGCTGCCGCGACCGAGCATTCTCAACTTTCAAGCGTGTTTAGAAAGATTTACTTTGTGTATTGTTTTAATAAGGGATAACAGATGTCGCTGGATGTTTACTGAGTTACGCCAAGGGCTAATTCTTGAAGTTTGTAAGTATATAAAAGTGAGTGAATTATTTTGAGTTCAAATTCGATTACGTTGGATTCAATTGGTACGATTTGTTTAAAATAGGGACTTTGTAACATATCACTATTAATTATATGCAGGTAATATTATATTTTTTTCTTAACGTAATGATATACTCAACTGAGTTCGAAAAGGAGGAGGATCAATTCGGTTGGTATGTTTCTTTTATGTGTGTACATCGATTTTTCGGCCAACTGAGGAAGAATTTTCTTTCATTCAATGGAGTTTACTTGCACTTTGATACTATTATCATCATTCATAACTTCAGAACTATGTGAGATTGCGATGGAGCATCATATAAGATATTTTGGCATATGTACCTATCTATGTAGAATTGAAACGAAGATAACTTAAGTCATCGACTTGCATGGATTATTAATAAGAGCTGTTAATAATTGTAACAATATGCTGTACAATGTGTACAAGTACCTACTGGTTTTAATAAATATTTAAGGGGGGGGGGGACTTTCATATGACAAATGTTATCTATTTACTCAATATTAATAAGAAACAACAGGTAGAGCTTGAAATATTCAAGGAATTTTCAATCAAACAAATGGGGCTTTTTGCCGTTTTGTTTATAAATAATGGTACGGAACCCTTCGTGCGCGAGTCCGCTTCGAAGTTGCTAAGTTGCTATCAGTCCTACCGAAAAAATGTTGTTTAGTTAAAAATTTTGTAGGCATAAAATTGGATACGTAGGTATATGTCATGTCTCCCTGTAGTTCCGGGATTAGAATAGGGCTACGGCATCCCCTGCCTGTCGTAAGAGGCGACTAAAAGGGGCTTCCGGGGTTGCCGACGGCTAGAGTGGGAGCTCGAACCGTTCGGTGAGGTAATCCCGGGAAGGACGGCGGTATGTGTGGTCGCATATCGTCGTAAAGACTAGACGGAGCGGTGGGAACAGCCGCCCATCTGGGAGGAGCCCGATAGGACAACGCACTCGGAGGATTCCGGTTGAAGTTTCGAGATCCCGGAGTCCTCCTTTTAGCACCGAGGACGGCCGCCGGGGGGGTTTTAGTGCGGTAAAAATCCCACATGACCCTGCGTCGCTCCCGCGGGGTTGGGTGATAATAATAATAATAATAAAATACTTTATTGCCCTAAAATAAAAACATAAAATCCTTAACTTAACAAATTCCAAAAAAGAGAGAAAAACATAGTACACAATGAGCATAGAAAAACAGTACACAATGAGAAACCAAAAAATAAACAAAATTATATCCTTAACGAGGGCAAAGGAAGTGGCTCAGCATTTTGCTAATACGAGATCTTGATCCCGTATAGCGCTGTTTTTCAGCCACTCCCTATTCCCTGAGATGTTATGCGGGAGAGTTTGTGAGCACCCCAATCCCGGCCCATCAAACGAAAATCAAGTAGAAAATGCAAATAAAAATAGTTGTGAATGTTGAAAATGTAAATAATAAAAATAAAAACAAGTTTACATTGGCCAACAAAGGAAATGTTGCAAATAAAATAAAGTAATTATTTATGCTACCTTTACGTTTTTACGTACCTTTTGAAGGTTTCCCCCTCGAGAACAAAAAAAATTGATATGTCATGTATTTTTAAAACGCGGGCGAAGCTGCGGGTTTCAGCTAGTCTGAAGTGAATCATGGAGTCGTTCCCGTGGACTATAATGGTCAACTCATATGAAAGTATGTCGGCATCCACGCCCTAATTAAAACGAAACGCAAGGAATACTTCACGCTAGAAGTTAGTATGGTGGTTGAACCTCGTGGTCACGCGATTGGGATTCAAGGGTCCTTGAGTGAGAAATCACTCAAGATATTACAATATCTTAAATAGAAAGAAGATTGCGATACTATACACCCATAGTATCGCAATCTTCTTTCTTCTTCTTTATAAAAATGAATGTTTGTCTGTGTGTCCTCTATAGAATCGTAAACTATTAATTTGATCATGCGATGATCTTTAGCAAAGTTGTTAAAACTCGCGAAGATTTCTGTTGTATTTATTTGTGTACAGCTATTACACTATATAAAATACAATAGTTCAACGTACTGGTAAGTAACACCAGTACGTTGAACTAAGGTAATTTGAATTATGAACAAACCAAAGAGTTAAAGGTCCAATTAACTAATTACTAACCAGTAACAACATAGTCTGCGGTACCAGTCCTTCCAATGAGGTTTAAAGCTACCGCAGCAAATTGTCCTTGTCCGCCACCCGCCAAGAAAATTATTTTGTAGTTACTTGGGACATTTCTGAAATTGTTATAAAATATATTAAAAATATAAAGTATCTGTGTACTTTTCATAGCGCGACATAAACATTTAAATAGGTTATCATCGGGGACCTTGGAAATGAGTAAGAACATCACGTAACTCGGACTTCCCCTATCAAATAAATATTTGTGAGTTGGATATCTCATCTGTCCATGATAGGGATTGTTTACATTAATAAATGACTAGAATAGTATTAGGACACGCCTTAAACAAGTCCAAGACCTACTTGAAAACCTGTTAGGACACCATGTTACTCGAAATAAAGACCGGTTCACACTATAATATTCTGATCAAGCAAAATTCAACAGTAATTGAATTCTTCTAACTCAGGTGCATGGGTGAAGTTTCTGGTTTCTACCGATAGAGTATGGGTTTTTCTTACTACCAAGCAATTGATACTATTCAACCCATACATCAGCCTTTTTTAAGTCCATTAAAGACCCTTGCAGTCCCTAAGATGGCGCTACTTTAACAGGTCGTTTGTCGACTGAATCCAGCGTTTTTCCGCTGTCTGGTTCATTTATTCCTGTTATAGGCGTATTTATTTAATATTTGAATATGAGTCATAATTGACTCCTATTTACTCTATCCAAACGAGACACGATTTTCTTTAATGTTATTACTTAACATTACTCCAGAAACAAATAATGTTAAGGAGATCAATAATATAACATTCCAATGATGCGGCTAGATACGTAAAACAATAAAGACACAAACGATGTTTTACTGATAAGGCACGTGCAACGGTAACACATGGTCTAATCACTCATGATTATTGTAATTCTATAATAATTTAAATTAAATATTGTGATGAGACCGGTCTTATAAAAATATAATATGTACCTAAAAATACTCTTTTGACTTTGACTTAACATTAATGATCATGACATCTGCAGGTCGTTGCACCAACGTTATCTATTTACAATATTATCAGTGTTTGTTCACATAGGTGCCTACTTTACTGAAATAATATCTAGAACGTAATATATCGATGTTTTTTACTATAAAAGATAATGAAATGTCTTGGCAAACATCAACACCAAAACATATTTTTAGTGTTTCATCACATTTATTTAATATAACTATCTACTCGTACATAACAATATCAAGATGTTAAAATTATTCAACTTATACATTACAGATTAAGAGTGAATTGAAGATTTTGAAAAAATTGATGATTTGTTTCATATTTTAAATAATAAAATTGCATGGCCTGAATTAGTAATTCAATAACGACGTAACAAATATGTACCTTTACCTATGTTTTTAACACAATAACGACCCGTTTTCTTACGTAATATTGATTACAATTATTGTACCCATAAATTCATAATTCAAATAAGTAATACCTAGTTCATTTATAAATAATTCACCGCGTCCAATTTTCCTGTCTTTACTATAAACAAGGTAAACGAATTAATTATTGACACAGATTCAACTTAATCAGTATTTAACCGTTTCATTAACATACCGCAAAGTATCTTAAGATATTGAAAAAATAATATATTTTCTCCAACAAAAGCAAAACATGATGTTCAAAACACATAATGTAAAAACATCGTTTGTAAAATGCTTTTTATTGTTATAAATCTGAAACCGGTTTTTAAAATGCAGTTAAAATAAAGTGGCGTCCATACTTATTCAAATATCGGTACCGTTAAATACATTTAGAACTAATTCTCGGCGAGGTATCTACAATTTCAATATTAATGCTTAATCCTAAATCCATTCATAATGACTTTTAACTTACAATAATCGTCTCACTACATCTTGTACTTCTGTGTTCAACTTGAAGTAAGTGGGGCTTCGATGGCTCGTTTCCAACAAACTGATTCCTGTGCCTTCAAAGTCTGTCAACTCTTTCCTTATTATTTCGTACACCTATAAGAAGTAACAAACATAACTCGTTAACATAAGTAGATATAAAGTATTTTTTTAAGAAATAGGTATTTTGAAAGATTAAACTTACTTCTTCCGGTAGTTTAGCCGGTCCGGCACCAAAATTGTGGATTTTAGGCATGATTTATTTGGAAAATAAATAGCAATACAACCGTTCCAAATAACGGAGCGTGCGCGACTGAGTGGAGGCAGCCGCTGACCTGACTGTTGAAGTGTTGATTCACTTCAATTGAACAACTTGAGCTGAGCGGACGATACGATTCATACGATTAAACTTCTTTACACCTCAAGTCTTTTTTGCACGCCCTTATCTGGATCGCGAAATACATCTATGTATCCGTAGAAATTAGCTCATAGTAACAAATTTGGAATGAACATGTATATTTTAAACTTACACTTTCAAACTATGGTATTATGGTGTATTTTATCACCTGATAAAATAAACCAAATTGCCTATCTTGTGATACGATTAAGTATATTGCAGAGTTCGGTGCTTAACATCTGTGACCACAGGTTTATGTTAATGAGTTGTATTACTATTTAATTTTCGTAATAATGTAAAACGTTAACAAATTTTGTTTGTGTTTATTTATGTCAATAAAGTAATAAGTAAATAAGTAAGTTAATACAGTTTTAGTATCCAGCGAAAGTAACAAAAGATATCTATTTAGAAATTATAATAACGAAATTTTTATGACACTATTTATATAGAACGGTTATAGTTTTATCTTAATAAATGAGATTTAGACCTAATTATTTAAAAAAATACGTCGCATATAAATTTGTCGTATCGATATCCTCTGTTAGTCGAAAATCTTCAATGCCATCGTATTCAACGTCAAACTCCTCTGTACGCAGGATTTGAAGGAAATTTTTGATCGCTGGACTCATGGCTTACTTTATGACATATTTTCTAAAAGAATTAAAGTCAATTAAATTGGTATTTACCTACTATAACCCCAATAAAATATAATGTAAATGATGCATGTTACATTCATAATAATTCATAAATAGTGATAAGCAAAATAAATAAAAATGATAACATAAATAAATACGTAAATAATACTCACCTTATTCCTACACTGGTGTCCTGCAGCACCCCAAGACACCAGCGCACCCAATAAGTATCTAATTAGTATCTACGTGTGCACAGGTTTAAATACACGGGTGATCGAATCTGTAAATTTTACATTCGCGAAATAGATTCAAAAACAAAACCTTGTTGAGCACCCCGCTCAAGTACACCACGTAGGGTTCTAGGGTTAAAACATTATTTTAGGTTACGTACGTACGTACATACGTTAGGTATACGTTTTGCGTCTAAATATAAAACGTAGTATAGATTACACTACATATTGCATTAATTTACTTTGGATTCTCCGTTCAGACGTAACGCACGCATCTTTTTTTCTGTTTTCGAGGGGGGAACCTTCAAAAGGTACCCAACGCCGTGGGAGCGACGCAGGGTTATGTGGGATTTTTACCGCATTAAAACTCCCCCGGTGGCCGTCCTCGGCGCTATAAAGAGGACTCCGGGAACTCGGTCCGACCGCAACCGGAACCTCTGAGCGCGTTGCCCCATCGGGCTCCTCCCAGATGGGCGGCTGGGCCCACCGCTCCGTCTAATCTTTACGACGGTATGCGACCACATATACCGCCGTCCTTCCCGAGGTCGCCTGACCGAACGGTTCGAGCTCCCACTCTAGCCGCCTGCAACCCCGAAAGCCCCTTTTAGTTGACTCTGACGACAGGGAGGGGATGCCCGGGAGCCCTATTCTGATCCCGGATCTACAGGGACGAACGCACGCATCTGTGATTGACTTCAGATATAACCCAGTTGTGAAACTTGCTTACAAATATCCATGTCGGCAAATCCCACTTACCATCAGGTGGACTTCGTGCACGTTTGATACTTCAATCGGATTTAATCTTTTACGTTCTAGTCTTTTAAAGTCTTTTACTATTGGACGTACATACCTAAGCCTCCCAAAATAGGGATTACTGCCAAGTATTCAAGCTAATAAAGAAAGATAGGTACTACTGACATCCACACAAAGAAATAGAGGCTAATCACGAACGAAACCACATGGTATCATTAACAATAGATATAGGTACAACATTTTTATTTATACGGCGTGTATCTATAATAGTATTCGCGTAATTTACATGAATAATCTTTAGAATTAAGTGCATTTAAAAAACTAACATTTTTTTTTAAGAAAACCTATATTAAAGGCCAATATACCTATTAAATTATTATTCTTATTAAATTATAATTGGATTTATTAAACAAAAACGTGGAGGAAAGCGACACCAACCTGAGCATAGTTGGCTATCACGGCTACTCTATATTTATGTTACTCTATGTTGGCTATTTAGTTCTAAAAAGTATTGGCGAAAATTATAAACAAATAATTAAATAGTGCAGCACTGCCGCCACCTTTTGAACACTCGCCAAAGTACTTGTTCCGATAGTAATATCGTCGCATCCAGATAACTAATTCTTGAACTAGGTGGCGGTGGTTACATTGTAATCAATTTTATGTTTAAAACTTAATGTATAGGCTCGGTCTCTTTAGATTAGCCAGTCCAAATATTATATCAGGTACCAGATAAATGTTTTCGTTTCAATGTAAATAATGCTTTAAAAAAACGCTTTCTACACTCATAGCCCCACAGTAGGATTTTCTCCTGTGTCGTGGGTGCCATGGACACACACAAAGACGAATACACAAACACCCAGACCCAGAACAAGAATCTAAACTCATCATTCAGACACTTGTCTGGCCGGGAATCGAACCCGGGCCCCACTGCGTGTCAGACCGCTACGGTAACCGCTGCGCCACGCGGGTCGTCAAAATTTATTAAATTATATTATTAAATTATTAAATTTATTAAATTAAATTTAACTTTTAAAGCCAGTTCAAGTTTTGTCAACCCTACACTTTTTCGGAGATATTTATTTATTAGGTCAGTTGCTTCTTGCTTATTGGGACATCTGTAGCACTGATTACTTAAAAAAAAGCCGACAAACCCGTTCTCACTTTTCACCTAATGTGATATGGCGATAAGTAGCAGTGTCTGTTTTTTTAATTAATTTATTATCCGCATTTTTAATATTTTTTATCCGCATCCCAAGTAAAAATGATTAAAATATTATTAAATATTATAATACATATATCTAAAAATAGGGCTGACATAGCAACATCGATCATCAAGTGTCAAAGTTGTCAGCAAAGAGATTTATCAACCATCAACAGGATATACATATGGGTTTAGCTCCACCTAGTATTATACTTAGTTTGATATAACACCATGCCAGGCTTATGCAATCTTGCCATTTGAATGAGAAAAATAAAATGAGTATTTTAGTATTATGAATAAAATGTATACGTTTACATAATCGTGTTATTTATTTGAAATATTTTTTTTGGTTTTTGAAGTGTAGATATAATTATGTATACCTCATTTTTCCAGACTTGATCTATTTGGTAAATAAACATGGCCGACTCGAACTGTCATTTAAATGTCAATGAGACACTGTCAATCAATAGGGTTGGGAAGTATCAAAATAACTTGCTTTGGGAAGCTACCGCAAATTGTTGTATCGAATCGTATCAACATCGATTATACTCAACGATATATTTTTTCGAATTTAATAAAATATTTTTAATAAAATAATGTATTTGTTTCAAATATGCACTAGTAAATGTAATATTAACGATAAATGAGAGTAGCATAGATGTTTAAAATATCTTTTACTCGCATATAAATTAATTGTATTTCATCTTATTTTTTTACCTGACGTAAATAGTGAAATTATTGTTAGGTATACTTTTACGGACTAAATACTTTAATCTCGTATTTCTAATAATAAAAATAAATTGTTGTGGCTACTTTATACTGTTACCAGCTCAGATATTTTTTGAGAAGTCATTTGAATTTTGTTATTATTTCACTTCTTAATTAATCACTCAATTCATATTTTTCTTAAAATATTTTTTATTTGTGATAATTTATCCTTATTTATTTTGTAGGCGTATTTGCGTGAATTTTATTTTCTCTGAATAATGAAATAGTGAAATTATTGTTAGGTATACTTTTACGGACTAAATACTTTAATCTCGTATTTCTAATAATAAAAATAAATTGTTGTGGCTACTTTATACTGTTACCAGCTCAGATATTTTTTGAGAAGTCATTTGAATTTTGTTATTATTTCACTTCCTAATTAATCACTCAATTCATATTTTTCTTAAAATATCGTTAAAATATTTTATTATTTGTGATAATTTATCTTAATTTATTTTGTAGGCGTATTTGCGTGAATTTTATTTTCTCTGAAGTCTATAATTTAAAATCTTGTATTAAAAATATATCTGTAATTCTTCATATTAATTTATTTTTTATGTATTTTTGAGTTATTTTAGTTTTAATTTTTTGAAGTTTACGTTTTAATATGCCAGATTATAAAATAATTTTCTATTCGTCAATTTTCATACGTAATACTTTTGTGCTTTAACAGAGTAGTTAAAATATCGCGATATGATTCGTCATTATCGCGACATCAAGAAAGCAAACTTGCTTAAATTTTATGAGTTTATACCACGAACAAATATATCGATTAATGTCACTTAGCAAAATCATGAAACCAAAGTAACAAATCGATTCATCTTTCCCATCACTAATTTGGAAATGACCGAAATGTCAAATTTTTGTTGAAATAAATTATCTGTGCAAATTAGTTTCGCCGGTTTTGCAACTTTAATTAAATTTATCTATTACAATTGTAAATTTAAAGTAGTTTTTGTTGTGAATCAAAGTGTAATACATCAAGTGAACCGATGTAATTGTTTGCAGGTCGTTTGACGCGTGTAACTGTGTGAAAATGTGATGTTTCGAAAGTTAGGTGGTTTGTTTACTAAATAACTCAACTGTGGAAAAATGGAGTTATAGTACTTTATCATTAACGACCTATCGATACTATATCGATAAACTATTCGTCTATCGCGTTGCTATACAATAGAGTCACGCATAACTCGTGCATATTAGACATTTAACAAAGACAGTAAACGGGGATTTTTAAAGTTTTACTATCCTGGTTAAATCTTCTAGTTACCTACGCATTATTTAGGTTTCAATTTCTGATGATAATGTTTACATTGTTAAATGTATTTAAGGTACCTACTATGAACATTTTTTACTAAGTTATCAAGATGTAAAAACTTGACAGCTGGTAACACTAATGGTAAACCTGTCAAACCCCGTTCTATGACTTCTACGATCCTGTCAATTTATTTTGTAATCTGTAGAGCCGCTTCTAGCTGGGAGCATTTCATTTCGATTTTCACATTCACGAACGAGTTCGTCGTTTACGGTTTGAATTAAATTATGATTAAATTTCCTGTGTAATGGTATTTTCTGTGTAAAGTAGCTGGAAAGTAAAATATTAAATAAAAGCTCACTACAGAAGGTTTTGTATTGGTATTTGTGTGAAGGATATGCCTCCTGTAAAAGACGAAACGATAAGAGAAATCAATTGTTTGGAAATAATACCTGAGAAGAGTCCCGCAAAGAATAGCGCGCTTGTGGATGTAAGAGCGTGTAACAAACCTGTAACTAAGGTAAGAGTTTGAGAAGTAAGTATTCGCAACTGTCCCAATTATGTCACTTTGTAGTTCAAAATATCGATCGGTAATTTTATAGTTCACTAAGATTTCTCTTCTGCACTCCACGAAGACAAAGTAAATTTTATTTATCTCTGGCGTGTTTTATCGAAGCATGGATTGTTTATTTTGAACACATAGCGGATTAGATTTTTTATATTTTTTTTAATATCGTAGTGGTCATTGCATTGCTTTGTTTGCTTTATTACGCATTTATACAAATTAAATTGCTGCATGATTTTTATGCAATTACATTTATGTAGTTTCATTTATGTAATTTACTTTAAAAATCAATTTCAATTTTATGTAGCAATTATTCAAAAGTTTAAAGCTATCTTTATATTTCTTATTGTCGTTATAATTTTATTAAAAGATTTCGCACTATTCTTTAAAATAACAGGGTTTATATCAGCTGCATAAACCACACAATTGCAATAGCAAAGTTGTTCCAACTGTCTGTGTCAATCTATAGATTGGTAACATTCTGAATTTTTAGGTATATCAGCAATTCATGATTTAGAGCAAGAATTTCTGAACTTTTTTTTGGTCAGAGATATTATTTCCCAAAATGATCTGATACTTATCTTACTTATTAAATTATCTTATAAATCTAGTATTTTGCTATTTATAGAAATACCTATTTATAAACTGGACAAGCACAAAGGTTGTCCAGTTGGTAGTTTTCAAAGTCATCAACATTTACTATTTTAGAAATCGCTGGTTTAGAGTAATTTAATAGTTGCATTTCTTATACATTTAAATTTTACAACAAGAAAAGATGATCTATACCTACCCTCTACCTTCAAATGCTTTTGCAAGAATATCTTTGTTACATATTATTATTTAACATTGATTCAATTGCAGAGTAGGCTGTTAGTTTTATTATATGCCCTATTATACCTTACCTATATGTATAGGTTTCCTGAGAAACATATATTTTTTTATAAACAGAAAAAAGTACAGACACTTATAGTTGAACTCCATAATATGCGGAAAGAGTACCAATTTAGTTTATTTTTAACAATTCGCACCAATTCGCACTTGGCCAGGGCGGTGGACTATAGCCTGGACTCACTCATTCTGAGAATAGACTTGTGCCCAGCAATGGGACAATAATGCGTTGACAAGAGATGATGTCTGTCTTTTTGATCACTATAATTAATTATGCCAAAACTTACAAATCTTTATTAATTAATCTAAACAAATGCTTAATCAACCTGATTAGTCAAATATTTGACTTAAATTGTCAACAGTAGACAATTTGTACTAATTAATTATTTTGAGGAATATAAAAATAAAGTCGATTAATATTTATGGTTAATTCATTCATTAATCAGAAACTTCATATCACAAATGTCTCTGTATTTAAATAATTTGTAGAACTTTAATCTCTCATACTTATCATACTTTTCATTTTTTTTAAAGCCAATAAATTAAGCAAGATGCCAAAAAAAGGGTTATTGTATTATTTCAAGCCTCAACAAAGTTGCAGTGCAATGCCCAAATCTACAGATAAACTTGGAAAAACTAAAAATTTTATAAATGCTATCTTTCATAATAATTTTCGTTTCCGGATTATGAAAATATGTATAAAGAAAATAGGTTTTCTTTAATTATTTAGTTCTTTTTTTAATTTGACATGTCTGTCAAAATTTTAAAACGTCAGAATATATTTTGTGAAGAAAGATAGATTTGGTGGAATAATAAACTTGAAATGTCGTTTCTTATTTTCAAAAGCAAAACATTTGTTTATTTTCCAAAACCCTAAGATATAATCTTATATATGTACTATACAAGAATTTTATATATTAAGATATAACTAATGATGAAACATGACATTTCAGGTAACTCAAGTATTATTGAGTATTATCTGTATCGATAAATTATGTAAGATGGGTATTTTGTTATTAACTAAGTACAGTAAATAAAATAAAATCCCTAAATCCTTAGTATTGTTAACTTCTTTGAGTTTCTCCATTAGTGACCAACAATAAATTATAGGACACTAGAGAATTTAATACAATAACTTTTTATAGTATTTGGCTTTAAGTAATTTTCTTAACATCAATGCAGAAGTTTTTTGATATCAGTCCTGTATCCTCAATTTTTTGAATTATCTTTATAAAGTAGATTAGTTTGTTATAAGATTAAAATAGAAAATAGGCATGCAGTCCACTTATCGTCGTCGTCCACTCGGACGACGATGGCAAGTGGTCAATGCCGCTCGAAGGGGTTCTCACCATCAATCAATCACAGATGCGTTGCTGCTCCCGAGGACTAAGATGATCGCCTCAAATGGAAGTGAGCCGACAACTATACCGCTTTACCGTAAACGCAAGTTCAAACTCAAAAACTGCTTCGCGGTAGAAATAAGTGTATGGTAAAATTAGTAAGAATTATCCTCCTTTTACCATCTTGCCCCTACGATCAATTACACGGATTAATGCAAAAAACAATATAGGACGTAACAAGTAATCAACAATACCAAAATTCGAAATAGATCATCTAAATTTGTAAAAAAAAAACATTTATTTTCGTATTTCTAGTTTTTGTATCGAGAAATGAGCTTCGGAAAATACAGTTATTATTAAATCATGGATAACTAGGTATTTAACCAAACTCATAATAACTATGGTCTTATAACTGGGGTCACTTAATAAACCGCATTACAATTCCAGACGCAAGAAATCTGTCAGTTAGCTCTACTATCGAATGCTTCAGTCCACATACTTCACGAGTAGTAATTATATCATATCTGTGGGTGACGCAACATCAGCGGCCGTATCTGGACTCCTGCAAACAATTAGAAGCTCTTGCATTGTTGTTTCTTTCTGTCACGCTCCGTGATCAACATGTAACAGTCTCACTGGAGCATGCAACGAAAATGCCTAAATGTTTGCGTTATTGCTTAATAATTCTACATAATTTAATCAATATGTATTAATTACTAAACGTATATATCACTATAAAAGTAATATATTGAATGTTAATTATGAAATATCTATAAATCGACGATAAAAATATCGGAAAGACAAATTGTTTTTATTACACATATCGAAAAATTCCTCGTCACAAAACAGAAGAGTTACGTTTAGGCAAAATAATCAATCATATTTTGATTGAAATAATTAATGTTGATGTTAAATAGTGAATGTTGATATAAAATAATGGACGATTCGAAAAAGTTCGAATATACATCGTTCGGAGTCGATTTTTATGTTCATCATCATGAACAAAGCAAACGAAATGCTAAGTTATGAATTCAAGAACCATGTAATCTGATGCATCATTCAGCAAAACATTCTTTTTATATAACACTCACTGTATAGAAAGTAACTAATATTCAAATTACGTTATGTAATTTCGTCACACGTTTTATTACAGTTCATGTTCACTTCATATTTATCTCCTTATCGCGATGAATTACTTTTTTTTCTCTTAGAATCGGCAGCAACGCAGCATTTTAATGTTTCTTTTCTCTTTTTTTCTGCCGAGACACGCGCCAATTCTGTCATAATAACAGACAATTACCATTGCAAACGGCCCAGCACAGACCGTCAGTGATGTAGTGACCACTATGTGTAATAGTTCAAATACTATCTATTATTTGCACAACTATTTTCTTTTCACTGTTATGTTCAAAGTTGTTTGTTTCTTTGCAACTTTCAGTGTTTATTTTGCAGTTCGTGATGTTGTGGGCGCCTGAGTTTTATGTTACTTGTGTACATGGTTATATTTTGTAAAATGCACAGACTGTATACATAGTTTTGGAGTGCGACTCTAATGTAGTGCATGCCTTGATATCGCACCAGGTAGAGACGGCGACATGACTAATTCACAGGTATTGTTTTAAATTTTATTTGCACTTTTTACTTTTAAGTTTATGCTTAGTAAATAAGAATTATTATTTCAAGAGCGATATTGGGTTTCTAAAGAAATAAGATTAGAAGATAATGGACACAACGAGACCTTGTTTGTTAATATCCGCAAAAAGTCCGCACGCTATAGTTAGCTGGCGGAAACTCAAGATGCTTTACATTAGTTGTGTACTTAAAACTCTTAATGTACTCACTTGTATTATGTTAATTTCTAAATTCTTTGTACTCATTTTTACTTCACTCTAAACAACCTATACCTATCATATTTAAAAAATATGGTTGTCTTTTTTCTTTTTCTCATACAATAAATTCTTGGAAAAATTGTTCAGAATCCAACCCAAGAGCTATTTTTTTTATTCAATTATGAAATCGATCACAAAAGCTAAATTGTTCTATTGAATTTCGCTGTAATGACTATTCTGTTTAATAGAGCATACATTTTTGTTTTTATTTTATATTTAATTAGGGTGTACAATAAAATTTTGTATAGTGACCAATATATAGCAGTTGGAACATTCGTGACAACATCGCGGACTAGTCTGTTAAGCGTTAAATAATAGTAAGAATTTAGTTAATTGGACCCTATTCTCAGGAGTACATTGTTTCATCGCCCAAGTGTATGTGGCATGCAAATAAACGAATGGGGTCAATGGCTGAACTTATATACCCAAAGATCATAGTATAAAGTAGTTTGTCATTGATCACAAAAATATGTTGTTTTTTAATAAATTTGTGTCTTCTCCACTTGTCTAAATTAGCAAAAAAATGAGGCTTTGTGAATGAGCATTCAGTTCAGTTGTTTCCACAAATAAAATTGTTCCCACGATTCGCTACAAAGAGTAGCGTAGTAATTAATACCTTCATCTTTACTTTTCGTAATTATATGCACAGCAGAATTATGTGTATTTAGCTTTCTCCATAATGTATACTTGTAATGTTTAATGTTTTTTTTTAATATTTAAAATGTGACTTTTGTGTCCCTTGAATTTGCGATGTAAGTAGCATAAGCTTTTTTTGACTTGAGTTAAAAATAAAAGCTTACAAGTTATATTATTGTTTTTCTCTGTTCGAAATTTAAAACAAAATTGAATAATTATTTGTTCAACTTCACACGTGGTTCCATTTAAATTTAAAGAAAAATGTAACTTCTATGTATCGGAAAATATGGACTACATTTTGTAGGTTTTTTTATTTAACATTAAATATAGAATTAATAAGTTACAAGTCATTTTTGTGTCAAAAATCATCTATTCAAACAGCGATCGTAATATCTAATAATTTCTAGGTATGGTTCCGCGGCGTAAGGAGCTCCAAATTCCGTCATGTGTACGGAGTTTCCTTCAAGCGGGAGAGATGCTACGACAATATAAAGATAACGAGGAACGCCCATGATTCCAACTTCTGCGCGGTCAACCCCAAATTCGTGGCTATCGTCACCGAAGTCGCTGGTGGGGGCGCCTTTCTCGTTCTACCCCTGGATCATGTAAGTGTTTAATATATTTTAAAAGGAGTAACCAAACACGAAGATTCCATCCATCTATCAGCCCTTTGAGGTCCACTGCTGGACATAGGCCTCCCCTAAATGGGAGTTTTTGCCGATAGTCACCGCTCCTGGCAGGCGTGTTGGTGACAGTAGATGTAAAAATACGCAAGGAGATGCTGCTGCCTATCTACGGATTTTTGTCCCTTAGTCGCCTAGTACGACATCCACGGGAAGAGAGGGAGTGGTGCTATTATGTTTTAATATTAAAGGAAAAATTAATGTTTTAAAGGTTTGTGTACAAAGGTGTGTGTAAGAGAACAATTTAAAAAACATATTATGTTTATCGGAAAATGTCAGTAAGTAAAAGTATTTCAAATATTTGTTACTCATATTTATCCAATAAACTTTACATATATACTCGTATTACGCAAATAAAAATTGCATACGTTTTTAAAAGTATTTTTATGGTTCAAAAGCTACAGTTAGATGGCTGGAAAAGTTTCACATTTTCATGACAAAATACGCGCTCTGTTTTTAATATTGTTAGGAAAACTGTTGAAATATGCAAATCAGTAGCGAGAATAATCCTTACATACAATATAGATAAATAAAATTTTATGCCACGGCATATTTTTGCAAAAAATGTTTGGATCACTGAGAATAAGCAATAATGTTAATTTTTGACTCTGTCTGTTTGAACTTGATCGGAAACTACTGAATTCAATATTTTAAGGATGGAAAACCTTTACATTTTGCAAACATTTAATCTTCATTACATTAAAACTCATCAATTCTATCAAAAGTTATAACATTTTTAAGTTGTTTATTTTTTTTAAAAGCGGGTGCAACCGCAGTTCACAGCTGTTCAGACAATAAATTCCGTAAGTGGATTGTTTGGCCGATGTCGACTTGTCCCAATTCCATATTCGCTGGAAGCGGGACACCAACATCGTTAACCCAATACACTAAGCGAGTTTGTTTTCATGAATAAACCAAGGAGCGTGCCTAAAGTCGTATTGGAGGTTTGTCTTTACATAGGCTTATTGTTTTACTCCTAAAACGCTGAAGGAACTATCGTCATTATGCTATTTCGTACGTACGTCTTAAGATTTGTTAAATTATGTAGCTTTGTATGTCTTAATATTTTTACTGAACATAATATTGCTTAATTCTAACAGTAAATATTGGAACAAATTAAATTTATTGGTGGTAGAACCAGTGAAGTTCGACCGGGAAAGTACCACCGCTACACCTATTTCTAGCGTGAAGCAGTTTTTGCGTTTCGATGGAAGAGTGTGGTGGACCATCATAGTCCTCGGGAGTAGCAAGGCATCTGTGATTGACTTCAGATAGAACCCCATGTTCTGTATGAAGTTGCTTACAGATGTCTATGGGCGGTAGTGAACACTTTCCATCAGGTGGACTGCATGCTCGTTTGCTACTTCGGTGTGAAGTTACAAGACGTGTCGTCGTCAACCCATTACTGTCCCACTGCTGGGCACGGGTCTTCTCTCGGAATGAGAGAGTTTAGGCCATAGTCCACCGCGCTGGCCAAGTGCGAATTGGTGGACAAGACGTGTAGCAACGTGTATTTTCAATTATTTAAACCAAAATAAATGTATGTTATATTTTTACAAAACCAGATATTGAAATAGCGACACGTTAATTAAATTTTAGCATTTGTCAACTAAAAAGAACATATAATGTAGATTTCCTTTGCTATTATTTTTTTTGCCAAAATTGAATTTGAATCATTCTTGCATGTTAATCTAAATATGTATAAAGTTTACATAATATAGAGCAAATTCCATTCTAATGCAAACACAAATTAACAGTATTAGTCATTAAAGTAATGTTAACTTTATTAGACTAAAAACAACGGAAGATAACTTTAAACTTTTAATAAGTGAAGTAATCTGCATATAATAATAATAGCTATAGCGGCAATAGCTTAAAAGTTCTCAAATGTTTGTTAGGTGTACAAATTCGCACTTGACCAGCGCACTAGATTATGGCCTAAAACTCTCTCATTCTGCGAGCAGTCCCGTGTCCAGCAGTAGGATAATAATGGGTTGACGACGACATGTTAACTAAGTATTTAACAAAACATACGAACACCAAAGCGTTAATTGTAAATGTTTACAGCCGCTACATGGTAGGCGGAGTGGGGTGTGTTAGGTTAGTTTTTCGTTACGGAATTTCTTGATTCGGACGCAACGCCCAAAGCCCGCGATAAAAGCTATGCAATAGCTTAAAAGTTCTCAAATGTTTGTGAAGTGTACAAATTCGCACTTGACCAACACACTAGATTATGGGCCTAAAACTCCCTCATTCTTTGAGCAGCCCCGTGCCGATCAGTAGGATAATAATGGGTTGACGACATGTTAGCTAAGTATTTAAAAAAACATACGAACACCAAAGCCTCAATTGTAAACGTTTTACATCATTGTACGATATTTATACGTTACAAGTGTTTACACGTATTACCGTCCATCCGCGACACGGTAATCAAATATCGATGTAGGTATAAGGTTCTTAAAAAGGTTATATGCAATAACATGATGTCACCCATATGACTTCATACTCCGGACCTATGTTTTCTTCATTATGAGGAATGAAACGTAAAAAAATGGAATATACTTCTGGCCGTATATTTTTGACTGTTGCAAGCTCATACCGTCATTATTCGTTCAAAGTTAAATAAATAGAAAAGTTACTGTATAGGTAAGTGCGAATGATGATGGATTAACATAAAAATATGATCTTCTATTATAATGATACTAATTCCTCATTAAAATAATGGTTTTTATCTAGAATCACTACTGCTGTCAAAGCTTAAGGGGAAAAAACACAGTTCTATTCTGTATAAGGATTACGTTGACAAAATCTTACCTTTATGAATATTTTATCAAAATTAACGCTAAACAAATAAATTATAACAGTAAAAAAAACAACATAAAGTGAATTTGGCATGATTGTATGTTTTATAAACTACATCACAATAATCAGAAAAAAAATACAGTGACGAGTTGATGAAGGCTTTAAAATATAGTTATTATTTAAACTTTGTGAATATGATTTGTGATAAAAACTCACCAGTTTTTTGTGGACAAGATTTTTAAGCATAGGTGTTCTTTAGTCCACGTGAAATCCACCTAAGTGAAAGTTTTTTTCGAATTGCTTCAGTGGTTTTCAAATTTAATCGAATTAGACAAGTAATCATTTTAATGATAGTTTATAAGGTGTCGCTTTTAGATAATCATATAATTTTAGAATACTGCAATTATTTTGACATTACAGACAGGAAGGACCTGTCACTACTTATTTATGCAGATAATATGATAATTCTCAACAGACAGACGGGGGGAAAGTGAGGTCGCTGTGAACATAATAATTAAAATGCATTTAAATGATTTATTACGCGTTGGGCAGAAAAAGCGAATGCATTTATATGCAGTGCGAAACTCTCATCATAAAAGTAACAATAAAATCTATAATCGACCTTGTCTGAACCTGCGTCATTAGGCATTCATTACGGCCAATTGATTAGCATATCACAGTGGAGCGACGTGTCACTCTTAGCACGTATTGTTCGCCGATGTCTTGCATCTCTAATGTTATTAAATTCTAATTGAACTGTTTCTTACAACGACATTAAACTAGTTCATATTAATATCATCAATCTCTTCTTACGTGACCCCCAACAACGGTTACATTTTTCGCGCTTGTCTTGGTATAGACAAGCCTAACTGTAATCAGGATATTGTTAAATTTCTTCATTTGAAAGTTCAGGTGTTCATAGATAGATGATATCTATATAAAAAAAATACATGGCAATTGACAGTGAAAGAAATCTTTTTTGAACACTTTAATATGTTTTAACAGTCTTCTTTGTTTATGGAATTGTTGTAGCAAATAATCAAGCAGTCCACCTGATTCTGGGTGGTAACTGTCGTCTGCAGACATCTTTAAACCGTCAATACAAAGAGACCACCGTCACACTTATTTCTAGCGTGAAGCAACTCTTACGATTTGGTTTAAGAGTGTGGTTTCCGGCTCACTGTGCACTCGACAGTAGCAACGCATCTGTAATTGATTTTAGATAGAACCTTTGTTCTGTATGAATATTCTTACAGATTCCCATGTCTGGCGTTTACCACTTACGGTCATGTGGATTGCAGGCTCGTTTGCTACTTCAACCATATATTAAAAAAGTAATTCCTAAAAAATATCAGTACTTACTATTAGTATAATATTTTGAGAGCTTCACATTTTATGATTTAATAGAATAACAAATTAAAATTAAGGCGGAAACTAGGAAAATTAATTGTTAACATAATTAATCATACTTAATTATGTGAAGAGTCATAATTTTATCTATTGTAGACTTGATCTTGAACTCAAACAACAATTGTTGAACTTAGGTACAGGAATATTATAATTGCTTTAACATAACAATATAAATGTGTAAAATATAGATAGGTACTGATAAAAGAGACTGATATACATATAATTAGAGACCGGAAATTTTCGACTCACGTATATAATTAATACATAGGTAAAAACCGGCTAAGTCAGAGTAGAATTCTGGTGCAACACATAGCGCCGGACCTCTCACTGGAGGCTGTGGTAGCGGCGATGGTCCATTCAGGCGAAGCGTGGGATAGCGTGGTCAGCTTTTGCGACCGCGTTATGCATGCAAAAGAGAACGCCGCATGGGCCAGAGTGCGTGCCGACCCGGTGCGGAGACGGAGACGCCGTAGGCTCAGTAGTAGTTCCCTGTATTTCCGGGATCAGAATAGGGCTACGGTATCCCCTGACTGTCGTAAGAGGCGATTAAAAGGGGCTTCAGGGGTTGCGGGTGGTAAGAGTGGGAGCTCGAACCGTCCAGCCAAGCGACCATGTGAGGCCACATGCTGTCGTAAACACCAGGAGGCGCAGTGTGTACAGTGCTCACTTGGAAGAGCCCAAAGGGGACATCGCGCCTTGAAGACTCCGGTTGTGTTCCATTGGAGTTCCCGGCGTTCCTCCCACGGCGTCGTCAAACCTTTTGAAGGTTTGCCCCTCAATAACAAAAAAAAGGCAGAGTCGAACTCGCAAGTGAAGGGCTCCGTACATTATCATTATAAAAAATTACCACTTGTTGTAAGAGAGCTCGCTTTAAATATTTATTTTTCTGTTCCTTTGTAGTTATTTCTATTTTTTGTTATAGCGGCACTACATCAACGGTAATACATCATCTGTGAACATTTGAACTGCCAGACTATCACGGTTCATGGGCTACAGCCTGGTGATCTGCTGATCCCGTTTTTACCCTTAGGGCCAAAAATGAGTAGGCGGTTGCGGATTCGATTCCCAACCAAGTCTATTGTCCATAACACCCACGACACGACATCCTCAAGAAATATCCGGCTTCGAGCCATTTCGTCTCTAATCTAAAGCCACGACTTAAAAGGCTATCAATCTTAGCAAGATCTATCTAACAAGCTGTTTAATTTTGTGTTGTTATTGTTGTAACAATTTCAAAACCGTTGCTCGTATCGAATCACAGGGTAATTACACGCCGTAATTGATCTAAAATAAGCTTCGCGATGTAAGGCTGAAGTATGATCCGTTTTAAAATAGCCCGAATTATACTTTACTGTTATTGCAAGTGAATCGACGTAGCGATCGATCTTTAACTTTTGTTACATTATATTTAAAATGTCATTTTTGTGTGGGTGTACAAATGAATGTCAGAATGCTATTACAAAGATATTGTTATACATAAAACAAATCATTTACTGCTGTATCTTTGCGTGACTTTTCGAATAATGGGTTAGATATTACCAACAGTTTTGTCAAACTTTTTGTTTTATTATCGGAATTTTTATAAACGGGTCAACGATTACTAAGAGCAGTCAATTTATTACTGTCCAACTGTTTGGCTCGAATCTTAGGCCACAGTCGATATGCACAAGTGATGTAACGAATATTTGCATTGGCGTTCGCGAATATTCGCATATATTTAGATATTCGCATTCGCAAGAATTAAAATTTAAAAAAATAGGGCATAACTAATAACAAAAACCTTTTTAATTTGTAGACGATCTTACAAATATACTAGGTTAATCCCACGGATTCACCGACTTCGGCCACGTCTACCATAATAATGAGTATCTTTATGTTACACTAGGTCATGCACTGATTCCCAAATTTCAGCGAAATCCGACCTGTATAGTTTTTGCGTGAAAGAGTAGTTACCACACGCACATATGTTCTCACAACCTTTCGCGTTTATAATATTAACAATACAAATAAGATTATTCCCTTTGTAAACAGTTTCCTTGTCGTTTCAGACGGGCCGCCTGGATTTCAACGCGAGCCGTGTGACCGGACACAAGGGCCCGGTGCTCGACATCAAATGGAACCCGTTCAATGACAACATCATCGCCTCTTGTTCCGACGACTGCACGGTAAGGGACTCGTTTCTAAATATTTTCGTTGCTAGGGTGACATTTGTGAATTTAGCGGTTGCTAACGGGCATAAATCGCAATGTAACACGGGAGATGAAAGCGTAATTGGGTCATGGTTGGTACTTATTGTTAATAGATTTGAGTGAATATAGGTAAAGGTGCTCTTCACTAACCACGGTTAAAGTAAGGGTTTTGTATAATATGATATTTATGGTTTTAAATATTTCTTTCTCAAATAATTTCAGTTTTTTATATAATTTGAAGTTGATTATTGAATTTACTTATATAAAAGCTTTATCAGCGTGATTTGTAAGTAGACTACTACTGCCTTATTTAAATTTTTCGGCTGCTAATGAAGTGTACGACGACCCGCGTGGCGCAGCGGTTACCATACCGGTCCGACGCGCAATGGGTCCCGGGTTCGATTCCCGGCCAGACAAGGTATCTGAAAGATGAGTTTAGATTCCTGTCCTGTTCCTGGGTGTTTGTGTATTCGTCTTGTGTGTGTCCATGGTACCCACGACACAGGAAAAAATCCTACTGTGGGGCTATGAGTGTAGAAAGCGTGTGTATGTATTAACTTTAACGGGGAAGTGAGAGGAAAATTCCTTTGATAGAGCCACACCCAGAAAATGTATCGGTTAGTATTAGCTAATAACAATTTTAAAAATACAATAGTTATATTATTGATAGCATCTGACTTACTGTCAAATTATAATAGATCATAGTCTATCTCTACCGTAAAATAAATAAATCGACCCTGATTCACGACTTGACTTTCTGCCAGGCATCAATTTGACATATCAATGAAGAGGGTTTTTGGTTCGACTTTCGGCTCAAAAATTATCTGTATGATTACCGATTACGTATAGTACCTACTTACTTTTTTCCTTTTTTTATCTCACTGAAGTAGCAAACTAGCATGCAGTCCACCTGATGGTAAGTGGTCACTGCCGATCATGGACATCTGTAAATAACTTCATACAGAACATGGGTTCTATCTGAAGTCAATCACAGATGCGTTGCTACTTCCGAGGACTATGATGGTCGCCTCATATAAAAGAGTACCGGCAACCACACCCTTCTATCGAAACGCAAGAAATGCTTCACGCTAGAAATAGGTGTGGCGGTGGTAGTTACCCAGTCGAACTACACTGGTTCTACCACCTTCAGACTATTCTACTAGCTATTTCCCCTGGCTCCGACCGCATGCTTTATGTTTACCATAGAAAAGAGTATTCTACATGTTAAGCCAGCTCATAGTCTGTCCGTGTGTCAATTTTAATAATAAATCAATCTGTACTGTGTCTGTTTTGCGTCAATCAGTAAAAAACATTCATCAACCTATCACAAATTCATCTTTATGAGATTAAGTAAGACTCAAACCATTAAATGTTTTCCGAGTTTAATATTGTTTCGATAGCTATCACAAGTGCGATGTATTTCGATATCCAATTATGTGTTCACGTTACATACATTTATTATGCTTTAACAAATCCCTCATGCGTGATATACGTGTTTAAGTAGGTACGTAATAGACAAACGACACGCCCGAATGTCGCTTTATTTCCATAAACATGTGCTGTAATTTCCGTAGAACTTATTACGCGTTGCTAAACGCTATGTTTGCTGTTTTTATATATTGCATTAGCATACGAGGATACAGCTCACCTAGACAAAGAAATCCTTGCTGAACTAAAATACTCCGAAAAAGTACTAATTGAAGTCTATCTACGATCAGTCGCTACTGCTTTGCTACTTACGAAGATTTATTTAGAAGTTTATGAACCAAGTACTATCTGATTGTCTGTCTGCCTATTCTTGAAGAACCACTGTTAGGTACTATTTATTTTTGATACTTAAAGAAATAGGTACCTAATTATTGGGCATTAACTAGGTTGTAGCAATAGGGTTTAAATATAGTTTTTAAAGGTAACATAACGTATTAGAACAATTTATTGGTAAAATCTGAAACGCAAGTACCCTAAACAAAATTGGAATAGAGGGAAATGTAACATGGGGTAGTAAATTCGTCGACGTACCCAAAGCCGTCACCACAGGTAGTAATGTAGTGTAATAACAAAAGCCCATGGCCTTTAGAAACTCTTTATCAGGTAAACTATACAATACTATTGCTTATCTAATAGTATCGTGTACTCATGTTGCGGTGACTGATAAGCCGCAGGTCGATATTGATTAGAAGTGGTAATGGTTTATACCTATCTCGTGAACATTCCACCATCTATCTTTCTCTTTTGTGTCTCTATCACTGTGTATTTATATCACTATTGGAACTTACTGGCTGTTTTTGTTTGTTTTGATGATACTTATTTCTATAAATCTGCAGATCCTATCTATATAATGGTTAATCGTGGGTACTGCTCTTCATGGACATTAGCCAACACAAGCAACAGAAATTGGGCATAATTCGGCTTCCAGATGTTGTTTCTGTTGCCCTGGGGTCATTATTGAAACCACGTTATTTGAACTGGAATGCTGAGAAGCCTTTATATATTTAAACTTCCATATTAATTTCTAACTGTGATCTAAGTTTGACAGGAAGATGTCATGTAATGCTAATTTTAGGGAGCAAATACCTACAATTAAATAAACACATAGTAATAAGGCAGCAATAGGTGTAGTGGTTCTTTGACAGCAAAATCTACATAATATTCTACAAAATACCTAATGCTTATAGACTCTGTATAAGAATTAAACATAACACAGAATATTTTTATTCACGGAACATTATAAAACATATTAAGGATAGTAAATAACTCAAAGTTTAATTTTATATGATGTGGTAATGAGGTGTGTTAATAGCCTACTTACAACAATATGAGGAAGGTGTGTTAATTGTTGTTTTATTGATGCAACATATCATTTTACATTTTACTTTAAATTTAATTTTATTACGTAACTTACTAGTAATAAACGTATGTAACGAAACGCAATAAATATATTTAAGACAAAGTAGTCGTAATCTCTGGTAGACAACAAACTAGATAGGTTTTATGTAAATGTACGGTACTCAGAGCGGTATGGTGACCACTATGTCAATCGTGTCAATTGAACGCGTGTCTGCGCCCATATGCATGTCCAATCCATGTAACTCACCGCTGTATTTCGCGCCCCGCGTGCAGATGGCACGTATGACTGGAAAAGTATCGTAGAAACCACAGGATGCGAGTGGTACGCACGCGGACACAAACCCTACGTTCGGAAAAACGACCCCAAGACAATATACTCAAACTAAAACTGACCTATATTTATATTTTTAAGATATCATCAAACAAAGGTACACGTGACAGAATGTGCCCAGAATTATAGGGCGTTTTTGTTAGATCATAAAATAATAAATAGATGTGGAAAAGATATATAAATCATAAATATTGTAGCATCCACGACGAATGTGTATATTTGCAATGCGTGAGCGTGATGTGTATACCTAAGTTCTAAACGAGGGTTTATTAGCGAAAGGATAAACGGAGCGAAAGCGACCTACTATAATACGTAACATTATTATCTCATCAATTTATTCCTGCATCCTCCCAGTGACAATACTTATAATTGAGCTCTAAATCCTATGAAAAATAATGACCACCCCTGTATTATTATATTTCCAGGTGAAACTATGGCATATTCCCGACGGCGGTTTGTCCATGCACCTCACGGACTGGCTGGTGGAACTGCACGGCCACAAGCGGCGAGTTGCATATGTCGAGTGGCACCCGACCGCTGAAAATATCCTGCTCAGCGCCGGCTTCGATTATCTGGTACGTTGATGAGAAAATAAAAAATATTTATTTTAAGTAATTAATAATAATGTATAATATTAATATTTTTAATATGATTAATTAGATCATTGTTTGGTTGTTGATGTTGGCACATTTAATTTCTATGAGAACTTGTGGATATTTTACGTTGTTTATCCTAAGCAATTACGTATGACATTATAGAAAGAAAGAGTTTCTGATCTGTCTTATATTCGTACTAATTAATTTATACCCTTTATTATACAAATTGATTAAAATCCTAAAACCAGACTTGGTGACATCCGATGAAATAATATGCATTATTTTAAATTTCCTTTTAAACACATATTTTAATGTATATAATACATTGTGGTATAGTCTAGTAATACAGCAGAATTTATACACATTCTGCTGTACTACTAGGTCTACTGCTGTACTACTTTTTGAAAATGTGTAGGTTTAAAATTAATGAAAAATAAAAGTTAAACAATGGTGGGATCGGTTTGTGCAATGAATTGCTTACATCTGTAATAGTAATATCGTTATTTCTTACCACCGACTCAACTTAACTAAGTTGTATTTGTATTTTAATAATGTATTCTAAATTAACTATTGTAGTTTGATTTAATATTTGAGTATTAACGCTTTGTATTCATGCTTTCACAAGATCGCTTTAGTTTTAATAATTATTTAAATTACATATAGGTGTAGCGTTTCTTGCCGAACTAGTTGACTAATATACCAAAGCTAACGCTTAAATAGCTAAACATTAAATAAAACTATAAAAAACACAATCCCGTAGGGTTCCCTGTAGCATCGTCTTATTTAAGTTTGTAGGTATTTCAATCCAGTAGTACACGAAACGTATTATATCGGAAAATTTATATTGTATCCCAGCCCATTATAAAAACAAACTATTAAATTAATTTTGATTCATCTTCGTACTTAAACATCTATAATAAATAATGTTGCCGTCTGTGTTTTCTTCCGTTATGTACGAGTGTATACAAGTAACCATTTACCGTCAGACTATTTACTTGTCCGTAATATCACCAAAAACTCAGTTTACATGTAACACTGATCTTAATCGACGTGAGGCATAGATATCATCGGCATCAGCATGTAACGGTCACCCACGAACGGTCGATAGCCACGCGACTCCACACTAAGTGTTCCAACATGACCGATTTCACGCTCCGCAGTGCGTGCTCTATTGAAATTATAGTCTTGTCCGTTCCGCGTTAGGATCAACCATTTTTTGTACACATTATAATACTACAGTTGAAGAATGGACTGGCCATAGCTACTTAATAACGTATCGCTATAGAGAGCTGAAGCTTAGCTTTCCAACGTGGGGATTAACAAATATCTGTAGCTTAAAAGCTTATCAATGGCTATTAAGTTGAGGCTCGAACAAATATATAATACCTCGGAGTAATAAGACAGTTCTTCTCAAAGTGCGCTAATTTATGAGGTTACTTTTTCAGTTTAAAGTTGAGTTCTTGAATTATCTTTATTATATAATATATAGCGTAATATTATTCGGCTCCACATATTATTTGTTAATATAGTTATTATGTTATCGGAATTTTGCTGTATGGTTTATATTTTACAACTAAAGTCCGCACACACAAATTCAAAATCCAAGTTTTGGATATCATATCGCAGTTACAGACAAACACCTCTATTTCTTTATATGTATATGATAAACCTTTTTAATCTGTAGTATCGTGATTCGATATGCGCGCGCCAGTAACTGTATTAAAGTAACTACTAGCGTTTAATACGTGGAAGTCGAATAAATACTACGCAAATCCATGTTATACTTAGTCAGTGTTTTTCCATTCCATTTGACATTGGCTAAATACAATTTAATACGCTTAGAAACCCTTTAAATGTATTTTTGGAATAGAATTATCCCCTTTGCGTTAGGCTTGTAGATCTTCTCAATAGGGCAAATTATGTAGATCCGATTTTAATAGCAATAACAAGAGGAATTGGATTATCTTAACTGATTTAAATGCATTTAGAGGATAAATGCAAACACTAGCAAATCTGTTTCGATGTCACTTCTATGTTTCCACGTGTGTTGGTTTATATAAAAATAATTACGATCAATAAAATATTGATGTCATTGAGATGTAAAACACATCTCCGATATTTAAAATCAAATATTTTTAGCGCCATCCCAAGAATTTGGCATTAAGTGAATACATTTTAATACTTAACGGGTACTCACGATTTATGCGGTTTATGAATGCTTATAGAATTCTTTTTGCTGATATTTCGATCCAGTTGCATGAATCGTGGTCACGGCCAAACGGTCAGTTTGGCCGTTAAGTATTAAAATGTATCAATTCCGCGATAATACTAGTCTAAAATCATATAAGTGAATAACTTACAGAATATGTCTTTGAAATAACTAGGTAGAAATACTTTTACTGCTTCTACAATAGAATAGAATCCTCACAAAAAGAATGTATCCGTCGTCGAAAATTGAATTGCTGGCCACTTTTTTCTGATTGAAGTAGCAAACAAGCATGCAGCCCACCTGACGGTAATGGACGCCGCCCATAGACATCTGTAAGCAACTTCAAATAGAACATGGGTTCTAGCTGTAGTCAATCACTGATGCGTACTCCTGAGGACTATGATGACGTGCCGGCAACCACACCCTTCCATCGAAACTAAAAAAAATCTTCACGCTAAAAATAGGTGTGGCGGTGGTACTTCCCCGATCGAACTACACAAATTCTACCACCTGTACCTGTGTTGTTCAATGCTAAATTCTTAAATTTGAATATGCCTCGGTAATATCGGAATAAAACGGAGCAAGCGTATTTTAGTGAAAATAATTTGATTTATTCAGAAGAAGCCTTTAACAAACACTTTCTTACTTATCACATTGATTAGCGATATCCTTGAAAGATTTTGGTCCATCCATCCGTCGAAAATTAGATGCATGCTCCTAATGCTAGTTTCCTGTGACTTACTAGCGTTAAATTTCAACAACAAAAAAAAAACAATTATATTTTGGTATTCATAATCGATTCAATGATAAGTATCGTTATAAATTCTATACATTTCAAACAATCACAAATCGCCATCCGCAATATGATGGTGTCGCCCTAGACTATGACTAAGTATTGTACCTCTTAACTTTATCATCCATTGTTATAATGAACTCTACTCATAGTCCTTATATTCTTTGCAGATCTTCGTTTGGGACGTAGGCAAGGGTGAAGCGGTAAAAGTGATCGACTGCCACAGTGACGTCATCTACTGCATGTCGTTCAACCGTGACGGCTCGCTGCTCGCGACCACGTGTAAGGACAAGAAGCTACGTGTCATCGAGCCAAGGCGGGGGATCGTGCTGTCTGTAAGTTGTAAAATATATTTAGTGTCCTTGTGTGATGAGTACGATTTATCTTTGTGTGTGCTAGTGTATGCGCGTGCGCATTTGTGCGTGTACATGTCGTTTGATATGTGTGTGTGCGTGAGAATACGGTCAGTTCTATTTATCTCACCTCATACACGTTAAATTGTTTAGAGCTAGCAAAAAACGTTCATAGCTATATTTGGATTGATTTAAGAGTTACAACCATGTAATCTGACACAGGAAATGCCAGCATCTCACCATATGCAACTCACCATTTAAGACATACTACAATAGATTGAAAACATGTGACAAATATCGATTATTCGATAAAGCTATGTTATCAAAGTTCATTTGTCGTGTTATTTTTTTGATGAGGCAAGTTGCATTAATAACCTATACTCGGAGCAAATTAGATATAGAATGTTTAATAACAAAGCATTACCTAGCAACCACTGACAAGCTGGGGAAAGCAACTTTTTGTTGTTTTATCAGCCGTCTTTTACCTATTATTAACTTTTACCTGTAACTTATAATAAGGTTGCAAATCCTTTCATGGAATTAAGATTGTAATATCATTAGTTATACAATGACGATAATGGTAAATAAATTTTGTTTGACATGTTTTAGCATACTATGTTGCAGTTGGTCGTTATTACTTAATCAACTCTTCTTAATTAAATTATTCCGCGGAAATTTAATGCATACTTTGATTGAATATAACATGCATTTGTGTACAAATTCGTGCAAGTTGGTGATAACCCTACATAGGATTTTTTATTATTTGTTTACATTTATTCCAGATCGAATTTGCTCCGAGTATAGGCTTTTTATTTCTTAAGATGATGAGTAATAAAAGTTCCTCAAGACTTTTTGTTAATGTGACGATTTTTTGCAATTCCACAGGAGGGTCCTTGCCACTCGGGAACCAAGGCGTCCAAGTGCACGTTCCTCGGCAGCCAGGGCCGGGTGCTGACCACGGGCTTCTCGCGGTACAGCGACCGCCAGTACGCGGTGTGGGACCAGCACGACCTGACCAAGCCGCTCGTCTGCGAGACCATCGACAGCTCGTCGGGCGTCGTGTTCCCTTACTACGATTATGATACCAATATGGTAAGCGATTTTAATATACAGTCAAAGCTGGTTTCTTTTTCGAGGGGAAACCTTCAAACGTACCCGATGCCGTGGAAGCGATGTAGGGTTATGTGGGATTTTTACCGCACTAAAACCCCCCGGTGGCCGTCCTCGGCGCTACAAAGAGAACCCCGAAATCTCCAAAGAAACGCAACCGGAATCTTCTGAGCGCGTTACCCCATCAGGCTCCTCCCAGATAGGCGGCTGGGCCCACCGCTCCGTCTAGTCTTTACGACGGTATACGACCAAACGTACCGCCGTCCTTCCCGGGATCGCCTGGCTGGACAGTTCAAGCTCCCACTCCAGCAGCCCGCAATCCCGGAAGACACTTTTAGTCGCCTCTTACGACAGGCAGGGGATACCGTAGCCATATTCTGATCCTGGAACTATAGGGACGAGTCAAAGCTGCTTAGTTTGCGGTTTTAAAAATTGTGACCAGTTTCTTGTACTCGCGGATAAAAATATCAAATGATGAATGAAATTAATTTCTAACGAATAACTTGGAGTATGTTATGACAGAAATAATTTTCTTTTTTCAGGTATATCTCGCAGGTAAAGGCGACGGGAACATTAGATACTACGAAGTAGTCGATGAGCAGCCATATGTACATTTCCTCAACCAGTTCCTCTCAGGCAATCCACAGGTAAGGTTTTCCTTTAGCAGTCAACCAACGTTAAGTTCGTGTTTTTTTTTTATATAATAATAGTAATATCTTGTAGTTAACACACGTTTATGTGTGTGCATATCTAACGTATAAACGTGAATGAACACACTCATTCATACATACGCACATAGATAATAAATGGACACGTGGATAATAAAGTGTCCACGCAGAATCGTAATTGTTGATGGTACAAAGAAAACATTTACTTACAACATTTTATAAACAGATTAATAAAATTTTTAACTGGTCATAGTATCTAGTGTAATTATATATGTATTATAACATCTCATAATAACAACGAAAGTTAGGACTGGTTTCGACACGTTCGTAAAAAAAAACAGTTTGTTACAAAATAAAAAAGTAATTATCTACGCGGGTCTATGTAAATGAGACAATTATTAATTTGGGAATAAGATTTGGAAACGGCATAAATGTAAACCTCTTCATATGGCACAAAATCCTTGCAGGACATAAATGAAATCCTCTTTGTCTGATACAAAATACTTGGTCCCTTGAGATCCCAAATTGAGTGTATATGTTCGTGTCAGCGCGGGCTGGGCTTCATGCCGAAGCGCGGCGTGAACACGGCGGCGTGCGAGGTGTTCCGCTTCTACAAGCTGCACACGTCGCGCGGCCTGTGCGAGCCCATCTCCATGATCGTGCCGAGGAAGTCCGATTGTTTTCAGGTATTTTTTTTAAATGCATGCGTTTTATAAATATGTTATGTAAACTTATTAAAATTAACATTAATTGTCTATTTAATATGTCTTATATAGTATCATGATATGCGGATGTTGGACATAATGGTAAATTAACGATAAAAAATGTCAGAAAAATACTTTTTTGTAAATAGCAGATTATAAATTTACTTTTTAAATGCGACCGTTCCTAACTAAATATTCATAATGGTAAAAACATAGTTATTATTACCTAAGTTTAGTGTATTGTAATTTATTGAAATTATAGGGTTTTGCAGTTTTTATTGTTTCGTTAATTAAATGGAACGCTTTTGTTTTTAACCTGAAACCTATTTAAATAGGTGAATAACAATATTTGATCTGTTCCAAAAAAGTAAAATCGGAATTAACTTTTTATTGCTTTACAGGAAGATCTTTATCCCGATACTGCAGCTCCTCTCCCAGCTCTCAGTGCTAAGGATTGGCTGAGTGGAATGAACTCACCTCCTCTGCTTATAAGCATGAAAACAGGCAAGTCTCTATTATAATATTATATTTATATTATTTTCTGTCACCTTTTGATTTTTAACTAGATCCACAAATAATAAAAATACGGTATTGAAAGTCTAACTCTGAAACTAAGAGTTGAATTAAAAGAAGCATGTTTGATTACGTGATTAAAATAAAGTAATTATATTCATTTACGTAATTTTAATGTGGGCGTTTTATAAATTTTGTCTTTTGCTGTCTTGCAATGTACCACATACTTTCATCGTCTGATAAAAAATGCATGTAGACCATTTTGTTTCACAATTTTTTTCTAAAGGATTGAACAATTGACATTGACCAATGGACATCAATAAGCAAATGCGTTGCGGGAGTAGTTATATAACTGTGATTGACTTCAGATAGAAATCTTGTTCTATATTAATTTGCTTTCAGATGTCGGTGGCGTTTATCACTTGCTATTAGGTAGACTATAAGCTCATTTGCTACAATCAGATAACATAGTGCTCAACGCTAAAGAAGTTAACATTAAATAACTGTTAATATTAAAGCATTTATTTAAGATACGGAAGAGCGGGGCATCCTAGCACAAGTATTTTTCTTGCTTAAAAGAATGTCCCAACAATTTTTGTTTGTGTACAACTTGTTATACCAATAAAGAATTTAAATTTGAAAGCAACGTTCCACCAGGTGTGACGATATCCACGCACAAGCCGCGCACGAACCGCGACGCGCCGGCGCTGCAGCCGCAGGACGCCAACAACCGCAAGAAGTTCGCCTTCCTGTCGCGCGAGACCACGCCCGACTACCGCCCGCTCGCCACCTGGGCTAACGAGAACCACGCCGAGAATGACGCGCCGCAGGTACTATGTTGTCAGGGTTGCCATGTTAGGGGGGTTTCCCCCAAATATACGGGGTAAAAAGTAGGGTGGAGTTTTTGAAGTGAAACTTCTTTATCGGGGTTGTTGAAGTGAAATGAAACTTCTTTATCGGGGTTGGAAATTTAGTGTAACATTTTTTCGTTACGCGCCATCTTTTTCTGTTACGCGCCATCTTTTTCTTATCCCTACCACGCGTGATATTAGATAGATTATTATAGATTAGATTATTGGATAAAGTTTAATAAAAGCCTTTTATTAAACTTTATCTAATTTCACTTTATTTAACCAATTTCTGTAAAGTTGCATATAGTAAATTATTTTTTGAAAAATAACGTAATAAAGAAGTTTCACTTCTTATGAGTGTACGCTAGTACACGCACACATTTATTTTTTTAGGGGTACTTTTAGGGGTTTTTGTAACTTGAACATATAGGTATTTTCAACTGTGGGGATTTTAGGGTTTTTTTGTAAAGGCTTTAGTGGGATACATTTTTGAGAGTTGGTAACCCTGGTTGTGGTTTAAATGCAAAATTTAAATTGAGAATATAACCCTTTGCACTTAACAGATACACGAGAGTGCTCATTGTAAATAAGGAGATTGAGTTACAAGAGACTATAGCGTATTTGCAGTGTAACTCGATTTAAGATTTCAAATCACTCAGGCGCTGCTCTAGTTGATATTTCAAATCGGCGCAACAACGTCGCGAGAATGCAAAGGGTTAACATTGACGGGACAAAAGTACTCTGCCATAAAAGCTTTGCGTTAGAGACTTGTAAAAGACGTTATAAAAGCTGTAAACGCTAGGGATAATTTACGATGAGTCCTTTTTTTTAAATAACATTGAGTACCGTATTTAATCAGTTAGGTTCTTAATACAATGAAAAAGAAATAACTTATTCGATAACTAACAATTAAGTAAATGAATTATTTCTCATAGATATCTGATCAGCGAGGTTCTTTAACAAACTGGACGATCTGCCCGATGTGGATTTATTTAATTCTCCTCTAAATTCAATAAAATCAGCAATTACTAATAATTGGTTTAATGGGACTCTCTCTTCTTAGATATATCTAAATCTATGTTATCTAGTGTTAAATGTTTTTTTGCTTATTAGTTTCACTTCAAGTATTAATATATAGATGTTATACTTGTATATATGTATACATAGTTTGTGTAAGAATGTTATTGTTAAAACTTAAATATAAGCAACAGACTGTTTTTAGAATCAATATGCGAAAACATGTTAATGGTGTATAGAAGTCTAGTTTTTGTTATATTGTCTATGTAATCTTAATATATATAAATTACGTGTCACTTTATTTGTCCGCAATGGACTCTTAAACCTCTGAACCGATTATAATCAAATTTACTCAACGTGTGCATTTTGATCCAACTTGAAAGATAGGATAGTTTATATCTTAATTTATAGGTTTAATTGCAAATGTTTATGTAACATTTCTTTAACCACAGCAACGCGTGGCCGGGTATGCTATTACACTGTATGTTTTCCGAATAAAACAAAATAAAATAAATAGCATATAAACACTAACTTCCCCAGGTGCAAGTGACCGAGAAGTCTCAGAAGACGAGCGCGAACCAGACGACAAAGTTCCACCAGCTGCAACGCATGTTCGGGAAGCACGCGAGCGACGCGGAGCCCGTGCCGCTCTACAAGCAGATCAACCAGGGCGACGTGTTCGCCACCGAACACGAGGTATGGAATCAAATGAAATGTCTTTATTTTGTAAAGGCCTACGGGGCACTTGCGAATTGTCAGTTCTAATATTTTTTCTCATATCACCACCGGATCGGATCGCGACTTCAACTGAGAAGATCCGACAAGAAACTCAAGAGAATTTGTCGTTTTTCTTTGTATAATATTACTTTTAACCATCTTATTTTTACATGTGCAATAAAAGCTAGCTCCAGTATCTTGTCTTACATTTGACTAAATTACAAACTTGTTTGGCACGATAAGCATCACTTTGACATTTAATTGATTATGACCATATATTAGTGTTCAGTCCCCAAAATGGTTCAGTTCTTGCGTTTCGGTGGGTGGGTGTGTTTGCCGGCTCGCTCTTATATGAGACGATCATCTTAGTCCTCGAGCGTGGCAACGCATCCGTGACTGTCTTCAAATAGAACGCTTAACAATTTGCTATTTCAATCTTATGTAAAAAATTTAATCACTGTATCCCGTTAATTACTTTTGGTTAAAAAAAATTGTAACCGGAGTTGTTATTGCGTCTATAATTTAGTAGATTCAATGTTTTTATGTAATAAACCTGCTAACACCATAGCTTGTCAAATTCCAGTTGCGTCTCGCATTCAACCGGCAAGGCGAGGAGCTGAGGATCGTGAAGCGGCAGCTGCAGAACAGCCAGCAGCGCGTGCGCGAGCTGGAGCAGCACGTGGCGTCGCTGCAGGCGCGGCTGCAGCGGGACAACTCCGCGTAAACCGCTAGCACTTGCTTAAGGTCCATTTGTATCTACAGACGTTGCGCGTGT
Organism: Spicauda simplicius; assembly: GCA_949699795.1. Lineage (NCBI taxonomy): Eukaryota > Metazoa > Arthropoda > Insecta > Lepidoptera > Hesperiidae > Spicauda > Spicauda simplicius. Next base: position 9,459,878 of record OX453062.1, read on the forward strand.
CTGTCGTGGCGGACAAATTCATATTTTTGCAAGCAGTCTTCGCCTATAAAGGGGCTGTGCATTAATCATGTGAGGCTCAAAAGGGGGGAGGGTCCATAAAAAATCATGAAATATCACAAGGGGGAAAGGGGGTAAAGTAATATATCATGTGTACTTATTTTTTCGGCAAGCGCGCGATACTCAACCGAAAAGCGGCGTTACCTATATTTATTTTTAGTCAAATGCGTACAAAATCGAATTAAATTTATGTCAGTCAAAAACAAACTGCAACCTTTCTGTCTACCTCTTAACGTTATTATAGTAGTATTCAATTTTCTTTAATAAAATTAGATGATACCAGTATTTTTTTATAAGTAAAAAAATATTATCTTTGCAGGTACGAAAAATACACGTGATGTAGGGGGTGGAGGGAGGGGTAGTCTTAAACCTCACCACGTAACACCAAGAGGGAGGGTTGTCAAAAAATGCCAAAAAAAAAATATCACGTGAATAATGAATGGCCTCAAATTTAGTTGCACTTAGCTTTTCCGTATTGTAAACTTGTTATTTTTATATTATAATTGGTGTAAACTATGTAGGTGATCAAAAATAAATAAATACTTTTCTATACCATAGGCACAGCCTGTAACTGCGTGCCCGCGTTGCGATATAAACACGTCAATACTCTATGACATTGCCAAAGAAAATATTATTTCGTCTACTACGGTCAATGTCTCACACGTGCAAACTGTAGATTTAAACCGGACCTTATGCATGCCGCGCTCCTTGGGCTTACAGGCCATCTATAAACTATGTCACAAGTTGGTAGAATGAAGAGGGTCGTCAATGTATCACATTGTGTATCGTTTGCCATAGGCGTGGGAAGATAAGTCTATCTTTAGATAAGTTTTGTATGACAAAAATTTATGGATGGTCTCTTGAATACGCTAATGGCGTACGCAGCTATATAAAACCCCATTTAATGTACCTGTGCGTACTACGACATTGTCTAAATGATTTTACTAATTGAAAGTGTTGCTTTGTATCCTTATTGTTATGTACTTTGATATATCGCTAAAAGAAATAGACGTTTGAAAAGTATTTTATGGAAACTCACTGGTGATGAAGAAAAATGGTTAGATATTGAGAAGCGGGGATAAGGCAGTTGTTCCAGATACATATTATATGCTTTTAAAATAAAGCAATGAAAACCCTATACAGTTTAATATATAGCGACTGAAAGCGGCCTTAACTTGTGGTAGCATTCAACATTGAAGGCTTATCTGCGGGTTGCATTATGTGATTGTGAGTAAGCAACTAGAAGTATTTTCGCTACATTTTTGAAGGAATAGTTTTGCTATACGAATGCTACCCATTTGTATTCTCTGTGAAGCCGACCTAGTTTTTTAACCAACATCTAGTTGCAAATATGTTGCATGCGATTGCTGCAACGTGGACACACGTAAGATTTACTGTTACACTTTATAGTAAGTAGCTGCACATTTGCAGTGATATAGTTTACGAAAGAGTAATCTATTTGCAAGCATCATAGCGACATATTATGTTAAACATAAACATTTGAAAAATGTGATCTGTTTTTAATGTTTGGTTAATTTGAAGGATTTTTCAAGTAAGATCAAAACAGAGGTTGTGTTCCTGCGATCTAATACTTATTTTTACGTCATTTTAAGTGAAGATTTTATTCCTAATAACGTTACGAAACGAATAACTTTACTTTTAGTTTATTAGCAACAGATGATTATTTTTTTAAATTAGGAACTAAATCTATTGGAAACACGATAGTATCCTGTCTTGGATTTTTGCCTGAATATTATCTTATAAATAATTTTGTTTGAGAAATAATAACGACAATAAATATCGATGTTATCGTTTTGTAACAGTAACAGTAAAGATTTATTGTAAAAAAAGAATAAGTTATAAAATAAAACTTTTAAACAACTATTGGCGGTAGTGAGACCACATAATTATTCATAATGTATTGCATAAATTGCTCAAATTTGAGTCACATTGCATAAATATATCAATACTTGATATAAAACAGACAATTAGCTTAAGTGTAATGTGCTAAGCCAGTGATTGTTTTGTCACAAAAGCTTATGTTTCGTAGTAGCGCTAGAATTTTAAAATATTTTAAGTATGGGGCCGTTCAAGTATTACGTAAGCAATACTGGAGGGGGGGGTCTTTGTTTTGTTTATTCTGGATAACATGGGTGGTAGGGGTATAGATGATGGGTATACATCATCGCTAGTTATTTACTTTTTTACAATACTGTACAAAATAATACATTTTTAATTGAAAAATGTTTACGTATGCATGGGGGGAGGGGGTTAGAGCTTTGCTTACTTTTGCTGACAAGGGGGATGGAGGGGTAAATAATTGTAATAAAATTGCTTACGTAATATTTGAAAGGCCCCTATTTGCTAATAGCATAAGGTCATAAGTATGTACCGCTTATATCCGTAATTATATTTTTATAAAAATAATAAATCGAGGCTATTCTCTCATTATTTTTATGCAGTATTAAACCAAAAAACATGGGATCAAAATTGAAGCATTCCTTTTTTTAAAAAAAATCATTGCCTATAATATTCTAAATTTTGACATACATTTATGGAGTGAAATACGTGACATATTAAACTTTTTAATTTCTTTATGAGTTTCACTTTTCATCTCATTTAGGCAGCGACAACATAGCCTAATAGACACCTCATGTCTTCATTTTTACTAAGAAACATTTCAGTCAAAGCACTGAGGTATGCGGTGCGGGGGAGCGGTAAAAGAAAGCATCGCAATTGGTCGATTCAAGGTCGCAATAGATCTTATATTACAATTAGTGATGGGAACGTTTTTGTAATGGGTTATTGATTAGAAATAATAAAATAATTATAATTGAATAAGACGATTAATAAATAGCTCATAGAAGGTATAGTAGTACTCATATTGAAGTATTGAGAAAAATAATGAAAACATCATTTAACAATCTAAACCATTAATACACAACATAACGCAATTCAAACCAGTATTAACATTGTTGTATAAAATCTATTTAAGCAAAAAATGAATTAATTATTCTTAAAATGAATTAAATTGATATAAATTCTTCTAATTGTAGGTTTCTACGGATCTACGGATTTAGTAATAAATAAAAAAAAATACAACCGACTTCCATGCAACAAAAAAGTAAAAAAATATCTAAATACATGTTGGTTTAGAGCATACACAGTAGGTACTTAGTAGTAGTCCTGAAGTCGGCGCTCACCATATTTCGCTAGATCACGACGAAACCACATGTGTCCTATGTGTGTTTTTATACAAAAGTTTTTTTTCATTTCTATATGTACATATGTTCTTCTGATCATAGCTTGTAAGTAATTAATTCAATTTCATTAGTACCTACACCAAATGTCTTCAAACACATCTCAATTATTCCTATCGGCTGAGGAGTTACATATTTTGTCACCGAGACTGACGAACAGGGTCTGATAGACCCTCAAATAGTCAAAGATGAACTGGTTTTGCAATTTCATTAGAACCTACATGAAATATCTTTACACACAATTCAATTACTCCCATCGGTTAAGGAGTTCCCCTCATTTTCTCCAGAACTCATAAATGGATGTTAACCATATTTAAGTGGGACCAATTCGCAGCTCGTCTCTACACAATAAAAAAAGAATAATTAAAATCGGTCCACTAACGGCGGAGTAGTCCTTGTACATACAAAAATATATATATACCGGCCGAATTGAGAACCCTCTCCTTTTTGAAGTCGGTTAATTAATCTGGTAGATACATATTTAGACATTAGATAACTATAGTCATCAAATAACTATAATTATTGGCAGTTTATGATTAAAAGTTTAAAACTATAATTATTTATTTTAAATTCAATTCAAGTAATATTCAATTGCATTAGTTGTCATCTTTCATCAGTTAATTGAGGTGTACATCACTACCAAAATGGACGAAAAGGATAGAAATATTTAATTTAATGAAAAGGAAAGGGATGCACTGTAAGAAGACATCAACGGGCGCTGTTAAAGACCAGTGTAAGTTGAGCTCCAAAATAATTTGATTCCTGAAATTATAATTGTGAAAATAGTTTACTTGTGAAATGTTATGCCGTCTTTTTTTGAAATTAGATGTTTTGCTACATTTTTACTCCATCTTAATGATCAGGAAGTCATTTTGCTTCACTTTTTTTATTTTTTAAAGAATTTATTTCGCGCTATATATAGTCTCGTAATACGATGTTCACAGGTCACATAAGTGGTCGGTACTGAAGTGTAGCTCGCGCTCGGTTTATTATATCAGTGCTATTAAACTGATGTGTTGCCCGAAAGTGTTCGCCTTAGATGCGGTGTCTATTAGGCTGTGTTGTCGTTGCATTTAGGCCTATAAGCTTATACTTTAGAATATTTACAATAAGGATTGTTTGTAATAATGGCCTTCACAATTTTGCTATAGGTATAATATTTTACTTGTGGTAAGTTTATGATATCAATAATTTAATGATTTGTTTAAAATTATTCTAAATTTCCAATAAATGTAATAGTAACCATGTGCAATCAAGTTATAAAATCATTATATCAAGATTTTGTCGGTTTAAAAACTGTTCATCATTTCATTTTGTGTCCATTTTAAGCACTGTTTTGACAAGCACTTACAAAGTCTATTATTCCAAGTGTTAATTATTAGGTTTACCTTTTGTTAGGTATTTTATTAGTCTGATTTACATTTGTTTTTGTTACCTGTTTATTTTTAATTAATTATTATGTTCGTGATTCTTCTATGTGACTATGCATTATAATGTAGTTTAATTTCATATATTTAAGAACAAATCTCGTTTCTTTATAATATTAATAGTGTTATATAATTAAATATCAATGTAAGATGACACAGTAATTCTTTCATATAAACATATAGAATGTGAATGATGTATTGCTAGAAATACCGTATATATTTTGTATTGTTAGATTAGTACATATTTAAAAACCGAGGCACTGCCAAACCGTTCTGAAAGAGAAATGAGTTGTACAAAAAAGTTACCTGAACTTTTCTGTGTACATACATTTTACTACCATTTAGCTATGAGTATAGGTGCTAGACACTTTCGAGTTTTGCCTTAATCGCCGTTTAGTTATTAAAATACGAATATGGCTGCGATTTACGGAAACGGCAGGAATGGCTTTGGCCTTGCAGTGTGGCAATTTTGACTGCTTACAGCAATAATTCTATGTTTATCGTTAATGTCGTTAGACTTGTATCAGTATATAATAAATCTTTCAGAACTTTCTAAAAATGTAGCGTTTTATAGGAAATACATACATTCCATTTATTCAATATAACATCGATTACTGTAAGTTCGAAGCAAAGTATTAAAGCATTAGCGTTAAATAATTTAGTTACGTGGCTAAGTCGACGTTGATATTTATTGTGTATTTTTATATCATGCTTGTGTAGCACAAATTTCAATAAATGTTTGATCAATCTGTTCAATTTTTATTCAGCTATTTATTTCCTTCCTAAATTCTGGCCTGTAGAATTCTAGAATGGTCAAGTTATAACTATGTGGACAAGTTCTTTAAAATCTTAACACAAGGACATATCAGACTATCCCTTTCATTATACCTATGTGGAAATATGAAATAAAACTAAATTTTAAGGCTGTTTTTTATTAAGTATACAAAATACGAAACTAAAATCAAAATAGTTTTTGATAAAAGCACTCATGATAAATAAACAATAGTCAATAACATTTACAATCTGTCGATGGACGGATGCAGTAGGTACAAGAGTCAGTTCACATAAAACTAAAAACTTAAGTATATATAATTATAAAAGTCTTCCTTAGATGAGGTAATTGTATATAATTTTCTTAGTATAATAGATCTGAGATTCATGCTTGTAACTTTTTTCTTATCTATTAATGGAATGTGAAATTGTAAATAACCAAACGACTATTTTACACATGGAGTAGTAGTAATCACAAAATAAATTAAAATAAGCATTTGAGTATAATTAATACTGACATAAGAGTCATAGATATTCGTAAATCTGTAGCTGCGTTACATCCATCAGTGCCACAAGTATATATGCAAGTCCGATACTCTAGTTTGTCTCCAGGTTGCTGCACGTAATTGCAATAGTTTCCGAGATCTAATGATGAGCAAAACCTCTTTGTACTAATTCCACCTAGAACATTTAAGAAAGGCATTAGTTGCAAATCATATTAATCAAAGGACAGATGGAATAGATTATATAAATTCCCCAAATTATAATTAGAACTTTTTATTTATAATTTTGGTTGATTTAATTACATAATGTACAACTGCATTGTTGGCATAAATAAGATTAATTTAGAGTTTTTAAATCATAGTGCAGTGGAGATTTCAAAATAGCACCACTCTCTTTTCATGGATGTACAAGGTGCCTAAGGGACGAAATTAGGGATGGTATAATCTGTACAGTCACTAATAAGCATGCAGACGCGATGTGATTGTTGACATATACATATATGTGTAAGTACTCTCTTTGTCAGAGGCATAAGTGTAGCAGTGGACCTCAAGAGTTGGTGGACTGATGAATGATGATCTTTTACTTTTTATGACTGGCAACTTAAATTCATAAGTAATTGGTCAATATGAAAAAATTACAACATTCAAATGTAATTAAAATATGTATACTCACAGCAGTATCATCCTTAAAGCCCAGTTAGAAAAGATAAAGCAATTTAGATTGTGTGCTGAAAAACTTAACATAAATTGGAGCAGTGCTTTGTTAAATTAAAAATTAGTCAATCCTTTAACCACTGTACCTATATATCTTTAAAAGCTACAAACTCAATTTGTGATGGATGCTGGTGATATATAAAATGCATAAGACATAAAACGGGTGCAATGTGGATATAATGTGATGTAAAGATCTTAGTAACCTATCTGTTTAATGCAGAACCTTGCATCATACACATGATCACAAGATGTGGCAACTAGTGCCCCATTATCTAAGTTCATTAGGCCATCACCACATTCCATAGTTGATGAGGAGTTACACTGATAACAATCTATCCCTTCACCTGCATTAATGTGTTAGTTGTTAATAGGTTATTGTGATTGTAGCATAATGTTATACAATATTGCCGATCACTACATAGTATAAAACAAAGTCGCTTCACGCTGTCTGTCCCTATGTATGCTTAGATCTTTCAAACTATTCTACGGATTCTAATGCAGTCTTTTTTTTTAAAGGTAGAGTGATTCAAGAGGAAGGGTATTTTGTTTTATTCCACACATAATATATTTATATAGTGAAGGAACACTGATAATTTTGGAGGAACAAAGCTCTGCGGGTCAATTTTTGTTCAACATTCATCTTTATACATATAAAAGAATACACTCTTTGTTTCATATGAAATACATTCTTTTACATTGAAGAAGTAACAAATGAGCATGCAGTTTTACTGATGTTAAGTAGCAAATGTCACCAATGGATATCTATAATCAACTTCAAATAGAAGTAGGCGTCTAGCTGAGGTCAGCCACAGATGCATTACTAAAACTAATTCACAAGGTGACAATACCCTTTGCAATTTGACTCCGGAAGCACAACCACACCTGTTTCTGCGTTATAACAACTGTTAAGTGCTGTTTTGATCTGGTGTGTGTGATGTGTGTGATGCCTCAGTTGGCTTTCCAACATAGTCCTTGGGGATAGCAATGTATCTGTGGATAATTTCAGGTAAGGCTCCAATCGTATATGGAGTTGATCATGGACGTCACTGTGTGGCAGAACCACTTACAATAATACAGTTAAAAATAATCATAATAGGTATGACATTATGTTTTATACCAGTAAGTAACATAAATTAAAATCATAAACAATATTGTTAAGGTTTAAATTGTAGATAAAATAATTTACTGTAATGCAGTGTTGTAATGGACTAGTATTTTTTTATTAGAATTAGTAAGAAATTTAGGTACTATGAATAATAAATGGATGATTACAGGTTAGTTATGTGAATGCCCCATTATACAAATTAGAACCAACTGTACTCCAATAGCAAGCAGAACCGCGACTACCATCACCCGCATCCCCTGCGGCTCTCACCTTCAAACCTCCCTACATGTTTGATACAGAACTGAGCGTCGTGTATTGTTTCGCAGTCCGTTGGCGTTACATCTGAATCGCTTTCTAAAAACTCATTGCATTCAAACGGGTTGTTCGAATCCGTCCCCGAACACTGATAACAGTTTATTGAATAAACTAAAACACAAAATAAAAATGAAAACAAAAGGATGGGCGTTGTTTCTGAACATCTACAAAAAGCATATTACCTGATTTCGAACTTAATAGTACTAAGAAAAAAATCAGCATAACATTTTTAGTTAATTTTGCCATTTTAAAATGCTGGTATTTTTATTCATAAATCTATTATAAAGATTGCAATTACATCCAATGTTTACTTGAAATTAAAATTAAATTCAAAAACGATACACAAGCGGTACATCGACGCGATAGAATTATCAATCTGACGTTTACTTTTTTTTTTTTTGTTTTTAAGCCTTGCATTCTTGCGTTTAAGCTCAACTTAATTTCTGACATTTCATAAAATAATTGCAGCACGGAGTTTTACGGAACTTGATTTTCTTGCATAAATTTTAATGTCTGAAAAAAGCTTCGACTTTGGCTTCAGCCAAACAATCCACCTTCCGCAAAATCTTTGGCTTCAGCCAAAATGAGCCGAAGTATATTGGCCGAAGTCCAAGTTTCTAACAAGGTTCTATTTATGTCAAAATAACAAACCCTATCGAATGCACGACACCGCGCTGGTAAAATGGTGTTAGGCTGCGGTCAGCACAAAATCGGATAATGGGCTTTCTTTGAAAGTATTGTTCGAAGTTCGATTTTTTTTCAAACGTTATAGTTTTTGATTTTAAACTAATATTATCGCGGATTTTATACAATATAATGTGTAACGGGTGCTAACGATATGCGATTTTTTTTAATTTTTTGAAGTGAAACTTCTTTAGGCGCATGAGGGTAAAATTTTTACAGATGAAACGTCACGCCGGTATGCAACGGAAGTGTCGGAAAAGAGAGAGAGAGAGTGATCGAGACCGATTGAGAGAGAGTAAGACAGGGCGAACGTAGCATGAGCAACTAGCCGTGGAGTGAGAGTAGGGAGCAAGCGAGTGAGAAAGATTGAGAGAAAAAGTGAGACAGAGCGAACGTCGTATCACGCCTTTTTCCCTTCCTCTTAATCTTGGAAATTTAAAGTTTTAGATTTGTATAAATATAAACAAGATTTATAAATTAGTTCGCCAAAGAAGTTTCACTTCTGACATGTGTACTTTGTACGCACGCATGTTTTTTTTTTTTGGCCGTGACCATGAAACTGGGTTGAAATATCGGCAGAAATAAATTTAAAAAAATGCATATCGTGAGTACCCGTTACATAATATAATGTTATCGTTTTTGTTTTGCAAAGTAATCGTAATAATATAGTCGCCGCATAAAAAAGTTAGCCTGCTACCACAGCCTTCTACGAAGGCATTATCAGCCTCACGTTAAAAATAAATGTGGCGGTGGTGCATCTCTAGTTGAACCATACATCTTTTACCCGCGTGGCGGAGCGGTTTTCATACCGGTCTGACACGCAATGGGTCCCGGGTTCGATTCCCGGTCAGACAGGTATCTGAATGAAGATTTCAGATTCCTGTTCTGGGTCTGGGTGTTTGTGTATTCGTCTTGTGTGTGTCCATGGTACTCCAACACAGGAGAAAATCCTACTGTGGGGATATGAGTGTAGAAATCGTGATTTATTTGCCACGTCATGGGTACCTTGTTTTCTGCAAATGAGCTAAAAAAAAATTTTGTCTATAGTGGTAGAAGTACGACTTGAAGATTCGGGCCACTCTAGAAGCTAAATAAGTAAAGAGCTAAATAATATGTTGTTAAATTATTAAAATAATTAATTATAGTTTTTTTTATAATTTATTTGATGTACCGCCTTTTTAACACACTATTAGCTTCGATCGTATCTATCTATCGTGTATCGGAATCTTTAAACGCGATTTTGACCAACTTATTTTTGCATACTTATCAAGGACCGATAATAATGCAAATAATAATTTATTTAATTTTAAATAAAAATACGAAATCTTTGTGCAAAATTGAACTAAAAAAATAAATAATAACTTAAAAAATCTAAATATAACTAACGAATATAAATGTAAAAAACGAATAACTGTAAAGCCTGAATTATAACGGGTCACTTATTTCTTTAATGTACCTACTACAGCTAGTAAGGTACGCGATCATTTTTGATAAACCTACAGATTTTTAGACGATAGGCCTACTTAAAATTTAATTCTATGATTCCACTACATACATTCCACTACATGAATTGCTCATAAAAAGTATATTTTCATATAATAAGGCGAAAGGACACACACCAGAAAAGGTAATAATTAAGTATTTTTTAATAAACAGTTTATCCCATTAATTTTAACACAAACTTTTTAATGGAAATATAAGTAGTAACTTAAACTCATTTTAAATTGTCGCAAATATTTATTCGATCGTTTCAAAATAATTTTACAATATTATTTATATAAAAATAGTTATAAAATAATGCTGCACTTACTATTACTTAACTTAATGATATTATATTTTGTAACTACGATGGACGTCTCATTAACACGGAAGGAAATGATGAACATAAATATTGCAGTACTCACAAGGATTCTTATTTAATTTGTAGATACAATAGAACACACTTAACCATTCGTTTAGAAGATATCAACTTAACCAAAATCACAATATGCATGAGCAAAATTAAATTTGCGCCATGTGAACTTAAATTTGTACATAATAAACCTAATTTAAATGCGTTACCTTGTCTAATTACTGCTAAACACTTATCAAGTACAGGCAGTTATACCAAAACTATATTATTGTCATATAATTAATATCTTAAAACAAGTAAGTACCCTAAGAAGTAAGTTCACACAACTGGAATGTTATGTTAGAAAATAGATTACTTTAGGAAGTAGTGTATATAAGTAGTTTTATTATTAAAATAGTAAGTAGATATAAAATAAGGGTCTGTGTCTAAAAAGTACCCAATTTAGAAATACGCGAATATTTCCATACCAAGATTAAAATATGATTCATATTTGATATAAAGTATCTTGGCACATTACGTAAATTCGAAGAAAATAAGAAAATACATAATTATCACGCGAGTCCTTCTAAGGTGAAACGAAAGAGTATTTAGCATATGAATCTACAGTACAATCCAGCAAAATACATACATGTAAATTGATTTAGTATCATTCCAACTAACAAATTACACACACAAACATTCAATGGGATTTTAATATTATAGAAAAAAAAGGATTTTTCTAGCAATTTTGGCTACTGTCTATTTACTGGTTTCTAAAGTTGGCACACGCTAGTAACACGAATCCTTAATTTACTATCACCGTCTACCACTATAGTGCCCGATCTTTTAATAATACGAGGCAGCCTTTATCCGCCATTTTCCTTACTTAGCGAGCTTTTTAAGTACTAGTGAAAATTATAATATGATCATATAAAATCATGTTCTACACGATTTATTCAATTCACTCAACATATTTTGGCCAGTGCTTATGGCTTCCTAATCAGATAACAAATATATAATCGTATTTAAGTTTTGTTTTTCTTAAATAACGTCAGCCCAAGTATACCAAATCTTGCTAGAAGTTTATACAGTGTGATTGAAAAAACATAAAAGTTTATCCTAAGCAGTATCATTTCCGTATGTACAATATACACTGATGTTTCAGTTATTGAGTTGAGGCCGCAGCGGTAGAGACCCCTCTACCCATAAGGTCGGGCTCTGCAGCATGGCTTGCCACAGAGCAACTTCTTTGCCCATACTATCCATCCAGTTGACGCTTGCTCCCATGTATGTGCCTGAATAATATCGAAATTATTAATAACATTACATTAAGCATTAAGAGTAGCGATGATACTATATCCGGTATATAGTATCATCGCTGACACAGTGGGGGTTTAGCCGGTAAGAGTCCGGCATAATCCAGCTGCCGCCCCGGGTGGCTGGGTATCCATGAGGGGGTAATCCTCATGGATCCAGCCACCCGGGGCATCACTTTAAAAAAAAAAGTCTGTGACATGAAGCAGTCCTTACGTTTCGAAGGGACGTGGTTACTCGTTAACTTTCATATGAGACAACGGCATCAGTGATTGACTTAAGATATACCTTCTGATTTATACAAAGTGTCTCACTTAGATGTTCATGAGCGGCAGTGACCATTTATCGTTAGGTGCAGTTTATGCTCGTCTGCTACTTTAATTTTCTACAAAAATATTGTATGAACTAAGAAGACATATTAGTAAACATTTAAGTGTATTCAATGATTAAAACTCTAGTTTTATTTATTTACATAATTCCAAAAAATAATTTTGTTAGTTTGTTTTCGTGTAAAATTCTCGTATTGTTCTCAGTAACTCAATAGTTAACTGTATGCATGTTTAGCTTAAGAACAAAATTGCCATGTCGTTTTCATTCATCCTTTTTCTTTTCTTTTATCCTGCCTCTTCCTTCTTTTCTTTTAAACTACGGATACGGATAGATGGTGGGTTACACATTTCTATACGTAAACTATTTTTTGCTATCCTCTACCTATTAAGGGCAAGGGTGTATCTCAAGTTAATCGTGAATGGTTCACTTAAACACATCGCAAGGATATTATCAATCACGGTGTCTGTGACTCACAACAGCCATGCGATGTGTAAATTTAAGAGGTATCTTAAACACACGGCGAGACTGACCAGTGCCTGTTAACTGAAAAGATTTCATAAACACATACACTTTTATATGAGGCGACCATCCTAGTTCTTTTTTTTTTATCTGACTGAAGTAGCAAACGAGCATGCAGTCCACCTGATGGTAAGTGGTCACTGCCGCCCACGGACATCGGCGAGCAACTTCAAATAGAACATGGGTTCTATCTGAAGTCAATCACAGATGTGTCGCTACTCCCGAGGACTATGATGTTCGCCTTATAATAGTGTACCGGCAACCACACCCTTCCATCGAAACGCAAGAAATGCTTCACGCTACAAATAGGTGTGGCGGTGGTACTTCCCCGGTCGAACTACACTGTTTCTACCACCTTAAAAAAGTTCTCGGGATTAACAACGCATCTGTAATTGACTTCAGATAGAACCTATGCTCTATATGAAGTTGATATGATTACAGATTGTCTATGGGCGGCAGTGGCCACTTACTTTGCGTGGCGTTTGCTACTCCACTATTATAAAAAAATAAACACTTGAGACTAACCAGTGCCGAGTGAGAGACGCACGGCGCCCATGAAGTCGTTGGAGGCGAGGCGGTCGCGGTCCCAGAGGCTGAGCTCGAGCGCGCGCGCGGCCAGCTCGTGCGCCGCCAGCCCGCGGTACGTGAACGTGTGCTCCCAGCGCGGGCTCAGCGAGCGCCGCGCCACGCTCGTCTTCTGCTTCGCCAGCCGGCCCCGCTCCGGCAGCAGGTAGCTGGGGACAATCACCTTCTATTTAATGCACGATACAAAAATATGTTAATAGCATTCTCTGGTCTCTCGTCAACCCATTATTGTCCCACTGCTGGGCACGGGTCTTCTCTCAGAATTCAATCAGTCAGAGTTTAGGCCCATAGTCCACCGCGCTGGCCAAGTGCGAATTGGTGGATTTCATACACCTTCGTGAACTTTTTTTTTTAAATAACTCTCGGGTGTGTAGTTGTCCTCTCGATGTTTTCCTTCACCGAAAAGCAGTGATAACTAATTTCTAATACGCACATAATTTTAGAAAAATCAGTGGTGCGTGCCTGTGTTTCAACCTCGGACCTCCCGATCGAGAGGGCAAGTTTCAACTATTAGGCTATCACTGCTCGCCATTAGACTATCACTTTCGCCTTATTAATGCTTACTAGCATTGTTAAGGCGAAAGTTTGGATGGATGCATAAATGTTTTATAATCTATTACAAAAACAGGTGGTCGGGTTTAATCAAAATTTTGGGGCATTGTTTTTATGATTTAAATTAATGTGTCCATACTTTTTGCCAGAAAAATATCATCGAAGCGCACGTAGCCGGGAATGAGCCGGTGTACCTATACCTGTATTAGCATGTAGCATCAAACATGTAAACCCATTTACCAAATTTTCTGATATTTGAATGATGACTTAATGAATTCTTTAAAATATTAATAAATACTCTAAATTTATTTAAGGCGAAGGAAAAAACAAAATAAGATTTTATATGACTTACTGCTTTCCTGACTGCTGTGATTTATATGGCATAACTGCAACTACATGTCATGAGCCGTATAAAACACGGTTACGATCATATTACATGTAAAACAACCAATAAATAATTCAATAGTATCTTAAAGTTTCTAAAGATGGTGTTGACCTCACAAGATATTAAATACGTATCTATCATGTTCTAAGAATTGTAAATGTCACCTCTTGCAAAAGACGTCAGCGAGTCCATTGGGTTTAGTAGCGACGAGGTTCTTGGCTTCCTTAACGAGCACATGCAGCGTGCCTTTACCGCGCCCATCAGGTTCGTATTTCAGCCCCACCACCAGGTCACCGCGTGTGCCCTGATGCTCGTCGAATTGTTCTGTCTGCAATGAGAAAATGTTAGTTTGAGGTAGTATTTATTTTATTACTATTTATTTAAGTAAATAGTGGTGATGTCCACTACTTATCCGCACTTTAGTATATATTGTATTGTTTTCAACTCATACTCGACTCATATATTTTATTTAAAATATTGTAGCTAAATTCAAAATATTTATTTATTAAGGTGTAAGTATTATTTTTGTCAATAAAACGCTTTAATTTAGTGTAAAATCGGCTAAAGTAAATTTTAGAAGTGTTGTGCTAAGATGTGATATGTTGCTTAGAACTAAGTATATTTTGGTTAAAAGTATTTGTGTATTTCTTTGATACACAATATAAATATGACAATTCAAACATACCTACATTTATTACCACTAGGCTTTAAATCTATAGGTACTATTTTTATAACAATGAAACATGTTGCACATACACACATCCTGACAGAAACAAGTATAACATTCTGATAACTTAACCTTGATTCGCAAACATTGACATGTGCAGTCGTGGCCGAGTGGTTAAGGCGTCTGACTCGAAATCAGATTCCCTCTGGGAGCGTAGGTTCGAATCCTACCGGCTGCGAAATCCTTTTTATAACAAAGTATACAAACGTCTAAGCGCATTTCCGTATAAAAGGTTCAAATATGTTGTTATACGCTCATTATGGTAACGGCATATTTTTTTGTAATGCAAAGTCCAAAGTTATAAAATTTATGCATATGCAACACTGCTTTTGCTATTTTCTTCTTAAGGTTTTTCCTCTTAAGTATCTTGATTTAAATGTTTGTTTTAAATGATGTAAACTTGTCGATGTTAAAAAAAATATGTCTTTCCGCCGATTATTTTAGAAAAAATATTATCAACTTTGAACCTGAACTTATGATGAGTCAGAGCGCGTATGCATGTTAATTTTTTTCTAAATTGCAGTTAAAGAATAAGTTCTTTCTCATAGTTCAGAATATATATTCAACTATTTTTGGCTTAGTTTGTACCAGACATGCATGCACTTTAAATCTAATTTCACTAAATGCAACTGATCTTTTGGTAAAGTTTGACATGAACTGCAAGTATAATTAAGAGTAGGTACGTAAAACTGATCCGCTACTGAAGCTTCTACCAGATATGCCCTGAAAGAACAATAAGAACAAATTTTCAAAAATATGCGACTCCGTCCTGCGACTAAGTTTATCGTAAAATCTTTTTTTTTAATCACATAGACACGCCGACAAATGCATAATTCAAAAATGCAATTGAATCATTCCTAAAATGTGTACTTTAAACAATCGAGCTGGTGCAGTGTCACATATTTTGGAAATAAAAGTACCTACAAGTACAATTGACCCTCTCTTTGAATTACAAGTTAACGTGAAGTTCATGAACTCTTTAAACAATAGCCTACAAGCGGAAGTAACATAGTATAAACATTTATGACTTGTGCTATACTGGCTACTTCGAAATGTAAGTACCACTGTTTCTTCCTATAACGTCATTATATCAATGTTGGTTACCCGTTCGTGCAGCTTGTACCACATGGGCGCGGGGTCGTCGAACACGACGTCGGCCAGCGGCAGCGTGACCTCGCCGAGGAAGTCGTTCCGCCCGAACATGTCCGCGTGCCACGCGCTGAGCCACAGTGTCCGCGAGGACAGCGAGGCCAGCGGCTGCACGAAGCTCAGCGTCTCCTCGAATATGGGGTTCAGCGTGTTCTTCTTCACTTTTGTCTTCCTCTTGCCAGCTTTCGACTTGTCGGGCAACAAGTACACCTGGAAGGTGTATTTAACGGTTGAAATCTGGTTGTAACAGCGTGCAGTCGGTTTTTGAAGTGAAACTTCTTTATCAGGGTTGGAAAAAAAAATTGTGTAACATTTTTTCGTTACGCGCCATCTTTTTCTGTTACGCGCCATCTTTTTTTTCCGTTACTCGCCATCTTTTTCTTATCCCTACCACGCGTGATATTAGATAGATTATTATAGATTAGATTATTAGATAAAGTTTAATAAAAGCCTTTTATTAAACTTTATTTAACCAATTTCTGTACAGTTGCATATAGTAAATTAATTTTTGAAAAATAACGTCATAAAGAAGTTTCACTTCTTACGAGTGTAGGTACGCTAGTACACGCACACATTTTTTATTGATAAACAATGTATAATGGTATTTTAATTTTTAAAATACCCAGTGGCTGGCACACCTTGGAGAAGTTTAGCTTTACTTTCGGTCGAGAGTAAAGCGTTTTTTTGTGTAGGTACCTAAGCATATTTCGTTATATTTCTTCGCCTATTTTGCATAGGCATAAATGACAATAACATATGTAACGACAGTAGTCATTATTTAAACGATGTAGTAATTTATTTTATGCAATAAGTATTTTAATTACATAAAACATTCCTGTGGTTTTGCGGATGTCTTTCATAGTGCGAATGTAATATAATAGGCAATCACCAGTTGTATTGTGGTTATTATTTATGCCGCTCTCAAATTCCAGACACAGTATTGAATTTATTTATTCATTTAAAACAATATAACTACTAGTTGTACGCCTTCGTCCGAGGTTTATGAAGAAATGCGATCGCATTTAGAGAAAGTAAATAGCTTTTAGTTGCCATACAAGCGTAGGCTAAGTGTAGGTATATGCATAAGACTAAAATGTATGGACCCTGTTTAAAAAATGTTTTCCGTGTGCCTAATATGCGAAATTACCTTAATCTTAAGAGATTAAATACTCGTACATAAAGAAAAAGCTAACATTTTTTTTTTACGAAATTGAAGTACCTAGTAAATGATCAAATCACAAGTTTCCACTGTCTGAGACCAACTGTACATCGGATTACTGTACATAGGAAAGTACTGTCTGAGCTTGGGCACAGGTGTGATGCTAACTCTGCGGACTGTCTATGTATCTGGCCTAGGTATTCTTGTCCACCACCTGTTGAATACGAAATAAAAATGCTCCATTGGCGTATAAGCTACCATCGCGACGTCCACTACCATTAACCTTTAGGTCCGTATCAAAAATAAAGCAATATGCACCTTGACGTAAGGATCGGATCGGTTGCGCTTGACGTCTATGGGCGCCAGGTCTCTGCACCGCTTCACGCCGACCTCCAGGGCTCCCAGCCGGTAGTTATACAGAAGCGAGAACTGCACCTCCCCTCGGATGGTCACGTTACCCCGCATGCCTTCACCCGCGCCGGAGTACACGGATGCCATGGACTCTGATCGTGCCTGGAAACACAAAAGCAATTTAGGATTATCTATCAGTTAAAGAAATAGATTTTCCGTAAGTAATATTTTCCACCAATTCGCACTTGGCCAGCGCGGTGGACTATGGCCTATAACTCTCTCATTCTGAGTGAAGACCCGTGCCCAGCAGTGGGATAATAATGGGTTGACGACAAGTAATATTTATGAGGACTGAGATGGTCGTAGTGTTTAAGTTTGCCTGCACCACAGCATGAATTGCTTTAAGTTAGAAATAGTTGTTACGGTGGTATCTAAACATATGTGGTGAAGATAATTATACAAAATGCGTCCATGATTATATATACATAACACGTAAATTGTCCGTGATAACAGATTAATGCTTATGTACGGCAATGCTACTAATTAGATTTTGTAGTTGTGAACGAACGTACCTTCGAAATTTAACTTGTTTATCAAATCTATTTGATAATCTGATTGAATTAACGATGAGTCTAAAAAAATCTTAAAAACGCATTCTAGATGCATTAGTTTTTAAGTATTCATAATATAAACATTTTCATAGTCCACCAATTCGCACTTGGCCAGCGCGGTGGACTATGGCCTAAACTCTCTCATTATGAGAGAAGACCCGTGCCCAGCAGTGGGACAATAATGGGTTGATGACGAATATAAACATTTTGGCAAAAATGGTTGGCATCTATATCATCGGATTTTAAGAGAGCCGAATATATATTTGATCTTAACATTTACGACTAACATTGTGTAAGACTCTTCACCCCAAAGTCCTTTTAGATAGTTTATTCGGCGAAGGTAGCGCCATAGTTCGCTTGGATCTCACATTCATTTTTAATCCAAATGTCACAATTTATTTAACTGATAAACAGTGTACTCCCACATTGGTCGTTCGCAATACACTGATCGTACCAATGTCTGTTTACCTGCTTTATCTCCTGCCATTTGATATCTTAGTAACTTCGTTATATGTCTATTGATTACCTACATATTATGAGAGGTATTAATATACGAAGGCTGTGTAACTCGTTCTGTTTCATTTTTCTACGTAGTGGTTCTTACATAAGAATCAAGTTCTTTGATAAAGAACTTTTGAATACGTATGTGCTATTAATTCAAATGATCTTAATGTGATGTGAGGAACAGGAGAATTTAATGGGCTTCCATATCCAGTACACGGATATTTTCAAGTTGTTTTAATGGATTTACATTTTATTTACATACTTACCTAGTAACATAATTTAACATTGTCATTTACAACAAGGAAGGCTGGTTAGTTTATCTAAAGTAAATTGATATATCAATATTTATGTTCAGTACTACAGATTAAGACTAAGTCTAGCATTATTCCATTTATTTTACATTTGAGATTATTTAAGGTTACCCACACGTTTAGAAACTCAGATACGAAGCTAATCAGGTATTAGAATAAAGCTTAAACAAGTTACTTAACATTAAAATACAGCTTTTCAATCGATATGATATCAAATGATTTACTCTGAATTTGCTTAATTTTAAAAGGTGCACTTGTAAATATTAGACAGAGTATTTCTTTCCTATGAGAAGCTATTATTTACCTTAGATAAAACATAAGTTTACTTTTAAAAAACATCAACGCGTAACAGGAACAGGTTAAAAGACGTTTACTAATGATTTATTAATGACTTGGAGGTCATTACGTCGCATGTAACGTAGACACTAAACACTAGTCATATATTATATAGTATTTTTACTAGTTATAGCGGTAGACGGTAGTAACGACGTCCATCTTTCCATTTGTACCGCTGAAATAGATTTCATCCTTAACTAAGTATGTATTTTAATAAAATTATAATATATAACTTTTGACTATCAAAAACTACAATACATACATACCATACTACATAAAAGTAAAAAAGATCACAAAAAAACGTTTTTTATTTTAGCTTGGAAAAATATAAATTAATTGTTTATTTAGTACCTTCCTATAAACATTTGATATGACATTAGATCACAAGAAAGTTATAGCGAAGTTGAGGCATTAACTTGATAGCGATTCTATATTATATTCTTGAAATTATAAAAATATGTGACTTTTAAATTATGTTTTCATGGTTGGAGTTTGATACCACGAGCGCAACATCTATTTCCTTATAAATGTAGTGTCAGCACTGCTTCTTTATAACAAAGACAATCAGAAGACGTTCTGATCTGATCAGAAGAATGTCCTAACGTGAACCACTAGGTTCAGGTTGAGGGATTGTATTTAATCTTTTTCACTTGATGCTTTAAGACCGAACTAGGTAATGATTAGGTACTTATCTGGTAGACTGTTCTAATTTATGCTTTCACTTAAATAATGTCAAATAAAAATATTCTAATATAATATCTCAAGTACACTTCATGTGTTTACACTCGTACGAGTACCATGCGAGTTGCATCACATACAATCACATGTGAAACGGGCCATACCGCCGCATATGGCATTGAGCAATAGTGTTTTATCGTTTCTGCCCACACAACCTCACTCTACAAGGGATTAATGTTACAACATTTCGTAAATAAACCCACAACATGCTAAATATATAACGTTATGTGGGGATGAATATCAATTTACGGACTCTATTTTGGTACTGGTTTGGCCTTTTCCATTTCGACGCTAGCGATAATGTTTTATCTTGTTATGGCGTATCGTTTTCATTAGGTACACTAATTCACGTAGGTATACGGACGAAATAAATCAATGTAAATAGCTTTATAATGTTTAATTTAAGAGTACTGGGATGTAATATTCATTTATATAAATAAATAGAAGTGTCAATTCAATGTATCTGCAAATTATGTAAATATTATCTTAATTTCATGACCATAAAAACCCGAATGTAAATTTGTGTTTGTCTCCATGTAACTAATATAAAAGAAAAAGAACGAAGCTTTAAAAGTAGTGACAAAAGAAGCTAACATTACTGCATTTAAATGTTTCATTACCAAAATGTTTGTATGTTTTTTTAGCACAATAAAATTGGTTGTTTTTGTTTTTTTATTACGCGAGGGTGATTATTATTAAGGTATTTCATTTGAAATGTGAGCAATTGTTTTGTAAACTGTTACGATTACGCCACACAAGACAACGTTCCCGAACTAACAATGGACGGTATGGCCTCCGATACAATACGATGTTGTCACAAGCGTTTACACTTACTTATACAAACTTGCCAAACTGAGGTAACTTCATCCTTCGATTGCGGTAATGTTTTGTTTAATCACGATAAAAACATAGTGTCTGCCCGAAACTTCGGCTTTACCTTCGGGTTCGGTCACCTTCGGCTCATCATAAATGGGCCGAAGATTTGACCGAAGACGAAGGTTTCTAGCCGACTTTGTGCAGACGGAAAGTTATAGAACCAACTTATTAAATGTTTTCGTCTTTTTTTATAGATTTCACATAATTTCCCTTTGTTCAGTAGATTAATCGAAAACGGCGACAATATTTATCATTTATCTTTTTGTATATTTGTTGTTTTATCGGCTACAGTGATTTACGTACTGTAAAAGTTTAATGTGTATCACGGTTCAAGAGGTAAGGAGCCCTGTATCAGATGGAGGGACTGCCGAGGCTTTGGGTAACGAAACGAAAATGTATTTAAAAAACCAGTTGCTTAAATAATAAACTTATTAAAGACACTATAGTATTGAAGATAATATAAGATATAAGCAATTATGAATTGTAACTCCATTATCCGAAATAAATATTTTTTGGTCTTTTCTTGTAAACTTGAACATTAAAAAAAAACGAAAATTGCAATATCCATTTATTAAAATGTATTTATGATTAAATGTTATATTTTTCTCAAGATTGTTATGTTATTATTCGACCTTTCAAATTAATGAAGATCATTATCTTATTTTATTGGTCTTTTTTACATATTGATCATTAATGTCAATAAATTGCAAGATTGCTTTTAGTTATAAAATAAATAAAATTAGTTTTGATTTTCTCTTTTTGTAAAGATAATAATATATTGGTTAAGTGTTTTTGTTAACAATTTTTTTATTAATAATTTTCTTGGTTTTAAAAATGTTATTGGCGATTAGAACTCAACGAAAAAAGTACCTGTAAACCACTCCTGTTGAGTGGGAACCGATCTCTGTCCAGGTCCCTTTCGTGTGGCAAGGGTGAGTTGGACCGTCTCGGCAACGTGGCATGGCCGGGCGATACCGCATCTGACATGTAAACTTCATCTGAAACAAACAAAATAATACGTTAAGAATACCTTCACGTTTAAAAGACTCAATTAACTTTCATTTCATTAACAATAGAATGATAAAATCCGTGATATACGATAAAAAGAGTGCCCAGTTTGCCACGTAGTTTAACCACGTAGTTTAAAATTAGTAAAGTACGGAAAATGTGTTCAGTAAAACAAACGCATGCTGTTCCATTTATACCCTATCAGTGCACTTGTTGTTATTATTAGAACAGTTACGTATGTGCCCCAAGTACATAATGCAGTGTTTTGATAACGCCGTGGAATTGTGTATCGTGCACCATAAGTGCTGCTTCAAACCATATTTGGCTTTGAGTACCCTCGCTTTTTAACTCTATCCAGTCGTCTTGTTTTACAAATCGACACTTTTTGCCTCTCGTCAAGGAATTATCACACCATTCCAAGGATTTCAAAAATGAATCTCGACACATCAGGACCTCGTATATGAATGACTTTTTCTCACCAGTTCTTAATGTGCTGCAGCTGCTGTTATTCGTCGAGTTATTGAGAGATATATTTTGCGACGATGTGTGGCCAGGGTATTTACTTAAGCTGATCGAACTTGCTTCTTTCTCATTAGTCAGCAAGCGTTTTGTAGTTAATATAATACATTCGTCTTCTATGGGCTTTGTCACTGTTACAGTAGGAATCTGGGACATTTTTCTCTTCGGTTCCGCATTCAATGTGTAACTTCTGCCTACGTGGCCCACCAATGAAGAATTCGGGTCGTCCATAGGAGAATCATGTTCATCTTTCGAGTTACAGTACAACCAACAACAGCAACAGGCGATGCATTTGTGCAACAACGAAGTTTTCTCATTCATATCGATACCACGATTTGTATTATAAATATTCACTGGTTGATAAGGCGAACTATTAGATTCGTCCGTAGTTGTAACACTTCGATTATCTATCGCAAAATAACGGGAACTCTCTGAACTATTTCCAATTAATGCCATAATTATTTAATACCATAAAACACTACTGACACGTCTAAATTCAATAGATGTTAAAACCACATGAAATCCGCATTTATCGCATCCAGTGTTGTTTCCTGTTACGTACGCACGGTAGCGATAGCATCCGCGAGCGAACACAATTCAGAACAAAACATTGGTACTAATATGGTTAGTGAGCAATTAGAAGTAAACGTTGTATGAGATGAATGAGGCGAGAATAATGTGCGTTAAACTGGAACTACCAGCTTTAAATTTAACTGCGGTTAAACTTAGCAGTTTATGTAAATGAAATTTGGTCTAACACTTTATAAACAATAAATGGTTTAAGCCAAAATACAATTATAAATTACCTTCAAAACTAAAAGACCTGGACGGCATAGACATTGTATTCCAACGCAAAGATTTTAGTGGAGTTTTTCTTCCAGTGTTGTTAATTCCACTAGTTAAAGATGCAGTTTTTAATATAGTCCTTTTGTTAAGTGAAGACAGAGATGTATTAAAATGTATATCTTCAGGAAACTCATTAGTATTTTTCTCATGCGGTAAGACTTCATCACTCTTTCCTAGTTTATTATCTGTGTTCCTGGTCTCGTCAAGTAAATCTTGCACGTTTGCTGAAGAACCTGCATATCCTGATTCAGATCCATTAGAGCTAGTATTATCTCCTCTATCGCTTCTAGTTTCCTCTAAAGGCTTTTTATCTTTATTTGCAATTATGGTATTTTCAAATGGAACTTTAATTACATCTTTATCTTTATTGACAGGAGTTGACGTTTCAATTTGAACTTTGTATAATACTTTTACATCATCTTCAAGTTTTGGGCTCATACTCCTTTCGTCAAGTTTTTGTTTATTGGAATTTGATAAATTAGCGGCAATATTTGATAGTTCTGTGCAGTCACCTTGACTTGCAATAGACTCTTTAAATAATTGTGTCAATGAAACGGTATTTTCATCCGATGATTCACGTGTATGCGATGTGTTATCAGGTAACGACGTACGATATTTATTTACATTAGACTGCACTGGTTTAACTGTATTGGGAATTGAGGATATTGCTCTAGCAGGAACAGATACTTTTGTTTGCCTGTCTAAATTGCTGTCCAAGTTTTTCTGCACAGAATTCTCCTTAAATCCCACATTTAATTCATCAACATGGTCCTCTGCACTGCCAGCTTTTTGTTTAAACAAAGATGGTTTTACTCGAGGAGTATTATGATCATCCCTTGAAACCCTTATAGGTAATTTTGAGTTTTGTTTAGGAGAAATGGGAGATTTTCTTAATAATCCAAATCTAATATTTGACAAAGGGTTATCATTACTCAAAGGCTTATCAGGCATATCTAAACTCTTATTTTTTTTAATAATTGACGATATTTTAGAATTATCCGGTGTACATGCTTTATAATCTGTACTAGTTTCTACAATAGTATCATGAAATAATACACTAGAATTCGGATATTTTCCCTCACTATCGCCAATTGAATCTAATTGCGGGGTATTGTATGATCTTTTTACCAACGATCCGTCTATCTTAACAGGTACGATAGTAGAAATATTTGATAGTATTTCACTTTTTTTTTCTTTTAAGTAGGAGTCAAGTACGTTACTTCCAGGAGGATTCTCAATTACATTTTTATAAACCACTTCGGTTTCAACAGAATGAAAAGATTTATTATTATCCTTAACTTCACTCAACATGCTTCGAGATATTGGTTTGTTTAGCAAATCTGGAATATTTTTAATTGGCTGTTTATGTCTTTCACCTGGATAGTCTCCTGAATTAAGTAATTCTTGTTCATACTTTGTTTGCTCATTACTAGGGTTCATACCCTTGGAAAGATTTTTATTTATTGTGGGATTCTCTGGTACAGATACATTACATTGTGCATTCGTTGAAGTCGTATATTTCATAGGAGCCGACGATTCTTCCAATACTAAAATTGCAGTATTTGTTGTTGTTAACGCAGTCTCATCATTTCTTTGTAACGCGTTTTTCTTATTTTGGTCTGTACATGGTTCACATACTGTCTGATTTTCATCTAGTGCTTTAATATCCGATTTATTAACTTGATTTTCTGGTTTATTTTCAGTAGTGAGTTTTTCATTAATCCGTTTGCCGATAACATAGTTTTCACTTATTTTCTGCTTAAATGGCAATGTTTTCGGTTTTGTCAATTCAGACGCCAAAAACGAATACAGTTTTAATTTCTTTCTGTGTTTTTCACGTACTTTTGGCAATGTAATAGGTCCCGAATCCTCGTCAACATCTTCCGTAGATAAACAATTCCAACAGGACACATCGGCTTCCTTTTTCATTTCTTTTTTCGTACTCTGTTTTCCACTGGACTTCACTTGAACTTCACTCATTATATAAAACAATTTGAATGAAATATTAATTTAAAATCACTTTGTCAATTAAATATAGCACTTATCAAATGTCTTGATAGACATTAATGTTAAGCGAGACTAAATCCATTTTAAGCCAACAAATGCTTAAATAAGGTAGGTGTCAAGCAGGTATATCAATAATGTATTTTAAATGACTTTATTATTCATGAACTATCAAATGCTTTGGATAAAAAATATTACGAAATATTACGGAACAAACATCTCGAATGGCGGTTATTCGTATTTTTCTAGAAAACGCTTTAAGTAACAAGTATTATATGAAACCTTTATGTTAATTGACTGACTTATTGTAAAACGTCATGTTGTTTATGTTAAATATACCTAAAACATACCTTAATACTTATTTTTTGATCGCTAGATCTAGTGATACTGCCATTGTAATGGTTCAATGCGAGAGCTAAATTAAATTATCCTTAATGAGATCTACTCGTACACTCATAGGTCATATCGATTAGAGGACCTAAACGTGTTTTAAGAATTTATTAATAGTCAAAACGGTAGGTACTATTATCTAATTTTATAATGGAAATGGAAGTAATAGCAGTCAAGTTTGTATTTTCACCTAATTATTATACTACAAGCTCAATTTTATTACATTTATTCATTTTATTATTGGTTTCAATGTTATATTTTTTTATTGTTAATATAACAGGATTATAAATTTCGAAGGTAGAACCAGCGTAGTTTGACCGGGGAAGTACCACCGCCACACCTATTTCCATCGTGAAGCATTTCTTGCGTTTCGATGGAAGGCTGTGGTTGCCGGCACACTTTTTATGTGGCGACTATCATAGTCCTCGGGAGTAGCAACACATCTGTGATTGACTTCAGATAGAACCCATGTTCTATTTGAAGTTGCTCACCGATGTCCATGGGCGGCAGTGACCACTTACCATCAGGTGGACTGCTTGCTCGTCTGCTACTTCAATCAGATAAAAAAAATATATATTCAGGAATACATATAACTCTAAGAGGTAAGTTCGATTAAGCTTACGAACCGGATCCTTGTCGTAGGACCGCCTCAAGACACATTCCTTCATTATTCTCGTTGTGTTTGGAGTCTTAGACTTATTAGACTGAAATAAAATTAAATGAAATGACTTTATTTTGTATAGCCCTACGGGGGCACTTACATATTGTCAGTTACATTTTTTTTTCTTACACTACCACCATCGGAATACGACCTCCGGAATACGATCCGGCAAGAAACTCAGCGGGTTTGTCTTTTTCTTATTTATACCCATTTTTTTAAATATAATTACAATCAGGTTTTTTTTTACATGGTAATGAAAGTTATTGTCAATCAAGATTGTCATCGTAAGTATCGTTTGTACATTTTCAAATAAAAACTAGTTTCTAAAAACATTTAAAATTATGCAACCTAATAATCTCGGATCGTTTAGGCTTTTCACTATTGTATCTATAATTGCGCAGCCTATTGTACATACTATTCAAAAGGGAATACTCACAAAAGAGCATCGTAGAGCAGACTTGACCAAGTTAAAGTGTAAAACAAAAGTGTACATGTGAAAAGGATATACAATACCGTTCAACTATTCTTGTTAGGTTTAAACAAAAGCGGAGCATTGTCAAGCACACCAGTTATCCACTCTCTCTGACCCAGTAAAGAGATATTATTTTTAATATTTCTCGACACCTGTTATAATGGTACATACTACAGTTTGACTAATCATTATGAATCACATTCATAATTATGTTCTTTCATAAAGGCTTTCGTTGTATCGTGTTGTATTGTTGTAGAGTGATAACTCGGACGGTCATCAACAACACTCACGTATTCCTTGTTGTGTTAAACTAAATTCTTTAAAACTGGAAAACGCGCTCTTTTAGTTATAAAACTAACTATTACTCGTAGTGTTAACTTCAGTGTACAGTTTGTGAATATAGACTATCTAAAAAACATCAACTTTAAAAGGATAAACAGTGATAAAACAATATATTATCTCAACAAATAAAAATCATACCCGCCAGTGGTCGACTATTACTGACCTACGACAACCCGCGGATGACCAGCGGCAAAGGCGGCCATAACTTGGACTGCGAATACTATCGCTGGTAGGTAACTGCTCCTACATTATCATTCATTTAGAAACGCATTTCAATTAAGCAGGAGGAATGCCAAGAGTCCAGCGCTCACCACCTACGACACCTGTGCCAGATACAGAAAAACAGCCTCTGTTTTCCACCCCTATAGATACTGAAATATCGAATGTCACAGCTAGAGCAAAGCGCTTGCGTCCTGAATTCTCCCCGGAGTGCGAGTGGAAGTCATTTGAGAGTAAAATATTAAGCATTCTCACAAATTGGAAAAGTGAACAAGATGTATCTTTAGAAAAATTAAAATCAGATATTCTTGAAATAAAGAATCAAAATATTAACATTCAGAAAACAAATGTCGAAACTTTGAAATCAATTGAAATTTTAAATAAAGATTATGAATGTATAAAGAACTCTCTACAAAATTTGGAAAAGGAAAATTGTGAACAACGTAACTACATTCTAGAACTAGAGAAACAAGTTGTGGACTTACAGCGCTCGTCACGTTCCTCCAGTGTCGAAATCAGAAATGTGCCAGCATATGAAAAAGAAAGTACTGCCCATCTAATATCCACTGTCCAAAAAATCTGCAGCACCATACTGCCCTCCACCAATATTTCTACTGAACTGCGTGATGCCTACAGACTACCAGGTAGAAAAGGCACAAATAGACCCATAGTGGTAGAATTCCATTCTGTGCCACTAAAGAATGAGATACTGGAAGCCTGTCGCGTATTTAATAAAGGGCTCCCTCCGTCAGAAAAATTAAACACTGGTCACATAGGAGTCCCTGGAGCGCTGAAAGCTATATACATAGACGAACATTTACCTGGCAGCCTACGACAACTATTTTATGAAGCTCGTACATTTGCGAAAAACAACAACTATAAATACTGTTGGTGCCGAAACAATAAAATATACTTACGCAAAACAGATGGCGCTGAATGCGTACAAGTCAAAACTGTTACCTGTCTCAAAAATCTTTTAAAGTAAAAATAGTTAAGTGTTTACTTAGTAAGTACTTAGTTTAAATGTTTTTGTATTAGTGTTCATAATTTTATCAGTGTTCTCAGTAAACTCACACTCAACTAATCAACTCACACTAATCAACCAATCATCCTTCAATCAACTCACATTTCAATAGCTATCCCTTATATAATATATCTTAGCCATATTCCAAGTAAAAATGATTGATAACGCAATTCTAGACGAAATCGACTCATTTGGTAAAGTACAATCTTATCTATGTAAACCGGAAAATTATAGAGAATTCCTTGATACAAAATACCCATCTATAAATGTAATACATATGAACATCCGTAGTGTAAATTGCAATTTTGATAGTTTTACAGTTTTTCTTTCGGATATCAACATTACCTGTGATGTAATTATTTTAACAGAATGTTGGCTAAATGTAGACTCAATCATCCCCGTGTTAGAAGGTTACGCAGCTTATAATACGAGTAAACCCAGAAACCAAAACGACGGAATTATAATATTTGTAAAAAACTCCATACCACATTATATCTCAGAACCTCCAATGGCTGATGCTAGTTGTTTGATATGTGACGTTCCTAATAATAAGCTCTCCGTTGTGGCGATATATAGATCCCCTGCTACTAGAAATTTTGAAAGCTTCTTCAACGGCCTAAATGATGTCCTCACAACATTGTCACCCCAGCAAAACATAATAATCATGGGGGACATTAATATCGATATAGCTACAAATAATATGACGTCACAATCGAATAATTATTTAGATCTAATTGCATCCCACTGCCTTTATCCATCACATCTATTACCCACGCGTGGCAAATCATGTATTGACCACGTAATTGTTAAATCTCACCTTAAAACTGTTACGTTGATATTTGACATTTCTATTACTGACCATAGGCCCACTTTGATCAATATTGAGTCCGCATCGAAAACACCCTCAACTAAATCATCCCGAACGATCACTAACTATTCTGCAGTCGTGGAAGACATTTATTCTATAGATTTCAATTCTATAATCAATAATCAGAATGCTGATATAGCCACTGAACAACTGATATATACTATTAGGTCCGTTATTAAAAAACATACTAAAATACTTCACGTAACTTCTAAACAAAAAATTCTGAAACCGTGGATAACTAAGGGGTTGTTACGATGTATTCGCAACAGAAATAAGTTATGTCGAAAAACAATGAAAGAACCCGAAAACTACACTCTTAAAATTATATACAAAAGATATAGAAATTTTTGCAATAAACTTCTCAAAAACCTAAAAATAGCTTTTGAACGGTCGGAGCTCCAGAAGAATAAAAATAACCCGAAAGCTGTTTGGAAGACTATCAAAAGTATAACTGACACTAATTGCAGTCGCGCATCTCCTTCAGAATTACTTACCATATCATCTGACAATTTTGCCTCGGTTAACTATGTAAATGAGTACTTTTCAAATGTTGGTAAAAGCCTAGCTGATAAATTCAATACTGACAATTGCCTTAAAACCTATTCGAATTCCAATGAACCCACAAATTCTCTTGTACTGTTACCTACAGATGAAAAGGAAATATATGACATCATTCGAGAAATGCGTACAGACGCTGCGCCTGGCTGGGATGGAATATCAGCCAAACTTCTAAAATCCACGTATACTCCTCTACTACCAGTTATTACCCATATTTGCAACATCTCTTTATCGTCAGGTTGCTTTCCTAAAATTCTAAAAAAGGCTGTTGTACACCCAATATTCAAAAGTGGGGACAAACATAATGTCACTAACTACAGACCAATTTCCGTTTTACCTAGTATATCAAAAATTCTTGAAAAGGTCCTAAATAATCGTCTAGTTGATTATTTGGAATCTTTTAATCTATTAGCTACCAATCAATTTGGTTTTAGGCGCGGTAGATCAACTGAAGATGCTGTAGCCGCATTGGTTGATCACGTTGTCATGAAATTGGATAGTAAAATGAAGTGTCTAGGAATTTTCCTAGACCTAACCAAAGCGTTTGACACTGTATCCGTCTCACATCTCTTACGTAAACTTGAAGCTCTGGGTATTCGTGGACATGCTCATAAAATATTTAAAAACTATCTTTGTGATCGCACCCAATATGTTAAGATAAATGACGTGTGCAGTGAAGATAAGCCTCTAACATTTGGTGTGCCTCAAGGCTCAATACTAGGTTCGACGTTATTTTTGATATACATCAATAATCTGTGTAAGTTATCACTCGACTACTGTTCTATATTTACGTACGCTGATGATACTGCGCTACTAATCCATGGCGATGACTGGCCGGAAACAATGCTACACGCGGAGATGGCTTTGAAATCGGTGATGTACTGGCTTTCAAATAATCTTCTTACAATAAACTTAAATAAAACTGTTTTCTTACCTTTTTCCTTACAATCGACGTCATTACCTCCCCCTGACGCCGTAGTCCTAAGAGCTCACTTGTGTTCATTTTCTCCCTATACTGATACCCAATGTCATTGTCCGCAGTTGTCTCATTCTATTGTTACTAAGTATCTTGGAATTACTATTGATAGTTTGTTGAATTGGAAGCCGCATCTAGAAATACTTACGTCACGAGTCCGCAAATTAATTTATATATTTAAAAAGTTAAGACGTTCTGCTGACTGTAAAACTTTGAAATTGGTTTACTACGCTTTGTGCCAATCATTACTAACATATTGTGTTACAACGTGGGGTGGTACATCTAAAACACCTCTATTAAAATTGGAACGAGCCCAAAGAGCGGTTTTAAAAGTAATGTCTTCTAAGCCCTTTAGATACCCTACGAAACATCTTTACCATGAGTGCGAAGTCTTATCAGTTAGACAACTATTTATTTTGCAGACAGTTCTTCGCAAACACGTTACCTTAAAATACGACCCAAAAAACGTGTCTAAACGACGTTCCCATACTGTATGTAAAATTCCTCCCGTAAAAACAGTACTTGCCAAGCGACATTTTCACGTCCTTGGAAGCCACCTCTATAATAAAATCAATAAACACTGCAATATATATCCTCTTTGTAGACAACAATGTAAAACCCAAGTTTATCAATGGTTAAAGACACAACAATACCACGAAACTGAAAGTCTTGTAAAACTACTGACCCTTTAAGACAAATCATGAAAATCACTTGCTCTAAGGTAGATACACGCACAGGCAGACAAATAACTGCTCACAAAACACAAACACAAACACACATACACACACATACATACATACATATATACATACACACACGTACACATACTCATAAATACACATTTACTGAGATCACCACATTTTTATATAAACTTAATTTTAAGCTTCATACGTAGAACATTTTTTCAAGTTTACAAAATGAATTAAGACCGTCCTAAAGAAGTAACCTTTTAGTGCAATAATAAGAAACTGTTATCCATGCCACAAGTTCAATCTTATAATGGATACCAGGGTTCCGAAAAAACATTTTATTAGGTAACTTCTCAATGATGTATTTTATATGCAACTATGTATTGTACCTACAAACTTTTGAAAAATAAACTTATTATTATTATTATTTTATTATTATTATTATCAATTTTGCTATAACTCATCACTAGATGGGTCTGAGTGTCGTAAAAAAAGAGCACAGCACACTACACTCCTATACCGTAAAAGTTTAAACAGATCGCTATGACAGTAAGTACGATACGATCACGAATAATATTTTAGGAAATTAGATTCTGGCATATAGTTACTAAAAATAAAAGTTATTTTATTGTACATTCTATGTATATCAACATTTTAATGGTTTGAACATTTAATAATGCCCCATTTAACTTTTGTTATCCTTTTTATTTAAATATATCCAAAGCATTATTAAGATAAACAACGAAAACCGAAACGTCATTATGACCGGTATAATGACGTTCTGCTCAAAGCAAGGTCGTAATTAACACAAACTATTACGAACATCTAGCTGAGCGCTACCATTAATTGCATCACATTGATCAAATGTTTACTGTCTATACTCCTAGATGGCGTTACACGCGTTAAAACATTGCATATGAACTTTAGCAATATTTACGTCTTATTTTAAGCTTGTTCTTAAATAAGATTAAAGTTAAATATATCCTATATTAGTTTATATACAAAACTAGCCGTGCCGGCGACTTCGTCCGCGTGGAATGGTTTTCATACATATATTTTTGGTATCTTGAACCGTTTTCGCAGCGCACGCAACGAAAGCCCTCGAGGATGAATAATTTTCCTTGTTTTTTTCACATTTTCCATTATTTCTTCGCTCCTAATAGTTGCAGCGTGATGTTATATAGCCTAAAGCCTTCCTCGATAAATGGTCTATTGAACATAAAATGATTTTTTCAATTCGAACCAGTACTTCCTGAGATTAGCGCGTTCAAACAAACAAACTTCAGCTTTATAATATTAGTATAGATATGTATAATTATGTATAATAAATATGTATAATTGGTCCACCAATTCGCACTTGGCCAGCGCGGTGGACTATGGCCTAAGCTCTCTCATTCCGAGAGAAGACCCGTGCCCAGCAGTGGGACAGTAATGGGTTGACGACATGTATAATTGATCGATGATCGATTGTAGTGACCGCCCAGTTCACAACAATCAATTTTTTAAAACTATATCTATCTTAGGTATATATTTTGAGTATTTACGGACTCGCTTAGATTTATAGAACTTTGAATTTAGAAAAACCTAAAAAAACGAATGGAACTCTGTAACCCATCGTGAACAATCATTCCCTAAACTATCCCCGTTTAATTTTTACATCGTGTAGTTAATGTATTGTAACACGCAAAAGTTAGTATATTACAGTGTTTATAAAACTTCACACATTGCGAACCGCGTATTGTTTGTGCAACTCCCACAGTTGGCAACTCTCGCTGTGATACTCGATCGATCTCGCGGCCGTGGCCTCAAATCGCAATCAATCTATTAACAAGTACCGTAGGAGATTTTCTTCAACAATGCTAATTTTTGTAAACTTGTAATCCTTATTAGTTTGAAATTTGCTCGAATTTCCCTAAGAAAACTGGTCTAATAATTCGTACTTGGCCTCTATAGATCAGATAATTTTTATCAGGTGGCTACCACTTTAAGGCACAATGAGCAAAGGTCGCCCCCCACCATGTGGACAGATGAGCGATAAGATGACAGCAGCAAACCGTTGGATTCAGAAGGCACAGAGCTGGTTGGGGTGGTCCCATTTAGGGAAGACCTGTGTCCAGCAGTGGACCTCAATAGCCTGATGTATGAATAAAGGCTGTGTAGGGGTAAAACCCAGTTAACCTAAAAAATGTTTTAAAAATAATAAATTAATTTTTATTTTGACCGCGGAAACTAAATATACGTAGTGTGTAGTTTCTCCATTCGGCGTGAATTAGTTGTTTTTCAAAAATAAATATAAAATTAAGTTTTCTATCAATAATGAGTTACTTTCAAGGCCCCTTGTTAATACTGCATTTATCGGTAGTAATTATAAATAACTAATCTAGCTGTTGTGAAAGTAATGATAAATATCAGATAATTGATATTGCGATAAGTTAATAATTAATTTAAACGCTTTCTACACTTATGGTTCCACACTAGGATTTTCTCGTTTCTTATTTTATTTTATAACATTGAAGCAGCAAACGAGTATGCAGTCCACCTGAAGGTAAGTGGTCATTGCCGCCCACGGACATCTGTAAGCTACTTCAAATAGAACATGGGTTCTATCT
This sequence comes from Spicauda simplicius, assembly GCA_949699795.1. Lineage (NCBI taxonomy): Eukaryota > Metazoa > Arthropoda > Insecta > Lepidoptera > Hesperiidae > Spicauda > Spicauda simplicius. The sequence goes on from OX453062.1 coordinate 9,494,177, forward strand.
GAAGTCAATCACAGATGCGTTGTTACTCCCGAGGACTATGATGATCGCCTCATATAAAAGTGTGCCGGCAACCACACCCTTCCATCGAAACGCAAGAAATGCTTCACGCTGGTGGGTGAGTGTGGTAAGGCACCCGCAGTCGAACCACGAAGAGTCTGCCACATTTACAAGTAACAAATTAATATAGTGTTTAATTTCATGGGAGAGGAGATTTAATTTAGCTACTTCATACTTTACGGTCCAGCGGTATAGCGAATCGAAAATCAATCGCTATGCAAATAATCCAAGGCTGGTAAAACATTAAAATTTCCCACAGAAAAGCCATGCCAATATTTCATTAATCACGTTTTATTGCTTGTAATTTTTCTACACGAGTGCTTCGATTTTTTCAGTAGATTTTTAAAATTATCTATTTCTATTAGTAAAACTCGTGTCAGTCTTATACCAATTCAGTGAATGAATATTATTATTAGCTGCATGGGGGGTTATTTTCGCTTCTATCTTTATGTTAGTAGGTAATTTTTTTGATTAGATCATATTTAATAAATTTCTACAAGAATTTTTCATCAGATTTAAGCAGAAAACGAGTCTATAGCCCATGGACTTCTGGAAGCAACTTCATACCTATTTCTTTAAAAAAATCTTGCTGTTCATTCAATATATATATATACGAAATTGTTGTGTAGGTGTTAAGCTAACAGAAACGCTCCATATTTAATGTATTTCTTTATTTGGCCGAAATGTTTAAGAGGAACAAATAGCTATAGACTTCTGGCAAGAGAGTAACCCAGATTGGTTACTGTCTATACAAGCCTATCCGCAATATGTAATTACCAACAACTTCTCAGAAGAGAAAGTTGGAAAACATAAAAGGAAATTCTTACATATTATAATAACATGATCTTACACCTATGACAAGAAACTTAAGAAAGTGGATTGACGTTGACAGTAAACTAGAACAACTAGAGTAGTAAAGGTTAGTGCACATTAGACCGCGCCGTACCGTGCCGCGCCGCATGACGAAAACCTAATGTTAAAACATTCGCATCGTGGTAACATAACGGTTTGCGTCGACGAAAAAGTAAATAAATATATAACTAGCAAGCTAACGTGTTAATAAAGACGTTGACTTGTTGAAAAAAAGGTTTCGAAAATAACGCCAAATAACGCGTCCAGACTAGTCTAGTCAAAAAGTTCCTCGCAACACTCACTATTGTAAAGCCGGCAGAACATGCAGAGGGAGCCTATGTCCCTCCGTAGATTCAGTGGTTCTATCCGATCGGTGATCCTTGGGTCATTGACGATTTGATTCGCATGTCGTTGCACGGAGTCAAGTGGGTTAAGTTGGTATTGGAAATGAGGCTGGATTGCAATCCCTAGTCCAGACGTGTCTTGTCTTTCAAGTCAAGCTGAAACCATCTATAAAAATTTACAAAATTTCTAATAAAGTGTACCTTGTACGAAAATTAATGTATGGCAGACGAATATTGGTGTCTATTGTTACAAGTGAAAGTCAATGTTCATTTTTACTAATGTCTTCCAAAATACCAACATAAGGCTAGAATTGTGAAGGAATCATTTCAATGCAGGTACATTTTAACATGATGCGGTGCGCCCGTATTGTAAGCGGACCTTTCGGAAGAATTGGCAGCAAAATGTAGTGGTTAGCGCGTTGACCTCCGCGTATTTATAAACCTAAAAGGTTGAACGTCCAATTCCTTTTACTTGAAAGTTCTAGTTCTCATAAACAAATACGTGATGATTTTTTATAGTTTAATAATAAGTGAACGCAATTTCACGAAGTAACGATTTTAAATTTGAAAGGTATTCTAAAATAATTATCTGTATAAACAGTTGTCAATAGGGGTTTAGGTTAGGTGACTTGGACGTAGTAGAAAATAATTAACGCTTCCTTTAACAGTAGGTGCAGGAAAACATCGTAAGGAAACCTACATCCGTGAGAGTTACCTGAGAGTATGTTAAAACGTATTAAGTCAACCAATCTATAAGTGTATTGACTTTACACAACTTGGGCAACTTTTAACATACGTGGGTAACAATTTTCACATACATAACATTGAAAGATCTCACTAAACCCCATATCAATGCTAAAAATTACGGTAACAGCTAACTAGTCTTTAAAATAGTATAATAATCAATGTATGTTTAAAGTGTGTTTAAAACGTGTTCCTTAGTTTAGTTCGGTAACCATTTCGTCGAACAAATCATGTTCGACCGGTTACAGAAGATTTGGACAAGGCCACGCTGATTAACATTGTAGTGTCCTTCGCTTGCAACATTACTTTGTAAACTTGGAATAGAATCGACGCTATAAAATAATGATTGACGTTTTGTTACGCCTTTTATAATTTCATTAGGTAATTTAATGAATAAGCTTATGAAACTTGATGTGATATGATACCTAGTTGCGGATAGTTGAATTAAAATTCAGTGTGTTTCTCATAATTATTTTATACATAGTATTTATACTGTAGAAGTAGCAAACGAGAATGCTTACAACGGATGACAAGTATCAAGTGCTGTCCGAAATTCAATATCAGATGGACAACTGGGACTGGATAAGTATAGAGTATAAGGTTGAAAGATGGTTTATCTCATATTAGTGTATTTCACATACTACACCTTGTACACTACCCAATGTAAAAGACACTAGCTCTTAACAGTATTGTTATTGATCAGAAATTAATATGGCAGTTGTGGTTCTGCAATTGAGGCACGAATGTTTCTACAATCTTTTAAATTTTGAGTAACAATTTATTCTTTCAATAAATACAAATAAAAACCTGCCAAAGTTAGCAAAAATGTAATCATGCTGAAATATTTAACTTCTCCCTTTTACTCTCAAGGACTAAGATGGTCGCCTCAAATATGCCGGCGACTACACCCTTTCACCAAAACGCAAGAAATTTATTAGGAAAATTGAATATATTAAAAAATACCTCCACGCCTGAGAATCAAAAAAAATCTAATGATTACGAGATCGACCACTTCACACTTGGCATGCGCAATGGACTATAGTTTAAAAATCTCTCACTCTGGGAGGAAATCTGTGCGCAGCAGAGGGGTAATTGTAGACTGACGGTACAATATTGTAGGAAGTGCATTTACGTCGAGTGACTATGTAAAACTATACGCAATACTTTTTAAATAGACTGTAAAATTGTATCATCCCGTGCTGCTCCGTACCATCGCCGCTATTGTACTAGCACTACGTAATCCATCATAGAAAGTGCTTCGGAAGGCGGAAAATAATCACAGTTTTAATGACAAATAAATTAACGTCCGCACATCAGCGCCATCTTGCAGGAGAAAGTTCTCATCTAGACGTAAACACAAACTTGAGTTTTCCCATGATGATAGAAAGTCGTTAAGCGAGTAACCTTTGGTTTTGTACTAGCTGTGTGACCCGGTGTTACATGATGAACGTACATCAGTGCTTTGTGTTTACATCATCCCTGTACTAATATCTTCTCTCAAAGTATGTAATGTTCCACCTGTTTACTATTTTTTTATAATGACAAGAGGTCACTACCCCCTAGAATTTAACCTGAGAGCGTCCATGGGCGCCTCTTTGAGGATTAAGTGTCCTCGCTTCCATAATAATATAACACAGCTTAATTTCGCTTACGATAAAGCAAGTAGCTGCAGCGCTTAGAAAGGTAGTATAGCCATCATAGTTCAACCTAGAAGTTATCATCCCCAAACATATTATTAATGTGCAGCGGTTCATGGATTTCGTTGAAAGGGTGTGAATCGCCGCTGCCCAAAATACCAGGCGACCTTCAGGCCCTCAGGAGTAGGAATGCACCTGTGACCTTGGATCTCCACATAGAAAATCTTTTCTATGTGGAGTTGATTACAGATGTTAATGGGTGAGCGAGCACTTACTATCTAGTAGACTGCAAGCTCGTTTTCCTTTTCATTTTTTTTAATCCTTGTGGTAGTGGTTTCGACATCGCGACCCACAAAAATTCTAAGATATCATCATCTCGCTGGCATCGATCAATTGCCTAATATACTAAGTCATGATTGTGTTTACTGTCTAATAACAATATTATACGACACAGGTGTAAGATCAATAGAGTTGTATATTTATATGTATGTATGTATGTATGTGAACTTCAATACCGCTGTAATGTCAACAAAGCTATTTACCTACATGTGATGTCGTGGCAAACGATCTTACGGTTTGCATACTTAGTACAGGAAAAGCTAAGTGTCATATTTTTTTTAATTAGCACCGATTTACATTTGCAAGTAATTTATTTTACAACAAGGAAAATTGTTGATGTTAATTTATTCTGTGTCACGATTATGCGCATTGCATTTATAATGTTTAGGCGTATTTTAATATAGTTACATTAATAACCAGGAATTAATAACGAGAATTGTAGATTTTGTTTTATTTACCTGAAGTAGTAAACGAGCATGCAGTTCACCTGATGGTAAGTGGCTACTGCCACCCATGGACATCTGTAATCAACTTCATACAGAAACAGGTTCCATCTGAAGTCAATCACAGATGCGTTGCTACTCCCGAGGACTATGATGGTCGCCTCATGTGAAAGTGTGCCGGCAACCACACCCTTCTATCCAAACGCAAGAAATGCTTCACGCTAGAAATAGGTGTGGCGGTGGAACTTCTCCGGTTGAACTACACTGGTTCTACCACCTTGTAGATATATCGTATTTAAACTGAAAATCCCTAAAGTTGGAGGATCAAGATCTTTACTTCAAGATCAATAATAGTTGTGGCTATGACAGTATCTACTTCTACTATATACTTTTAAGAATTATAAAATATGTGTTACCATTTAGTCCACTGCGCTAGGAAACTGCAGATTAGTAGAACTTACACATAAAGCTTTGAACCATTTTTTAGAGAAGTATCAAGTGTAGGTTTTCACAATATTTTCTCTCACCGTAAAGTAGTGATATTTAATTTTAATACATCATTTTATATCAAAGTAACTAATGCGTGCCCGAGATTCAAACCTCGGACACTTGATTGTGAGGCTGAGTTTCAATCATAATTTCTCACTATTATGCACAGTATCTAATATTAAGACAAAGTCATAAGCGAAGCTAGTTATTATGTATGTATGAAGTTGAAGCACTAAGCATCTTGCATCATACATGAGCTTACACTATCTCGAAGATTTACTCTTAGATAAGGTCAATGACTGTTGGATAACGTAAACATTACGACCAGACGCGCCTCAACTTCACATAGAAGCCATTTTGTATGTACACTTTAATAATGTTAATGTAAGCGTAATGTAAGGCTTATGAATAAGTGAGAAAGTGTTATTAATTATTGCCAAGTGATGTACACTTTTCCTTTTTTTGTTTTAGGAGTTGTTGCTTAGAAAAAATGTTATAGACGTACCATTGGGTACATTTAATTATTGTAATCGCTTTATTAAAAAACGTTAACAGATAAGTCGAAGGGCTAACAAGAGGTTAAAATAAAATGAAATGATATGTCTTTATTTTTTTGTACAGTCCTACGGGGGCAGTTACAAACTGTCAGTTTTTTTTTCTTACACTACCACCGGATCGAAATATGACCTCAACTGAGAAGATCCGGCAAGAAACTCAACGGGTTTGTCTTTTTCTTATTTATATCCATTTTTTGAAATATAATTACAATAATGTTTTTTACAAGGTAATGAAGGTTAGCTCCAGTAAACAACGGATACTTGAAACAAAAGAGAAGTTGATAATACTTGCCAATATTTGATAGTGATCTATTTTGCGTCTTTTTCTAAAGACAATTACATAGGGCATTACACTTGCATATTATCTGTCACATGTTTGTTGCAGGTGTATGCAGGAAAAATGTCAAATAATTATTTAGTACTATGAATTATTTTATTTTAATCGATATGAAAAAGCAAAATACGGGTATGTAATAAAATAACAAAATAAATGTAATGTAGAATTAATATTAAAAATGTTATTTAAAAAATATTTTCTAATATCTATTTGTACGTACTGCATGGGATTTACAAAGTTCTATCATAAATAATTAAGGCCAGCGTTTTTAATGCTGTTACATACGTCTATTGTAAATCATGATACTCGTGAAAGTGCCTGAAGTAGGAAGGCTTTTAATATGAGATTTTGTGATACTGCTATACACGTCTTGTTATCTACAAGTGAATTTAATCGAACCATTGATAACTGTAAAACAATATAATAAAATATTTAATTCGCCCCCTTTGCTAAGCATATTTGAAGGAAGGACTGTTCACAATACGTCTATCTGTTAAGTGTAGGTACATAAGTTCTTGAATAAATAAAAGTATTACATGTTTGTGATTAGAATGAACTTTTGTATTACCTCAAAATGTCATTGCACTGCCTTTAAAATCGTTACATAGACTCGTAGATCGTTACTTAGATCGTTACTCTATAGAGTAATATTTAAGTCGGGTCTCGTTACATAGACTCGTAGATCGTTACTTTGATCTTTACTCTATAGAGTAATATTTAAGTCGGGTCTCGTTACATAGACTCGTAGATCGTTACTTTGATCTTTACTCTACAGAGTAATATTTAAGTCGGGTCTCGTTACATAGACTCGTAGATCGTTACTTTGATCTTTACTCTATAGAGTAATATTTAAGTCGGGTCTCGTTACATAGACTCGTAGATCGTTACTTTGATCTTTACTCTATAGAGTAATATTTAAGTCGGGTCTCGTTACATAGACTCGTAGATCGTTACTTTGATCTTTACTCTATAGAGTAATATTTAAGTCGGGTCTCGTTACATAGACTCGTAGATCGTTACTTTGATCTTTACTCTATAGAGTAATATTTAAGTCGGGTCTCGTTACATAGACTCGTAGATCGTTACTTTGATCTTTACTCTATAGAGTAATATTTAAGTCGGGTCTCGTTACATAGACTCGTAGATCGTTACTTAGATCGTTACTTTGATCTTTACTCTATAGAGTAATATTTAAGTCGGGTCTCGTTACATAGACTCGTAGATCGTTACTTTGATCTTTACTCTATAGAGTAATATTTAAGTCGGGTCTCGTTACATAGACTCGTAGATCGTTACTTTGATCTTTACTCTATAGAGTAATATTTAAGTCGGGTCTCGTTACATAGACTCGTAGATCGTTACTTTGATCTTTACTCTATAGAGTAATATTTAAGTCGGGTCTCGTTACATAGACTCGTAGATCGTTACTTTGATCTTTACTCTATAGAGTAATATTTAAGTCGGGTCTCGTTACATAGACTCGTAGATCGTTACTTTGATCTTTACTCTATAGAGTAATATTTAAGTCGGGTCTCGTTACATAGACTCGTAGATCGTTACTTTGATCTTTACTCTATAGAGTAATATTTAAGTCGGGTCTCGTTACATAGACTCGTAGATCGTTACTTAGATCGTTACTCTATAGGGTAATATTTAAGTCGGGTCTTGACCTTGAATATTTTTGTCTACTTTTCAAATTATATAAAAAAGAGCTTCCATAAGTCGATCGTAACAGCTTCAACCGTGCGTTGAAGGTAATTTTATTGTTTAGGAATGAACTCATCCGAAGAGATGACGCAATTTTAAAGCAGGCTGTAGAGACCTTGGGTCTTTTCTTGTATCTCTAGATCACAATATATATGTATAAGCCAGCCTCGTTTAAAATATATGATATTATCTGTTTAGAGTGGTTACGTTGCAAAACAAATTATAATAAGGTAACATCTAAATTTTGGCGGTCACAGTACCGAATGATATAATTAAAATAATTAAGGGTGTAAGATTACCCTTAATAATAATACATAATGAGATAAAAGTAATTAAGTATCTAAAACGCAACAAGGGACCCGGCAATGAGAACTTTATGCTACTATTTTAATCCCAAACGTATTGATTGGCAATTTCCTGTAACCTTTTTTAATTGCCCAAGTTTCCTGAGACTGCCCTGAATACTGACAAATACTTTGAAAATAGCTAAATAATTTAATTTTCTACCTACGATCCCTCTGAAGAGCACGTATTGGCTATCAGCTTCGCCTTTTTATTTTAAATGAATTCAAAGCTACTTTAATTCCTTTAAGTACAATCCACATTATACTTTATTGTATACGCCACAGACAAAGGAAAGCGACAAGTACTAAACATAAAAATATAACAATGAAACACTCTCTTTTTGCGCAACTATACTTGCGTGCAAATTCTCAGTTGTTATTTTACCAGACCACTATTTATAAGTTAATCATAATAGGAATCTGAGTTGGTGGTTGAAATACTCGGTGAGAATATTTCGATTGTCTAAACTTAGTGCAGTTACTTCATCGGGTGTAACGTAAACCGGCGTAGTCACGAGTTCACGACATTTCTTTGGAATGCTCAGTTACGTAGCATTATAAAGTGAAACTAATAGATGCCTTTGACACGCGTCGTATCTATAACAATCTGCTGTAGTATATGGAAAAATAAGTAGACAATTAAATGAATACCACGATGGGGTACAATCTATTATTGTCCCACTGCCGAGCACGGGTCTTCTCTCAGAGTGATAGACTTTTAGGCCATAGTCCACCGCGCTGGCCAAGTGGGAATTTATACTTAAATACCACCATATTCTGTGGTAATTAATAAAAATGTAATTAACTCATTACTATCCATAAATGACAATGACTAAAAAGTAAGTTTGAGCTTAACTTCTTGAGTATTATGTTAGGTATTAAATTATCAAAAAAATATGGATACAATGGAACTTATTTGACTCTTTATGAGATCCTCGGTAGTTACTTAAAACTCCAGTAAAAAAAGTTAATCTGATTCTATAATTGCCTCGTTGAAACGTGAAATGGATTGAAAACGGGTTCCTATATTTTAATATCTTATGAATATGAAAGTGTTTTTAAAACGAAATCACATCTATTTAATTATATATGTATACATAGAATCACGTTTATACTCAAAGGTTATATAAATATAGATTCAAACCAGGTGTTTTACTGCCATCTGTTCACATTCATCACGTTAACCCTAGAAATTATGCTTGACCTTTTTAAAGCTGTTTCATTCCGAGATCTGGTGACATTTTTATTATTTTAGAATCTGTGGCACGACAATGGATTGTGACGACAACGTTTTGATACTTAAACTTGTAGTGTAAACGTCAGAAGCATTTTGTCGTGTGTGTCTACGCAATACTTGACATATTTGATTTTATCTTATTTCCCATAACATTCAATCAAATATCAATAAATACTAAGATTGATTGTTTAATTGTAACTATTAGTTCCGAAGTGTTAAATAGAAAAGTATATAACAGTTTCCCCTTATTAACGGTTTAACAGTATTTCTGCCTACATCTTTGTTTTGTTCAATGACAAACACGTCATTCCGAGATATCTAAAGAAGTTAGGTAACATACCTGTATTTATGTCTCAGACATTCAACTTAGTTCTCAGAGTTGGAAATCTAGTAAAAATACCTTTTGTAATAAGCATGGGTGTATACTTAACCAAAATTAATTACATTAGGTTATTTTTAACGTTTAAATACAAAATAATCTTAACATTACTTGTCGCATAACTTTTAAGGTACTAGAACTATATCTGTCTTTATAACAGTACAGGATTTAAAAGAGTGTTACGAACTTTTTGCAAAGGATACAAAGTATTCCTTAGTTCCATGAGGTAGACACGAATCTGTAAACTACCTCCAATAGGATTCCAATCCTATTATTGAATCAATTCAGACAATTTGCGTATTATAACAAGCCGCATTCATGTTCGCTAGCTAAATCGAATTTATGAAACCATATTAAATATTCAGAATTCAATCTCTATTACTAACATTAGCTACTATAAAGATAGCTTAGAAATGTGAAAAGTGAAGTGAAAGCATTTAATAACACGTCGATAAACCAATCAATAGTAGAATGGAGAGCTGAGTGAATAAAAAATATCGCGACCATGAACAATGACTTCCGAGTTTCGTTCTCTCTTCCCGTGAATTGCGTGGCCTTTCATACGTGACATTCGGAAGTACGCATTGTAATTTAAATGTCGCAGTCGCAAATAAAAATACACGAAAATTTACCAATTAATCAATATAAATTCTATCAATTTTAAGGTTCTGTACTCTTTTTTTTACAAGGGGGAAACCTTTTAAAGGTACCCGACGCCGAAGGAGCGACGCGGGTTATGTGGGATTTTTACCGCACTAAGATTTTGGCCGTCCTCAACGTTGCGTGAGGGACTCCGGGATCTCCAACGGAACACAACCGGAGTCCTGCGAGCGCTATACCTATTTCAGGGTCTTCCCTGGTGAGCGAATACGCTCACTGCACCTTCTGTTATTTATGGCGACAAGCGACCACACATGCCACCATCCTTTTCGGTATCGGTTGGCTGGACGGTTCGAGCTCCCAGTCCAGCCGCCCGCAACCCCGAAAGCCCCTTTTAGTGTTCTCGTACGACAGGCAGGGGATACCGTAGCCCTATTCTGGTCCCGAGACTACAGTGACATAAGGTTTTGTACCCAGAGAACAAAAACGGGATATTATTAGTCTCCGTAGTCTAAGAAATGTTTGTTCACAAGACGAGTTTAGGGCACACATATCCGACTTTGTCTCAAATTAGTATATTTAGCGATAACTAAAATAAATAAAACAAAGACATACATACCTATTCGTGACTTATCTGTAACATACTTTTGACAATAACCGCGAAGTTTATTAATAAGTTATTAATAAAATACGATTGAAACTTATACAAATATATAGTTATATAGTTGGGTCAGAGTTGAAAACGCGTTGTAAATCACTCAGTCATAGATTAGCTAAAATTAAATGAAATTGGTTAAGCGATTAAATTAGTATTTAAGATCAAATTTTATAACAACTTTCCAATTTTCAGCCACATTTAAGACAAGGTAACAAGTCTGATATAAAAAGTAATTAGTTAACAATTTGTAATTATTTCGATTTAATTTATTACTCTAAATAATACAGGCAGCTGCATAAAATAAACTAAAAGAAAATCCTATGCTATAAATAAAAGTGAAAAAAAAAACACTAAAAGAGAAAAAAAATATTTAGCTGAGCCATCAAATTCCAGCGAGTTATTATAACCTATATTTTGCTTACAGAAATATAGAATTTGGCCGCCAAAATGGGGTTGCAACAAGTCGGACCCTTTATTCGATTGACTATTTATTTATTTACTAGACTGATAAGCCTGTAAATGTAAGGATTATGTATGCAGTCTCCCTATTTTATTTCATCTAGGTATTTAGTTCTAAACTTAGAATCGCTTTATGAGTACTTCCAAATTAAATCCAACTTAGGGACTGAGTTGAGTAGATTACATACCCGTTAGTTACTTATGTTTTACGAAAAGAGCCAGGGAAAGGAAAACCGTTTATTTATTGAAAAATGGATATAGAAAAAATGAAAAATAGGTAAAGTTTGTAGTTAATTGAAACCATGCATTTTAAGAAAAATATTTAAAAAACCTGCTTGTCCTTACTCGTACTTGTACCAATAAAAGAAAAATAAGGTTTTCGAAAAATGTTCTTCCGAAAAATTTTGGAGGAATTTAAACGTTTGTAATGTAAGCATTAATTATACATATTAGACTAGGTTACTTCTACGGCTTCTCTCGCTTTGCTTGCTTCGCTAACGTCTACCAATAAGTCTTAAGTCTCAAGCTAGGTGCTGAAAAAGAGCGAAACCCGAACGGTAGGTTTGTGTGAAAGAGTAACAAACACAGATGCATCTTCACAAAGTTTTGAACTTAAAATATTGTTTACTAATCATTATTGCATTAATTGTCCCCACACAAAATCATATGTACCACGAAACGCAACGAAGAGAATAAACTAAATATTTTTATGTGTATTACCTACGTCATATTTTACAGTTCATTTCAGGTGCAAGTTTTATTCGAATTTAAAAACTAACTGGATTCATCATACATGTCCTACATGTTCTTAGTACATAAGTTTATTGTTGACTTATGATGTCATAAATTTATACACGACCGTAGTTTATAGTTGATCAACAATTAATATTATGTCGTCAACCCATTGACATCTCGCTGCCGAGCATGGTACGAACCTGTAGTTCGGGGATCAGAATAGGGCTGCGGCATCCCCTGTTTGTCGCACGAGACGACTAAAAGGGGCTTCCGGGGTTGCGGGCGGCTAGAGTGGGAACTCGAACCGTTCGGTCAGGCGATCCCAGGAAAGATGGCGATATGTGTGGGCGCATACCGTTGTAAAGACTAGACGGGGCGGTGGGCCCAGCCGCCCATCTGGGAGGAGCCCGATGGGGCAACGCGCTCAGGGATTGCGATTGCGTTCCTTTGGAGACATCAGAGTCCTCTTTATAGCGCCGAGGACGGCCACCGGGGGGTTTTAGCCCGATGCTTCCGTACACAGTAAAACAATTTACAGTTTCATAATAATAATAATAATAATACAAAGGTAGTTCAGGTGTTAATTTTTAAGCTTTAAGAATTTAGTATTCAATAACGTAAAAAAATATCCAATAAATAAAAGGTCCTTATGTGACAAAATAAGATTCATATGTTTCTTATTATGTCAAAAAGTAATTACTTATGATTACAAAATACACTTAGATACTAATACACCATTTTTTACAAACGCCCATCACTGATTAAATTTAGTAATATCTGAAAAACTATTAAAGCAGTTTTAATTAGTAAATTAAAATAATTTCAAGTTCACCTTGACACACAAATTGATCAACGGTATACACGGTAATGGCTACATTGGCTATTGACTGACGTTTGTTTATTACAATTGTGAGGAATATGACAGACAATAATCAATGAAGAGGCAATAATGAAGAATCCAAACATATCATTTATTATATTAATACGTGAAGCAAAAACTTGTGACGCATTTTTAAGTAACATGCCGCGGACGGATTACTATGAAATTTTGCACGGTTATAGTGGACGTAGAAGAGGAGTGCAGAATGTTAATTTTTTTTTCAAATAATGCATATAACATACAAAAAAATCACCAAAAACACATTACACACACTACCGTGCATTTGTCACAAACATATAAAATGTCTTACGATGAAAACACATAACGTCAGAAATGTCAGTGTCTTTGTCAAAATACCCGCTATTGCTTTTAAATGCGGTTTAAATAATTAAACCCTTTTTTATATTTAACGGGTGCGTTCAAATTTACTTGATTTTTTTAAATTTGTATTTGAGAAATATGCTACTTTGGACAATATGAAGTTTAGTTTTTTAATTCACATTCCGGTCGAAATTCGACCGATGTGACGGGTGACTAGTAAACATAATAATATGTAATTTGTCTGAAAGTACAATATCATAAATATGTAGATGAATAAAATTCTGTGTGGTGTCACTTATAGTGTATCTGTTGATACCTACTGACTTGTATACAAATAAACTATTTAACACTTAACATTCACAATTTCTCGTTTGTAGTTCAATAAAACGCTAAAAATACAGGTCATATTTCGGGAAATATTTAAATTACATAATTTCCAAAAGGTTATTCGAATCAAATTTCACTAAAACTCGTATTGCTTTTAAACACCGGTGAAGGCATTACCTCGACACCATAAACCAGTTAAACTTGTTCAATGTCTGTATTAGCAGTTTTAGCTGCGTGTGAATTTTGACTGCTCGCACAGAACGTCCAGGATTGGAATCCCAGACCCAAAATTATAAACTATGTATCTAATTAGAAATCATCGTCACAAACTCAAATATTTTCTCATTTTAGGGGAAGACCTGATCCCAATAGTGTGATAGTGATGATTACTTAATCGTTTAAGGTCATAATTGATAGTGAGCTCTATTATGCCTGTCGTAAAATGAGAAACCCTTTTAAAAGTAATGATGTTGAAATGCATAAAAAGGCTTAGAATAAACAATGAAGCTATTAAGTATTACCATGTTCCATAGATGGGGCTAAATGGCTGATTCAATTAGTAGCGCCCACTAAGGTTTCACAGGGAGGTCGATGTTCGTATGTCGGACTTATGGGCGTAAAGGAGTTAAAAAAGTGAAAAATAGATAAAATATATAGTAGTAAAACCATTTTATTAAGTAGACTTCAGTACATTTTGATATTATTTGGAAATAAGTAGCTAAGAAGGCAAATTTGAAATCTTAGAGGGATTAAAAGGTAGAGAGATTTTTCTTATATGTATATATTTTTATAAAAAAACAAGCTTCTTTCTCCCTGCGGTTGTGTGTTGCCAGTTTTACATTTTGCGTGCAAATGTATATTATTTCTGTGGCTGATATATGTGTAACTTTATTACTTTATCGTTTTTCACATTATACAGTAATTTGGTCAAAGATGTTGGACCCAGGAATGCTAGGGAATAATACGATGAATTTTATCAAGAAAATACCTATTACTATTAATAACTCTTTGTCAAACGTTATGAAATAGTATCCAGTTTAATTGTTAAGTTACCGAAGTGTAATTGTTTTATTTTGGAAATACCAAAGTCTTACAAACTTAAAGGTCTTATTTGATTACAAGTACAAGTAGATACATCTGATTAACCGGAAACTTGACCAGACGACTGGTTTTTGAAAGGCGTTACGTATAACCAGACAACTTCGACAAGTGGTATCAAATATGGTACAAACTTACCGTGTTACGAAATGCATTTAGTAGGTTACGAACTTACGAATAAATTTGACCAATACCTTCTCAAGTGGGTTGCTACATTAAAGATTCCGGTGCGGTCGGCGAGAATACAAGCAGCCTAAGATGTTATAAATGAGTAGATGTCTTGACATTTTAATTGACTTATATTAATAAATGTGTTCCATGCCATTCTTGTAATTTTGTGGACCTATCTATTTAAATTTTCCATTCAATACGACAATTTATACAACATCCTTTTTTGTTGATATAATATAATATATTTTTTTGAATATAGGTACTGAAACAGGTCGTAATCAGTACTGGGTTACGCACCTAATTCACCGCACTAAGTAATAACAACCCTCTTAAATAGTTCAACTTAGAATTTAGACACAATGGAAAGCAAACCAAAACGGCATCAAATATTAGCGACACCTCATTCGCATGACGTCGTTCAGTATATTCTTTGTATTCCATGTGTGTAACATAAAGACATTAAGGCCGGTGTTTACAAAGGAATGTAGTCACGAACAAAGAAATAGAAACAGCACAGTTAGGTCCACTTTTCAACCTGGTCAGTTGATCTAAATGGCGTGACGCCTCGGAAATTGATAGATTATTCAATAAGTTAATGATGCATTAGTAAATAGTGTTAAATGAAACGTAAACATGTGGTCTAGATCATTCCAGAGGATAACACGGTAAAAACTGTTTATACGCAACATAATCAGCGTTCTGCGTGATATTGAAACGCTGGTTCTAACCCTTCTTCATTGTATCACATTTGACTTGGGACTTTTCCTAGGAAGTTTAACGAGCATGGAGTCCACCTGATGATAGTAAGTGGTCACTGCCGCCCATGAACCTCTGTAAGCAGCTTCATACAGAACATGGGATTTTATCTGAAGTCAATCACAGATGCGTCGTTACTCCCGAGGACTAAGATGGTCGCCTCATGTGAAAGTGTGCCGGCAACCACACCCTTCCATCGAAACGCAAAAACTGCTTCATGCTAGAGATGTTGCGGTGGTACTTCCCGGGACTACACTGGTTCTACCACCCACAAACTGTTGTACACACTGTTATACCTAATGCGAATTGGCAGTAAAAGTCGAATTAAGTCTGTTTTCAAGGCTTCATGTAATGCTTAGTGGCTGGTATGCAGTAAAAAGCAACTGGGGCGAATACCCATCGAATTAATGAATTGCGCATTTTACATATTTATCCATCTCATATCATCCATGCGATGTTGCGTAACATTCTAAATCGTTTACAAATGAAACATTTAGAAGTTCATGTTACTATACCATAGCTTTGAATTATTCTGATCAATAGGATCACAATTCCTAGATTACTGACACCCTTCAGGTCGGGATATAACAGAGCGATAAAAATGATCCACATAATTCATGAAGTAAAAACAATTTTACATCATTAACATATATTTAATATGTATTACTGAGACAAAAGCAATAATATACAGTTAGGTTTAAAATATACTTGGTTGCATTGGTACACCCACATTGTTAGTCAGGAAAATGGAAGCTGATGCGTGGTCCGTGACGTGCCCGGTAACTGGCGCGCAGAGAGCATTTCATCTTTGGTTCGTTGACCTGGCTTAGGAAGCCTGACTTTTCTGGGCATATGGTACGCGTAACGTCAGGTAACTTATTCGATAGCTTGTAATTTTGTAACATAATGATTAGTTTTACAAATTGGCAGAACCACTGAAGTTCGAACGGGAGGTATTGCGACACACTTTTATAAGAGGCGACCATCTTAGTCTTCGAGAGTAGGAACGCATCTGTGTCTGACTTCAGATAGAACCCATATTCTCTGTAAAGTTGCTAACAGACGTCCATGGGCGGCAGTGACTACTTACCATCGTTTGCTAATTCAATCTTATAAAAAAACACTTTAAAGCACAGTGAGGCAGTTATTACTAAAGAATATTTCGTCTAAGAGCAGTGATAGCCTAATGGTTGACTCTTGCCCTGTCGATCGGGAGGTCCGAGGTTCAAACCCAGGCACGCACCAGTGATTTATGTGCGTATTAGAAATTAATTATCACTGTTTTTCGGTGAAGGAAAACATCGTGAGGAAACCTACTCACCCGAGAGTTCTTAAAAAAAAAGTTCTTGAAGGTGTATGAAGTCCACCAATTCTCACTTGGCCAGCGCGGTGGACTATGGCCTAAACTCTCTCATTCTGAGAGAAGACCCGTGCCCAGCAGTGGGCCAATAATGGATTGATGAGGGATTTCGTCTATTATTCGTAGATATAAGGATATATGGACATAAGGAAATATGGTACGTGTACAGAAGGTTTATTTGAAACAACATTAATACGAGTTGCAAGTGTTCATAATAAGCACGATAATGAACTCATTGTTTAAGAATATTTTGTTTGTCGTCTGTCGGCACATTTCCGAAAACTTGACCCAGAAAAGTCATATGGTACATGGAACACGGTACATGTAAGCTCTATTAAGCTACCTTTTTTCGTTCTCTGCGAAGAAACCTTGAAAACCTGTAACTTAATTAGTCTATTCAAGATAACTTTATATCTATTGCCGAACTGTCTTGATTCATGTTTATTTATTTAATTTTAATATTTGCGGGCCTTCGTAAGTCGACAAAGTATTGTATTAATAAGTAGTGCGCCCAAATTCATCACATTTCGTCCTTACATTGAACTCCTGAATGACTAAACGCATTTCTCAGAAAGCTAAACAAGCGTCGGTAAGTTAAGCTGAGTATAGGTCGTTTCAATACACAGACGAACAGGGCAGTATGGCACGGTACGCAGATACCACAAATGATTTGAATGGCGTCTTGATTCCATTGTAACCGGATGCGGGTTGCGGTCGGCAGGCAAATGGTTACTAGAACGCAACAATGTCGGTGTCTACTCGTCTTACTTTATTCACTATGTTTCAACCGTCGCTTAGTAACTGTTAGCACGTTGCCTACGACATCATTTTCAAATAACTTTCAGCTGGTGCTTTAGAGACCTAAAAGATCTCAAAACTAATTAATCTCTGGTTGTGTTGGAGACCTAATTAGTCGCCTACAATACAGTTTTGAAAATTGAAATTATAGTAGGTACTGTGTGTCAGGGACCTAATCTATCCCTATTTTTTATTGTGTCTTTGAACTCACCCTTGAGTAGAAAACAAACATGTATATTTGTCTTGTTCATCCGTAAAGAACTTTACAAGTTACAGCGCCCCGCAAGGAGTGAAACAAGATGATTTTAGTCCACGCACAAAAAGACAGTCCAGTAAGAGATCTGAAAAATCTCGTAATGCAGCGAATGTGTTAGTAGGAAAGGATACGTTTGGTAGATGGTGTAATATAGTTCATAGCTAAGCAATGAACGGTAAAGGATTTTATAGGTAGTTATACGGTCAGGGAGATATACGAGTATTTACGCGTGCCTAGAACAGATGGTTACGAGAAAAATCTAAATCACGATATTAAATAAAGTGAAAATAGGAAAATTCAGCAACGCCTGTCATTTTACTAGTTAAATACTGTCGGTTTTTGCAGTAAAACTGTGTTAAAGTATGTTAAAATATAAGTATAATGATGTTTATTTTAATATTGGAGTTAATTAGTTATAAGTACCCGCTGGCTTCACAATAATGTATTCCGATATAGTTTGCATGTTACACACATGTTCACAGAATATTAGGTGGAAAATGTGTATAAACAGTTGGACAGTGAGTCATAGCGAACGGTGGTGAACAGCGAAAAGGTTTCGCTCAGAAGGGCACTAAAGTCACAAATAAACGAACACGTGCGTTCATATGTGCTCTATAATTTTACTATTTCAACAAAATCCTGGATTTAAACTTAAATTCGTGTAAAAATTTACACCGTTCGCCTTTTGCCAAGTTCCTGTTGTTTTCAATTTTAGCCCGGACAGAAAAAAATTATAAGATATTTTTTTGTATTGTAGCTCGCAGATTTTGTGTAATGCTTTGCATGAATAACCGCACAATTCAAAATTCATCAATTTTAAGACATAGTCTAGAACTTAAAATTTGGTACAGTAGGTACAGTAGTAGTATAGTTAACTATACTAGTTAACGGTTACTGGCATTTTAATGTTTTATAATTTTTAGATTCATTCATAAAGTATTGAAAACCAAAGCATTGTTAATATTTATCTGGCTATCCCGTAAAATTAGTTTCTGAGTAATGTTGTTATATACAAGCAGCATTTTGTGTATTTCAAATGTTAGTTATCTGAAAGTGTAAGGAAAATCGTTTAGACAAGTCATGGTATTTACTTGTTCAAGAAATCGTAAACCATAAAGTTTTGAGAAGCTGTAACGGTTTATACGCATTGTTTATTTCGTTTCGCAATAGTTCATTGTTTACGAACACAGCGCGTTATTGAGACACTTAAAAAAAAACTATTGTTAGTATGAAAAACGAAGATAAGCTTGTCGACAAAAGATTGTGTTTCCTTATTTTTTGTGTATTTTACGCCATTGTGCAAGATACTTACTTACTTGAATATAATTCATGATTTTTCGTATTTCAATACATTTGTAGCTTCCTATTCAACTTGGTTTCGAATTACGCATATACATACATCGAAAAAATACATTAAATTAAAACTACAATAATACATAACAATGATAATTAAGTTTATTTTTACATTCTATTTAAATAAGTTTATGCTTTGTAATGACGAAGTTGGTTAATTTTTTGTTCCAAATACATAGATGTTAACAGTTCAAGAAAAATTTCGTTAACATTTTATAATTACGTCTTCACCAATAATATGTAGTTTAAATTCTTGCTTGTTACATAGAATTATTCAAACTATATAACACCTGTTTATGCAACCGTTTTTTTCATTTTTAAATTCAGTATATTAAAGAAAAGAGTGCATATGAACACTTACCTTGTAAGCTAGGGGCAGAGGCTGGCGCGGCGGGGGCGGGCTGGTGTGGCGTGGGCGGCGGCCGTCTTCTTCTGGGCGGATGTAGACCAGGTGCTGATGCAGCCCTAGTAGCTGTCCGGAAACCAGGCGCCCTGTATCTGGCTGACTTCACAGGGCCTACGGGTGCGGTGTTGGTACCAGTGATGGAGGGCAAGCGTGGTAGCGAGCCTGCCCTTTGTTCCTCCTCCGACTGAGAAGAAAGCCTTCGATAAGTGAAAAGTTTTGAGGTGGAATTCTTCGTGATTTAACTAAGGAAGTAAGTATCGGTTGCCGGCACACATTCACATGAGGCGACCATCATAGTCCTCAGGTGTAGCAACGCATCTGTGATTGACTTCAGATGGAACCCATGTTCTGTATGTAGTTCATTACAGATGTCCATGAGCAGTGACCACTTACCATCAGGTGGACTGCATGCTAGTTTCCTACTTCATTCAGATAAAAAAAATGTAGATTCAGCAATGCCTCAGGAATGAGTTCAATTCCACTATTGACGCCAATAGATCTAGTGGCCACATACCTTCAAATGCACTGCGTGTTTGTTTGCTACATCATTATAATGAAAAACGTGTGAGATATTTAAGGGATTAGTTGGATATTGGTTGTAAATTGTATGCGTAAAATGTATGAAGTGTTGTGCAAATGCAAATAGACTAGGTACTTGTTCCGTATACCAATTATTATCACACCTCTTCAAGTTTAGTAGTATTGTAAAATAAATGCTATCATATTTGTATATATACATATTAATACTCATGTTATTAATTAATTAATAATTAAAGTTACAATTCCGTTGTTACTTTTTGAATTGAGCTATATCGGTAACTGTTGAAAACAATTGAGCTCTCAAGTAAACTTTAATCTGTGTAGGAATTAATAAACTTGTAAGATGAATAAAGAGACTTTGTAAAGACATCAACGCACTCTCAATCACAACACTACTATTACCATAGTAAACTCCCACAGTATCTAATATAAACATGAGAATTCAATTAGAGATCGTCTGAGAAATGATCGTCTAGAGGTCGAGCTTCTATAATATTTTGTTTTAATTTAATATTAACTGACCCGGCGAACTTCGTTCCGCCTAAAAGTAAAAAATCTAAAACTATCAATGGATTTTCACTATGTTTTGCATGTATGACACATAAAAAGATAAAAACCTTAATCTTGAATACTTTTATCTAATAAAAAAAACAGCATTAAAATCCGTAGCGTAGTTTAAAAGATCTAAGTATACATAGGGACAGACAGCGCGAAGTGACTTTGTTTTATAGTATGTAGTGATAAGAAAAACGAGCATGTCACATAAGTTGGTCAGATTCGTTACCACCCCTAAGGACTTAGATGGAATTCGTCATATAAGTACGTCTGCCTTATCTCACCTTTAAACTTCGACCATAGTCATAACTATGCTGTAACTGTTATGTGCTCGCCAATAGCCACGAAATATTTATTATTTCGTATATAAATAAAAGTATAACGGAAATAAACAAAAAAAAAAACAATAAAATCAGTTGACTAATGAGAGAAAAGGCACATATCTAATTGTTTTGTCTTTGGCTATTTATACATTATAAATGTATCATAATCCGCTTTTTAATATTAGTAAAGATAAGTACAGTCACATTTACATACATAATTTTACTAGTTAAACAGAGTTGTTGCAACCTTATCCGTTTCAATTACAATGAATTAGGCATCTATTTAATTTCGTCGCTTAAGCCCGAAAATATTATAAAAGACGTAGCTATTAATATTTTTATACGGTCAGGCACGCAATATTCGTGTAGTACAATGCTAACAAATTACTTATACATACTTACAAGTATTCATTGACTTTTGCGTGTAATTAATGGTTTTGCTAAAAGCAAAAGATTTATGATTCAACGATTGGTCATCAGACTGCTACTGTTAAATATAAGTTTAAGTAATATTTTAATAGTATGAAGAGTTTGTTCATCAAAATAACTTTATAAAGAAACTGTTCGTCTTAAACAAAGTTACATCTGCGGTCTTAAACTAAAATCAGAATTTAATATCCATTTTTTTTGACAAATCCCAAACGTTCAACATAGGTTTTCTTTAAAGATCTGTACGTCAGTCCGTATGTAATAGCCATTTATTATTTTTTATCAGGTATTTCTTTCTTTCCACCTTTAGGTATTTCCGGAAACAAATTTTGAAAACATGTGTAGGTATTAAAATAAAGCTATGCCAGACAATGAGTGTCAAACTATAAGTGTTATAACCCAAATATTATAATATTAATTACCTATTAATAAATACATCTCGACACGTTCGTTCATTTAATCTAATATCTATGCTAATTAACATTTTATGTACAATAAAGTCAACCTAAATTTAACCTTTGTTTTCATATGTCGATAAATAGTTTCATGAAGCCGTAATTTTATCACTTTTTATTGGGGTTAAAACGGTTGAGTGAAAAACGAGGACGGGGGTATCGTTCCGTATCTTTATTATACTAATCAAATATTGCTAACGGCTCCATTAAGAATTCCGCAATGTATAAATACACTCATGCAGTTTATTATCTGTGTAGTAGTTTAACTAAAAATTCATAAATAGTGACGATTCAAGATCTTTAAAAATAAAATAAAATGTTTTTCGTTATTTTCATGCGTGCCTATATATTTAGAGTGCAAGCAAGATTTTACTTATTAATAAAATCCAAAATTTTGTGTTTTCACTTTGCTTAATTATCTCAGAAAAGAATCATTGTAAGATAAGAAGCTAAAGAAGATAGAAAAATGTACATAAAAAGATAGTAATAAATTGGAATTAGCCGTAATACAATAACCTTTATATCTGCTTTGTAGTAAATATAGTTAACTCGTGTGTGTCGTGTGTTTAACATCGAGAAACCGGTTTCAAAAACTGCTTTAGTTTAATGCTGTAAATGGAAACTGCAAACAGATCATGAATAAACTTGTGTGAATGGAAAATACTAAGTTACTGATAGAATAAACTTAGAATAGTAACAGCCTAAGTTTTATTAAACTAATTTCCAAATGTCTAACACGGTAAATGATTAAGTCTTATATATGTTAAGGTTTCTTTAAGTATTACTAACTCATTGATTCACACAAATAAAAATTTAATTGTATGTATTACATTCTGTCAGTTTGCATTCCCACGTAAGTAGTGTGTGATAAGGCTAGCTTTTTGTTTATATGTTTTGGTCTATGTACTGAAATTTTGGACTACCTATATATTACATGTAAATGGTGGGTACCTACTTACACTATAAATGTATACTGTGTATATAATACATATAATTATTTATTGCACAATATATTTGAATTAAATAATGATTTGATGTTATATTATGATCTACAAAGATTTAATACTACATATAACGTAATTAGACCAGTATTTTCGCCTCCTTTAGTACCTTCTACCTAAAACCTTACCTACCTAAAGCCACTACAACCCAGATTTCATTAATGGCCATCGTTATATTAATGGCCATAGTTCTTACGATGTGTTGAGAGCGTGCGATGAAAAAATTCAGCCTTTATAAAATGACGTATGTGTGGGGTTCATGGGCTCTTAGGCTTTTATGTGATGCTCATATACTAGCTATTATGCATGATTAATTAATTTAGTACGTAATAATTGTATCTTTCCTTTTGTAGTACAATGTATCTATCTACGTACTAGTTACTAATGTCTAAAGTAATTAAGAGTTTCCATTTAAAGAGTGTCATTAAGACATTTCAACGTACATTTATTCATTTTAATGCCAAAATAACGTTTCCCCAAAAGTACTTTGAACATACTAAGTCTACGATTATTCGGTAATTCATATTATTCAAAAACAATACCGAGTAGGTCACCTGCGACGTAGAGTTCCGGGTTCGACCCCGGGTCTTAATTCAGACTTTTGTTTTGTATGTTTGGCTATTT
Source organism: Spicauda simplicius (assembly GCA_949699795.1). NCBI lineage: Eukaryota > Metazoa > Arthropoda > Insecta > Lepidoptera > Hesperiidae > Spicauda > Spicauda simplicius. The sequence goes on from OX453062.1 coordinate 9,517,748, forward strand.
GGCTTATGCATACGTATATTGTATCACACAATCGTAGCTCGGTGCTATTAATGTGGAAATAATTTTGTATTTAATTTCTTTAAAATTCATATAGGTACCGGAGTACGTGAGTGCTTGCTTATCGGCTTCGTTGCCTCTTTCGTTCGCTTATTTAGGTCACCTATAAGAAAATGGCTTCTACGCGATAAGCGCCCGTTGTTTGTGTATATTTATTTACCTTTTGTACCTTTGCTATGCACGTTAGTGCAATATGTAACAATACCTACGATAACCAGTTTTCTAATCTTCGTATGACACACGACTAATCTTTGGACTTATCTATCCTTAACATTACAATATATTTAAAAGGCTTGTTTTTTTATCAATTTAATGGGTTAAGTAAATGTCTAGTTGTAAGTAGGTAGTTAAGTCTCCTTGTTTGTAAATAACTAACATAGATACTTGATACATAGCTTGAATTGGCACTCGTATTAACCTATTACGCATGATTCGTTTTGTGTTATAGAATGTGTTAGATTATCATACTACGAGGTATGCAGCGGAGAAATCTATTTAGATTTCAGTTGTTAGGGTTACCGCAAATAGGCATGTAGGTATATTCTTTGTGTATTTTTTATTAGTCTATGATTAAATATAAATAAATATAGATAGTTTAAAGAAAATGTTATGTTATTACATATAAATTTAGTTTGGTTTGGTTAATTCAACACACAGAAGAAGTGAATACATTACCTCAGCGTCAGGTGCTGAAGCTCGACGTCTTCCTCGCCATAATCTGTCTTCACTACCTCCTATAGCTCCACAGCTCCTCGAATGTGACCTCTGGGCGGCCAGGTCAGCTCCAGCGGGCGATCGCCTCGCTTCGCACCCCGGGCCACCCAAGGTACCCCGCGAATCCGCCGCTAATAAAGCGGATTCGAAACTCCCACGCCACGAAAACCTCTCACAATCACTCGCGACACTACCCCGGCTCGCCGTAGCCTCGAGGATATCATGAGATCGACTACGCGCTAAGGCCCCCGGTTCGGAGGCACTATCGTCGTCCGTACTCGGTGACGCACCACCCGACACTTCATGCATCAATGCCACCAGTCTGCCCCCGATGTGCCGCATAACCTTGCCGAATAATGGCGGTGATCCTTCACCCGCTCGGCCCAATGTCGCCGCCAACCTTTGATAAGCTCCAACGGCATCGCGTTCTAATGAGCCAGCCTCGCTAGTTCCTTTATCGAACTCGTCGATTATCTCGCGACAGCTCTCAGATATTTGTTTCCTTAATGCGGATCTATTGGCTGCCGTTCCCTCTAAATCAGAACCGGCGTAGTCAGAGGAATCGTAAGAATCACTCCACGTGTCCTCGCTTGATAAATATTCAACAATTTCACGCACTTCTTCGTCTCGTATACCCGGAACTGTTTTCATTAATCGAGTTAACTCGCTTTCGAAATATAATAGCTGCGGTGGTTTAGGCGGACGAGAACTTTCTGAATTAGACGAAGCCGGTGTAGAAGTTCTTACATTGGAAGTATTTATCATTTGTTTGAAAAATTGTCTCATTTTAGTCATCATTAAATTAGTTTCCTCATCTGACGACCAGTTATTAAAGCTATCTTTACGTGTAAGGGGACTGGGCGGCGGGCGGGAAGAAGGTGGGCGTTCTATACGTTCGTCGATATCGGGGCGAACTTCCTCGATAATTTCCTCTAACTCCGTCTTAGGCTCATGGGATCTGGTGAAATCTGAACTCGAATCGCCGTTCCTTAATAGGTCGTCACAGCTACCAACAAAACCGCTATCTCTACTTGTTTGTTTCTTAGATTCAGATAATTCTGATCCGAGAGGTGGGAATTCAGGTCGTGGCGTTGATCTGCCATCTTCACCCTCTGACACAGACCTAGTGTCATCTCGAGTTTCCTCTGAAAATTCTACAGACTGTCTTCGTTCATCTGCTGGGGAGCCACGGGTCTTTTTATTTTGTTTTTTACGCTTAGATTCACACGGAATATCGAGCCTCTCAAGTGACTCGTGTCGGTCTTCAGTTTCAGTGCTTGAGCCATCAGATACCTCCTGGGTATCTTGTGAGGGTTCGTCCCCGGTTAATAAGTTATCTAAAGACGAAGAATGCGATCGAGGTGTCCCCCGAGCGCGTACTAACTTTTTACGTCTGTGTTCGGGGCTTTGTTTACCTTCACTATCACTCCCGACGCTTCCTGATCCGTCGGAATCGCGCCTCTCTTGATTGAAACCCATAAACCCGGACAAAAAATATTTTTCCAACCGAGACGACACCAGTTCGTCACTGTCACCACTGCGTTTTGGCTGTTCATTATCCACAATAGACTCACCACCTTCACTACACACGCTCGACGTTTCCGAAACCGGATCTTCATCGTCGCGCACGTTTCGGCCGTCGCCTAATCCAAAGAAAAAGTATTTTTCTAATTCGGTGGCAGATAAAGGACGCGGCTTTTTAGTAGTCTGTTCTGTTTCACTTTCCTCGCAACTTTCTTCGACAATCGTGTGTAAGGTAAAATCTAAGGAACGTCTACAGTATGCAAAGTCCTCTCCTCGGGTGGGTAACGAGGCCTCGTCTCCCGAATCGGAATCAGAGATCGAGGTGCCCTCGTCGTCGTCATGGCTGACGTCCTCGACCCACGAGTCGTCGTCAGCTAACCCCTCCTCGAGGCATACGACCGCCGAGAGAGTGTCTGCATTACTGACAACAGTCACTCCACCCGAAGGCTGCGGCGATTCGTCGTCGGATATTCGTTCGTTAATTTCGTTGTCTTGCACGTCAGTACTGGGTTCCGTTTCGTTTTGCGAGTTTGTATGATGCACTGTAATATCACGCATGAGCCGCGTCGTGTCTGACGTGACCACGGAGACACGATCGTGCGTTATCATAACGCGGCTAGTGAAACGCGCGGACCCGTCCGCACCGGCCGTGCGCGAGCGGCAAACTGTTGTCTCGGCAGGTGCGCCCGCGCCCCCCTCGTTGTCCGTAATGCAAACCGGCCGCGAACCGTGCATTTTCTCCTCCCCTTGATCGTCTAATAATTCTTTCTTTAACAACTCACTAAGCGTACGTTCAATACCTTTGAACAAGTCTATTTTTTCAACAGACGACAAACTGGACTCTTGTTTTGGTTCAGGCGACGGTGATAGCATTGTTGAATATACACGTGGCGATTCAGTCATCGTAAATTCCTCCTTATTGTAATTATCATTAGGCAACTCCACTGAGACTTTTACTTTCATATTGCTGTCTATATTAGTGTTCGAGTTATCTAATGAATCGTACTCGATATTCTCGGACACACATAAGCTATGGTTATTATCTTTATCGACGGAGTAATCGACATTATCTAAATTGTCGCTGCAGGTTGCGTTAAAGCTATTAAAATTTTCACAGGTCTCACTTTGAAGCATATTCTCGTCACAAAACCTAATAAAACTTGATCGTTTCATCGCACTTTCGCTGCTTCCCTCGTCAATATGAGAAAATTGAATCACAGGGCATTCTTCACTAAAACTAACCGATTCTAATAACACTATATCATTATTTTGAGAGTGATTTTCGTTTGATTCCGTGTTCAAATTGTTTTCGTTTTGCATCACCATTTCTACGGCAATAATTTCTAAGCTATCTGATTTTTTGTCGTATGAATCGTCGCAATCAATGCCGCTACTGTCCGCATTATCTTCTAAATCTGATGACGAGTCAGCGGGGTTGACCACGAATACGCGAGAAAACTGTCCGCCGCCGCCGCCAGAGTCATCGGAGTCTTCGTCTGATGTCGCTGGCTCTTCTGGTGCACCGCTCCGTAAGTCATAGCTTCTATGAGCCACTTCCCCTTCAGAATCACTGGAGTCGGCGGACTCATTTGAAGAGGGAAACGCTTTTTCAGCGTCTAAGTGGTCTGGCATTGTGTCCGGCAATTCCGATACGACTGATAAACTGTCCTCCTCGGCAATCACTTTGATTTCGTCTGACGTGCCATGTTCCACTGAGCGTTCAATACTATTATCATCCTTATCGTTATCGCGGGGCTCCGGCGCTTGAATTGATTCTGATTGTATAGCCTTATCAGTTCTTTCTACGGTCATCTCGAGTCTGTTTTGCGGCATCGTGGAGGCGGAAGCGGTGGCGGCGGCGGTGACGGCGACTGCTGCAGCCGTTGTGAGTCGAGCGAGTGCCGCGGCATCTAGAGGCGGGAATCCCGGATACGTGTTCCAGTGCGGCGTCGGTGGCACTTGTGTGGGAAAGGCTAGAAGAGCGGGCCAAAGCGCGGCTGGTACTGGCACGGGCACCGGGACCGGGACTGCGACTATCCGTGGTTCAGCTCCACAGGAACACGCTCGTGGGCAAGCTTGCGGGATGTGTCTAGGCGGTGATGGAATAGGCTGCGCCGCCGCCGCACCGGGTTCGAAGTAATCCCAGTCACAGTCGTCGGGCGCGGGGGGCGCAGCGGAGGAAGCAGTCGACGAAGAGTCTTCAGTGTCCTCCCGGCACGATGAATCCGAACTGAGGAACACGAGGCGGTAATCTTCGGGACGCATACGACCGGCCTCCGGCTCGCTCGCCTCCCCAGGCTCACTATGAACGCTTCGATCTGAAATTTAAAACAAATATTATGAGGCTGAGGTACACGAACGCATAATTATTTATACTGACAAGTTTATTTAATAATAAGCTTTTTATAAATGTAAAAATGTTCCGTAAAAAATAATCTTCCTAGGCCTAAGTAACTTGACGATAAAGCGCCTTGTATAAATCGCAGAGCAACAAGTTGCGTTAGAGCTATAAGAAAATATATAGAATGATAAAGGCGTTTGATTTTATTATATAAGAATTCATGTTTCAAATCTAAAACAAAAAATACAACAATCAATCATTACAACAATCTGGTGGCTTTATTCATTAAAATATATAGAACCTATGTTTATTACTTAGTATATTAATGCTAAAGTAATAAAAAACTAGCTTTAATAACGTTTGCCATTATACTTAGAATTTTTACTTTTGTAAAGTTGAGAAAACAAGTACAAATGTAAACATAATGCATTTAATATTTGTAAGTAGGTACTAAGTATTTATTGAGACGCAGTTTAATTGGCGGTCAAACACTCGTACATGTAAATTAAATCAGTTTAATATTCCACAGCAGTACGGCGTTGCATAACAATATTCTTGACAAGTTCACGTTCGGGTCTCGTAGTCAAACTAATAAAATTGAAACTTGATGTTTTTGTGAGTGGCATTGAATCGTTAAATTAAATTTGCTTAGTGAAAATGCAATATAGTAAGTCTCACAGTTCAATTTATATAAAAAGTAATATCTATATCTACTAATAGATTTTTTAAATATTATTAAAAGGTAGGTACTGGTAAAAAGAAAAGGCATGTTGTTATTTACGTACCAATGAATATGTTTATAAAAATGTAGGATAAGTTAATTGATGTAGATACCTGATATAAGAAGGAACGGGCAATCAATATAACTTAGTGCCTACACTACACGCATGCTGTATGTATATAAGGTTCGCTTATGTTAAGTGGTCAGAGCAGCCCACGCGTTTATAACTAACCCAAAATACAAATGACCTTTTTAGTTACAATATTTATACTGTGTATATGTATATGTTCAGAACAATAGTGTAATTGTAATCTATTAAGATTGAAAACCGCTATACATTGATAATTTAAAAGTTTGATTTTATATATTAACCTATTTAATATTCACCTATTTCTAGCGTGAAGCATTTCTAGCGTTTCGATGGAAGGGTGTGGTTGCCAGCAAACTTTTACATGGGACGACCATCATAGTCCTCGGGAGTAGAAACGCATCTGTGATTGACTTTAGATGGAACCCATGTTCTGTATGTAGATGGTTACAGATGTCCATGGGCTGCAGTGACCATTTACCATCAGGTGGACTGCATGCTCGTTTGCTACATCAGTCAGATAAAAAAATAATAATAGATATTATATTGGGGATGAGGTTTTAGTTGTAGTCAATAATCTTGGCTATGTAAAGATGTATAATTTCGCAGACAAATGCCTAGTTTCAAATTTTAGTCACTAGGAGCTACGCCCTCCTAGCACCAAGGAAAAGTAGCGGTGCTCTAGGCCACACAACTTTTTCTGAGATATACAGAAAAAGTTGTGTGGCTCACTGATATATCGTTGCTGCACTAAACATGTAATATGCTTAATTAGAATTTAGTAGTAATCTCCGAAGAATGCCATGGTATGCTATCACGGATCGTTAGAAAGCAACACGGATGGGTGGAGGAGTCGAAAGCGTCACATTACGCCGCGCCACGACACGAACCTATCTCGATCAGTAGCATTGAATTGTGGAAGTAATTATAATTCACTCTGATTGTTAGAATACTTTATTGTTGTAACGTGTTTTAGATAACTCTATAGAGATCGGCATAGCCGGTGGATTCCGGCTAAGTAAGACAATAACCTAAACTGATCGATCATATCAAGTCACTAACGAATACCGCTGAGAAGTATCTGCTAAGTGATACGCAGATTGGTATTTCTCCTTTTACCACCAGTGTTAAGTGCATTTTAAGTAAAATATAATATAATATATAGCAGGTACTCGAACGTAGCATCTAATCATCTTGCCTATTTTATGCTCTAATTAAAGTTAATAGTGATATTATACAATTGAAATAGATCATCACTTAAATTTTTTAATAACTTATTTTGTTGAAAATACCCAAATAAACACACTTTTAACAGTTAATTAGTACATTATAAATTATGCTATTTAATACTTGTGGAGTAACTAACTACAAACAATTACCAATGGTTTATGCAATTGTACGTAGTGTTTTATAGTAATGTAACCAATTTTAATTTAAAAATATAAAATTTTCGCCAAATAAATAAAATAACAATTACATTAAGTATTGCTTAACTTTTAGTTTTCAGCTTTACGTTTTTAGGTTTTTATAAAAAGATCATGCAAACTGAAAATAATGAACTAAAACAACGAAACACAAAATTCGCACGTAGAATATCATTAGTTTTTAAGTTAAAATAAAAATGAAAATAATTCACCTAAAACTTAACTCCGCAGTTCGTATCATGAGGTTGCCTTTAAGAAATCGCTGTTGAGCGATAAGGCCGCCTTTTGTATTTTGATAATGTGATTTCACTGTACCTACTATTTTTCTCTTTTCTGGGTACAATAAAGTATATTATTATTATTAATATACATGTATTACATAAAAAACCTTTCTCTTGAATCACTCTATCTATTGAGAAAACAGCATTAAAATCCGTAGCGTAGTTATAGAGATCTAAGCTTATTATGTATGCTTAGATCTTTAGATAGACAGACAGTTACAAGCGAGTTTATTTTATACTATGTAGTGATAGGTAATCACTCTGTTATTCGTAAACGCTTAGCCAACGGGTGTACCTAATGTTAAGTTTTTTCTGTTTCTAACATAATCTTCCGTGTAATAAAGAAAAAAAGATTAAATACTAACAAAGAGTACTACTACTCATTTCATAAAATTTACGTAAGTGTAACTACCTAGGTAGTTTAAATTTAATTTTTGTAGGCCTCAATTGTCTTCATAGTCAGAAAGAAATATTTACCAAAACATCAGAGTACATTTCGACTTTGACACTAGTTAATTTGTAGGTATGTATGCTACGTTTTTCAGATACTTTAATAATAAGGTAAGCTATCAAAAATAGGGTCATAAATATATGATATTAATAAACCAGGTGTGCGCAATATAAAATTATTTTCAGTTTAAATTTCAACTATCGAAAATAACCTAAGTTATTGATTATTTAAAAAAAGTTTAAAGGGACAATTAGCAACCATTAAATGCTTCTTTAAAACAATTAGTTAGAGCAGGATAGAATATAAGGGGATTATCCGTAAAAATGATTCTGCGAAAGTCTAAATTGTATCAAAGGTATTTCCGTTCGCCAGATTTGTAATATCTTCCAAGAAGTTACCAGGAATATTCTACACACAATATGATAATGAGTTTTGGTGTTTAATCTTATCAATATTTTAAATGAGAAAGTCGGAGAAATTTAACACATATTACCCAGGTACCCATAACTATGGTAGATATGACCGAAGCGGCTAAAGATTACATAATAGTATATATTTAAATAGAAAAAAGTCATTAGTCATTTGTGTTTGCCTAAATGAGATTTTTTTTTATCTGACAAGTAGCAAACGAGCATGCAGTCCACCTGATAATAAGTGGTCACTGCCGCCCATGGACATCTGTAATCAACTTCATACAAAACATGGGTTCCATCTGAAGTCAATCTATGCGTCGGACTATGATGGTCGCCTCATATAAAAGTGTGCCGGCAACCACACCCTTCCATCAAAACGTAAGAAATGCTTCACGCACACACCTATTTCTAAGTGTGGCGGTGGTACTTCCCCGATCGAACTACACTGGTTCTACCACCTTCAAATTAGAGATTAGTCCCACTGTAGATGGATGATGAATATGTATTGTTATTCTTATGGACTACCTACATAGGAAATTAGGCTCATATTAATAAGTCTACCTTAGCAACAAGCACATGTACTTTCAGCTTAATTCCAGCAATTTTTAACTGTTTAAGTAGAATGAAATCGGTGTTGTGGTAATGCCGCCACAATCGAGGCATGGAGTTCAATCATCTTTTGAAGCCACAGAAGACTCTTTACCTCCTTGGTACAATTAAGCTGCATTAAAAATGACTAACACAATTCTGATTAAACGCGTTTTAAACAGATATTAATACAGGCGAATGTCGTAATTAAAAATCGGATTTGATGACTTTAAAAAGATAAAACTCTAAAGAGAGCGACATACATTACGTTTTATCTTACAGTGTATCGAGAATTCTTGTTTATAAGTTAAAAATGCTTTGGACGATGGTGCACGTAGGTTGAATTGCGCGCGGAAGCTCGGAAATAAATAAGATCAACATCGTATGTAGGTTGATCGGTTCATAATGGCCTGGACAGGGCATAAATTACCATCCTAACGTTTGTTTTTGCTCTGTAGTCGATACATTCCAATTTTAGCATATGTAGTTACCGTTAAACAATGACTTTATGCTATGCCTCGTTACACCTTCTCATTTGTTTGAAATTTTCTGTTATTTACAGATAAGGAAACTTCATGGCTATAGCTATTAGTGTTCTTCCTACAGCTTTAGATATTTTGAATATTTATTTTAACAGAGAACTAATTGTATACGTAACTATTGTTCACATTTTCAATTTCAACTTATTGTTAGAATACTAATTTAATATGAAGTAAATTCTATCCGCCCATAACACCTATAGCTCGTACCGTTGAATCGGAATAAAGTTGAAGCTGCACACAATCACAGTGGATAAAAAAATCGAAGTAATTAATTGCATGTGGTACGAACAAAGGACTGCGGTACTCATCTACAATTCCACACAGTGCATATTAGCACAAACGTGTTACGTCACATGTCTGTAGAAGGGCATAAGCGGAGGTACCATTGTGATCAAGTAGTCGGACAATGAAAGTAAGAGTTAGATCACGTTGGTGCCGGCCCAAGGCTCCAGTTGCCCAAGTTGACGTGGGATGCGAGGAGGCAGCGAGGCCGAGCGGTTTCGGTGTCCTTTAAATTGAGCTGAATTAGGGTTGCCATCATTGCGTCAGGGTTGTCAAGCGCCATCGAAATCCTGATTTGTCTAAGAACCAACAGGAGTATGATTGATTTGAAGTGGTAAACGGTTCTACCCCGAAGGACTAATAAGATCGCCTCGTGTTAATAAATTTTCTCAGCACACGTTTCAAATCGAACAACATAGTACTTAGAGATAATAAGGCAGATACAGAGCGAACGCCGGGGTATCGAAGTAATACCGCAAAGGGTTCCTTCCTTTAAAACCTTTTGCACCCTACTTAACAGCCCTCTTTTTTGTTATATTGCAGCTGTTGTGAGCCCACCCTGCTCTGTTCCGGTCTGCAGGTAACATAGCCATGCATTGTAGTATAAGTGAGAACTTATGTTTGTTACTGTGAAAACAGGTAGTAATGCATCAGTGTACGATATTAGGTAAGAAACGAGATTATTTGCAGTGAGTAATAGTAACTCTACTTCAGGTAGATTTCAGTTATTAAGAAAGGATTAAGTCTTATACCTACTTTACAACCACGCGCAATATACCTAATCTTTGCGATTTACGTTATAACAATAAAATGCAATATATATGAATTTTTATGTTACCTTTTGTGTTATATCTAATGCTCGATAAAAATGATGTCAGTCTATTATTTATTGACCGACATTTAAGACAAAATATCAAGGTTTTCGGCTAAAAATAAGTCTATTATTAATGATCTGACAGCCCTATTCTGAGACGAATGATCTAAATGACCGTGATATATCAGCATTCAACATGTTAAATATTAGATGGCCTGAATATTGTTATCAACCATGACTAGATTTTGGCTAGTATCCAAACGAGTGTTGAATTCAATTAGATAATATCAATTAGACATAATATATTTCGATGTTCGAGCAAGTCCGAATTTTGCATGTAAACATATATATTTTTTTGCAATATTTAGTATTTCTATGCCTTTTCTAATTTACTACTTATAAAAATTGTGTAATATCAAGCTAGGTTTACTATCAACTTTTTAAGTTATTTAAACCAATTTTCGTCAATTAACATGTTACATCTTATCATATTTTTTATTCTTATATATTTTTCATTCTATATATTTTAGTGCTCGTGATGTGATGTGGTCATTTCTGCATTTTATGAGTAAAACAAAAATTTTCTCTAATATTTTCTATTTTACTGCGTTTCTCTTTTAGATACTACTTGTTAAAGGTGTATAAGATCGCACTAAGTTTAATACCATCTTTAAGTGCCTTATAAAATTTCACGTGTTACCACTTAACATAAATTTCTACTCTTAACCATGACAGATATCATTGGCTGTTAAGTTTTACAACTAAATCAATCAACATCCGGCAGTTAACTATAAGAAAAATTGTGCACAGATGCATTAATATTTTTAAGATACAAAACTAAGATTATAGCAACGTCAAATCGTTTCCAAAATGGGAATGGGTGGACAATTGACAAATACTTATGTATAAAAAATAATCCACATTTTTACAATCCACAAAATGTTTGGTGCACTTAGGATCGGCTAGTTGTAACTTTACATATACACTACATTTATGCCAGATAATCGACTTGTACAGATAGCGTGGATCTGGAGAGATAGCCTACATAATGAGTACTGGTATATGGGTTAGATTAAACGATAGCGACTTTCTAGCTGCAGATTACACTCACAATGGTTTGAATAAGCGTTAAGATGGCCGCGATAGTTCGGCTGGAATTAGTGAAGGAAACAATTACAACACGAGTCCAATGTAACTTAAAGAACGTGAAATTACTTTGATTTCAACAAACGCTTCGCAGCATGGTAAATTGTTATTGCGTCACCAACGAGCTCTATGGTTCGTACTTGACCACGAGACTCGAGTTTTTATTTTTGTATTATATAAAAAATCGGCCGCGTAAATATCGTGTATTTTCCGTAATTCATCCTCCACTATTATGAGTAAAGGAAGCCTTTGTAACACATTGCAAGCTTTTATTTTCATGTCACTTTGAGTCTATGTTTTTCAATATAAAACTATACAAATAAAAAACGTGCACATAAGGTACTTTTATTACAAATAATTATAATCCCGTGGATGTCATAGAAGATGATTGACGGACAAAATGTAGGAAACAAGCAACAGAGTCCCTTACCCCTCAGAGTCCGTAACATCTACTGCAATCATCAATACTCACACGTAACACTTGGCAAAAACCTCATTAGAGGACTTCAAAAGATGTATGAATGGTGGAATAATTACATATCTATTCCCCGTTTAAGCGGTCCCATTGAAGGGTTGGACCAATACCTAGAAGCTATTTTGTTGTTCAAGAACAGCTAATTGCAATCGTATCTGTAAGTGGTATATACATATATAAGTTGTATAGCTTTTGGATTACATTGTTAGCTACAAAAATTTGAGCTCGGATGCTGAGCGCAAACGACTAGTTAATACCTAGTGAGCTACTTAGCTGGCCTTCTAACTTACAGTTTGCAGCTCACCAACAATATGGCAACTTTTGCCTAACACTTCATTATCCTTATTTTCTTATTAATAGCGAATTATAAAAAGTGAAATAACTCAGTGGGACCGAACTCCTTCCCTTAACACTCTCAAAATCAGAAAGCATGGAATCAATAAACATTATTCAAGCTACTATAACAATATTTCAATCTATGTATGAATTTATTGTACGAAGTTTGACAATACAGTTACTAAGGCATTGTAATGAAAATACATGACGCAACGCAACATATCGACACCAAAGAGCGTGTGAAATTTCCCCGATAAGATATCTAAACAATATTCGTAAGATTGGCATGAGATCTCTGTGTAGATAAACTCGATTTTACCTTTTTTCATAATAATAAAAGTATACGTTGGTCTCTTTCTATAACAGGGATATGATATGTGATATGTACTTCACCCTATTGTAAATAAGAGAGTTTGTATATGTATACCTTATATACGTCGGCATAAACATAAAAAGGTGACTAGGTATGTATGTATAAATTAGTTATCCTTATTGAGTTAAAAGGATATCTCGTGTATGATTACAATTGGTTAAAAACGATTATCACCATCGAAATTTAGCAGCCTTAACTAAATGTTTTTTAAGAGTAGTCTATAAGATCTGTTCAAGAAAGAACCCGTCTATAGCTAGCTAACCTTACGTCATCGTTCGAAGACCCGTGCCAAATTGATTTAGTATTACTCGAAAGAGTTTGAGTTGGACTTTCTGTAAAACTATCGATGTTATATGTGAAAGTTCAAAGAAGATATACCAAAGTTGGTAGATAAAAAATTAACTGTAAAAGGCAACGATATTTTAATTTATACCAAGATTCTGAGTGTATTTAATTGTTCTTAAGTTATGCTCTTGTTTTAACATATAGCAAAAACTTGCTATAATTGCTTTGTATTTTCAGTAACATTTTTTTCTTGGACGTAGAGATAGTTGTAGTCCAGTAAGTTTACATGCGGAATACATTAAGTCTTACTAAGTAAAAAAACCTTACAAACGCTCCGTTGAAAATACATGCGAAGTATTTTATTTCCTGTGGTAATTAATCATTACGCATATTGTTTTTTGAAATATTGTCTCACAATGTACTTAACTCTAGCTTGAGGTAGGGAAACATTACATGGTACCGTGGTATTTCTCTGATATCCAATTATTGCGTTGAAACTTGATATATTACTTAACTTACATTTCACTTGTTGTTCCGAAAATGTTTTTTGTGTACGGCTTCATCGGAGTCTTACAAGTCACGATATAGTATTCGTAAACTAGACTTGAGTAACTCCAAAACGTGCATACACAACGAAATTGTCCGACTAAACTTTATTGTTTAGCTGCAATTGCTGTAACGGTCACAAATTCACACAAACCGGCACGTATTTTCAATTTCATTAACACTTTAACTGGCACAATATCACAAGCGCGGGAGATCGAACTTATCAGTGGAGATAAGTTTGAGGAATAAGAAGTACGATTTATGAATTGAAAAGTTGTTAGTTTAGAGCGGCAGTAGGGCTCCGTGCGGGCGCGGGGCTGAACGCGCAAGCGGATGTGCGCAGGGAGCCGGCTTGCTGCGGCCTGCGCTTACCGTGCGCACAGTGTTGAACCTCTATCGATTGTTTACTATCGACAATTTACACATCTAAATCACAAAATATTTCAGACAACAATATAATTATGCAATGTGAACGTAGTTCTACAATTAATAAGAATAAATTAAATCGACAAATGTAATAGCAATTGAAATGTAATGTCCATAGCCATTTTTTGTGCAATTTAAATATAGGTGAACTTCATCCTTATGTCAATATTTTATGTATCATTTTGTCTTTACTATGTTACATCATAAAGACACATATTTGTTTTAAGAGATATGTAATAGGATCTGTAGAATATGTATATATAAAATATTAAAGTATAGCAAAACATAAAATTATACAATATACTTTATCACTGCAAAATATTTCATTTTAACATAAGCAATAGTGTAAAGAGATTCTATTTCATGGTATTACCGAGTGGTAATACATAGTATGAAGAACTTGTGTTCTCGTTTGGGATGTGAAGACGGAGACACATAGGTAATATACGAAGCATTCGAAAAATACTGATTTCAGAGGAAGACATTTATTTGTTCTGACTTTTGGCCAACTTCAAAAACATTGATATTTAAGTGACTACCAAATAAAGACTACATACTATTTTCTAACTTAATTTTACAAAAAAAAACACGCTTTCTACACTCATAGCCCCACACTAGCATTTTCTCCTGTGTCTGGGTACCATGGATACACACAAGATGTATACACAAACACCCAGACCCAGAACATGAATCTAACTCATCTGATACTTTCAGATACTTTTACTCAAGATACCTTTCTGGCCGGGAATCAAACCCGGGACCCAATGAACGTCAGACCAGTATGGTAACAGCCTTGCCTCACGCCAAAAAAAGAATGTTGTTAAATTTTGTTTATCGATAAACATTATCGACCTTTCGTTAACTAACAACGTGACTCACCTCGCTTCTCAACGCCAACAACAAAACGTAGCGAAATAGTAAAAAGGCGTAAGTGACCGGTGACGACTCTACAAAAACGCTTTACCTCTACCGAGGGCCGAACTTGGCCACAAAAACACACAGCGTCAGGCGTTTACGTCCACTTGGACTTTCGAGAGCTCGCAGAACAATGAACTTGCATTGGCGAACTAGACCAAACAGCGCGGTAAAACAGTTTTGTATATAGAGCGGCTCAAACTCCGAAACTAAATGGATATTTGTCGGTGTGCAGGTAAGTAACGCGTAGGACGACCGCCTACAAACGTACATATGTTACTGTTATCCCTCGTTATCCACTTACCTGGTACGCCTACTGTCTATATAACCTTCCGTTTAATCACATCGTACGTCTAGACCTTCTTACTTAGGAATTTAGTTCTACAATAGTTCGAGAAAACACTTGTAGAGTCAGGGTAGTTCACAGTTCACAGTATACGTTTGGGCAAAGTTCCATTAAATCAATTTCCAACAAAACTATTGCGTCAATTAACAATTTTGCGGGCTTAATAAAAAATAAAGATACAACGGATGCTTCTCAGTTTAGCTGTGGTCATGCCGTGACCGTATCTTATTCACGTTTTATTACCACAAAAACCTTTAATATACTTACTCGATAATAAAAACGTACTTACAAGTCTAGTATTTTTTGTCAATCCGACTGTTAATCTGCAGCCTTCTTCGACTGAAGGTCGGTAATTATTGTTGAGGCGTCATTATTAGCTATATTTGTAGGTAGACGCACAGGATGTAATTTAATCACATGAATAATTATATTATTGTAATTAAATCAAAATTAGACTATCTAATCAGCTTAGTGAATAATACAAAAACAACTCGAGGCAAGTAAACTCATGATAAAATGTAAAACTAACAATAAGTACGTAAGTTTATGAAAAATTATTTAAGTCCTAATGGACATTTTTTAAAATAATTCTTAAACCAAAATATGTATATTCAGCATAGTATATCATCGAAAGATTTGGAAATACATACAGAAAGTAATTTCAATTTTAATGTTATCTGTTGGTTTTTAAAATATAAGTAGTGGTATGGAGAATACAGAAAGGGAATTCATAATACAAAAGACTTCAACGCTCTCGGATATATAACTTTTACATTCCGACCGTAACCGTTATAAGACCTAACCAAGTTCCCAAAAAGATTTTTTATAAAATAACGTTAATGGTAATTTAAAGGTGGTAGACCAATTTGTGGTTCGGAAAAACTACCGTCACACCTTTGTCTGTGTCACAGCAGTGTGTATAATATCGTGTATGTAATTCAGTGTTGCCAGACGTCTCGATTTTGGCGGGACGTCCCGATTTTTTCATCAAAATTAAATGTCCCCCGCGGGACAGCCTTTGTCCCGCTTTTTGCAAAAAAATGTCGCCAATTGAAAAAAAAGGTCGCCAATTGAAAAAAAGGTCGCCAAACCTATACAAATAAAATCGATGGGCACTTTGTCGACAAAAATAAGGGGTCGCCAAACCCTCCGGCCCTACGCCATGAAGAGGCGCAGGTCCCTTTTGTAGCGGGACTACTGTCCCGCTTTCGACTATGAAGTCCCGCTTTTTTTCATACAAAAAGTTCCGAAATCCCGACTTAGTAAAAAAAATCTGGCATCGCTGATGTAATTATGCCGTGTTGTGTTTTAGTCTCAAGGGTGTGGTAAATAAGACATAGATACTTATTGTATGTGGCTAACCTCAAGTAAGACTGATCTTATCCGAGTTTTATTTCAGTTGTGCATTGGCTGAGATGGCAATTTACCGTCAGGTGGACTGCATGCCCTATTGCTACTTCCATATTTAAAATATATATTTATGAATTTTTCACAGATTATCTGTACTTGCTTTTTGATAATTCCTCTCCAATTTAATAACATTTTTTGAATTTCATGGACGATTTTATGAGGGAGGTTTTTAATCTTACGATCGTAAACAATGTTTCTCGACGATGTTTGACGACCCGCGTGGAGGAGCGGGTTGCATTGCGCAATGGGTTCTGAGTTCGATTCCTGGCTATACAGGTATCTGAATGATGAGTTTAGATTCATGTTCTGGGTCTGGGTGTTTGTGTATTCGTCGTGTGTGTGTCCATGGTACCCACGACACAAGAGAGAATCCTAGTGTGTCCAAACACGGGAAGAACTACGAAGAACAGCTAGTGTAATATATGTATAGAATAGAGTGAATAGACTTGAAACTTTTGAGTTTCGTTTCATGCTAACAACATAATTCTTAAACAGACAACAATATTGTTCAGTACGGTACTGAGGACATAAACATCTTGAGGACTGAAAAAAATTGCTGCTAAAAATCATTAAGTTCATTCATTGCTAAAAATCGTAGACTCAAATTATTTTAAGAACTTTATAAGTCTATAAACTAATTAACCAACGATTAAAACTATGATTTCTTGTACCAAATAGACAACATCTAAAATTAGAAAGTGTTTAATTGTATTTAAAATGAATTTAAAGATACATTAAATTAAAAAAAAAACATGAAACAGATGAGTATTTATGTGAACAACAGTTTGTCTGTCCGTATAACACCGTATCTCTAACTTAAACGTTAATTTTATATATATGCGCTGTGAGTGTTTTTACTCAAAAGTAAAACACCCACAACGTATATTTAATTGTAACCTTGCAATTACGTTACGTATTGTGTATTTCCTTCAGGTTATAAAATTTAAGGCTTCTGTGGTATTGAAATAATTGGTACCTACAAATAATATAGAATCAATTTCACTATATATTTGGTTCGCTACGAGGTAAGTTAGTCCTTTGATAAGTACTATAATATGACCTATTTATACATTAGACATTGCCATCTTTAAAAATAACGTAAAATAGTTTAAGATTTCGAAAATCAAGTATAGTTTTTTTTTATAAGAAGACGTAATATAAAATTTGCCATTTATTTACATTTTTTTTATATAGGAACATTTTGTTAACAACGTTTAAACTGTTACATAGGTATTAGGTATAGGTACACAAATTTTACTTATCAAAATGCGACATAATTTATATAGCACTGCGCCATCTAGTGTTACATAAGAATATTTAATTGAGACGCTCACTATAGCGGGGCTTAACTCAACTTAGTTCGTACAACTCCAATAGATGGCGGTGTAACTTATGAACGTGACCAACTACAACAATTTGTTATTGGTACTACCTCTTTCAAGCTTTCGAATATTTTTTGAAAAATTACTATAATACTTTCGAAAAACTATTTGTTGACAATACAATACAATATTGAAAGAAGTTTTATAATATCGCCAAATTCAATTACATGGAGCACCAAAATGCGTCGTTTGGGTAATTTATATTACTAGTTATATTGGTCCCCAGATCATAGGTACGTCATGATCTTGCTCAAAGTAGTTTTTTGAAAGAATTTGATTATGAAAATAGCCAAAAAAGGCCTATCGACAAAAAAGTGTCTTTGAATATCTGGATCTTTCTTTTTTTTGTGATTTTATATGATAGATAGTTGCACTTGCATACTTATATAATAAAATTAGCTTGTGTTAACTGTGTGTTGTGTTTATTATGTATATTTACCAATAGCCATTAGCTAATGATCACCCGCTGCGCCGGCGCCGGCGGCATTTAACAAGCATCTAAATAGGATTGCCATAATTTTGATGTGTACAAAAACATTATTATGTCAATAAATTCTAATTGACTAAAACTAATAACAATGCTATTTAATTCTATTAAAAAAAACTATGATGTACGAATTTACAAGATAGGTAGGTCGCTACCTACTTAGTTTTCGATACGTAAGTCGTGCCTATAACCAAAAAAATGTTACAAAATATATTTTTATTACAAAATATCCTTTTTTAGATACATACAAACAAGAATGTACGATATGTCCTTAATTTTCTTTCAGTCGACAACTGATTCGTTGCTACTCCTGAGAATCAAGTTGAAACCTCGGTGGTGGTAATTCCCGAATTGAACAAAAAATGGCTTTACCACTTTTAAATATTTGGTACCTATTCGAGAATTCCTTTCTATACTACCTCCGTGGGAGTAAGGTAGGGGAGTAATTTTCAAAGCAAGACGCTGGAGCGTTACACTTTTTTTTAACTAACTAAAGTAGCAAACGAGCATGCAGTGCACCTGATGGTATGTGTTCACTGCCGCCCATGGACATCTGTAATCAACTTCATACAGAACATGGGTTCCATCTGAAGTCAATCACAGATGCGTTGCTACTCCCGACGACTAAGATGGTCGCCTCATATAAAAGATATACACTGATGCTAGAGCGGCGCTTCGAAAGAAAACAGAATTTTGAAGGATGTGAAAACGAGCATGCAAAATATGTACAGGTAAGTTCTAAGAATATATAATTGAATTTTTAAGAAACTGAAGTAGCAATCGAACATGCAGTCCATCTGACGTAAGGTAAGTGATCATCCACATCCATGACCTCTGTGAGGAATTTCATACAGAACAAGGTTTCTATCTGAAGTCAATTAGGGATGTGTACTACTGAGGACTGACACGGTTGCCTCATATAAAAGTGAGAAATATGTGTAATAAGAAAGTCCTTTCTGTTTCTGAAAAGCATGGTCCTAGTTAGGTATACAAACTGGAAAGTGGAGTAATATGCCGTGACATATTTATGTATGCAAACGAATATGCATACCGATCTTTCGGCATTGACTTGTGATTGAAAGGTACTGTAACGTAATAACTACGATTATTATTGTAACTGTGTGACCGTACACGCCACGGTTACACACGAGAACGTTTATTGTCTGGTTATAAGTATAGTAGTTCAAATATATTTATTCGCATACTATATGACGTGATTTGAAATTGTGTCTCTTGTAAATATTATATTTGGATGCGACTTAGCGATTATACCTAAACGCGGTACTGCAATAGCAAGCGCGGTAATAACAATTCTTTTTTTTTATAACAATTACTTACTAATTTTTATACCATACTAGTTGATCCGGCGAACTTCGTTCCGCCTAAAAGTCAAAAATCTAAAATTATCAGCGTTCCTCCACTATATTATGCATGTTGTATACATAAAAACCGTCCTTATAAATCACTATCTATTAAAAAACATTAAAATCCGTAACGTAGTTTTAAAGATTTAAGCATACATAGGGACAGACAGCGGGAGGCAACTTTGTTTTATACTATGTAGTGATAAAGGATTTCTAAACATGTCCACCATTTTATAGATGGTGAAAATATATGAATCAAATTCGAATAGGTGTTATAAAATCAAAGTTTTAAGTAGACCCATGTCAACGCTCTGATTTACATTTAAGACCGGTTGTGTTACGTTCCAGTACAAATTCAATAGATACTCTTATACTGATTTATAATTAATTCTGAATATTAATAAGCATACTCTTTAATAGTATATATTTATACTATTTCTTGGAATAACGCTGTTGAACCACAATTTCCTTCTACCACAATTTACGCAAGGATAGGTTTCTACTTAAAAGCTATATAAAGTATAGTAAATGTGATTATACCTACCTATGTATAATCACATTTACTGTACCGAATTAAAAATTATATTTGTTAAAATGACATGAAGAACTCAGAAAAGTGTATACAAATTTATTTACCTACACCAGATTCTAATTTATGCCACTAATTTAACTGTAAACATTTATTATTTTCGTAAGCCATTCGCAAAAGCAATATCTAATTTTAAAGTAAATTAAAACGTCGAATGAATATTCAGGGAAGATATATCTTACTGCGCACTTAGTCCACATGATATTTAAAACAGTCATGTTTACAAATTAGTTACAAGAAGTATCTTAATGATTAGCGGCTCTCGTCTAAGCTTATCCTAAGTGCGATCTCGGTCATTTGAATGTTCAAGCGTCAAGTGTGGTAGTATAATGGAAGGCACTTCTCACCTTTATAGGTGGTTCATGTAAAATTTTGTTTAATTTGTTATCAAGTGGTCACGAATATTTTTATGTATCTTTTCGCGTCACTCTTAAGATTAGTAAAAACTGAGAGAGGCCGTAGTCTCACATTGATTCATGGTGAATTAAAAGACATGGTTAGAGCCAAGCTATGAGTATGGTAATATGGTAAACATAGGTTTTCGACCCGCTTGCTAGACCTAATAATAGGGTTTACCGACTTTTTTGATGATAATAACCGGGATCTATGATTTATGACGACCTGGTTGTGTGAATTAAACCTAGTGAAGCAGCCTATGCACTGCACCCGATGATGCTAAACTTTGTAGATAGGTAGGTAACTAACATAAATCGCGGCAGCCTATTAATCAAGTGGATAACACTACAGAGCTACTAAAAACAGAAATAGTAAGGATCGATAAAAGGTCGGTAGGTCTATCCTTGAAGCAATTTTTCTACATTAACATCATGCCACCTATTTTAACAGTATTTCTTAAATTATTTACTAAAAATTATAACTAAGCAACGTGATTTTATGGAAGATGTAATCTAATGTAATGCGCAATAAATAATATGTTTGTCCACCAATTCGCACTTGGCCAGCGCGGTGGACTATGTCCTAAACTCACTCATTCTGAGAGAAGACCCGTGCCCAGCAGGGGGACAATAATGGGTTGACGAAAGAAATAATATGTTCAGGTAAAATTATATTTTAACGCTTTTTTAATTTAATCACTTGCTTGTTAAAAATGATTAAGATTTTATGAATTAATTAATGACAAGAAGGGGACTGTAGTGTAATTTAAAACATTTTGTAATAAAATCAATTAAGACTTGTTTGACAAAATGTAGCAAATTTTATTCTTGGGGCACCCCACGCCAAAATCAGTGAACAACACCAACACCACAGATCAAGATCAAGATCAGATATAAGTCTAATTTAATTACATACTCGTATCTACTTGCTTTTATGGTGGTATCGGTTTATAATGAATCTAAGTTTTATTTTGTTAATAAAATACGTTGTCACTACATTTTGTCGGACTAATAAAATACATCTTTGTTATTACCTAGATAACATACTTGTCGTCAACCCATTATTGTCCCACTGCTGGGCACGGGTCTTCTCTCAGAATGAGAGAGTTTTAGGCCATAGTCCACCGCGCTGGCCAAGTGCGAATTGGTGGACTTCACACACCTCCGAGAACTTTTTTCTTTTTTATAAAGAACTCTCGGGTGGGTGTGTAGGTTTCCTCACGATGTTTTCCTTCACCGAAAAGCAGTGATAATTAATGTCTAATTCGCACATGAATCAGTGGTGCGTGCCTGGGTTTGAACCTCGGACCTCCCGATTGAGAGGGCAAGTTTCAACCATTAGGCTATCACTGCTCATAATAATATACTTATTTATAATCAAACATGCTAAAATAAGTAAAAGTAAAAAGTAAAACATAAGTAAAGTTCATTTTTACTTGCAGCTTTAAAGTGTCTGACACTTATGATAATTATTTATGAATAATATTCTACAAAACATAATAGAAATTAGCCATGTTAAAATAAGTTTATTAGCTCTTATTTTTGGATCCCTTTCTTACAAGGCAACACTTGCAGGCATTATTAAGAACATGAAACTACTGAGAAAACAGGTTTAATCTACATAATATTGTGTGAAAATAAAGTGTGTCACATGGCTCTGAGATCTTCCTCTACAAAGAAGAGTTATTCATTTATCCATCGACATATTTATATCGGGTTTATAAGAATTATTTTTTTGCTGAGATTTGTTTCCTTATTCAAATATTCGTCTTATTTGTTACAGTTAAAAATATCCAAACAGCAAAGAGTAGGCAGGCGGTCTTGTGTTTGAAGCTAATTAAAAAAATAAATACATAAATGAAAAAATATATTAGCCGTGCGCGTAGGTGTCACGGCGTGTCACGCGGAAGTGCGTTTACTCACTACCGGTACTACCTCTTTCGTCATCACTGCTTATCCGTTAACCATACTAGGCATGAAATTTCGGGTCATGGATAAAATTAACTTCTTATTTTTTTTTAAATACTCTTCATACACTCATAGCCACTTAGATTTTCTCCTGTGTCGTGGGTGCCATAGACACATAAAAAACGAATACATAATCACCCAGTCCCAGAACATGATTCTAAACTCGTCATTCAGATATCTTTCTGGCCGGGAACCGAACCCGGAACCCATTGCGCGTCAGACCGGTGTGATAACCGCTCCGTCATTATTTATCGTTCTGTCGATATACATTTATTTACTCTGTATCTACACAATAACTGACTGACTTTGAATGTTGTATTACTTGTCCATACGTTTAATATGAAATAATGTTTTATTTTATGAACAAAAGGAACATTTTATTTCGACGTAAACCCTGATGGGTTACGTCGTGTGATATTGAGATGCAGAAGTGAGAATGCTAGGGTTTGAGATAATAAAATATTGCGTAATCCCACCACAATATATTATATTGATTATAACTTATTCATTTCATACATAAATTATATTTAAAAAATAACAGTGACAACGTGCGCTTAGTAACCTCTAACAAGTGTTATGAGTTATTGTTATTAGCTAACGTTCACGCTAATAGTTTAATCCTCTTAGAAATAAGGACTCCTTAGGAATAGCATCTTAATTTCTTAAGGCGATTTAAGCTTATTATGTATATCTTATTAAGAACTTTTCACTTCGGACGTTTAAAGTTATACTAAGTATACACTGTATAGGCAAAAGTATTTTTAAAGTTTTGTTAAAAATTATGGTGAATGGTTACCTGTACTATATATTCGAAGATATCTGTGCCTCCAGCTAATTGAGTGCAAGTAATAAGTATTTAGAATTTTTAGTCTCAAAATTTTAAGACCAAAGTAACCTATTATAAATAACAATTAAAGCTATTACTGTTTTATAACAGTAACATGCTCTTCTATATCAACTTATCATTTTCCGTACTCATGTCATAATGGTTTTGAATCTTATTTAACGGATAACCTATTATCAACTAATGACTATATACTAACAGCGAAATTACTAGTTATATGAATTTCATAAAACCTACGTAACATTGCGCAAAGTTTCCGTTAAAAACAGTGCAACCGTCGATAGAGAGAAATTTAATTTTAAACTTATTTTCCATGATTCTCTCATGGACAAAAGAAAATCGTGTAAAATAGCGTAACAAAACAAGTGTTCAGTATGGAAACATGACGATATTGTGTAAACAAACTGTGTTGGCAATGTTGCTTGAAGACGAATCGTCTGATCACGTGCAGTAACTAAGAAGTAGTCTGCTTTAGTGTTTTACGTTTTTAAAGTGTATTAGTATAGTAACTAACAAGTCAAATCAGTGAAACGTTTATTTAGCTAATTGTTTCTGGTATTCCTATCCAGGCCATCTGTTAATCTACAAGGATTAATCACGGTCATGACTATAACGATTATGGCCCACAGTTAAAAATGCAAGGTAGTTAAAAATGTAATATTTATAAGTTAGTCATAATCAATATTGATACAATAGAAATAATTAAAATCACGTGTACCTATTATAAGTATTTTTAATTTCACCTTGCACCCGTGCCATCATCAAAAAGTGCCTACATATGTTCAACGCAAACATTGGAATACTCGCATAACAAAAGTTTACGATACACCATGCAGTACGTAGAAGATTTTTGATCACGTGTAATGTCGAGTGCTTGGTAATTTTTAAGTGCAAGTTATTTAAAGTGAATTTGATATAATATTTAGATTCTACGTATAATCTCGATCACTTAAACAATTAATAAAATGCGTGTCTGTTTATGTCTAATCAAACTTAAATAATAATATAGCCCGTATTTAGTTAATAATTACGAGCGTATGAAACTCAAAAAATAATCATCAACATGAATCGATTTTTAAAATTAAAATTTTTAAAAAAGAAGTTTTTCATTAGATTCAATATTTAAATTCATCCCGTCCCGTGTAGTTTTATTTTTGCCTTTTTGAGTATACTAAAATGATGTAAAAATCCTGATCAGCCAGAACTGGAACTACATCATATACATAAATATTTCATTAAATTACTACCAGGAGGTCTGAGTTCGCAAGCACCCTATATTTAAGTTATAATTTACATTTAAGGAAAGGTGCTATATGTCATCGGTAATGTAGAGTCCCTTATCTGATCTTATCGCAGAAAGTGACCTATAAATCGGTGTATTTTCGCTAAATATTTTATTTATATTTCGATAGATTTACCATTTATATTGGAGACTTATGTATTTTGGTTTGTTAAGTGTAAAATTTCATAAAAATATGCATTTCACGTTAGTCTATGTTGGTAATTTATTTGCTATCTGTATAATTTTAATACCAATGGCTGTGTATAATAATACTATGCTTAAATGTCAATAATACAGTGCATATGCGTCGCTGAAGGACGATGTCTGGCCACGTGTTTTGATTGTCGGGTAATTACATATTATGTAGAGTTACGCCACCAATTGTTTCGTAACAGTGACTGGTCACATCATTTATTTTTTTCTATTTACTAGTTTGTGAAAAACTGCATGATTTTAATAAGTAGTTAATTTAGCGTAAAATTTTAATTGTTTGAAAATCGTTAGATACTTTTTTAAATAATGCATATATTAAAATAATATAAACCTTAATATTAATTATTAAATATATTGTGATATTGCAATCTGTCATTAGCTTTCTACTTCAAGTTACGAGATTCTGTCCTAAATTCTCTGTTACTTAGAGCCGAGTAATGTCAGAAGTTTAAAAAAGTAAGTTTGCTAATTAACCTATCACTGTACCTTGTCTCGTCCTCCATAACTAGTTATTAATAAATGAAATTAAACACTTTGATATCCATTCTCTCAATAAATAGGATCATATTTATCTTACAGGTTAAATGCATTAAATCCGACTATAGAGCAGAGCAAAATTTTTATTGCTACACAACTATCCAGAACAATTTATATAGTAAAGCAATATTAACATTCCTGCCAGTTCGTTCGCTCGGAATTCCAATATAAAGCTCCTCTATATCATCTTATTACAGTACAGCCCGCTAATGTGACACATTCCATACTGCAAAACCCAGTAACGACGTCATATAAAAAGGGTTTGAGGTTGACTAAGCTATGTGTTTGATGCCACTGTCATAGTATAACATTGGATTATGAAAAAATATAAGGCTCTTATAAATTCTTACATGGTGTGGTATGTTATGAGATAACGACTGGATCACAAAATTGGATATATGCTGCAATGTATATTATTTAAAGATCAAATGTAAACTTTTCTCAATGTTAAATTGACCAAAAAGACCTCAAAACTGCGTCTAAAATTAATGATACACTAATCGTAGTAACACCAATCCCTTATAACTCTATTGTGAGTCGCAGAGTAAAATTTAAGTGGTTTTAGATAACGTACCTACCACGTATCTATTCGTATATTCCATCGAGTTAATTAACAAGGTCCACTGGCTAGTATGAAGCCAGTTTGAAAGTGTTTCTTATTAACTGTTATATCAACTAAAAAATGAAAACATTCCTAATTTAATATGCTAATATATAAGTCATTTCATTACTAATATAGAAGTATGGTAAAACTAACCAGGGTTTGCTGGCGTCCTACGTCGCCTCGCCGCTTTCTTCACTGCTATGGAGACGAGCGAATCCATTTCACTCCCGGAATCCCACCGCGCTCTTTGGGGAACCGGTCGAGTCAACACACGCGCATCGTCCTCCGTATCTCTATCACTGCTCGTAGGCGGCAGATTAGACTCATCGCTCTCAGGAGGAACGGCGTCCACCTTCACTGCACTATTAAACACACCGATCATAGTCACATCGTGAATACCATCGGCACACGTGATCGGATGGGTCAAAGTCCTCTGAATATTACTTTTCCTGTGCCTAACTTTCACTGACCCCTCCGACAGAGATCTTTTGCCGTTTAACTTGCTGTCCGTTTTGACGTCCCCCCGAGCGCATTTTAAGTCTGAAGGAGATAAGGACTTTTTTCTAGAGTTCCGACGTTTGATGCTCCGTTTTTGCCTACTTGACTCTCGTGTAGTCTGCATCGTCGCTACATTGGCGTGGTCTGCAAACAAACAATAGTGGTGTTAGCACATTTCCGCGTATACACTTAGTGTCTAGTGTGACAGTTAACTGTACCTACATTTGTTATGCAATGTATCGTACATAAACACTCATTATAATGTAGGTATGGTCAACTTGCGATAGAGACCAATTGAATAAATACTGACTGACACTTATTTGCAATTTGTTGCTTTTATTCGTATACTAATCAAAAGTCAAGTTACCCAATACAGCACTACAAGTAATAATGCGTAATTGATAGCTCATTCATTGTCGGAATTTATTTAAAATTTGTAGAGACAAGAATGGTTTAGAAAATTATTTAATAGCTAACTCTGCACAAAGACTGCGAAAATAATTTCAATAGAAATTAATTGCGGATTTTATATTTGCATGTAGTTGCTTTGCATAACGAACACAGCAAAGTTCTTGAGTTTGATTCTGCACGGTACGCTCAGTTGCACGTTTTCAATTATACATAATTATGCGAAATACATATTATAATATCATGGTTATTTTTGTACAGTCAATGTCCGTAGTTGCCGCGTGTACGTCGTAGTAGTTATTTACCTGACTGAAAATAAACTTGAAATATATTAGTAGTAATTTCAAGCCTAATAGCGACAATAGGCCACAACAGAGTAGTGAAAAACAACACTTTTACAAAATTATACCTATAAATATGATTTACAAATGACACAAATAAGAACAGAGTTATAAACGACGCACAACTAGAAGATGTAAATGCCACAATAAATGCCCTTAACGAACGAATTGTATTCGGTATTGAAATCAAGATATTGCAATAAAAATACCTTTCCACAAACCGCAACCGCAAACCGAGAAAATTGAATGTTACCTACACTGCATGGTATCACTGACACAAAACAAACACACGTCACTATATTATCTGTGCAAATTAAAATGTAATCACGGAGCAGATAAGCACAACATTTTTTGCACGATATCTTTCAAGCGATTGGAGCGAGGACTTGCTCACGTGAATTGTTCTGGTTGTAGTTTAAAGGTCGCTAGGCGCGGACGCGACCGCAGCCAACGGTTTCGAACGCCTAACTGCTGTTCCGACTGCATTTTAATGCCAGCTCCACACTCGCCGCCTAACGTACGGCATTCCAATCCGAGACAGGCTAAGGATTACTAAGGATCGTTGGCTTCCTATTTAATCACATGTCGCCAATGAGCTAAAAGTTACGTATGTTATTTTACCTTTTGTATTTTTAATAGAGTTATTAAAATATAGGATAAGTTATAAGCCATAGGTGTAACAAAACTCCTTATCAAAGATTAAAAGAAGGACTATCATGAATATGTAGAAAAGCAAGACCAACATAACTATGTATCTAATATGTAGCAAGTAAATGAAATAGAGCAGAAATATTTTTGGCTTATTCCCTTAATATAACATTATAGACTAATTATTATTTCTGGGAAATTTGTCTTTTGTCTCTCCTTGTCTTATGTGTACATTAGCCTGCTGAAAACTGTTTCCGCATATATATAATTATACCCTTACAGGTCTTCTAAACAGGAATAACATATTGTATTTATACCTATTCTGCTGGGTCGTGAATATAAACGAGTGTAGAAAGCTAAGTGTGTAACGAGCATAATAAGGCACACACTACGCGTATTGTTGCCCACAAGGCTTCCAGAGACGTCACAGTTTATCTTAAATCGGAGAGTCAACTTACAGTAACGATCGTACAAAGATTCTAAAAAAGTATCACACGTTTTATTCCGCTGTGACAGCTATGGCAAAAATGTAAAGTTAATCCAATTAAAAATAAATGTCATGGTATTCTGAATTAAAAACGTTATTTATAACTAATTCATAAAATGAAGGACTTAAGTTCGAAAAATATGGCACAAAGCGCCCTACGCTTTTTTTACAATAATATTTTTCTTTCGTCGGTTATTATTGGTTAGGTTATTTTAAGAATCATTTTTACTTTTAGTAATGTTTGGTATGCGTTAAAAGCGTGTTTTTAAGTATTTTTTAAACTATATTTATCTTCCTCTTTTTCATATTTTTGTTATTGTTTTTCTATAATTTCTGGTCATTGGTATTGTAAATCTAAATAATATGTATACTGATATACTAACACATACAGATGAAGCCAATTAAAGCGTGTTAAAGAATTGACACATAGAAAAGAATAAACTGGTTCGACAAGTGAACATAATAATATTATCCCACTAAAAATACGTTCATATATGAAAGTATTTTTCGTGTATTACTGTCTGTACACAGAAAGTATCACATATGATGTATTAAATGACGTACGATAATCTCGATATATCGACAGTTCGTAATGAATAAAAACATTATTGATTCCGCATTTCATTTGTAGTACGTACATTATTTTTAACTAAAAAGGTAAAGAATGAAGTACACCTTGGAAGTTCAAACATAGGCGTAAGAGACGTCATTCATTTATTTCGATACGTATCTATCATCGAAGTAAAACTCAAGTTCACTCTTCATTCGTTCACGTTCAAGACTAATTCTCTAGTATAATATAACATAATTTACGAGAATTTTTTTTCGATACAATAGTAAAGATTTAAGTTATATGCTATATTTCACTTTAAACTATCTTGAGATTTACTTCTAAAGTATCTCCGCATGACGTATATTCGTATCTATATATGTATGATTGTAGTAACAGTTTTAGTTAAACCAAGACACGATTGCAAGGTGATGCCTTATCACCGAGAACATCAGATAAGCCAATATTTATGCGGGCTGTGTTATAATAGTTTCCTTTCCGGCCATAATATGCTAACTATGCGTAATAATTTGCTTAGCGTTTAAATTATAATATAGGATGGCCTAAATATTACTTAAAAGTAAGCGTAACGTTATATGTTGGCGTATTTACAAGAACTAGTCGCCCGTCGCATCGGCCGAAATTCGACCGTAATTTAAATTAAAAAACTAAACTTCATATTGTCCAAATTAAAATCAAATGTCATCTGACATTCTTGACGTTGTGTCTTTTCATAGTAAGACATTGAATGTTCTATTTCATTTACTAAGTACATATGTGTTTGTGACAAATGCAAGGCAGTGTGTGTAATGTGTTTTTAGTTGATTTTATGTATGAAAAATGCATTATTTGAAAAAAATATTAACATTCTGCACTCCTTCTCTACGTCCACTATAACCGTGCAAAATTTCATACTAATCCGTCCGCGGCATATTACTTAAAAATCCGTCACAAATTTTTGCTTCACGTATTAATATAATAATTAAAAAAATATTAGGCAAGAACTTTCCATAATTTTACTAGTAGTGAAATACTATGTATCTTTTATGCGGGACGGTAGCCGGATGCATCCCAGTACACGACCTTTTGTTCTTATGCAGAAATTTAAGATATTCTATGACAAAACTGGCTTAAGTAAACCATCAGACGGACGAACAAGATTCTAAAAATCTGGTTTTCATCATGCAAATTTGCACACAACTTTTAGAACTTACAGTTATTTTAGATTACTAACCAACATTTCGATATACTTTTACAAGGGTTTTATTTTAGTGGTATGTCTAGCTTTTGTCTGAAACAAAATTAAGAAAAGGTTTTTGCAGATAGCTGATTGTATGTAATTTTCGATATTTATGGCCCTTATCCGTGTCCTTTTTATGGTGTAATAACAATAAGAAGCTTAATTTTACACCTATCTAACTATATATTATAACATGAAGTAGATCCGTATCTTTTACAGCAAGTACGTTTAAGTAACTTGTAGTACCTAACAAATATATCAGATTTGACAGGTAGTTCGGAACTACAATTCTAAGTATCGATTAACGTAATCCCGATTACTTGCTGCTTATAAACTCCAATTACAGTTAAATAGTGCAGGTTTCATTGTTCTGTCACTGTAGGTGAACGTTTGATGTAAAAGGTTTGACCATAAATTATCGATGCATTTACAATGCAATTAACTAAGTATCTATTAACCAATGTTTCTATTAGGAAAACTATTAGCCAAGTATCACCGTGTAAGAAGATTCTGCGAAGCAGATTATGGGGCCCTACATAATGTAGAGTGCGGTAGGTTAAAGTAAAAGCATATTCAAGCTCATATTAAATAATGCTTACAGATTATTAAGGTTGTTGTTAAATCAAAATATTTTCAAATTTAGAAGGAATTTCAATACAATGTAAACCTCAGGTGTACGTGCGAGGTTGGAACCTAACACCTGCTTATCTGAAGAATTTAAAATTCATGAGCTTTAAGTAATACAGGCATAGGTACTTAGTATAAACGTATGAGCAACTCAGTAATAATAGTAACTCTATCAAAATTTAAGAAAAACAAACACTTCAAAATAATTGATTTAACGTTAGTATTTTTGCACCAATGTAGTAAACGCTTAAAAATCATGTTAAAGTGGAAAAGGTACAACTACAGTAACGTACTTAACGTAAAAAACGCAGTAAAAGGATCATTCAACCAATGAACAAAATCTGTAATACTTGAACTCAATCAAGTGAACAATAAACAGTTATGATTACTGATGAGCAAGTATGACAAGTTCACCTTCCCATAAAACCGGGGTTACGTTGTTCCCATAGCCTCGAACAATGGGTAACACGTGTTTGCTTGTTACGCCTTTGTGTGCGCACCTTATCATTACTTGTTACTGACGAAACTTTCGAAGAAAACAGAAAAAAAGGTTAAAAAGTGAATATTATGCTAAAACATTGGATAACTTAAGGTACTTGATTACGTATAGAAATTGGCAGGACTACTGTTCTGTTATTTTTAAAATACTAAGACATTTTATTGTTAGCTTATTCTAAAAAACCAAAGATTAATCAATAAATTTTAAGATATTTATTTATATTTTTATTTAACATCGAATATAGAAATTTGAATAAAATTAACTAAAGAAATGAAAGCTGAGTTGAGCTGGCACAATAATATTAATTTTATGGGTTCCATAAAATATTTAAATTAAACTCAATTAATTAAATTAATTACTGAATCGCACATTACATATACATTTTTATACTCTCTTTTTGTTGATAAAAAAGTTAATATTTCAATTTTAATTCATACATTGACCGAAAGATCCGCCTTAACTAAGTATTTTCAATACTTACTTAATCATATCCAAATTAACATTTAAATATTTCGGGTAAATAAATAGTAAAGTAATAATATTCCTAACTGAGGAATGTGCTGTTGTGGTAATGCTCATATTCCATCATAATAATATACCTGTATAACAATGTAATTTGCTAGAAAACTAAGATCAAAGATAAGAAGGTTACATCCCCTTTGATAGAATTCATCTTTTGATACACATGTCTTTGTAAAACGGCCTGGATGACTGTTTTTAGTAGAAAAAATAACAAAAACAATTGTATTTATAGTACCTATGTCATACGAAATACTGCAAATCAATGAAAGTAAAAAAGTCTATTCATATTTAATCGTATGGCACGATACAGTGCAAAGAAACGGAAGGAGTAGAATTTTGGTTTGTATTATAGTTTAACAAATTTTACAACACGATTGTTATCGCCAACGATTTGGTTTCAATGCTTAGGTAAGCTGAACAATCGAATATTATAATAATTAATTGCTTATTGTGAAATATCTATGTTTAAGTATGCAGATATTAATACGTTTGAAATTATTGTATTCGTGTGCCAACTAAGTGCCCTATGATATTCTTGGAATGTTATCGTAATAATCGTAGGTATTACTTAACTTTTCGCTCCTTTATATTCTATATCAATTTATTTAAATCACTTATAATAATATGTTCAAACCCTTTGAACTAAGAGTCAATCGGAGAAACATGTTAATAATTATAAAGTACACTTTCATATGCTTTTATAAATAGTCACTGTCGGTGACTAATTTAAATGTTAAAAAGAGAGCAATCAAACAACGTCAGCAAATTGTTATGATAAAAGATAAAAAATGCAAGTGACATTACTTTTTAAAATTATAATATAGGTACAATTATTGATTTCAAAAAAAAATCCATACACGTATCCCGCAAAAGATAGGTAGGTGGATCGCTTTTTTATGTCCTTATTTCACTCAAACTTTGTGGACTATGGACTTATCTATCAGTGTGAGAAAAGTGTTCGCAGTAGGACAGTAATGGATCACTTACCTATGGTGAAACGACAAATACAACATAAATAACACATGAAGTTATATGTAAGAGGGAGGTAGGCGTCTGACTGTTCGAACTTCGATGTACTCGTACAGTCGAAAAAAATAAAACCTAGAATCCTGAAATTTCGCACATACTTTCTCTGCACCCTAAGAAGACACTACCACCTCAAAAAGAGATAAAAACGGGGGCTTTTTCATGGCTTACTTCATATTATTATTTATGCGTATTAAATTGCGGGATAAAGCTTATTTATTACTTAAAGTGATTTTAAGGTAATTTTAGTAGTAAATGGACGGTGTAACATTCCAATATCTATTGTTCAATCAAGCAAACACACTAAGCATCTACTAAAGTAATTAAAATAGACACTGTCTGCAAAAGTCAACGAATCCAATTCTATAATTGTCCAGTTGGTTGACGTCACATCCACTTAGCTCGGATTGCAACAATAAGAACACGTTATTGAAAGGATAAAAGTAGACCGGTTCGCGGGCCAACTACAGACTACCTGTTCCTTACATTCTCAGGTAGTAAAAGCAAATGAGAGCAAAATATGTGAAAATATAAAATTGTGATGCTGTGTTTGTATATTTTTTTTAACGAAATACACCAAATCGGCCGTCCATCTTCAAAGGTGGCAGGCTCCGAACCCAAGCGACCTGCTTGGGATCAGAGCCTGTTCAATCTTTTTTGCGGTCAATTACTTTTCCATGGATGGCGGTGAACTTTTACCTTCCCATCAGTTATAGGTACTACATTATTTTTTGTATTACATGTATTAATAAAGTGGTTAATATAACTTACATAATAGTGCGGCCTATAACAAGAAGATTACCTTAATTCAGGAACGTATTATACATTTAAATAGACAGTTCGAATCAAGAAGGCAATCTTAAACAAATATAATAAAATATTATTAAACAACATTATACAGAGATTTGAGGATTTGAGAATAATAGAAATACATTGAAATTGCGATAAGAATATCTGACATAAAGTACTATCTTACATATTCTTATCGCAATTTCTTTACACAACAATCTTTTGTACAGTTAATTTAATGAATTATTTACTTACTATTAATTTATCAATACGGTCTAGTTACAGGATGTTGCGTTTATCAGTTTTGGTCGCCTACGTCTATTGCAATAATTCATACGTATTAAAACTGTAGAGTCATAAAGAGATACCTAATCTAGTAAAAAAATCACATATAATTTCTGGTTATTAAGAACTTTTTTCAGGTTTTTGATTAATAGGCTAATGAGCTGAATATTAAATATGTGCGTTATAGTCCAAGATCCCAGAGCCGTAAGACACAACTACCATAGATGTGTCACTCGCTCTAACGCATATATGAGACGTATGTATGGTGCTTTCGCGCTCATACTCATGGTTGAGTCATTTTTTTGTTTAGGGTTTGTTTGGTCACTGAAAATTGTCTGATGATTAAATATAACATTGTAATAGTTATCTTAATAACATATATAAAATCAGTCATAAAAAAAGTAAAAAAAAGGTTAAGTTAAGAAAGGTAACTAAAAATCAGAGTTAGATTTTTAGTTACCTTTCTCACCTAGTAGCTGCGCAGGTGTCTCCGGGCAAGTTCCACAAACATTCAGGTATTAAAAAGTACACAAGAGACTACTTAGAACCGAAAGTTATATGCTTTAGAAAATAAGTTGTGTCTTACGGCTTTGGGATCTTACTCTATTACTTTTGAGCAATAAGCCCCTGAATCTTTATCGAAATGTACGGAGATTTGTCCAATATTTCATACAATGTACCTGACTACAGATATTTTTAACCGACTTTCTAAAGGATGTCATCTTTTTCCCGTGTGAGAATTCGGTCGTTATTTAACACAACTTATTTGACAGGATAATGTAACTATAAATATTTTAGGAATTGCACAGCTGGTATCGTACTTACGGAGTCTATTTATGTATGTCGGTTAATGAAAAATAAACTTGACTATTTATAACACTAGCTATTAACATTAGCAAAAAGTCGTTCAATATAGGCTGTACTCGACAGGATGTAGCGGTAATGTAACATAACGCAATCGGTCAGACAAGTTGGAACGTATCTGGGACGGCGAGCGGCCTGGTGCCAGTTGTGAAAATGCTGACAGATAAATAGCCACCGGTAATGAGGACTAGCTAGGAGCGAAGTGATATCTTTAACTTGGAAACTTATAGCTGTAATTTTTAAAAACATGAAATTAATCATGGGTGTAATATTTACTGGATATAAATCTTAGGTAGGATTTTATTAATTTTTTTGCTAAAATTGTGTTGTGTTAGTTTTTTAGTATGAGTCGTTAACAGGTAGCGCATGAAGTACCTATCAGCAAATTAAAGGGTGTTATTTTTATGTGTCGCTAGTTTTTCATAGATCATTATATATACCTCACTTTTCATATAGTATTCTTATTTTCAACTATATCGCTTTCAAGTCACATAAATAAATATTAAAAGCGTCTTTGCCAAGAAAAAATTGATAACAATGAAAAGTTTATATATACCTTTACATTATCCACTTTTTACATGATTTACATGTCATTGTAGATCGTTCCTTCTAAATGGAATCAGACGATATCTGAAGTATATGAGTGGTCATCATCTTCTTAGCTAACACTCTATAAGTCATTAAAATATTTAACAACAACTCCATTGGGTAGGACATTTTACTCTATATATATATATATTCCAAATCCTTGCAGTGATGTAAAGTTTTTTCGACCAGCGGGAACTAAAAAAACATTAAACGGGAAATTGCAAACAGTTAAAATTGCTGGTAGCAATAAGCTTATTTAAAAAAAGGAATAAAATATATAAACAACAACAATTAAAAATACCTCACTTAGCAGCACGTAACGAATTAATTTACACTTTTTCGACTAGTGTTTTCATAACAAGTAAAAAGGTGCGTGAGGCAATACAAATTTATAATAAATAACGAAAACTACCCAATCATTGCATAAATTGCATAATTCGTATGTAAAAGCCATCATTATACATACATATCTGTTGTTGCATATTAACATGCATAGCTAGGCCGACGTGCGGATAATATTGCAATAAGTTATGTTGCAGTTTGCAACACTGGTTAATAGTTAGTTATGTAATTTGCCTGATTCTAATTATTCACCGATATTGAATAAGGAAGACTTATGATTAAAATGATGAAATGGGTAAGATAAATAATCTATAAATTAGCCCACTTATTTGCGAAAAATACCTGGGTAATGCCGAAAATCGCATTCGTACTTAGGTTCAAGTTCACTCTTTGTGTAATGCAATTCAAATACTGCAACCTTGTTTTTGTCTCATTAGTATAGTAAAATTAACCATTGTCCTTAACCATGACCATAAATCACATAACATGGTATTACGATACTTTCTTTAACAAATTACTTCCGTTTTACTCAATTGATTATCATTGGCATTGAGCTTTAATGAAGTGTGAAAATCCTAGACAATGAGAACAGCTACAAGACCGTTTGTTGCAAAAAGCAATTTATTTGAGGTTAGGGTATAATGCTATAGTTTTTATTAGGTAACGTTTGCGTCACGGAAGTTGAGCATGTCTTTTCCTATAGATGAGAAGCGGCAAATAAGTGTAACTTGCTTTATATAAGCAAATTTCCTTATTGATTACATTACTTCAGATTATTTTACTGTAGATTATTATATTTCTATTTCCGACATTCCTTTTAACCATTAATGAGGTTAAAAAAACATTATATTTGTATTTTTATACGGAATTTCCTCGTTTATTTCAATGTTATGGTAAATAGTAAGAAGTAAAAACGTCTCATTAACACTTAGTTCCCCATGATTGCAGATGCCTTAAGTTTACAACATATCAAAGCCGGAAAAACAAGGGAAAAATAAGGTTAAGGTTACTTGAATGTTTATCAGACTAATCACAGTTCATCAGATATTTAAAGTTAATCTGTAATAGCGTAAACGTTAAACAAACAATTCCTGGCCTACATGAAATAATGGCGACGAAATCTTCATCATTTTTTGAAATTAACTTAATAACCATTGTAAAATTTGGGTAGGTACAAACATATTGGGTCAGACTTCATTTCAAATTTTCATGAGTGGCGTACATGATAAGTGCAATTGTGTATGTGCGTTTAATATACTCCTAACGCAACTCTTTTACTATTTTTAAGAAGAGTTTATACATTCATCTATAGGCATATTAAAACTTGTGATTCGTTTTGAGATACTTGCCGCAAGCGGAGTAGTATTTCATTACGCACAATTATAGTTGATGTAGAGAAGGATGGGGCAATGCTAATATTTTTTTTTCAAATAATGCATAAAACATAAAATAAATCAACTAAAAACACGTTAAACTCACTACCTTGCAATTGTCACAAACACATACATAATAAACGAAATAGAACATTCAATGCCTTACTATGAAAACACAGCGTCAAAAATGTCAGATGTCTTTGTCAAAATACCCGCTAATGCTTTTAAATGCAACTTAGTTAATAAATCTCTTTTTACCTTTTGAACTCACCTGTTCAAAATAATTTGAAAATTATTACAATTTATTTAAATTAGAGAAATATTGGTGCTACTTTGGACAATATGAAGTTTAGTTTTTTAATTTAAATTACGGTCGAATTTCGACAGATGCGACTGGTGACTAGTTGAAGTAAATCTATGAAGAGTTCAAGATTATAGTAAGTTATTATATGAAATCGTGGTCAATTAAAAAGTACATAGTAGTATGTGTGTAACAAGTAGCAAATCCATAAAATATATGTAATCGTTAAGTGGTGCCCACATGCATTGTTTTCGACTTTGTCACCTTGATAGAGTCGCCTCTCTCCAAATACAACTACAAGGTTATAAGCTTCATTAAAAATAATAATTACAATTAGTCACAAAAAATCACGAGTCTAGTTCATCAGGTAGGTACGATAGACTAACTTTTTGTTATGTGTAATTTTATCGCAAACGCTATGCTACTATTATAGATATCTCAAATTCTAGCTTAATATTTAAGACTGACGGACTGACAGACAGAACAGAACTGTCAGACTGAACAGAATTATAGCTTTATATTTCGGTTTAAAGAATTTATTGTCTTAAGAAATTACAAAACTTTCATCTATAAGACAACTTATGATATATTTAAAATAAATACAAAAAATAACTGTCGGTTTATGTTAACTATTCCAACAATTCATTATCTCTTGCTGCTATATTCCAGATGCCCAGGAAGGAAATCTGTAACTTTACCCCGAAAACATAAGTTCACGATGTTTATAATATAAAACAATGTTATCTCTTATGTCTACTGTACCTATTATTTAAATAAATTAAAAGAAGCCCACGAATTATCTACTGGATACATTTCTGTATATTCTGTTTTACTTCTTAGGCACTTGGTTTCAGTGTGAAAATAAACTATATTTTATTAATTACAAAAACAAGTATAATATCATACATAAAATGTGATCTATTAAAATAGTCATTCTAAGCTACTTAAATTGGTTTTAGATAGTATGTAACTTGAATATATATTTTAGAAGATATTATCAGTATAACATTTTCCGGAATCATGATATGAATGTGCTCGCGAAATGTCAATTTTAATAGGTTTGCAAGGCAATAACCATAATGATTTATTTACATATAGAATTATCTATATACCTATTAATACGAAAATTATCTATCTATATTATTATTAATATTTTTTTATCTGACTGCAGTGCCAAACGAGTGTGCAGTCCACCTGACGGTAAGTGGTCACTGCCGCTCATGGACATCTGTAATTAACTACATACAGAACATGGGCTTTATGTGAAGTCAATCACAGATGCATTACTTCTCCCGAGGACTGTGATGGTCGCCTCATGTGAAAGTGTGCCGGTATGCCGTTGTGTATTAATTCTATATATTAATATCAAAATTACCACAATATTACCGACGATAATAATATAACAATAGAGGAAGTCATTAAAAATATAAAAAGTGGTAATAAGAAAATGTATCAAATACTTAACTAGTTAGTAAGAACTTTATTATTAATATTAGTGTAAGCTAAATAATTATGTCCTTCGAAATATTATTTATTACGTAGTTTCTGCACAATTTAAATAATTAAAAAATTGGCTCATGCTCAGAACAATAACCCTTTTAGATGTCTCGTTGGAAATCAAACCCGGAACCTGCTGCCTTTTAGTGATGCCACGAGGATTCTCATTGTTTATCGAAGAGTACCCGACTCGGTGACATTCGTATGACAGTCTGATTTATGACGTGCGAGGTATTTCGAATCTAGATCATGTTTGACCAGTCCACGAAGCTTCAAACCTGGCCCGTCCTTGAAATAAGGTCGATTGAAATAACACAGATATTAACGTGCGATAAGAATTAAACAAACGTTTCTTATAAGAGTTTAAATTACTTTATTATTATCTTTAGCAAAGGAATTAATAGTAGATCATAGAGAGAATAATATGATTTTGAGTGCTCGTATTTAATACACAATTTTATATATGAAACATGTTTAGTGATTCCTGCATACAAAGTAGATTTGTGCTTAATTTGTTTGAATACTTGGTACATCTGTTCCTAGAAATAATTTAGTATTAAATCTAAGAGTTAATAAGACCTATTTCCTTTTATACTTTGTAATCTATTGGTTGGCCTCCGTTTTAAGAACGGTTTACCATAGTTTCACAGCGATTACCTGTGAATATTGGAAAATCATTTTGCAGAAACTCACTGAGGTATGTCATTCTCAAGGTATCCCTTAGCTTAATGTCTCCTATGTAATTTTTTTTTCTTTGTCCAACAAGCAGCAAAACGCAACTTCAGGTATTATAAACTATTTCAAATATTCTTTATTTCAACTTCATTTGAATTTAATAACAATTTATTACCTACCTTCGGTGATCTGTGTCAAATCAACACGTTACCTAGATATCGAATGATTGATCTAGTTTTAAGCGTACTTGAATATTATTTATTAAGTATTATTGTTACGAACAGATTTCAATATATGTAGGTACACGATAACAGTATGTAAGTATACCGATATTTTGATTACGACAATTATAAATGTAAGTTATTGGAGATATGTATCTATATTTAAATACCTAAGCAAAAACTTGGGATCCGACTTTTAACAGACTTGCCGCGGATGGAAGGATATAAAATTTAACACGGTTATAGTTTAAGTAGAGAAGGAATACGAAATATTAATATTGTTTTCAGGTAATGATAAAACATACATAAAATCAACTAAAAACAAATTACGCACACTGCCTTGCATTTGCCAATACACATAAAGACATTAAATGCTTTATTTCGTTTATTATATATATAACGAAGTGATAGCCAGAGGCGTGACATCAGGATGGTCGAGGTGTCTTCATTACTGAAGATTTCAAGTAAAACACAGGAGTAAACTTCTTCGATTTATTCACAATTGAGGAGGTCCGATCGCTTCGACGGTTAAACAAGAATCTTTTTCTATCGGCGTTCGCTCGCCTTTTTATAACAATGTTTGGTGAGGTGACAATAACAAATTTATGGAGGGTAAACTAAATTACAATTCTAAAAATCATTAAATATTGCTAATTCAATAAACAAACAATTTTTGATCTTTAAACTAACTAAAATAATTATTTTCGTGACGTGTTTTTCATAAATACGCGGTGTCGCGCCGACATATATAATAAACGAAATAAAGCATTTAATGTCTTTCTATGAAAACACATAACGTCAAAAATGTTAGATGTGTGTGTCAAAATACCCGCTATTGCATTTAAATGCAGCTGAATTAATCTCTTTTACTAATACCTAATAGGTGTATTTAAAATAACGTGAAAATTAATACAATTGAATCGAATTTGAGAAATATTCGTGCATTTCGAGCTACTTTAGACAATATCAAGTTTGCTCTCTGAGTTCAATTACCGTCGAATTTTAATGTTGCTGTTGCGGTAGGTGACCAGTAGTAATTGAAGGAAAATTGACTAATCTGAAATAAGAACTTTAAATTAAAAGCGCAACTATGTTTTTATTTTATATAGGCTATATTTGTGGTTGTAGTATACCACAAATACTATGTTATTACTTACTTGAATTTCACGAGCGACAGTGAGGTAATATAGGTGTACGAGCGACGATTCATTTTCATTTTTTTTATCTCATTTAGATTTTTTAGTATAACTGTTAATTGTTTTTCTGTCCGTGCCAATAATGGTAGAAATCTGATTTTGAAATCTGAAATTTGATTTTAAGATACCACGTATTTTCTTTAATAATAAAAAATATTACTTTCACTTAAATAATTTAAAATTAATTATGACGGCTACCATTATTATTTTTCCACACGTGACTTATATTCACTACTTACGTTTCCGAACATTTTTCCGATTGGCATAAGTATTTTTAAACTGTCGGGGGCAGAAAGCGCCTGTCGTTCACATAGATTACAACGAAGCCAATAAGACCGTCGTTTGTTTCATCATGTGAAATGTAGAAATAAACCCACCTACCCCGGAGGCTAATCTCACCTTGCATAACCGTATGAAATACATTTGATACACTGTACTGTTATGCAAATAAGCTGTCAGCCAGTTCATAGTGCACTTGAAATAGCTTTCTCTTCTGGTTTAATTTAAAAATCAACACGGTACGATATGTACGATAGTCAATAATGCAATTTGTAAGCCCATTAAAATTTCTTTTACTAACTATATTTATTCAATGGAAATAGCATAAACTATAGCATATACAGTTGTGGAATACCTACAGTAGAGAACAGAAATTACTGGAGAGACAGACGTCCTTACTTACAGATTACTACTAGATTACGAACAAGATGAATCTGTGATCAAAATCAGGTGTCGGTCAATAGTGATCTGAACACTCAACAAGTTTAATGTAGAATTTATATGAGATACCTTCATCAAAGTATGTTTAATTTTGAATTAATTTGTGTACAATATAATGTTGGGAATAACGGGTCATCAAAATGTCGCCTAAACACTGTAGACAGTTGAAATAGAAATCTTCATTACCTATATAATACATTCATTCTCCATTACCAATATCATATGCTTAAGTTCAAGTTATCACATATGACTGAATAGACATATGTGTAAACTATACGTGTCGGTAAAGTGTTTTACACGTATGTATATAACTTCAAATTGTTTTTTTAATTTAAAATATAAAATTCCTGGTAACACAGGAATATTGTAATGTCAAATATAAAATAGGAATAAATTAATATATATATTTTTTAATAATGAATAGATTATCATAACTTCGCTATTATTTCTTATAAATTAGTCGTTTACTCTTCCGCCTTTTTGTATGTCTTCAATTAGCAAGATAATTAAAATTATACTTAGTATCGTGTAAATACAAAAGTATAATTTTATGTACGTGCGTAAATTTAAATGATCCTAACTCGAATCGCCTCGTAAGAGTAATTATTAAATACTTTAATTATTGGGTACTTTACTTACCAGTTTTAATGATAATTGTCGCGAAAATTAATCGCATCCTCCTTTTAATAGCCACACTTAAATCATTTTACGTTCTATGTCCATATATAACGACTAACCTTATATGATTGAAACCTATACAAGAGCTATGAATCATAATAAGTAGGTATTGCATGTCAGACATATACTGAAAAGCTAAAGTTTATTTGGTTAACATATGTTAGTTGCAGTTTCTAAGTGGCAACCACTTGGCAAAGTAAAATTGTATTATTACTTTAGTAATTTTAATTATCTTAGTGACAAATATTTTGTCCTGTATGTATGTTGCCAGGATCACATTAGGAGTAATTAGTATTTATCATAATACTACGATAACTTAATTTATCTTGAACTTAATTTTCTTAAAATAATTAATTAATTTAAGAAGGTTTAATTTAAGAACTATGCGAACAATATAAAAACATTATTTTGTAAAAATATATTGAACTATAGATTTTACTAACTATATAGTGTAGGTATCTATGTGTGGTGGAATATGAATATCAACAAAACAATTAGTACCTATTTACAACAAAACCATGACACATAATTATACGAAATACATTAACTTTTTGTCCTTTGTTAAACCCTAAGTGCACACGCCAAATTAAAATAAAAAGTCAATACTGGTTTCCGTTATCAAGATGCTTAAGATAGCCAGCCAACCACATTCTCAGATTCAAGTTTAGAATCGATTCTAGGATTTTGTTCAACAATTTATTTTTTGCTGTTACGTTTTTATCAAATAGTCAGCCAATTAATGCCTTTGGATAAACAGACACGTATGCCCTTATGCATTTATTTATGAAGTTTTATATCGTGCACGTTTAGTTACTTTGTCAATAGGTGGTACTTTATTCATTAGAAGTGTTTGGGTACTAAGAATAGATACTTGGTATATTTTTTATCGTAATATAAGTTAGCTCTCGGCAACACATATAAATACTTCCAATTTTTTCAATGCTTCATAAGAATACACTTACTACAACACGCCTTCGAATAGTACCTACTTATACAGAACTATTATTCCCGTTTTTTAATAACAATCGTCGTTCTAATAACAATTATAAATATAATATTAAATTACATATTATAAAAGTCGCGTTCAAATTGTGTAAATTTTTTTCAGAAAAATATATGTACCACAGTAAAATATTTTTGAGAATGATTTTTGTTATAATCTTGTGTAAATAAAAAAACAATAATAAACGATCTTCTTAAAATCACAATCTTACATTTACTTAAGTTTTACTTTTGCTAGAAATTTTAACTGGCAGTAATTAACAATAAAACTGACAACACTGGTGATCTTAGGTAAATTTCTAGCTATTTCTATGACGAATAGTTTATAGACGAAATAGCTAACCATAGTGATGGCTATGGCTGGCTATTTCGTCTACGGACGGAATAGATTTAAATTACCTGTAAAATTGATAACGAACTTTGATTTGTCATCATAAAATTTATGATATAATAATACCAAGTTCTACGAATATTTCATGGAAATATGACCCGTATGCATCTGTACCTAAATGACGACATTTCCGTTAACGG
The DNA here is from genome assembly GCA_949699795.1 of Spicauda simplicius. Lineage (NCBI taxonomy): Eukaryota > Metazoa > Arthropoda > Insecta > Lepidoptera > Hesperiidae > Spicauda > Spicauda simplicius. The sequence continues at coordinate 9,561,819 of OX453062.1, forward strand.
CTTTAGAGCACGGAAAACATTGTTAGTATGCGAGTCGATTTGTTAGAATAACGGAACAGACCAGTTAGCACTTGGCTATCTTGACTCCGATTTATTGATTTATACTACGAATAAAACTTAACGTTATTTACTCTTTCTTAAAGACCACTCCAAATAATTTAGGAAATATACAAGACTTCCATGGCATTTAAAAGGCCATATCCCGTTTGTCCATAATCGCGATTATTTCATTAATATAATTTATGTATTTACGGATACGAAGATATTTTCGGATTATATTTTAAATTACGTGTCATTCTAGTACAAAAAATAGATGGAATAAATATTACGAAGAAAATATTAAAAAAAATTGGTGTTCTATATCAAAATATTAATTGTTTATCACTGCTACGCTGCGAATATTCAGAATTAAATATTTTATTTAAAATTAGCTCGTTTTATGCTTACGGTTTATGCGATATACATTGTCATACTTAGAGGTGTATACAGGTTTATGTAAGCTATAATTAAGTTTACCCTATCATACTAAGAACCTTGTAATGCTGCTTATAGAAGGCCAAATCAATTGCGCTAAGATAAAAGTATAAATCATATAATTAAATGGTATATCTACACTGAGTAGATATACCTGCCTGTTTAATGCCATTTATAAATGATACATTAAATGTAAAGGATATACGTAATGTAATAGTATACGTGATAGCCTAATTACCATCTTCGTCCGGTCACAAGTAATAAAACGTTATGTCTTATGGACGTAACGCAAAGTCGATTCTAACTTCAGGTTGCGACCTGCGTCTTGGACACATTAATTAAATAAGTTATGGTATTTCTATTTCTACTGAAATATATTACAGGTAGGTATATATTTTATGAGTATTTAAAAAGTACTAAACATGGGCTATAATCATCTAAATAATTCATAAATAATCTCACACAAATAACACCTATAAATGTACTAAAATTGGATACATTGAACAAGTTGAAAAGGCAAGTTTTTAATCAATCTCTTCAATATCAAAATCAATGGACACAAGGGTACACACATTCGTAATTTTTAATAGTGAATAATTAGTGGTAAATTGCGATGTTCAATTTTTATCACTTCAATAACTTCATACGTCGTAGTTGCAAGCCGCGAGTTTAGTCGTTCGATTACTATGAAACATTAAAATATTCATACTACTGCCCCTCAACCTGAATCCTTGATGAGCCCGCCATCCTCACGTACGATTGACTGTTATAATAAATATATTTGGCACATTGATTGGCCCCAACCGACACAAATGTTAATGTGGACAAAACACACGCGTTCCCAATCAGTGTAAGTATTGAATGTATGTTAGTTAAAAATTACAGTTCAATATTATTTATTTGAACGTCAATTATGAACGAGGTCAATGGTACATATTTTTTGTTGTACCGAATGATTTTATGGTACATATTTTATTAGTAGAGGCATGAAATCTACTTTCAAACATGATATGCAGTGCAAGAGTATTTATATCCGAGTAGGTCGCCCTAAGGTCGATTTTGCGCTACGCAGATTGTGAACGGAGGATTGCAACCGATGTAGGTTATACTATTAAAAAAAAACATCTAAGTACCATGGTTCAGCTTGGACTTTGCGCGCCGCTTAAACACGTAAAGAGATTCGTGAATCAACTCGATCGACCACCTAGGGGAGCAGGTACTCCCGCGGGATTGGTGGCCTACGACCACCAGTAGGACAATCGTCGCTCCGTACGCGAGGCCTAAAAATGTTTTTTACTTGTCTACATCAAAAAAACGTTAATTAAAATAGTTTAGAAAACAAAATAAATGATGGTGTTACTAAACTGTTTTCTTATTTATATATTAGTTTTTCGTACATGTTCTTGGATCTCTATAATATAAACAAGCTTATTAGTAACTTCTGTGGTACTTTTGTAACACTATATGAATCTTATTAATAACAACAGAGAAAATCATACACATTTTTACATAATTCAGAGTCATATTAGTATAACACACTTTAAAATAAACATTTATTATTTCCCATTGTGTAGATTCCGTTATTTTTGTAAAAAGAACTTTATTGCCGTATTTATCAGTGCGTGTTACCTTTGTTTAACTTGAGAATAATATAAAACTTTTTATAAATGTATTATTATATGGCTAGTGAGTATACTACACATATAATAGTATATTATAAACGTGCAGTAGTAATAATTGTTCGCTTATAATTTAACTCAGTGTTAACATTTCTGACATTGCTATACGTGGGATGTGGTGATAACTAGAGCAGGTATTTCAAAAAATGTCAAAGATATAAAATTTCCGTTCGACGTATATCAATTGACATGCGCTATTTTTTTAGGCGAGTGAAACTGCGAAGCACATCTTGTTTTTGATACGATTAAATGACGTTGCCGTCGTTTGACATTAAGTCTTTATTTTATAATCCATGATCATATATTACTGACCTTAACTTCAATAAGATTAAAGTAGTATCTATTTAAGCGGGTAATTTTAATCTTTTAATGCAAAATAGCATTGACATTGAACGCACTAGGCTTCGCTGCATTGTGTTATAGAAGTTCATTGTAAAATATTTTAAGTTTAATTTTATACCTATTATTTACATAGGATTTGAACATTTAAAATTGACAATAGTCAAGGGCTAAGCAATGTTCTGTTCTATAAGTATTCTTTATAATGAATATAACAAAATTGCCTTTTACTTTACTTTAACAAAATCGACTTTAAGTAGGTACTTATGGCATTCCAGCTGTTCGGATGCATTTAGATATCCTAGACCTAAGTAGCAATTAAGTACCTGCCTATTACTTTTTTTTTATCTGATTGAAATAGCAAACGAGCATTCAGTCCACCTGATGGTAAGTGGCCACTGCCGCCCATGGACATCTGTAATCAACTTCATACGGAACATGGGTTCCATCTGAAGTCAATCACAGATGCGTTGCTACTCCCCAGGACTATGACGGTCGTCTCATATAAAAGTGTGCCGGGAACCACAGCCTTCTATTGAAACGCAAGAAATGCTTCACGCTAGAAATAGGTGTGGCGGTGGTACTTCTCCGGTCGAACTATGCTGGTTATACCACCTTGAAAACTTTACTTACTTTACTTTTACTATTATTTACTTGGTAAATAGACCACAAATATTCGGTCTCCTTACAAAACGTCCCTAAATTATTTCAAAACTTTTGATTTAAATACTCTGAGAGACGTGGCTGATCTCATTTTTCTTTATAAATTAGTGAATAATCATAAACATTGTCCGTGTCTTCTCTCTAAACTCTCCTTTAGAATACCTCATAATATGCCTCGGAAACAAATTCAACTCGTCGTACCCCCACGTTGTAAAACTAAATTGGGCTCAAACTCTCCTGTCAGTAGGTTATCAACGATTTATAATAAACGTAGTGTATCCATGGACATCGATTTTTAAAATATGTCCCTATTAGCCTTTAAGAAGGCAAAGCCCAATAATATAATTTCAAACACACATATTGCTTAAGATGCATATTTAATCTAGTTTGTGATTATTTTATTTTTATTAGCTTTTTATTAGCTTCACCTATATGTTTGTTTGTATGTTTGTAACCGACTTCTTTGGGCGCGATTTTGACACACTTTAAACGGCCAGATTTCGTTCAAACTTTGTAGATTTATTGAGGACCGATGACAATACACTAATTTGATAAAATTATTCCATTTTTTAATTTGACTAAAAAGTAGAAAATAAATAATAGTTTAAAAAAAACTAAAAAACACGCTTTTTATAAAAAACCGAAATAAAAAATAGAAAATAAATTTAAATGATTTTAAATTAAGAAAATAGTGTTAAAAATTTCAATGAATATATAATATATATTTATTTCATGGTTATAGACATTTTATTGACAGATATGAGTAGGGTGATTATCATTTCGATAATATCTTAAAAAGCACCCCACGTTTTTTTTTTGAATAAAATATATTTTTTTTATCCACACTATTATTAATTTATATTTATTGAAATTTTTAACACAATTTTCTTAATTTAAATTCATTTAAATTTATTTTCTACATTTTTTTCGGTTTTCTATAAAAAGCGTGTTTTTTAGTTTTTTTAAACTATTATTTATTGTGTGTATAATGCATGTGATGTTAGCCTTTAAGTGGTCGTACATTTTTCGTCTACTACTTTTAATTTTACTGTCGATGTGTTAAAAATGTAACAACGTTATGAAATAAACAGTTTTTTAAATTAACTCTAATTTTAAATATCGTCTATTTCAAACCAAGGCAATTACGACACTGCGTTCGACGTTTATATATTTTTTTTACTTCTCTTATTTCAAAATATGTTTTTGGCTCATATCTAAAATTTACTCTATGCTTTAATGTTTTTTGGTATATACAAAACATTAATATAAACTTAAAATTATAAATAAAATAAACCATCTAAAATGGCCGTGTGAGACAAATAAAAAAATAAATGAATATTCACGAATGTCAGTGACCACATAACATGTTTACTGCTGTATAAATAAAATAAATTTGTACTATGTTTTTGTGTACGTATTAAGTAATTTAATCGAATTACCGCTGACCTATATGTTCCACTACTTTCACGTGTTCAAGTAACAATGGAAAACGTGCGTCGGAAGACTACAACTATGACATTATGAATTATGATTTCTCTTTTAAAACCCCAAATTGGTGAACGTTAGTTGAATTATGTACCTACTTCAATACCTATACGAATAAGATTGAAAGTTGTCTGCAATTTCAAATTGGTGTTACTTCTCTAAATTCTTGTAGTAGTTTGTAATACAATACTATATTTATTGTATACAATATAATATTGTATACAATAAAACTTTATTTTTGCTTTTTTGGTGTTAGTATAATCTGTTTCGTTACCACAATCGAATTTATAATACGCTGTTTATAAAAACTACGATTTACAGGGAGTTACCTATATGGCGTGAATATAACAATAGGTAATTAACCCAAAAATATTTGGAATAATTTTTGCAATGTTTGAGTGCGAAGGCTTTTTCGGATCAAATTTTATGTAAACGATTCAAGTAATTCCATTAAATTAATACGCAGAGTCGCAGGTCACACTCATTTGAGAAGTTCCTACATTGTCGTCAAGGGGTAGCAACTAACCTTTGGTCAGCCTCAGGTTAGGAACTAAGGATAAGGACTAATCTTATCGGTGATTCACCACAGGACTCAATAAGGGGCAGCGGCCATCTACCATTAGGTGGACTGCAGCACGCAGTTCCACATTTTTTAAAGATATGTTAACGTTTGGGATTAAGATAACAAAGCTTTTTTTTATTTTTTTTTTATTGAATACAATATCCTATCTAAAAAGTTTAATAAACACCAAAAGGATAGACTCGCACATGTAAATAAGTTGCGATCGGTCCATAATTTCAATAACAAATAACATAACTCGGGGTTATTACTCTCAGGGTATCTGATTTTCAACGGCAAAGAAAGGTAAGTCACAATAGAGACTGCATTACGGTTACCAGAGTTTGCGTGCTTAACTTTGGGACACGAATTTCAGATTAATCCATATGATTGCTATATCCTGTTTTAATTGCTATACACACGAGTGTAGTTTAAAGTCACAAAATGTTTATACATTACTGTACTGGAATATTGGCTTTTTCATCTGTTCCTCATAGAAAGCGTGTTCGAGTGTTCCAGCCTGATACAATAAACCCAAAAAGTCTCAATATACCCAAATTTGTATCTTTGTTTCTATTATATCGCCTATGCCGACAAAATTAGAAACAGCTATGTCGATTCCCTTGAGCAAACGTGTCTTTAAGTCTCAACCCGCCTGCCTGTTGCCATCTAATTCTTCTCATGAAGCAGGCAGTTTTTGAAGTAAGGAAATGTCCTTCAAGTGTGAGTTGTTTGGTAAACGCGCAACAGGCTAGTGGAGGAAGGGGCTGCGGGTCTGCGGGTGCAACGTCCTGCGTCCACGCTGCGCGCTGCATACGTAATGCGCACGAGCCGGTATCGATATTAAAACTAATACAAACTTACTTCTACGTGCTGCCAGTTGACGCTTTCAACTTTATCACGTGGTTATTTAAGCCCAGCGTAAGATGGAAGTGCAAAACGAAATACTGAGGTCTACATAGATATTTAGAGACTCTAAGGTCCGTAGACTAAGTCCTTTCATGCCATTTCTGGAGTTTACTGGGAGTAGAAACTTTTCTAGTCAGCGCGCTTGACTGTGCATGTTAATGGCCGCGTGAAATGAATAATCGTGCAAAAACTATAATCATAAGTTACTAGTATTTAGAATATAATCATTAGAATTTCTTAATTGCTATCACAGGAAAGAAAGTAGCGTTACGTTAAATTTTAAACAGAAGTTAGTTAATGTCATAATCATCAATATAATTCTTTAGAGATAACAAGTAAAAATCATATTTAATATAATGAGTTCTTTTTTGAAATGAATCTTGCTGCGTAGAGTTCGCTTTTCAACCTGTTTCCTTTATGAATTAAAATTCACTGCAATAAATAATTATTAAGTACTTCTTATACATATTCTAAGCTTTGACTAAAATATTTGATAAGTAACATATCAATCTGCAATAAAAGGGTAAAGGAATAATTTCTATAATTACAGCTACCACCTTCGATAGTAAATATTGAGATCGTCTCCGTCATATCAACAGTTTACCTCTAAGTATGAACAACTATGATCTACCTTGCAACTTTAAATTAGAACACAACGGCGAAACACTGTTCCTATTTCGCAGTGCATAAAAAATGTAACCGGATCGGTGTACACTGTTTTTGTGGTCTGTCACTCAAGCTTACTTCTTAACAGGTATATAGATCGGTGGAGATCATGTCATAGACTTGACATATCATTAGATGATGGGATTGGATTTTGATTTTAATGTTTACAGCTGGACAAGAACTCGGTTTTACTCACGTGCTTTTAGATGCTGCTCTACTTAAAAATGAATGTTTGTCTGTATGTCCTATATAGAATAGTTTACGCTATTCATTTGATCATGATGATCTTTAGCAAAGTTGTTATTAATGAGCTCGTGAAGGTTTCTGGTTTATTTTTTTTGTGATGCCTATGATGTAGCAATGCACGCAGAGTACAGCTAGTAAATATAGATCAAATAAAGTATATATATATCGTATATAGTATATGTATATAAAACTGCCGCTGCCGCTGCCGCCCATGGGTAACTGTAATCAACCCGACACAAGTTCACAATTCACAATCATACCTGACGTTAGCCACAGATACGTTAATGAGAGGAGTAAATTGGAATGACTGAATGAGTATGCCTCCGTTACCACCGTTATTGGACAGAAATATATGTGGTGGTGGTGCGTCCGTAGACAAAGTTTTCTAACACCTTTAAAACCATCAATATAATAAGTAGTAGTAAGAAATAGAAGAAGTAGTAAGATCTACCTATTTGATGACTTGCATAATACTCATTATTATCAACAATATGGGCTATATTGTTTATATGAATATTATTTACCTGAAACCTACCTGATTTAAAGCTACTCGTATAATGACCATTGGATATCTTTTACGGGACTAATTTGGGTAAGTCCAAAATAAGAAGCGTTCCTAGGTAGGTATCTTTGAATACGGAAATTAGATTTACTATCAAAAGTTGAAATTAGACCAATATTGCATTAAGATACCTATAATCTTTTTATAAAAAGAAATGAGTTATTTCACCATAATTGATATTGCAAGTATAATTTCTGCGACAATAGTGGGTTATCTGCAAAATAAATCAATACGCCTACAACAGCGCATAGTTTCGCGCCTGCCGCGACAGAACAGACAGATTGAGTGCTCAAACAATGAACCCCCACGTAATATTACACATTAACATAATTGTCATTATATTTTGTTATATTATACCTTGAACTTTTTTCTCTTACCCAAGGGCCACTAAATACTAGTTTCCAGCGACAATCGCTCTACGCTTATAAAAAGTCAACGATAATTCAAATGTATGGGCCTGATCTTAGAAGGCTACGATATTTCGCTGAAAGCTATAGCGAAACATATAATTCGCGTTATGCTGACGTTTATCATGACCACGAATGGTTTCGTAGTCGTACGGGTAGTGTTTCGTCTACTGCTTCACGGGTCATATTTTGTGAATCGTAAAGGACATGGTCAACTTTTGTATTGCGCTCTGCCTAGCTTTTCAAAATCATTTACACGTAGGAATTAAGTTTTTTTTTTAATTTAGGGTATCCTAAATGCAATAATTAAACAATTTCAAAGTCCACGAACTAGTTTCGAGGATTATAGGTAATCTGTAACATTATTACGTTTAGTTTTTGCTAATAAATAAAAATAAGAAAAGTTGGAAATATAACTATTATTAAAGTGCTATACTAACAATTTTAACACGTTTTTTATTTAATATTACAATTAAAACAAATAATCCTTATTTTGAAATATAATTGTATGATAAAATCTTTGTTTACTTTTTTGTTCCATGATAAAAACCAAATGATTATTAAGAAAGACTAGCAGGGATAAACCGATTACAAATAAATTATTTTTATAGACTTATAATATTTCTACCAAGTTAAAATAAGATAAAATATACGATAATTTACATATATACTTTAGATTAATTATTATCATTAGACTTCTTCACTTGTGGGTAGGTGTACCTGATAGGTGTACGACCAGATAATATTATTACGGTACAGAATTTTTCGGGCGCAAGTCCGATTCTTGCTTGGCACATTTTTTTAGTGACCTTTCGACGCGGCTGCTGTTTAGATTTGCTTATTAATCACCCCTAGGTTATGGATGAATACGTACCTATTGCAAGAAAGGTAAGAATGAAGACAATATTCTTGCAAGTCTATTTGTATTATGAGAAAATTCTTGGTAGACAGTTCAATAACTTATGAAACATTATTCTCATAGAAGTACAAATGGCTAATCTTTGCCAAATGTCTAAATTATTTATGAATGACACGCTATGAAATACACGCGTAACATTTTAAAAAAATTCAAGTGCTCGGCAGTGAAAGCCCAGTATGTGGTTGAAGTTTGATCTTTCAGGATCGTTTGATCTTTTGTATTGTTACGTTTATTTTACTACAAATAAAATTTGTACTCGACTCTAAATCCGTAACCACTAGCGCGTGAACTAACTTAATCACTATTATCAATTACACTAAGCAAAATACAGTGTCGGACATTGATCGATGATCAACTGTGATATTTAAACCACTCTGGAAGGTTAAGCAATCTTGTTGCAAGGCAGCGAATGATCGGCCGATGTGTACATACTATTTGCGTATGAAACCTGTAAGTTTAGGCTACATATTAATTAATTATTAATTATTAATTTGTGTTGCTTTTGAAGTATATTAATCCAGCTATGGTCTGTGAAAACCTTTGATAAAACCATGTACCTATAAGATATTTTAAAATAAAATAATAATATTATTAAAAAAAATAAGGTTATTCTATGAAATTGAACTAACAAATGAGCATGCAAACTACCTAATAATAAGTGATAACATAGGGTTTTATTTTAGTTTATCCATTGACAGCGGCATTTGACTTGGATATAAAGAAAAATAAGACTGGATATAAATCCTTCGGTATTAAACATATAAAAGTCTATCAGCAGTTATTTCGACTTGGGGTTAAAATACCTGTTAGTTATCTTATACATAATAGCATTAGTAAGAAAATTGTAGCGGCAGCCGAAATACATCATCCCTGAAAATTTCAAATGTCTAGCTCTAGCTTATCACGGTTCATGAGATGATACGATACATTGGTGACAAACAGACGGAAAGCGAAGTCCTAGTAAAAACGGAACCCTAAGTTTTTAGCCTTTGGGTATGGAACCCTAATAAGTACTGTGTATTCATAAATGAGTTTTGCACGTTATGTATATTGCATGTGTATTCGTAAGTGACCGGAGTTTGAAAACTATAAGAGATTGTTATAAATATTTAATAAACAATCGGTTGTCCTAGATATAATAGTATCAACGTGCGATCAAATCGGTAAATCGCAGAAAGAAAAGTAGCAAGTCTGTTTAGACTGTAAATTGTTTCTTGTGTACACGAGTACCATATTTCAGCAGATAGCAACAAATAGAATCCGATCCTGCTTATGACGTGCTTTTTGTGGAAACATCTAGGCACTTATTTATACCTACATATTAGCTAAGTTATTCAATTCATATGATAACATAATATGTGTAAATCCCACGTTATTATGTTCGTATAAGCGAAATTCCAGTTGGTTCCAATTACTTCAAGATGCATTTTGGCCTGGCGGATAACGCTGTGTGTAATGTGGAAACGTATTTATATCTACGACATCGACTACCGGCGTTATAATGCATACGACTTATAATGCATGTTACAAACATGCTAAAATATTTAAAATGATTTAACAGTAAATTTGAGTTCTGGAGAAAAACGGTAGGTACATACAAGTACCTGTAGTGTAGTAGTGTATGTGTAGGTACTTGATATCTATTAACACATTATGTTATATATTATAGAATGGATACCTACATAGTTTACTAAAAACCAAAAACACAAAACCTTGCTGTTTTAAAGTTAAAATATTACATTACATTTAATTGAACCACGATTTTCCACTTGAACGGCGATAACCAATTTTAAGAATTAAAATAATATTTATCCTTTCCATGACCCCGTGTTCTTTCACGCGAGTAACGTGTGAAATAGTTATGAGTTAACGTTCTATATATTACGTAAATCGAATGTCAGAGCTATTTCCTACGCTTAGAAGGTAATAACACTATTAACGAAGGTATTATGTATGATAGTTTAGCGCAAAGGAACAAGGAAGCAGTTCGTATATGCAAATCCAGTTCTGCCACTCTCGTTTAGAATGTGCAATTGAGTCGAAATATTGGCAAAAAGGATTCAAAAAAAGAATATCGTGATCACCCGTTTAAAAACACTTTTTTTCTATTTCGATAGTGTACGTATCGATATGTTTTAATTAAGCTTATGGATGGAGCATTATCTATGAAACGTAACGTTATGGATAAAGGTACGTTATAAATATATCCTATAAACTTATATCAGACGATTAGTACTGTGATACGAAATACTAATTTGATTTGATTAATGTCGAACTTTAGTATCACCTTTTTTTTTTTTTTTTTACGTGGGGAAACCCTTCATGGGTTCCTCTCTGCGCGGGGGCAGCTGAGAGGATATGCCGGACTCCTACCGGCTAAAACCTCCACGGTGTTCCTCTGTACGCCCTTTGTCGGGACTGCGGGTACGCTAATAGAATTCGACCGTGGTCCCGACGGCGTCTGCCCTCAGCAGGGCCCATCTCTTTTAGGGATGGAGCTGGAGTTTCTCCATCCCTCCGTCTTTGAGGTGCGCGCGGGAACACCGCGCACGCCACCTCGAGGCTGGTTGATTTGACGTAAGACACCCCCGTGTCCTACGCCAAAGCCTCTGTTATGGGGGTAGGAGGGGGGCGTGGGGCACCCTTCTCCTAGCCCTGGTTTTTTGCCTGCGGATAGGGAGGTCTGAAGATTTTTCTCTCTCCCTCTCCGCAGCCTCCTTCTGCGAGATGACGTCCTCGCAGAAGGATTTAACGGCTTTCCAGGACCTCCCGCTCGCGGCCATAGCTTTAACTACTGCCGCGAGCGAGAGATCCGGCCCCACTGCAGCGGCGAGGACACGGCGCTGACTATCCCAAGCTGGGCACTCCTCCAGCGTATGCTGCGCCGTATCCTCGGCGCAGATACAATGGTGGCACTGGGTGGTTGGCTCCCTTCCGGCTATGCGGCACAGGTACTTCCCGAAACATCCATGTCCCGAGAGCACCTGCACCATCCGGAAGGTCAGTGACCCATACCGCCTGTCCATCCAGTCTTCAAGCACTGGGCGGACAGCCTCCACAGTCCTGAGGCCAGCCGTAGGTTCGGCCAGCCTCTCCTTCCACTTAGCAGTCATGGACTGTAGAGCGTGGAACTTCCGCTCTTCTTCCTCCTTCGGCGTTGGGTGTTCCTCCCGGAGCCGGAGGTCTTTGCGCCATTGATACATTGCAGCATAGACCCCCGCCTCCAGATCCCAAGGAGGGCACCCAGCCAGTAAGCACGCCGCCTCAAAGGAGATGGTGCGGTATCCACGGATGACCCCGACGGCCATCACCCTCTGTGGTTTTTTAAGGAGGGTGATATTCTGCCTTGTCAGAGTCTCCGCCCAAACGGGTGACCCATATAAGGCCATGGACCGCACTACCCCCATGTAAAGGCGGCGGCTGCTCGCACTAGGCCCCCCGAGATGGGGCAGCAGCCGCTTTAAGGCAGCAGCCGCGCCCATTAACCGGGGAGCCAAGCGAGTGAAGTGCTCGCGGAAGTTCCAGCGGCTGTCGAGAGTAAGTCCCAAGTACCTCATAGAAGACCCAACCTCGACACGGGTTCCACCGACCAGTATGTGGGACCCCCGTGGCGGCGCCCTCCTCGGCCCGTGAAAGCACAGGGCCTCGGTTTTGTTGCACGCCAGCTGGAGCCCCAACATCTGGATTCTGCCAACCACCAGTGCCACAGCATCCGTGGCAAGACGGGCAGCCTCCTCGTAGTTTTTCCCCCGGGCCGTGACCAGCGTATCATCTGCATAACACGTCACGGAAGCTCCTGGGGGAAGATTACCCCGCAACACCCAGTCGTATCCGATGTTCCACAGGAGTGGGCCAAGAACTGACCCCTGCGGAACACCGCAAGTCATCTCCCGACTGAGTGGGTGCCCTTCGTGTCCCGGGTACTTTATGTATCTGTTGGAGAGGTAAGCACCAACGATCCGGCTGAGGTAGGGAGGGACCCTAAAGAATTTCAGCGCCTCCCTAATGCTGGCCCACGGCAGGGAGTTGAAGGCGTTAGCAATATCCAGCGACACTGCCAACAACACCCCACGCTGGGCCACCGCCTCTTCCGAGAGGGCCTTCACATGCAATATTGCATCGATGGTCGAACGGCCCTCCCGGAAACCAAATTGGTTGTCAGATAGGTTGGGACCTACCTCTCTTAGATGCTTGATGAGCCGACTCGCTATAATGCGCTCGAAGAGTTTGTCGGCCTCATCAAGCATCACCAACGGTCTGTACGACGAAGGACACTCAGCGGGGCGTCCGTCTTTCTTTAGGAGTATCAGGTTGCCCATCTTCCATTGTGTAGGGACCAGCCCCGACTCCAGACAGGCATCAAGTAGCCTGCGGAACCGGTCCCCTAGCTCTTCTAGAGCTAGAACCCAGGCGCGGCCAGGTATACCGTCCGGCCCCGGGGCCTTATTTTTGCCCCGAAGCTTTACGATGGCCGCGCCCAGCTCCTCCTCCGACACTTTTGGCACCTCCAAGTCCTCCGATCCTGAGGTGTAATCGAATGGTGCCATAGTCGGAGGGAAGTGTGCCACTCTGGCTGGAAACAGAGTGGACACAACTTCTTCGCGCAGCTGAGGCTGGAGAGTCTCAGTCAGTGGGGGCGCCAAGGGCCGTATTTTTTCCCTTACGATCTTGTAAGGGCGCCCCCACGGATCGCGACTCAGCGTCTGGAGAAGCTCCTTCTTCGCTTTTTCCTTTGCCTGGCTTATAGACAGCTGTAGGGCCAATCGTCGCTCTCGATAAGCCTCATACAGCCGTCGCTCCACCACGTCGTGATCAAAGCTGCGACGACGCAACCTACGATGCCTGGTGTACTGGCGTCTCGCCACTACGCAGTCTGAGCGAAGCTCTGCGATTTCGTGGGACCACCAGTACACTCGGCGTTTTGGAAGATGCGGTTTGGCCCGAGTCATGCTTGCGTCGCATACTTGCGACAGAGCATCCCGGAACCATTCCGCCTCCCTCTCGACCTCCACAGGTTCAGGTGGAGCTAGCCAGGCCTGGACTATGGTAGCTTCAACCAGAATAGCCTTGTTCAGACTCCCCAGTACCCATCTAGGAGCCGCTCTTCTAGGGCGACGACGGTCCGGGTGTTCCGGCGAAGTGGTAATGTCGAACCGGATATATAAATGATCCGACAATGTTTCCACTCCCTCCAGAACATTCCAGCCCCGAACGGTGTTTGCTACAGCGGGGGATGCGAACGATACGTCCACAATAGAACCCCCCCGCTGTCGCACGCATGTGTTTGCCGACCCCTGATTTAGCACCAAGAGGCCGGTCGTCGCCGCCCATTCTTCCAATAACTCACCGCGAGCATCGGTCCTAGGGGAACCCCAAGCCGTTGATTTTGCATTGAAGTCCCCGACAACCAGCACCCGGCGAGTTAGGATTATCACCTGTCTTAACTTGAATTAAGCTTTGGACAAAGAAGCAGGTGTGAACGATAACTGGAATAAAGTAAAGCTGTGAAAATGTTTGTATATCTTTACTAATTCTACGTATAACAACTCTGTATGACACAAATCGTTTGTAATTGGAGACATTCAATAAGTATGTCAATTCAATTACACTTGAACATACGGAATTAAACTAGAATAAATGCTCATTGATTTATCGTGCAAGGCTTGTCACAATTATTTACTCTAGATGTTCGATGATCATGAATACAGCTATCGAATATGTGACTTGTATGAGAAAAATCTACTTCGTAATTTGCCAACATCATAGGCAGTAGTATGTTATAAAAACATTATTACATTTAATGGTGTTTATACCCCAAGGCAGACTCATGTGTGATTTTTTATAAAGATTGCAATATAGGTATGTATACGTAAAAGTAGGTGCATTCAGGAGTGACAGCTTTTTATATTTAATGCGAAATTAAATTTTCTGTTATAAAAGTTTCTTTCTAATGCTATGCGAACATTATTTAAATTCTATGAACGTTTTAATGAATTAACGTAAGTAATGGTAATTCAATAATGATATGAAATTCAGTAACTGCTACTACACAAGTATTAACTAAACCAACGATAAATGTCTTTATTTATTTATTTTTCTTAACAAAAGTATGCGTCAGCACTTCAACTGATTCATAATGGTAGAGACGCCCTCCACATACATAATCAGGTAAAATAAAGATGGTAGAATTTTCCTGTGGCGACAGTACAGCTACATTCATTTCGGATTTATCATTATAAGTAACGCGTTGTGCCTTGTGTGTCTGTCTTAACACACTTAAAGTCAGCGCACACTAAAATTAACACCGCCCGTATTAGGCAAAGATAGAGGACACGGCGGGTGGACTAAACATTCGTTTGCTGCTTTAATTAGTAAGCAAATGAAGCAAATCGAATAATAGGTCCAATCGTGGTTTAAATGCAACTGAGTGTTGTATTTTTCCATATTTCGTAAAAAATCTATTTTCATTCATACAAAAATAATCTAAACGACCGAGTTGCTTTGAACTATATGTTAACATACGCGTAAAATGTCAATATAGAAACTACTGGAAGTTTAGCGTTAATAGAGGTTATATTTTAACACTGTATTTGGACACAAAATTATGTTATTGGTAAATATTTTTATAGTAATATGTATATTTTTATATTAAACGGTGTCTAAGGTAAAATCAAGTTAAAGACAAATTTTGTCTGGATCAGCAGTTCTTTGTAAAATCTAGAACACTTATCTATATTAGGTACAATTAGGTATGTAGAAATTATCTTACTAAAATTAAAATGTATATTTGATTGTTACTCTTTCACGTAGAAACAGAATCAGACCCATATTCTGAAATGTGGCCCCTGGTAGTTTATGATCTACTCGTATATTAAGACATAGGATACTTATAAGTTATTGCCTAAGTAAATTGTATGATATATCTTGGTATAATCTATACGTGCGTACCTACATTTAAATTCGTGAAATACTCGTACAATAATAATAATAATAGATTACGAAGCTCAAAATTAATATTAGGTACTTAGCAAAAACGAAGAAGAGTTATGGAAATGGCTAATGGTACATTTATAGAAACAAGAAGCAATTTTAGCAACAGTAACAAAGTTGTTAAATGTACCTAAAAGAAACCAATAACGCGGACAGAACGTAGATTCCTTAAATTTAATCATCATAACTATTTAATTATTTTAACAGTGATAGGTACCACTTGACCTTCGGAAACTCACCAAGGTATGAAACTATCTCAAAATTGATCAAAAACCGATTTATCTCTATCAGGAAATGCTCTTTGATAACGTAAATCTAAAACAGTGAATACATAAATACGAAATGCTTAGATTCATGAAACCATTGTAAATAAAATCATCCGTTATTCGCAAATGTTATCAGATGTCGTATTGTCGCGATGGTGTGAAATAAGTGTATCGAACCGTTATTTTCAAGGGCTCTTTGTTGTTGAACGGTTATAGAAATGCTTCGAGAAATGTTCCGATACTGGTGATAGCGACATTTCCCACATTTTATATCACTTATAAATACAAATGAAATACTTCCCACTTATAACATTTTGTATGATTTCCGTACAATAATATTTAAAGTAGACAGGAAGTTAAAGGTTTATATTTAAAAAATACATCAAGTAGGTACCTACATAAAATTAATATTTTAGTTCTAGGTAACTATTTGAAGTAGGAAGGAATTTTACTGACACGTAGCCCAAGCAAGCTCTTGCTTTACGATTGTGAATCATTTTTCTCATCTCATCTAGCATATAATGAGTACTCAAAAGCATTCGCAAAGCATCCTATGTGTTTTAAATAACAAGTAGAGATTTCAAGGATATCGATGTTCTTAGAAGTGTGACTCAATGCTTAGTAATAACGGTATTAATTGACGCGACTGTTCAAATCAATCATATATCACCTTTACTTGCCTATCACGTACCTTTGTCTGTACAAGCACAAAGGCTGTAAACTAACAGAGTCCACGCAACATAAAGTGAATAAAATTGACTTATTACATCTTGATTTGTGACAACAACCTTACGTTAGTATTTAACGAGCCGAAACAAAAGAGAATAGCGGCGATATAGGTATTAGTTTTATCGAAAAAGAATATAGAATAATAGTTTCATATGAAAAAGTATTATGTAAATACAATAGACCAATAATATTGTAGATTTGTTTACCGAAATAAAAGGAAATCGGATGACTTTATTTAATGTCTATACACATCCATATTCAAATTTAATATCGGTCGATTCGTAAATAATTGCTCTCTCGTCTCTTGCATTTTACATGTTTCCTTTAGCCACAAAGGTTGTCTGGAAGAGATCACTATCTAATTGATAAGACCGCCTATTGTACATAATATTATGTATCTTTTGTTTTTGTTACATATAAATTGGTGTACAATAAAGAAATTTTGTATTGTATTGTATTGTATAATTGGTTATTAGCTCTATTTGTTATATTATACTATATAACTAATATGTACCTTAGTCAACGGAATTCTTGGCATCATCGCAACCCAAGAAACTTAACAAACAACCAAACATAGCAGTAAAGTGTCTTTAACGTTTCTTCCATCCGATTCTGGTAACCTATTATCTCGGCGAGTTGCAGTAGGTATCGTCTCGACTCGAGTGAAAGGCTGTGTAGGATACAATCAAATTATCTATCCATGTACCTGGTCTAGTGCGCCTATTTCATTATAAGTGTTTCCGTACGTACAGAGGTAAAGGAATTGTTTTTATATTTTTTTAAGAAAATAGGTAGTCTTTGACAGCCGGTAATCTAATTACTATGGTCTCATCTAGAACGGCGTGTACCTACAATCAATGTGATAGAACCATAACAACTTTAAGAAAAATATTTCTTCTTTATGTGGACGACTATACAATACATATCTACCTACCATACCACTATATACGAGTACATGTAAAGTAGTAAAAAATAAAGTTTTATTACTTTATAGATTATCGATAAAGACATGACGAGAAAATACTCAGTGATATGTAATTATGCACTATCAGTTTATGTCTTTATTTTGGAAAAAACAAGTAACAGTGCTGTCATTTATAGTAAAACTTTTCACTTAAGTTTGTACTTATATCAATTTTCCTAAAATATTACTGTAGTAGACATAGAAAAATTACTTTGGCCTACTCTATCAATATAAATAGACCCATTTAATATTTTCTACCTCGTCTGGTATTCATACAACGTTGCATTGCGTATCGAGTTGCGACGTTATTTATTATTTTCACTCCACAAATACAATTTTATTTATAGTGAAAGACCCATGTATTGTTATATGTATTTATTTCCTTATCAACTTTGTGATCGCATAAATATATCTTTATATGCATATAATAAAAAGTACGTGATGATTATCTCATCAATAAAAAACATCTTAAATTGAGTATTTCTGAAAGAATTTTAATTCCTGTTGAAGTATCCTAACACTGTATTTTTTTCTTGTTCTCGAGGGGGAAACCTTCAAAAGTTACCGACGCCGTGGGAGCGACGCAGGGTTATGTGGGATTTTTACCTCACTAAAACCCCCCGGTGGCCGACCTCGGCGCTACAGAGAGGGATGTCCAAAGAAACGCAACTGGAATTCTCTGAGCGCATTGCCACATCAAGCTCCTTCCAGGTAAGCGGCTGGGCCACCACTCCGTCTAGTCTTTACGACGGTATACCGTCGTCCTTCCCGGGATCGCCTGGCTGGATGGTTCAAGCTCTGGCCGCCCGCAACCCCGGAAGCCCCTTTCAGTCGCCTCTAACGACAGGCAGGGGATACCATAGCCCTATTTTGATCCCGGAACTACAGAGATTAACACTGTAGAACACTATCGGTATCATATTAATTCCTCATTTTTTTTTTATCTAAGAGTTTATTAATACAAAATCAGTTAAAATATATGAAAATCCACCTTAGAGATAGAGGTCGCTTCTTGTAGAATTCAAGTCTTACAGGATATTATGGAATTAACTCTATACGATATTGATAGATGTACCTGTTACTTATCTAGATATTTTACTATGTCGAGATCTGCATTGTCTACTCTACTACTGAAAAAAAAAATCGTATTCGCTCAGCTGGTCAGCAAATGTTTGGCATCGACACCACTTTCAAAGTAGCCAGCAAATGGAAAGGGCTCATCTCTCAAACGCCCGACGAGTGATGAAGAAGTTGCTCAATAGGTGCACAGGGCTTCTTAACACTTAGAGAACGACAGGCATGAAGAAGTTAGCAGATAATCGCTGATTCAGGCTCAGAAAGGTATATCTCGACTAGTGGATTTTCAGTCTGATGAATAGATAGAGTTATTGATAGATTCACTCATTGTTAATTAGAAAGAGTTCACCTATATAAAAAGTAACATGTACCTAAATGTTTACATATCTACCAGTTTCCAAGCTCTTAAATTAGTTTTATATATTAACTTTAGGAATAAATTCCATGCTTGACTACGTGTGCCCTACACGTAGTCAAGGTAGGTATTTCCGCCTATTATTAAACTTAGTATGTAAAACTAATTTGAATATTATTTTAAATATATAGCTATTTCTAAATTAAATTATGTAGATACTCACCAAAAATTGCATAAATCCTATTTGATGATAAACGACACAACCACACAGATAAACAGAAAAGCTTGAAAAGCTTCTCAGGTAATGGGGACTTCAAATCAGGTTTTGTGATAACGTACCGCTATGCACTAAGATATTAACAACTAAGTATAAATTAATAGACACGAGCACTTAATATTAGTTCGTATTGACTGTAAACTTTTCAATAATAATAAAAGTTATTCGATTAAATTTAAATAGTTCGTATATAAATATCTACGAATGCGTTCGTTCGATCGTTTTGTCGTTCAACCGGTAAAAGGGCACCGTATAACCGTGCGTACCTGCCTCAAACCCGTCTACTAATCGACTGTAGGCTGTAGGTGTATGTAGAGTGCTCTGTTGTTGTTATACGTTATTATTGTGTGTAGGCACTCACACATACAACATAGAAGGCTTACTCTACGTCGCTACCTGGTTAAAAGCCATAAATGTTGTAATTATTTTTTAATATTATGATAATTTATTTTATAATAATAACATTTTATAGTTTATCTAAACTACTTATATCCGTACGCTTAGAAATTATTATCCTTACTCCTAAGGTAGTGGGAAAAAATAGATAAAAAAATTAACAGATCTCTAGTGGAATATTATTTATAACAATTAGCTGTCCCGACAAACGTTGTTTTGCCATAAAAAAAAATAAAAAAAATGTTAAGGGTGGACATCCCTTAAGGGGTATGCAAAATAGATGTTGGCCGATTCTCAGACCTACTGAATAAGCGTATAAAATTTGGTAAAAATCGGTCACGCCGTTTCGGAGGAGTATGGCAACAAAAACTGTGACACGAGAATTTTATATATTAGGAATTATTTTGTAAGTTTAGTAAAAATAAGAGGCCTTTTTAATTTATAGCCTGAAATGTCAACCAATATATTATTGCATTGCGATTTTAAAAAGAAACAAATGAAAATGAATAAACTGTAAAATTATTATATCATTTATAAAAAAAAATACAGCCGGTAGACTTCAAATAAATAATAGTTAAAAGACTAAAAAAACACGATTTTGTAAGTACATGAACTAAAAAATCAAAAATAATTTTAAATAAGTTAAAAATTAAGCAATAAAAAAGATTTTTTTATCGTAAAGATGCATTATATCAAACCACAAACTCTATTGCATCAAACCAAAAAACTATTTTAAATAGATTAACTAAATTTCATTGATATTGTATGAAAATTGGCGGAATTGCAAAAAAAAACAACGTGCGGCACTCCGGGACTGCCGCGTTAAAGCTATTGCATTGCATATTTTATCAACATAAGCAATTATTATCATTATAATTTATTTATGCAGTATTTTTTATTCATTTTTTTTTCCAATACACTTTCTTACAAACAGCTGCTTACATATTCTTCCGATTTCCGAGCAGCTCGTCTCGATTCGTGCGAGCTTAGTACTGTCGTACCGTTACGACACGTTAAGCGAACGCTCGGCCGCGCTACACGGTAGGCGGAGTGGGGGGTGTTAAGTTTTCTTCGTTACGGAATTTCTAGATTTGTTCACCGCGCTCAAATCCCGCGATAAAAGCTATGCAATAGCTTAAAAACTTTTAGTCCTTATTTTATCTACTTAGGGGTTGATTTCTAAAAATTCAAAAATATTGTCTGTTATATCAAATGCTAAATGTTTGGTATCATTGATCTTGCTTTAAAGTCGGGGGATTTTCCTACAAACTTTCATCGCCGATAGGGGTGAGTAGTTTAAAAAGGATATACAAAAAAATGCCATTGGTACTTAATAAGCGTCTCAAGTTTTAACTTTTCCGACTTTTCAATGTCGGTTAAAATCACGTTTGTTTTGTCTCGATCCAGGTAGTCGTGCGCGGGGGAGCCAGGGGCCCTTCTATTCCCCGCGCGTTTATCCCACATAACCTCCTTAGGCACGGTATTAAAATACACACGTCTCGACCTCGGAGGCGTTGGCGGAGCATTGCAAATCCTTTCTAGCCCCCTTCTTTTTAAATCTATGTCTAGGCAAAAAAGGAGAAATGTATGCAGAGCGGCCATCCCTTCCACACTTAGTGTGAATATGTGCAACATCAGGCCGTCCATGACCATCTCGAGACGGCAAAGCCGGCTTTTCTTTTTTTGCGTGCAGCATGCAGAGATGCAGATACCAACTTCGGATTCGGACAAAACATTCTATCTTCAGTACCCAGGCTGGAATCTAGAGCAAGCCTTTGGACGTTGAGCCCGGTTTAGTGTGTATGTTGTCAGGGAGACTGTCGCCGTCTCGCCTGCTTGAAAGACAAGAACTAATCCTTGTTGTGGCTGCGCGTAAATGTAAATGATCTGTGCGTGACTTGTTTGGCACTATAAGTCAGCAGACTGGGGTGGATTCAGGCAATTAATTACTTTGTACCCAAAAAAGATGTGTTTCTCTTCCCGAATCCCGAGCTTCGAACTGTATATAATACTGACTTCCAGTCAGCAAAGAAGCATATGGCTAAGGCAAAGTCTAGGCACATCGACAGAATTGGCGAGCAACTTGTCAGTTACCCCTCTGGGGATCGTGCCTTCTGGTCGTAGGCCAAAGCTGTCGAGGGTAATTCCTGTCGATTCTCACCGCCCTTCGGAATCCCAGTGACTCTGGCTGATACGGCAAAAGGAAAAGCCGATCATCTTGGCACCTTTCTTACCTCAAATAGACTTTTGATGACAGTGGTGCCACGTCGCCTATTATCCCTTATAGTAGGCTCTGTGTCTAATATACAGTTCACCCAAAAGGCCGTAAGGTGAGCTCTATTATCCCTTGATGTCAAGAAATTCGAATGGGCCAGATAAAATTCCCGCAGTGGTGTTGAGGACATGCGCTCTCGAGTTGACGCCCATCTTAAAACTTATTTTCGCTTTCTTACACCACAGGGTACCGTCTTCGTCGACGGTAGCCCTTGTTCACCCAATACCCAAAAAAAGGTGACCTAAGTGATCCGTCTAATTACAGGCCGATAGCAATAATCTCTCTGCTCCCAGAGGTTGTAGAGTGTGTTATTAATATACAGTTCTTGAGGTACCTCGGAGACCACCAGATGATCAGCGATCACTATTATGGTGATCTTCTGGTGTATCTCACACACCTCTGGGCGCAAGCCACTGAGAGCAACGGGGAGGCATTGGTGGTGTGAATAGATATTGTGAATTGCTAAGGCTTTCGATCGGGTCTGGCACAGGGCCCTTCTCGCGAAGCTTAAATCTAACGGTCTCCTCGAATAGCTGTGCACGTGAACGGCTAAATTCTTGTCTGAGAAACGAAGCCCATTGATGCTGGTATGCCTCAAGGTTTCGTCTTTTTACTCACTGTTTATTCTGCATAGCAATGACTGTTGCAACGAATCAGCAACATGTATTGCTATGCATCTGCATGTCATTTGAAAGCACGGGGGATGCTGATTACACAGACCGTGTGAACGCCTCTCGGACACTCGTGGAAGAAAGCAGAATTCAACTTGTGTCTGAATTCAAGATCCCTCCGAAGCGGGCTCGGCATCTAAGAAACTGGGCGTTCTTAACAGAGCCAAGCGGTACTTCACTGGAACGCATCTCGATCTGTTTTATAAGGTACAAGTGAGACCCCATCACTGGGCTGGAGCGCCGTAGTACATTATATAGAAAAATTAGTAAAAGATAAACTAGAAATTAATATTTTATTTTGCCAGTATATTTTTAAAAAATCAGTACGTTTTCCCTTGGAAAAAAATGCCTTTAGGTAATCTTGATAGTACACCAAAGTATTGTCGAAAAATTTCAATTGTATAGCTATCACGATTCATGAAATACAGCCTGGTGACATACGACAGACGGCTGTCTTAGTAATAGGGTTCCATTTTTACCTTTTAGCTATCCTAAAAACCGATTGAGTCGTCTAAGCAGTCGGTTTTTTTTAATAATTTAACAATGTAAGGGGCCATCCATAATATACGTCACACAATTTTTGTGATTTTTTGACCCCTCCCCCCTGTCACATCTGGTCACATTTGTGAGACCACTTGCTAGTGTGATATCACGTTCAGAGTGCTCGGTCCGGGTTAGTATTAAATACGCCCATGGTATCAATACGCCCTTGGTATAACGCGGTCTTCACTAAAGGCCTCATTCGAAGACTCAGAGTCACTCAGCGTGCTAAGAAGATGTGAATCCGTAACCGAACAAAGATTACCGACATAGCTCTCAAAATCAACAAGCTGAAGTGGCAGTGGGCCAGCCACACCGCTCGAAGGACCGATAAAAGATGGGGAAAAAAGGTCCTCGAGTTTCGACCATGTTTAGGCAAAAGGAGTACAGGTCTCCCCCCTACCAGGTGGACCGATGACTTGAAGAAGACAGCGGGAAACCGTTGGATTCAGAGGGCACAGGACCGTTTGGAGTGGCGCCATTTAGGGGAAGCCTATGTCCAGCAGTGGACATCAAAGGGCTGATGGATGGTATCAATACTGTCACATATCGGTATCAATAATGACACATGGGAAATAAATTTGCGAACTGTCTTAATGTATGAATGTTTATAATAACATTACCTATGGCGATTATTTGCGAATTAATTGTTCGATATGAGGTATTTTTTCAAAAGTTTTATTCTTATTAGACTTCCCTGTCAAATTGTTGGGCTTAAAGGAAAGAAGTCAAGGCTGTGACTGCAATATTTAAAAAAAATGCCAAGGACAAAAGAGGCGGGAGGTTTTTGTTGATGGTTTGGTTATATTAATGGGCGCGTTCCAGATGGCGCTCACAACACCCTGGGCGCCCAAAACAGCGTTCCATTAGACGTTCGCGGGCGTTTTGGTCGCGGCGAAAACGTCACTCATGACGTCATGACTCACGCCCACGCGACGCTCACGGCGACCCACCTATCAAGGTGGGTCGAAGTGAGCGTTGAGAAAATTGGCGCCAATTCCAAATGTCAAAGCATGAATATGACGACCGTGAGAGTAACTAAATCTATTTAATGCGGAAAGAGGAATATGTAGTAATCATTAATACGTGGTCGAAGTTTTATTTTTTCACAATCGTAATTTTGTAAAATGGTACTCCACTCTTCATCTGAACTTGATGAACTAGAACTTTCTGAAGCATTATTGCGACTTGTTATTAAATATCCAAGTGCCGCCGTAAAAGCCATTTTAATTACATCGGTTCAAACAATAATTATTTAATTTTAATAGTTTATCGTCAAAGCATAATACACATTTTAACATAACCTCTTTCTTTACTAACTTGCCAGCTGATGTATTGTTTACGTCCGCGCGCCAAAAGCTCTTCAATCCGTTCCATTTGAGATTACGCCAGGAACGCTCACAAGCTAATGGAACGGGAAAAACTGCGGTCGTGAGCGAAAGTGTTGTGAGCGCCATCTGGAACGCGCCCATTATGTTTCTAAGTGATGTGCCAATTTGGGACACAACTCGAGTTAACTCGAGTTGAACTCTCGAGTTGCCTGAATGAAACAGAGTAATTAATTCGTTTCGTTTCCACCATTTTTAATAACATTGCTTGGTAAAACTATAAAAATGCAAATCGATCCATTATAAACTGTAATAGGGCAATCATAAATAATTATACTAAGAAGAATTTATATAATAACACAAACGTTGCAAAGTATCAGCACGGTAATAGTATCTAAACAGTATTGTATCTTTATACAAACACACGAAGCCCAAGTTGTACAAACCTCCGCGACTTGATTTCGTGTGATTTCGGTATGCACTCGGCTCGCAAAAGACGCGAATGTGCTATAGTGAACTGCGGGCAGTGTGACGGTTTTTTCAGCGGTGGTTCTTTTATTTCAATAATAATGTAGCGAAGAACAATTGTAGACTATATTGTGCTGTTTTTGGTTGCTTTAGTTGTACACTAACATATCCAGAGATAAAAATTTTAAATTGATTCGTAAAATATTATTCAATCTAAAATTTATAACTGATAATTATGTACGATTTCTTATAAACGGTCTCAAATATTACAAAAACACGCTTTTTATTACCTAAATATACTAAACATAAAACATAATAAATAATAAAGAAAGTCAAGTAAGCATAATTATGTAATTACTGTAATAGTCATAGTCACCCGTCGCAACGGTCGAAATTCGTCCGTAATTTAAATTAAAAAACTAAACTTCATATTGTCCACAGTGGTACCAATATTTATTTAGTTGAAATAAATCATAATAATTTACAAGTTATTATTAACACACCCGTTTAATGCATAAAGAGGTTTATTATCTAAGCATTTAAAAGTAATGGCGGGTGTTTTGACAAAGATATCTGACACGTTACGTGTTTTCATAGTAAGACATCGAATGTTCTATTTAGTTTATTATATATGTTTGTGACAAATGCACGGTAGTGTGTGTAATGTGCTTTTAGTTGATTTTATGTATGATAAACGCATTATTTGAAAAAAATATTAACAATTCTGCACTCCTCCTCTACATCCACTATAACCGTGCAAAATTTCGTACTAATCCTTCCGCAGCATATTACTTAAAAATGCACAACAAGTTTTTGCTTCATGTAGTAATATTTTATATACAGAATATATAGAATATAGATATAAATAATACGCCTAAGACCTAACGCGGACTCTCACCCCGCGCGTCTGTAGGTATGTAATTCAAGGACAGGGTTGAGTTAAAATACTTTATGATACTATTACTGTAGTATAAGTCTACATAAAAACTCGAATTAGAAGGAATTGAACTCGAATTAACTCAAGTTAATCCAAACTCGAGTTATCTCGAGTTAGTAACTCGACTTCCTTTATATTATTTTACTCTTTGGACAGCACTAATGTGTACACTTTGACAGTTACTGTCGAGGTGTCAAGTGTCAAAAAGTTCAAAAACTTTACAATTGTATTGGAGACATTTTCTTCATAGAAAAAATACTGGATTTTTTCTAAGTAAAAAATGTCTAATGGTGTTTAAAATATCCTAATTACTCATAAACATTTGAGGGTTCGATAATGCACTGATTAAACGTATATTGATTAGGTATTTTAGAATGTACATTATTTTTCCGTCTTATTTGCGAAAAGAACAAAGAAATAAAAATAAATTAATTAACTCTCATATTTAAGTGCATAAGTTGTTTGTGATGTAGGTAAGTATGATGCGACTTTTATTAGTCTTTATATGTGAATGTCATTATAATATTTAGAATTGATATATTTAGGAAAAAATTGAAACAACGTACACCATGGTTAATGGCCTCTTAAAATATTTTTATCATTTTAACCCCATTCCTGAAAAAAATAAAAACATAAAGAAATGTTTAATTTTAACTAGGCTCTTCTGTAAAATTTTGCGGATTATGTGGGATTTCTACCACACTACAGGACCCACTGTGGCCGTCCACGCTACAAAGATTACTCCGTGATCTCCAATAAAAAGGAATCCAACCGGAATCTCTTTAATTTAGTGCACGGTGTGGGCCAAATAGGAATACATTTACCACTATAAATATAGATTTGAAGATATGTGGTCTATATCTACTTTGTGAATTTTAATAAGGATTCTTAGGCATGAAAAGTATCCTTACAATTACAGAGATATACCTATTTATACTTTACTAGTTGTATCAGTGTTTATCCTCTATATTATAGGATATATATATATATATATATATATATATATATATATATATATAATATTATCTTCCTCTATCTATTAAAAAAAACTGCATTAAAATCCGTAGCGTAGCTTTAAAGATCTAAGCATACATAGAGACAGACAGCGAGAAGCAACTTTGTTTTATACAATGTAGTGATTATCTTTATTTTCTTACACATTTGCCATTATAACTTGTCAAATCAGGAGTACATAAATGTCTGGTGCCTGAAACTTAGATTTCCAACATGAGAGGGTAATTCTTTTTGCTATTAACATAGTTTATCAACTTTACAATGTACCTTTTCAAGAAACTGTCATCACAGTGCTTGGAACACTGCCTGTCAATGAGACTAGATTGGGGTTCTCAATCCCAAGCATGTTCCGGTGTTTTATGAGTTTTGCAATATCTAGGAATTATCTTTTGCCATGACTGGTATGATAATAAAGTATTGTCTGACCAAAGAAGGTTTAAAAACATTTCTAAATTGGCTAAAAATGAATATTATAACCATTTGAAGGACTTTTGTATACACTAATCCTTAGTGATTGTATATGAACCCCCTAGGTCCTAGAGCTGATTATAATTACTTCGCAATTTGTCAAAAACGATAACATTTCTAAATAACTTGATTTTCTATTTAAAACGCAACTGTAAAAACATTTCCATTACCAAGTATGAGCTTACCCCTGCACTTCACCATTTCGTGCATGGATTTGTTACAGATTTTTCAATTTTAGTGCTTGCTAGAAAATTTTGGCTTCAATAATTTGGCCCTTTCTGTGCGAAGCTGAAGGTTGTGCCGAATATGTCTTTTAGCCGGAGGTGACCGAAGCCGATGTTTCGGTCGGACACCTCAATGATAGGAAACATTTAGAATTACTGTAAATGTCCGCATGTTCTTTTAAGAGAGTCCTAAATGTTGAGTTTCTTAGAATGTGGTCTAAACCGCCCTCACTTTGAGAGAAAAGATGTCCAGTAGAGTAAAACTAATGGATTGGCAATTTATTTTGTTGTTATGAGAGCGCCAAATTAAATTACTTATGTCAAAAATTCTAGGGTAATGAAATTTTGAAGTAAATTTTGACCCCACATGGAGTATTGCTCGCATCTCTGGGCAGGGGCGCCCCAACTTAACCCACTTGACTCCGTGCAGAAACGCGCGATCCGAATAGTCAACGACCCAAGGATCACCGATTGGTTAGAACCTTTAAGCCTGCGGAGGGATATAGGCTCCCTCTGCGTGTTCTACCGGCTTTACAATGGTGAGTGTTCCGAGGATCTTTTTGACCTGGTGCCTTCATCACCTTTTCTTCACCACACCACTCGCCGAAGGATGAAGTTCCATCCACACCAACTGGACTCGTGGCGGTCCTCCACGGTTCGGTTTGCACGCTCGTTTTTGCCACGGACGTGCAAGTTGTGGAATGAACTTCCTCCCGAGGTATTCCCGGAGCCTTTCTTGAAGAACCCCATGTCATAGCACATCGGGTTCTTCAAGAAAGGTGCGAAAAGAGCTCTCCTTCACAGCCGGCGATGCATTTGCGACTCCTCTGGTGTTGCGAATGTCTATAGGCGACGGTGACTACTTTCCATCAGGTAGCCCGTCTGCCTTATCGTTAGGTTAAATTATAAAAAAAGAAATTGATGTAGCTATTACAATAATAAAAGACCTATAGTTACACATAGTTGCTTATTATTAAATATTAATCAGGCAAACTCTAACTTAACGTAATGATAACAATATACTATTGATTATAAATGGGCTAAATAACATTGCTGCCATAAAAATTAAACTATTCTGAAGTTATCGTAGTATTTAAGTTTGCAAGCAATGATGGTCTCATAATAGTCACACTTTGCTGTTGCCTATTCAGTCACTTTGTGTGTTATGGACTTAATAATGTGGATCTATTTTATATTAAATCTTCACTATAATTAATTAAGTGATAAGAGCAAAGTAAGCTCATAACACAGATTTGATTGGTAGAAATAAAAAAGTTGTAATAATTTTTAGATTCATTTTATTTTCAATAACATAAAAATGTTATGTTTTTTTGCCTTTTACACATTTCAAAATGAATTTCAGTGGGTATTAACCAGATTCTAAAACGTTGACAATAAATTCAAGAGTTTATGCTATAGTTACAGTTTGGCTTTTCATGAACTCGAGTCATGGTCTGCAAGTAACCTATTAAGAATTCTTTTTTCACCTATTTCCAAATGCTGTGCAAATCTTACATTTGTACGAGCATAAAATCTACTATACTCCACAGCAGTTCATTATAGTATTCAACAAAATATATTGTAATAATTTACTCATCTGGATGGATCACTCAACATACATTTTGCATTCGGTTTATCGTGATATGCTATACATTTTTTGATATTTTCCATTTTATACAAACAAAATTAGTATTTACCTAAAGTTAGGTAATAATGTAAAAAAGTTCTATTTGGTCTCACAAAAATTGTTGTGTGGTCCATCCAACAGAATTATTCACTACAATAAATAGAACTAGCTAACTGGAATTGAAGGTCCCTTAAAAGTATATTTTTTATTTAATGTTAAAAGCTGTGATCAAGTAAGCATCAATTCATAAGACTTGTAATTCTTCTTCTACATCTTTACAGTAAGTACATGTGTTATTTTCATCTCGATCTCCTTTTTGACTGAATAATTGACCACAGCTTTATATAATACTAATTTTATTGTTTTCATAATAGATGACTAACTCTAAAGGCGTCCATATTCATAGCATGAAGTAAAGATGCGCAAATCACCAATTTTTACACATAATAGTGGAAAGATCGACAGTTTTACGTACAACTCTAGGTTAGAGATATTTCATTAACTGTTATTTAAAATTTTATCAGTAAGTTATCACTGTAAATTTTATATGTAAAGGAATAATGGAGTAATGGTTGAAAATTTTATGGGAACTTAATTCCATTTAGAGATTTCCATAAATAAGAAATACCTGCATCCTATATATATAAATCATATATATCATTATGTAATATAAAATTATAGTAGCAAATAAATTTCCAAAGAACTATCCAAACACAGGTTGCAATTTTATTTAACTATAAAATCAAACATTTGAAAATATGTGAAATAAGAATTTTGTCAATTAAATGCTCATCCCAATTTTTATGTAGAGCTAAGTAGAAAAACTTTTAAGTGATAATTAAATCATAAAAAACAATGAAATAAAAAGTAAATAAAAATCCTGATATGATAATAAATACTTTTATGGTTTAATTGGCAGTAATTCTATAAACGTGTAACTGGAAGTTAGTAGCCCATATTATATTATAAAGTAAGTACTTACTAAAATTTAGATGAGCATAAATTGAAAATTTTACTAATATATATTAATTAAGTGTATTAATTTAGTGTTTGCACTTTCGAATGAAGGAGCGATTCAGAGCACAGAATTAGTTATTGGAAACCAAGTGTTAAAATTAAAGAGTCTCAGATCTCTATGAGTAAATATAAAAGACTATTGCCCAATGCAGCTTAATAAGCAGTTTCTCTTGAATAGAATGTAATAAATTAGTGTGGCTGATACTCTTTATATATTCAAGGAATAGTCAAAAATAAATTAAAAATCTTAAATAGGTTCTTTAACAAAAAAAAGTAACGGAAATGGTTTTCTATAAAATGTAATGTATAAATGTATCTATTATAAAATTATCTTCTAAAATTTTTATTTTATTATTTTGTGTTCATATCGCTATATTTTGAAAGTACAATAAGTGTAAATAAAATGATAAAAAAGTTATTAAATAATATGGTTAAGGAACTATCACAACGGTTTCCCATTTTGCCAAAAGGGCATCTGTACTCTGAACGCGGTAATTTTGTATAATGTGGTATTTGTATGTACATGTAAAACCATGTGTAGATTTCTTTTAATTTAGTAACACTACACTAAAACTGGCCGTCATATAAGTATCTGCCATGTTCTCCTAAATATAACTAGGTAATATAATATTCTTAACTAAATTCATATTTACAAATAATACAGTTCATTACTCTTTATATAGAAATTAAAATATATTTCTATCATTCTTCGATTCACATAACGCAAAATAATTTAACAGAGTTCATTTTTGCACTCACATTTACAATATAGTTTTGTAACTTATATGTTACCATTTATTTGTTGGTTTTAAACAACTCATTTAGAATATATCACCCAATAAGCGAGTAGCGCTTTACTCACGAGTCCTATTATATCTTACCATTTAAAAATGCAGAATATGTGAAAATGTCAAGGAATATTTTACAATTGACGGCAATTGAACATTATAGTTCGCTCGCATCGAATAGGAACTATAAGATTCACAATGCCTCTCAACGGGCAGCCGCGCCGCGCCTAGCCTATATTTACACGCGGCGTGCCTCCCACCTACAGTATCAAAACAACTAGCACAAAAAATTATTCCGCATTATTTACATTTCATGAGTTACTCACAAATATGGACACAAATCAAGAAAATTTGAATAGATAATAGCATTGAATAAGAACTTGAAATATTAATTTAAATTTGTGTTACAGTTTATGCTAGAGTTTAGAATATAAGGAGTTCAGTAGCGCCACCATGGTCGTGGCATTGCGAGGAACTATACATGCACAACACCGCAGTGTCTATGGCCGGCGCGGCGCACGCCTCGCCTAAATACTTTTACCTAATACAAATAACGTACGTGCTAAATATTCTCCAACGCCATTTGTTTCAACAATCGACGCTTCTGAGTGTGATCACTTTGAACGTTGCAGTTGAATCTGATACTATCAAGCTGCTCGGCCCTTACAAAGTTATAGAGATTCATCTAGCAGGGCTGCTATAGAATTCTATACTGCAACTTTCAACGTTTCCACTATGGAGAAGGAACTAAAATCTAGTATCACAATATCGAGTTTCCTTAACTCGAATAAGAGCTGAATCTATCACGTCATACTAGGTGTTAGAGCTGACGAATGACGACATCAGATCCGTACTTCCTTTTTGTGCTCATGAGTGCTCTTGCATTTAACATCGTCTTGGACGAAATAGTTTATAGAATGCGAGATAATTTTCGGAAGGTGCTAATATTCTGTAGTTAGTCGTCAATTCTTTGCCTGAACCCTAGTAGTCAACGAGGTGTTCACTCGAAGAGTGCTAGAAGATCATCGGAAGAAGGTGCGCGAGGAGGGTGCGAACCCGCAGAGGACGACGACGATGGTGGCGTCGCCAATAGTTCACCCAGCGCAGGCGCATCTAAGTACGATAGCAGCTCCATTGGGTCTACGTTGGTCTCAGGCAGCAACTGTAAAAAAAGATAATGCCATATAAATCTTACAAATTAGCAAAGATCTGAAGTTGTGATTGGGCTGTGAACATTATCTAAATCAACAATAACGTTACCATTCATTTCAGGTAGGTTTTTATGATGTATCTGGGTGGCATGTGTGATGCGTCTTTTGTTAAGTTGTTTCATGCACTTTGGTTTAATGAGCCCAAAGTTAGCTGTGTCAACTTAATTTTGCTCTCGCAGTAACTACTGTCTGGAAAAGTTTCGAACGTCGAAGAAGCGGTGACTGTTTTTGAATTGGTCATAAAATAATATGTAAATTATTACATAGCCATGCACTTACCGTTTCTATTGTGACTATGTTTACGACACTGAAAAAATAAGATAAATTCGTATATTGGTTACTCACGTTTAAATTATCTGTTCCTTCGCCGTCAATAACAGCCGCTGGGTCGAAGTTTAGATCAGGAGGGATATCGACGTCAGTCAAGGAGTGGTGGCCGACAGACGGCGGGCCCGGGGTGTGACTGGAGCCGGGCGTGGCGCCACCGCCGCCGGGCGTGTGCGCCGAACCCGGCGTGTGCGGCGTATGCGGCGTGTGTGGCATCTGTAAGTAACAATTATCTTGTTAATATTTCGCTAGTAATCTAATATTCGGTTGAACTATTTTATTATTAAAATTACTAGTATTTTATGTATTAATCTAGGTCGTAAACTATGTGTGTGTGCCAAATTTCTGCGTAATCTGACCGGTAGTTTTTGCGTGAAAGAGTACCTCCCAAATGTACATGTATCCTCCAGAACTCGCGTTTATAATATAAATAAGAACTAAGATAATCTATTGCTTCGTATTTAACGTCTCCAAAAACCACCTCATTTTTTTACATTTCAGTTACAGTTGATTTAGTACATCACAGTCAATGTATAAACTAGTATTGCTGCTGATCGGTTAAAATATATTTTCTGAGATCTGTGGCATAGAATTATACTTACTTGCTCATTTAGGCTTTTCTCCATGGCATTGAGTGGATCTAAGGAGTTGACACTATCATTCAAGTGGGACAAGGGACCGTTTCCAGCATATTCATTGCTTCCAGGGCCATTGTTCATACCAAAGTCATAATTCTGGTTACCAGAACTTGAGTTTCTGTTCTGAGTCCCTTGGTTATATGAAGAGATCATTGACCCGCTGGCAATCGTATTCATGTCTGGAGGCAGGTAAGGTGACAATGCTTGATTCATGTCCCAGTTGTTCATAGTAGGCATATTCATCGATCCAGGCGACACCGCTTTTCCTCTCTTTCCAATACCAGAATCGTTGCTATCATCTTCTTGCTGTAGAGAAATATAGATTCATTTATTATTTAGGTTCAAATGTTAACATTTTTTTAAGTTAAAAAATATGATCACTATATTATGTACCTTGATGCCAGTATTAGCAGGGTTCTTGGCTGCCTTCCAGTTAGCTCCACTGTCGATGGTTACTTCGTCGACATCAGAATTGGTCATTGTGTTCAGTATACCCCACATGTATTGGTCAACTTCCAGACCTTCTAATTGAGCTGGTTTGCTGAAAGTAAGGAAAATGATATTGTTAATTGATTTTTATTTAATTATTACTGAACTCATCATGAAGTCTTAAAAAAGATTGAGAGAAATTATGTATCTCTACTTACTTGCAAACTGGACATCGCCACGAACCTCGTTCACAGTTCAGTTGTAAGTAAGATTCTAAGTCAAAACACTGTATGTGTTTGCATTCATGTCCACGCGCTGGTAATGTTATTTTCTTGAAAGTTATGGGACATTTTAGTGATACTTTTAGGGCTGTCTGTTCAATGCTGTCCCTGTCGTTGGAGGTATTTGTGCCCGTGTTGTTGGCTGTTGTCTGATTGAAGTTCATCTTGATCTTGGCGATGCAGTGATCGGCGGTGAGTAATCGCTTCCTTAGTAAGCCTTGCAGTACACTTCGAACACTCGGCCTATGCACTAATTGTAAGACAAATAGATGCGACTGAAAAGGAAAATAAGTTGTGTTAAATAATGCTTATCGATGTAAGAATATCGTTATGGCCTTTCTATCAAATTTATCCTTATAAACACAATGAAGGTAACTTACGCAACAGCAGGCAGAGACTGTAATTTGTATCGTATTTCTGCCAGCTTGGCACACATCTTTCAGGTACAATGGTTTGTGGGATGTTTTGTTTTCACCTCTATCTATAATTAATGGTGTTGCATTGACTGACACTTGGACACTCGCAGGCCAATTAGTGTTCATTTGTCGATCCTCGTGATGGAAGCATTTCAGTTGTAACTCAAGATCCGACCTACAATTGAAAAAAAAAATAACAACTCAATCATTTGACAAGACTTCTAATATAGAAGTTGTATAATGTGAAATAGTGTTGTATTTTTTTATAATAATAAAAATTTTTACCTCCATATCAATGTAGAATGGACTGTAGGTTTCAATTGGAATACGTGATTGCTAACTGCTAAATTGTGTTCTAGTCTAAATGGTGGTAGAATTATACCATCTCTTACAGGGAATGTTAACCGAAGCTCGTCGTCTGCGAAGGAAAAAAGCTTTGGTTAAAAAAATATACATATACGTGACGAATAGATAACCTCTTTCCTTTGGGAAGTCTGTTAAAAATGAACTTAAGTATGATATCTGTGGAATGGGGTTTGTATTAAATAAATAACTTACTTTGTATTCCCATTGGGGCTTTGAGCTCATTAAAGTGGGGTTTCACATCAGCATTTGGGCTTATGTAAGGAGGCATGCTGCTAGCTGGCGTCAAAGGCGGCGTTGGATTTCCTGGCACAGGACTGTGTTGATAGCTCATACTAGTCCTCATCGCTACTTCTTGCGCAAACTGTCCGCTGTACTGGCCGCCGTATTGCCCGTTACCGGCTTGGTGTTGTGGAAACTGGCTTGGAACCCCACCGTTGAAATACTGTCCTTGATTGGAATAAGGTGGCGTTGATTGACGCATGTTGCCTCGCATCGCCGCACCAAAATTGCCAGAGGGACCTAAAGGCTGCTGAGGGGGATATTGACCTTGGAAACCAGGTCGACCACCATATCCAGCAGGGTACTGACCAGGACCGAAACTTGGTTGACCACCCATATATTGAGCCTTTCGCGTGCCCATAAGCATTGTCCCTGAGGGATAAGGGGTATGCCGCCTTTGGTATCCTGGGCCCATTTTCGCCGAACCTCCCATTTGTCCTGGTCCCATTTGAGACGACATCATATTGGCGTGCATTCCCATATTGGCCATCTGCGCCATTGGGTTCATGCCATTCATTGCAGCATTTCCCATTTGACCCATACTGGTCATACCATTCATTCCGCCATTGCCACCCATTCCCATGCCAGTCATGGCGGGGTTATGACTGCGCTGCTGACCATAGCCATTCATCGCGCTATATTGGGGGTTTCCCATAGTCATATTATTCTGCATCTGCAAATAAACAAACAAAATACTTGAAGTGTTGTATAACCGAGCCTATGACACTATATAAGTGGCACGAGCGTGAGTAGATCTGAACTTACAGAGTTTACTCTCCATACGTACCTGTGAGAATGGCTGCGAGTCCTGCATCGCGGCCGTAGTGGCCGCGGCGACCATCGCGGCGGTGGCGCCGAACTGCGCGTTCTCGCCCCCGCCGCTCATCGCGCCCGTACCGCCGGCGCACCCATAGCCGCTGAAACAATAGCATTGAAACATTAAACTTATCCTCTTTCAAAACAGGCTATACTGTAACCGTTTTTAAATTACTTCCACAATCAAAAATTGTCGTCGATATAAGACAGACAGTGACAGCATTTCAATAGAATTGGTGCAGGTACCACCAATTTGGCCAATCAGAGATTTGTAAACGGTCGATTTCATAATTCGTGTCATTGATTGCAATAAAACAAAAAGTAGCTGCTACAAAATCTTTACTTTAAATGAAAAGATTTAATTCACAGTTTCATCACAATTATATTGAAATACGAAAACAGTGAATTCTATTTCACTCACGATATGAGTAGTTTCTATTCTATTGCAAGTGGCCTTGCGGAGTTGAACATTTTACATTCCACACGTTAACGCTTCGATTATTAATAAACACAGCCTCAATATTCAACCCAAATTTTATTGACGCAAGATCTTTTTTTAATTCACGTCGAGATTTTATTATTTTATGAACAATACAAAAAAGAAAATCAATATGAACGTATCGTGACGCGTTGTTACCCCTGTGTTTCTCTCGGGATGTGTTCGATTTTTTGTATGGCGCCGGAGTGGGAGACGCTTCATGTG
Source organism: Spicauda simplicius (assembly GCA_949699795.1). NCBI lineage: Eukaryota > Metazoa > Arthropoda > Insecta > Lepidoptera > Hesperiidae > Spicauda > Spicauda simplicius. The sequence continues at coordinate 9,598,604 of OX453062.1, forward strand.
AACTGCTTTTAGGGCGAATTCCCGAGCCTTCCCGGAGCCCTTTCTAATAATTCCCGTTCGACAAATGCCCGACAAACACTCGCACGGGCTACCTTTTGTTGCTTTTTCTCTATAGTTGTGAACCATATTGGTGTGCAAAGTTGGATGTATAATTATTATGTGTATAATATTTGTGCATTTGATTAGCGTGTTCGTTAGGAAATTACGGTAACCTTTATGTAGAAGTGAAAATAATTCGCTTTTTCGAATAATTCTAATAATTTCTTTCTGTCATACAATTAAGAGCGGTTCATCAAAAAATAGATTATAAATTAAGAGGTAAATACGAATAATAAATTGTGTTGGTAACGATCGCTTATTTGTTACTTTCTTAGCACCACTTAAGTATTCTCATAAATAGCTTAACAGATACTTAGAGCGTCGACAACCAATAAACACGCGAGTCAACAACGCTCAACTCGTCTCTATTCATCGAGGCTGCAGATGATTTACAAGGGTCCTTCCTTAGGTAAACTTGGTCCGACCTGCGTCTTTTTATAGTTTTGTCTGAAGTTTTTTCCTTTTTGCCGACCGAAATGTGTAGCTGAGTAAAAAAAATGTGTTCTGTATCCTGGTGCACTTTTTGTAAAAGTGGTACCACATCCGAATAATCACTTACGTTCCGTTCAAAATATTTGGGATCTTGAATGCATGCGGTCGACTCCGGCATTTCTTTTGAGATAATTCTCGGAATATGCCTTTTTATGTTAGGTACCCTTACCGTTTGGTAAAGCATGTGCAGCTTGAGACGGAATGTCTACATTTGCGCGCATGTAAATTATCTTGTAACAATATAAAATTATGAAAAGAGTGAAATAGTAACTAAAAAGAAAACTACAATTGACTGTCTAGTCTTAGTGCATAAAGTTGTCGGTGTATATATTATTTCACATACTTAAGAAACAAATTTATATAGAAGAAGTAGAACTTGGTGTTATTCTAAGAAGTACTCATAGATAAAATAGAAGTATTATCAATAAATTAATTAACTAAAATCAGAATGCATAGATTTGTAGTTGAATAAGTAACTATGAATGAGCATCTTGCTATTTTCAGAATCTGGAAGGTGTTTGGCATACTATTGAGAGATGTGCGAGTTACGCGTAGGTATTTTGATACATAGGCTGCAGTTAATTTTAGATTGTTGCGCAGGCGTGTTGAATTCTTAGCTAATTGGCAGTGACGGTAATCACGTGCTGAATAAATTTCTTTCACCGGGACTAGTTAAAAAAATGCATTGTGGTTTTAGGTCATTTATCGGGTATGCGAATCCTTCGTCGGATTCGTTACAAAGGACCGCCGAAACAAATTAATCTTGATCGATCTTCATTGCACAGCTTTGGGTGGACGGAATTATAAACATTGTTTTCGTTGAACCGCCTCTTTTTTGGACTTAATTGCTTTGGATTTTACGATCAGCTTTAAAGCAGTCAGATTTGCGAGCAATGCAATAAAAGTAAAACTGAGTAACCATTACATGTAAGATAAATTATGTTTATTTGTTAATTGTTAACAGTTTAAGTGTTATATAGAACATTAATTGTGAGCTTCGAATAGATTGCTATCGTGTAGCGTGAAGCCATGGCGTGTTCCGCCCCTGTTTTGACGACAGTTGGTCACCCCCGTTTAAATACCACTTCACATTGTGGCTTGTGCGCACATTGCTATAACACATAATAGCATTAACGTTTTCATATTATTCGATCGATGGTTATGTTACTAATGATACTGTGGTCAGTTTTAGCCAACATCATTTATCGTCGCACGCTAGTTGTGTGTCCGATAAGTTATATTTTCAAACATAATTGCGATAAAAGTTTAGGCAACAAATTTATTTTAGTACCTTCTTTTAAATGCTTATTCTTGATTTTTTTTTACTAATAATTAAATTTATTGATGTAATTTGATTTATTATCTGGCGTTCGTCGATTGTCGTTCTAGGTTTAGAATGAATCATGCTTGAAGGAGCGAATTCCGGGGGTTACAAATGGAGGCGAGCTGGGGTGAGCGTAACAATGAACGGGAAGGGTCGCGCGGCGTAGGGTAAGTGGGCCCGGTCGCGTCAATATGGGGCTTTATTACGATGCTCCTGATAATAATTTGTTTCCCCGATCATGATATCGACCAGGACTTTGTCGTTTTGAAACTAATCCCGATTTATTGTTTAATTTTCTTATCACAAGCTAGGAACTTGCAGTTGATTGATGTGTGAATATAGATGTAACTAGGCTGTTGATAAATTATTATCTACATTTAAATCGACAAAGTATATATTGGTTTACTTATAAAAATACTTTTTTTAAGATTAAGATAAAAAGTATGTTCTGAATTGCTTATTACAGTGAAATAAGGTGTTAGGATACCTAGGATACTCTTTTTTGTAGAAATCAGTTTGCCTCTATTGAGCACGTGGTGTGTATGTTGTGTCAGTGCATCCGCCCCCGACAGCTTCGCCCGTTGAAAACTGACGTTTTTTCCCACGACTCGTTACTCACCGATACACATCTTTTATTATTACATCTTTACTTGGGAGTATTTTTGATTTATATTATTTACCTATGCAATGTTCTCTAATTATTTAATTTAGATTTTATAATATGTGAATTTTGTTTTGAGACCTGTGACTGCTTTACTTAACATTCGTTCCTGCCTTCGAAATTAAGTAGACTTCCTGTGTTCGTTCACACAATCGTTGTCGGTCCCCAGCTTTATTATTATTTACTTATTGGTTTTGTATAGAGGCATGCAGCCATCAACAATATGTCGTTTATAAAGGTGACTACAAAACAAAGCCGTTGAGCGCCTCTACTTAGCACCTGCTCGTATTTTATAACGTATAATTCACAATTCATTATTATTAATATTATCGGGAGAATATCATTAATTGAGTTATAATTTGAAATTAGGTACTTTTTCGGCAAAAATTCTTTACTACATGAATCAATTAATGATAAAATGTTTTAATGAGCATCGCACTATACATACTAAATGCGTTGAGTGTGTTAATGTTTTGTTTGTTTGTGTTTATTGTAAGCGCTAAAGTGCAGTCACCGCTTGCATTCCCATCGCTCGCTTGTGTGAGTGTTTGGTTTAGTGGTGTGCGTGCGGTGCGGTAGTGCGGGTGCGATGGAGCGCGCTTGTGTGCGTTAGGCGCCGAAAGCGCTTGTGCGTGTGAATGGAAGAACACATTTCATTTCTTTCATTATAATTGCACCGATGCGCGCTGCGCGCTCCGTTTGTTACTTGTGTACGTTTAACTAACCCTTCGATTATGTGGGGATAACGTCGCCATAGGTAAATAAAGGTTAGAGGTCAGGACGTCTGTTGATTTAAGCGCTTAATTAATATTTCAAATTCCTTTCATACTCGTAATATACGACATGCAAATTATACGCAGCTGCTTGATTTTATAAGGAAGGTATTTTTATTTTATTGGTTGTTAACTACGATAAGGTAAGCACAGGTAAGCGACTCGCGTTTCAGTGTTTGTTGAAATGTAAACAAACTTGTTCCGGATAAGATAAAGACAGTAGTTTAGTTAGCATGTGTATGTATGATTTTGTTGGTAAAAAAACGTTACTCGTCTAGGTTTACTCTCACTTATATGTTTATGACTAAATAGTCTCGCAAAGCAAAGAACAATAAAAATAATTATTTTGATTGTAGGTACTAGATTGTATTGAGTATTTTTTTCACGTTATTTTAAAATTATGATAGTAATAGATTTTTGTTGATTTGCATTATAATGGCATTTTTGGGGAAATTTTATTGTTTTTAACACTTTTGCAAAATGACTAGTCATGAGAGCAATTTTATATCACTTAAATACATTTGAATGGTACTCACCTAGGCGCGTTGACTCGGTACCCTATGGTCCCTTGCAGAGGGTTGTGCTTGTTGGGTTGAGGAGCGTGCGCTCCTGAGTAGGCTAGAGCCCCTGCGTACCCGTTGCCACCAGGGTTCGCCGTCCTGTCGCTTCGCACCACCCCCTGAAACCATGCACTCCGTTGTATCCTCTAATCTACTTCTTCTAAAGCTTCTAAATGCTGGACTACCTCAAAAATAACTTTACGACAGCCACTTAATATTCAGTTAACTCCAGATTTTCTTTGACGCATATGCCTGTCACTTCTGTACAACTGCGCTAGATTTTCTCTTATCGCATTTTTGAGCCGTTAGGCGCCGAACGTCAACAGTCCACGAAACGTTCATCGTAGTAATATACCACAAAAAATCAGGAATTTCTGTAGGTACTTTTGTATTTATTTTAATACCTCAAGCCGTGGTTAGAATTATTTTTCGGGTATGTATTTTTTTTTAATCCGCGATTTAGGATTATGCAAAATTATCCAGAGTATATTTTTAATTTTATTTACTGACTGCTTGTAAAAAGTTTCTAGCGACGATGGACGTTTCGTGCGAACGCTCGCAGTCTCGATCAGCTGAGACAAATTCCAGTGGAGTTTACGTTACGCTTGTGTGTTTGTGAATTACTTATTCCTGAATTTGATATTTTGTGTTATTTTTTTTTACTATAGCTTAGCCACCTATTTTTTTCTGATTACGTTAAATAAATAAAAAAACTTTTTCGTAACATCAACACACCTTTAAAGTTTAACTTATTTCACTAATTTTTCATTGGCACCTCAATTGTTTTTAATCCACTCGTATAATATTTTTCACAAAATCCCAGTATCGTCACTTTGCAATCCTTTTTTGGTGGGTCACTGCACTGTTTATATCCTTCAAAAATTACAAATGTCACTTTTTCACAGTTCAACGTAAACCTCCAAATCCAAGGTGAGGTCCGCACCTTCCACTTTGCTCCAATGTTTGATAATAAATTTATTATCGTTCACTCACGAGTCCGAGTTTAATTTCACCGAAACATCATAGACGTGTTGCACGAGTGCCGACGTCGACGTCACTGACATCAGGCAACCACACGTTCGACCGTCAAAGGTAACACTGGCTGGCGAGCCGGCGACGGTGAGTGAGAGGTTGCGCCGCGGGGCGCTCCCACCCCGCGCGATGTTGCCAGCTCGTCGCGATAAAGTGGCGCACCCCCGCGTCCCCCGCCGTACGTCGTCTTCTCGGCACTCGATGCTCGGCCGCGCTCGGCCGCCATCGTCGTCGGATCGGCCCTGCCCCGCCCCGCACACTCAACGTTTCACGTAACGGTCCTCAATCGAGCGCGATACTGCGAGCGCGATAGCCGCAGTACTGTCGCCAAATATCACTTCGATTTTCTGTTAATGATCATAGCGGAGCGTTTCGTCTATGAATTTATTGCACTCGAATCGAGCACGACTTTCAGTAGTTTATATATTTTGACCCCCGATTGGCGGACACGCTCTCGTGCACCGGACGGTGTGCGAATTAAATATTTAGTTACTTCTCAGGTAGAAACGATATCGTATCAGAATTTTTTGCACGGTGTGAAGCGCGGGCGGCGGCCGTGGTCGGCATTCGGCAAGCGTTTGTCTGCGTTGGGGCATAATAATTAACAGCGATAAACAATGGGCATGTCGTCCTCTGGCCGCTACCTGCGCATGACGATAGAGGACAAGTGACTCGTCCTGTGCCGTCCTTGCCTTGTCGTCATCGCCGCACATTTCGCACGGCTTTGATTTATTTATGCTGTCGTTGTCATTTCGATGAACGTACAAACAAACCTTATTTATGTTGAAGGTACATAATTAGACACTTAAACTATTATTAAACATTATTCTATTGCTAATGCTGTAGCTTCAGTTCATGCGTTGGTTTGACTGCACTATTTTTGGTAGAGTAGGTACCTGATTTACCAATATAACATAAAACAGAATATTATGTAGATTTACACAAATTATAACGTAATTTTATCAAAATAAGAAAAACTGCGCATTTCAGTTCAACAGCGTCAAGCGTATTTCAAAGTCGTAGGTATAATTTGATAATTTCGAGGACATAGGTAACAACATTAGTAGGTACGTTCAACATACTATCATACATTAGTATCGTTACATGCATAATAATATCATTGGACATATTAAACGTTGAATTGAATTTTCATAAACATCCATCACACCTATTTTTATTCATACTTTACAATGTTTAATTGTTAATACTAATATATTAATAGATTTTATTCGGTATCGGGTGTTCCTCATTGTTTTAGGTAGTATTTCCTTAAATTATAGGACATGAAATTATTAAAATTAACCGCAAATAAGCTGATGAAACTATACGGATAAAACATATCTAATTTGTATCGGACGAAATATATAAGAAACTGATACATGTAGCTAAATACCTATTTTCCAGTCACTATCAGACTAAAATATGGAAAGATTGTTTCACCAACTAACAATTTATAGAGAAAGTTCATAAGGTTACCTGATCCGAGAAATACTCATTCGGTCAAAACTATCACAAGTCACAAGCGGCTGAAATAAAGTTGCCAGCCCTAATACATATACAATGTTTAGGAATTTTATCTTAGACAGTACCTACTAACAGATATGTGCAGATGATTGTTTAAGATAAAATTTATATCGTCATCAATTTGTAAGCATATAGGCAGTGGGCAGTGTGCGTGCGCAGAAATCGAGGTGGTGATTACACTAGTTACAGATACATATTAGATTCTAGACATTTTAGCGGTTTCCCTTTAAGTCTATTTAAGGGTCAGTTTTGAGAAAATAAAATACTAAATTAAATAACAAGAATCACGCTATATATTTCTGAAGCATCCGATGTTTATCATTTTTTAGATCTTGTAATCGAAGAAATTTTTAAACATTAAATGAAATGCAGATTTAAAATGCACGTACATTATTGTATTTTGTCTGGCTTACAAATAAACCCGGGAAATTCTTGACTGTTCAGCATGTAAAATATAATAATATTGCTAATATATCTTTGCTGAAATAAACGAGAATAAAAATCTGCTAGATTAGTGTCCGCTTGTGTTTGTAGTTCCGGTTTAGCCGAGCGACCCCGGGAAGGACAGCGGCATGTGTGGTCGCATGCCGCCGTAAAGATCAGAAGGTGCGGTGAGTGTATTCGCTCGCCAGGGAAGGCGAAGGGAGTCCGTGCATCGCCCGGGAGTGTGTGTTCCATTGGAGATCCCGGAGTCCTTCACGCAGCGCTGAGGACGGCCATCGGGGGGGTTTTAGTGGGGTAAAAATCCCACGTAACCCCGCGTCGCTCCCACGGCGTAGGATACTTTTTAAAGGTTTCCCCCTCGAGAACAAACCTCTTTTGGCTAACTATGTGACAAATTCACCTTACTAATTACCACAGCCTGGGTGGTACGAATGTTTGAAATATTACATGTTATGAAAGCGGAATAAATCTTATGGTTTTACTAGCTGACAGCAATATCAGCGCCAACTTACGAGGTTGTGCAGCTGAATTAATCAGGTTTTATTCACGATGGGCACTTATGACTTTAGGTCTGTTAGCATGCGTAAACATTGGCAGGGAAAAAAGCCTAGTGTATGTAAGTGACACGCTACATTTTCGTCGGGCAGCGGTGGCGCAGTGGCGGTAGTGACGGGAAAGTCGGGAAAGCGGCCGCGCGCGGAACCGCCTCGTCCGCGTTCCAAGGCACCTCCCGCCGACCGCACTGTCCTTTCGTCCGTTCACTAATTTTAGGACGAAAAACTTAGGCCCGACACAGCCACGCTATCTAGCGTAACTTGTCTTATTTGATCGTTGTCGAATCGATATTTGTCGTGCACTGATTAAACATGTAATTTTGCTACTCGTAAATACTATAGTAAAGTACTATAAGTAAATTATTATATTTTATTTAAATCACTAAAACTTCAAAATTTGAGGAAAATTGATGTATTTTATGAATCACAAATAAATTATAACTAATGCGAACATTAGGTAGAAGATGTCAAAGGTCACCGTTAAATTAGAAAATTTATTCAATTTAAAGGCAAAGAAACTTGCTGATGTGCCAGTTGTGAGTTGATACGGTATGGTAGAAATAAGTAAGTAATTAATGCTTATTTTAAGTTGTTGTCGAATGGTCTTGGTTATTATAATATATTTTATTAAATTGCGTAGTTTGTATTTTTTTGTCAAGTAACCAAATTTTTCAGCCAATATTCGGAAAACTTCCTTATATTTCTATGTTGGAAAAAATATTTGCCTACATTACGTATTAGTTTTAAATTACAGAAATTGCTTTGCTATCGTCGTCTCTTGTTGCGCGCCTTATGTTAAAGCGCCTCACAAAGTGAACTCATATGTTTATAAAATTGTTACACAATAACACATTTTTTCTTTGTAAAATATCTATTTGAAATGACCAAATGTCATTGTTTTGACATTTTTCACAGACACTAATTGTAGACATGTCGCATTTTCCAAGGTTACAATCTGTTCAAATAACGACAGGCTCGCGTTTAAAATATTTATTTCAACAGTAGCGATGAGAACGTGTTTAGTTCGACTCCTTCCTGCTATGCTGAAAACCTTATCTTTATAGATAATGTATGACGCTAAATAGTATCTGATAATAAATTATCCACATAAAAGCACGTAGCGCAATTGTGGTGATATCCATGTGTATATACGTACAATAACAATACCAGTCGGAAAACCTACGTGATACACAAGTAATTTTAACACAGTAATGAGAGTTATATGAATAACTTAGATTTAAAATGAATACTCCAGGTTCGTGTTTTGCTAATCTGTTGGACTCTGTTATTGGATCAAACTGTCACCCGTTTCACTTTCTTCTATTAAAATAAGCATTTTAAAGGTAGTTTACTAATTTTGGTCCGAATCCGAATAACTAATTTTGGTCCGAGTCCGAAATCCGGTGGGAGGATCTTAACTATTTTTGTCTAATTAGAATACCTATTGTTTGCGTTATTATTTTCTTGCCTAAAAGGTGTAATAAACAAGAAATGCTCATAGGAATCTTAGGCTATCTACGAATCTGCGATTGTTTTCGGTAAGTCTTCAGCTTGACCACTTAACATCAGACTTACTGTATATTGTCCGCTACTTCTCTTTCATGAAAAAAAATCTGAATCAACTCAACAAAATTAGAGTATCCACTCGTACTTCATGATTTAAGTAAAGCAGCCTAAAGACAACGAGTTTAAGGTCACACAGATGTCGCATTAGTTTGTTTAGCGGTTCGTCTAGTTAGCACAGTTTAACAATGGCTGATCATCAAAGCGTTGAAAACGGAGAATTAAAGAGTCGGTTTTTCTCGTTGACACCGGTTATAAATCACAGTTCCCGTGTTTATTTTACGATCGGGCTATAATCGTCAACTCGGCGGTTTTGCAACGTTCCCGCTGCCCGCCCGGCCCGATGCGCAGGAGTCGTAAAAAGCAGATTTAGTCGAACATGCACATCAGTTATTTCTGTAACGCACTTCCATTCTAGCCGTGTTGGGGCTGTAAATATATTGAAAGCTCATTAACCTTCCTTATTGTAACAAAATACTATTTAATTAAAGAACGCTTCCTACATTCTCCAACTTGAATATTGTTAGATGTTTTAGTACGCAATGAATCAATTTATGGTTTTCACGCTATTACCACTATTGAATAGCTTTGGAGTTAATACATATTCAACGTCAACCCATTACTGTCTCACTACTGGGTATGGGTGCTCAAAGCAAGAAGGGTTTAGGCAACAGAATACCAGAAAAGGTTTCAGCAAGATAAAAAAAATCAGGTGGGCTTTGAATATATAAAAGATTTCGACTATACATAGGTAATAAGTGATTTCGTTTTGTCCACCAATTCGCACTTGGCCAGCGCGGTGGACTATGGCCTAAACTCTCTCATTCTGGGAGAAGACCCGTGCCCAGCAGTGGGCCAATAATGGGTTGATACGATACGAAGTGATTTCGTCCTTGTAGTTCCGAGATGAGAGTAGAGTTACGGTATCACCTATCCGTCGAAACAGGCGACCAAAAGGGAGCTTCCGGGGTTGCGGGTGGAAAGAACGGGAGCTCGAATTATCGATTCGAGAAACCCGCTAAACAAAGGTGATATGCAGCCGTATGCCGTCGTAAAGACCAGACCGTGATGCGCTCAGAAAACTCCTTTTGTGTTCCGTTTGAGATCCTAAAGTCTTCTTCACAGCGCCGAGGAAGGCCACCGGCCGGTTTTAGTAGGGTAAAACCCCATATAACCCGGCGTCGCTTCCACGGCTGCGGGTACCTTTTGAAGGTTTCCCCTTCCAAAGCAAAAAAAGGTAATGAGTAATAACGAATTCGTTGTATTGAGACATGTTTTTAAGTTGCTTTGGCGTGTTTGTTGAAATTTCAACACGAGAATGTTAACAGTAACTGACTCAATACAGATTTATTTTTCAGAACGCTATATTTTATTAGGTGCAAAGTTTGGGAGCTATTTTATTATGATTGTAATAAATTATCTTCTTTAAATATAAAAATGACTGTCTGTTTGTGTGCTCTATAGAATCGTGGACAAATCATTTGATCATGTGATGATCTTCAGCGAAGTTGTTATTCATGAGCTCGCGAAGGTTTCTGGTGTATTTTTTGTGATGGCGTAGCAACGCGTAGGGTACAACTAGTAAAATATAATAAATGCCTACTCCCCTTTGAAGTCATGACGGAAATCTAGCTACAAAAACCCGCTGTGGTGAAAAGTACACGCGTAGACCTTATCAATGCGGTAACGATAACTATTATAAACAGATAGCAATACGTTGAATAGTAAATTGTTTTACATACTTGACGGTTGTTAAGTAGTTCAGAAATAGAACTTGGGAAATAGTATTTATAGTTGTAGCCTGAACTCTTCACAAGTCTAGACATTATAATATAATAGTGCTTTTGTCGTCTATAGTATCTGCATAGCAAGGTTACCAGGTCTCAAAAATGTATTTCCCTAAAGCCTTCATTAAAAAGCCCTATTTTCGATGATTATATAGAATGGCACGGAGATTTCCCCTTTTTAAAAACACCTATATGTTGAAGTTATAAAAATCCCTGAAAATACCCCTAAAAATTTTACACCCCTAAAAAATCCCCATCCTACTTGATTATCCCCTAAATTTGGGAGAAAAACTCCTAAGTTGGGAACCCTGCTGCATAGTCTTCTTTTCTGAAGATTTACAGTTTGCGGGTCTTTTAATTATAAATCTGTATGGAATACGAAATATATATATTGAAGCTTTTAATTTGTTACGTAATCTGTTTTAGTTCTATAGTAACTTTACATAGTTTTTATCACGGTTGATTAGAAATTTCTCCTATAAATCTATGTTTGGTCAGGAACTCCCGTGCAGTCCCAATTTTTTTGTAGCAACCTTTTTTTACCTAAAATTAAAACGATTATTCAGACCTAATGGGAATGCGTCCTTGCAAAGCAAAGCAAAGCAATGTCATGTATATCAGGATTTAATGACAGGGCCGGAATTGGCGTTGCGTATTTGCGTAGTATCTTTGTATTTGCCTAAATAGTTAGTGTAGGTAATCCCACTCTTACACGCGTAATTTGCACACATACTGAAGAAGCAACTAGACTTATTTTGTCAAATATTTTTTTTTTTTACAAAATATTTATTTATTAATACTTTGAAACAAATCTATTACACTATATACAAAACAAAATATTAAAAATAAATAAAACATGTTTTTTTTTTAAAAGTAAATAAAGTTGTTGTTTTAATTTGTTTTTTTGTTTGTTTTTGTTTATATTTGAAATAGCAATTCACAAGGCTACTGATATTTTAATAATTATGACGCTTTTAATTAATATATCTACCATGTAGGTACTATTTGTAATTGGCAATCGAGGTATGCATCTATATAAATGAATACTTACAAAGTTGTACCTTAGAACAAGACATAATCGGATTTTTGTTTATTCTTCTGCACGATGGTTTCCGTTCATATTCGCAACGTAGAAACTATGAAATTGAAACAATCATACAAAACAAAGTGTTGAAATATTTCCGCAAATACAATAATCGTGTTTATTTAGGATAGGCAATAAAAGTACCTAGTAATTTTTAAAGATTAAGTGTTATCTTTTGATTAATTTTAATGTTGAAATTAATGTGTGACTAAAATTCTACAGGTGGACGGAAATGCTTACTTGCCAATATAAATTCAATTGGATCAATGGCTTTAAAGAATAACACTGCCCTCTACATATTGCCTATACCTGTTGGCCAATACACGGACACGACAAGTCTGGCACTTGTAAAACATTATCATAACATGAGTTTGTATGAAAAAAATAAGATATGCTTATCTTATTTTTTTATTTAATTTATTTTCAAGCCTAAATATATGATGACTATCGCAAAATTCCGTTAGTGGCACAATATTTACCAATAGTGTATCTACATTAATAAAATTGGCGGAACTTTGAAAATTCCACCAATTTAATTAATGAAGCAATTTTATTATTTTATGCACTTTTAACTGCGTGGAATAAAGATTCATACGCAACGTATGGAATACCGTGTTTCATTTGTAATCAATTTCCATGCATTGTGGTCATAAGCAACAATTGACTTTAAGTTTAATTGCGTCTTTGCAGCAATATGTCGCTGAAAAAGCCCTTAAACTTAATTATCTTTATTTATTTCCACTTCCGCCATTTTATCAATTACAGATATAATTTGAATCTAAACATTTCACGGTTAAATTTAAATGCAGTTTGAAGGAGTAAACTGCCTTATAGTGGTCGTAAGCGGCTCATGCATGTAAGTACGTGCGCCCTTAGCAAACCAGTTTCGCGCTTCGCTCGGGAAATATGTCGCCGATCGCGCGCCAACCGGCTCGTTTCCATCACAACGTTACGCCGAATTATTTATATTTTTCGCAATGACCGTGTTTGTGCGTGAAGTTGTACTTGAATATCGCAAGGCAATTTGAAATGCAACCGTTCTCAGTTTGTACGCTTACTTTTCCTATGCAATATTTGTTTCAGATTGTAGCGTGTTTTTTTGTTACGTTATTACCTATTAGCATAGCGTATTTTTAGACGCTTGGGCTACATTTTATAAAGGTATTTCGGTAGATACATATTTCACCGCTTAATTGTAAACTAGGTAACGATGTTTCAGCTCAAGAATGTTACGTATAAATTCCGTATTAAATGCTTTTAATCAGACATAAACATAAATAACATAGGTGTAGAAATCTGTTTCCCTGTCACAATGTGTAGATACGTTAAAATATTTGATAGGATAACAGCCAAGTGGCACTTACCCAGACCGATCAATCGCGCGAATTATAGCGCATTTGATCTCTAAATAGATAACCGCTTTATGACCTTTCTTTACAGGTTTAGTAATTCTTTCTTTACGCACTCAATTGTATAGTAGCTTTGTCTTCTCATGAACTCTTTATTGTTTGGTTGTTAGGCACACATCTTTCGGAATGAGGTTTTTGAAAAACTGCAAATCGATGTGGAGAGTTCTCAGACATGTAGGGTTCTTAATGGTTTTTGTGGTCGCATTGAGGGATTAGAAATTAACGCGTGGAGTAGCAGGCACTTGTTAATTCATTGGATCACCGCTGAGTTTCTTTGGTTGTTTTATTACATATTGTTTTAACCATGGATACGGATGCCATAAGGATAGTTTGCTGAAGGCGGATGGGGAGTCCAGTAAAATGGTACATTATATACTTAGTTTTCCGTCTCAAATACGCTAAGTCATACATATTTGTTAGTGTCCGACAAAAGCTTCAGCTTCGGCTTCGGAGACTATCGGTCAAAAAATCCACTTTTGAACCGAAGTCGAAGGCTTCTAACAAACATCAAAATTAAACAAACTTTAACGAGTGTGCGAAAACGCGCTGGAAATGGTTATGGGTTGGAGCAAGCGCACACTAGTGGCACACACTATGGGCTTCATCATTTCATTCATCATTCAAATGTTATCATTTTTCAGACGTTGTAATGAATTTTTAATCAGCTCTTTAACTTTCTAATAATTTCGTTTTCTAATGGTCTTTAATCCTTCGACTTCCGCTTCGGTCGAACGTGGTGACTATAGCCCAATAATCGGCTTCGGCCTGGGTTAAAGATCAACCCTCGGTCGGACATTCCTATTGGGCCAAAAAGTAGCCATAAACTTACTGGGTAGTTTTTACGTATGATATGTCTGTGAAAAGAACAGGTACTACCGCTTTAACATCACTACGATAAATAAATATCATAGATTTTGGAAATAAACACATGCTACTATTACGGAAAGTTGCCGTAACTAATTCACTACCTATATTTACACGTTGCGTCAAAACCATTGTAGTTTTTATTTATAATAAATTGTATTATACTGTGTTCAGGGTCGGGCCTAGTTCCGTAAACTTAGACATCTAATAGCGGTATTGTCATTGTCGCTTAGAAATAGATTGCAAAGATCCTGCACTGCCGACATGTTGATAGAAACGCTTGTCACGTCAAATCATGTGGAAAAAAATGTTTAAGTACATGGTACTAGTTAGAATAAATTATTCAAGCAACCCGTTTTTCTGTGCGTAACGCTATTACTTTATTAACTAGTCGCTTAGTGGTTTTATACTCTATTTGAGGTTAATACTGTTATTGATCAATATTGAATCTATATGTGACAATTGTTGTACTCAAAAGACAGACGTCTTATAAACTCACAGGTCTTTCAATGAGCCTAAAAGTATGTTATGATGAAGTGTAATTTGTTTGTTTTGAAAATTATTTGGTTATATTATTATGTAGGTATTTTGCCTATTAAAGATCATTATCTTAACTGAGCTGAGGTGAAACAATTAGCTGAGTCCATTGATTCAGCTAATTATTTTCATCAATTTTGAGCTATACACGCACGGGTCCAGCGTTTCATGTAGACTCGCAAGTTCGACTTTTATGATAAATTCTGATAACATTAAGATGATTAAAATACATCTATGATTATGTGTAGATAATTTTGAAAATAATTTTAATATAAGATTTGTTGTAGAGGCCACATGGTCGTCTGGCGGAGAGTATAAGAAAATTGGAATTAAAATTTGTTTCGTACAATCTCACTAGATTAATGTCCATGTATTTGAGTAACTCAAGAATATTATGACAACATAATAGAACCGAGTGTGTCGGTGTTAAGCTGCTAATGGTCCCGACATTATTACTTCATCTCTTGGTACTTAAATGATTAATCGATCGTTAGCTATTGCGACTTGAAAATCAGTTAAACCATCAATAAACCAAATATTACTTTTAAACTTTGAACTCATACAAATGACTCATCCAGGGAGAGACTGAGATTGATGAAAATATATGGATAATTATCGTTAATTATTGAGTGACGAACATTTTATTACTTGCCACGGCGGCAAACAATGATGCGCGTGAAAGGGTTAAGTGTTTTACGAAAATAAAGGCTACAGAACGGGCACAATGACTCAGATGGAATTCAGCGGTGCCCGCCATACTGTGCTTCGTCGGAATCAGAAATACAATCCTAATTATAATCGCACGCATCCGTCCAGCACCTCAATCGGTCTCGAACGCTCCAACAAATGTTCAGATATTCGGAACGTAATTTCTGCAGTTTGTACACATTAATGAATGATAGTTTACCGCGCGAGTGGTTTCTGAGATATGAGAAAGGAATAAACCACGCGACGAATTCGATTCTTCCGTTGACATTTGTAAACAAAATACCACGACCTTGTTGTAGAAATAGATGAACGTTAGACCTAAACAAAAACCGACGGTGTGCGGAGACAGTAAGCTACTGTACAGGTACATAAAATGTTTATACCTACCTAAGCAATTTGTAAACAAAGAAGTGCGCGCCGTTAATAGTTGACGCGTATCATCGAGCTGTCCAGTCGGTTAATATAATATTGCCTCGAATATTTCCAGTGTGCGTTGAATTTATAAATAAAGCAAGAGTATTAGCGAGTGGAGAGTGGCTCGTAATATGTATGTACATAGGAGTAACATTGCCGCATTGCGGTGAGCCGGCCATGTGTCGACACATCGCTTCTGCCCTTTACTGGCGCACCACTCAAATACCTTTTAGAATAGACACGTGATTATAACGTTTTTTCATCATGCTACTTTATACGATACCTTGTCTTAATAAATATTAGTTTATAATATTTAGTAAAAAAAGTAAAAATACCATAATTTAGAAATATATAAGTGAATGTCGTGCTAATAATCAGTTGATAAGATGACGGTACATTACACGTGTTACTGGTGTCAACCTATAAATAAATTTATTATCAGATAAATTGTAAGGAGTCATGGTCCTTATGTAGGGTTACTTTCCGGGTCAGGTAGTTCGCGTTCCACACAATGATTTCGGAGTTACTAAGCAATGGTTAACCTGTAATATAAAAGAATTTGAATAAGTTTTGTTTTGTCCCGCCTCTGACGCGACTGTATCGAGTTTGTAATACATTAGCCGGGCGTTGATTTACATGACTACGTATCGTGGGCGCGTCTATTCATAGTACTAATGTACTAAATATAGTACCGATTCCTTATTATTTCTCGCGGCTGACTCAGTGAGTGAGTGGTTTCCACTTTTAAATTACATGTTTTTAAATTCTAGTGCAGTTTTGTTTATTACCTTATTCTCGCTGTTTTGTATGACTTAATAGGTTAAAATAAACACTTACTGGTATTTAGGTAGGTAATATTTTGAAAATATTTCAATATTTATTAGCAGACTGCATCTTATAAAAAACATTTTTTTTGTAATTAAATTAATTATGAGTTATTTGAGTTCGTTTAAACAAAGGTGCGTTATTGGATTATAAAAATAAATAAGTAAGTAGTTAAAGTGGTTGAGCGCAGAGGTGTCTCGTGCGCACACATCTGCCGTGCGCCTGCGCAGGCACGCGCACCCAGTGCACCCGTCAATAACGGCACCAGTTATAGGTGACGGATATTGACGAGATGTGTTTTATACTGTATATAGTATTAATTTGTGTATATTCGTATATTTTCATATAGATTCAGTAAATTATATGGACCTATGTATGTAATATGCAACAAGTATTTCAATAATTTATTTCTGAGGTGTAACTTATACGCGGTACAATTTATACCTTTAATTAGACATGAGTATAATCTTACAAGAATTAAGTAGCGGTATTTACTCGAATCGTGCTTCTTGACATCATGATAATCGACAAAAACCTCTGTTGTCGATCAGAAACGTCCTTGTTTCCAACTCATCGCTATTTACTGCTTTAGTTACTCTGGGAAGGTTTACTTCCATATCTAAAATTGTTTTATTATTTTTGTCATTTTTTTATTTCAATAATATAATATTCAATCTCATGCAATAGACGGCGCGATAAACATTTAGATCATTTACTAGAACTTTACAGGAAAGCAGATTTATATTTTAGGACTTCTGAACAATAATACTAAAAAAGTGTGTAAATATCTAGGAATATTGTCGAGCAGTTAATACGTAAAATCGCAATCGCTCAGGACTTGTACCGCGAGTCAGCGGGTCGGGAGCGCGGCTAATTATAATCGACTAAACATCATCGAGTGCTCGTAACTTAGGGTCGCACCTCGGAATGTATTTTTAAATACGTTTTTTCTTCATTCACTTCCTACCTAACATAGGCGATCTCAGTACGTACGTTACTCGTTCAACATGGGTTAACGAACGCGTCTTATCACTTTTAGTCGCGTTAGAATTACACTATAAAATAATTGAATAATTGGAATATTTAACGTTTAATTCGTTGATTGAATTACAGTTTAATAAAGAGCTCCGCGATAAATGTTTCTTGATGATAATTCAGCTCGTTCAATAACGGATCAACCCTATATGCCTTACGTATTCGCCGGCCGGTGCATGTTCAGTTTTTGCCTTGCATTGCGTGTTGTCACATAAACGGATGTCACAATGCGATACTTTTTAAAATATTATCAGAAGCATTAAGTACCGTGAGCTACTTTATTTTTTTAATTTGAATATAATTATGATCACGGTCAAACGATTTGTCGGACATGACAAATTGATCGATTGTTGACATCGTGATAAGGATCTAGTAGTTAAATACGTAAATGTTAAATAAGTCATGTGTCATAATAATTAATCTACCTACTCGTGCTCTATTTATCCAACTTCTTGGGTCGTTGCCAGTTATTCTAAAAACCATACATGATCTCGTTCAAATTTGCCTTTAATAATTCCCCGGAACAGTATTCGCATGCAATAAGAAATTAGTAGGAAATTTTCTTACTTACCTAAGGACAGTTGAATGTTTGTTGATTTTCACATCACGCATTATAATACGTATTAATTCTGCCTTCTCGTATGATATGAATATTTGAAGCATTGTTGATGTTTTGAGCGTACTTTCTATTGCTCGTACCCACTACTTCCGATATATTTTTAATATGAGTAAAGTTAACTGAAGGTTTTAGTAAAAATTTGTAAATGAAATATTAATTGGAATGCCTTATGTCCTGCCCCATATCCCTTTTTGAAATATATTTTTGTATTTTGTTGCAGAAAAAAAATCTATCTATAATTTAATATTTATATTTCCTCATGAAAATTTAAGTTACGACGGCGATTACGCTTAAGAGAAGCGGTGCCGATCCTTTTTAATCTATCTGGAGTTTTGGCGAATTTTAATGCGTGTTCCGTTATAGTAATTCCAGTGTGAAGACGCGCTCGTACATATTTCTCTGGAAACGTATCACCTTGTCGCTGGGTAGCTGGTACTTACAATTAAAAAGCGAAAAGAGCGTGGATTCCGCTGTGAATTTCGAGAAATATCGACGGGGTCGACGAACCATGTCGACGCACCGTGTCCGCGTCTTCTCGCTTCGATCTTTTTTTCTGTATTTTTGTACAATGCGGGCCATTTATGATGTGATTTAGATGCTCGGATAATTAATGCGCTCTGAGATCATTTTCAAACAAGTTGCGTTAATGTTACGTCGGTTATAAGTGCGGCATAAATGTTAATCATCCTTAAACGTTTCAATCGGGTTGGCCACTAAAACGTACTGATCAACATAAACAACGATATTCGCAATCGTGGTGTTAAGTAGTATACGTACATAAGATGGTCAGAGGTGGAGGAGTTGACAATTCAGTACCTAATATTTATTTTTATAATTATCCTTAAGTCCTACAGGGTGCCAATAATTTAATAAAGAGAGATAACAAAAAATAAGGCTCTGTATTAGATGAATTTATCGTGCAATCAATGTAAACATTATGGTTTAGGTTGAGCCCGACCACCGCAGTTGTCGTCCATCGGGTAATTGAGATTAATCAATAGGATGTTACGCAAGTGAGGGCCATTGTACTTGTTCCTCTTTTAATAATACCCATTACACAATAACCCAAAAGGTTTGTATTGTAAGGCAATTTGC
The DNA here is from genome assembly GCA_949699795.1 of Spicauda simplicius. Classification (NCBI taxonomy): domain Eukaryota; kingdom Metazoa; phylum Arthropoda; class Insecta; order Lepidoptera; family Hesperiidae; genus Spicauda; species Spicauda simplicius. The sequence continues at coordinate 9,618,007 of OX453062.1, forward strand.
ATAATACGTATAAATATTTAAGTAGGTACAACATAATTATGATTGACTTGTATAATTGCACCACTGCGTAGTACAGGGTTATAGTTTGTCAATTTGATCCAAATGCAAGGTTTTTAGCTTAGCACACTTTTGGGTAAATACGTTTTCCACACTCATAGCACCATACTAGAATTTTCTCCTGTGTCGTGGGTACCATGGGCACACACAAAACGAATCTACAAACACCCAGAACCAGAACACCAGTATAAATACATCATTCTGTTACCAGTTTGGCTGGGAATCGAACCCGGAACCCATTGCGCGTCAGACCGGTATGGTAAGCGCTGCGCCATGTAGGTCGTCAAATCAAATTTTGGGTACACGCTTATGTAGGCTTTTAGACTATATTTTCCTTTACTGTCAAATTAGAAACAAATAATAATGAATGACTATGTAATATTATATATTTATTCAATCGCTTAAAATGAACATCCGATTCTTACCTTTGATTATTTATAGTTAAATTTTAGACAAAGGTTGTTTCGGATGATCAAACTTGGTGCTTTACAACGTCGGTCCAAGCACCAACTGATTTTAGCTGTAAAATAAATTTGACTGTCTTTTAATCTGTATTGAACTCTAAATTGCCAGTCTGTAAATCCTAAATCACTTGTTAAATGTACCTATCTCTAAATTCAGATCAAAAAACTTGTATACCTATATGTATTGGGTATCTCTTTGGAAGAGCAATAAATCGTCAGTATATTTTTCATGCAGATAATTCGGTCACAACTCATCATGCTTCTTAGTTTTTTGTTTGCGTCCGAGATTCTCGGAGAGTACAATGTATCGATTCCAGTAAGTACAGTGCGGTGAAGCTTGGCTTTAGACTTCATATTTTAATTTGTGATTGTTAATTTATACGAAAATCCTTATCAAACAAAGAAAATCAATCTTTTTAAATATTATAACTTAGGCATTTTTTACAATCGTTTACGATGTAAATAAGGTAGGTAGGTATACAAATATTTTGTTTCGATTAATATCGTTTAATATTATGTACATTGCTGTACGAACTAAATGTAATAGTGTTTACAATAACAGATCTAGCACATAGTCAATTAAATTTTACAATGGGTGTCTTATTTAATTTCGTAAATGTGTAATAAGTTTGCTGATACAAAAATCTAATTATGTATATAATATATCAGGCAATATTGAATACCTACAGGTACTATATAAATAATAGCTATATTACATGGTACTATAAATATTCACTTGGACATTTTATATTATTTGTATTTAATAGACATTTTGAAACACAGTGGTGGACTTATTGTTATCAAGTAGTACCAAATAAATGCCGTCACTCTGATGTTCAGGTTACTTCTTGAAATAACACTGCACTTATACACATAAAAAGGATGTAGCTTATGGACACACAAAAAGTTTTAGGTACCAATTCTAGACTTACAATGTCGTAGAAAACTAGATACATTCAGAACAAAAGAAGAAACATTAATTTAAAAAATAGGTAGATGATGCTCATTAATATGTTAAATTTTGTTTTTAGGAGGTGTTTCTCGGCATATGCAGTTAATATATAACATAATTGTCACTAGCTTTTTACTTAATTCAGAATTTCTGAATACAGATTTAGAAGGTGGGCATTAAAATAATTTATTAATGGAATTTCCAAACATTAGGTGATAACAAAGAATATTGTTACATATATTCAAAGTGGTTATTCATAGGCACAATCTATTTCTGTATATGAGTTCCAAGTATCTGTCTTTGTTTTTATTAAAAACCCACTATCATTACACCGCAGTGCGCTTGACCGCGTAGTGGTCCAAGTTATTGATAAACACTGTTCTTGGCAACTATAGCAAGTATAAAAATAATTTAAACAGTAAAAAGTTAACATTCGAATTCATCGCAGGTGATTATTAGTCAGTCCATTTGTCGATAAACGTTTGACTTACACTTTTCTCTGGACCTAAAAAGTCCACACCTTTTCTCAACACTGGAACTGTATTCGTATGTATTTTAATTCAATTAACGCCATACGCAAAATGTGCGTACTGTGACCTTATATGTGTAAGTATATATTTGAGTAGCATTCAGCGACGGAGGCGAACAATAAAAATATCAGCGACGTTGAAATAAATAAAAAGAGCAGCCGGGCCAGGTGCGGCGGGGGCAGGTGGAATAATTGGCAATTCTTTGTCTCGGCCGTGCACCAGCGACGAAAACCTCCAGCCACATACCTTAAGTCACTGATGTCTTATTTTACAATTTTTCAAATTAATTTCGTGTTTGGCTCGTTCGACGACGACAAAAATTTGTACGTATGCTACGTATACCAACTAACGCATTATCGTGTGACTGCTCGCCGCTCGCACAAATATTTGTGTATCTCGAACCGAATCAAATCTACCTAAATTCGCAATGTCGGTGTCAGAGTAACAATCTGTGAAAGGTAAGTAATTTTATATGATATACAAGGCCTCTGTGTGTCGCCGACGAAATCGTAAAGTAGAGATTGGTGATCGTTAAATATGGTTTCTATTCGGTCGCTGACATTGATTAGATCGAGATGGCAACTCGCGTGACTCACGGCCAATTTTCTAGTAAAAGCGACTTGGCGACAGGAAAGTCGCACTTCCAGTCTTCGTATCGGTTGTCTGTTAGTAGTCTGAGTTAAGAACTTAGGATAGGTAGACTAAAGTCATGTTGACAATTAAAGTGCAGTGATAACCGAGTTGTTAAAATTAGACATTTTTGTTGTAGTGCAATGCCTGAATCCCAGACAACCTCTGTTTTTCATTTCATGTTATGTATATAGATATGTATATAGATACCTCTAAAAAAAGTTTTCAAATGTATTTGAATTATAATCCTTTACCTACAATTTATTTGACCTAAAATCCTTTCATTCTGAAAGAAAACCTTTGCCGAGCAGAAGGTCAGGAACGGATTGTCGACGGCGACGACGACAAGAAAGACTTCTGGTAGGAAGGCCAGTTTTCTGGCGTATTGGGGTGGAGGGCGGGGGGGCTCTTTACTTAAATACTTACTTAAAAGGTCGGTGTTTAAAATTGATGACAACTTGACGATCAAAATGATCAGCCACACTATCGTTTAGAAGTGTTTTTTTATGTAGTAAGGCGTTTACGTTTCTGTAGGGCAAAAAGTTGAGTATGTTCAATGTCAAAATTAAAAATTCGTTACTCATTAATTATATTTTAAGCAATTTAAATTACCGACGCCTCGGTAAAGAAACAACTATATTTATTTGATGACGTGGGTTTTAACATTCTAACACGGTGATAAAAATCTAATAACGATAAAAAGGTGTAATAATTATTTATCACTTGCAAATTGATGTAAATAACACAGTAGAATAAATGAAACTGAACTTATTGTTTGCTTTGTTGCTATTGATACTTGTCTATTGTTAAGATTTAAAAGTAACGAAACAATTTTCTATTTTCATTTGTAATTACGTAATTACCTACTGTTTAGAATTTAAATGAATTCATTATGTGTTTAATGTGATCTGTATCAAATAAAATTATGTAGGTACACGTGTGTACAAATTAGGTGTTTTGTAAAGTAACTGGTGTAGTTAGAAAAACATCCCGTCCTTATCTTATCAAGTCGCGTATGTGATAATTTCAACACGAGATACCAGGATGATAGTTGTTCGGTTAAAAACTTAAATGAATAATGACTAATCGTTTAAATATCGGACTTTGATCACATGTCGATAAATGAACGATAATATTGTTTTTACAGATTGAGGCAAGATACATGAATTGATTAGGTTTGTAGTGATTGTTTCTTACTTTTTTACGTTAAATTGTTTAATGAACGAAATATTTATATATTCTCTACAAATGGAGAAACGTATGAACAATGCTACGCAAACAAATCCGATTTGTAGGTAAATAGGTAGACGGGGATGCTCACTTTATTTCCGTTGTCACCGCTTTATTTCTAAAACAGAATAGCGTCGAATAGATTTTTCATTTATCTACGGTTTGCTCATATTACAATTAAAGCTTCAACTTGTACGTGACTCTTACCACATTAATCCATTGATGTCATTCAAATCGGTCAGGATAAAACGGATAGTGATTACGTGATTAGGCTTTGAGTCCGTATTTACATAAACGGGTCGAATGTATTCAGCGCCGGTAATTAGACTTACGTGCATATTAACCCTACTATCATGGATGTCGTGTGAACAATGAGGATCATAATATAATCATTGTATCAGTACATTGCGAGTGTCAACGTGAGTGAAATTCCGGAAGACAGGAATGTGGGTGAGGTAACCCCATTCGACCGTGCACATGCGCGGTGGTCGCGATTTCTGCTGCAACCCGGCAGAATTGAAACGCGTGTCCGTCGCCACAGTGGCCGTTTAGCAGGTTTTTATACTCAACTCGGCCGCGTGTTAGCCTCATTGTGAGTAGATACGTACATAGCAACTCGGTCACTTAGCTAGTACGCATATTATCTCCATTTGCATAGTGCGGACGAATAGCGGTGTTCACTTCCACTGCTATGTATAACGCAGTTGCGCTCGAAATGCATGAAAGTGCAACTAGATTGTCGTAAATCCATTAAATATGCAGATGGATGCGAAAGTCAAATTTAATATTTGACTCTACATCGCAATTACTGGATTTTACGATGATTGTAAAATCGTTGTAGTTTTTCGGAACTTCTCGTCAACCCATTATTTTCCCACTGCTGGGCACGGGTCTTCTCTCAGAATAAGATAGTTTAGGCCATAGTCCACCGCGCTGGCCAAGTGCGAATTGGTGGACTTCGCACACCTCCGAGATTTTTTTTTTTAAGAACTCGGGTGTGTAGGTTTCCTCACAATGTTTTCCTTCACCGAAAAGCAGTGATAATTAATTTCTAATACGCACATAAATCAGTGGTGCGTGCCTGGGTTTGAACCTCGGACCTCCCGATCAAGAGGGCAAGTTTCAACCATTAGGCTATCACTGCTCTCGGAACTGCTTTCGGAACTTACTTAAGTAGGTTTTCTGTATTGGAGTCAGTAAATAGAAACACCAAATTAGCGCGCTATTGTATTATGTTGCCGTTGCTTAAAAATTGCGCTACTTATTTTTTATGTAATTCTTAACACGGAAGTAATCTTTATACCAATTAGTATTACATATATTGTAAACATTTATTTTACCAATTTTTGCCTCATAAAAGAAATGATTACCTCTGCTGTTGTTTGGTTTTAAGGGTATGACAAGGCGAGGATATTAACAGTAATTGGGGGTAGCAACGCGTTTGTGTCCGACTTCAGGTAGGATTCCAATCCTAATTGGGGTTGATTACGAATGTCCATGAGTCCCATATAAAATGCTTGTTACATAGAATTCATAAAAAATGAAATCCTTCAAATCATACCAGCTCGACTATGATATGCACTAACTGTGCGGACTTGTAGAAAGGCACAAATTAATACCTAGTCGGTTTAGGGGCGTTATCTCGCGACAAGTTAAACTTGATGCAGCGTGATAAGTACCTACTTACAGTAATATACGCATTAATGCACTTATACGTTAAATTCATTATCAGTAGATGAACTTAAAGGTGTTAAACGATACTAAGAATAGTGGGTTTTATTTTTGCATGTGGATTAATTATATAAAGGTATGTACTTTGCAAGGAATTAAATTAATCAGTTTGGTAGCTTACTTTTAGTTCTATGAAATGTAACACTACTTTACGCTACTGGTTATATTAATAGGCTTTAATCCTGTTAAAGTCTTAAGCATAATAAAAAATAATGATCACTTTATTTGACATCGTCTTTAAAGCTGTATGTGTCGAAGTCGATCAAACGAAATCCCGGTCAATTTGGTGGTCTAGGGTAGTGGTCGGCAACAATTTTGGAAACTCTCTCGTTAGCCCATTATTGTCCCACTGCTGGGCACTGGTATTCTTTCAAAATGAGAGTCTTAGTAGGTACCTAGGTCACCGCGCTGGCCAAGTGCGATTTGGTGGAATCCACACACCAGAACAGGACTTTTTTAAGAACTCTCGGGTATGTGAGTTTCCTCACGATGTTTACATTCACCGAAAAGCAGTGATAATTAATTTCTAATACGCACATAATTTTAGAAGAATCAGTGGTGCGTGGCCTGGGTTGGAACCTCGCACCTTCCGATCAAGAGGGCGAGTTTCAACCATTAGGCTATCACTGCCCTTATTGCTATTTTGGCAACACTGGTCACTTATGTTGTGTTTTCAAGACTATAGGAACACCAGCAATATGTAAACGATATTCTGTCGGTACCTACATATACACGTTTTGATATCGTAAAATTGGGCTTAAGTAGTTAAAGAATGTTGCTTACTTCGGCCATCGGCGGACCTTTCCATATTTTGTTATATGGTTTCAGTATATAGTTTGATAAGAATATGAAGCGGTAAAGGTGTAATGAAAATCTTTTTACATTTTCATTACATTGTCAGGAGTGTTTATGTAAACAGTGTAAACAGCAGAATAATCGAAAGGAATTAACATGTAGGTACCCATTTAGAGTTTGCGACTGCGATGTATAATTTACCTGTTATTCACGTGTTTTTTCACGTAAACACTGACAAAAAACTAAAACAAAAAACAATAAAAAGTAGGAAAATAATTCAGTAGATAATGAAGCTGACAGGTTTGTGATGTTTATTATATTTACGTGCTATATTAGAAATACAGTTTCATTTTGTTTGTGTCAGAATTTATAGATTAAATAATAATTGCATTAAAATGCAATGTCAAATGTGCAGATTGTTTCTCACAAATAAATAATGCTTTTTATCCTACGTAATGCATTTATTGTATTTGCATTTAGCATAATATATATTTTTATAGTTAATAGTAAATTTTATATGTCTATATATCTTTATCAATTATAGTTATAAAACTTCCTAACTAATATATCCATCCATCAGCCCCTGAAATTCTATTGGACATAGGCCTCCTCTAATCCGCGTCATTTTATTTTGCCATTTGCCCAGACGTAGCCTCCATTGGAGGACTCTTCTATTCCACCGGTTATCTGTCCTGCAAACGATGTGGCTTGCAGAATGCCACTTCAACTTACTAATTCTCAGAGCTATGTCGGAAGCTTTCATATCTAATTCATCATAATTAAACGTCTAAAATTCATATTTCCAACATATAACCTCATGAAAGATGTAAATAATTGTGAGTTATTTTTATTTGCGTGCGTAATTTTATTAATTATTTGTATTATTTCCACTGTAAATCAGCAGAGCGGCATACGAGTATGTGGGCGATTGTGAACATCGATCAATTTATCGTAACGAGACAATTAAATTCTGTCGTCGTACACATAAATCATCTTTGTGTTCGAATGACTTAAACAATTAACTAAGTAAATCATATTCGTATAAACTGCAAGTGTGTCCATAATACGTAAGAGGTGGCGGGTAAGACTTTAAAATAAATGTTTAAAAAACTTGAAATATCAAATATGTATACTATTAAGTACTATGCACATTATGCAAAATAATAGACGACTAGTTTTGCATGAAAAAGGACTCTTAGCGTTAGGCTTAATTCTAAAATCTGAAATTTTGTAACTTTAAAAACGATAGAGCTAATTTAGAGTATATCTGTGTGATAATAGTTAACTTACTTAGCGATTAATTATATTATCCGCGAATGTATACCTATGTGACTAATCTTATAAGGCCATGAAATTTCACTACACATAGTAGCTTGTACATGTAGCGTCAAAGCGAATTTATCGTGGCCCTCGGGGTAGTCCTCTACTGTAGAAACATACATATTTGTAGCCGACCTCAGATGCTACACCAATTTAACCTTTACAGTCGCTTAAAAATGACACGGTCGCTTGCATGTTTATTTGATACTTTAATTTCTTAAAAAAAAAACGTGCGGCGCTCGAGGACTACCGCGGTAAAGCTATTGCATAGTATTTTTTATCACCTTATGCAATTATAATTATTTATTTATTTATGCTGTATTTTTTTCTTTGGTATTAATTCAAGTTTTTTTTGATATTATACCTATACTTTCTGACAAGCAGCTGCTTACATATTCGTCCGATTTCCGAGCAGCTTCTCGATCCGTGCGAGCTTCATACTGTCATTCCATATACACGCACATTAAGCGAACGCTCGGCCGCGCTGTGGTAGACGGAGTGGGGGTGTTAGGATTTTTCGTTACGGAATTTCTTGATTCCGTCACCGCGCACAAAGCCCGCAATAAAAGCTATAGAATAGCTAAATATTTACTTAAACTGTTATTTGAAATTGGATTATTCCCAGCATCGTCCCCCCCGTGCAAGAAACCCGTGTCCAGATATGGAACGATTTACATTTTACTTTGAGTATCTATCAATATATAGGTATATCCACAATCGCCGCGTACTTATATGAGTCGCAGACGCTTCTTACTTCGTGTTTAATACTGTCGAGATAACATAATGGGTAGAAACACTAATAAAGATTATCATCCTGTGAGTTATATATAGTATATTAATTAACGCTCATAACATAAACATTATCACGAAAAGTAAAAATGGAATATGGTGAAAAGGAAAATGTTTATTAAAATAATTATAAATAATAAATTAAGATGTAAAGAAAATTTGACCAAGTTGTGTATATTTGTTGAAACGTTTAATTATTCATTATCAATAGAAAAGACAAATTTAACCGTATTTGCATTTATTCGTTAATCTAATCAGCGATAATAACATAATTATGATTGCATTTGAAGAATTCATTATGAACGTTTATGTGTACAGGTGAACTTGTTACGTACGGTACAAAACACTCGTATGTACTTTGCGCGACATTGGACTAAACTCGCAATCACAACAATAGCTGACGACAGGGTTGTCAACCGTACTGTTTATTCAGTTCTTCGGACGCTGAAGGGTATCTTTTGAAATGTAAGACGACAATCGGTAATTTTTACGCAATCTTCTTACGTAGTGTTGCGGGTAAATCACTGAGTGATAAGGTCATAAAGTGGATTTCTTCACTGAAGAAACGTGTACTGCGTGCTTGACCTGATATGGCATTGGAATTGGCTTAAGTTTTGTTAGTTAGATTAAACCAAGGAAGATTAATAAACTGATAAACTTGAAGAACGTAAACATTAAATTCATCAGAAGTGTTTAGAAATAAATAATAAGCGCAGATTTATTTTTGATCTTTACGTAGTCTTGAGGTTTGTTTTAGAAGAAGGGATGTGTTTTTGCTGGATTATTTACTATGTTGTCGTATATTGTATATTTTATTTCAAAATATAGATCGGTAGCCCTGAGTAGAATGAATGCCGTTCGTACGAGAATGTACCCGGATAATAATGTTTGTTTTGCTTCCGTCACCGTGGATCCGCAGTAAATATGCTTGCTTTTTGTTTCTGCTACGTTTTACGTGGATCTTAAGCAGCTCAAAAAAAAGTCATTTGGCTCGTTATCATAAATTCAATATAGTTTTGTAGATCAATGTGATCTACAAAACTATATTGCCTTATGTATATATTTTAGAAATTCTTCCTTACGTCAGGTATAGGTATTAGGTATATCAGACGTTATTTTAGATATTAAATTTTTGTTTAAAGATTCGTTTTTTTTAGAATATTTCGAGTTATTTCCCCATGTAGGTAAACGTTGTTTACCACCTGTACTTAGTGTTAAGATTTTTGCGATGTCGCTAAAGATTGCTTGTAGGAAAGAGAGGCAACAATGAATTCCTTAAAATGTCCTTAATTAATTTAAATTCCTTCAATAAAATAATAATCACATACTCTTCTGTAATATGTAAATGCGAGGGAATATAGGATAAAACTTATGGCATGGCAACGACATACAAAATTGCAGCCCTTTTCGTGTCAAGATACCTATCTATTGTAAGATATAAAAAAAAAATAATTTAGCTGAGGTTTGCTGTTGCTGACCTCAAAAGTAAGTTATAAAATTTATTGTTTTTCCTTCGACTTTAGACTATGGAAAATGTGGGGGTTATGATTTTAACCGGTTTGTATGTTTCTTTGAATGCAACTATGTTCATCGTTTTTTTTCCTTGTGATTTCGGAAGTAATTATCATAATTATGTGTTACAATAAAATTTCGACCGCCTTGATCGCCGCTGGTTATATATAGGCTATATAACACTACGGTAAATTAAATATGGACGAATGAAGCTTTGAAGACTTCACGTTTTTTCCATATTTAAGAAAGTGCAATTAGAAATAAAACAATTTTTTTATTTTCTAACACTTTAACGTATTTACTTATCATTACATTATTTTTTTCATTTGGACCAGGAGAAGTTTGATATTTCCTTGGCACGGAGACTCATCAACAATTGTATATTTACTGATTGTACCGATCCTGCGATCGATTGACTAAAGCGGTCTTTACTTATGGATAGAGTTTAGACATATGCAATATAAACTAAGTACATTTTGTACGAATCAACTAGCAATTATCCATTAAGTTCGAGTATTCATCGGATACCTGTTTTGGTGAACTGCGAAATCGTTAGAGTTGTAAACAAACTATGTATGGCAATATTGGTCACTATTAACAGTTCTGCGGACTACATATTCAAGAAAACTATTACTTAGATGTTTACATTGCGTTTATGTGTACCAAATTTTTATCCTTGTTCTGATAATAAATTTTAAAAATATGAAGAAATAAATACACACAAAGTTTGCTTTCATAGCGTGTAAATTTTATGTAGGATTAAGAAGATATGGAGAGTTATATAACTTTTGATACTAGCTGTACAGACACATATTACAAACTAACTTTGTATGCTTTGTTTTTGCCACATGTATCAATGCTGTTACAATGTATTGTTGTGTAAATAAACCTTAGAATAAGGCGACGTACGGCTATCCTGTGATCATCACACATTAAAATAAATATATGGAAGTTATTTTATATATCTAACAGTCTGTACATTTTATATTTTTACCCATTAGTTTTGAGAATTATTTTTACATAGGTAGTCGGGCTTTAAGTTTAAATTTATATTTTTAGATTATTACCGTATATAAAGTGACAGCTAAGAGATCTGGACACCCTTAGCATAGCTAAGTCCCTTATCCCCTTCAGGGTCTTACCAGTTCCAAACCTGAACAAAGCAGCACGATTTCTAGAAATAGGTGTTGAAGGTACCTCCACTTTCCAACCATATACGCTTTATAACATTTCTAAGTGCATCGCCGCTCATGAATATCTGTAATTATATCCATATGGGTTCACAACCTGACTGAAGCCGGGAACACATACAATGCTATCGCTAAGGACATACTAAGATGATTTCCACATATGTATGTAAGTCAGTCGACTTGTTGATTATTTTGATGATGACCCATGTACCTACAGTTTAATAGGTAAGTGCCTATTTCTAGGATGGGAAATTTCAATAAAGCATCAGTTAGTACAATATAATGTACGTAACTATATACAACATAGTAAGCCTCGTTGTGTGGTCTATGGCTTATGGATTTCCGATAGCTTGATTAACTCTGTACGCATTGAGAAGTAATTGTGTTAGGCATTTCCATATATTAGCAAGACAGTTAATTAGATTACTGGCTTTGTAATGTGTAAGTTAACATACTCTTAGTATGTAGGTGTTTTATATAATTAAGCATTATAATATAATGTTCCTGTAAACTTCCGAAAGAACAGCGATTTTTAAATGCATCGATAAATATTTGTTCTTATATTTTCAAAATAATTTGGGGAAGAAATAAATATATATACGTATGGTGAAATTATGACAATATTTATTAAAATGATTCGTTAGAATTCCGTAATCAACATATTAAATGATTATTCAAGAAGCTAATTATGTACTCATAATTTATAGACGTACTTACACATAAATATATTACCTTAATTGTAGAATTTTAAGTACCGAGTTACTCGTGTTTTTGTATGCGTGTGTATTATGATTATGATGTTAGTAGACGTACACGTGGAACATACAGTAGTCCTTGTCACACTTATACGTACCTATGTGTGCGTCGTCGATTGTTATTGTGGAGTGTGTGTAAACATCGCTCGAATCGCATGCAGTAAACGTTGACACAGTGAATACTACAGAATTCAGGTGGATCAGTTAATTACTTTAAACTATTACTAAATTAGCTTGTACGCTGTTTGGTGTATAGAATTGTCTAGAAACGAGATGACCGACTTTGCACGGGAATGGTTATTGGTGTCAACACGGCGATGTTTCTAATTACTTTGAGTGGATGCAGATGACGTAATAGTTATTTCTCTTTGCGGACAAGTGGATGGAAATCTACGTTGTTTTTTTCGCTCTTGTTATTGTATTGAAAGCGTAAATGCTCGATGTAATTATCCGATTTAAAACCGTTTGTTTTAGGAGTATATATTTATCATAATAATGATTGGTTTCAATTAATTATATTATTTATTTATCTCAATATTATATTTATTATCATGTAGTGTTGACAATATAGTTTGATAAGCGACCGTGAGTAGCTTTCACCGTGGTATTGACCAAGCGACTAGACTCGTAGACTTCGTAGCTGCGGTTTCGTAGACCCCAGTCGTTTGGATGTAATAAGTGGAAACAATTCTGGCGTATTCCCCTATTCCTTTTTACTCTTGTTACTTTCTTATAAAATTAATACAGATAAAATAATTTATAAAAATGTATATTATAATATATAAACTAGAAATAATAAACTTTATAGTCACCCGCTTTAAATTAAAAGTGCATAATAAACAAAAACTTAACATTGTTAAATTTTTAATACACAAAAAACACGACTGCTTGAAAATTATTGATTGCCTACAGTTTCAGTAGATTTTTTTAAAGCAGACTGTCTTTGTATTTATATTTTAACGCTATTTTAGTTATACGTACATACATACTAAAAATACATGCATTTGCCCGAAAAATATTACTATCCTCCTACTAGGTAAATATAAACATTTTGCTCGATTATCCATGTTTACTTATTTTAAAATGACATTTACTTAGAGAACAATTGGGGCAGTTGTTAGACAGCAGAACACACTTTCAACTATAATTCTTAGAAGGATACTTCCTTCTGGGTACTGCACATCGTGGGAAAGTAATGAGTCAATACTGGAAGTAACCTTTTATGATAATAGAAAAAAAAAGTAGTTTTATATATTTTTCTCCCAACCTTATGAATTATTTTTGCCTTAAAGTCGAATGTTGCACTTCAAAACTAAATGTTATAATATATGAAAAGCTGTACTGAATGAATAACTAAGGTAGTCATCTCAACCCCATTATTTGAATCAAATAAGCTATCGGTACTGGAATTTCTACTCACTATGATGATTTCATACTTCAAATAGCTTAGCGTGAAGATTTTAGTCATGCATTTTTTAAGAATCGACACGCAACTGTTCTTAGCATTCTGTACTACTTCTGTGTCAAAAATAAATGTCAATGACTAATATTTTAGAACTTAATGCTTCCTGGTCTAGCTGGTGTATGTTTTAATATGTTGCATTTTTATTAGAAGTAAGTCGTAAAACATAGATCGAATGTTTTCTTTTTAAACTTATAAATAAATAATACAATATTAAAGCTGAAAAATATGTTTTCAAAGGATTCGTCGGGCTAAATAACATGTTATTTAGCTCCACGATAATTGAGAAGCTATCCTAATAAAAAAACCCTAATCCGTTTGTATTATGATTACATAGTATGATAATATTAATAGTCCTAAACATAAATCATTAACGCTTCCACATGTAATGCTTATGATTATTACATAAAAAATATTAGCATCTCTAAATCTATAGGTACCAATATTACATTAGCTAATAGTTGGTACATAATAAATCATTTCGTCGATTGTAAACAACGATTTGGTGTTAGGGCTACTGGTTTTACTGATAACATCTATTATTCGACAAATACTCAACACTAAATAGTGTAACATACTTACAGGCGTCAAAACGTATCCTTTCAATAAAATTAAATCCTCTTTTTTATGCAGTCTCATTGTATAAGAAGTGGTTATTAGAAATTAATGATGACTTGCTTAAACTGTATTGGAAATAATCGTGAGGAAATTTATATGTCAGACATCTTCATAAGCTTCTGAAAAGAGTTTCATTTCAGTCTGCTCTTTGCTAACGTGCAATTATTTACCAAATTCTTGTTATTTTGAGAAACGATCCTTCTCAGTAATGGGTTAATTATACCTATTGACTATTTCATGGAAATTAAATTATCGATTCATAGAATATTATATGGTTACATGTACTCTTTTTGTTCTATTGATATAATGAAATTATTTATAAAATAACATGCGTTTTGTGCAACGAGCTATTTTAATTAGGAGTAAGGCGAAGAGACAGGTTAGTCGTTGAGCGGTAAAACGTGTCAACATTTTAATGTTAAAAAATATGTAATAAATAGGTATGTAAGAACCATCTCCTAAATAGTTTCCTATACACATATTAGTCATTACACTGCTTACTTATCGACGTAAAGATCAGCATACTGCAACAAATGACTAATTTGGGTTCGGATTTTATGTCACTCGCCGGGACCACTCATAGCGTCGTCGAATTCGTCGTAACAAAAACCACAGTCGGACGTGGTTTGTTTTGCTTTGTGACTAATTTTGTTAAGGAATCCAAGGTCTGCCCTAAACTGGTCTTGTTATCTTATTTGAGCATTATCGGCTCGGCACAGGTTCTAACGAGTCTTGGGATGAAGGTTTTAACTTACTTTTTTACTAAATCTTGTCATGTAAACATACCTACATATTATATTGAGTCCAAGGTATCCGCCAACAATAGGTATTGCTTTTAATAGTTAGTCCACACTCTACTCTATGATAGTGTCAACTTTTTTAAGGGCATAAGGGCAAATAAAAAATTTAAAGACTTATGTATCAAATATACATAGTACACCGAATGAATTATCGTAAACAGGTAATCGCAAATAGGTAGATAATTGTATTTAAGTTTACATTTTTGGATTCGTTGTAATTTTGTGATCACCAGAAATAACTGCACTTTTTTGTATTTTGCAAGTTTTTTATACTAAGTATTTTATATGGATTATTATTATATTGGACAATTAAATGTGCCCTAGTTAAGAAATACATTTTATGGACAGAAAGAATACAGATTTTATAGTATTTTTAAACAACAGGGTGAGATCCATGTGGAATATAACCCAAGATAGTGTAAAATCTTAGATGTAATGACACAAAAATGTGTATATTGATACTAAGTTTTCTTTATTACCTATTATGTAATTTTAACAGTAGGACTGCTTGAAAAGAGTTAAGGTACTTCTCGTGCCATTATGCTTCAAAATCATTAAAAGTGTTACATTTCTATGAAGCAGCGGTTAAAAATAAAGTAAAATCAAATAACAGCTTATCTGATTTCGATATTTTGCCGTAGAGAAAGGAGAAAATTGCATTATGGTGACGCGTGTGTACTGAGTGCTATGCAACGCTGCATCAAGAATTCGTTTGCTTGCACGCGACATCGCGAAATTCTAATCATTCTAAACTTCATCTCACTTATCGTTATTGGATTCTTAGTTAAGAAATATTTTATTTTGATGCATTATATATTTTGTGAAGTTGGTAATATGTAATGTAGAATTTCTGGCTCGAAGCTTAGGCGCGTTTTAAACTACTTATATTAGATTTGGTGTGATATGTAGAATTTTTGGCTCGGATCTTTAATTGACTAAGTATTTTTCAAGTTTAGGCGCGTTGTAAACTACTCATTAGATTTGGATTGAATTTTTAAAGCATACTGTGGAATTATAATCCACGGTAAAGGTCAAGCTTAAGTCACTCATTGAAAATTATGAATGATCAATCTTTTAAGGGGATAATTTACATACTTACTAATTAATTATTACTACAGTGCGAATTATTCTTATGCAAGATACGAGGCCCAAAAGATTCCTTACACTATTTATTCCTCTTAATATTATATCAAAGCAAATAAATAATAATATAACTATAAATTAATAGAGAAATGTTGGTCTAGTGGTTTCCTGTTTAGTTGACAGTGTAGACACAAATCAAGGTCGCCTAAAATCCGACATTAATATTTATTTGACATAAAGTAGGTAATATGATATAAATACGATTTTATTAACTCGTCAACAAAATAAATATCATATGATTTATTGAAAAACAAGGCCGCTGACTGCTTTATTGGCCTTTGAATAGTTTATTCATTTTACTTATATAGTTGTTACGTCAGAGTGTATTGAGTTCAATCCATTTTTTATGTTATATGCTTGTACATAAGGATTATGAGGGGCGCCCTCGTGAAATGAAATAGTTCGGTATTAAAGCGCTGTTATCGGTAGTTTATGAGTGCATGCTCTTGAATTATTTTTCCACGTTAGCTTGATTTGTACCGTTCGGAATATAATACGTATAACTGCAAGTACCAATGTAGATGGCGGTGTCCAGGTATACAGAGAATTTTACATTCTTCAGCATTTGTATATAACACTGACTCTAATAATCTATTTTAGGCAGGAGTCTTAACTTTTACATGTTGAGTTATAGATGTCGATGGACGAAACTCATCACTTAATATTAGCTGGGCGGAATGGTCATTTGTTATTATTAGACATGTGCTCATGAAAAATGTTAATATAACCATCTCGAATTAAAAAAAAAAGTTTAATCCGAACGCATCTGTGGTTTCTATATAGAAGATACAGAATATAGATGATCACCTTAACTGTAGATCATCTGGAATCCACACCTTTTTATCGAAAGTCAAGAACTGCTTCACCGTAGTATTAGGCGTAGCGGTGGCTACTCTCCGGTCGTATCTACCAGTTGTACATACCACCATAGAATATTTTTTCATTCAGTTATGTGTAATTGTCACCTATCAGTTAATAAATAAGCTAAACAACGATTAAACGAACAGAGGTAACATAATAAATCCTTTGAAGTAAAGTAGAGCGGGTTATGTATGTTATAGGTATGTTTTGTATGTTTGTGCTTAGTAACTGATTACGTGAGCTTAGCAAGTTACGAAAGCACATTACAGTTACGCTGAAATGAATTTAGCGCTAAGAGGAAGCGTGCGAGTGTATTGATGTATGCTTCACTAGATGTGCTTCAAGACCTGCTCCTTGTAACGATTATGTGAATATTATGCGATGCGTACGTAGATATCATGTATTTTTCGGTTATGTAGGTATGTAGGTTATAACATCTTTGAATGTAGTACGTGGTTAATTTTGGCAGTAATCTACCTATGCGTTAATTTTTAAACGTATTACGTAAAATTATTATCCAAGAAAAACGACCTACGAATCTATGAAGGTTTTATGGGTACTTTTAAATATATAGAAAATGTAACCTATATTGCATTAAGTAAATAATTTTTTATGCTATAGGCAACACTATTCTATCAAGGAAAGCATTCTTATTTTTTGCAAAACAAAAACATCAATATAGGATAGGACAGCGACATTGAGTCGTAAGGTCACTGCGCATCACCTGTTTATCATCAACGTGACATAACGTTGCCCATCTAGCGAACGGCACATCCGCGGTGCATTTGGCAAGACGCGTAGTGAAAGTGATTGCGCGGATGTCGCGTGCACCCGCCGACCTTGCCATATACATCGCATCACCCGCTCGGAGCGCGCCTTGAAACGTTTTTGCTTGTTCGCCTGTTTGTAGCGTGTTAGGTGATACAGGACGTAGGGGTAAAGAACGCGAGCGATTAGGCGTGGTAAATCTGACAGCTAATCTAATAATGGAAGTATTTTTGTGACATTATGAGTATTATAAAATAGAAGCATTAAATCATGAATGTAGAGTATGGAATCCAGTACTTTCCTTGGGCATCTGTCAATCAACCTTACATAAGATTAGGGCTATACCTACTTAAGGTCTGGCACAGATCCGTTGTTACCATTGAGGACTAATGTAGTGCGGATAAGTAGATGGAGGACTAAGTTACAATGTTTCGTGTTGATGACCCTTGTGACAATCTTAAATCAGAATGAGCATTTGCAACTGTCGTAGGGTAGATATACGTGTCTACGATGTCTCCTGGATCAGATTATAAGAAACTCTATCATAGAACATGATCGAACGTGGCCTAGGATTCTCTCCTACTATCAACAGAATACATAGTTGGTGTTTCAAACATCCAAGTTCATAATAAGTAGGAAATTCAATAAACTATTAATAAAATAAATGACACCTTATTAATATAGTTGACATTTGTTATATACTTAAAATGTGCCTATTTTGCACGAATAGTCGAGGTGGTATTAAAAACTTGATTCTATAGATTTGAAACGTTGATAAGAAAGATCTTAATGAGGTGGGATCACGTTTTAATAACGAGATAAGTAAGACTTATGTAGATATAATTTACACAAGTGCAGTATTTGTATCTGTTCTGTTTTTCGATGTTTTTAATTTAGAAAATAGTATCAGTACTTAGAGAAATATAAGGGGCTAATATTTTCCAGTTTCAAGGGAGAGACAGGTACATTATGCAAGGTATTCCAGCATAATCCTTACAGGTAACAGCTTTGTGTTGTTGATGACGCCTAAGACTCCATTTCCATCTGGGATTATTGATAGATACCTGATCATGGACGGCAATGGCTATTTTGGAATTGGGTGGATTACAATTATAAAAATAGTATGTGATTTTTATACTACATACAAAATATTATACTGCATTTTATTGTGATAGAAGACCGTGTACATTTTTATGGTCTTTACAAAGTGTGCACATATAGTGTCGCAGACCTATGAATTTTTACATGTTAAACGGAATTTTTACATGTTAAACATGTAAAAATTCAGTGCTTTAGAAGCGTATCGGTTTCAAAAAGATAAATCGACTGCATTTTCAATTTGTGTACAGTGTATGTATATTTGTGTATTGTGTATAGGTCTGCGACACTATACACGCATATTTTACACTATATTTTACAAAATCACAGATTTTTTACATCTTAAACTTTTTTACATGTATATTTTAAACCAGTCAATACAATACTTTGGATTTAGTGATTTAGCGGAGCCCTACCGCTAACCGTATGGCAGTTATGATTGTTATAATTGCGCCGCGCACGCGGTCACGTGGCCCCGAGGACGTCCGAGCGGTGAGCTGCAGTTTCGCAATCGCACTCCAAACTTGATTGAATTGTTCTAGAATCTTATCAGATAATCGCAATTAGCATACCTCTACTCGTCTGTAGCTCTGCTTTGTGTCTGACTGATCTATTAATAAATTATTTATTACTCTTATTTACGCGCTAGATGTGTTTTCCTGTGTCGCGTTTATTATTACAAAGCAGAGTATTTAACACCCAGACCCAGAACAGAAATTAAATTTTATAATTTAAATGTCTTCCTGGTTGGTATCAAAACCTGGGACTCTGCGTATATAACTGGTATGATGACAGTTTTGCCACGCGGCCGCAGTTACAGAATTTGAGTTGGTCAAGTTGGTAATGAATTTGTTAGCAGAAAGGGCGTCTGGTTAATTTACGTCGTGTTTTCCATATACACATTTAAATTAACTGGAACTTCTGGAATTTGGTTGAAGGCTTTAATTAAAGAAGACCTTTCAAACTGATCTACAAGGTATAAACAAAGTTTGTAATTAACATTAGGTAGAATTTCTATTTTGACGTTTGGTAGGTACCTACCTACTTAAGTGTAGGTAGGTATTTCATGCAAGATTGCTACTTTAATATCAAAAACTATATGGACAAAACAACAAAATAAATATAATCGCGAATCGTGTGTCTAAAGTAATACATATGTATATAGACGACAGGAATAATATTGACTTACCTATTAAGCACTTGCGATTAGAATGCATTTTTACTCAGTTTAATCGTTGTGGTGATTGTTTTAATTACATTTATCATATACAAGAGTGATAAATCTTATGTAGTCGTTAATTAACGCTATTTCTACACGTGTATATTTTACGATAGCAACAGTCGCTATTACTTATTGATTTTAAAGCTGATCGCTCATTGGCTACTATCGTTTGAAGTTTGAACGGCTGTTGTAATAGTTACCATGTAGTCGCATGAGCTACCGAACAGAAGTTAAGCCGTTCGATCAATTCGTTGCTTGGGCGACTGTCGAGCTGCATATTTTTATTTTTTCTTGACAAATCTATTTATTAAATATTTATTTGAGAAATTTTATTTGACAAACCGTCGATTCTTTACACATTTATATATTGCAAAAATACTTGGCGTCTATTTAGTAGCTTACACATAGCTACTTGAAGGTGGTAGAACCGTGTAGTTCGACCAGGGAGGTACCACCGCCACACCTATTTCTAACGTGAAGCATTCATTGCGTTTCGTTGGAAGGGTGTGGTTGCCGGCACGCTTTCATGAGGCGACCATCCTAGTCCTCGGGAGTAGCAAAACATCTGATTGACTTTAGATAAAACCTATGTTCTATATGAAGTTGCTTATAGATGTCCACTTACCATCATCAGGTGGACTGCATGCTCGTTTGCTACTTCATTATTATGTAAAAAAAAAACTGAATAGACGCCGAGAAATTTACAACAGTCGCGTTAATCGCTGCATTGTTTTGCTACCAGATATATACCTACCAGCTCAAGCGTTAGAAAATGTGTGGTCAGCCGAATACCCATTATATTTTAGTCGGTTTATTATTAAAACTATAAATAAAATGTCGTCAGTTCGACATATGATGTTTTCATTTCGCTTATCAATTACCGGATTCTTAAGGCTAATTGAATTTGCATATTACAGAGCTTTAGCATCCTGTTGCCATCTAGGTATGCATATTTAACATAAATATAATCCGTGTTAAGGCTTTTAATCTTCTAAATCGTATGATAATCTAAAGCAAAATATGAGTTGAAAATCTGGTATTTATGTTTTGTGGTATTTATATATTATCTGTGTGCCTTACAATATACCTAATCTGTTCAATGTGAAGCCTTGCGTGATTAAGTTATCATCGGTACGTGGAACAACAGCAACGTTAATTGTCTATGTTTTGCACGGTAAATAACGAAATAGGTATCTATTAGATATCCTACATAATGTATAATGCCAAGTATGTGTTTGCATTAATAAATATAGTTAATATTTATTAGGCATTTTTTTTAAACTTAGGTTTTTAACTTACCTTAATTAAACTTAGTTCCCCAAAACATGAATATATTATTTATATATGAGATGTATTTGGATTTTTGTTTGTTTTTACTCGTGTCACAGTTATCGCACTAATGCTCAGATCTTTTATATTACTTTTCAATTTACTAGTTGGGTACGTACAGCCGTACAATACCGAAGGTTTGACTAAAGTATAGTAATTAAAGCTTTATTATGTTTTACCAAGCATTGATGATGATGATGATGGATGACAGGTACCATTGGATTTACATACTTCTGGTGATGGAATTAGGCTACAGAAAGTCCTTAGATTTTCCTTATAGTTTTAATAAAAATAGTGAAAATAAAACTGAGGAAAGAAGCTACAACAACACATGTTCTGCTTCGTAGGTAGCGTGGATGTATTTACATTTCTAACCAATTTGCTATGTAAAGAAATATAACGTGGACAAAAAGTCAAACATTTAGTCATCAGTACGTAGCATCATGTATTGGCAAATAGTGCGTATTTGTTTCGGGGCCGTGCTAGAGCGGCCGACCTCTCGCCTCCGCCCGCAGCTAGCATTGAGGCATTTACCTTTCCTAGGTCGGACTTGTCCTCAATAAGCGCTTGAAGCGTTGATTTATCACGAGGAATGCCTTCCACTCACACGAATTTTGTGCAATATGTGTCTAATTTGATTTGACTTATGTATTTACTGTTTATGCCGAGTTTTAGGCGAAATAATCGAGTTTTAACCAGTGCCCCGAGAGTCGTGTACGTCGATATTCTTAATAGGATTAATTAACGCGTATCTTTCCGGATAGTTCAACTTGTGACGGACCTACAAGTATTTAATCCTCATGTGGGCTTTCCTTGAAAATTGATCGCTGTCGCTACACGATCGCCGGTCAATTCGTTCAATCGTCCTTACTTTATTAGTAAATTTCGCGTCGTAATCTCAATGTATGGGCTAGTTAATGATATATACATAGATCAAGAACGCACAACTAACGCTTCCTTTTACTATCTGCCAATTTAGTGGAATTATAGCAAGTCACTCTGACTTAGACACCAAGTGTAACAATGCATCTGTGACCAATCTCAGGAACCTATGACGTGTGCGTGGATGACAAAAGCATTCACCTTCAGGTTTCTTTGGATTTAGTAAAATATCCAGTCATTCGCCGAGTAAGAATACAGTTCTGCTAACAGCAAGTCTTACTATTTTTTACAATTATTTATCATAAATTTCTATGACAGTCGTACCATTCAAGTCAAAATTAGTTTTTTTATAATTAGATATTGAAAATTACCTATATGTATTTTTAAGTCGAACTTGTCCATACTGCAGGTTGAAGTTATCGATAATGCAATGCACGGAATGCACGCTCTAGTCAGACAAATTTTGTGCAATGTGCACCTCATTTGATTTAAGTTTACTTACCTCCGTTTCGGCATCCGGGCTAACCTCGTTTGAGCAAATTCTTGCAAGAATGTACGTTCTTACATTAATTAAATTAAAAATATAAAAATTTAACCATATACGTAATAGAACCTACATAAACGGATTTTAAGTTGTGTTGTAGCCTTTTTGAGAAAATATTTTATGTATTTCTATGTAAATATATGTACATAGATTTTATAATACTTAACAAAATATGATAAATGAGTAAATTATTAAAAATTTGGTCCTTGAAAGCAGTTTTCTTTTTTATATATTAGAATGGAAAAATAATTTAACGTGTTTTACGTGTTTTTTTTAATGATTTATGATAAAAACAATAACTTCTGTTTAAAAATAGAGGCATATTTTGTACAAATAAGCATTAATTATAAACTATGCGTCAGCAGACTTAATTTTAAATAATATAAATTAAACATTCAATTAAGACCCAAAAATAGGTACTAATTGGTAACCAATCTATTTAATTACTCTGTATCAATAACATATGGGCACTTTTTGTTGATTTTATCGACATTTGAAAATATTTTGTTGGATAATAGTTTTATACCAACATTAAGGTTGACATAACAACAGTCGCAGTTTAATTACCGTTTTATAGCTTCTTGTTAATGTGTAGTAGCGAATTTTATTATCTGGTTTTGGCCGGTTCGCGATAACACAGTGTCAATGATGTAGAAACAAATTAGAATAGGTAGTTTAATTATAAAGTGAGTTTTCGTAAATATGCACACTTTTAAGTGCTTAATCGCCATTTATATGCCTTTAAGGAGCAAATTTTCATTAATCTAATTAATTGATGAGGGATGTTTTATGGTAACGAATTAGAAAGGGGATGAAATCTATATGAATACTAAGTAATTGCTAAAGTTGTAACCTCGTATACTTACGTACTTCTGTCGTAAGGCAAAAGGTAGTTTTCTTTCAGTGCATCTGTAGTCGAACTACAAGAGGTTCTACTGTTCTCGTGTTTTCTAAAAACTAGTCGTTGCTTGCTTATCCCGCGTAGAAGGCCAAATTACGTACGATAGGACTATAGCAAACGTAACGGTTTGGTCTCCTACATCTTAAGTTCCGAGTATTAATTACCGGAACTCTCCACCATTGTTTTTGTCGCGGTAATCGAGTTCACATACACCAGGTATTATCATTATTTACTTACGGCGACGTGTAATACAATTTGTTAAAATGTTCACAAAACTAACATTACACACGGCAACGACACTACCGGATCATAAGATCATTATCGCGAACAGGAAAACGAAACTATTACGTAGTTAAGGTTATATTCCGAAAAATTATTACTTGTCAGCGCACATGTTATAAATTATTAAGTGGTTCACGATTAATATTTGTTAACATGTTTTCGTAATTAAGCCATCTCAAGTGATTGACAATGTTTAATGAGATTAAAGTCATCAAGATTTGATTTAAATACATTACCTACAGTAAATGTAACGTGTAAGTTACACGATGTGATTAATGTTAATTAAAACAAGTAGCTTCTCAATGATCAAAATTTTGTCATGTTTACTCAGTCGTTTTAAAAGGTAGGTATTTAAATGGCAACCTCGAGAAGTAGTTTTAATTAGTTGTGTAGTTTTGGGATTAACACTAGACATTTATAATGTGCAATGCGCACTGAACACTTAGTGCATTTATAGATTTGGATGTACCTATTAAGTTTTATATTATCTATATAATTAATACGTGAAGCAAAAAATTGTGATTCGTTTTTAAGATACTTGCCGCAGACGGAGTATGAAATTACGCACGGTTATAGTTGATGTAGAGAAGGATTGCGAAATACTAATATTTTTTTCAAATAATGCATAAAAGATACATAAAATCAACTAAAAACACATTACACGCACTACCTTGCATTTGACACAAACTTATACATAATAAACGAAATAGAACATTCAATGACTTACTATGAAAAAACATAACGCCAAATATGTCAGATGTCTTAGTCAAAATACACGCTATTGCTTTAAATGCAGCTTAGTTAGTAAACCTCTTTTCACCTTACGGATATATGACAGTTAATAAAATTTAAATGAATTTGGGAAATACTTTGGACAATATAAAGTTTCGTTTTTGAGTTGAATTACGGTCGAATTTCGACCGTTGTGTCGGGTGACTAGTTATTATTAAACAACAATTATTAAACATTTTCTCATTAATCATATACCATTTTAACGGCTATATCATACTGCATTTACTAATGTGGTAGTCAGATGTAAACTATCATCACTGTGTATGTAGGTACAAAGGAAAAGGGCGTGCAGCTCTCAAAAGAGAAATAAAGGTCGCTGATCGGTGTCTTCATTAAATGATGTTTTTCATTTACTGTTGCATCGTCTACAGAGGAACTCTGTTGCGAGTTCTTAAATTGAACTGGTTGCATGTACGGAACGGAACGGAATTTATATTTTTAATTTCGTAATTTTTACTAGTTGAGGTAATTATTTATCATCCCCAATTATTAGATCTCTCAGAATTTTCTGGTCTAAGATCTAATCAGAACCCACAAAATATAAGAATCTTACAGAAGATTATTGAATATGTATGAACTGTATTTTCCTTGAATTAAATAAATAACTTCTCTCGTAAATTTCTTCATATTATACATTTAAGTAGAAAACGAGCATAAAGTCCATCTGATGCTCACAGACTCCTAACCTTGAACTGCCGCCTGTACCTATGATCAATTTCAGATAAGATTAAGACTCCTAGTTGAGGTCGACCAGGGATGCGTGGCTACTCCTGAACACTAAGTCGGAACGCCTACGATATGTGTGTCCTTAACCACTCTTTTCAAATCAAAACACACACACGCTCATACGCTTACTACACTCATAGCCCCGTACTAGGATTTTCTCCTGAGTCGTGGGTATCATGGACACACACAAGACGAATACATCCAGTCCCAAAACATGAGTCTAAACTCTTCATTCAGTTACCTGTCTGGCCGGGAATCGAACCCGGGATCCATTGCGCGTCAGACCAGTGTGGTAAAAGCTCCGCCTCGCGGGTCGCCAGTAGCTCGTAACAATGCTACTATTTAGCAGAAGCAGGTGTTGAATGACATGTTCTCTAGGTGGTCACAAAGTCATTTTTTCTATTTGTAAAGATTCATCAGTGGGACATTTATATGATGGAATCAGTTATGATGATACAATCTAAATAAATACATATTATGTTTGCGAAGTAGTTATTCGGAATTGCGTCTCAAAGTAACCTTACTCGTGTATGAATTTTTGCTTAGCTAAAAATAAACAGTGTGTACATATACACATTGCTGTTGACTGATAAAATACAATTACGAAAATTACAAGTGATATGCCTTGTACTTACAACAGATATAGATAACTTTAGCGCGTAATTTAAGAGAGTCGGGCGGTGTAAAATCTATGCATTATGTCGGATTTCATGTGCACTTTCTTTACTACAGAAATACCCAAAGATAACGATTGATTTGGATAATTATAAGTACAATTATAAGATTAAAGATAAAGAGGATTAAATATATTGTACCGCTAATTAACTTTCAAACATTTAATATGATCGCTTTTATCGATGATGCTGTCTGTGATGATGATGATGTCTCTATTAAAACTTTGTTCTTTCTTTTTAACCTAATAAAATGCTAACTTACAATGATAACGGTAGAACCGTAGTACGATTTTCGCAGCCTCCCTTATTTATGTCTAAAAGGTTAGGTAAGGGAGATGTACTTCTAAGGCATTGTAACTTAGTCATCGACTTAATCCTAACTGGGCTTGATCACAGGTTCATATAGACGATAAAGGCTACCGACTATTCGGTAGATTGTATGCTTATTTATTAAATACTATTGATCATAAATATAATGAAGGTGAATTATGAAAAAACTTACCAGCCGTAGATTTGAATTATGGTTCTAATTGAAGGAAGTACCGATCTTAAATGGCAAATCTTAACATATATACTTGCTGACTTACTAAAGAAAATCTTACTAAAGTTAGCAGTATTCCGCTCACGCGGCCTCTCATGTCCGTACCACGTTCTGACGTCGGTGACATTGAACGCTCGACCCGATTAAGCATAGCAGATGAGTCGCGAGGTCGCAATGCACTGCTCTCCGTCTCACTCTGGCATGCACCACACTTATCGTCCATTCCGCACTCACTCATCTATATTAATAAAATTCAAGTGTCCGTTTGTAATTTTAAAACGTGCTTATTGACGCCCAAACAAATTTTCTGGAGGTAGTATTAGAATGTTTGCTAGTTCATGAAGAATAATGAGATAAAGGTAATATAAACACAATTTCTTAAAAAAGGTTAGTCGGATCAAATTAAATCAATGCTATTTATTGTATTTAACTTAATCAGGGTTTGGGCTAGACTACCTTTATGAGAGTGAACTTCTTAAGCTTCATTTAGCATTTTTTCTTAAGATACGATATAATAATTCTGATAATAATTAACTGCATACTTAGGACAAATGAATGATTATTGATTAAATAGGTACTATTGGCAAGCGATTAACGGAATCATATTTTCTTAGGAATTGACGTAGCGACGTCTTAGAAGTTTATCGGAAAATGTTTCTACTCACAGCGTTTCCTTGAAGCGATACTGCATCTGTAAAGACAAACGTACGGAATCTATATTTTCCAGAACAAAGATTTATTCATTATATATGTGAAGTAGAAATAGGAGCCAATTTAAATTAAATATTAACGCATCATATTATAAAAAAGAATTTGTCAATTTTGCCTTTTCTGCTACATACAGCTAATATTTATATATAAAATTAAGACTTGTGACTATACTCAAAAATCGAAAGTAGTAAAATTGAAAATAATAGAACTATACTATTGCAGAAAATAAGTGCGATTGCTTAGAAATAGATAATACTCGTAATTAATTTTGTAGAGAAGGGAAAGTGTTACAATAATTATATATAAATTATATATTAAATAATTGCATATTAAAATATAAATAATATATTTGTTAGATGCTACACACAGTACGAAACATAGTTTTGCTGGAATTGTTTTTGTATATTTTACATAAAACACTATTTTTAAAATAGACATTTAACAAGCTCACAATAATCCATGGCCACAGCTGATTAAATAAAAAAGAAACATGAAAAATATGTTTGATAACATTAATAACTTATAGAACAATGGACATACTAAAATTCGTAAAAATCTGCTACGTAGGAGCATAATAGCGCTAATGAGTTATTTTATAGAGTGGAGCATTTGTTTTTATTGCCATATTCACTAATTTTGCTACAGAATCAGGTATTCGCTAAACAATATGATTGGAATTTTTGACAAGATTATCATGGCTAGCATAGGTAACTTCTACTAAGGGTAATATCATATCATATCATATAAACGTAATAAACTCCTTAGTAGGAGTTTATTACTTTTTTGTTCAAAACAACCATTGTTTACGCTCATACGGTACAACAATGTTTTTTTTATCTATCTGAAGTAGCAAACGAGCATGCAGTCCACCTGATGGTATCTGTAATCAACTACATAAAGAACATGGGTTCCATCTGAAGTCAATCACAGATGCCTTGCTACTCCCAAGGACTATCATGGTCGCCTCACGTAAAAGTGTGCCGGCTTCCACACCCTACCATCGAAACGCAAGAAATGCTTCACGCTATAAATAGGTTTGGCGGTTGTACTTCCCCGGTCGAACTACACTGGTACTACTACCACCTTATATACAATGCACGTTTACGTTTTCAGCCATAACTTGCAATGATTAATTGAGGAAACGTAAGAAACGTCTTACCAATAACGTATTTAAATTGATAATGTTCTCAAAAATTAACATAATAATTTTTAGTTATTTAGCCGCCATATAGTGAAACCTGAACACCCACTTGCGATAAGTCACTTGTTTTACCGTTTTATACTTATATATACACATGTTGCTATATTGATTAACTTAGTATAGTAATCTGATAACCTCGTATGGGATGTTGTAACTTACGTACCTATCCATAAATAATTTTGTAAGCTTTTATTATGAAAACATTTCAATCGTTGCGTTTTTTAAACGTTTTCTATTCATATTTTTCTTGTGTTAACTGGAAATAAAAAGTAATAGTCACATATTATTGTTCTCGCGTCCGAATTTCAATAATACTCATAACAAATGAGCGTCTCGGTCTTTGACACTATTTTTTTGGTTCAGATCTAGATAGAACAAAATTAGAATAGAAATCAGGACTTCACTGTACAATC
Source organism: Spicauda simplicius (assembly GCA_949699795.1). Taxonomy (NCBI): domain Eukaryota; kingdom Metazoa; phylum Arthropoda; class Insecta; order Lepidoptera; family Hesperiidae; genus Spicauda; species Spicauda simplicius. The sequence goes on from OX453062.1 coordinate 9,646,930, forward strand.
TCGTTATGATATATTTTAGAAATATTTTAACTTCAAATTTACGAGTAGAGGCGGATATAGACCGACAATGTTGAGGACTAAAATAATGGGTGCAAACATAATATTTATGTGTTATTTTCTTTTTGTATATTTGCTTTTAGTAGGAGATATAAATTTTATTGTTTTGCCAATGGGCGTTCGGGCTAATTATTTCTTAATTATTAAGTTTCTTTTGTTATTCTTATTTATTTCTTACTTAATTTTATCAATAATACCTAAATAGTCCTTGAAAACGCGGAAGAGGCATGTTTAACTATACCTACTCATATGTTGATATTACTAAAGTATTGAAGTTAATATTAAAATGTACTTATTAAATTTAACTGATACAAGAAAAGATTGCAATAGACGTTTTAAAGCAAATACTTGAGCCTCAACTTTAGCTACCAGTAAGCTTTAACTCTATAATTAGTTCTAAATATATAGAGATTTTCGTATAAATGTAAGCAATGTAAGTAGATAGCCTTAATAGTAGTTTAAACGAGACATATCACGTAGTCACCTACTGGTCTCAAATAACAATCGATTGTTGACATACCTAACCGTCTGCCGTTAAATTGCTCGCGCTCCGCCGTCAGGTCATTCGTATTGTACCTATATTCAATGATCTTCTGAATAATTGATAATATCAAAAACTACGACTGAATTGCTTCTTTATTTTTTGGTAAGGAAGGGGTTTACCCTTCAAAGGTACACGTCGTGGGAGTGACCCAGGTTATGTGGGATACTTACCGTACTAAAACCCGCCACGGTGGCCATCCTCAGCACTGCGTGGGGGACTCCGAGATCTCCAACGGAACGGAACACAGCCGGAGTCCTCCGAGCGCGATGCCCCTTTCGGGCTCTTCCCTGGTGGGAAGGAAACGCTCACCGCACCCGGGGTCGCTCGGCCGGACGGTTCGAGCTCCCACTCTTTCCTCCCGCAACCCCGGAAGTCCATTTTTAGTCGCCTCTTACGACAGGCAGAGGGTACCGTAGCCCTATTCGCATGAAGTGATCCAAAATAATATTTGAAAGTAGAAATGTATGTGTCGAAGACCTTACATTATGCTCGGGTCCTGTGGTCAGGTCGATGTTAATAGGCAGCAGTTGCCATTAACGAAACAGTTGGACTGAATGCTCGTTTGGTGTTCTGTTATACATGTACATTATATATGCATAGAATCCGATTTCTAAATAAGGCTAAATAACGCGTCAAGATTACGGGCGAAAAATGGAGCGAGTTTTCCAGCTTGTCGTTTACACACAGAACTAATTATCTAATGATATCTACAAATCTGCTTCACGAAGAAAATATTAACGCTGCTTAGCGAAATGAAATATGCACTATATTTATTAGTATATCCTTAAAATTACAAGTTTTGCTGCAAAGATATAGCTAAACTGTAGGTATCAAAATTTTCCATTATTAATACGTAAACGGCTATAATTTAGTTTTTCGCGTGTTAATAGGTATTGTGTCGTTGGAAGTGTTTGCTGATAAGTTTTTGCTCACGGGTGGCCAATTAATTCGTAACACGTTAAAATGGTAACAGTACGGTATACGTATACGGCGCGAGTAAATCAATATGACAATAATGTGAATCGTCGCGATTGCGATCTTGGACGGACGCATGATGTCACGAGCCACGCGGGGCCTTGTCACTTCCACGGGCAAAACTACTTCTTATTATCATAAAATCCACAAGTAACATTGTAATATAATTATAATTTAAAATCATATTTTTCTTCGGAATCCTTCCATTGTGGCGGATCGTGCAATCACTTAGGTACGTAGCGCGACGAATGATGGAGTTATTTTTTTTCCTTATAACGTATATGTTTTTTGTTGGGAAAATAAATAATGAATTACCTATTACGATAGTGTAAATTTGTTGTTACGCCGGGAATAGGAAATTAAAGTCGTAAATGAGCGAATGTAATGTTCCAATACCTACACGTAGATAACAAGGCTACGTTTAGTTGATAGATTACAGGATTATATAGAACTCATGTTTTGCATAATTAAACATGAAATTGTAGAATGGCGTTTTATTTAGACTGATTAAATTGTTTTTTTAGCATGAGAGGTAAATGACCTTAAAATATTTTTTACCAGTAGTAAAAAAAACTTGAATATATGCACTATTTCGCTTAAAATCAATATAGGGTCTATATACAACCGCTGTATTTTTTGTGTTGGATTTTTAACCTGCATAGGCAGGATAAGAAAGCATAAGTTAAGTTCAACTTAACTAGATTTTACTTAACTATTTTCTTATTTTTATTCTTTGCCCATTTTTCAATAAATTTCGTCTGGAATGGAATGGTTTCTTATTACCATTCGTCATGTCAGACGAATAACTCGATGGTACTTCGTATGCACATTTAATTCATAGCGATTCAGGAATAGGTACCTCGAGAGGAAGTTCACATATTCGCAGTAAAAAAAAAGATGCAAAATGTGGCGGTCCACTCGCCACGTTAATCATTTAAATTATTGAACCATCGATCGATTGATCATGAAAAATGCCCAAAACATATCACTTTTAACCATCTTCATCTTAATTACTCAGGAGCTATCTACTTGTCCTTTTTAATTAGGATATTATTGTTATTGATTTATTGTAATAACTGTAATTTAAATGACATTAAAGAGTACCATATATTTCATAAAAGTGCAGTTACAATACAACACATTACGATACATTAGTTATGTCTTAAGTAACCTATTTTTAAGTAAATAGTTAAAAATAGCTTTTGTTGTAATGGATCATCGGATACCATAGATTTTAATCGTCATTCCATCGAATTGTTTCAGTACTGTCCTTCATTCGTCCAATGCTTTAAATTAAACGACACAGTTGACTTAGTAATCCAATTAACATGTACTCTGAATATAAATGGTCGTTTATGTGTGCCACTGATCGATTTGTAATAATGTGCCCCAATTTTGGTAAATTGAATCAAAATATTATGGTACCAACACTAAGGATTTATAAAGCGACGAGAATACAAATGAGTTCGTTTTAATACTTTTACTGGAAAAATATATATTTTAACGTGAAGTGGTTGAAATTACCTTAGTCAAGAATGACGATCTAAATAAAAACTGCTGAATTCAGAACACATAACACTGTCCTAAAAAAACTGTATCTAATTGCTGACTTCTACAGGATTAATGAAAGGAGTTAAGTATTTCCCATTTTTAGATACACTTCCGAACGATCTATTCATTTACGCCAATAAGTGCTATTCAATTATTACAACGTATTTATTATAATAAAGTTTGTACGAACTTCATGAATTGAAGCCTTTGTTAGGTATAAGCCCGGAAAATCATCAAATAGGTATATTCCACTAGTAAAAGAATTTAACAAATAATTTTCATAGTATTCGCCATTAAAATAATATTGTTATTTGCCTCAAAATCTTTCCTAAAACAATGAATTTTAATATAAGATTAATAAACACATATTAGGCAAAAAGATGAAGGTCGTATATACAACTAAGAAGGTTACGTAAATCTTACGAGATTACTGTTTGAAATTATCGTATTAAAAATTGTTACCAGTAATCTTCCGAAGTCATCGATTGTGGTTAGCGTTATTGCCTTTGAACGTATGACATATCACGTGTCATATCACAATACTAACATAACGTGTTAAAATTGCGCCGTAAAAGCCTGACAAGTCGCAACAGCGAAAAGTTACGAAAGTGAATTGAATGAAATGAACGCAAAATAAGTTGTTTTTGAAGTTATATTTCTTAAAGTACATTTGAAAAATTGAATAATAGTTAATTTTTATGGTGCAGGAAATTGCGCGTGCTGATTTTACACATATTTTAGCGTGGTACATACAGTTGCCGAAGAAGTTTAACTTGAAAGAAGATTTAATTCATAAAGTAAAATTCATACTTAAGTACATAAGTACACATACCAGTTTTTCCTTTTTATTTGTACTTACGCAGATATGTAAGTATTAAAGAATAGAACGAGACAAGCCCACTGTACAAATGGAACCATTTCTCAATCTGGATTATTTCCATACGAGTTACGGGTAAGCTTCCCGAAGAATGCTCTATAATAGGGGTGAGATATAGTCCTATGATTCATATATTACATAGCGATGACATCGACATCGACAGGTTTATGGTGTAGTTACACGGAAAAGCGTGAAACCGAATGACATCGCTAATTTGACACAGATATATGCTGATGGTGCCGCAGCATCAAATTCAACCTCTAATAATAAAATTTTACTTTATATTTATTCTTGTACATTGTTGAGTCTGATGTCCACCAATTCTCACGCCAGCGCGGTGGACTATGGCCTATAATTCTCTCATTCCGAGAGAAGACCCGTACCCAGCAGTGGGACAATAATGGGTTGACGACGACATTGTTGAGGTGTATCAGTTGTAGGAATGATAGTCATAGTCACAACAACTTACTTGTTGATTAACAAAAACTTTATATAACTATGTTAAAGCTAAAATAAATAATAATCTTTAGATATTCTAGACCGATCCTTAGTTGTGTTTATGTTCTATGGTGACCATCCAGACGAGTTGAATGTACTTATATGATAAAATCACCATTGGGGCTAGATAAGTGTTTGATGCTCTATTCCTGCTTTACCTTTCATACTCGTATGTCCGCTAGACAAAAACAATGTTGAGGGTCGAATGACGTAAAAATTACCTAGAACACAAACAAAAAATTGAGTCGCGTGAATTTTTACGAACAAAGGCCGCGACTGACAGGTGCCGAGTATTCCTTACGAGCAATCTGGTAATCGAATCATTTCGAGTTTAATACGACCAATAATTTCGAGTTCGCACTCGCAGGGGCAATGACCGATGGTAATATTGGCTCGGACATGCTCATTTTGAGTATCCTATACGTTTTGTTTCTTTGATAGACTTAAACATTTCAAATTAGGTCTTTAGACACCTTGTTTACTTGTTAGAGGTACTGCTATTTACCCACGTAGATAATATAGTCTATTGAAATGGCTAAATTCTCTAAACACGCCATTGTTACGCGGTCAGCTAACAATGCCTTTGATACAAGAAGTAAGTCCGCCTGAATCATCGGTCATCGTAGCGTCCATTCGAGCGGGGAAAACCAGTCGGAATGGAAACATTAAAGACGTTACAGGGAGATATGTATAAGTTTGTTAGTATGGTGTCTGACTAGAACAACACCATTCAATCTCTTCCTGTAATATCGTAAGAGACAACTAAGGTATTAAAATCCGTGCAATCGCCGGCATTGGTAACTTCTACAGGATTTGTAAATTATTCGTCTTCTGCGTCCGCGAGCTTTTAAGAAAAAATGTAGAGATAACAGAATGTCGCCCTTATACATATATCTAAAGATACGAATTATTTTTATTAAGTTTATTTGTTTTTGCATGTTCGTTTGCTACTTCAATCGTATAAATCCGGTAAGAGTTTAGAAATACTCCTATATTATTGACTTAAAGTTGACATACACCAAATACATAGAAACGTACTTAATCTATAACCGGAATTTGCAAAGACCTAATATGGCCATTTTTTCTTCATTATCGCTATCAATATATTTGATGTAATTTCTTGCGTAGTAATGAAAATGTCCAGTATGTTGCCAAACTTTAGCCCCAATAGGAAGCTTGTTTGGCAAGATACGCTATACTCTTACACTTAATTTATATAGCGCAAAATATTGTTATTAAACTCCAGCTGCTTTGTCTTTCAGTGGTTCAGAATTGGACAATTCTTATTAATACCTAGTTATCGGGTTTTGTCAGAAACCTACATACATATGCATAAAATCCAGAGATTAATAATCATTTAAAAAGTGAATCTTGTGTCATATATATAAGAATGTACATAGTTTTTTTGTTTTATTTTTTCTAAGTATGTATATTGTATTGTTTTTATTATTTCTTCGAACGTAAAAATTTGTGAATTTCGTTATAAGACTCCGAATATTTATTTCGTTAAACCTTTTGCAATTCATGCAGTGTTTATATTCTTAGATTCAGTCGTTATAATAGTTATCCATCCACTACAGTTTGTAAGCCCACTGCCATACATAAGTTTTTTCCTGTCCTGTGTCTTCTGATTCCGCTGCCCCCTGTTTTCTTTTCTCTAATCGCGATCGTCTCTCGAAGACCTTTCTTCCTCATCGGCTAACGTTACGAGCGATGTGGTCAGCCCATTGCCACTTCAGACTGTGAATTTTGAGGGCTATGTCTTTAGTATTATATAGCTATTATAATGTTTTAATATAAATTTTAATATTATTTTCGTTACAATTAACGGTACGGATTGCTAATCTAAGCGAATGTATAAGATATTAGTAGCTACGACTTTGAAGAAGCGTATAGATGCTTCGTTATTCCGAGTGAAAAATTGCAGCTTGTAATGTGCGTTCGGAATAAAGAATCGCGATTGAAATACCTAATAAATTTATGCACATGGAATTTTCAAAAAATAAAAATACAAAGTAATGGAATTTCCCAACTTAAATGATGAAAAATAAACTTAGTATCATGTATGACACCGATTAATCAAGTTTATTATATTGTAAATGTACCTGCTGTAAAATAATTTGTTGTCGAAGAAATTGTAAATAAATAAAATGTACATACAAATAAATGAAAACATTATTATGTTTTATCACTGTAAAATAAAAACTTGCGGCTTTTCATACATGTATTTCAGATGTATATCTATTTATCTTAACTGTATGCTTTAGTATTGTTATAATTTAGGTTGGGAAATATTGTAATAGCTAAGTCATTTGTACTTATATATACTTATAATTATTACATTGTCTTATCTAAGCGAATTACCTGAATGTTCAAAACTAAATAGGTAAGTAATTATTATCTCTGTATTCACGCTTAATGGTTTGAAGGTTTAAACTATATGTATATAATTATTGACATGCAGCGCCTAGAAACCACGGTTCAGGTAATTTTTGTTTGTAGTGTTAATTAATATACGTTTCTGTTGGGTTAAGTTTTTTTTTTTAATAATAAAATTACAGCTCCACAGACGGATCGTCCGTGCCTTTTTTCATATAGCATTCATTTTGTCAGTCTTAGTATTTTAGCTCCACTTAAGCCTCCATTGTCACCATCATCCAGAGGGCGGTGGTGGCAGCGTTGGCTTTACAGAAAACCTTAATATTTACTTACTCTATACATAAGACCTTATATATATATATGTATAATTATACCTTATTTAATTTTTACATAATGATTCTGGTTATTTGCTACATATATTTTTTTATTTACATGGATAATATTGCATTATTATTATTAGGGCTTGAGATATAACCTGGGATTTCTATTTCTATTTCTTTCCGGAGGCCACTTCGAGCTTGCGCTTAGCTATAGTGTTTATTGCATTTGGGTCCCCGCTGCGGATTGCCATGGAGGTGTTGTAGTCCTCCAGCCTTTCGTCGGTGACAGTCATAGCTCTTGCGATGAACTGAGCATTGGGTTAAGTTTGTCAATGTTCAAAAGGCTATTATGCTACTAATGTATATATTTTTTATAATATGAACTCGTATCTGATATACTGTATATCAGATACGATTTGAATGATATCGTTATGTTATATAATTTAAAGATACATCTACTAATCCAACTACTGAGGCTGGGTGCTTTATGTAATAATAGAACATTTTTCACGTTCCAGAGAATTTTATGGATAGTTCAGGCTTATGTTTCCCGTGTGCTTTCTTTTACTGGTAAATCTAAAGACACACTAAGATTGGCATTTCAGCTTTTAATTTGTCAAGAAAGTTGACGTTACATTTAAAGTCAAAAAAGATGCCAATGGTAACGATTGATTTATTACTTTGTAGAACCTAATAGTAAAATTTTCGATACGCTTTCTAAACTCATAGCCCCACATTAGGATTTTCTCCTGTGTCGTCATGGACACACACAAGACGAATACACAAACACCCAGACCCAGGACCCATCGCGCGTCAGGCCTGTACGGAAACCGCTCCGCCACGCGGGCCGTATAACCTAATATTAAATTTCTTACTAGGAAAACATTGCGATTTTTTTATATTTTCTCTCATCAGGATTATCGCTGCCGGGAAAGCAATTAAATTGCCGAACTACTCAAGTACATCAGTTTTATGGAACGTCGGTGTTCTTTTGTAATAAAAATGGCGCTTACTAGTTGTTGTGTATAACATCCCTCGTTACATTGCAAGTGTAATGCCATGAAGTAAGAGTATTGACGAATAATCTGATTTTTCTTTTTCATTTTGTTAATAATTTTCCTTATTTTTGACATTATGCTCATGAAAACCTAAATATTGATTAAGTTTTATTTATATCAATTTAATAATAATTTTAACATATTTAGGGTTCGAGACTCAAGCTCAAGAAGAATTTCAAATTGACAATTTCATATACTACTTATATGAAATTGTCAATTTGAAATTCTTCTTCTCTTATAAAAATCCTGGATTCGATTTTGTTTTTATGAGATTAAAGTAGCTAACGATCGTGCTGTCGATCGATGATGAGTGGTAACTGCCGCCCATGCACATCTGTAAGCAACTTCGTACAGAACAAGGCTTCTGAAGTCAGAAATGTGTTTCTACTTCCAAAGGTTAAGACGGTCGGTTCTATATAAAAGTTAGCTGGCAACCATACTCTCACGCTAGAAATATGTGTGGCAGTGATGCCTCTCCGGTAGAACCATATACATTTTATCACCTTGCAAATCTCATTACTATGCTAATATGTCAGCAATGAATAAACTACACGGTACTGACTTCACATAAAATTCACGTCTAGAATGATCATTTCTTAATCAATGTAGAAGATCTTCTACATTGATTAAGAAAGATTACAAATATAATTATACGTTGCATCGATTACTTTAGCATAAGGGTTTTTATTATTTTAGCATAAGGGTTGAATGTCGTGAGATACTAATAAGTAAGTCCTAATAAGAAAATGCTCAATGATGCCGTATCAACACGTTCGTAGCTCCGATGTCAATGTTTCCATCCGTGTGGGCGTGCTTGGTCTACTAAGTACAAAATAGCTGCCCGGTCACTTAATGCGTATGGATATCAAACCTCACCGAATGCGTAGCTATACTGTATGTAGGTACATTATAATTTCTAGAAAGCACCCGCCGACTCGTGTTCATTTGCTTAAACTTTCGATTTGTTATGAATTTATGAATAACTCGTCTCTCCCGATACTTTTTACTTGGATTATTGAGTAACTTGTGTTTTGACTTTAATGACGCTTTATATGACAGTGATACTTCTTGGTTCAATAGGTACATATATCGACTAAATAATCACCGAATATTACATTTGGTAAGTAGCGAGCGTGAAGATAAGACCTTAGTTTTTGTACATCTTAATTAATATACACTTTTTGCGCATAATTTAAATACCATAGCCAATTAACTCCACGTTTTTTTGCCACTGTTAGCAACTTCTAAGCATCCTGGAAACGATAACATTTGTAAGGGGGATAAATTAAATTTATGCAAATCCGTAGCAGAAGTGTATATTTTATGAAATGATACAAATGTGTGAATTACAGTTGAGCGTGTGACGTTCAACGAAATGAACAGCGTATAAATTTCCCTAACATTCCCACACATTAACGTCACCTCGTACCTACGCAGATGCGCAAGTCCATGTGTGTGTACAGTACTGTCGTACGTGGGGGTTGCAGCTGTGTGAGAATACGTCGTGCCCACGGTCTCGAGTACGTAAATCTGAAAGCTCCAAATACACTAAGCAACCTAAGTCTCGCTAACAAAGTTCAAATTCCTACGCGTATAATCGTTTCAATCGCATGAATAACGTTGTATCACTGTACCGTATTGTTTCATGTTTACGCGTCTCTGTGTGGTGAGGTTAAGTAGAGCGGCGTTATCTCGGCACAGAGATTCCATAGAGTTCGGATTAAGAAGATAAGCATTTAAAAATGTAAACATAATTTAAATATCGCGTTACAATGATAATAAAAACGGTAATTAATCGTATGAATAAGTTGCTAATGACAGTAATAAAATAAATAAGGATAACGCAAAGTTTTTGTGTCCTTCCATTGTAAACAATCATCGGCGTTTATTAAAAATCGGGTAGTACCGAGCGGTGTAACTGCATTACAAAACGCTGGTGGCGATCTGGCAATAGACTGAGTAGAGTAACAAATAATATCATTTCATAATTGTCGAGGGTTTAGCGCATTGGCCATCTAGTCTAAATGTCATCGAACGGGGTTTCGCAAGAGCGTCAATCACGGGCGGTCACCTACTTTCGCGATCGGCTGACGGCGATTAGTCGACTATGTACATTCACTGAGGCCTCAACTCACCTCCACGCTCTACGCAACAATTGTTTCTGTAGGAATCTTTTATTTATGGCAGCATCGAGACGCGCTTGTGTGTGTGGGCAGTAAGCGACGGCGCCCGTGTTTTACCTGTGCCGTGACCCGGCCGGTCTAATGTGGACTGTGCACGCTGTTAGATAGAGTGCGTTTCGGTTCGGTACAGTCGCGTACAGAAATGCTCTACCGATAATAAGTCAACGCTCGAACTCGCCTGTTTGACAGGATTCCAACCGCGTCTGTCCCTGTTTGTTTATTGTAATCGGTTTGACAATGAGCTTAAGGTGCGGTTTCGAGTGATCTCGGCTCTCGCGCTCTCCTCTGATTGTTCTCTCCGCTACTCGCTGTGTTTGTGTTGGTATGATACGTCATTGTGTACCGGCTTACTGTAGATTCGCCTCTTAGCATCCATAATTGCTCGGCGACTGAGCGACTTTTAAAGCTCTTTGTTGATTAGTTTCGCGTTGATTTATTTAAGTTATTTAGATTTTACTTGTTACGAGTGTTCGACTATACCTCTTTATTTGGCGTAAGGCTCTACAATAATTAAAAAATGTAAATAAAAAATATATATTGGGAAATATTTTAGATATTCAATTAATTTAATGAAAACAAAAAAAAATCTTATAGCAATTAATTTAATAATTGTATTTTTTAATTAGTTATTAATTCCAAACAGAATGTAAACATTGACCATTTCAAGAATATTTCATATGAAAACACAAATGCCATTATGTAAATTATAAAAGATTAACAAAAAATCCGAAACTTATAGTATGGAATATGAAATTCGGGAGGTTTATTAAATTGGTGCGGCGACAAAAACCGTTGACGGCTCGCCGACAATCCGTGTAGATAACGGAAGGTCAATGAGGAGACGTCAGAGTCGTCAGACGATTGTTGGGTGGCAGTTGGATGCGGAGGGACGAGGGGGGTGCTGGAGGGGGGCGGCGCGAGCGAGAGCACGATACGGAGCGTCCCTCTCCTACGCGCCCGTCCGACCTCTTTGCAAGTGCGGCCCGCAAGGTCGGCCGCCTTAATTAATAAACTCACCGTAAAGTATTTGAGCCGATCGGAGACTACTACAATCTCACTCAGCCTTTGTCTAGCTATTGACCCGCGCCGAAGGCTTTTTCTCGCCGGTTGAACGCCCAAGACAAATATAATGGACGCGTTATGATTATTGCCCGCCTGAGATGCCATTGGATCGTACTGCGTTACACTTTAATTTAATCCAATCATAGAAGTTATATACATTACCGTATTTTATTTATTTTAAATTCGTTAACAATTTACTTATATGGAAATATGATAGTAATTATATTTTCCATACTAAGTTCTCCTTTATTTAAAGAATAATAATTAATTAACCTTCAGTAATAAAATTGTTTGCGTAGTATATTTACTAAATTATAATAAGTAATTACAGGAGCTTATTAAAACAGCGTATTTAATTGTATTATTATTCTCAAAATATATTTTATACTATAATGTTATACTCGAATTTATAATTTTATACATACCTATATGTATATATAAATAGTATTTCAAAGATAGGTACACTTTAAGGTCTTTAAGTTTTAATTACAAAAACAAGATGCATGGCTTTACATTTTGTTTTTGTAATTAAAACTATGCAGTAGAAATCAATAAAGTAAGCGTACACTCCAACGAATTTAATTATGTGGTGTTTTGTTTACACCACATAATTAAATTTGTTTCAAATCATAAATATTACTTAAAAACAATTTGCAACCCCTGCAAGCTTTACCACTCAAACGAATCATTGATCGCCAAAATTTCAGAAGTGCACGTTTTATATGTGATGACAGATGTGATTTTTCAACATGCAACTAAAGTGGTAGAAAAAACACATATATTGTGACCTAAAAATACCAGGGTTACTTAAAAAAAAACAGCCTCTATTTTTTCTATTGTTCATGTCACTCTATTTGTCACTATTGTTTAACATGTCATATTAAAAAAGACAAACCTGCTTAACATTTTATAAAAAATACAAAAAATGGTATTTTTAATTGTTTTTTTTTTAATTAAAGAATTATTATTACAAAAAGTGCAGTATAGCTGCTTATAGTAATAATTGTTTTCATGTTAATGACGATCTTTGTTAAGAAAGTTACACCTTTTATAAAGGAATACTCAAAAGTCCATAAACAAATGTCTTCACACTTAGCATAAAGTACTCAAAGCACCTGAGTTTTTTTATTATTTACTCTTATGGACTGCTGTTACTTATGAAACATCCAAAAGACTTCTTATCGTTTATTATGAGTCAATACATTATTACCACCAAGCGTAACACTCACAGAATACTAAGAGACTTCTTTAAGTGAAAAACTGAAGCAAACTTCTTAAACAGCTTGATTGAGATGCAAAATCGATGCGGTAGAACCGTGGGTGGTGTGGTTTAATCATCGGGGTGTCACATTGGCAAAGGTGTACGAGGCATCACTCATAATAAACTAGTGGTGCGACTCGAGTCGTGTTTTTACTCGAGTCACTCGAGTGAATTTTGTCAAACTCGTACATTTTTATATACATATATAGATACTGGTACAGAACACTTTTTTATGCTTTACTGGCCTAGTTTTTTTATTATATGCTTTACCTGCCGTTTTTAGAAACCAAACTAATCGTAATTTTGAGTTTGTCGTTTGTTGTTATCCTAAATATTAATAAACTTTGCTAAAAAAACTGTTGAATCGAAAACTTGTAACTCGAGTGGTATTTCGAAATTCGAGTGACTCGAAAACTTATACTCGAGTTTTCGACGACTCGAGTGATGCATTAAAATTACTCGAGTGACTCGAGTAATAAAATTCTATTCGAGTTGCATCACTATAATAAACTACCATATAAGAAAAATTGTTTCGCCTCGTAACATGTTTTGTGGCAAATTGGCCACCTGACAGTAGGCTGTCATCGTCACGTTAGCACCTGCACGGGGTATTTTAGTCGACCTTGAATACCTGATCTTGTCACTTAGTCTTAAACTGATGGTAAGTTTATGTTTATGATGTCACCGATTAGGTATTAGTTAAGTGATAAATTAAGTCTTAATAAATATTTTTTTCAATCGACCGTAATGTAATTTTAAAGATAAAAACGAGAAATGAGTGTTTGATATGTCACTAATGTAGTAATATAATAAGGCACGGTGTTTAATGCTTTAGAAGTAAAAGACAGTTTAGTATTTTCCGTAGTTCAATACCTTAAATGACTTGTAATAGAACGTAAGTCGATATGAAACTTGATTCTAAATAGTTAACCGATCACCAATGCGTTAATTTCGAAGAGAACCCATGTTCTGTATGAAGTTAATTACAGACGTCCATGGGCGGCAGTGACCATTTACCATCTGGTGGACTGCATGCTCGTTTGCTACTTCAGTAAGATAACAAAAAAATACTGTGTCTAAACTCCTCACAAATCTATCTACCTTTCTACTTTCCACAGTAGAACTACTCTGGTATAATATTTGTTTTTGTTATACCTACATAGAACTTTGAATACGGGCAGAACTATGAGAGTAGAAAGGTCTTTTTATTGATTGTTATCTATTAGAATTATGTAAATTATACTACATTTATATTTATGTAAGAGACAAGTCAGGCTTATGCCTTTAGGTACCTATCTAAATAATTCGTAGTACCTACCCTAATTTCATTCTTATAATAAGGTTATTAACAAACCTATTGTGAAAGACAAACGGAAAATGTATTCATATTGACTACTACTATTACTACTCGTAGTTAAATTACAGATTTTAAAAAGAAGAAACTATGAAAATCTTTATTTTTTATGCAACAAAGGCTGAAACGAAGCTGAATACAGACAAACAATATTTACATTTCACATTATTTAAGAAGAGAAAACGAACAATGAAGATGTAAATATCCTTTCAATTATTTCCTGTTTCAATAAAGTTTTGATTACAGGTTGTAAACTGTTGGGTTTATTGTACGGTCAATTTATCCTACTTCTGAACTCCGTATGAATATTTATAAGTAAACTCTTTCTTGAAGATTAATAACACGCGAGAGGTTTCATTTTTACGATGTTCGCTGACGTCTGTAGGTAGTCAATACCTATTTATTAATTACGTAATTGTACATTGACGTAAATATACCTACCTACTCACAATAAAACATCGATGTTCAGTTTATTACTAAGCTATTGAGTAGTAAAAAAGTGCTTTTAGTATGAGTTTATAAAGTTTTGTCTAAACGATCCCTGTTTAATTTGTTCTTCATACATTGCAATTTGCATCGCACATTTGCCTTTTTGTCCACACCTTGCAATATACTTTGAAATTTTGGGCAAATATGTCAACAATTATTGTTTTAAGGACTTAATAGTCGTACTGAGAGTACAGATGTATATCGCATACTGACTTTCTTATGGGATTACTATAAATAGCGGTTTTGCGAAGTATAACTGGACTGATGGAGTATAACTGGCCTAGCCGTGGGGCGCGACGAGTTATCGCGAGCGCCTAGACTGCATGTGTTGATACCTGTACGTGTTATTTATTTGCATACGTCGTAAATAAAGTAATTAAATTAATTGTAATTTATTTAATTTGTTATAAAACACCTATTTCTTATGTTGTTTATTTAGCATTTTAATTGAAGACAAAATTTACCTACTTCAATTTGTACTTTAGAAATATTTGGTGCACTTTAGATAGGACGTTTACCTTATTATTCTTATTTGTGCATCGATCAATATATTAATGAAACACGTGACAGGTAAATGAATCAATTGGAAGTTTGAATTAATTATGTTATCTTACGAGTATATTTTTTGTCATGTGGTGTTGACTTCAAATAGCTCTATTCCTTTTCTTTTTTTTCGAAGGATGCGTTATGTGCAAAATTATTCATTTAGTGCGGTTTCATAGTTAAGGTCGATAACTATCGTAACTGCCCGCCCTCCCATCTTTTTTCTAGGATAAGCTTTTATCTAGAAGTGGACTGATGAACTCTGATGAATAAGTCGTTTCAAAGGAAAGAGTTAAAAGAAGTACGCCTGTTTTAAGTCATAGCATTATTATTTCAAGATCTAATTTGGATAATACACCTACATATTCGAAACGGTATTTTACCGGAGAACGTTATGTCGTGTCTACACAGGCATAATCTTTGTGTATACTTCGGCGTACATTGTTACTCGCTTATGTAAGTCGGAGCGTCTTCCACTTTCGAATCAAGTTTATTGACACGGCAAGCTCGACAAATGCCTGCCCGTTTCACAGTTACATCGGAGTCGGTGTTGCTTTGATTATACGTAATGCAGCTTACGCATGAACCATGTCTTATGAATTTACCAGGCAATGGGAAACTGCGAGGGTACACTGGACGATCTACACAAATTCTAGACCACGATTGGCACCATAGTAGAGACGAAATCCAAACCATGAGTGATATATAGATAATTTTTTAAATAGTCTAAGTATGAATGCATCCTCGATGCTCGCAGTGCTAATCTTAATGTGTGACGAGTTACAAAGCACTTATAAGGGCGATTATCGACACTTGACTGAGGTGATGTAGTGCCGGTTATTAAAAAAACCCCAATAAATCTAATACGAAGCACAACGGTTCGTTAGAGGTTTACGTTACGCCTGATATGTAATGCACAGCGCGCGGAAAGGAGCATAATGGTTAATGTGCATAGGGCTTAAGCGTCCCGCCGTCCTACCGGCGAATCGCGATCTTATTCCGCCGTAATATTCTCGTTTCAACACAACCGGATTTAACCAAGGGTTACGCCAAGTGAAACGCACCTCATACTAATACTAAAGCGTTCAATGTAATTAGTCGAATCTGTTAGCGAGCAGTGCACGTGACTGCATGTTAATGTTCGTTCGTTATTAGATTTGGTTTTTACTTCATTTGACGTCAAATGGCGAAAAAATTCAACTGACCAATTGCAAATTATTTAAATCCGTATGTAAATTTAAATTTATTAAAATTAACGTTTTTGATAATTTTTGATTGCAAAAAGCTGGTAAGTAGGTACTAAACTTTGCTTAATTATTAAAAACAAAACGCCACTATGAGTTTTTGTTTGAAGAGTTAATTTAATACAGCTTACGATCGGTACAGACTGATCAGCATCAAAGGAAACAGACAGCAATAAATAATCCGATTATGATTTATGCGTGTGTTTGCATTAAGATGTTCTATGTTAATTTTATGCATGGCAAAGTAGGTATCGTTCGCGATTGAGTTAACTGGTGTAATGATTAAGTTTTTAATGGTAATAAATAATAGTGTAATCGGTTCTGGCGTACAATCGCAGTCAGTGCTAAAAGCTCACTAATCACGGCTTAAATCGCTAAGCTCCTTTCGTCAGGTTCCGCGCACCACTTAAAGTGCGGGCTGTATACGACGAACGCGCGCGAATCGTCGAAAATAAATTATATTTGTTTATCATGCTATTACAGTTTACCGATGTTCGTTTCAATGTCATATGTTTGTACACGACTTTTTTATTATTGCCTTTGAATTTTTGATCTGATAATGTACTTTAAATTTTGAATATTATTATTAATTTTGAAACGTATACAATTATACTAAAAGATAATATAGTCTTTTTAATTATCGTAAAAATAAAATAAGGATAGTAATATTTAAACTAAGAATTTGCTTTGTTATTTTACATTATATCGTATTATTTTTCATTTCGTATTCGTGATATAGAGACGGCGCCACCAAGCGCATAAATAAGTTTGGCTGAGTGTTTGACAAGCAAGGTATAAGGTAACGGAAAACTTAATAAATTTAATAAAGTGACAAACTAAGTTGCTGTGTATGGATTTGACTAATATGTTTACTTTACAAGATTTATTTATTGATTTATCGATAAATATTTCGTTTTGGTATTTTAAAAACATCGACTAGTTTTAAAGCGATGTTAATATGACAAACACATTTAATAAATGATTAAAATTGCAATGTTCAACTTACAGGCAAGTTGAAACAGGTAAAACAAAAAGCATACTGAGGTAAAAACATTTGTTAAACTATCATTCCAAGGTGTACTTACTAATAATAAAATTGCATTTAAGGTTATTATTCTGAAATTTAAAATTAAAACCTTCGGCACGTAGCCGGCTAATAAATAACTTAAACGTGGATGACATACAAAACAATACATCTCATCCAGCTCGCTGCTCGGGCACGCACACATTCGAACACGTCCACATGTAGATTATGTTATTATACTTGAATGCTTAGTTGTGTAGCGATCTATCAGGGTTTCCATTAATATATTTGTCCAGGACATAAACACAAAATGTACGATTATGCTTATGATATATTATATTGTTTTATTGAATTGTAATTGTTATAATAATAATTCTATCGGTTTAAAAGTTTTTAAAATAAGGACATGGCTAGAGACTCATTTTAACCACATCGTGCTTGTGCCTTGGAGCCTCAAATCTTAATAAATTATGAATGAACACAGGAAACATATACATAATATCTTAACTAAAATAAAATAGTATTATATGAATAGTACGAAATAAATTTAAATAACGACTTATGTTAATTTTATTCTCTGAAAACTCTTTTCATTTTATACAGGAAATACTCAATCGTGGCGATTTCACTATATTGATTTGATAATGACGTTATTGAACTAGACATCAGTGCCATCCAAACCAAAAGTGGATGCAATATTTCTGCTCATTCGGTTAATGTTAATTGGTTTAAAATTAATAGTTGCAAGATTTGACCTTACTTACTAATTAATAAGGCAAATTATTTAACTTGCCTTGTTAGTCCATATAAAGTAGCTTATGAAATAGCTAAAACTAATCAAAAATTAAACAAAAACTGTATTAACTTTGAACACTTTAATCCACGATGCATATTGATGGTATCATTTTTCATATAATACTACTTAACAAAATAATATTAAAAGGATTGTTCCCGGTACAACTGAATAGCTGGTAACATTACGTAGAAGCCAGCTAGCAGTGTATTTGTAAAGTGGACTGTAATCGTTAGTCACTGACATCGAAACGCACCGCGGAGTGAAATCGAACAGATATGACACGCTTTTGATTTCTAATTATTTTTATAATCAACTTCCATTTTCTTGGTTATCTTTAACTCGAGAGCGATACTGCGAAACATTTGCATAACGTAGAGTGTGATATGTTTTGCATAAATACTTTTACTGGCTTTTTAGACCGAGCGAATGGCAGACGCAAAAACAGGTTATGCTATAAGTAAACAGAATGCAATAAATCTTTAACTTTTTTGACGAATTATTGTAGTATGGTCAAACCATATTTGTCATGGGATCACGTAAATTATTTTTTAAACGCAGTAATTTGTGCAAGAGTGCTCTCGAACTCATTTCGAAATTATGATATGAGAAAACGAAATCATAAACACCTAATTGCTGTAAAAGTAACGAGGCTAATGATTGTCATTTCTACCCGTAGCGAGAATTTACATCATCTTTGATAGCATCTCGAAAGCGTATAGAGCGTGTAGGCATTTACGTAGAGACGAGCGCCCACTCGCTACCGGCCTCTGATTTTACTCGGATTCAAACGAGTATTACACAGTCGAGTTGAGATGTACGTAATGAGTGAGACAATAAGTGTAAAGAGGATCCTCCTTCACATTTCAGATGCTTAGCTGTGAGCACACATTCGAAAAATATGTTGAAACTTTTATGTTAACTTAATATTAACGTAACGGCTTTCATAATTATTTTTGTGAATGACATAATTATTTATTACATAACAGATAGTAGAATAAAGGTATTAAAATATACTATAATAAAGGAAGTAAGCTAAAATATATTTGGAAGTAAATATTTCAAGCTGTTATAAAGGATATGTTCAATGTTCAATTATGTCGTCGTATATGGTCGAATATGTCAATATATTCAGTCCATTTATATTCTTATCTACAAAAATATTACCATTATACTGGTTTAATTACTCGATATCACCAAATATTATCGTTACTTTGTTTATCATTCTTATCTTGAGATATGTTTTGTATAATATTGGTAAATCATACAAGATTATCACACTTTACCGGCTTTTTCCGATTTCGAATTCAGCGGATCTGAACTAACATTCGCAACAACGCGCTAACTGCAGTGCGGTGACTCCAAACGATGTTAGCTTCGTCGGTGGTTGCCTAAGGGAACGTACTCAGACCATGTGACGTGTATTTGACAGGTTTTGACTCTCCCCCCTCCTTGATGACCATCCGTAGTAAACAAGTAGACTTCCCCAGTAGATGTCACGTATTAATTCATAAATATAGTTTTCAATCATTTTTTACAAACATGAACTTGAAAAATAATATTTTGCCCATCATTAATACCGTGTTTGCTGCGTGGCGCCAAAAGTGCACGTGTACGTATTTTTATTAATGAAATATTTGATTAGGTATAGGTTGAAAAAGCGCGAGGTTACCTTTGGAGATTTTGTCTACGTGACAAAAACCTAAACCCCACCCTCCTCTTTGTGATCAAGCGTGGTATTGATACTAACATTATTCATACTCATAGTAATACTAATATACTAATGATATTATAAAGGTTTGTGAGTGTGTATGTTTGTTACTTTTTCACGTTTAAACGGCTAGAATGATTTTCATAAAATTTGGTAGGGAGTTAGCTGACATTCTGGATTAACATATAGGCTACTTTTTACTGTTAGAAAATATCTTATTCCCACGGGACAATCGATACTTCGATTTATACTCGACAATACATAATTTTAACGCCGGCGAAGCTGCGGGGATCAGCTAGTTTTAAATAACCTCCTCCCCCTTGAAATAATTTGGGTACGTCCCTAAGCAGTGGTGTCTGTCGATCGTGTGCGCAGCGGCTTTGATTTCACCCGCTCGGACAGGTTATGGGACCGGAATGCGCCGTGGCATACGGCTCGGTTTAATAAAGCGCGCACTTGCTTGCTACTTTATTACTTTTTGTGCTCATAAATAAAAACGCTTTCGAGAAAAAAAATATGCCTAACTAGCTTCGCTCGCGGCTCCACTTGATTTGATCGGTACAGTTAACAGTAAAAACGTATATATATCTAATAATCTATGGTTTTTTATTCTTCAGCGGGACGCGGATCGCGGAGCGCGGATCTTATACAGTGTTTCAGTATCAAAATTGAAATAGGCGCATGATATGTTTTATGTGCCTACATTTGTTCAGAATTTTTATTGACTTGACACAATTAATACACAAGGATTAATTGAGACGAACTTATTTACCTTTGATGAGATGTTTGAATATTTTATTATAGTATATTTGTTACGCTATTGTTTTCTATCATCTGAAACTTTGCATTTTTTTGTAATTTGCCGACGTCTGAAAATTCATTGCTCTGAAATTAATATTTCAGTTTATATTTTTTGTTTTTAAAGCAGGGTCACTTCACATACCTACTATGCAAATTATTTATAATATAAGTACCTTCTATGAATACTTACAATGTGAAATAATTATTGTCCATATAAAATTTTAAATTATTTAAAGTTTTACTCAAAGATTTCATAAATTAATTTATACACACTTTTATTTTGCAATTTTCAGAAAAGTATCATCAGTGCACGTACACTAAATTTTAAAATGTTTACCAAATCTTTTGTGTTATTAACGTTTTGTTTAAATTTGTAGCTTATTATAATAAAACAAATTATACGATCCTGTTTTTATATACCTTAACGTAGATGCAAATAAAAAATTTGCATATTCATTGGCTTGGTATATTTAGAAAAGTTTAAATACTTTATTTAAACGTCTTCAATTATTTACAATTTTTAATTTAACAGGTAGTAAAGTTTCATTTAGGTATACTTTAGCCAACTTTATAAATAATTATTAGGTACAACTTTATAGAGTAGGTTTAATACGTGTAGCCATATTTTTTAGTTTTATGACTAGTTTACATTTGGTTACCGCACTTAAACACACTATAAACTTGTATAGTATAGATATCCACACACTTTTATTATTTCATATAATCGTCATACACTACACTAATTACACTATCTACACGACACTAATTAACAAAAAAGTTAATTTTGTTAAACTAACTCCCTAACATACTATATGTATGTATCTAAGTATCAAGTATAGACTAAATAAAATCGCCTAGTGCGCTAATCCACTTTCAGTGTACACATTTAAGATGAAACATTAGTAACTTGTAGCGCCAAAGAAGAGTAAGATGGTACCTTTCAAACAGTACGATTGTCGACCGTTTATTTTTTAACAAGCCATTACGTAGTTTTATTATTTTGCGATATTAGTAAAGGTAATATATGAATAGAACATCAAATAATTCCCACCAATATACATCTTTATCTTAAATATATTGAAAGTAATGTCGTAAAGTAGAAGAAAGTCGGCAACGGTGATGTTCATTAAAGGTATTACCAACGCCATAGTAACACGAGATATAAAGTGAAATATTTATGGAAGTGTTAGAAATGAACGGAATACGGAAGCGGTAAACGGGCATGCAGTGGATTTCATGTAGGGTGACCATCATTAAGTTAGTATGTCCTAAGTTAAATTTAGCTAATAACTACTGGAAGAGCGGAGCATCCTAACACAAGCAATTGTTGCTTAAAAGGTAGCTCCTGACCCCCTTATGATTTTAACTTAAGACTATAAAGTAAATAAAGATTATTATTATTATTATTATCAACTCTGTTGTTAACGGGAGACTTAAAGTTATAAAGCCCAGGACTTGGGTGAAATCGTAATTATTTCCGAAAAAAAATCATTTTTCGTTTTATGTTATGTGCAGCGCGCCAAAGTATCCATATTAAGAAATAATAAGGTTTTAAAGTAGATTTTTAATTGATATATATTTATTGATTGTCATTCTGTAAATCGGGATTTACCCGGATACGAAATGACGGATTTTACAAAGTCGTTTTTTACAATTACTTCCGTAAACCCCACTAATACATTAACCGTGAATTAGTTTAAATCCGGAAAACCCCAAACTCCTGGCAGTCTTCATTTCATGTGATATGTACATTACCGACACCAGCTGCAATAGAAAACCCAGGATTAAGTGAAATTTGGTCTGAAATAATCATACATGGGTTGTATTTCTCAATTTTTTTTATGTTATTGGGGTTAAGTTAGCTCTTAGACAGAAACGCAGGAAAACAGAAATCAGTAATAAATCAGCGAGAATATTGTTTTCATATTATTTGTAAGGAAGACCTAGCAGAAAAAATCGAGTAAAATGTGAGGACCGTGGAAAAAAAAATATTTTAAAAAGTTTTGATTAGTAGGTACATTGTACTCGTACCTATAATTCAAACCTTTTATTTCATTGCTCTTTTAACTTATTTCCAGGAATACAGATGTACATATAACCTATTATTCGACAGTATAATATCTAAGTATCGTCCATAGACTATGACGAAATACTCTTAATCATGCACTTACTGGGAGTCTATTTATAAGTTTCTATATCAGTGTAGCCCACGCAGTGCGTAGCGCTCGTAGGCGTCGCGCGTGGTCCGTGACGTCACGGCCCTACGCTGTGCTACGCCGGCTACGGTCGCGTCATAACCCAACCTCTCACTGAACTGATACGAATTGTATCTATTCTGGGGTGACTTTAAATAAGTTAATGCATTCAAATCCATTCAGGTCCGTCTTTGGTTTTATATAATGTTGTTGAGAATGTTTATTTCTTATTATTAATTTTATTCATAATGCAATACATCCATCATCCTCTTCAGTTTTACTGCTGGACATCTCTCATGTTCTTGTCAATAAGTCTGGCATACGCATTGATGATCATAGTGGATATTGATGTTACACAGGGAAAGCTCATTCCTTGGTCCTTGTCCCTTAATCTCCTACGACATCCACGGGAAGAGAAGGAATTGTGAAGTAGAATGCAATAGATTTTACTTGAAATACAATTGTATACTAAAAGTAAGTGAAAAGTAATTCGTCCTAACTTCATCTCACACGTAACGTCCTAACTAATCAATTGATTGATTTAATCAGCATTATATAAACGACGACAGATAGACACGTTTAATTATAGTTGAGCATCAAGTCAACCGTAACAAAGAGAAAACGTGTAGAAAGTATCAAAGAGTATGTCACCGAAAATAATCTCGTAAGTAGGTAGTAATCATTAAAAACGTATGTGCTAAAGTGGCGAAAAATATTTTTGGCAGCGCAGGAACGAAGACGCGTTCCAAGAAATGTCACGGATTGTCATCGTGTTTTCAAATCGTTCTTTCAATTGTTGTGGACTGGTTACACGCCCGGTGTGCGCACTGGACACATCGCCGCAGATTAACGAAAGAGGGTATGCGATAAAAAGGCTTGATGAGAAGCGATACATATTTTAATTGCATAATCTTATTAAACAAATAATATTAAAGGTTATATCCGTGTTTTTGTTACTTTTTCACGCGAAAATTATCGGTAGAATTTAATTGAAATTGGATACATTCAAACACACGCAGTTTGTGACCTAGATTGACATATTGTACAATATATTCATTATCGTGGTAGACGTCACCGAAGTGTGCGAAGCCGCGGAAATGATCTAGTGCTTCATTAGAAATATATCAGACGATATACATATTCCTGATTTGTGATATAATCAAAATATCACACATATCCTTGTGAGCTCTACCACACCTTTACAATTAGAACGCGGAAAATCACACCTTGAGTTGCATTAATTTGTTACCAGACAGGAAATGATAGTAACAATCTAGACAAGCTGTTGTCCATTTCATTTAGCTGTTTTTATCGTCAATCGTTTGCTGCTAATCCTCTGACAGTGGTACAATGTCTCATGTCGCCAAATTTCACTGCCCACGAGTCGCTCGTGCGACGTGCTACGTTTCCATTTTACAACGATAACATTCTGAATACCTGTATAATGCCATGTCTAATTTGACAAAGCCTATCTGCCAAAGCATACAAAAAGTGAAACGATACAGTATCTCAAGAAAAATATTTTTATTGTGGGTTGATGAAAAAAATTTGAGAGATTTCGAATATGAAGACAAGGTAGAGTTAAAATTTTGTCTTTTGACTAAAATAAATGAACGTGAGGTTTTCTTGAAAGCGTATCGTTATAATTGGTTTGTACGAGTGACATAATTCCAAACGTCTATGTGGCAAAGTGAAGGCAGGCCAATCGATATTACCAAATTATTATAATTACGTGGATTAGGGATGGGTGTCCTTGAATTCGAAGGGTTTAGTTCGTCATGCCGGTTAAGCTTGATTGTGTTGATGACATATAATTTGAAAATTATATGTTTCAAATTATAGACATATAATTTGAAAATTATATGTCATACAATTGATTTCAAGGCATTTTTGTCTACTTGAAATGTTCAATGTTTCATGTGGCCGATTAATTCAGGCCATAATACATTACTACATATGACTTCATGAAATTCCAGATTTGGTTACTCGTAGAATGCAGCTTTGCTATTTATACCAGTTGGTTGTCGCTTCGTATTATCAAATGACTATTGACTTAATTTTTTTTTGCTCGCAATAATTATATCATCGCTAGTGCTATGAATTAGTCCGATAATAATGCAAGAAAGAACATTGCGCAGAAGATTCGAGCGCATAAGTATATCCTAGAATCAGTCGTGACCGATCTAATAGAATGTAGATCTAAGTAGAATGCTTCACTGCTATGTAATCAATTGGATTGATGTTTGCGAGAACAGACTTTCTAAAATCTTAATTCAGTTCAAAATCGACTACTTTAACATTGTATGAAAGATTGACTCTTCGATTGTGACTTATTTTTTTGTTATTTAATTATAAGTCTATTCATTTTTTGTTAATCTGATAATCCGTTCACTACAATCTATGGAGCATATTTGATATTAATTTCAGCTGAGTGATCATCATAAGTAAGAACATGTTGGTAGGTACGAACAAATAAACTCGGGTAGGTATAACTTTGAAATCAGAAACTCTGTCAACATATTCAAGCTCAAGTATACATTAAAGCGACCAGACTTGTCGCAATCAATTCTCTTTGTAATGGGTACAGTTCTTTAGGTAAACATTCCTCATGATAAATGCTTTACTTACCTGTCGCGACCGCGGCGCGCGTTTCAATAATAACCGTGATATTGCGATGATACGGACTGGAAAAACTCGTTCGGTGGATGTCGATATCCTTAAAGGCTTACAACTTACTATCCGCCGCAAAAAACTCTTTGTCTCGGCTGAACGTACATTGCGCAAAACGTTGGAAATGTTTGAAAGCTTTCGTGGTAAAATTTCGCATTGTATACTTAGCATGTTGATCGTTGCAATGTACGTTTGGCGGCAGTTCAAAATACAGCAACTGTAGTGCGATGCCAGTGAGCGGCTTTCATTCATGCCGCCCCGGGCTACGTTCCTCGCGAGATCTCATCTTCCAATTACCGGCTGCGTTCGTATGCTCTACTCAGCGATTTTTGTAATTGTAGCCGATAGTGCCAATATTTCCATAAAGTATGACGGCGTTAAGAAGCCGTGAATTTATTGATTCCGATACGATGTTTATTAGCGCTTTGAAGTGTCGATTTTCGTGTAATTAATAATAGATCGTTCGGCAGTGAACTTTGAGTGGGATCAAGAAGATTAAGAAGTCGAGAGGTTTTCAATTGCGTTGAAAGGATAATCGCCCACTTGAAGGGCTAGGTTACATCTCCGAAGCTTTGTGAGTGGTACGTGCGTGACTTATTGAAAACATTTCGACATAAGTGAGCATTTTCGAGGGCCAGTCGCTGTGGTGGCGCATTGTGCTGGTGGATTACACAAACTATACTGAGCGCAATCGCTCAGCGTTTCACAATCGCGGGTTCGCCGACCGACACCAATACCTAAATTAATTTTCTTTTCGGGCCCGCGTCGCGTCGCTCATTGTTCAATTTGTGACTCTGATTTTGGAGCGCAGACCATTCGCTTGGTGACACGGATTTGCTTTCGAGATGGACTCTCACTAAATCTTCCATTACTTAAACCACTCACCTTTGAATTGTAATATTAAAGTAATAGGGACAATCGTATTAGCAAAATGATCAATTAAAAGTAATTCATACAATTCTCTTTTTTTTTGATAGTGTCGTATCAATAAATTTTGAAAATATACTCTGTCGTTTCTATATCTTGCTCATAAAAACTGCAATTACCTAGTTATTTGTTGCTACCATCAACATTTTGGTAATTACTTTTTAAATTGCAAATATGTAGATAATATTGTTGTTCGTGTATGTTTATAAAACAGTGTTTGTTCAAATTGCTGATATTTTCAAGTTTCAACCATTATAATGTTAATTTAGTTTTGGTTGTTGATGGATTTTATGACTGTATGCATAAATCTTGTTGCGAATTCTTGTTTTGTGTGAGTCACCGGTGCCCAACGTTCAATGTTTTTGGTTAAACAAGAGGTCGGACACAATTTTGAAATGCGTAATCAGACGCTTGAAGGAAATACCGAATAAAATTACAAAGAAAAAATCCTGCTGCAAAGCGTTTTAAAATTAGTTTGTAGATTTGTGAAGATACTTTAAAAATGTTTACTTTGTCTACTTTGCAGTTATAAAAAATCACAACTGTTTTATTTCAGATATTGCCTTAGGTCGCAGTCTGCCTGAGGTCACATAACCATTAAAGCCCCGTAACCTTACGAGCGGAAGTACATTTTATTGATGGTAAACAAAAACTGTAAATAAACTTCTTTTAATAAACATATTTACACTGATTTTCGTCTATTATTCCTAATGAACTAATTTTATTTTATTAATGCAACATCGTACATATTTTATCTAATAAAGTTGGAAGTAGTGAAGTGGCCATTACTTCCCATACACACTCTTTACAAAATGCAAATACAGAACTTTTGACCACAAAAGTTTTTCACACGTAAGTTGCTACACCCGAGTATCCAGTTGAAACGTCATCAATAAAGCATGCCATATAAACCTTACAACAATTGAAACCATACGCGTTACAGTTGTTAGGCGGAAAAAGGTGCAACACGTGTGGAGATCACTCGAGCCGCGCCACCGGGCCGCATTGGCCGCAACGACCGCGGACTCATTAGGAAGTTGCGAGTTCATAATCACTTTCCGATCACTGCAAATACATTTCGTTTATGACCACGTCGGCCAGTTGCGATGCCAGTTAGAGTAGCGAACACACGGCGTGACATTTTACGAGTATAACTGTAACAAGGTCAGTTACCGTTAGTGCCGCCACCTCTTTGAGATACGCGGGACGTATTTTATTGTTGTAGGACAACAAACTACCACTTTGTATAATAAAAATGAGTATATAGTCCAGTCCTGTCTCGTTTTAACACAAAGATACGTCAGTAAATTCAAATACTTCCTGAAATACCTGAAGTTGGTTGCGGAAGCGCTGCTACCTCGGAGGGCTAAGTTGGTCGTAAGAGCAGTATTATCTTGGAAGTCTAAAGTGAAGCTAGAGGCTTGTACCTAGTAGTTTTCATTAGTGGTTGTGGACTATCAAGGTTATTTTTTTAGAGATCTTTCTCAGTATTCCGTTACCTAAATCAGATAAACAACTCCTTAATACAATCTCATGCTTTTAGACACACCTGTTTAACCGGTACTGTACCTGTCAGTAATTAACTGTTAGTTTAGTTTCGCAGATTTCTATATGCTTGGGCTTCTCATTTTTGAGCAAACTTAATACAGGCACGGCTATACAAATTTTGGTACTGGTGGTAAGATTGAATGTAGCATAACAGCTGCAGAAGGTGGTAGAACCAGTGTAGTTCGACCGGGAAAGTACCACCGCTACACCTATTTCTAGCGTGAAGCATTTCTTGCGTTTTGATGGAAGGATGTGGTTACCGGCATACGTTTATATGAGACGACCATCTAAGTCCTCGAGTAGCAACACTTCTGTGATTGACTTCAGATAGAACCTTTGTTCTATATGAATTTAATTACAGATGTCCATGGGCGGCAGTGACCACTTACCATCAGGTGGACTGCATGATCGTTTGCTACTTCAGTCAGATAAAAAAAGTTGCCATGGTCGTAATAAATCGGTCTTATATAACTTTGTTGTTGAAATGCGATCCTGGATTTTATCATATGAGATATGGAAACTCTACCTACTTCGGTTATTAAGAAGTTATTGCTACTTTACCGTATGGTCAAAATGAAGAGCCATAATGAATTCGAATGTCAGAACGAAGGCTTCTGGATCGATTTTGACACGCAACCTTTATAAACAAGCCGACGAATGTACGACATTGATATCGAGCCTTATTTAACGACTCTAGATTTTCTTGTAAACACCTATCTCATCTACATACAATGGATTCGAGTTTTTTATATTTATTTTATTTATTAAAGTCAAATAGTAACTTGTATAGTTACTTGATCGCAAAAAGTTTAATCAGGTCATTAAACAAACACTGGAAAAACATAAAACAATTGTTTGATGTAGTAACAAAAACGTGTGAAGCAGCGTCAACTCTAGTTACATTATTTGTTCAAATAAATAATTCGTAAGTTATGTTTTATAGGGTTTTATTTCCCCCCTTCACCTACCACATATTTTTAATTCATTTAATTTGATGACGTATCAACTGTTTTTTATTTTATAAATAGAGCTGCGCTACATAGCGTACTTACTATGACAATGAAATAGTAAACAAGCATACCTACAGCCCACTTGAGGATAAGTGGCCACTGCCGTCCATGGAAATTCGTAAGCAACTCTATACAAAATACAGATTCTATTTGGAGTTAATGACATATGTTATCGAAAGGGAATCGGCAACGACACCTTTTCACTACAATGCAAGAACTGCTTAACGCAAGAAATAGGTGTGGCGATGGTACCTCCACGGTCGAACTGTGTACGTTCTACCACCTTGCAAGCATACTGCCCTGTTCTAGTTTCATAAGTATAGAAGGTTCGAACCACAACTAATCTCAGTTTTTACAATTACTAAGGACCAGCTTCCTATATTTAGGTACAGCATCGACTGTACACTGCTACTACTCAATCAAGGACTTATTCCGATAGATTTGATATGATGGAATTGACCTGCGTTTTTTGCATATTTGTTTATCTTTCTTATTAATATTATTTTTACGTATGTGTGAAATTGGAGATACAGTCTTTTCTGCCTCTTTAGTATTCTCTTCTGCCCAAGTCCGAGTCGGCACAATAGTGTCTCTCAGTAAGTATTAAGTAACTTGATGTTTTTTCCACTAAAGTGACCATTGAGACTTATGTTGATGCTTGGCAATTATAAATCAACCAAAAACTTCTAATGTTGTTACCAAAGTCACACTTACTTACCTTTCTCATTAAAATCTTAATCAATTTTATTTATTTATTTTATTTTATAATTTTTGTACACAAACAATACATAAAAACAGACATTATAAACGTAAGTACAGAGGACTTATTTCAAGATGAAATTTCTTCCAGCAGCCCTGGGATCGGAGTGTGCATTTGTAAGGCAAATTAGGTGTGCACAACTGGAAATTAATATTTATAGTTAAAATAATATATAAATATATAATATATATATACAAAAATACATACATATGAATATATACATACAATATGATATTATGAAAGTGATAAATAGTGCTCTTTGACTCGTCTTTTAAATATAGAAATGGTTTTTGAGAGTCGAATGTTAAGCGGCATTGAATTCCATAGCCTATTTTTTAGTATTGAACAACTAGATAATTTATAAAAATCACACACCTAGACAAATTTGAATGCGAACATTATACAAAATATAATGTTTGGTAACTCCATGTTTAGAAAGTACGTATGTAGTAGGTCCATTGAAAACCTTAGGTGCTTACACATGAGATGCTTTCCCTATTGCAATAGCAATTGGTTACGTAGTATTCGCAAGGAGCGACCTGCGTTGCGACATTTAGACTATCCGTTACGTAAGGTCGCCGAGACGGCAACGGTACGGTCGCAGCCTACGTAATTAGTAATGTGCATTGTACAAATTATTTTCAATTATTGGTTTTTGTGGCCAAATTAATGAAGGTTTGGAGTAAGCTACTTAAAATTGTAGGGTAGTTGGTCGTCTGAAGCCGCATATGAAAAATTCAGCATAAGGAAAATGTAAATACAAATAAAATAAAACTCTTCAATCTACATATGATTTTAGACTAATATTATCGCGGAATTGACACATTTTAATATTTAACCGGTACTCACGATATGCGGTTTTTGAATTCTTCAATCTACGTTGAAATTCCTTTATTTGTTTTATATCCTAACACGAATCATGTAGATACTAGTGTAGGTAACTAACATACTTGTCATCATGAACATCGATGTTCTTCCAACCATGCAAACAAATGCCGTTGCAATTAAGACGATTAGGCGAAAATATAAACAGAAAATATTAGCATGCACTACTGCTTAGTATTCTTGATTATTTAGAAAGTATTACCTGTTAACACGAACAATAAAGCACAAATAGTTTGTTGAAGCCTCTGGTAGCCACATGTCCGTCATATCTTGCCGTTTGAGATACCATTCAAAGGTTACTAGGTCAGGCCAATACTCGGTCGATCAAGATAAGATACACTTGAAACTTAATTCACTGACTATTCATAGCGCCTTACTTAAACTATTGGTAAGTTGTAAAAGGCGTGGAAAACAAATCTTTAAAGTTGTAGTATTGTTCTGTATCAAGCGCTTATAACTGGCGCCTGATATATCGGTCTTAACAACCCCAAACGCGGTTAGTTGGTCAACTCTTATGGGCGTTTCTGTGTTTCAAAACGCTAACAAGCTGTTGCAGTTATTATGTTTATTAGATATTTTATCTTTTTGTCAATTAAAACAAAGCAGGAAGGTATAGTCCAAACTTATAAAATTTAGAACTCCGATTGATGGTAGAATTAGTACCTACCATATCATATCCTACTAACCGAGGAAGTAGCTATCGCCACACTTATTTCTAGTTGGACAGTTTGATGGAAAAGCAGATGCGACTCACTTTCACATAAGTCCGCCATATTCAATAGGTAACAGTGGAAACACATATGTACCTATATGATTGGGTTCAGTTAGAACCTTTGTTTTATACGGAGGCCACAGTGACTTCTATCGTCAGGTAGACCACGTGTTCGTTTGTTCATTCTATAGAAAATCGAAGCAAAACTCTTGGGCAGATACAGTAAAACGTAACTAGGTATAGCACGTTTTCTATAAGCAACGTTCATGTCACATGAATGTGATGTGCGCCAGTAATCCGTGTCTATTGTTACATGCGCCGGCGCAGCGGCTCGCTTACTACAAAACAAATGGAGAAAGTTCAGCCGTTTTATTTGTGCCTACGTGTTATCCACACCATTTCCTATTTTCCCGGCAACGTTATTCTGTAACGGAGAGTAGGAAACAGGTAGACAGTTAGATAGTTAATTGGTTAATGGTTCATTAATTTATCGGTAACATCTTTGTTTTAAGCAGTAAAACTTAACGGAAATCACAAGAATAAGTAACGTAAGAAATATATGCAAAAATGTAAATGATAGCAACTTTTTATAGTTGCAAAAATGTCTCGTTTAAAGTTTTGGATTTTAGAGTTTTAGAGGGTTTTACAGAACCTGCTAATAAAGCAGGTTCTCTAAAATGGCCATGAGTGCAACTAATATAGCGAATTAAATGCACCTTCCGAATAAATAATGAATTTACTTCTAAAACCGATCTGATCACTAAGTTTAATTATGAAAAATCATTAAACAGTTTTATAGATAAATCAAAATCGATATATTGCAGTATGGTACGAAATAAATAGCATAGATTTACTTAATATATGGTAAATACTACTTTAAAAAAATACATTTGCATTTTAAGGAATTATATTACAGTGTATTAAAATGTAGCATAATGTAATCATAATTAGGTAGTACGAACATAAAAAGTAGATGTAAATGTTAGGTCTTACCAATAAAGAATATTATTTTAATACTAAAGAGAATTTACAATAGTACGACGATTAACATTCTTATATAACTACTTTTCTTGTTAAATATATTTCTGCTGGATGGTCCACACAAAACCCATGTTTGCAATGTAACGTGTGTTTATAATGTCGTCATACACCAATATGTTTGTAAATTTATTCATGCGCGTATGATATGGACAAAAATACTGACAGGTGATTAAACAGACACCTACGCTTACAATTCGCCATCACCTGAACGGCTAAATATCGCAATAACGGCATCTCTAACAAAGGCAGTCGAAACCTGTAACTATTAGTGAACTTGTTTGTGGATTGGAGTTATTTATTGTGCAACGGTGCTCGATTAGACTACCTTCCACCGAGAGGTTTCATAAAACGATTGTTACTTTCATTTCAATGCTTGGCCGGTGCATAACCACTACCACGTGTTGCCACGGTCGGTTACGTAAATTTTGTACGCTGTTTTGTTTACGTATGATTTGAAGCAATTATTGCATACGGAAACCATGGAACAATATAGTTATTTCTTTCTTACTTAGTAGCTAATATAGTGTTTGAAAAGTAGGTATATCTAATGACTGTGCGATAATATTTCGACTACTTGGAATTATTACTAAGCAAAATAGTATTTATTAGATTTAATGTTGAATACTAAATAGGTATGTGTTATAACTAATGCAAAAAATGACCTATTGTAGTTATAACTAAGGCGTGATTCTAAAACCTTAAAATATTATTCATATTTAATATTCATTTAAAAAACTATAATATATTGAAATCCACATTATCCATACAAGTAGGTACATACTTGAGAAATGTGTACAGTTTACGACGGTTGCATAAATGTGAAGTTATATAATGCTACTGTAAAAATGCCCTAATAAAATTATAAATATGTACAATATCTTGGTATTTGCCTTATCACGTTTACGTCACCCGAGTGCGCTATGTGACTGTGACGTAGAGACGCGCACTCAACAGCTCCGTGCGCCTTTCATTATGTAATTAATTCACTATGCGGTAATACAACTGGTTTCCGCAACTGATTACACCGGCCGAGCGCACTTGGAATGGCTAAATAAATATATCAAAATCATGATGATAAATATTTGCACAAATAAAACCAACGATCGTTGAAATAAACATTAATTTCCTAAAACAGGAACCGCCTAGAACCAGTTTCGCACTTCATAATGTCATTAAAATGTGATTTATGTAACTCATTTCGGCGACTGTCCGCCGTGTCCGTGGTAGGGGCTCTAGTCCAGATTCGTCGGACACATACAGTATCTACTGCTCAATTATTGTTTATACATTCATTTGTCATTAGTCACGCTTGCCAATACTGACGGCATATTTGTGTTTGAACGGCTTTCTTCAAGGCCGACCGTTTCAAATAAATCGTTTATATACACGTGCCATTATATCGTCGGCGCAGTACTAATGACTCCAGTGCGGTTCGAGTGCAACTAAATGCAGTTAACTAAAATTATATGGAAATAGATGCGTCTATGTTTGCAAAAGGGAATGTGATTAGCTTTTGATTTATGCATTTTCAATTGTGTTTCAATCGATTAGGCTTTAAATGTAATATCGTTTTATAACTATGCTAATTCTAAACCAGAAAGCGAAACCTGAATATAGTTAAGAATAAGCGTGTTTAATGTAAAGCAATAAAAACAAATAGAATAAATTAATTAAAATCATAAACGTGCGGATGCCATTATGGCCGGAGCAGAGATTAATACGTTTACTTTTAGCATTTAAATGCCTTAGTTTCGCGGTTCGTTTTTGACACGCGTTCTGTGGCAGGTTTACGCCACAATCTAAAATCACAGTCGGTGACATTGCAATCTGTCAACTGGAGTCGTGGGATACCGTTTCCACGGGACGGTTCTCGTAGTCATCGCGTTCCGTCATTTTATCGGAATTTATTTATGCGTATTGTACTTGTATATCTCATGCAGACGTTTATAAATGACAGAATCCTTCGTGGTTTAACCCCAAAGACTCAATCGCCCTGCACTATATGGGTTTTGATTCGAAAGTACGTCAAATAAACTTGTACTTTTGTCACTAGTGTTACAACAAATCTGTGGTCGATTTTAGATTATCGGTCAAAATTGATTTTTAACAAAATCAGTACATTTAAATAACCCTTCATTCCTATTGATGTTGTTGTGGAGGGAAAGCTAAATTGTAAATTAGGACTCTGATTCTATTGGATCCAAACTTTTTCGCTGTCGACGGGCGTTAGTGTCCCACTTGTCTCCACACAATACTTAATTGCTACTTAAATTCCATAAAAATATAACAAAAAAGTAAGCCTATGGAGACAATTCCAAGTCAGTTGCATAAAATACAGTGTTGAGTTGCAAGTCGAGCCACGAACGGCCAGCCGATTAGTCACTGAAACATTCCCAGCGCGCCGATCCTCTGTGCGGGCGGTTGAAGGGACGAGCGATATTACGCTGACTCGTCTTGCTTCATGCTTTTTTAGCCCTTGAAATTGGTTAAACGTTCGTTGTAATGCTATAAAGCCGTTATTGTTTTTAGACAACGCACACAGACCATGTGTGGCGCTTTGGAACTAACATCTTATCTTACTTTTGTTATGGGAATCTTTTGATGTAGTAAAATAGCAGTAATAGGAGTCTTTTATTGTGTGTAAGGCACGTCAATGTTGGTTCTACCTTTCTCAACATTAGCTCCACGGAGCGACTAAAAACGGTTTTAATATTTTGGCATCTACCAATGACATGCAATAAGTATATAACTTTGCAAAATGTCATTTCACAATAACAGACAAGTATAAATTTCATTAATTTGTAAAAAATAAAAAGAAAACACTGGCGTTGCTCTGATTTCCGTTTCGTTTTACACGTTTTGTGAAATGAGCTCAGATTGGATATTGTTAGACGTTGTGAGATTGTTATTAGTGTTTATTGTTTACAGAAGCGGCAATTCCTGGTGATCGGGCAGCAAGGCGTGAAGGCGGAGACAAATTGCATCGTTGCCCAACGTCGTCACGGTTCGGTGGTATCGCTACTGGTGGTAATGTTGTATTATAGATTATTTTATACTATTCTGTTACGAGCTTGCCGCGCCGTTTGCCCCTGCTTTTTGGTTTTACGAAACAACTTTATATCTCGTCAACCCATGATTGTCCCGCTGCTGGGCACGGATCTTCTTTCAGAATGAGAGAGTTTTAGGCCATAGTCCACCGCGCTGGCCAAGTGCGAATTGGTGGACAACTTTATATGGTATCAAGTAATATTTCAATCTTTAGTAAATATTTATTTTTTCGTAAATTATGTGTTGAAACATTTTGAGCCCTTTAAACTGAATGTTTGATCAAGTAAATATAGATTTAGAGTAAGTCTCTATCTTATGTTTAATCACAGGCTGATCACAGGTCCATAAGCGGCTGTGATCATCTACCATCAAGCGGCCTGCATGCTCTTTAGAAACTTCCATTTAATAAAAAATGCTAGTGTTGTACACGATATAAATAGATTGTAGTTGTGTTAATTATGTTGTCAAAAGCCTTAACATGTGTACTTTACAAGCTTTAAAACACCATTTGATTAGCTATTAATTATAAGACAATAGTATTGCGATATACGTGTGGGCCGATTGGCGCATGGGCGATTCAATTCAAAATCACTTAAGTGTATTTCAATTATATTTATGAAATATGTACAATAATATTGAAAAGCGAAATGATGCTCATACTATATAGATACACCTGTTACATTTTTAAGTCCTTTTTTACATAGTAAATATAATTTTGTACTCCGAGGTGGGCGTAAATAGTGGCCACACAGTCTATACTGTTGCCGCTGTTTACGACAATATTAATTGTATAACTGTTTTTGGTGATAATAAAAAATCTTTTTAAATCTTTAAAAAAATTACCCATAATTAATTAAGTTACATTATGCTACGTTTGTTTTTGGTATTAATGGTCTAATAAAATAACAATAAATTCTCGGTCAGCGTAAACTTATTAATTCAAGCCAACTTAAAATCCATAGAAACTCGTTTTCATACGCCACAGTAAACAAAATATAGATTTTGAATTAACGTTACAATATCAGTGACGATATCGAGTTCCAAGCAAAACGTTTACCTACCGGTATTCGGTGTTATGTAGAGCAAATCGGGTGAGCTCGGTGTGGCGCGGGCTTTACGCGGCCCGTGCACAATCGGCATCTGCATAACTGAACCGCTCCGTTCTCATTAGCCGCCCGTTACCCCGACCCGTCCCGCCGAACGGGATCGGACGACCTCGCCACAGAATGCGGAGCAGAGCCCCGGTTAGGTACAATACCTGTCGATATTAAAGGGTCTTACCACCTTCGCTAGGACCCCTTGTGGTCGTCCTTTAAGGTCTATCATTGCACCCAGAATGCCTTACAGAACCTCAGTTAGGCACAATATGAAGGTGGTTTGACCACTTCGTCGTCACTGCTGGTTTGAAGGGTAAGATAAGGGAGATATATAGGGTAGAAACGAATCTATGGCTGACTTCAGGGTGAACTAAATTTATCTGGAATAAATAGATAGAGAGCAGACTACTTGCTTAAGCAAGTAGTCTGCTCTCTATCTATTTATACCATATGTAATTAATTACATATGGTGTATAAAAATATGATTTAGGAGTACGACGAATATATAGTAAGTAAGTTAAACATTCACTCAACTAGACGAAATACATTGTATATTTAAAGCGACTATTCAACGCATTCTATTGACACTTTCTATTGAATCATCCTGTCATCCACTGTTCACAAAATATGTTTAATTTTGTGGATAATTGGACTACTCTTCATATCCCATTATCTTTGACCTCGGCTCGACCCATTCCGTACAGCCGTTCCGTGTCTTTATCGTGTTTCAAATTCGCTAGCGTTCTCTAATTTAGGTAACAAATACGAGAACAACTAGTCTTTTCTGCCCTTTACTTTTAACGAAGTCGCTGAAATGCGGAAACTGCTAAGTACACGATACTGGGAGTTCTTTCAAAGTATTTTGGATTTGGCGATACATAAGTTCGGTTATTTTCCAATCGTAAAAAAATGCAAATTCGTGACAGTTGACTTGTTAACAATTCGTATGTAATTCCCAAATTCGTCACATTGCGATATCCTTATCTTTTATTTATCATTTGTGTTACTAATAATAAGGAAATAAAATAGTCTACTATGTAAAAAAATCTCATTACAATCTTACTTTGAAATGTACTGAAGACAGTAAAGATATTAGATTTTCCTTATTTTTTAATAACGACAACATAGTATAAATGGTGTAGAGGTGATACCAATGTTTGTGTCTATATACCATCATTGTCCATAATAGAACGGGACGATATCACTGAGTTTTTTATATAGAGTCAATATAGGTTTATACAGCTAAGATTAGGGTTGCCACTTGTACTTTATTATAAAGTATTGTACTTTATTCGGGGCAATTGTACTTTATACTTTATGAGGAAAATAAATTACGCAAAAATACTTTATTTTGTATATCTGGGATTTAAAAGTTTGATTGTAATCAGTTTTGTATAAAACTAAAATTCCTTTAATCACAAGGTTTCCGTAGCTACCTTATTTAGAAAGTAGAATAACATTTACATTTGGTGACCTTTTTTTAGAAATATGAGCGTCAAATTATTATCTACATTTTTTTTGTTTACCATCACCACGCTCAGTCCTAAAAGTATCCTAGAGCCAAAAAAAGCTACGTACTTTTGTCTTTATACCTTTTGTTGCCAATGTATTTTAATCGTTGAAAAAAAAGGTGGCAACCCTAGCTAAGATATATGGAAATACTAGCCTTTGCCCGCGGCTTCGCTCGCGTGGAATTTAG
This sequence comes from Spicauda simplicius, assembly GCA_949699795.1. Taxonomy (NCBI): domain Eukaryota; kingdom Metazoa; phylum Arthropoda; class Insecta; order Lepidoptera; family Hesperiidae; genus Spicauda; species Spicauda simplicius. The sequence goes on from OX453062.1 coordinate 9,685,246, forward strand.
TCTGCCACATGAAGTTTGCAAGGTGGTAGAGCAATGGTTCAACCAGCAGTTCTTGTGTTTCATTTGAAGGGTGTGAGGCGATCATCATAGTCCTCGGGAGTAGCAACGCATTTTTTCAACGATTTACTTCAGATGGAACCCTTGCCCTACTTCCTTAGGCGATTAACATACGGTACCGCTCACTGCCACGGTAGGCGGTGAAGCGGATCTCATGTTGTATAGGGGTCTAATAAATCCGTTGATGCCTCACACACGTACACCGACTGGCCGCGCGGTCCAGCGGTGTTCTCATCACCACCGTGTCTCCGTGTCTATATTATAACCTTATAAAAAAAAATCATCACAAATTATAGCCCATGTGTTATTCTGATGTATAACCTATACTACTGTAAAGTTTCAACCTAATCCGTTGAGTAGTTTTTGCGTGAAAGAATAACAAATACACATACATCCTCACAAACTTTCGCATTTATAATATTAGTAGGAAGGATGTCAAGCCGTTTGAAAACGCTAGCTCTTTTCTAAGATGATGTAGGAATATTATATAATGGTTGAAACTTGCCCTCTCGATCGGGAGGTGCGATGTTCAAATCCCAAGCACGTACCACTGATTTTTATTAAATAATGTGCGTATTAAATATTAATTATCATTCCTGTTCGGCGAAGGAAAACACCGTGAGGAAACCTATACACACGAAAGTTCTTTAAAAAAAGTTCTCAGAGGTGTGTGAAGTCTCTCAATCTGTACTTGGCCAGCGCGGTAGACTATGACCTAAACTCTCATTCTGAGGGAAGACCCGTGCCCAGCAGTGGAACAACAATGGGTTGGCAAGAGGAGAGACATTCTCATGTTTCTTTTAGAAATGAAATGAAATGAAATGTCTTTATTTTGCATAGGCCTTCGGGGCGCTTACAAATTGTCAGTTACATTTATATATATTTTTTACATTACCACCGGATCGGAACACGACCTCAACTGAGAAGATCCGGCAAGAAACTCAGTGGGTTTGTCTTTTTTCTTTGTATATCTTTTTTTTTTCTTTTTTTTATTTTTTTATTTGCCATCTTGTTTTTACATGGGTTACAAAAGTTAGCTCCAGTATAGAGATATATTTATGTAGCCATCGCTCATTAACGTCGATATACATTTTGCTTTCAGACGCTATTATTTTTTAAAAGCGTTATATATAACATATTAGAATATATGAAGTTTCAAAGCAACCTCATAAGAATTGGCGAGGTTTAACTCGTTCAGTCATTGTAGGTGCATTGGCACCTTAGACCTAGATGAAATGCATCTTGCACCACTAATTACACCCGCTCTCATCTCTTAAACCGGTACGGCAATGCGTGCGCCGCTGTTTGACGGCAGATATAAATATTGTAGGCGAGTTTTAATTACAAAGACATGTTCTCTTTCATTCCTTTTTCTCGATTTCTAATCACCTTTACGAGTGTATAATCCAAAGTTTATTGAAAGAAATTACGAATGTGATAGTAAAACTTGTATCGAAATCGATCTATTTTATATGAAAATATGTATAAACTATTCAAAAATATATGACCTTATAAACGTATCTACTTAGGTATCTAAGCTTCGTTTATATTGTTCATGTTTTTGAAAAGCTAAAATTATATTACCAACGTATAATCAATTGACTATAATGCATTCGAATAATCTATATATTAATACGTGAAGCAAAAACTTGTGATTCGTTTTTAAGATACTTGCCGCGGATGGAGGAGGATGATGTTAGGCACGGTTATAGTTAATGTAGAGAAGGATTACCAAATGTTAATATTTTTTTCAAATTATGTATAAAACATACCTAAAATTAACTAAATACGCATTACACACACTACCTTGTATTTGACACAAACACATAAATAACAAAGGAAATAAAACATTCAATGACTTACTATGAAAACACATAACTTCATAAATGTCAGATATGTTTGTCAAAATACCCGCTATTACTTTTAAATACAGCTTAGTTACTTTACTTTTTACCTTTAACGGGTGTTTTTAATCAAAAAATGAATACAATTTATTAATTGACAAATATTCCTGCTATTTTGGACAATATGAAGTTTAGTTATTTTAAGGTAAATTACGGTCGAATTTCGACCGTTGCGACGGGTGGCTGGTTTTATTAATCCTATCTCATTAATATTATAAGTAAATGCGAAATGTTGTGAGCATGTTTGTATGATTTTTATGTTACACTTTTACGCAAAAACTGTGGGTCAGGTTTTTCTTAAATTTGGCACACACATTGTTTATGACCCGGGTTGCCAGATGTCCCGTTTTTGAGCCAAAATTAAATGTCCCGCGCGGGACAGGCTCCGTCCCGCTTTTCGGGAAGAACTGGACTTTTTCAAAAAAAAAGTTCGTCGACGAAAAAAAAGGTCGCCAAATCCTCCGGCCCTCCTTACTCCAAGAAGAAAACTACAATTTCTGTCCGAGTGTCTGTGAGGACTGCTGTCCCGCTTTTGACTATGAAATCCCGCTTTTTTCACTCAAATTGTTTCTAAATCCCCATTTACTAAAACAAAATCTGGCAACGCTGTGTATGACGTATATTAACACATATGGTACTCATTACTGTAGACAAGTCCTAAGCGGGTAAAGCCGCGGGAACAGCCTAGTATTGAAATAAATACCATTGAAATACATTAACGTTAGTAAGTGATTCCGTCCTCAACCTTTTTATAAACGTCAATAGTTTTACCTAGAGTAAATAAAATTATTATAATACAGTTTCTTATAACTTTATATTAAAGGTTACACCTGTTTAATTATTCATCCACATATTTTTGCACCTTTATGTCTAGTTACCATTTCGTGACGTAGGCAAGCTAACATACCTAACGGTTGATCCCTGATAGATATAAATAACTAAACACCGTTACGTTCATTGCGTTTCATCTCGAGTATAATTTCCGTGGAATTTCACTGTATATGTACACAATATAAATATGTGACTTTTAGTAACTGCATTATATCTTCTTCGCGTTTAATGAAGAGCACTTAATTAAAATCGTAGTCTTCCCTCCTGTTCCTTTGAATATTTTAAGACCTACTTGTTTTAGACATTCAGAGTAATTTTAAAACAACTAGTTGGTTGGGTCGTTACGATATGTGCACACAGAAAAAATACAATGAAGACAGGTATTCCTAGAAGAATGTACCTACTTGTTTTAAAACAATGACGAAATTCGCTCATAATTGTCTTTAAAATACTATTTTTTTTCAGGTATGAGTCCGAAAAAATATTTGACATGTACCAACTTTATTTGACATGATACTTTATTATTGATTTTTCGGTAGATTTTACGTAGATGGCATGCAAAAGTGCTTCAAATACATCGTGTGGCAAACGAGCCCTGTAGGTGGGGTCAAAGGCTTTCACCGTGGGCAGCGTACTATTCTCCATCGATGGAGGGAGGGAAGAAAGCGGGAGGGGGGCACCGCGTCGCACGCGCGAGTAGAAAGTACTTCGACGAACTTCAACCATTGTTTTCTTCATTACGACACTTATTTATCAACTGTCACTCCACGTTCCCTTATTGCATTTTTTATGTAAATGAGCTCCGTTTAGATATTCCAGTCGAAACTTGTTATCTATACCTACTCTTATCACTTAGTATCCAGCTGCTTCGGATAATTAGTGAAGAAAATTGTCTTTCGCAGTCACGTAAAACCTAACCGCTAAATATCGATTCATGCCGTTCAATAATTATTACTATAAGTGACAATACAATAAAGATGAGCATAAATAATTGATAAATAACTATTAAATTTAATATCGTGATAGACAATGACTTGTAATTAAAAGGTCAAGGTATACATTTTCTCTGGTGGCACTAAAAGTGGCAGTGTGCCGTAGACCGTGTCCATAGGATTTTGGGTAACATTACTCTTTTAGAAGCAACACATTGTGTAAAATAAATGTGCGAGTAACCTGAAATTTGACACATTTTACGAGGTAACTGTTCGTGGATACTAAATTAACAGTTACACACTTAGGTGATTTTGTTCTGTGACAGGATTCTAGATGAATAATGAAACGAATAGACGAAACAGTCTACCTATTAGTGAAATAATTTGTATTGTCTGTGAAGGATATTAACAAATCAGGTTATGCAATATGCTCATGCTATATTGTTTTATTAATAGCAGGTTACATCTACTTGCCAAATTACAAGCTTCAAGAATATGATTGTGACAGAGTGACAGGACGAATTTATAAGGATTTCGTCATTTGAGTATGGAACATAAAAATCGTACAAGTTAAACCTATATGTAAATAGAGGCAGCCATTAGTAAATGGTGTCATAAAACCAGATTATGATTGCCAGTTTGAAACAAACTTGTATGTAGCCGATTGTTTCCTCTGAGCAGTGATAGCCTAATGGTTGAAACTTGCCCTCTCGATCGGGAGGTCCGAGGTTCAAACCCAGGCACGCACCACTGATTCATATGCGTATTATAAATTAATTATCACTGCTTTTCGGTGAAGGAAAACATCGTGAGGAAACCTACACACCCGAGAGTTCTTTAAAAAAAAAGTTCTCGGTGGTGTGTTAAGTCCACCAATTCGCACTTGGCTAGCGCGGTGGACTATGGCCTAAACTCTCTCATACTGAGAGAAGACCCGTGCCCAGCAGTGGGACAATAATGAGTTGACGACGATTATTTCCTCACAAAGTATAAAGTTAATTTTAAGACAATAGTTTTTATAAAAGGTCAAGTGTGATTCCCAATCGTCGGTCACATGTCCGCTCGGACCGTGACCGTAGGATTTTGGTAACACATCGCTCGCCGCCAAACGGATTGGGTCATTCTTTTGTCCGCGTGGGAATCATGTAAATGAGCCTCGCTATTTCTTTGTTTGATTTCGTGAAAGTTTACACGATCGAAGAGGAAACGCGGCCGTCGGTACGATGTGAACGCCATTTTTATGTAATTGTTACGTCGAGGGTTGAATAGTACAAGGTTTGAGCGGATGGCATTGGATTGGATTTAACAGGTATTTTTAAAGAGGATTTTTTTATTTAATCTTACGATAAGGCAGATGGGTTGCCTGATGGAAAGTAGTCACCATCACCTATGAGAATTTACAACACCAATGCATCGCTAGCTTTGAAGAACTCTTTTCGCAAATGGATTTTGATTGATTATGTACTTTTTTCTATTTAAATATTATTGACCGTGAACAAATAAAATATTAAGTAGGTGTATACGTAGTACTACTTTATTTGTTTTAATTTAAATTGTAATAAGTTAAAGGTCAACAAAATAATGGATGTGTGTCGTAACCTTTTTAGCCACAAATAATTTAATGTAATTTTAATTAGGGAAGTGAGAAAACATTTACATTTATTCAAGGCTTGATGTTAAGCATATACAATACAATACAAAACAATACAAAAACTCTTTATTGTACACCATAAAAATTCATATAACAAATATGACATATATATTTTAAGGTACAATAGGCGGCCTTATCACTTAATTAGCGATCTCTTCCAGGCAACCTTACAGTAGGTAAGAGAGAAATATTACCGATAAAAGAGAGGGTAGGGTGTACAAAATTATTATAAAGAGTCATAAGTATGTCAGCAGCTAATAGTAAATAAAATGTAAGACGTTGAGAAGTTTTAAGGAAAAAAAAGTACATAAGAAAAACAGAGATAAGGAAAAATACAGTATGGATAACAGGGAAAAAAGAGGAAAAATTAAAAATAAATAAATGTATATAATTAAGAAGAAGATAAGTTTGTAAGGTAAAAGTCCTTCACTTGCCTTTTAAAAGAATTCAATGACTGTGCGCGACGGATAGGAAGTGGTAAAGAATTCCATAAGCGCACAGCCACTGAAGTGAAGGATTTACTGTAGAAGGAGGAAGAAGAAGAAGGAGTTAAAAGAGAAAGATTTTCATTAGAGCGAAGTAAGTGATTATTATGAGACAGGTGCAAGTATTGGAATTTCTCCTTCAAATAGTTGGGGCTATTTGAGTTAAACAAGACGCAGTACAAAGCAGAAAGAATATGAGTATTCCGACGAAGACGGATTGGGAGCCACTTGAGTTTCGTACGATGTTCAGAGACGTGATCATATTTACGAATTCCAAATATGAATCTAATAAATAAATTTTGAATACGCTCAAGCTTATTTAGCTGCTCCTCAGTTAGATCCAGATAGCAAATATCTGCATAGTCAAGGATAGGATGCAATAAAGTCGTTGCAAGTGTAATTTTTGTTCCAATAGGTAAAAAATTGCGAAGCCTCCGGAGTGAACCCATAGCTAAAAATACTTTCCTGCTCACCTCGTTGACCTGAGAAGCCCAGGACAGATTGCAATCCAAGTAGATACCTAAGTTTTTAACTGTATCTTTTAAAGGCACATGGACACCATTAAGCAAGATAGGAGGTAGGTTACTAATATTAAACTTATTTAATAACCTGGAGCTACCTACAATAATTGCTTGGGTTTTCTGGGGATTTATTTTCAAACCATGCAACTGGCACCAGTTTGTGACACAAGCCAAATCATTATTTACAATACCGATAGCTTTCGGCAAATCCTCAGGTGGACATTTATAATATATTTGAAGGTCATCGGCATATAGGTGGTAGAGTGAAGATAAGTGGAGAGTCATCGAATTGATATAAATAGAAAAGAGAAGAGGAGACAACACGCCACCTTGCGGTACGCCAGCAGAAATGTTTAACCATGTTGAATACTCATCATTAGCCATTATTCGCTGTCGGCGCCCATACAAGTAATATATTTGTATTGGAGAATGTATTTCAGTAAATATTTACAATCCTTATAGGTATACATCTTTTTTTATACGTCTCTTCCAACAACGTTTTTAACCTGACACATACTAAAATTGTTATTTTGAATATTAGATATTTTTGAAATTGCGTCAATGATATCAATATTTATTCGTTGTATGTAAGCACGCATTTTTTATAACATTCAATAAATAGATATAGTAGATACCTATTCTTATTAAAAATAGATATGCTAATTAGATTAATAATGCGAAACGTAACACGAGTATTGAGTAGACACAGAAATTAGCATTTTAAATCCGAAAAAGATATAGGTACTTATAATATTGTCTGTTTCATTGTTTATATGCTAAAATATAAAATAGTACGCGATCACAGTTCTGGATGAATTTCGAAATTTGTCGTATATTTAGTAAAATGACACGAAAAGAAACAAGAAAATAAAAACAGAAAAAGGAAAATCTTCAAATTTCAATCGGTAATCGCTTCTTTCTCATGACTTCTACCACGTTACGGGCTTTGGAGGGGAACGCCCTTTATGAAATCAACTACTGCACCCGGGTCAAGCAGATTTTTGTACTTTCCAGAGGGATTTAGAATTTAATCTGTTCGGATTTGATAATTAACGTTGTTTTTGGTGTCAATGTATTTTAGAGAATGCTTTGGGAATTAAATCCATCATGTCAATACTACAATAGCGATTTTGTTAAATTAATATAAAATATGATATCTTATATAAGATGTAAAGTTGAAAGATATTTCACCATAATTATGTAAAATATTGCAATGTATGATTATTTCGCGTAAAGCAATCATGCCTTATCGCCATGAAAGCGATTAGATACATAAATATAGATATAACTATATATAGAATATAACTTATTGAATGTATATTGCTGATATCGTATCAGGCGCGATAGAAAAAAATCAACATTACGCTCGACGAAGTTTTAGTAGAGGATAATTAACTAATTAGGAAATTAACTTCTATCAAACAGGTGTAGTTTTTCATTTAGCGCTATCATTGCCTTTTCTAATCATTTATATTCCTTGAAATCACAAATTGTGTCTGAAAACATTGTCTAAAATTGTTTTCGTAACATTGTTTCGTAAGAGCCGTCATTACCACTTATTAGGGAAGTAAACCAATTGTTTTCTCAACTGCACGGCATTCTAGACCTATCTGTCATGAGAACGGAGTGCGCAATTAATCGACCATCGTACAGTTGCAACACGATCTTGGTCAAGCAGGCTCGGACCACCCGTGACTTAACTAGATCAATTAACAGTGCTACATTACTATTACCTCCTCTCTACCACTCCAAAACACGTACCAATTTACCCAGCGAGTAATGTAACCGTACAAAACCGTAATAGTACACAGTTATCGAACGGCGGAGCAGAAAAATTACTGCGAAACGGTATGTCACGGCATCTACTTACTAAAACCAAATCGAGTAAATTATAGCCTCTTTTCGCAACTTGTTGCCCCTCGTGTATGAGAAGCAACGATTTAATCTCGTTAACATGTTTTAATGTGCACAAATGTAATCCAAGTGTGAGTGTATGACCTTATTCTCTACTAAAAAGTTTATAAGTGGGCGTTGTAATGAAGATTTGCAGAGGCTGTACCTATCTTCGTTCGCGTATATTGCGTATTATGTGACATTTTCAAACAAATATGTGGCAAGGATAATAATTTTGTTCATTTTACGTTCGATTCGATACGTTAACTTAATTAGTATTCGAGATGGGTGATATTACTTTATAGAGGAACTTTGATCATGTCAACGTTACCTAGTAAGTAAATTGTAAAACTAACCTTGCGACGTCAAGGTTTATGGAATTTATTTATGGAAGCGATTTACATGTAAATTATTTCAGATTATTTAGAATAGGTACGAATAGTTTTATGTTTATAATTTATATACCTACGCCTAGCCGACCCGATAGACTTCGTTCTACCTAAAAGTCAAAAATCTAAAAGTATCAGTGTTTCTCCACTATATTATACACGTATTATACATAAAAAATGCATTAATATCAGTAGCGTAGTTTTAAAAATTTAAGCATACATATGAACAGACAGCGACTTTGTTTTATACTTTGTAGTGATTGGGTTTGCTACTTAGGTAAAGATCAATGTCGAAATTTCTAGGTGCCATATTAAACAGCGTACCCGCTTTGGTTAGCTTAGTATCGGGGCCGTCAATTACATGGAATATTTTTCATAGCGGTTTAGGCAAAATGATAAATAAAGAGTTTTTTGATTAAAAAATGTATTTTATGTAATAAAGGGACATTGACACCGCTGACCGATCAATCGAGCATCGAATAAGCACAGGTAAAAGACAAATAACTATTTAAATGAAATATTAGCATTACTCGCAACTAATTCAATACCAGATGATAATATCTGTTATTGTATTAAACCTCTTACCGCATGTTGCCTTGAGTCGATGGCACACACGGTGATTACCTGCCCTGCATCGCATCCCTGACCTACATTTCTCATTTCCGTAAAATGACTATTCTGTACGTTATGTTACGTGATTAGCAATTTATTTTCTTGGTTCGGTTAGTTTGTGTGAGCTTGATGACCCGCGTGGCGCAGAGGTTGCCATACCGGTATGACAGCAATGGGTTCCGGGTTCGATTCCCGGCCAGACAGGTATATGAATGATGAGTTTAGATTCACGTTCTGGGTCTGGGTGTTAGTGTATTCGTCTTGTGTGTGCCCATGGTACCAACGACACGCTATGAGTGTAAAAAGCGTGTGTGTGAGTATCTCCAATAGATAACGGAGTTTAGCGGCTCGGAATTTTTGTTAAAGTTATCTTTTTAGAATATATATCGTCAAGGTAGAAAATATTTTATATGATCTACCATATTTGACCGAGGAGGTACTACCGTCATACCTATTTCTAACGTGAAGCAATTCTTTCGTTCCGGTGGAATGGTGTGTTTGCCGGCTCACTTTTTTTGAGGCGATCATTTACTCCTCGGGAGTAACAAAGGATCTGTGATGGACTTTCGATAGAACCTTGGTTCTGCATGAAGTTGCTTATAGATATAATAATAATTATTATTATATCCAGTAATCAGGTTACGTAAGATTACGGTCTTACTAGTAGGTACTACTTATATCTCAAAATACAAAGAGCCTAGAGTTTATCCTTCAAAATTCAGAATTCAATCTACTTCACTTCATCTTAAATTTTCCATTGCAGAATATTGATTACCTCGATACAGCTCGGCTTTGAAGATCATATCCAGGTATTACTACAATTCAATGCAGGTCTCGGAAGACTTGTGCCGTGATATTGTAACTTGGTAAGTCTTATACGTTATTGAACGGAATACCTACAAGAAATCGCTCGAACTCAGATTCTCCTTTATGATATGTTGATTGATACCTATACTACTTTAATAAATATTTGACCTTATAACATTGAAATAGCAAACGAGCTTGGAGGCCACCTGAGGGTAAGAGGCAACTGCCGTCCATTGAAATCTGCAAGCAACTGCAAGTTCTATCTGTACCATAGTGAAAAAAAATTGGACTTTCTCCTGAAAAAAAAGAAAAAATTCTTTAGAAGTCTTATTCAGTTATTCTGTCAAACGTTCGAAAGTTTTCCACGAGTTAAGTCAGTCACAGACACGTTATTGCTCCCGAGGACTAAGATGGTCACCTCATATAAAAATGAGCTGGCAACCATACCTTTTCACCGAAATGCAACAAGGGTGCAGTTTACTTGATCGTTAGTGCTAACTGCTATCATTTGATATCTATAAATAACTCAGAATAGGTTTAGTTGTAGGATAGGAATTTTTCTGATATCAGAAAGGCCCTGCTACGTTGAGGACTAAATTTCTTCGCCTCGTTAAGTATCTCTCTCTCTCTAAAATTGATATAGAGCTGGATTTCATTATTCTACAATAGTAAGTTTGAACGATTACAGTAAGCGAAATCGATAACGAGCGTTATTGATTATAATTTATATTCTATTTCCCTGTTTTATGGCTTGATAGCAATGATAGGAGAAACACAGTTTATATTATTTATTAAAATTGAAGTCCAATGAATCCAGACAAAATTAATATCATTCCAGTATCTCATTAATTTTAGTGGTATCTCTGGTATCTCCGGTAACTTTATTGGTATATCTATAAATTAAGTTGAAATTGATTTAACATAACAATTGCCTAATTTCATTTTGGTATTAAAACTGCTTCACTTTTGTTTTAGTTATTTTGTTGTAAGTAGTTATTTGTATTGATACAGCTAAGGGAGATGTAGGTATGCGTAAACGACGCACTCCGGCTAATATCACAGCGGATTTAAAGCATATTTTAAGGTAAGGTTCAATTCTGATCTGGGTGGATCACAGATGTCCATCAGGGGTAAGGGTACGTTACCATTGAGTATGGCCAATTTTTAAGAAAAATCGATGAAGAAACCTAAATTACATACATTTATGTACCATATATAACGTGATACTGTCATTACTATATTTAATCTTCTGCTAAATCTAGCATATTGAATCCCCGATAATGTCATAATAGCAGATTAATTTATTTTACTAACGAATATATAATATTTGAATTTTCTATTATTTATATATATGTATGTATGTATTGTGGTCGTAGTAAAATAATTTATCTATCTAATGTATAGGTAGATAAAAGGGGAAACAAAATAGATAACATTGATACATTGACACACACCTTCCGCTATGTTTGTGTCAATGTATTGCTTTGCAGCAATTGATGAACTTAGTGTTGTCAATGAGTCAATGAAAAATATGGTTGTAGTATTTTTTTACATTTGTACATGTACTTAATGTAATATGTCAGCATATATGACAGGAACTTCTCACATCTTGTTCAGTATACATAGATTATTGTGTTAGAGGTGTCATACGTAGTAGGATGATTAATTTATTACAAAGGATTGAATGATCGAGCGCCTAGTACACAGAATGCGACTTAGACAGATCCATTCAATTAATAAGCTATTGCTGCATTCTGTGTGCGTTCCTACGCTATGACACCTGTTAGGAAGTTTAGTAATCGGTAAGATTTCCTTATTTGCTCTCTATGTTTAAACGTAGCGCGATATAATATTTTTATCAATAAGTAATATATAAATAAATGGATATACGTAATAATAGAGGTAATAAATTAAAGGTAGATAATTTGAAGGAAAAAAAAAAACATTTGTCATAGCGCCAAAGTTTAAGAAAATTCTGCTCACCATTAATAAGAACGTGGGGATACTGGGAGTTGATATCTCGTGTGATGTGCAGATCCGAAGTCATTTAAAGGTTAAAGCAAGTGTGCATTCAAGAAATTGGGCGTTCTTAACAGAGCCAAGTGGTGCTTCACTGGGGGGCACCTCCTTCTGCTTTATAAGGCACAAATGAGGCCCGATATGGAGTACTGCTCACATCTCTGGGCTGGAGCGCCGCAGTACAAACATAACCCACTTGACTCCGTACAGAAGCGCGTGGTCCGAATCATCAACGATACGATATAGCCAATCGTTTAAAACTCTTAAATCTGCAAAAGGGACGTAAGTTCCTTTTGCGTGATCTACCGGTTTTACAATGGCGAGTGTTCCGAAGAGCTTCTTGTTCTGATGTCCACACCACCTTTCCTACATCGCACTATGCTATGAAGAATGAGGTTCTATCCACATTAACTAGACTAAAAAACCAATACAATATTTAATAAGCTGTTTTTACATTAGCGTTGTGTAAGTCACAGAATTCCGATCAACAAAATATCTGCACTATATTTTGTTGCATAGCAAATCACATTCCGATACGTATATCAAATAGAAATTTAATTAAAATACAAATCGCTTCTCGGAATTTATTTATTTAACAAACAAATTGAATTTTATAATTTACTTAAGGATATAATGATTGAACCTTAAATTGATATAACTGTATCACCGTTTATTACATTGCATTCCCGGGGCGCAGGACTATGTAGTGTAGTGGCTGAATATTTGTATGTGACCCTTAATATCATAAGGTTATAGGATATGAAAAATAAGACATTCTAAGATGCTTAAAGAATTTAGTAAGACAGACCTAAACAGGTCATATAGTAGATATTTGTTAAGAATAGAGTTGTCTGTTACCTATAGAATTTTAGCTGTCATTTAGCTATAAAGTGCTAGGTTACCCATAGCCTACTGTCTAACTTCATAAGTATGTCATCAAGGTAGAGAATACATTAATATTATTATAAACGACGTGTAGAATTTGGGTGTATATTGGATCGAATTCTAAGACTTTTCATTTTTTTCGATATTTTTAAAAATAGTTTGTTTAGAGTTTCTCGTTGTTCGTTCACGTGCCTAATGAAAAATAAGTAACAACGGGTTTACAACTAATATGTCAGAAAATTCAGAAATCGTTAATCTTAAATACATTTTTGCAAAAACAAGAACCTATAAGACGGAAAAATAACAGTAGAATACGTAGAAAATTTAATTAAGGTAAGAGTTGTAGGCGGCTAGTCGCAACAAAGCATCGATTATTTGATAAGTCGGTGTTATCGCGAGGGCGGCACGTGCGTTCCGCTGCCACTCGCGACACGTTTACTGTTGTGACCATGTTGGTGGCAGACCCGGACACCATATTTTTAGTGAAAAAACATCATCTCGGTACTGAAAAGATTTCTTTGACGACAAATATCCCCCTGATGAATTCACTGTTCAGCAATGGTCTCAGTGCTGAACAAATTTTATTTATTAACAAACATTATCTCGCTGAAAGACAAGGCTCTCACTGCTTAACACAAATTCTGTTTGATCAGCAAACATTAGCTTACTGCTGAACAAAAGTCGCATCATGAGAAGAGTTGGAGCTATAGCTATGTATTTGGAGATAGGTTACTGGTTCACACGCCTCTAAATGAAAAAATTGGTAGAACTCTAGCGGCACCATCGCCACAGTTATTTAAGCGTGCTGTGCTATGGTCTAAGGTAGCGGTACTAAACTCAACTCCGGGCTTCAAGCAGTGGGGTTAAGTTGCCCCGGGCGAAGTAAAGGAAATTAAGAAGGGGTCGCGAACCCTACTTACTCTAAATTGTCGACTAAAAAAAAGGTTGCCAAATATAAATTCCAATTCAATCAATCAAAAGGGTCCGGCAGGCCGCAGGTTGAGTATAGCTGATCTAAGGGGTGAAGGGTGTAAGGAAGACTTATTTAATCAAGGCGTTTCCACTTAGTTTTCAAAGGTGCTGATGCATCTGTGGGGCAGTGGCCATCCATGATTAGGTAGATGCATGCTTGTGTGCTATTTTATATCATTTTGTTTGTGTCCCAAAATATAGGTTCACGATATTAAAAAAAAACATGAAATTATCTCAACGCTCACGCCAGCGAATGTTTCATAGAGCATGTCTTAAACTGCATGACCATGTATTTCACCGATCGGTGAATCCCTTATTATATAAAACGCTTGTCACATTAGTAGGTAAATAGGTACTCGCATTATTGCCGCGTATCATTATCTGAAGCGCTCAGCCAGTCGAACTATTATTGTATGTGAATGGCGATAAATGAAAAACCATTCTTTATTAACTTTTTATCGTGTGCTACTCGGTCAATTTGTGAGAAGTCTGAGAGACCTTTGAATCGACTTATAAATAAATATGAAGCATATTTTTCTGCCAATATTATACCTAAGTAGCAGAATCGCACTGCATAATATAAAAACCAATCAATATTGAATCTTACAGCTTTGGCATAGGAACGAATGAAGCGCCTTCGTGAGATGAACACTAACATGCACATAGCATATAGTAGGTACATTCATGTGCTCATAAAACGATTAGAATGAATAACAACCGTATGTGAGTACATAACATATGTATGAACATTTCCGGAAGCGTATTCTTGTAATACAAGGACTTTGAGTTGTAAACATAATAGTATAAAAATAATTTAGCTCGCTGCGAGTAAATACGAGTAGCAATAAATAATGCAGTAATAAAGATGTGGGAAACGGCGTTTTAACGCGTGAACATCATTGGAAATTATTAGCCGCCAAGGTAGCTCGTGTTCGCCACAGCCTTGCGAATTAGCTGCTACTGAGTGACGGCTAATCATGCTCTTCTAACCTTTGAGAGGAACAATAGACATATTGCATTAACCAATCACAGACTAGTGTTAAAAGTATCATCGCTGTCTGATGTTTTTGAATTGGAATCATGACACGCATCCGTATTATGTCGTCGTCGTCAACCCATTGTTGTCCCACTGCTGGGCACGGGTCTTCTCTCGGAATGAGAGAGATATAGGCCATGGTCCACCGCGCTGGCCAAGTGCGGATTGGTGGACTTCACACACCTTTGCGATTTTTTTAAAGCATTCTCGGGTGTGTAGGTTTCCTTCACCGAAAAGCAGTGATAATTAATTTCTAATACGCACATAAATCAGTGGAACCTCGGACCTCCCGATTGAGAGGGCAAGTTTCAACCATTAGGCTATCACTGCTCTATTCGTATTATGTACTGCGTATTAAACATTTAGGGATTAAATGATGGAGAATTCTAGAAGGTACTAGATAAGGTTCTAGAAGAAAATTTGCATTTTTGAGTTTTAGAGTTCTGTTCCCAAAGGGTAAAACGAAACCCTATAACTAAGACTACGCTGTCCGTCTGTCTATCACTAGGCTGTATATCTCATGAACCGTGATAGCTAAGCTTCCACATACGATGTATTTTTGATGCCGCTATAAAAACAAATAACAAACAGACAAAAAATAAGGGGGGCTTCCATACAACAAAGTTGATTTTTTGACATATTTTGTAGATACGTGCGCGAGTTCCACTCGCACCTAGCCGCTTTTATTTATTTATTTTAACGTGTTTTGTTAAATGAAATAGGTCAATAGGGAAAGTTACATATACATTAGTGGTAAACGTATAATACTCGACCTAATGACACATCGACCTATCAGGTGCGTTGCCACCTGCAACATTATGAACCCTTGTATATTAATTATGTGGATTTTCTTGCTTTTATAAACTTGAATGATGTAAATGTTTCTCGCTCTGTGGTAATTATGACTTATTCTGTTATTTTTTACTTCTTTTAAATTTCATTTTTGATACCATGACCCCAAAAATATGGAACCCTTATAAATTTAAATTCACAAAAATTGATACGAACCGATGGTATAAAGTGAGCAGTGTTGTAGTTGTATTTGAGTTGGTAGGTCCTGCATTTAAATTGAAAGAGCACATACCTAGTTCGGGAAAGTACCACCGACACACCTCTTCCTAGCGTGAAGCAGTACTACTTTCTTATGACATGACGATCTTACTCGGGAGTAACAATGTATCTGTGATTGACCTCACATAATTTCCTCCTTTAAAACGTTTTTCACAGATATACAAGGATGGCAGTAATTACTTACAAGCTTGCCTGTTTGTTTACCCTTTCAATCTTATACAACCTAAATCCATCGATTATAGTGCATGAAGTGGTGTGTAGTACCTAAAAATAAACTGAAATTCTGTACTGTACTTCCATTAAGTAGAGACAAATTGGTAATTGATTTAAGATGTATTTTTCCATACCGTTATTTTACTTACAACCATTCATGAATGTTACAATTTATTTAAACAACTAGCCTTGTGGATATTACCAAATGTTGCTGATGGAAATTTATTAACTATACTTGAACAAATAATTACCACTAACAAATAATATACTATATTATTTGCCACTTTCTCCACAATGTTCCTAAATGTATGTGAATCTGTCATGAATGTGTCTTCTTAATCTGATTCCAACGTCATCAAAAAGTATTATATTAATTTTAAAGTGTTAAAGAAATCTTCGATATAGATCGTCGCCATCTTACGGTGACCTAAACGACAATTGCAGTTAATAAAGTAGGAAAAATGTAGTTGCCCTGTCGGCCTCTGCAGTAGAAGCAACATGTAATCAAGAATTTCATACTTTGTCATTGACGAGATCACGTTGACAGCTACACTGATAATGGATATAAGTACTTGTGATTTATTAAATCAGTATGATTCAGCGCTGATTTCAGATTTCATAATGTTATATTTTCATAATATTTTTTATAAAATTTCTTTAATAAAATATTATGAAAATATAACATTATGAAATCTTATACTAGATAATATAATAGATGTAAATATAGTACCAGGTCTGCTAAGAATTGTTTTGGAGAGGTTAAAAATAAGTAGGTTGATTAGTTTATTGATTAATTGAAAAATTAATTAATTAATAATTGATTATTAATAATAATTAATAAATTAATTAATTTATTTATACGTTGATTCGGGTTCCGGATTCTGGCGAAATGTTTCAACTTTAAACATTTTTGAAAATCTTATTTACCGCAACCTATTAAAAACAGGAACTCGACCTCAAAATTTGTAAGTTCGCAGTCCCAACTATGTACCTGAGTTATTAATATATGTGCTTAGTTTATACTGAAGGAAAAATCGTGAAATCTTGACCTGAACATTATAAGTTTCATTAAAAAATGTTTGCAAGGTCGTACCTATAAGGTCTATAAATCAAACTTGGCCAGCGCAGTAGACTGTGGCCTAAACTCGTTTTGAAGAAAGACCTGTTCCCAAGAGGATGACTGTAATGGGTTGACGACGTACCGAAAAAAAATTTTTTTGTTTCATCTTTCACATAACCAACGCTTAAGACCTTACAGGATTTACAGACAGGTGAAACTTAGGCATCTCTATAAACGGACTTGAATGTTTTGAAAGCATAATCGGTCACGCTTCGAACTTACAGAGATGAGGCCTTTGCCCAGCTTAACTATAATAGGCTCTTACTTTGTTGCATACTTCCTCAGCTGACGTAACACGTGCACGAAGGAACATTGGTAAACGTTGTTATAGGTAAACGGTGACACTGCTGTTTGTACATAAGGATGCTCATTGCCGGCACCTGTAAATAATTTTTGAACGTATATTGGAATTTACTCCTTAAGAATCGATTTGCATACATAAGGACCCAGTATGAGAAAAATGTGAGGAGTAAAATCTACTGATGAATAACCTTGTTACGTTTTTTATTGAGAATAACGCCATCTAGTTAAAACTTTAGAACTATTTTATCAGTACGC
Organism: Spicauda simplicius; assembly: GCA_949699795.1. NCBI lineage: Eukaryota > Metazoa > Arthropoda > Insecta > Lepidoptera > Hesperiidae > Spicauda > Spicauda simplicius. The sequence continues at coordinate 9,703,202 of OX453062.1, forward strand.
GTGGATGGTATGCATATGTTTCGTGATTACGTTTTACCAAAATCTCAATGGTATTTTAAATAGTAAATCGTTAAGATAAGTAATGTAAATACTCTGTAAATATGTACAATATTAATATTTTAATACGTACTTATATATTAGATATATTTTTTCAAAATGAACCATGTATTGGTATTATTTATTTTGCAACCACTTGTTCTAATTTGAAAGTATATAAGCCTTCCATTTCTAGAAATTTTCATTTATGTCTGACGGCACAGAACAGAGAGAATAAGGCTGTAGTGCATGTTGACGAAGTATAAATTTGTAGGCCACATCCCTTTGAGACTCCTATTAGAACTTTCAGGTATACATAAGTAAATTTGAGATGTTTGTAATTATTATATAATTATACGCTAGCCTTATATTATGCTTAATATAACAATAAGTATAAGTGTATGTATTAGTGATAGATAATTAATCTTGTGGTGACTAGTCAACGCAATAATGGGTGGTTACAGTTATGATTACTTCATTGTTAGACTATTTCTAGGAGAGTATATGAAGTCATAGAGCATGGATATTGGTAGATAAGACCACCTTACGTAAGTGTTATTTACTGGAAGTTATGTATTGTAGTTCTAGGTTTTATTTATTTTTAATTATATATTTATATATTCTAAACAGATATCGTTACATTTAAAAAAAATATTGCAATAATAATAATAATAATGCGTGTAAATTCATAGCCCAATACTCAGATTTCCCTGTGTTGTAGGTGCTATGTACATACGCAAAGACAAACATACAAATATTCAAGACTAGAACAGATATCAAATTTCATCAACTATTTGAACTATTTGAAAAATATTTGTTTGCCTAAAGACGGTACCCGGAACCTATTGCAAATTAGACCGGTGTGGCCCCCGCTACACGGGTATTTCTGCTTTGCAAGCATGGTGTAAGTTGCTATATTCGGTTTTTAAGGGTTTGGTAAAACGGCGTTAAGAAGTTATCCTCCTCCTCATATTAATATTTACAACTTAATGTAACTTAGTCTTCAGATGAACACTTGGCTGGACGGTCCGAGCTCCCACTCTTACCGCCCGCAACCCCAGAAACCCCTTTTAGTCGCCTCTTACGACAGGCAGAGGATACCGTAGCCCTATTCTGATCCCGGAACTACAGGGACAATCTGGTATTATCTAGCAATAGATTTCTAGCACGATAGCTAAGAGTGGATTGCTAGACTTCACTTTCACTCAGACTTTACTCATATGTATACTGTGCACGACAAATGTTAGGCGTAGTTTGTTTCAGTAATGTCGTCTGTAACCTTATAATATGAACTTGAGTTGTACTTGTAAACAATAATGTTATGAAATAAATATGTGCGAGGACAACGGCAAAGCAAGTGTTTAAGTAGTTTGTCCATCGCGTCGCTGCATTGAGCCAGCGCCCCGCCCCCCTCGTGTGCATAAATCACTCGCCGATGATCGACCACCGGAGACACTGCACTTGCCCTGCCGCCGCCCGCGCCGCTGTTTATCAAAATTATCGTCTTTTATTCCAAAGAAATCCATCTACCAGCAGCCTATACGCAACATTTTGGCCTTACGACCGGATTATTTGTATTTATGGATTACTTACATCGTTAATGGAAGATAAATATCTAGTGTGAAGTGGAATTAAACAATCGTCAATCGTTAAAAAGTCCGTTTCCTTATAGTGATCGTTTAATAGTTATAAAGACTAATGTGCATACAGTGTATATTGCAGGCGGTACTAATTAGAAGGATAAGTGTTTAGTGTTCAGTGTATGTGTCCTTTAAATTCGTTTGTAGTTTTATCGTTTGTTTACTTATTTATGTGCCTACCGTGTAGTGGACTATTCAAAAAGTTACTTAGTTAAAAGTTATAGTGTTCGTCGTAAATAAATACCGTTTATATTTGTAACAAATAAAGTTATTTTGTATTATCGTGAGTTAGTGCAGTGAAGTCTTAACAATAGTGACCGTATCCGTATTAATAATAGTGCACGTTTGAAAATACTGCTTACTGAGTTGTTTCGGTTTATTTAAAACATAATACATACGTATTTGTTTCGCGTTCAAAACGTTTTATCGTCGTGAGTTCGTGTATTAAACGTAAAAGAATAAATATTTCGTTTTTTTAATGTTAACTACAGTGTATGTTTTCGTTTCGTCGTGTAATGTAAACGTAAGTAGTAAGTGTAATCGTGTGAATCGTGTCACAGTTATTGTTATTTGTGTAAAGAAATATTTCGTTCGTTTGTATCGTTAGTAAATTAATAATAATAGTTGTAAATTGTGAGTCACATTACAAGTATTGTTTTTGATTGTATATGTACAACGCCGCGAGTGTAATACCTAATTTCAGTGAAAGTGTACGTTACAATAATTATTATTTATGTGTAAGTGTTTTGTTTATATTCGGTGAATCGTGGTTTAAATAAAATTGTTGTCGCGTAAATGTGAGTTCATATTTGTGTTGTGTGTAAATTAAGTTGTTTATACGAGTGAAGTTTAGTGTCGAGTGTTTATATAAAAAATAAAACATGCCGATAACTAGATCTATATCTTCTAAGCGCAGAGGTATGAAGGTTGAGCCAGCTTCACACGAAGTTATATCGGTCATGGAGCCACAGCCACCACTATTACCAGGAACGCCTACTCCTATGCCGAGTACGCCAAGGACACTATCACGAGACAAAATAAGTAATGAATCGATACAAAGGTCTCGGACGTCAGCGCACTCTAAGAAAAGTATTCAGCGCGCTGAGGCACTGGAACGACTCGCCAAGGCAAAACTTGAAGAAGCGCGGGCGGCCACTGCCCTGGCTGAAGCTGAGGTAGCCAGAATCGAGGTGCAATCTAGCGTGGCTGACGACCCTGAAAGTGTTTCGTGTGCAGATAACGATAAATCTATTCTAGTTAAAAGCTGGCTCGACACACAACCAAAGATGGATGAGCCCGTGGGCCATGACAATTATACCTGTCCACAGACAAACTATAATGCTTTTAATCCCACAGATTTTACCGATCGACGTGTACCATCCCCGGCGCCACAGATGATAGACGTGGCAGCTCTCGCCACCGCTTTGAATGAAGTCGCGCGAGCTACATCATCGCATCCATTATCAAAATATATTCAAGACTTGCCATCTTTTAGCGGGGGAAGTAATGAATGGCTCGCATTCCGAGCTGCTTATCGAGATACCAATCGTCATTTCACTAAAACCGAGAACTTAATACGACTGAGAAAATGTTTACGAGGACCGGCTAGAGAGGCCGCGATATCACTCTTTATTGCCGAGACTGAACCAGATGAAGTGATGCGCCTCCTTGAGTTAAGATTTGGACGTCCGGATGCATTGGTCATAGCAGAGATGGAGAAGATAAAAACTATACCCAGACTAACAGACAATCCTCGAGACATATGTGTCTTTGCTAGTCGCATCAATAACATCGTAGCTGTAGTACAAGCTCTTAAGAAAACTTATTACTTGTACAACCCTGAAGCGGTGAGAGCAGTCGTGGATAAATTAACGCCGTCTATAAAATACCGATGGTACGACTACGCGTCAGGAAGACCAGAAGATGAACCTGATCTTATTAAAATCTCATGTTTTTTATCTCGAGAAGCAGAACTTTGTAGCCGATATGCGCCGGCAGAGAATGTCAGGGACCGCTCACCATCATTTAACAAGAAATCACACAGAGCTTATGCTGTCATTCCTTCAGAACCAATGGTACGCCCGCCATCTCGAAAACTGCCGAATACACCAGATTGTTCCATTTGTAATAAAGATCATAAGATTCGCGATTGTAAGATTTTCAAAGATTTAAAAATTAGTGACAGATGGGAACGAGCAAAGGAACTGAATATATGTTTTCGGTGCTTGAATAAAAGAAACTTTCGTCACCGATGCAGCTACAAAGCCTGTGGAATTGAGGATTGTAAAGGATCGCACCACCCTCTTCTACACAATATTAAGTTAACTGCAATGAATACAAAGAGCGATAACGATTTAGCTGTAGTTACTTCGACTCGACCAACGACTTTGGGAAAAACCCTTTTGAAAATTATTCCCGTAACCATAAAAGGCCCCACAGGAACTTTAGACACATTTGCACTATTAGATGAAGGATCTACAGTAACCTTAATAGAAGAAAATATAGCTAATACCGTTGGCGCAATCGGACCAACAGAACCATTTGACATCGAGGGTGTTGCTGGGGCTCGAATCAATGCAAATTCATCTAGACGGGTCTCACTAATCATCGTAGGAAAGAACGTACATAAAGAGCATGAGATTACAGCACGTACAATCAATAACCTTCACCTGTCCCCACAAACTATAGATGAAAGTAATTTGGACAATATCGAACATTTGAAAGATATAGCTGATGACCTTGTATATAATTGTGGTACGCCAACACTTCTGATCGGCCAGGATAACTGGCATCTTATCGTTTCGAGATCGGTTAAGTGTGGAACACAAGGTCAGCCAGTAGCATCGTTCACTGAGCTGGGATGGGTGTTGCATGGCCCTTGTGGCAATAAAACGCATCGAGTTCATGTCGTATCTAAAATTACAGTCCATAATGATGAGGAACAAAAAATGGAAAATCTCATGAAAAACTTCTTCGACCTTGATGCTATAGGAATCGAGCCTAAAAACCCGAAGAAAGATGAACTCGCAATGAATATATTAGAAAATCAAAGTCGTCGGCTGTCCGACGGACAATTTGAGACGGGTTTGTTGTGGCGAAGCGATGAGGTGGTACTCCCAAATAATAAAGACTCTGCGATGAGACGCCTTGAGAGCATAGAAAGAAAGTTAGATAGAGACGCAGATCTAAAAAAGCAGTATAATGAGCAGATGTCACACCTACTTGTCAATGGTTATGCTGAGTTGGCTATTACCTCGTCACGTCCCGGTCGCACGTGGTACTTGCCACATTTTCCCGTGATCAATCCATCGAAGCAGAAGCTACGAATTGTATTAGACGCTGCAGCTAGAACACACGGAATTTGTTTAAATGACACCTTACTTAGCGGTCCTGATCTGTTGAAGTCCTTGCCTGGAGTATTAATGCGTTTCCGACAACGACGAGTAGCAGTAACGGCAGACATTAAAGATATGTTTCTCCGTATAAGCATACGCGAGGATGACAGAGATGCTTTGCGCTTTTTGTGGAGGGAAAACCGACGAGAAGGACCTCCTACAGAATATCGTATGCGCAGCGTTATATTTGGTGCAGCCTCCTCGCCTTGTACTGCGATCTATATTAAAAACAGAAACGCGAGAGAAAATCAACAGGAGTTCCCCGAAGCTGCAGATGCCATCATAAATAATCACTATATGGATGACTATCTACAATCCTTTGATACTATCGAGCAAGCGATTCGTATTGCTTCGGACGTAGATTATGTCCACCGACGTGCAAAATTTAATTTACAAAAATGGGCATCCAATCGAACAGAGGTGCTGGCAAGGTTTTCACAAGAACATAATAGGCGAAGCGAGGAAGTGAAGCTACAGGATAACTCGACATCCGAAAGAACACTTGGTCTCGTGTGGAAGCCTGTTGAGGATCGTCTCATGTTTAACTTAAATCTGAAGAAAGTTAAGTCAGAGGTCGGTAATGGCACAAAGCGCCCCACAAAGAGAGAAGCGCTCCGAACCATAATGTCACTCTTCGATCCTCTGGGCCTCGTAACTCCAGTCACCATGCCAGCAAAGCGCCTATTGCAGGATACTTGGCGTTTAGGCGTTAAATGGGACGATGAACTCCCTGATGATCTACACGTAGCATGGCTTGAGTGGTTGCGCCATATGAAACAATTGAGCAACATGGCCATTGACCGTTGTTACCCACATTTCGCCGATGCAGCGCAACTTGAGATGCACATCTTCGTAGACGCGAGTGAAAGTGCTTGCGTTGCCGCTGTCTACTGGCGTGCTATTTCTGCAGATGCTACCGTTCACCTATCTTTAGTAATGGCAAAAGGGAAGGTGGCGCCATTGAAGGTGACATCAGTGCCACGTTTGGAACTACAAGCAGCTGTATTAGGTTGTCGTCTAGCTCGCACGGTTGAAACCGAACATGATATAAGACCGGTACGCAGAGTTTTTTGGACAGATTCTCGCACTGTGCTGACCTGGCTTAGAGCAGGGCCGCGACTGTATAAGCCCTTTGTTGCCCATCGCGTTGCTGAAATTGAAGATGAAACCAAAGTAAGTGAGTGGCGATGGGTGCCTACTGCATTCAACGTTGCCGATGATGCCACTCGCGGAACACCCAGGGAATTTGGCCACACTCATAGATGGTTTCGTGGGCCTGATTTCTTATATAAACCTGAAGAGTCTTGGCCATGTGAACCAGAACTCATCGTGTCACCAATAACAGGCGAAGAACGTGTGGCAACGACGACACGTAGAATTCATTACCTTGTTGATGCATTGCCTCAGTTATCTAAATTTTCATCCTGGTTGCGGCTCGTAAGAACGACAGGCAGAGTTCTCCAATTCATTGCACTTTGCCGTGCTAAAAGTTCTATCGCCACTGTAGGCATTATGAAAAGAACACGCCGATCAGATTTTGAAGACCTGTGGAAGCAAACGAAATCACGACGACCACATGAATTACCGCGCGCAACACCGCCCAAACCTGTTAAGCCATTCTACATACCTCTCGAAGCTTATTACCTAAAAGCTGCAGAGATGGTTTGGTGGAAAGCGGCTCAAGAAGAGAACTTCTATGACGATCTTTGCCGCCTTCGAAAAGACATGCCAGTCGCGCAAGATAGCAAATTGCGAGCATTAAGCGTATACTTAGATGAAGAAGGCGTGATAAGACTAAGATCGCGTATAGATATGGCCATAAATATTTTACCGGAACAGCGAAACCCGCCGATCCTCGACGGAGGGAATTCATACACCCGGCTGTATATAGCATGGATTCATCAACTTAACCACCATGCCGGGGCAGAGACAGTAGTAAATGAAATTCGTTCTCGTTTATGGGTATTGCGCTTGAGACCGGCTGTTCGAAACGTAGTCAGAAGTTGCATAAAATGCCGTCTTCTTCGAGCGAAGCCTAGTTCACCCATAACAGGAAATCATCCAATTACTCGACTCGCTCACCATGAGCGACCTTTCAGTTTTGTGGGCCTCGACTTCTTTGGTCCCTGTGGCGTTGCAATAGGACGGCGCCATGAAAAAAGGTACGTCGCTCTCTTCACGTGCTTAACAACTCGGGCAGTTCATATAGAAGTAGCAGGGTCCCTGGCGTCGGATAGCGCTATCATGGCTCTGAGACGGATGATGGCGCGGCGTGGATGTCCGACGGAAATTCATAGCGACAATGGGACGAACCTAAGAGGAGCAGATGCCGAACTAAGAAGAGCTGCTTTCACTGCGATTAAAGATGAGGCCACGTCACGCTCAGTAACTTGGCGATTCATTCCCCCCGGATCACCCTTCATGGGCGGTGCTTGGGAAAGGTTGGTGCAGTCAATTAAACGGGCTTTAGCTGCAACATTGAATGAGCGTTATCCATCTGAAGAAGTGTTACTGACTTTGCTTCTGGAAGCGGAGTACACGGTCAACAACAGACCTTTAACACCAGTGTCAACTTCCCCAGATGACCCCGAATCACTGACTCCGCTCCATTTTATACTCGGAGGCCCAGCGCGAGTGCCACAGCCCGGAAGCTTTAGCGATGCTGATCTAAACGATAGACAAAGGTGGCGGCGAACTCAACGTCTGGCTGACATTTTTTGGACACGCTGGGTGCGTGAATATGTCCCGTTGCTTCAAAACCGGCGGGAGCCTCGAAGCCGAGGGCCAGTTCCAGAAATCGGAGACGTCGTACTGCTGGTGGACGAAAATTTGCCTCGAAATACCTGGCCTCGAGGAAAAATAACAAACGTGTATCCCGGGAAGGACGGCGTCATTCGGGTTGTCGAAGTAAAGACTAAAACGGGGCGATTGAAGAGAGCCACGAAGAAGATTATCGTGCTCACGAATGATAGTGCATGCAATGCACGGCGGGAGAATGTGCACGACAAATGTTAGGCGTAGTTTGTTTCAGTAATGTCGTCTGTAACCTTATAATATGAACTTGAGTTGTACTTGTAAACAATAATGTTATGAAATAAATATGTGCGAGGACAACGGCAAAGCAAGTGTTTAAGTAGTTTGTCCATCGCGTCGCTGCATTGAGCCAGCGCCCCGCCCCCCTCGTGTGCATAAATCACTCGCCGATGATCGACCACCGGAGACACTGCACTTGCCCTGCCGCCGCCCGCGCCGCTGTTTATCAAAATTATCGTCTTTTATTCCAAAGAAATCCATCTACCAGCAGCCTATACGCAACATATACTCACTATGTTATTCTCGATTGTACATTTTAAATTATTATAGTTAAAAAAAGTGCAGCGCGCTGGGATTCGAATATTATAATTCTGATTGCGTTAGAAACCTTGTCTGGTTTCAAACCGCTGCTTACAGTAACAGCGCTTAGTACTGCTGAATTGTTGTCGATACACAGTTATTATTATCAGTTATCCGGATTGTTGGGTGCAATTGACAACGTGTCCATCTGCTTGCGTGCAAGCGTTCCCACGGTCGCGCTCCCACACCGTTTAGTACTGATTGATCATATCATAACGGCTTTGGTTTCAATTAGTATAAGCCTGGTTTTGTCTTGAATTCATGTGCCTGTGATTGACATTGCCTTGATCTATGCTGGTATATGCTGGTATGGCGGACAGAGGAGTATGAAATAACGCACGGTTATAGTACCAAATGCTATTTTACCAACGGAGTACCTAATGCTATTTTTTCATATAATGCATAAATCATATATAAAATCAACTAAAAACACATTACACACTACATTTACAAACGCATATATGTATTATAAACGGAATACGTTGTTCAATGTCTTACTTTTTTTTATATTAAGACCTAACGATAAGGCTGACGGGCCACCTGATGGAAAGCAGTCACCGTCGCCTATGGACATTTGCAACACCAGAGGAGTCGCCAATGCATCGCCGGCTTTGGAGGAGAGCTCTCTTTACACCTTTCTTGATGAACCCCATGTCGTAGCACCTCGGGAATACCTCAGGAGGAAGTTCATTCCACATCTTGTCTTACTATGGAAACACAACATCAATAATGTCTAATGTCTATGACTAGTTTTATTAATAGTTTTTATTATTGCATTAGTTGTTTTTGTATATATAGGTACGTGTAGGTAGGTATAGGTTTTCACCCGTCTGCTCGTAATTTTAATACTTGCATTAAAACAAAGTAAGTTCATGAACTTACTTTGATTACAGTAAAATACTATGCTGTGTTCACTGCTGGGCACGGGTCTTCTTTCAGGAATGAGAGAGTTTTAGGCCATAGTCCACCGCGCTGAACAAGTGCAAATTGCTGGACTTCACACACCTCCGAGAACTTTTTTTTTTAAAACTCTCGGGTGTGTAGGTTTCCTCACGATGTCTTCCTTCACCGAGAAGCAGTGATAATTAATTTCTAACGCACTTCAGAAAAATCTGTGGTGCGTGCCTGGATTCGAACCTCACTGCTCTACGTACTTTTTTTCTTATCTGACTGAAATAGCAAACGAGCATGCAGTCCACCTGATAGTAAGTGGCCACTGCCGCACATATACATCTGTAATCAACTCCATACAGAACATGAGTTCCATCTGAAGTCAATCACAGATGCGTTGCTACTAGATATTAATATTTAGATTAATATTTAATAATTACGTATCAATATTTTTTCTTCTGATCACAAGACTACATGTCATCATATCGTAATCTTACACCGTGGTTGCGAATTGTTGCGATGTAGTTTTGTTCTAAAGTTACAAAAAACAGTACTTAACGAAGTTTATGTTTGAATATCGTGTAAATAATTACTAAGTTTAGCAATTTATTTGATAAATTCCGTATCATTTATATTAAATCACGGACAAACACGTAAATCCTTAATTATTATTGTTTGCATACAGAAATATTGGCATAGTTATGTGGTTGTAGGGTACAAAGGTTGCGTTTTTCTATAAAATAGCGTAAATAATTTATTGTAAATACAATGCGTGCATACGTGCAGTAGTGATGACCTCAATAGAGCGTTCTCATGCGATGGGCGCTACACTGTACGCAAATAACACGCGTAGGCCTAATAATTAGCATACTAAGTACGACGGTGCAGTTCGAGACATCTTAGTGCTATTAGGCTGTTTACATACGGGAAGATTTACTCGAAATTAAATTTTGTCTTCAATAATATATTGCATGCAATCCTTTGAGGTTACAGCGTAAGTTTTAAGAGTTCGGGTCATACATTCCAATATGTAATAGGTATTCAGTGTTACTATTAACTTAAAAAGAATTAGGAGAATCACGGTTATAAATATAAGTATTAAGAGGGTATACAAAAAAAAATGTATCAACTTTGACACATTAACGTACCCGATATGACGACAAGCTATATATCATTTAGGATATAAACACCTACTTCTACTACTTGTCTTAACGCTATATAAAGGCGATGTTAAACGAAACCTTCAATTAAAAATTGAAATTACCAAATCTTCACAAAAAAAACCTGATTGTTTCTGGAAATCAGTAGCAAGTTGTAGTGATTGGCATTTTCGTACAAAACGAGATGCATGACCATATTTAAGTAGCTCCGTGTGTGACAGGCCTTAAACGTTATGTTGAATAGTGGTCACTTCTATCGATGACCGTGACCGCGCGAGCGTACTGAAGCCACCTACGCTGGCGCCGCTACCAGCGGTCTAGAACCTTGAATATTTCCATTTCTAGGCATATTTCATACTAAATTCTCATCTAAAACAAACATGGAGCTCTATCGTAACTGGACAGTACACTTTTGCTCTTCACGCCTACGCTACCATGGCGCCTTTTTGCTCACTAATTAAACCTATCGGTCTTTGACTCGAGTCTGTCGATGTTTAAACAAGGTATTAGTGGCCAACATTCTTAACAGATTCCTTGAAGCAGAAAGTAGATTTATATCTGTTTCTAGTGCCTTCTACGTGTAAATTCTTATGTACTATATCTTAGTTTCCAGTTACTGGTGATAATTACTTAAAGGTACTTTGCCCACAGGTTAGTTACGTACCTAATTAGTCGAAATAACGAGGTAATATTATATAATAAGTTTAGAAACATAAAATAAGGTTTTCCAAATATCTTCTATATAGCGGTTGTGTAAGATCTTAATTAAATACTCGGCCATCGCAATGGGGCTAGCAATTTCGCAATACCTATCCATTACTAATTTTACGAACAATAATAGTACCAGTATTTTCAAGATTATACAGATATTATAATCACTAATTGACTTAATATTTGTTTTTCGAAGAATGTTACTTAACACTCCTATACCTATATTTTTTTTTAATTGCTAGAACGAGAGTTAAAAATATACATGATGAATAGGAAAGATCCTTGGGATCTCGGTCAAAAATAATAATTCTAATGTATGAAACTATTATAATATTGGTGTAATTGACATATATATTTTTAAATTCTCTCGTACATTTTTGGACATACGACAAGTTCGCTTGTCGCGTTTATATGTCTGTAAATAGTTCAATTACGATATTAGGATCTAAAAATAAAAATAAAATGTTTATCTCGTACGCTGACGCAGTTAAGGGCGGAAGACTTTTCTGATCGCCTTGGACTTAATTGTAAAATAATAACAATAACAGAGTAATAGCATCACTGATTTATGATTTCATCTGATCCCCACGTTAGTCATGTGCTCGGAATGATTTCATCTATTATAAGAACGGTTCACGGATTCAACTCCGTTTCTTACACGGGGTTCTGCGTTAAATTATTACGCCATTTACACGGGTAATTTTGTACTGAGCGCGGTTTGTATGTTTGCTTGAATGCCTGTTTACAGATCGTCTTGCGCGTCGTCCATCTGCGCACGAACATGGGTGGTGCAAGTGAGAGCATTGTAGCGATAGAGGAATAGTCACGGCAAACAAGTATATGCGTCTAGCAATTTTTTTTATATTAATAACACCATTGCCAATAGATTAAAATAAAGCCTGATTACTTGATGTACGTTAAAATTGAAACATCGATATCTTAAATCGAGACTAACAACAAATGTGAAAAATATTATAATATACATACTCAATATTATAATACAATTGTTAGTTTTATAAAACGTATCTCTTTAAGTATTCCCTTGACATATTATTTACTAAATTATGGTTATTTTAATAGTAATTGTTATCGTCTCAAGTACCTACCTACAAAGGAATCGCCAAGTATCCAGAAAGATATATCACAAATGTCTAAAGATAATCTCAACCTTCGAATAATAAGCATTACGTGCTCATAAATCGCTCTTCGCTTACAACTCGTACACCGCCCCAACGGATATGAGGTCTTCCAGCGACCATGACCGATAGTCGCGAGTCGAAGTATGTAGGTGACCTCACGGAAACCTTCAGCTTTTCGGCGCTTAAGTATTGACATCTCGCCGACACGAATAATTTTTTTAGGCAATTGTTTTGAAAGTCAAAGTTAAAGAGGTAGTCCTCGTGTAAAACTCTTAAATTGATTAATAAATATGGTATTCATGTGTCTAAATGAAAAAAATAAAAGGGTTTTAAAAACGAACGAGGTTAAATTCATAAGGTTAAGCATAATTAGAGTAGATTATTATAAAGGAGATGTTTCAAAATGTATGGACCTTTGGCCAGGTATCTGTACACCATATGATAAAAATGCCAATAAAGTATAGAGCACTTTTTGACTAAGCATTTTATTATAATCGACTGTGTTTATTGGTACAAGACTAGAATTTTAAGTTAGAATTGCAACACAAAATAATGGCGGCGGTAATATTGCATTTTGACAGTTGAAGTTAATAAACAAACTGTGACAATGACAATCAATTGTTAATGATCATCTGATCCAACGTAGTCATATTATTTATGTGTCAACTATAATTAATAATTATGCCGTTTTAGACTTGCACTTCACACATTCATTTTACAGTTCTACTGCTTTCAAGTTATTTGATGGTCAATTAATAGAAAGAAAAATATTCCGTGAAAATATCTAACAAGACAGATGAATGGATCTAGTAAAAGAATCAATATGACAGTTGTCAGATAATGACAACTACAGTTTTATCCTCAGACTGTCTAAATCAGTTGTTCCGCCATATTGGAAAACGAAGAAAGTAGTTGTTTTTAATTGGTTTTGTACCAGAAAAGTACACGTTTTCATGAATTTTAAGTATTTTTTTAGGATTCTTGAGATTTTTCTCGATTTTTTGAGATGGTGTACATATACCTAGCCAAGATTGAAACATCTCCTTTATGGTCTTTTTCGATGACTCTACCACGAGGTACATTTTTGTTTCGTCAACCTTCAGAAATTGGAATGTCTCGTGTCCTAATGGAATGTCACAATAGAAAATATCAACACAAGCGATACTTTATAAGATCGTTGGCGCGATAGTTCCATTGGAGTCAAAAAATAAATACCTAAGTGTTTCTTTACAAAACAAAAATATGTGGGCACAAAACAGGTGAGATTAGAAAGTGGAATCAGTCTCCAGGAAGTTTTAAGACATTTACTTAAACCCGTATCAGTCATGATAAGACCAGGGTTAAATAATTGTTTTATGAAGCAAGTATTTGTATTACAGGCTTTCGCAATGGGTTACGAAATACATATTTTGCAATTTTCCAGCGACATTTGTTATCTGTTCCGTATCTTCAAGTAGTGGTTGGGTAACACATGTCACCGACTTCACTCCCAACTGCTTTAGAAATCGTGATAAATAATGCAATTCAGGTGTATATCACATTTAATCGTATTGATTTTGTAATAGAGAGTGTACATCAATCACATAATCGTAATAATTACAAGCATAATCACTCGATAAATTATTGTATTATTAACGTAATGGATATACGCAAGGATATCGTAGAGAGCTAATATTAACGCTCGCCCTTGGCATAGAAGTACCGAGAATCATAGTTATTAACTAATTGATGAATTATGGATTTAAAATTGGCAATAGGGGAGTGAGTTTGACTAAGCTTCAGGGCTCTAGATATGCGAAACGTATGTTTATTTGCGACTGGGAAAACGATAACTCATTGTGACTACAATTTGTGTACCCGTTGAGGCGAGAGCACAATTGGGACAACTTTCCATAGAAACAGGCTTAGCATTACCACTCAACAGTACTTTATATTTGAGACGCCACTAAAGTTGTTTTAATGAGTAGGAAACTCACTTAACTCAGACTTTCATCAAGAAGATCAGGGCTTTCAAAAAATTATCTCCCAAAACTAAAAAAGAGCTCTGCAAGACGTGGCCAGAAGTGAAATATAATTTAGCAACTGGACGTTCAAAAAAAATTCAAAAACTTTGCCATCTGTCTTGTAGAATAATTGTGCTTAATGCTGGCGAGTCAAAATATAGAAAAGTAAAGACACACGGTCTACTTGCTAACTTTAGAAGAGGATTATAGTTTATTTTGGGATGCATGTGAATTCTTACTCTATCCAGATAGATACTAGAACTGGATCAGGAGATCATTACTGTATCTGACCTAGAAAGAAAGATGACATTAAGTCATCTTTCATTTATATAATTAGCTGATTTATCAATAGTTAAGTCGGTACTTGTGTACGTAATAGTTATGTATAGTAGGTTTTTCAAATAACCTTCATGTATTTAACTTAGACTAAAATAAAATAAATACCTAGATATAAGTATTTCTTATATGTGGATCGACTTCTATGTCCCGTTTTAATCGCTAATGTCCATTACTGTCCTTGGATTAAACAATGTCTACAGGCATAGGTCCGTATGTCTCACCCAGGAGGGTTTTACCAAGAGAAGTGCCTGAGATAAAAGGTTGACCTTAAAAGTGGAGTAAATGTATTTGTTTAATCGTTGGTTACCTATTTTAGTTTTTGCTTGATTTGAACACGATTTGAAAAACATTTTAGTTTTTCATCTCCGTATAATATATGGGTAGTAATTCGCTTTTGTGTCCTAACACTAACAAAACTATAAAAAAGTACGTAGATATTGAAGATGGTAGAACATCTTGTGGTTTCACTCTGGAGGCATCAACGCCAGACAAATTTCAGACTATTAACAGCAGTGTTAAGCGCTGCTGTGTTTTGGTTTATGGCATTGGTAAGGATGTTGTAAGGGAGACACTCATCCGAAGCGTTCCAAGTTGGTCCTCAGAAATAGCATCTTATCTGACTTTAGGTAAGACTGATTTTTTCTAGGGTTGAGTGCAGATGCTCAAGGACATTGACTACTTATCATCAAATGATCTTCTTGCTCGTTTGTTCCTTCAATATTATACGTATAAAATACATTGGCGCCAGTGTGATAGACTAGAAATAAATGGCTCAGGTATTTTTAAAGTTGGTGCAATTATTTTCAGCGTACGAGTTATGGCGCTGTGACATGCGCAGGGACACGTGACCGGCTAATACGCCGGAAAATTTATCGATGGCATCGTTACGCCAACGAATTGTTACCGGAAAGTATTGCTAATCTACTGTTGCTTACCTAACATTTGTTACTGTTTAGAGGAAGACCATAAGTTTCTTCTTTTTGGAAAGCGAAATAGATTAAAGAAATATGTTAGATTACTTGCTTGAACATTTAACAAGATCAAATACCCCTTAGTTCGTGGGTATTTTTGTCATAAAAAGAATCAATTATTTAATTTATATTTCATTTTCTTTTAAGATTTGATTCCTAGTTTTTAGGCTCTGCGAAGTTTAGATAAAGTGATTATGCTTCGTTTTACTTAATATGTAGGTATATAAATGTCCATAAAATAATCCACAAGCCGTTGGGCGACTGTTTATGTCACTACGTCATACGTCATATCATAAACATCATTAATTAGACTATTACGAAAATCATTTAAATTTATATATTATAATTTATAAATCTAAAGATATATTAATAAAACTTAGTTGGTCAAAATTCAAGAAATTTCATTATTTGTGAAAACCGTGGTAGTTTATCAAATCTTGTGTTATTTTGACATACCTACGCGATCGTTACTGAGAAAAATGACCTTGTTTGGTATTAAGTAATTATATATTTCACAATAATTATTAAATTTAGTGATTTAAGCGTTTCGTTTATTACGTAATCGGAAGTTATTATAATTGGGTGTAAATAATGATCAATATTGTATGAACTTATGACAGTTAAAGGACAGAAACCACATTTGTTTACGTCAAGTATTTAATTGTAAGTCGGTCTAAGGGCTTTGTCACAGTTGCGATTTCTTAGTGTTTGTAGATTTTCTTTCAAAATGTGTAGTAACTGTTAGTCCTATTGGTTTGTATAGTTTAACTAGATTTTATTGGTGTACCTAAATGTCAATCCGGGTTAGGAAAACTGTAGGCTAAAATGGGGACTAGAAATATAAATATGAATATTTCATTTAATATCGTCCGTTCACAGTTACCGTCCTTTCGTTTATACTACAGAAATTGTCGACGAGCGTGAAGTCGATCTAATGATAAAATACCTCTGCTACCCTTGGATATTTGTCTAGTTAGGCCATAATAACGTCGGTACGCTTGACTGTTATTATTTTTTTATTTTTTTATCTGACTGAAGTAGCAAACGAGCATGCAGTCCACCTGATGGTAAATGGTCACTGCCGCTCATGGACATCTGTAATTAACTTCATACAGAACATGGATTTTATCTGAAGTCAATCACAGACGCGTTGCTACTCCCGAGAGCTATGATGTTCGTCTCATATATAAGTGTGCCGGCAACCACACCCTTCCATCGAAACGCAAGAACTGCTTCACGCTAGAAATAACCCCCACCGAATTAGGCAATCCACATAAGTAAGTTATATATTGCTACTAGTTCTATATTCTGGCGACTCTACGTGCACCCGTTGCGATTTCCTATCGAGCTTGACATAATTATTGCTCTGTCGATTCGCGCAAATCGCAACTGCGATTATACCCTTAGGTTATGCATACTAGAATAGGTAACTTTATTAGTGATATCGTAAAAGGTATGATAAACCATTGGTTCAATGGATCGATACTAATATTGAGAAGCAATCGACATATTGCTACTGTTAGACTGATTTAATGGATTTTAAATTATTACTTGAAGCAATTGTTCCTTCCACTTAAATATTATTTCATATTTTGTTCGCATACCTATTTATATTTACTTATGGAACGTACTGGATATAAGTCGTACCGGAATCCAACTTTTTCTATTATTTTTTTGTAAGATAAAATTGGTAAGTCAATTTCATAGTATGAGGTTATTGTCGCTCCTGAAAATATATAACCAACTCCAACATTTGTCCTGGGTCCTGAGAACTCAGATGGTTGTAGCATGTTGGTCAACATGCATCCACATCTTTTCATCAAAACGCAAGAATACACCAGAAATAGGTTTGGCGGTAATAAATAATATTGTTATCTTAATTCCACTAATTTTCGAAAATTTGATCGAAAGTACGAATGTTTCGTTTTTGTTATTCTATTTCAATCCATAGAAATACACATACAATCTTACGTATAGTCAAGTTCTTAATGAAATCTTATTGAAATTGCAAAATTTAACCAGACTAGGTATATGGTGGTTATTAATAACTTCATTTTTCATTAAAGCAACAAAGGTTTTTGGTTTATTTTCGTTTTCTTTTTCATGACTAAGGTAGGTATTTTTTCGGAATTACCGTCTACCTAATGATCGCAGAACTTTTATGTATATTACAAACAGTAGGTACTTACATGCTAAACTAATTACTTATTCATACAGTTTGCTATTTTTGCAAATGAAATTTAAATAGATGCAATAATATTTAAAATTTTGCATATTTATTATTTATAATAATTTTCATTTAGTCAGAGCGCGCCACTTAAAATGTATGCGCAAATCATAAAATTGTAAAATATACAGTATCTAATAAGAGTAAAATAATTTAAACGGTGGTAAAAACATTCTAATTATATCTATGTTCTGAGCAGTAATTTAGTAACAAAAAAAGGTTTCACGTTGCGCGAAATGAGCTGCAGCGTACTCGAGGAACGGTAAATATTTAGATAACAATTATCACTACACCGCGAACCACCAATAGGTAGTACTACCTCATATATCCATTATAACGTGAAGACAACCTGTTCATTGCTGATTTACTAAGAGACTTAGTTGGTTCGTGTTTAAATAAACCAGCAATGTACTCGATACAATCTGAAACAAACACTTGAATTGTAGTTCAAGACGGCATTTTGGTAGTTAGTTTGATTACTACGTAATCGTCTGGTGCTGCTATGATATCATTTGTGAGCACCGCGGTCACGCCTGCGATGATATTTTAAACGAAGCAAGGATTTTTCTCATTATCTCACCTGGCTCGTTTCAATATTATGAGCAAATTTTGCGACGATTTCTTGGAATGTCATTATGACTTGGTAAGCAGTTAAATTTAATCTGTAAACTTCTTCCTCTAATTCCTAGATTGTTACAATTATGTTAATAGAAATATTAAAAAGATGAACCTAGCGTGCGATGAACGATGCAATATTTAACATGCATTGGGGATGGTAGGCTGCCTCTTTAGACATAACACTGCTTGCCCTGGCTTGAAGGGCATGGTAGAAGAATTAAGTAACAATATATACCTAAAATTTATACTCATAGTTGCAACTTAGTCCTTAAGGGTAGCTACTCGCTTGTGCCCGATCTAAGGTAGGACTAAAATTCGATCTAGGATTGGATACAGATTTACCTGATACCTGATGAAGTGCGAGCTCGTTTATAAAAAATGTTTAATTGATACAAACACATTCACATATAAAAGTCGCAAGGGCCCGGTACTAGGTTCTAGACCTGTGTTACAGGTTTATTGCTTCCACATTATACAAAAAATAACCATTATCGTAAGCGGTAGTCTTATTACATGCAGATAAAATTATCACAGTAAAATATGTTTAAGAAGTAGTATAAAACCTATCAAGCATGCAGCTTCTCTGCATCGCAAGGGGTAGTTGGACCGGCGCCAACGTGGAAATGGGGATTACCAACTTCAACCTCGATACAAGCGCATTTACCATCTATGTACTAAATAACCACATTTTCTGAATAAAACACTAATTTCGAAACGAACACATAAGTCAATTGAGCACTGTTAAAAGGGTTTAATTAATTAATCCCGTCTATAATGTACTTTAATTTTTTGGAATAATACGACCACCAGATGTGATGGCAAGTTTCCACTTAAGGGATTACATATGTATAAGTGATATGTATAACAGAACCTAGAACTAGTGATTTATAAATTATCTAATTAAATTTTGCTTTATTTTATTAAGTCTCTAGCTGTACCCTGCGCACTACGCTATCACAAAAAAAAATACACCAGAAACCTTCGCGAGCTCATCACATGCTCAAACGAATAGTTTACGATTCTATAGAAGACATACAGACAAACATTCATTTTATATATAAAGAAGATTTATAGAATGTTGCGTATATTCTAAAATAGTGTAAAGCAGTTTTTCCATGTTGGTGTAAGGGTATGGTTTTTGGCATACTTTTATAAGTGTAGATATTATCCTAGTCCTCAGCAGGAGCAACGCATCTATGATTCAATCATCAGATCAAATAGTTGCATATACATCTACGGGTGGCAATGACCACTTACAATCTGGTGGACTTTTGACTTTCTTTTGCTTATTCAATCTTTAAAAAAATCCTTTTGTGTCGCGGGTCAATAAATTTGATGAACTCACTCAAGCCATAAGATAGAGTCATCGCAGCCAACTCACAATAAACACACAATTAACTTGTTTTAAATTTTTATTGTTTCGAAAATATTTTTTGATCATTAAAAACAATAAAACCAGTAGGATAAACAATAAGATTACTCAGCGTTGTGATCGCTAGATGTCGTGTCGCTCGTTGCTAGGAGGTCAAAAATTTACGTCATATTAGGGACCACACAGGAAGGCAGGTAGGACGGGCCTCGAAATGGTAACGAAATATGGACCAGTTTTGTTGGATCTCATGATTAATTATTTTTACCATAGCGTCATGATCCTAACGCGAGTGATACGTCTTTTAAGTACGTAATGTTTAAATAATAAATATTTGTATTGCTATAAAAATGATACCAATTGAAATAAATAAAAATATTTTGGTACAATAAAACAATAAAAAAATGTATCAAATACTTCTTTGTGTTTTTTTAAATCTTGATGTTTAAGTGTTTCAATAAGTTGTGGTGAAAATTGAAAAATAATCTGCCTTCGGAAGTTACGAGAATTTTACAACTGAAGGAACAAATTATGAGATATCAAGACAGTTTAAATAAAACGCTTTTAGCTAATTAAATGATTTATTAGGAAAGGCTAGTAACTTCTAATTTATAAAAGTTTTCAAAAAAATGCTAAATAAACAAAAGAATCACTTACGCTCTATTCCAAGTAAGTACTTTCAAGCACGATTTTTTCAGTTTGGAAAGTCTTAAAGCATTTACCACGACGCTATATTAGCCATAGTAAATTGGGAAATTATAAACACTGCATAACAATAAATTTTATACATGATGTTGGTCATATAATAGGTAGTAGGCTAGTAGGTACATCATGTTTTTACATGATGATCTAGGGAAGTCAATGAATCTAATGAAAATTCATATTTATTTATTAATTTCATTTATAGGTTTTTGTACACAGATACAACATAAATACACTCATAATATAAATACAGTACAAAGGACTTATTTTTGAATTGCTCGGGTCTCCACAAACTTCTAAGGCATAACAGGACAGACAAAAACCTGGGATATCAAACGGAGTTACTCATGCGAACTGCAATTAGTACAATTCAGCTGTTACTTTATATACTCTAACTGTATTTGCCACAGCCTCTATAAAGTATCCACGCGTGACCGGTCCTAACTTCCGATGTCCACCATTACAGGGAAGGTTTAGACTCTTAAGGTATTTACCTCACAAGTGCCGTTAAGTTAGCAAAACCTTATTTAAACTTTACAGTATGATTCTATATTAAAGCATTGAATGTGGTAGGTATAACATTTCTTTGATCTTTGGATAATACAACAGCTAGTATTGATTTATGTTGTTATTTCTTTATCGGACCAATGATTTCCTATAAATTTTGTTTAATTGTTTGATTTTTTTTTATTTGTCTGAAGTAGCAAACGAGCATGCACTGCCGTTCATGGACATCTGTAATCAACTTCATATAGAACATGGGTTCTATCTGAAGTCAAACACAGATGCGTCGCTAATCCTGAGGACTACGATGGTCGCTTCATATAAAAGTGTGCCGGCAACCACACCCTTCCATCGAAACTCAAGAAATGCTTCGCGCTAGAAATAGGTGTAGAATTGTTTGATTAGCTCTTGCTTGCTAAAGAAGCAACAACATTATACATTCGTTGAGAAATATATTTGACGCTAAGCAGATTCCCTACGAACCAAAGGAATATCAAAGGTTGAGAATGAACGCTTTATGTAGCGATAATTCCGACGTAATCTTTATGCCATGACTTCTCCATACTCGCCATCTGGTAAAACTATAAACCTAATATAACACCAGTCATTAATGCTATTGAAAAAGTAATATTCTACTTAAGTTTGTTTGCAAACATATCAACGTTATTTACATCCTGTCATCATTAAAGCCACTGGCTAGGTGATCTGTCTGCACTTGAAATAAGTATCTACTAAATGTCCAAAGTAAGTGTTTGAGTAAGCACTCGAGTTACTACGATACAGCACTGCAAAAGTTAGGAAGAATGTTCAATGTTACTACTACATTTTAAGGTTTTTTTTTATTTGATTGAAGTAGCAAACGAGCATGCAGTCCATCTGATGGTAAGTCCACTGCTATCCATGGACATCTGTAAGCAACTTTAAATAGAACAAGGGTGCTAGATATTTGAAGTTAATCACAGATGCGTTGCTACTGCCGAGGACTAAATGGTCGCCGCATATAAAAGTAGCAACCACACCCTTCCATCGAAACGCAAGAACTGCTTCACGCTAGATAGGCGTGGCGGTGGTATTTCCCCGGTCAAACTTCACTGGTTCTACCACCTGTAAAAGTTAAAAGTCAGTATTCCAATATTTTGAGAAATGAGCAGTTGTAAATTAAATATATTGTATTCACATTAGTAGGAGGATTCAAAAGATGATTGTATGTTAATTAAATTGATTTAATTTAAATAATAATTTAACTTTATGGTAGAAATTGCAGTTGTAACTTGTATCTATATATATGGGAAATTTTCCTACCACCACAGACACCTTAAAAACGTTTTAAATAGATGCATCCTGTTTTTTTAAATCCAAATCATACAGCACTGCAAAGTTTCCCAAAGAATGCATGCAATTTTTTATTCCACGTTTCTATAGAGATCAATAAAAAGATTCGGGTTAGTCACATGCTTAAACTTTTTATATATCTACGTACGAGTGTGTGCGGTTTCTTTGATGAGTCGTACAGGTCTATAAAGTTTTGATTTTTGTATAAAGGAGCAGGTAGTAATAAAAAAATGTCTTACCGTGCCGCACGGTGTCGGCACTTCAAACACTCCGGCGCTCCCACGACATGATTTTAAAAATATTTCCATTTTAAGGGCCTTACAACTCTTTTTGTGCTCGTGGGCTGGCTTTTTTGAAGTGTTGTGTAAAAATAGGACTTAAATGATCAATTCTAGAAAAACTAAATCCATTTTAGTTGATTATGACACTTTCTTAGAGTGAGTTTGCAAGTCGAATAATAAATTACAGCTCCTTTACTTAAGTAAGTAGGTAGGTTGTTAGTCTATAATAAAACACACGAGTGTTTACCATTATGTGCCTTTATATTAATTAACATAGTGTTTAAGTAGGTTATCATTTTTCCACTGTGTTTTATTAGTGCTCATTTGTGTGTGTACAGTACAGGTAGACATCCGTCTGAATTCCTCGGTGCGGCATCATAAGCCACAATAATATGTATAAAGCTCGCTTACTAATCGTTGCAGGTTAAAACCGGCTACAAATGGTAATAAAATAAAGGTACATACATACATAGCGTGTCGAAAGCTCCTCCGATATAAATAGTGCGAGCAGAGGCGAGGCGAGCGCGGCGCACTGACCGACCATCGACAGCGATCCCGATAATCGGGCGAATGTTTGAGTTTCTCTATTTTCAAATCGGTCGGTCACGAGTCTCTAGCGTATAGATCGGGAAACGCGCGCGTAAACGTTACTCTCGCCAGGTCGGGTGAATGTGAACGGTGGGTTAACGTGATGCGTGCGGGTGGCGGACGGGAAGGGAGTAGCGCGGGCACGCGGCCGTGTGAACGCGCCGCGTTAATTGGCGTGCAGAGTGTCCGGCTGTCTTCGAGCCACGCGCCCGCGCCGTTCGTCTCGCGTCCGTTTGAATTTGAATTTACCGCCATAAATTTTAATAGCAAATAAACGCCTTTTATTGAGCGTTCCTGATTTTTAATCTATTTAGAACACGCAATACATAGAGATCGATGTTGTATTTGGTCGATTGTATTTGTTTTTAATAACCAGGATTTATTTTTTACTAAGCTTACCTTGCGATTAGAACGTATTACAGATGTATTTTTTGCACTTTGTATATAAATATTAGTAAGACTAAATCAATTATAGTTTGTATTGTAAAATATTAGGCTTTTAATTTAAATGGTACAATTAGTTGTAATAGTAAGTATAGTACTTGTTGATAGACTGCCAAGTGGGTAATCATTGCTTTTAATGCAAGACATTAACATTTAATAGCATAAATAAATATACCAGCTCTTAATTCATACTGGTGTGTGATTTTTTATTTTTCTGTAGTCCTTAAGTTTAGTGTACATCAGACGATGAACATGTGTATGTAGTTACTAGAAGTAGGAGATTTTATATTTCTCCTTCAACTTATTACTATCCTTCTACTGAGCATGGATCTCCTATAAGATTTTTACTTTTTCGAGAACTCTCTTACAAAGTTTTTATTCACTGTTGAAGCAAGTTGGCTTAACAATTATACTACCAAGAGCTTACCAGTATTTTTATTTAATGGTCCTCCTTAGTAGTCGTTGGTCGTTTCAGCCAATACATAATGATTTAACAACTACATATTTCGATACATTATCTGCTCATTACACTTCGTATTGAGCGGTTGTCTCCCGTTTCGGCGAGAACTCGATGTTCCGGTCTTTTGTCGAAAGCGACATTAACTTCCGAAATGGCGAATGCCGCCAATAAATCAATCGACTCGTACTTGGGCAAACAGATTTAAATAATGTTTCGGTTTAACAAGGTTGTTAGGTAGATTATTTTAAGTTGGTATAAGTCTGTGGTTTAGCTCGGAAGATGCTACCGGCCCACCTTTTCAGCTCTTTTTTTATCTGATTGAAGTAGCAAACGAGCATGCAGTCCACCTGATGGTAAGTGGTCACTGCCGCCCATGGACATTGGTGAGCAATTTCAAATAGAGCATGGGTTCCATCTGAAGTCAATCACAGATGCGTTGCTACTCCCGACGACTATGATGGTCGCCTCATATAAAAGTGTGGCAACCACACCCTTCCATCGAAACGCAAGAAATGCTTCACGTTGGAAATACCACCACCTTCAAAACCTGCCTTATATCAGCAATGTGTAACTGCTTGATAAGCGCTGCTTAATTTTAAAGGCGTGGTAAGGAATTTTCCTTGCTTGAAGGGGCATTCCAACATAATATTCAGGAATTGCAAGGACTCTCATACTTTTGGGGATGATTACAGATGTCTAAGGGCGAAAGAAGCTATTTATGTTGATTGGTTGACATTACACTGACATTAAACTGCTCGTGTAATATTTCTCTCGTATAAGATTTTTTTAAATAATTGCATACATCTTAGCCCCATTCCCCTACTAAATATTAACATTGTTCTGGTAGAGACTTTGTTGTAGTCACTGGAGTTGATTTCGTAACCGCTGAAAGATAAGTGCTATAACTAAAATAGGAAAAAAATGACAATGTCGAATGGCGCAGTTAATTGTAATAAAAACTGTTATTACTATAATAATGACATTTATTTAAAAATGAGAGGAAAAACTAATTTTTAATTAACTTACGTGGCCAGTTTTTCTTATATGTCACGTGTTTTGTATTCAAAGAAATAAAGAGAAGAAAACAATTGATATAAAATGTTTTTATTATTTGAAAACACAATTTTCTAAATGCTATATTTTTATAAATCACCTGGTGTTATACTTAGCCACTAATCACACTTAGCGATCAATAAAACGGGTTAAGATTTGTCTTTGACACTACCCGATTATTTACTTTTAAACAAACTGTTAACTACTAAAATGGCTTAGGGTTGTCAACCACAACATTGTATTAGTATGAGACAAAATGTAAATAAAGCTGTTTAAAAGTCTTCTATTTATAACTAGTACAATCCTTTAATATTATTTATTTTTATGATAAAATAGAAACTAAAAATGAAACAGGAGAACTGCTAAGGCAAATATGATCACGAATAAGTTTTTACTCTGAATTTCTATTCAAATATAGCATACAGGTACTACATCGATACCTCGTCGATTTCCTACTACATTGTATAATATTTTTACTGTATTTATATAAAATTACACAAGAAATAAAAAATATAGTGTTTATTGAATATTAAACGAACTGTAACGATCGTATATTAACCCATTCTACTTCAAGTTTCTTCACTTAGTTTTTAACAAACCTTGTCTTATAAAAAGTTCGATCAACCGACTTGGTAACTAGTTACATGGTATCTCTTAGGTATGTTCAAGTGAGGTGGTACTATCAACGTGTTATCGATGTCGCAAAAGTCGAGCAAGGACGTCGATAGCAACCGCACTCGTCCTACTCGGTTAACGACGTACGTACACATCACTATTTTAAAAACAAATGCGTCATTTCGCGCCTAAATTCCAAATAATAAGGTCGTGGTTTGATGTTGCCAGTATTTTATTTATTTTTCTTTTTTAAATAATAATCGAAATAATATCTAAAGGAAATGAAAAATAATACAGTGAATAATAATAATTTACGAAAATTATATTGTATCTAGATTAATTAATTTTAGCGATCTGAAGGATTAATTAAGATTTTGCCTTACAAAGTTTGTGACAATTGTACCTACTTGATTTATGAAAGAAGGGAGAAAGTTGTAAAAACCTAAGTCAGTCCAGCTTAAAAAAATTAGTTTAAGAAAATCACTTAAAAGCAAGGCATACTTATCCGCGGCGTTCCTATTTAGTTTTCAGTAGTATGTTAGTTGACCATAGTACATATTCCTAATGTAGGTACTGTGGTCAATTTCAAGTTAGACCCATAAGATAAGTCTTATCGGCAATAGTGGTCCTGCCATCAGGTGGACTGAATGATCATTTGCTTCATCTATGTATATTATAAATTCATACTTACCTACTATGTAAGATATAATTAGACCTTATCTTATAAACTAGGACGAAAATGTTTACATCGACATTGTGGTCAAATTACTCATCCTCCTATATTGTATTTAATTTGACCACAATATTGAGTTGTTATCAAAACCATATTTATCGCCATTGATCAAGGTCAAGGTGGAAAAGACCACTTGGCCTGTTAGCTGCCTACTCAAAGTACAATAAAATGTATTTATTTTGGTATTCGTTCATTTAGTAATCAATGAGGGCAATGACTGGAAAGAGGGATTTCGACACCATTCGAATAAGCATATTATTTTTGTCGCTTGTAAACATTTCATTTGGACGTACTTTATTGTTTAGTTATATGATAAGTTTGGTTTAATATCATTGAAGTATATTCAAACAATTATTTGAAATAAGAAGCAACAAAAATGAAAAAATAAAAATTAATAAATAACAAATTATAATATAATATATTAATATTTAAATTAAATTTTAAATTTAATTAATTTAAACAATTTTAAACATAGAGTACCAACGATATTTTTTTATCTTGTATGACTAATTTTATAAATAAATTTATTGCAAAGTTAAAATATCAATAAGCTTAAAATATCAGTACCTATTTACTTACGTGAATAAAAGGAGAAATGATTAATACTCCAGACCTTTTACTCAATCAATTTTAAAATTTCCGTAGTTTATATGAAAATAAAGATATAAAAAAGCAATAATCTCTTTTAAAAAAGGAAAGTCAAATACGAGTTGTTACTAGAATGTACACAGTTCATTGACCTCTGAAAATGAGCAGATCCTTCCAGACAGGAGACTTCTAAGTCATAGTCACGTCTACGTTCTAAGTAAGTGTCCTGGATGCTTTTATGCGACATGGTGTTTCAGGTATTTTGAAGTTGCATGGTGAAGAAGTTAGGGGTAAAAAGTTTCATGGAGCAAAGGTTTGGGAAATTTAAAGGTAGAATAAGCGTGGTTCCGTTTTGAATACTACCGTACCTATTTCTACCTTAATACTGCAGCATTGAACTCAATTGTGTTGTATTGTACTACTTTTTACTAAGGTGGTAGAACCAGTGTAGTTCAACCGGGGGAGTACCACCGCCTCACCTATTTCTAGCGTCAAGCATTTCGTGCGTTTCGATGGAAGGGTGTATGGTTGCCGCCACACTTTCACTTAAGGCGACCTTCGTAGTCCTCGGAAGTAGCAACGCATCTGAGATTAACTTCAGATAGAACCCATGTTCCATATGAAGTTGATTACAAATGTCCATGGGTGGCAGTGGCCACTTATCATCAGGTGGACTGCATGCTCCTTTGCTACTTCAGTCATATAAAATGCTGTATGTAGAAAGGGAGACACATTTATTTATTTTGGCTGCCGTCACACTTTTATGTAAAGCGACTATCTTAATCATCGGGAGTAGCAACGTATCTGTGATTGACGTCAGATAGAACTCATGTTCTACATGAAGTTTCTTACAGACGTCCATGAGCGGCAGTGGCCACTTACCATCAGGTAGATTGCATGCTCGTTTGCTACTCCAATCACACAAAAACAGGTACTTGATATATTAACGTAATCTTAATGTGGCAATAATGCTTCTATGATCCCGGCTTGTACCTACGTATTTGTTATCTGGGCACGAAAGTCAATTTAAGAATACAGATAATTATTTCGGGTCGTATTACTTAATTTTATTTACGAAAGGGTCAGACTAAGTACATTTCTATACGAGTTTTTTAACCTGGCGCGTCACCGAGCGTGGGTGCCAATCGACTGTATGCCACAAATGCCACAATTATCATGTTTTTAGAATAAAACCGGCCAAGTTCGAGTCGCACTCGCGAACGAAACGTTCCGTACATTATAGATAAAAAACGCCAAAAATAACATTTTATTGTATGGAAGCCCCCTTTAAATATTTATTTATTATTTTTTAGCATTTGTTGTTCTAGTGGCCACAGAAATACACCATTTGTAAAATTTTATCTGTCTGGCTGTCACTGTTTATGAGATACAGCCTGGTGACAGACTGATGGACAAACGGAGAGACGGACGAGGGAATCCTACTAATAGGGACAAGTTTTTATCCTACAGGTACGGAATCCTAATAAAACAAAAACATTCAGCCGAATTCAACACTCCTTTTTAAGTCAGATAAGGTCAATAATATGACTGCATTCACTTTTATTTTGAAGATGGATTATTATAAATAAATCAATTAATATTATCGATTAAGAAGTGTCCAAAAATGCATTTCGTCCAACTTAATATGTCCAACTTAATTTTATTAAAGTATAGCAACGTATTTCGTATTATGAGTAGAATTCTTATATTAAACCTACTGATTTATAAACGTGTTATTTCGTTTGATTTACCTCTACTTATCAATGTCATCATTCTTATTTGTGTACATTACCATGGTAATGCTTCTTTGGGAATTATTTTTATTTAAATACTTAATGAATTAGCTGTAACCATAATTTTACTTATTTATTTTACTTGTGTGACGTATTCGGAATTATCATAAAATATTATTATTATATTCTTATTTATTAAATTAATATTTTACTTACTGCTTAGCGCTATTTGCTGGTGGTTTAAATTATTATAATAAATGATATATGGTTATCAACTGCAGTCATAAAGTTGACTAAACTCGGTTAAAAAGGGTAAAGCCTTTAGTCGAATTTGCCGGCTAGATTAGTAATCTACACTTGAGAAAACTGTTAGGGGTAGGTCCTCTCAGTTTTGTAACTTTGTTCATTATAAATTAAAGCAGTAATGAGGCATACAATCCACCTGTTGGTAATTAGTCACCTTTGAACATCTGTAATCACACCCAGTTAGTATAAGAACTCTACCTGAGGTCTGCGTATATGTGTTAAGATCCTTAAGGACTAAATTTGAATTCCTTCGGAAATATTTCTCACTGACCAAACGTAAACACCGATCACTAACAAAACGTTGTCCACTAATTCGCACTTGGCCAGCGCGGTGGACTATGGCCTAAACTCTCGCATTCTGAGAGAAGACCAGCAGCCCGAAGCTCAGCCGTGGGACAATGATGAGTTGTACCCAAACGTAAACAAGAAAACAGCAACGCTCAACACTACTATTAAGAAGTAGAAATACCACCACCAATAAACGCCACCCGTTGGTACCATTCAATCAATTGATCAAGCCATTTAAGATACCTCCTTCAATAGCTGTTAGTCAATGCCTATAAATGCAATGATTTGAACACCGTATGGTTAAACCTTGAACTGCTGTTATTCTCATTTCATGTTTGTTTAATGGTTTAAATTAATTATAAAGTATAATGAGCAATTGTCTTCGCTTAGTTCTGAATAATAATTTTAAGTGCATATTCTGTATGGGTTTTTGTTAATTTACCAACTTTTTATTGCCCGTGTTATACTACTTTTGAATTACGATGACAGAAATAATGAGTAGTTAAAACGTTTCGTTTATATGCCTACCTATATAACACGCACATAAGTGTAACACGAGTAATTTAGTAGCATATTGAATAATGCTCTATAAGTAAATGCATTGTGCTTTGTTAAGCTTACCCTAAAACATAATAAATACATGCTATTAAATTATTTTCACGTGGTGTGAGAATTGAAATTGAGTTGCAGTATTTCCATAGTTTAGACGTTAAAATCCTATTGGGCCCAGCAGGTTATTTAAGGCCCACAGACCTCGACTAGAAAGAAGGATTTCCACATCGTGAGTGAACGAGGAACGTTGCGTATAAATCTTATGATTGAGAAGGCTCCATTATGTTCTAACTGTAGTCAGCGTGGAGGGCTGTAGGTGATTTCACAGTACCGAGTCTATAAAAGCGATAGTTCTTTGCAAGTAGCAAGTAGAAGTTTCTAATATTTTAGTTAGGAGCAGTGGCGTATCTAGGTATGGGCGCGGTGGGCCATCGCCCACGGCCTCGCATATCAAGAGGCCTCGCGAGGCCTCTTTGAAGGAGGAGGCAGAGGTATTTTCAAGGGCACCATCCATTGGAATAATGCAAAGGGGCCTCGCTGGTAACAGTTTGCACACGTCTACATTGGTCCGCGCTACGCCACTGGTTAGGAGCTATGAGCTGGTTACTCGTATTTAGAACTTGCATGCAGGGTGTAGTTACCTTAGGCAGCCACTGCTACAATCAACCTACAATATCGATTAATTCGCTTTAAACATTATTTTAAATTTTGAACGAATTCAGCAAATGTCCTTACAGCTTGCAGCGAATTGTCGTGGCCTTTTAAAGACGGAAGATACTCGTAGGTACATTTGTTTCAAACGCTCAAAGCTGAAGTTTGTATAGTAAAGCGAATTTGCTGTAAATTTGTAGCCGTCACGTTTATACATTTGATTCCCACTTATGAGTAATAATGGTTAATGAATAGTCATCTTTATTATCGAAATATCCCAGTGTTCGGTACGCGGTTGCACTAAATGATTGGCATTGAATCCACCGATGCAGTCAATCCGCCACTTGAAATGAATTTATGATTATTTTGAATCTCCGTGCCAACGGGCCGTTTGTGGAAGAAGGTGACGCAGATGAACTGATGAGGAAAATCGTTTATTAAATACTGGATTTATTAGACGGTTTTGTGTATGTTAAAATACGAAATTCATTGTGATTTTTGATTCGTCTTTGTGATTCGTAATGACAGCAGTGCTAAGCGCTGCTGGATACCTAATGGTTTCAAGGGCGTGGTAAGATAAAAGTATGTACTCATTCAAGGTACTTCTCAAGAGGAGCAATACGAAACTAGGCAAGACTTGTCTTTTACGATTTTGGATTGATTTTATACATATGTTTATGTTCGACGGTGACTCTTATCAGGAAGACTGCATGTTCATTTGCTATTTTTATAATATAAAAACATTTTGTTTGCTCATGGACATTTTCAAGTGATATTGATTCTAAATTTTTATCAATGTTATGTTTTAAATTACTTCTACTGTTTCTGTAACTATTACATCATTTTTCTTTGTCAAACTAACGTAAATAATAATTATAGTATGCTAGATTCACACGGGAGAGTTCAGTTGCGTATATTACAGGTTCTCGCCCAGTTTAGGCAACTGAAGATAAACGTTATGTTCAATGTTACCCTAATGTTACCCTAAACCTAATGATATTGTGTTATTTTATGAAATAAAGATATTATTATTATTATTATCAATTATTAAGGGCACGGATTTAAATATGAAGTGACATCCATTATCTGTGATCGCCGTTCAGTGCGCAACCGTCCAAATCAATAAAAAAATCGTCAAAACCGAATCATTTCACAGAAAAAAATGGGCCGAAACAAACCGATTTATTTACGCAAAATCACGTAACCTTTAAAACACTTGCGATTTATCGAGCGGATTACAATCCGTTGCTATTATGATTTGAGCGCGAAATATTGCCTCACTCGCAACTGACAATGCAAATTACCACATCCACACGCCGCGTTGATGGAACGAACGTTCTTGTGGACTGGGAGCCTGGTGGTGAAGAAAATGTATAATATTTTTTAGTTTTAGAATACAATTTTGTATATAAAATTTATTTTAATAAAATATTTGAAAATGAGAACAAAACTTAGTACATATATGCAATAATATATTAATGTGAACATACCCATTAATAAAAAGTACCTAAAGATTTGAAAACAATATAAAACAAGAATGAAGTTTCTGAAATAATGTTTTATTGCGATTCTAAATGTAGAATCTAAACTCAAATAAACATCTCTTTAGGGTCATACTCATTTTCACGATGTCAAGACGATTTAAAATATTCGTCTGCCTCTATAGTATGTTAAACTGGACAGATTTGGCTCATTCAAATATAGGTTTGATACGTTATTTTACTTTTAATCGGAAATCATTTAGAGACAATCAACTTTGTCAATTTTATTTTGGGTAAACTATGCCTAACATTATATGTAACCCTAGAACTGACTAGACCATTAACTGCTATCTAAACGTAGAGCTGTAAGAAAATTAGCAATTTTCGCACTAGGCTCTCGAACAAGCGTATTTTATGATTTTAACGATGCAGTTGACATTTGGGCGCAGGCGCCGGATGTGTGTATGATATTTGCGGATTCCCAGATTATCTGCCAATTTATCTATACCATCACTACTTATCAATATAAATCACGTATATTGATGTAATCGACAAAAGTGAGCTAGCCAAATTGTTTTTTTTTTAGAAGATTGAAGTAGCAAATGGACATGGACATCTGTAAGCACCTTTACATAGAACATAGGGTTTACCTGAAGCCACTCACAGATTCGTTCCTACTCGAAAGTTCTTTAAAAAAACAGTTCTCGGAGGTGTGTGAAGTCCACCACTTCGCACTCAGCCAGCGCGGTGGACTGTGGCCTAAAACTCTTTCATTCGGAGACCCGTGCCCAGCAGTGGGACAATAATGGGTTGTACCCCCCTGAGGTCTAAGATGATCGCCTCATATAAAAGTGTGCCGGCACCACCCCCTTCTATTCAAACAAGTGTGAAATACATAGATACAAATAAGTGTGAAATACTCCTTATAAAATTAAAAATGTTTTTATGAGTAAAATACATAGGTATTTTAATATTAAGTAGTCAAGAGGCCATGAAAGTTTTAAATGTCAAGAATAAATTGGCTGACCCTTTTCCGTCTCAATTGTAATATACTAAGCATGACCTTAATAACTACTAAACTTTTTGTGCAGGTTCTACGGTGATTTAATATAAAAACTAGTATTATTTTCAGGCGTTTCACATAGATATTGTCAGCGCAGTATGGTAATCATATCTAGAACGATGGCAGAACGAGTAAAGTCCTCCTCAAACTAGCACCACCTTCTTGCTTTCAAGTTCTTGCTTTTCAGTGGAAGAGTGACCATGTTCTTTCTCGACAGTACTAACGTATCCCGCACGACCCGCGTGGCGGAGCGGTTACCATATCGGTCTGACGCGCAATGAGTCCCGAATTCGATTGTGTGTGTCCCGGTTGTGTCCTCATGGTACCCACGATACAAAAGAAAATCCTAGTGTGGGGCTATGAGTGTCGAAAGCGTAAAGCGTTTCTATGATTGTGAAGTCTCTTTCAAGTGTCCATGGGCAATGGCCACTTACCTTCTGTCGCTGGCTGCTTTAATCTTTAAAAAAAAATTCCGCAAATGGTTTGATGACTGCCGCTCAGGTGACTCAGCCTTTCGGAAATGCTGAGATATAGGTTATTTATATTTTTATACAACACAAGGCAATAACCACCCATCGAGTCTACCTGATGTTGGGTGGTCGATTACCTACTATAGGCATCTTTAATTGCCAATCAAAATAGAATAAGAATATTATTTAAGGTCAGTTATAAGTGCATTGCTACTTCTAAGAAATAAATAAAGTGTGTAAGCCTTATAAATTTGTCGTATCACATCCTTGAAACTAACACTGCATTTTGTGCCATAGTTATAAAAAGATAGGCAGTAAGTACCACGTAGGTATATAAATTCTGCCGTCTGACCTCAAAAGGATGTTAGATCATAATCCATTCCTATGTCTATGTGTATTTCTATGTCTGGAGCCTCCAACACTATACCAATTTCTCCCTTATTACATGAATTTTAAGCGCTGCTATGCTATGATTTGAAGGTTTTACACTTTTCATATTATTAAAATATAAATATTTAAATATTTTTACACCCTTCAAAAAGAACACAGAGATGTTTGCGATTTAGAAATAAGTATGCCAGTAAAGCAAAGAGCAGTGATAGCCTAATGGTTAAAACTTGCCCTCTCGATCGGGAGGTCCGAGGTTCAAACCCATTATACTTTAATTATCACTGCTTTTCGGCGAAGGAAAACATCGTGAGGAAACCTACACACCCGAGAGTTCTTTAAAAAAAAAAAGTTCTCGGAGGTGTGTGAAGTCCACCAATTCGCACTTGGCCAGCGCGGTGGACTATTGCCTAAGCTCTCTCATTATGAGAGAAGACCCGTGCCCAGCAGTGGGACAGTAAAGGGTTGACGACGATGCCAGCAATGCTAATAACTTTGTCAATTACGTGCAGCAAGCTGCGGTGGAAAATTGAATGCTATTTTTATATCTTAAACTTCTCGCCTCCTTGTTAGTCGAGTGCTGATAGAATTTTCCAGGGAGGTATTGTGTGGGTTGCACGAGTACCACCTACGCGTTTTCAGGCTATTCTTGCTTATGTACCTAGGTGTTGCATGTGATTTTACATGCTATTCAAAGTTATTGACATACAAATATTATTTAGCTGTAGCTATAAGAAAATGTAACGAGGCAACGACAATCACATAGGACAAATATATCGCCAGTCGAAGGTAGTAGAGCTCTTTTGGGATCGACTCCGACGGCATAACCGCAACAACTAATTTCGTTTTATATCAGCAGTGTTAAGAAGTGTTCTAATTTGAAGATTGTGGTGATGATTAGACATAATGACAGTTTTTAAAACGTTATAGTATATTTTGGTACTTTTTCATTCTTTTTCATTAGTATTGGGCAAAAAAGCTCACAGTTACTCTTTTAGTTGGCTAATTTCTATATTCAATCTTGACGTCCAAAAAAAAGGTCATCAAATCTATACGAATTTCAGGACAAAAAAAAGGTCATAAAATCTATACCGATTTCAGTTTCACAACCAAAAGTGGTGTTTTGATAATGCATATTTTGGGTATATTAACTCTTTTTGTGCATATTTCGTCCTTTTATAGTGCATTATTTGGCATTTTGGATAGTGCATATAATACGATGTCTAGTGATAGACACATTTATCCAATTTTCCACGATTCCGTTCTTATTCTTATTTCTCAGGGGTAGCAACGTCAATCTTTGGCCAATTTCGATCTAACTTATCTCTTCAGGGGTTCATTACGGATGTACAATTTTAAATATTAACAACGTGCCAAATACATATGTCATCTACAACTGTGGTTACTTACTGTCATGTAAGCTGCATATTTATTTGTCACTTCTAATATATTAATAAAAAAACTAAATTATTATCAAGCTTTGAGCAATCTATTATTTTTTTTTTAATTCATTAGGTTATAGACACAGCATAGTTTGACCAGGGAGATAATTTCTACGAATAAATACTTACATCTTACATATGAAGCAAAGATAAAACGATGCATTCTAAGAGCAACAGGACGTAGATGATCAATCTCAAATAAGATTCTAATACCTTTTTTTTTTGTTCTCGAGGGGGAAACCTTCAAAAGGTACCCGACGCCGTGGGAGCGACGCAGGGTTATGTGGGATTTTTACCGCACTAAAACCCCCCCGGTGGCCGTCCTAAGATTCTAATACCTACTATATTTTTTAGAATTGACTTCAATTAATTATATTAACATCCATATTTTTATTTTAACTATTTGCTCATGGAAAGTAAAGATGATATTTTCCTGGAACTTGCCAATAAAATACATGATACAAGTGCATTTTCTTTGTGACATTTCCTTCAGTAACCCAGTTATATGTAACTGTACACTGCTTCACGTGCTACTAGCCACGTGCGACCCATTTTACCTTTATAAATCATTATTTCTGAGTGTTAGTAAATATATTTAATGGGTGAAATAGGTGCCTTCAACATTTTGTTGCAGCATTTAATGATTATGTATCGCTGCTAAACAATTGTTAATTCGGCCATTATGAGACTGACAATATTAATTGTATACTTATTATTTAACTTTTTTAAACAGTTAACAACTTATAAACAGTTAACAAACAATTTAAAATGAATTGAATGTTCTATTTGGTTTACAAGAGGACAGAAAAAACAGTTAGGATAGTACGAGTATAGTTCTGAAATTTCCTGTTTTATTTAACTGTTACTGAAAGAAATTACTTACATCTTTTTAATGTTAGCTATTAATACGGGAAAGTTTGAATATATTCTGTATTTTTTATATGAATCGCTCACTTAAATTTGGTATCTACGGCCTATTCCTTACCAGACCAAGCAAATGTATTAGTAATAGCAGTTATTTTAAAATTAGGCAGAAATTATAACTCTTTGAAAGTTGTAGAATCTATGATACGACTTCGGAGGTCTATCGCCACGTTTAGATTAGCATTGTTACATTCTACTTCTGTTCTACTTCTAGAAGTGTATAAGGTAGGAATATACGAAGTATTTCAACTTTGTTCTCTAGAACAACAGTTGTCATTTTCCATGAGATAAATTATGTTCCTGTTTGCTAGCACTATATTATTACAAACTCAGACTTGGATGCGCGGACACTTAAGATATCGTTCTTAAGTACATACTTTGCTTATATTTTTTCCATAACAACAAGCACAAAATTTATCAAGTAACATCTTCAGAGGCGGTTTTATTTACAATTTTGATTATGTTGTATAAACTTCAGGTTTTGCTAAACCCTATGCAGATTGACGACAAAACGGTACATTTATGTCCTATGAATGTTATTATCTCGGTGTACGCAATGTGTTTGTGCAGTCACTTTTGCAATCGGAACTCAGTATGGAAAGTAATGATTTCTAATCTCAATGCCGTTGTTATCTTAATTCGTTTCACAGATACGTATTTCAAATTTAACGTTTGTTCAAATATAGCTCTTGATTGGTATGACGTTGTCGATACACAAAGTTGTATAGGTCAGATTTATAAGTACCGTCATACGTGGAAAATGTAGGTGGTAGAAATAAATTTGTTTTAGTGCCCATAGTCGGAAAACTCGTAAATTTAAATTAATATTGAGTTAAATAAGTAACAATTTTCTTATAAATCTGTATGCTGTGGTGCTGTATTTAGTTTCGGTTACTATGTTTTAAAATGATAAGCCGAACTTTCATACTTGCGGCTATGGCGATTTTGCTACATGATTTATCAAAATGGAATATTACACCCATTTATGTTAAAAGGGTATAAATAATTAAAATTAAATTATTTAAAACTATTTCACTAAATATCTTGTTATCAAGTGAGTGTCACTGATAGTCGTTACCTGTAATAATTAGCTCTTATTAATAATGATAATGAAACCATAAAGTTTAATAGCTATACGAAACTATACTGGGGGCAAATTCGATATGGAATGTTTAATAACAAAGCGTTGCCTTTTTTTTTTTTTTTTTTTTTTTGTTTTCGAGGGGGAAACCTTCAAAAGGTACCCGACGCCGTGAGAGCGACGAAGGGTTATGTGGGATTTTTACCGCACTAAAACCCCCCCGGTGGCCATCCTCGGCGCTAAAAAGAGGACTCCGGGATCTCCAACAAACACCACCGGAAATCAAAGCGTTGCCTAGCAACCACTGATAGGCAGGGGAATGCAACTTTTTGATGTTTTATCAGCCGTCTTTTACCTATTATTAACTTTTACCTGTACCTTATGATAGGTTGCAAATCCCTTCATGGAATTAAGGTTGTAACAACATTAGTTATACAATGACGATAATGGTAAATAAATTTTGTTTGACTGCTTTTAGCATATTATCTTGCAGTTGGTCGTTATTAGTTAATCAACTGTTCTCAATTAAATTACTTCGTGAAAATTTAATGCATACTTTAGTTGAATATAAAATGCATTTGTGTACAAATTCGTGCAAGTTGGTGATTACCCTACATAGGATTTTTATGGTTTGTTTACATTTATTCCAGATCGAATTTGCCCAGAGTATAAGTTGTTTATGTATTATGTTATACAGGCATACGGAAAAGGGAAACAAAGCATAACTTCTTCGTACTTCAATCCTTGTATTCAATTACGTAAACGATAAGGAGATGGACGATTGTTTTTTTGATGAACTTTCTACAGTGACGTCACGTTTCAGTGACCGAAACAATGATGGAATACTTCATTACGTTATATGACTTTTAATATCTATGTTTGTCTACAAGTACTTAATTCTCGTAGTTAATGTAGTACCTTTTCAAATTAGAGCTATCATCATTTCAATATTATATTTAATGAACTAATAACACCTTCATTATCGGAGTTTTTTCTGAAATGTCTCCAGGTTCGTTGTAGCTTCTAACATAAAAAAGCTTAGTTTTTCAAATACCTATTTAATTAACTGTAGCAATCTTCCGAAATTTTTCGTGCTAAGCCCGGCTCTCTAGTCAGAATAAGCGCGTTTTGATCGAGTAAAGGGGAATTATAATTTTCAAGAACTTGGCAACACACTGTCGCGCGTTTATATCAAGCAAAAAAGCTTCAATAGGAGCACCCCTCAAATATTTATTTTATTCTATTTTTGGTCTGTGAAAATTTTAACTGTCTAGCTGCCACGGTTCATGAAATACTGTCTGGTAACAAACATACGGACAGACGGATAGTGAAGTCTCAGTAGTAGGGTATCCTGACCTATCTATATATAAAGTATGTACCTAAGTACCTTAACACCCTCTTAGTGCGTAAGCATTTGACATCAAAAAATTGTATTACCAATTCCTGGAAATTCAATTTTTAATTGGTAGTCTTGCTTAATTCACAACTTGTTACCAATAATAACTTGCTATGGTCATCAACTTCCTGTGCGTCTATTCTAACTAAGCAACTTGTTTTCAGTAAAAATTGCAGAACACTGCACTGTTTATATCCGTTTGACATTGATTTTAGTTACGTCATAAGCGGAGAGCGATTTTATTACGTCGAGTTTATTATTGACCTATTTACGATTAGCGCGTCTGTTCTACTGTGTAAACTCTTTCCAGGTAAACATATTTGAATTTTGTTTTTAAATGTGTATTACTTAATATCTAGAGCAGTGATAGCCTAATGGTTGAAACTTGCCCTCTCAATCGAGAGGTCCAAGGTTCAAACCCAGGCACCAGTGATTCATGTACTTATTAGAAATTAATTATCGCTGTTTTTCGGTAAAGAAAAACATCGTAAGGAAACCTACACACCCGATAGTTCTTTAAATAAAATCTTCTTTCATTCTGCGAGAAGACCCTTGCCCAGCAGTGGGACAATAATGGGTTAACGACGACTTAATATCTGTTAGATAGCTTGCTGCAATAAAACGCCCTCATGATCGTAACAAAATGTAACCGATTCTTAAAATAGCAATTATCTGAAACATATAATGACCAAAAAATAGATAATAATATTACTTACGTTGGTACTTACAGATTTTGTTCGTTAATTTTATAAATTAAATATTCAATATTTGCTTACTATTTAAATGAAATTATACAATATCGAACACTTTTCTCTTTTTGGGAACTCTGGGACTACATTTTCAATTTCATCCTAAAATGCAATTCCAACATAAATTTCTGGTGAGAATGTATGCTAGGCAATCTATATTTTGCGAAGGTGGGTACAAAATGTAAAAGTAACATTTTAATTAACGTCTAGATACAGATCCTAGATGCAAATGTCGTTAGCTACGTAAACAGTGAGAGAGCGAAGGCGTTTTCACCGTTGTCGATATAACGCGATCTAATTCGAAAGCGATACGCCTTTCACCTTCCGACCGTGCGTTATGCTCACAACTACCAACGGTACTCGATCACGGTTTACAGAAAAGTATGATCGCACATCAGAACAAAAGTAAAAGAAACAAGCAAACGGAAGAACGCCGTTTGAATGAAGTATTCTCTCGTCTCGTCAACCCATTATTGCCCACAGCTGGGCACGGGTCTTCTCTCAGAATCAGAGAGTTTAGGCCATAGTCCACCGCGCTGGCCAAGTGCGAATTGGTGGACTTCACAGACCTCCGAGAACTTTTTTTTTTTAAGAACTCTCGGGTGTATAGGTTTCCTCACGATGTTTTTCTTCGCCGAAAAGCAGTGATAATTAATTTCTAATACGCACATAAATCAGTGGTGCGTGCCTGGGTTTGAACCTCGGACCTCCCAATCGAGAGGGTAAGTTTCAACCATTAGGCTATCACTGCTCTGAATGAAGTATTAAAGTTACCAAAATACGACTTATCAATTGTCATACATTGTACGGTATCAACTCAATTATGGACGTAGTGCAAATCATGTCAGTTGCGGTTTAGGAGCTTGGAGTAGTTAGTATGTTTACGCTTAGAAAATATATCTAATAACAAATATAATTGGAAAATATAAAAGAAACCTGCCACTCGCTACATGCAAGACTCAATATATAAAAAGAGTAAGAGTTAATACGATTTCTAAAAGATCATCATTTACCTTTTCGCCCGTAAATGACAATGTACAAGTCCTTTCCAATGATGGGTGAAGACGTAAGCAATTATTGCTTTCAGGAAGTATAATAAACTCGTACTGAAGGCATACTTTCATGCAAATTTCCGCTAGGTGTTGTCTTCCCTTTTTGTTCTGTGGATCACAATTAAAATTATCCGCGTCGCATCCGGGAGAATGCCAATCGAGATAGACAACTCATCTAATTATAGTTCAATGTTCCGACGTAACGTGCTGTTGCCGAAATGTGACATGCTTGTCCAAAAAAATTATGAAATCTGTACTTTATGTACATACATGTTTATTTTGTAGGTGTCCCAACGCAGGAAGTGCGTTTCGGCGCGTTTATGGATTCATCCTTCCTTCTATCAGCCTTTTATAGTCCAGTCCTGGACGTAGGCCTCGCCTAATGGGGGTTTTTTGCCAATAGTTACTACACCTGACATGCGTGTTAGTGATCGGAGTAGATGTTCAATGTTCAAATTACACAAAACACTGCTGTGCATCCCTTACATTTTACCCTTTAGTTACCACATTTGACATCTACAGGAAGACAGGGAGAAAGGCTGTTCAAGATCCACAACATATATTAATGTTAATTGCCGTAAATATATGCCGCCAGATATATTTTGTATAAGTATATGTAACTGTGGATTAAATGGCATTTTTAAGATGTGGACTAGCCGTAAGCAGGAATGGTCCGTATCAAAATTATATGTCATATTGCCTTATTTCTTTATTTTAAATCAGATGTGTGTGAAATACCCCTTACTTATCCTTTTTGTAACACTGTTTCATTTTTTTCATAGCCTTTTTTGATGTAATATTTATACATGTACGATGTACTGTAAACCCTATCTTTTGTTTTTGTTACTGTTGTTATCTTTGTTTCTACCGATTCTCCTATATTATATAATTTTATGTATACATATACGTGTAAACTTTGTAATTAGCTTTTCTAGCTGTAAGTTTTCCAAAATAAAATAATATTTTCCAAAATCTAAAGTAAATAAGTCCAGTTCTAATGTTCGCATTAATGAAATCGTATATTTTACGCACTGCATAACCTGTCGGACGGTTTTGGTATGTTTTCATATAGATATCAAGGGTTGTTATAATACCAGACTAACTGGTTATTAATGCGTTATTAATACTCGTGTGTATTGAGTCATGTGATGTAAATATAAACACTACTCGATGATAGTGAAAGTAATCATGTGAGAAATGAAGATCAATGTCTTCTTAATGATTGCTTTTTGTGTAATTATGGTTCAAACGTTTACAAAGATCAAGAGGACACGTATCTGTTGTATGTTTATATTCATTTAATCTATTATATAGTAATAAGTAAATAAAGTTGCTTTATTTATAGTTTATATTAACTACGACTTTCTACGATCGTGTAAATAAGTATTTGAACTCTACTAAGATATTTTTAAATTTAAAAGTAACGTTTGTTTCCGTCACTTTTAAGCTTGACTTATATGTCTATTGCCCATTTATTTACCAATATATAGATTTATTTTACTCTTTTAAAAATAAAGATAGCAAGCACTCAGCGTCTTTTTACTCCCAATTTTTTTTTTGCTGCTTACGTTTAGTTTGGTCTACATTTGATTTCATCCGAAAGCTATATATTTAATGATATAAAGTTAGACAAAAAATGTTACTGAAGCGCATTATTTAAAAAAAAAAAATAATATTAATACTTCATCTGATTGTCACTCGAACGTCTTCGCCGTCACAGTTAGTCTCATTTGCCCTGTAGATCGGGAGGTCCGAGGTTCAAATACAGGCAGGTACGCACCACTGATTATTCTAGAACTATGTACGTATTAGAAATTAATTATCACTGCTTTTCGGTGAAGAAAGACATCGTGAGGAAACCTACACACCCGAGATTTCTTTAAAAGTAAAAAGTTCTAGAACGTGTGTGAAATCCTCCAATTTGCACCAGCGCAGTTGGCCTAAAATTCTCTCATTCTGAGAGAAGCCTCGTGCCCAGCAGTGGGACATAATGGTTTGACGAAAACCATGAAATATGCTTGACCCATTATCTATTATGAGCTGGCTACATCCTTAATTAATACGCCACACAACGACGTACCTATTACTACTTATTCCTACCTATTCGCCTATACTTAGAAACGATGTTTAACTTCCTAGATGCGCTACGATCTTGGAATAATTTAATAAAGAATGCTATAGATTATATGAGAATTGCTCTAAAAGTTTTCTTAGATTGTCGTCATGATAAATTTTTGGTTCTCGTAGATCATGATTAGCTCAAATCTTAATGTTTACCTATTCAATTTTCGTTCTTTGGTTTGTACGCCAATAGCAGCTACAGTAAATTCTGCAGTATTGAAGGATATATCATATTTTGTACTTAATATCAATATTTTTTGTTTAACCAGGAATTGAACTTGGAGCATTCTATGCATCATACTTATATAGGTATTTGTATAATCACTGTGCCACTATGGTTGTCACTTTTATATACCTACATTGTCTTGTGCATTTTTTTTCAAATAAATATATGGAGAATACTCTTACAAACTACACGTATGATTATTTAAGTATATTTTCATTGCAGTATCTAGAATCTTATATTGAGCACTCCATTTTACATTGCTTTGCACTTAATAAGTTCCATCATGTAATACGCCAGAAATGTTTGATAGAGATTTTACTTACTTATATAGGTCACATATTAAGTCCACTTGTGACAGATATCGACAAACATACTGAATATACTATAACAAAGTAGGATTTAATCATTAGACTATAAAAATATAAAAACATCTGATTCTCACACGTACAAAGTGAACAAAAACATTTGAATATTCCGACCGAGTTTTGGAAGAATACCCTATACTATCTACCTTCAAGTAGTTTTGTTTGTTGACTTACAGATAACAACTCTTCGTTGTTTATGGCGCAATAAACTCGGCCCTTGGAATCAAATGAGGTGTGATAGAATAAGGAGTAAAGCATCAACTTACAGAGTGAAAGTCCACTTTCTTGCCGCCTTGTCTCTACAACAAACCGTA
Source organism: Spicauda simplicius (assembly GCA_949699795.1). NCBI lineage: Eukaryota > Metazoa > Arthropoda > Insecta > Lepidoptera > Hesperiidae > Spicauda > Spicauda simplicius. The sequence continues at coordinate 9,746,995 of OX453062.1, forward strand.
GAAATGATCGTATCTCACTAGAAGGGACATCTAACTTTGTATTATAAATCATGGCTTAAATTTAATTGTTTTATAACTTGTTTTAAGATACCCATAGAAAAATGTTTTTTTTTTATTTGACTGAAGTTGCAACGAGCATGCAATCCACCTGATGGTAAGTGGTCACTGCCGCCCACGGTCATGGACATGCACTGGTCACGGACATCTGTAATCAACTCCATACAGAACGTGGGTTCTATCTGAAGTCAATCACAGATGCGTTGCTACTCCCGAGACTATGATGGTCGCCTCATATAAAAGTGTGCCGGCAACCACACCCTTCCAACGAAATGCCAGAAATGCTTCACGCTAGAAATATGTGTGGCGGTGGTACTTCCCCGATCGAACTGCACTGGTTCTCCCTACCTTCAAGTTGTTATTATAGTCACTTTAAGAAAATAGGTCATATAGAGTCGATAGCGGGTTTCTCAGATCTATCTGGATAACAAAACTAGGACGCCTTGTTTGTTGGAACGGACGCGTTTACATACCTTTAGTGACTAAAATTAAAGTAGATTTTATTCTGTGTTGTTTTTTATTTATTACTGAAAGATAGTTATTACTCTCGAAGCATTTTATCCTTGATAAATAACTTTTAATGTAATGTACTTTTCCATTTTGTCCTACAACTGATAGGTAAGTACTTATTAGTATACAAAAGTCAAGCTCAATAAAAATAATTTCATTAAGTAATCAACAAAACGTATTCAAGTAGTTCTGAATATTATAAAGCATATTCATTGTTGTCGTCATCTTTAACATTAAAATTAAAATAACGAGTATTTACAGCATGTGTATATAATGGCTAATCCAGTGCTTCTAGATCTTTTCGCTCACTATAATTGAGCAAAACTCGTGTGACGGTTTTCCCTACAACAGTGTAGGTTAATGTATTGTCGCTTTCTTGCCTCTCGTCCGTCGCATCACTAATTGTTCGATTGTTAACCCACTAATTTAAATCGTTTATAGGTTTTAGAAAACGTACAACTAATTCACACCTACAGAGAAACCAGCGTTAAATTTTCTCTTCACTGACTTGCTTTTTAATCGGTTTAATTCGATCTAATTACCGAACTCATTTAGTGACGCGATGATTTCATTATCATGTATTAATTTAAGAAAAACGGACGATGAGGTGAATTCGTGTAATAAATAAGAGGAATGGAGGTCTTTCGGTCGATTGAAGTCCAACAATCATTGGCAAGTTTTCAAGTACGCGAGTTGCACTAAATATTTACCTGTCTGCCACATTTTGATGTCACTCCATCAAATTGAGTGATCACGATTCTGGACTAAAGATGTTATAAGACCGGGACGTTTGTATTTGGGCGGTTAGTGATGTGAGGCGTATTTTTTGCTATCGTTCGTTTATAATTAGAGAACTGTTCTTTGGCAGACATTTCATTCAAAATCGTCACATTAGATTAGGGAAGCCAACTTTTTAACCAAAAAACGGAAAATACGGTTTAATTATGAAAAAAAATATTATTTAAAATTCTATTTATATTGTTATAAAAAAAATATTATAGTTTTTTTACCCGACTGCTTCAGAAAGAAGGTAATTTATTTTATGTTTATACCGTTATAAAATAATTTAAAAATTATATGTGTTATTATATATTTTTCAATGTTTCAAAACGTGTTTTACATTGATAGAAGAATAACTCACTGAGTAGCTATAATGAGTGTTGCATTTTATTGTAGTAAAGATTTTAAATTAATAACCTGAAGAAGACAGCGGGAAGCCGTTGGATTCAGAGGGCACAGGACCGGTTGGAGTGGCGCCATTTAGGGGAGGCCTATGTTCAGCAGTGGACATCAAAAAGCTGATGAATGGATGGAAAGATTGTATGTATATCGATATTATGAAAAGATGCATTATCAAAGTACAGTTGACAACCCTACATGAGCGAGTGTTAATAACACGCGAACAGGTTGCCGGGCGATTGCTTTTTCACCTCAAAAATGTACATCGGATTAAAATAAGTGTATCATATCTGTGTCACGTGGTAGTCCGATGTCCACGCATCACTCAAGTCGCGGCCCAGACGGACATTTGTTTTGATTTATACGATACATACGCTCGAGTTACACGGCGCGTGCAAAATGTGCATGTGAATTTATGCAAACACTATCCTTTGAATTGCTAAATGTATTTATAGTAGAAAGTTATCACGTGATGTATTTATTATTTTGATTTGCACTGGATTGCACTGATTATTTTTTGTTTTGTTTTGTTTGCATTTATTTCCTTGATTGTTTAAGATTAAATTGACTTGATTTATTAAGCTTATGAGATAACCTGTAGGTACATAATTTGTTGTAAGTTCATTTAGAATTACAGCTTTGGGAACATTAATTTATTCGGTGGTAATAATATACTCACATAGGAAATTTTACACCCCAAAAACGAACATAAAATCGATAAAACAGCCACATTCAGTTAACATGGCATAAATCGAAGATTAGTTGGTTCGTTCACCTGGCCTATTTGCGCTAACCGGTGTAAGTGGAGCAGGAGAGCTGGGCTGGATTATAGGAATCGATGGACAAGGAGGTTGCGTTGGGCGAGGAGCAAACAAGAAGCGGTAATAAGGTCGCGGACGCGGCGGCGTGGCGCCGGTCGACGCCCCGCGTCACTGTTAGGCCGGACTACCACTTGCGATTGGTGTTTTTTTTTTATCTGAAGTAAACGACCACGCAGTCCACCTAATAAGTAGTCACTGCCATGGATATTCGTAAACTACCTTAATAAAACAGAGGTTCTATTTGAAATCAATTACAGATGCGTTGCTCCCGAGGACTAAGATGGTCGGCTCATTTTTATATGAACCGAAAATAACACCCTTTTATCGATAGTACTGCTTCATGCAAGAAATAAGCGTGGCAATGGTACCTGATCGGTGGAACTACACTCGTTCTACCATCTGACATATATTAATACTATTTAGTCATTATAACAACGCATTTTCACCGTAAGGTGAAAGATAGAAGGCATGTTATGCCGTCGGTTCCGGGTGTCATCTTAGCATAACAATCATTAAACTTTGATTGGCCATGTGTCATAAATGATAGCATTTGATATCGAATAAATTTGGATATTAATAGTAGGTACCGTAGTCTCACAATTCGTGATGAGGCATTGTAATAGAGTATGCTCCGTGCGGTACTTGGTTATAAGGAGATATCCGGGTGAAGAAAAACTTAGTTCGTTTATTAAGAAATATGGTTTTTTCGTAGAACATTAAACAGCTAATCATGGTTTAGCAGAAATTATTAAAACTAAATATACTAAATTACTTAAACAATTTCAACACACTAAATCAATTCCAAAGTCCAAACCTAATGCATTTGTCTTAAGTCTGTGGCGAGCCTTATTCGTCTAGCTATTGACTCGATTATACGCCGTCTCCTTTATATATTATTGCATTATTTGCAATGCACACGCACAGTTATATTCGTGTTAACATTCACTTTATTTAAGCACCTAGCGACAGACATTTAATATTACACGCATGGTCACATCTACGCTTAAGTTCTAGTTAACCACAAAACTGGACGAAATGATCTTTTGATTCGTCTAAATAATGTTAGATAGATTTACGAGGGTCTACAGTCATCTTAAAAGTTGACAGAGCCCTTTATGGTTTGACTGTGGAGACACTATCGTCACACTTATTTTTGCCTCATACGGCAGTGTTAGGCGTTGCTGTGTTCTATATTAAGGATTTTTTTTTTTTATATTTGTACCTAACGATAAGGCAGATAATGGATGGAAAGTGATTACCGTCGCCTGAAGGAAATTGGTTACCGTCGCCTATGGGCATTTGTAACAATGAACAACAGAGGTGTCGCCAATGCATCGCCGGCTTGGAAGGAGAGCTCTTTCTGTATCTTTCTTGAAGAGCCCCACGACATAGCGCTCCGGGAATACCTCAGGAGGAAGCTCATTCCACATCTTGCACGTTCGTGGTAGGAAAGACCGTGCAAACCGAACCGTGGAGAACCGCCACGGGTCCAGTTGATGCGGATGGAACTTCAACCTTCAGTGAGTGGTGTGATGGAGGTACGGTGACGTAGTCACCAGATCAAAAAGCTCCTCGGAACACTCACCACTGTAAAGTGGTATGGATAAGACTCGGTACACTCTGGTTGTCACCACAATCATACAAATTTTTGCCTTATATGACAGTGTTAAGCGCTACTGTACTTTATGTTAAAGAGTGGTGATGATTAGGCACTTTATAACGCATTCCCACTTAGTTCTTAAGGGTAGCAGTTAACTTGTGGCCAAGCTGATGTAGGTCTATAATTCTATTTGGCGTTGGGCGACATTTACTATGTTTGGTTTTTTATATTATAAAAAAATAACTTAGTATGTCCGTGATTTTAAGTGTCTGATACGTAAGAAATCATTATTTATACCTTGTTTTACTGATAAAGCAAATTGATACGGAGAAAGCAGAATAAATTAATATCGTTTTAATAAATAATTAGGTACATTGTTGACGTAAAGAGTCTTGTCGTGGCTGGGGAAGTATGGGATTATAGCTTTCATTCTCATGAGAAGCGATTCTAGACTTGGCATAAGGCAGCAATAGTTTCACTAAGATATATTTTTAAATTTATAGATGTGCACCTAATAAAGATAATTAAAGTTGACGCAGTGAAAGTAGAGCACTACCCCAAAAGTTGCGCATTTTATGATAGAATAAAAATTTTGGATGACTGTGTTAAAACAATTGCATCATCATACCTAGACACTACTTTACCAAGTTTTAATTTATGTTAATCTCTTGAACTCCTTAAAAGCAAATTATCTTATCAAGTCAGACAGTCAGTTAAGTTGTACTTTGCATTTAATAGGTTTTACTGAAAGATTTCAAAATAAATAATCTGGTAAATATTTTTTGTGTTTCTTCTTGTTAATATGCAGTGAACATACCAGTGAATTCACTGCATGCCTGTTTGGTGACGTTGTACGTACAATTTTCTTGTCAGGAATAACAGGATGCATATTTCACGACTGAAACTTTTCAACGCTTGAGAAATTAATGTATTAAAAATTTTCAAGGCTTAAGATTGATTAGAGTTTCTAAAAATGAAACAGTGGCGAAACAGTGATATTTCCGAAAGAATAGAACAATTTGAGGCGAGAATAACAAATCCTGCAGTTTGAAAGGTAAATATTAAAGGCTACGTCAACCTTGGTATTAACGCAATTGCAATGAAAAACCAATCGTGTGTAATTTGTCACCGTTGCGATCGCAAATTTTGATTGAACTGATTTGATTTAATATTTACTTATCAATAACGGGTCAAGATATTTTGGTCACTCGCTTATGTCCATTTATAGACACCACACCGATAGATTTAGGAATGTCTACATGCGTAGAGCTAAGCATATGTACAAGGACTATTTGTAATATACTGCTCTTTGATTTACTAATCCATATTTGGTAACGGTTTCCAAATCATGCCACCGTGGACTTAGAATAAATAATGAAATAGAGTCCTAATGTAGGCCACGCGTTCTGCTATCTAACGACATTAAAAGTCCACGGCTGGATATTTGCAACCTTTCGAGAAAAGTATTTTATTGCTCATAATCACATGTGGTGCCATGATAATATGCAATGATATATTTCAGATATGTTTTATTTCAAAATATTATTTTTCAAAAATAATTTTATATCAAATCCTTCAGTGTACAGCATAGCCTAATCTGTATGGAGCATATGAAATGTATGAAATATGTTAGGTAGCTTTCTATTTGGCTACTTCGTACGATTGAAAAATCTCGAATAGGCCCTTATTAATACTAATACAAAACTAGGGAAACTTTTAAGTTTACTCTTACAACTTATTTCTTTGGTAATATACCTACGTTTAATATAATCAATGTGAATAACTGCTGTGTATTTACCACGACTAGTTACCCTTATAGGTAAAAAAAAGGTTTATTATCTAAGCTGCATTTAAAAGCAATAGCGGGTATTTTGACAAAGACATCTAACATTTTTGACGTTATGCGTTTTCGTAGTAAGACATTGAATGTTCTACTTCGTTTATTATGTATGTATTTGTGTCAAATGCAACGTAGTAAGTGTAATGTGTTTTTATAGAGCAAGATCCCAGTGCTGCCAGACGTCACGTATTTTCTGACGGATGAAATGTGGACGATTGAGTAGTGTTAGTATGTACTATGATCGTATGCCTACCCGCTAGCATGGTCAAACGGCCAATTTCCAGGTATCAGGTAATCAAGGTACATAAAAACATTACTTACTTCACGTAAATTCTCATGGCTGATTTTCATATATGTTTTCGAGTGTATAGTTAAAAATAAATTGTCAATAATCCCAGACACTTTCCGTCGGCCATATTGCTTGGCGGACGCCTTAAGGGTTTCAAAATAATTAGTTAACTTCACGTAAATTCTGACGCTCCATTTTTATATATGTTCATCCGACAACTATTTTAAAACCTTTGACAAGAAGACAGACCGAACCAAGGGGCCAATCATCCCCTTAACTAAATTTTAATATCTCTATGAGTGGGAGCTTGAGAGCATTATCTACGCGCATGAGACTGAGTGAGACCGACTGCGCTGTTAAGGGCATGAAAATTACTTAAACAGATATTTTATAATTTTTAGAACTTTTGTTGACAAGTAAATTATGGCAACAAAAATAAAAAAAAATTGACATATAATAAATAATACTAAAGGTAGCCGACATTTTTAATTTTTTTTCTATTTATTTATTAGAAATAAAAAATAGTTTTTAAAAATACTACTTATAATAAAATAAGAGCAATTATTTTTAATGAATTATATATTCGAAATTTGGAAACAAAGTAGAAAAATATTAATTCTTTAATATTTCTTAACAGTGGCTTTTAATCTTCATTATCATCATCGTTGAAATAAGATGATTCATCATCTAGCCAATCTTGAAATTGAATATCTAAATCGTGATCGTCATCATCAGCATTATCCTTATTTTCTTCCTCTGTACAAAACAAGGTGAACAATGAAGGTCTAAAAAAAGTAAAGAGATACAAATAATATGAGAAACGAAAATAATTTACCTGAGTGTTCTTCCAGCGACTCACTGACAAAACCCGGTAATTGATCTCCATCGAACTAATGAAAATCATATTTACCATCTTGTAGTGTCCAGCCATTGTTTTCGGGGCTGAAAATATTTATCATCTTCATACTTGCATTGTTCCAAAGACTAGCGATATAGCTAGCCCGTCGAAACTGTTGCCAAAGCTCACTTTTACAAGGTGGTAAGTTACTGGCAACGAAGTTTCTTAAATTCTTTCGATTGAATTCTTCATTTATATCAGATACCATGTATGTATTAATAAACAACTGTAGTCTGGCAGCATCTACATTAATTATTCCAGGAACATTGTAAACATCACAGATAAATTTTTGTATTATGTTGAATACACATTCTTCTTCATCTACATCACCAACAAAATCCAACGTACCAAAACGTAAAAAAAATATCTGTTTAAGTAATTTTCATGCCCTTAACAGCGAAGTCGGTCTCACTCAGGCTACGTACTTACGGAGCGGTTTTCGCCCGTGGCCGCCGCGGTTGCGGGCCCGCAGCTTCTGTAGGATGCAGATATAAATGTAAAAAAATAAAGCTATACTCACGACGCGTTTTTCACCCGCGATGCGCGCGGTTGTTTGCGGCTCCCGCTGCACCGGCGGGCAACCTGTAGAACCGCGCGGGCCGCGGTCAGCCGCAGCCGCGGCGGTTTGCGCCCGCGCGCTCTGCGGTCAGTTGGCGGGCAAGTGCAGTAGTCAGGACCTCAACTAATGGTAAACCGCCCGTCTTGCGGTTTTCGCCCGCCACGTTTGCGGTCGATAATCGCAACCGCGACGGCAGCGGAACCGCAAAAATAGACGGTCTCGTGAGTTTCGTACAAAAACTACGGGCCCGCAACCGCGGCGGCCGCGGGTGAAAACCACTCCGTGAGTACGTAGCCTCAGTCTCATGCGCGTAGATAATGCTCTTGCGCTCCCACTCACAGAGATATTAAAATTTAGTTTAGGGGATGATTGGCCCCTTGGATCGGTCTGTCTTCTTGTCAAAGGTTTTAAAATAGTTGTCGGATGAACATATATAAAAATGGAGCGTCAGAATTTACGTGAAGTTAACTAATTATTTTGAGACCCTTAAGGCGTCCGCCAAGCAATATGGCCGACGGAAAGTGTCTGGGAGTATTGACAATTTATTTTTAACTATACACTCAAAAACATATATGAAAATCAGCCATGAGAATTTACGTGAAGTAAGTAATGTTTTTGTGTACCTTGATTACCTGATACCTGGAAATTGGCCGTTTGACCAAGCTAGCAGGTAGGCATACGATCATAGTACATACTAACACTACTCAATCGTCCACATTTCATCCGTCAGAAAATACGTGACGTCTGGCAGCACTGGGATCTTGGACTATTAATTGATTTTATATATGTTTCATGCATTTGAAAAAAATATTAGCCTTGCGCAATCCTTCTCTACATCAACTATAACCGTGCTTAATTTCATACTCCGCCTGCGGCAAGTATCTTAAGAACGAATCACAAAGCTCTTTAAACCGAATTTTTACTTCACGTATTTATATATAGTTTACCACGATACCTGTACCTACTATACATATTACTAACAGCTTACGGGAAACTATGGCGGTAATATAATAAGAATAGTAAAACTTTGAGTTAGGCTAATGCTGGTAGTAAATTTCTAAGCTAAAAGGATTCTACGAGAAAAGCATGAATGGATTGAATATGACGTTAGAGGATGGACACTGAATATAATCTGAAGACAACGAAAGACTAATATTACAACAAAGATGACTACTAAAAACTGATTTTTAAACCTACCCCTTGAAGGAAATTAATGAGAGATGAAAGATTTTCATATACTAAAAACGGAAAAGGTCAACCAACGAATGTACTGTTCCAATTATCTCTAAGGAAACTAGATATTCAAGAAAAATAATAAATAATATGTATATTGTCAGCATCTTGGCTCGACTTTCACTATTAATGAAGAAAGGTTTAATGAGACATAATAAGAGAGAAGAAAAGTACGGTCTTCTTGGAGTCGATTCAATTGTTCCCTTTTCTTAGGAGCATTGAAAAGGAATAATAAATTTGGTGTTCATTAAGACTGTCTTATGTCATAAAAGTATTATATCCTTAGAAATGAAGCTTTTTACTAGTACGAATATAATTCTATATACATACTTCTCAACAGTTTTGCAGGCAGTGCAGTCTAACCAGAGTTCTTGCAAGCCTCCACTTGCTGTTTTATATGAATATTTACACGGACTTTATAACTTTTTTGAGGTAAATTTTTTTTCTTGTAAACTTATTTCTTAAAATCTTTATAACATTTTTTTGTATGTTGAATGTTTCTGTATATGTATGTAAACATACAACATATAACAAAATGTGGCACTGGCACTGGCAGTTCCATGTGGCTCTGGTGCAAAATATGAATAGTACTACTATTCATTAAAATTTTATAAATAGTAAGTAAAAAAAATAGTTCAATCTATAAGCTAATAAACTAAACTGTTGATTGATACTTTTAATGCGCTTAAGCCAGTATTTCGTCACAACATCAACGAGATAAATGTTAAAATGATCAATCGGTAGGTGTTTTTACCCACATTTTGTCTTTGAGTGAAATTACTGTCTTTCTGTTCTTTAAACCAAGTTTCCATTTTGCGCAACTTAATACGCGCATACACTCCATCTGATATTCAGTTCGAAACGTTGTCACTAATAATTGTCCTAAGAATTAGGACATCTTATATTTAAGAATTTGGAGACCAAAACTCGTTATGAGCAACGACCACCAAATCTCGCTTTAATTGCGAGATAGATACTTACCGTTTAACGCTAGAAATAGGTTTGCTTATGGTACCTTTCTGTTAGAATCATACTTATTTTCCCCAATATACATTTAAAGATTCCGTCATTCCGGATAACAATATGTTTGTATTTACATTTTTTATGGAATCAGAATGATTCCGTATTTCTAACAATTTATAACAAACTGTAGCTCCCTCATATCTAAACCTTGTAAGTACCTGTTTATGTATTTACCGTTTGCTGATAAGATGAAGCAATGATCTATATTTGCACATTGTGTTTTCACACCTACTAACAGGTGAAAATGACCATTTTAAACACTAATATATACGCTGTACAATACATTTTTAAGTGATTTGTGCGTACCGTTCTAAACAACACGTTTGGCAAATATTGTACGATTTAGACTAACCAAAGTAAATGTTAACAATATGTTGTTAACTCCTATTTCACCTTTGGTAGCTTGTAACATAAGATTTGAAAAGTAGTTTTTGATGCAAAGATGTATGTAAAGTATTTAAATTACGCCGAAATACCTTTCCGATCTGATTAATGTCAACTGATTTTTATGGTAATAATAAGTATAGAAGTTGGTGAAACCCTTCGTACTTTCCTTTATGAAATTAAAACAGAGCCTGCATTCTACCTGACGGTAATTGGGCTGCCAGCCATGAACATCTGTAAGGAACTGCATATAGCTAACTGCAGTATCGCTTCTATTGGAAAACATAATAGATGCGTTGCGTTGGACTCCCAAGGACTATCTATCTCCCAATATGAGACCGATGACGGATGTTAATGTATTACAGCAGCAATGCTAACTCGTTGGCTACATTCTCACTTTAAAAATACCCATGGGCTGCAGAACCGTTTGGGATGGACTGCAGGCCAACCAGTCACACTGATTCTCCTAACCGCTAAAAGGATGAATCTATTAAGATGAAATAAAATAATACATTTTTATTTATTTTTTCTAATAACGTACTAGCCGATAACATACTTAAATATATTAAAAACTAGCTGAACCCCGCAGCTTCGTCCGCGTCAAAAAAATGATGTATCGATTTTCCCATGGGAATAAGATATTTTGCCAAAGTAAAAAGTAGCCTATATGTTAATCCAGAGTGTCAGCTAACTCCCCACCAAATGTTATGAAAATCGCTGTAGCCGTTTAGATGTGAATAAGTAACAAACATGTGGCCGTGTGGTGTCGGTCTCTTGAATAGCACCACTCCCTCTCTTCCCGTGGATGTCGTAGGAGGCGACTAAGGGACATTAAACCAGATGATGGGCAGCAGCATCACTCTGAGAACTTTTAAATATACTGCGGTCACCAACACGCACAGCCAAGCGCGGTGACTATGGCAAAACCCCTTAATGGGAGGCCTATGTCCAGCAGTGGACTTTCAAAGGCTGATGGATGGATGGATGGAAGTAACAAACATACACACTCACAAACTTTCGCCTTTATAATATTAAGTATAGTATGATAAATAAAGACGTTACTCAAAGACATGATTTTTAAAGCAAACGTAATCCTATTTCCTAGTTAATGTCCTAATGATTACATAAAAACTGTACTTGATTTCGCAATGGCGTCCATATACGAAGTATCAGAGGTGGTCCAAGCAACTCCAACTAGTGTCGATAAATTCAATAATCGAGTTAGGTAATTCGCGAAATGGGACGCGACAACGATCGCAATACTTGTTTGTTTTATATTCAATCAACCTCTATTGTTGCACTAGTTTTGTCACTCTGCTTGTACTATGCCAGTGGTTTTGCAATTCAAGGTAGAACGTATATACATATGTAGTTCGACCGGGCAGGTACCATCGCCATACCTTTTTCTAAAGCGTGAATGAGTTCTTACGTTTCGGTGGAAAAGTGTGGTTATCTACTATTTTTATACTGGGAAGTAACAACGCAACTGTAATTGACTTCATAGAGAACCCTTGTTCAGTAAGAAGATGCTTACATATATTACTACTTTAAAGTATCTGCTTGTTCGTTTTTAACTTCCATGTTATAAAAAAATAAAAGAATATAAATTTAAATTAATGTCCTTAGCTTAGGTTTTTTAGCATATAAAAAAAACATATATTCATAAACATTTGTACGTACTTAAATGTATTTGACCAATACCTTGTATCGATTGTTACCAATAATGTAAAAAAATGAACGGGCTTGATGTTTGAAATGTACATTTTAGAAACAGCGGAGTGTCGCGAAATATTTTCAGTGACATTTAGAACTAGCAAAAAGGTTAAAAACACTGTTTTTAATAATTGTGTAAATTTATTGATAACTAATATAATTTCAATGCAATGATACATTATTAAATCATTTCACTAAATACATATTTTTTATTTTATGAGTGATTAGATAAATAAGTTATTTCAAATCAGAAAATTGAACAACAACCGAATCTAATCTCTGAAAACGAACAACACAGACACAATTCGTTCTGTTCCTATTATACATACATAATTTGCTAACATTTAGGCGGCCGAATGTACCGGCACCTACCGATGGCGACACAGACTTGTTTATTCAAAACTAGGCGCGCCATTGTTATTCGGTTCACGTTGCAACAACTTGCAAATGACATCTTCGTAATCGTGAATTTCGGGGTCCATGACCCGCGGATCGACTTCCGGCGATGCGCGTGCGCCGCCTGGCGAGATCACTTCCGCTTTAGCTCTTGCGCGTGCGCAGCGATAACGAAGTGGGGCGAGACCGAATTAGCAGTGATAACGTTTTGCTAAGAACGGGAATATCTACGGTCTTACCGAAATTAGTGGTTATATGAATCTTATGGGATGTAGTGTTGTATATATTATTGCTACTCTATGCAGTATGTGTCGCGTTGTTTTAAATGGCTTTTTATAAAACTTTATTTAAAAAATCTGATCTGTAGAATTTATCAAAACTTGCTTTAAGAAGCGTCGACTTTCTACTAGCTTTGGTCTTTAAAGGTAGATACACCTACTTCTCCTCAGTTTATGAGTTTCGTTGGGATGGTTAGAAGTTGCTTGAATAGTGCATAATTTTTGTAAGCTGAACTATAAGGTAATTATTCATTTTTATAAAATAATAAATGTAGTATGCTTTCATACTAATAAGATTAGTATCTACATATGACAAACAGTAGGTATGTAGCAATTTTACTTCAAGCCTTTCGCTAAATGATGATGATGATAAGTGGGGGTACAACCCATTATTGTCGGACTGCTGGGCACGAATCTCCTCTCAGAATGACAGAGTTTTAGGCCATAGCCCAACGCGCTGGCCAAGTGTGAATTTTCGTTCACCGAAAAGCAGTGATAATTAATTTCTAATACTCACATAAATCAGTGGTGGGTTTGAACCTCGGAGCTCCCGATGAGAAGACAAGTTTCAACCATTCGGCTATCACTGCTCTGACGATTACTTTACCTAATTGTAGGACGACATTCTATTTTGTATACAACAGTATTGGGATGTATGTATGGTTCACAAATAAAAATAATCTACTGATCGTAAATAGGTACTTAAACGAGTATAAAAATAAGTCGTAGAAATATTACAATTGCGTCAACCTCAATGTCTATTCAAAGCAAACATTAGTTCAAAGTTAAGCTTTATGGTCGATCATTTGACTAGCCTACGCCTGTCGGTAACGTATTACGTAAACTGTGACGTCATACCGTTTCCGTCATTGGGTAATGCTTGACGCAACGGTTTTTACTTTGTTTCGCGACTATACAAGATGGGATTGCTAGGGATGAGTAACGAGTTACGCGGATATGATTCTGATAAACAATTTTCCTCTTTTAATATTCATAACGTAGATTGTGATTACGTATCAATGTTTAATCGTACTGGACAAGGATGTTTATTGTTTTTACTTATAATGTAAGCGCGGATTACGGCTATGATTCCAAAGAATGGTATTCTTTTTGTTATGTATGGGTTTCCAGTCACAGTGAGAGGGTATTAGGGCGTAGAATACCTTACTGGCAAAATATGGATTGGTGGATTTAACAAGCATTTGATAACTTTTTAAAGTATTTCAGGCAGATTAGGTTCGGTCGCGATGTGTTTTTCTTTTTACTATTAAAATATTGATAATTAATTTCTAATATAATAATTCAGAGGTTCCAAATATATCTTAAAGATGACCGTTTATTGCAGTATAGGAACTGGAATTCATTTAATGTACCTCTAAGTTTTCAATGTTAAATATATTGCTGACAGTATCTCATAATTCTCATATCCTGATGACGGCAGTTTTAGGTGTGCAGAAGGTCATAAGCTTAGTATCTGGTCATAAGCTATACCTGCACTATTGTCAGAGAGAGCAATCATTCATTCGAAGAAAATGTACTAAGCTCATGTCGTTTTGTGACCTTTATGGAAATATTTATCATATCCAACAACAAATATACCTGTTATATTTACGTTTATATATAAGATTTACGTCTTGCTTGAAAACTTGCTATAAAGTATTTGAGGTCATTTTTTAATACAATTTCTTATTGGAATAAAGTCGATTTATTTCAACTGCTTTATATAATTATTTACCTTATTTACGCGGTTCCATCCGTTTGGTTTATATTTTCAAGGTAAAAAGTATCCTACGTATTAATCAAAAGTGAAAAATTTAACTCAAATCCAACTTATATCCTTATATTATCCATACTTATATTATCCAACAATAGTAGTTTTTGCGTGAAAGAGTAACAAAGTAGTTATCACTAACTTTCGCCTTTATAACATTAATAGTAAATGAAAAGGTAAGACGATTACGTAAACATTGGTTAAAATAGAAGCTGAATCGATAACCTCTTTTCTCTGGGAAGTCGATTAAAATCGATTGTTGAACGTTCGATTTCGGCTTTAATGTCGAAGAGTCTGGACGTGTATCAAGGATGGCGCTGTCGTCACGCGGATTGAGTCATTGCATGTGTCGAGCCGTAACCGTGTCAGCGTCCGTCGCGGAATAGAATCAAGGCTATATCAAGCAGGGTTGCTGATCGTGGAAACAACATTGCCTGTAACTATGTAAACTGGTATTTTATAAAAGTATGTACCGAATCGACGACCGCTTTTCTCTGGGAAGTCGATTGAAATCGATTGTTGACCGTTCGATTTCGGCTTTAATGTCGAAGAGTCTGGACGTGTATCAAGGATGGCGCTGTCGTCACGCGGATTGAGTCATTGCATGTGTCGAGCCGTAACCGTGTCAGCGTCCGTCGCGGAATAGAATCAAGGCTATATCAAGCAGGGTTGCTGATCGTGGAAACAACATTGCCTGTAACTATGTAAACTGGTATTTTATAAAAGTATGTACCGAATCGACGACCGCTTTTCTCTGGGAAGTCGATTGAAATCGATTGTTGACCGTTCGATTTCGGCTTTAATGTCGAAGAGTCTGGACGTGTATCAAGGATGGCGCTGTCGTCACGCGGATTGAGTCATTGCATGTGTCGAGCCGTAACCGTGTCAGCGTCCGTCGCGGAATAGAATCAAGGCTATATCAAACAGGGTTGCTGATCGTCGAAACAACGTTACCTGTAACTATGTAAACTAGTATTTAAAAAAAAATTACGTGCCGAATAGACGAACCCTTTCCTCTGGGAAGTCGGTTAAAAATCGATTGTTGAAGGTTCGATTTGGTCGAACTAACTGTATTTATAAATGAAGATATGAAATGTTGAACATATCTCGTTTTATATGGTTTTTAGTCCACAACTGGTGGCTTTATAAAATCCACCAATAGTACCATACATAAACACCACCAATTATAAAATCCCCATAGCAGCTGTGGGTTGGTGGATTTTACAATTATCAAAAAATAATCAAAACTATTAGAAACATTGTAGTAATTGCCGCTTGAACTATTACTGGTAGTGGATTAAAATATAAGCGATTCAGCTGCTTGCCTATATCGTCAATTTTGATATAATATAACACAAACTATTAAACATTATAAATTGTCATTTTATTATACAGTATCTATAAGTATGATAAGATTTTAATTTCAGACCTTTAAAGGGTATTGAACAAAATCACTGACTAGATTTTTTTATCTGAGTGAAGTAGCAAACGTACATGCAGTCCACCTGATGGTAAGCGACCACTGCCGCCCGTAGACATCTGTAATCAACTTCATACAGAACATGGGTTCCATCTGAAGTAAATCACAGATGCGTTGCTACTCCCGAGGACTATGATGGTCGCCTCATGTGAAAGTGTGCCGGCAACCACACCCTTCTATCGAAACGCAAGAAGTGCTTCACGCTAGAAATAGGTGTGGCGGTAGTACTTCCCCGGTCGAACTACACTGGTTCTACCACCTTGTAAATATTAATTATTAATAAGAAGTTATTAGTATTATTATCCTAATAAAATAAATAAATGTTACATTTTATCCTCATATCGATTACTAGAAGAACAGATTCTCATTGCCAACTAACTGTCAACCCTACATATTAGCGATCAATTTATAATATTCTTGAGCCGGCCATATCGCTTCTCATTTTAATCCGGCCTTAGAAATGACTTGTAATTGTTGATAACCATATTAAAATAATCAGGAAATACATATATATTATACGCCAAAATTGGTTAACTAATTATATTCTTTTGTGTTGTGGCATTTAGCCCATCGGTGAGTGACACTGCCGTTCATAGACTATATAAGCAACTGAGAATAAGATTAGACATTAGAGATTTAATTGAGTTCTTCAACAGATATGTTGCTCCTCTGACGACTAAGTTGAAACGCTCCGTTTAAGTGTATTTTCTTAACAACACACTTTTAACTAACTCAATCATAACCTTTTAATCATAGGTTATCAATATCAATTGTTATAAGGCAAAAATTGGTGTGGTTGTAGTGTCTCCAGACTCCAACCATGAAGAGTTTTACTTTCCTTTAATATAAAGTTGAAGTTAATAGATTTTTCAATAGTGAAAATACATCGCATTTAGGTTATAATTTATAAGTACTATTCAAATGTAAACATGCCAATTATTATAAATAAGACCAATTACGATGCAAACTTTCTGGAAAGAGTTGTAGCACTCTTCCGCAAAGGACCCAGAACTGTCAGTTCGTGTGTTAACTTGCCACTTAAGTTTAATGCTTCGAATATCCCCATTAGATTTGTTAGCAAACTCTTTAAAAGGAAAAAGCCTTATTTTAGTAAGATGTGTCTGGTACAAACTTGTCTAATCCAAATTTAACGGTAAAATTCGTTTGAAGCGTCTAATGACGTATGAATATAATTCAGTAGCATACATATATGGTCATTGTTCATGCATTAATATGCAAATGAAATAATAACATAAAAATATGTTTTAATTCTAATACAATGCAAATAATATAATATAATATGAATAAAATTAATGGAATCCTCTTAATAAGACTGACAAGACGTCAAAAATAATTTACTCGTCGATTGGGCCGCGCGGGGTGCGCGCTGGCCAGATGTAATGTGTTAACAGTCATAAATAGAAGAAAAATTCTATCTGAAATCGATGGATACTATACGATACTACTTACTAGTCTAGGTTTTTTTACAATTAATTGATTCGAAGTAATTCACACTTATGTTTTTTTTTCTCTGTAGGGATAGCTATTCTCTCCATTCGGTTAATGTTGCATCATACGATCGCGTTTTAATACGTTACTGTAACTTAAATCTTTACAACTAAATAGCTTATGTTATTTTGGTTACAATGTTGCACATCACAGTACATATAAGAGTAAAAGCAAAAAAAAGCTTGTAAACATTGAATTTCATAAGCCTAAGTAAAGTCTAAAAGGACCCGCTGGTCTAAGTTAGAATACCTTCAATAGCATAATGCAAGTTGTGGAATGAACTTCCTCCTGAAGTATTCCCGGAGCGCTATGACATGGGGTTCTTCAAGAAAGGTGCGAAAAGAGCTCTCCTTCACAGCCGGCGATGCATTGGCTACTCCTCTGGTGTTGCGAATGTCCATAGGCGACGGTGACTACTTTCCATCAGGTAGCCCGTCTGCCTTATCGTTAGGTTAAATTATAAAAAAAAAAAAACTCCTCACTATTACTAATTTATCGAATTTATTACGTAAACACGTCAATCAAAGTCAAGTTGCAGCAACGAAATTTAACACAGTTCATAAAATCGAGTACGTAAAAGTGTTTGCAATTGAACGGTTATTGTTTTTTTCTGTCTATCAAGCACTAGCTTTTGAACTAATTTAATAACGCTTTCACCAGATAGATTCACTACCGGTTTACATCCGTAAGTACTTGTTGACAGTGAGAATATTAAATAAAATTTGGTAAAAATATAGGTAGGAACGTATACAATGTTCGTACATTTTAGAAAAATATTATGCACGTATATAAACAATACAGATCCTTGTTAGATCTTTGAAACAAACATTTTTGTATCTTAATAATTTGGGTTCACCTTTTTAAAATATGTTGGCTATAGACTATAGACTTCATTGTTTTGGATCGCAATTTGTTAAAAATTCTCGTTTTTTATATAATAGGTACTTTTTATTTTATTTTTGTTGTCGAGGGGGAAACCTTCAAAAGGTACCCGACGCCGTGGGAGCGACGCAGGGTTATGTGGGATTTTTACCGCACTAAAACCCTCCCGGTGGCCGTTCTCGGCGCCAAAAAGGAGGACTCCGGGATCTCGAAACGACTTCAACCGGAATCCTCCGAGCGCGTTGCCCCATCGGGCTCCTCCCAGATGGGCGGCTGGGCCCACCGCTCCGTCTAGTCATTACGACGGTATGCGACCACACGTACCGCCGTCCTTCCCGGGATCACCTGACTGAACGGTTCGAGCTCCCACTCTAGCCGCTCGCAACCACGGAAGCCCCTTTTAGTCGCCTCTTACGACAGGCAGGGGATGCCGTAGCCCTATTCTGGTCCCGGAACTACAGGGTGCCGTTACTGGCATATATAATAGGTACTAGTTGACCCGGCGAACTTTGTTTCACTTAAAAGTAAAAAATCTAAAGTTCTCCACTGTATCGTACATGAAAACCTTCCTCTTGAACCACTCTATCTATTGAAATAAAACTACATTAAAATCAGTAACGTAGATTTAAAGATCTAAGCATACATAGCGACAGACAGCGAAAAGCGACTTTGTTTTATACTAAGTTGATTAGGGTGAAGTACATGCATGTAGTCTAGTAAGTAGTAAGGAACCACTGCTGTCCATAGACACCCATTGTCATTAACAAATATTTTTATGCTCGTCTGTTTAAGGTGGATCACAATTGCATTGACACTCCTGACAACTAAGTTGGATCGCCTGAGAAAAAATGGTTAGAAGAAGGTAGGGAAGACTTACGCCTTACTTCTCTGATAATTTATTTGTACTATCAGTATTATTTTTCGATATATTCCTAGTCATTTTAATCAGTCCCTGTAGCTCCGGGATCAGAATAGGGCTACGGCATCCCCTACCTGTCGTAAGAGGCGACTAAAAGGGGCTTCCGGGGTTGCAGATGGCTAGAGTGGGAGCTCGAACCGTTCGGTCAGGCAATCCCGGGAAGGACGGCGGTATGTGTGGTCGTATACCGTCGTAAAGACTAGACGGAGCGGTGGGCCCAGCCACCCATCTGGGAAGAGCCCGATAGGGCAGCGCGCTCGGAGGATTCCGGAGTCCTCCTTTTCAGCGCCGAGGACGGCCACCGGGGGGGGTTTTAGTGCGGTAAAAATCCCACATAACCCTGCGTCGGTCCCACGGCGTCGGGTACCTTTTGAAGGTTTCTCCCCTCAAAAACAAAAAAAAGTCGTTTTAATTAAAGTAGTTGCTAACAAAGGACTATATTTATAGCTATGAATTACTTGCGAGCTGAGCGCCAAACCAATAAAAAGTAAGCACTATGATTGCATCAATCAGGATAACGGTACACTATTTTTTGCGTAGGATGGTAGCGATGATGAATACTAGACCACTTAAACAATTAACTATTATTATTACATGTAACTGTTTTATTTTGTTGCACTGGAGCATTAGGTATTGGTCTGTCATGGATAAAATTTAAAATAAATTATATCTAGAAGGCATTTTTTTATCTGACTGAAGTAGCAAACGAGCATGCAGTCCACCTGATGGTAAGTGGTCACTGCCGCTCATGGACATCTGTAATCAACTTTATACAGAACATGGGTTCCATCTGAAGTCAATCACAGATCTCAGTACTTCCCCGATCGAACTACACTGGTTCTACCACCTTCAATTTGGAAGGGAAAGCTAAGATAGCATTCTTGGATGTTTCGGGGAACTTTTTGATTTGGTGTTCAACCACCTGATGTACGCAATCGAGCGTGTAGGCAGGCAAAATTTGTTTATCGCGTCATTCGTTAAAGTATGAGATTCTATCCATATCAACAGGACTCTTAGTGTGCTCCACGGTTCGATTTGCGCGTTCTTTACCACGAAATTGAATGATGTGAAATGAGCTTACTATTCAAGCTATTCCTGAAGCTCTATTATTATTTTATAGCTTTTATAGTTATAAAATAATAATAATCTACTATAACTAAATATTACTTAAACTACATATGTATCTTAATGACATTTTAGTTCATATTTTGCTATTCATAGCGTGCTCAGTAGTGACACTGAAAAATCTTTAAAAATGTATTTATACGCATAGCAGCGCGTTTAATTGCTTACATCAGTTATTTTGAACAGATCACGTGACACGCCTCCGCACACTGAGCCAACTATATTCCAAAGTCACATGCTGGCAGTGCGCGGATATCGCAGGCTGGTGATTTCCAACCCCCTTGCCCTACTGGGCGGCGCCCCCGCCCGCCTTGCGCCGCGCGTTGCTCAACCAGTTATTTTACCGATTGTAACGCCTTTATAACTCTTAGTTCATGTTAACTGCTGTACTAAGTATTTTGTTTCATTTAAAATGTGTTTGACAAAGGTTTCAAGATTTTTTGTATATTATAAAAATAACTTTAAACACTCCTTAGTTGTAACTACATGTAAGCCAAGAATGTTTTATTATTAAACACACTTAAGTAAAACAGAATACTAATGCGAATCTAAATGTAGACAAACAAAAACTGCTCAGTTCGATATAATTTTATATTTTTTCAAATTCAGTTTTATTTATATCTATTGCTATGAAAAAATATCGTGAGCATTTGAGATAATGTAGTTATTTCTAGAATTCAGGATCATGTTCATAGATAATAATAATTGTTCTGGTACAGTACTTCTCAGAATATTTTTTTAAATCCCAATTGAGTAATAAATATATTTTTAAATGACTTAAAGAAGAATATTTTCAATTTGGTACATATACATTACTGAATCTTCAATATTTTCATATATATTGAAATCTATCAGGGCTTGGAAACAAATATACATATTTATTGATTTATGTATGTTTGATGACGCATTTCACGGATTTTTTAATGAATTTTGTTTGTAATGTACGTCATGTACGTCAAGTTGTGAAACAGTGTAATGTTTCATCAAAATCGGATGAGTAGTTTGCAAGATATGATCTCTCGTCAACCCATTATTGTCCCACTGCTGGGCACGAGTTTTCTCTCAGAATTAGATAGTTTTAGGCCATAGTCCACCGCGCTGGCCAAGTGCGAATTGGTGGACTTCACACACCTCCGAGAACTTTTTTTTAAAGAACTCTCGGGTGTGTAGGTTTCCTCACGAAGTTTTCCTTCACCGAAAATTTTGATAGGATCTAATACGTGTGAATGTATCATTGGAAAGCACTTTTTTTCAGCAAATATACATAGTTTTTATCGCAATTCAGTCAATGTGTATAATGTACGTATGTTGAGAGTCGATTTATAAAATCGTACAGTATTGTACTGAATCAACATTTTATATAAATTTAATTTTACTTTTTATAAGTGGTGATTCTATTTTTGTTTGAAGAAATTTTCGCTCCTTTCTTTTCACTGAGGAAATATTATTCCTGTAATGGTGGATTAACCCGTGCATAAACTAGGCACTGCCTACGTTTTTTCCTTAATTATAATAAGAGAGAACATTCTTGTGTCCTCTTTCACAATTGTTGGAGAATTTTATGGTAAACTTTTGTTTTTTAGCTTACAAATTATGTATAAGTTAACAAAATAACATATTTTGAGTTTAGCATCACTTTTAGTCCTAAAATCGACTTCATCACGATATTTAATAAAATGATTATATACAGGTGATAAAAGCTCTTCGAGCAAAAAAAAAAACAGTAATTTTCGCATTTTGATTTTTTATATGCAAGCAATTCTTTCCCTTCGACATTCATATTTGACGATTTTAAATAAGTTTAATTCTTAATTACAGTTTTAACAGCAATTGTTATTTTGTTATATGATTTAGATTTTTATACTATTATTTTAATATAAGCTAGGCGTGAATCTGTATAAAAATACGTTTTAAGTATTTCGATTTGGTTTCAGTAAATACAAGTAACCTGTATATGAAATCAGCTTCAAATCCCTCAAATAGATACTGCAGCGTCTGACTCCGTCATCCGACTCTGGCCACCCTGTTAATATTTGAAATATGTAGGTAGAGGAAGGTATTTATAGATATTTTCGGAGAGAAACCGGGTGGCGGCCGAGGGTCCTAAGATTTATGGCGGAGCGGGAGAGTCCCATCTAACTGGGCTCCTCAGTGCAACGGGACAGGTTATAAGCGAAAGCGGGTAAAATAAATTTACTGAAATAAGTCACATATAATTACACCCCGATCCGCATAGTAATACTACTCGGAGATTTTTGTGTTGACATCGTTTCGAACAGTGTAGTTACGATCATACAGGTTTTACACGCAGAGGGAGCCAGATCCATATCTAAATACTGAAATTAATTCTTTCCTGGATGTGAGTATTAGTGTAATTATTTGTGTGATTAAGACATAGTGTATTTTATGTTAAGTGACACAAAAAATAATTTAAATCTGGATTTATTAGGAGTACAACTGTTGTTAAATTAATGGGACTGTTGCTTATTTTAAGAGGTAATAACATCTGGAAATTACTAATTTATCTGAGTAGGCCTGTTCAGATGAATTAACACTGTTTTATGTTTGATCTTAATTATTAAGACTACAGCATTAAACTATTGTTGAAAAATATATGTTAAATATCTTACAAGAAAGAAAATTATCTCGTTAACATGTATTTCTATGGATGGTATGATAATAAATACAACCTTCAAATGGCATAGAATCCTCCGAGTGCAAATTCGACTTGCATTTAGCGAAATACATATATTTTTGCACATTTTTAGAACAATATAAATCATAAAGTTACTATATAATTAATCGCTGGCTCCTTTGTTTCAGGCGCGCGGCGAAGCTGAATTTCGAACGCCTCACACCCTTACGGGCTAAGGGCAACTCATTTCGCCGCCCAGGACTATCTGCGTTTCAAGATATTTTTCTTTGTAATGCTATTGTTAGAAACTATTGATAGGTTTAAGTAAATACACTGTTGTTTTCTCGTATTTTGCCTCTGCTAATTCGGCCGAGCCTCGTTAAATTAGTTTAAATATTTTGTGATTAGTTTTTATGTGTATTAACGTGTAAATAATGTGTAAATACGAATCTACATGTTAGTGCTTCATTATAATGGTTTTTGTTTTACGTGTAATAAATAAACAAGAACAAAATATAAAAATACTAAATCAATAAAAATTTGTAGGTAGGTATATGATAAGACATTCCAGACTAGACTTTTTTAAAGCCGGTTTTAAATCATAGAGTTACGTAATAAAACACGGATATATTCACGTGAGACACCCACATGCGTGTAGGATGCAAGCAATTACGTTTTTTCAAATAACAATGTAGTTTTTCAGCAATTTAACTTCGAATCAAAGGTTTGCCGACTCAATTCGATTGTCTGACACTTGGCATTATTCGGGTAAACAATTGGTTAATTTGTTTACTCGTAAACATATCTCCTACACAGTACTAAATATAACTGAAAGCTTAATTTCGGTATGATCAGATATAGTCGAGACTAAACAATCAGGAAATTTTAAATGCAAAAGAACCTTGTCTGACGGTTTCTTGAATGACATGCAGTAGTCGCTTTTAATAGATTTCATGTTTAGTTTATAAAGACGTAGAAAGTTTGGATTAATATAGTGATGCATGAATGATACATTAGATCTACTAGTTGCCTACAAGTAATACAGGATTTTACTTTTTATCGCCATTCCTTTATAAAATACTCGGTATTAACCTTACCGTGAACTCTTTTTAATTGAAATCAACTGTTTTTATAATAAGTTTTAATGATAAGAGCAGTGCGAAACTCGAAACAAACATAAATCTAGTTTTTGCTCATACATTACTGTGTACATTGTATGCTTACATTTTCATTTTCAGCCATAACTTGCAATGTACTTTGAACTAATGAGCAAAAACAAGAACAATGCTTGTTTTCGAGATAAACATAATAAACTCATACTAACAGTACAGATAAACAGTTAAAAAAATTACAATGGATCTGTGTTTTGGCATCGTGAAAATAAGCACAGAACCTGACGAATAGTAATTTTGGAACCGCAGACAAACATTTAGATTTTCTTTTACGCATGTGTTAAGTATAATTGAAAGCTCAATTTCGTCTAGTTTATCAGGAAACAGTGATGGTTGAGACTAAACAATGTATAATTTTCGTATTACTCAATGAGTCTCATAGTGGAATATCATCATTTTCAGCGTGGCAATACGGAAAGGTATGGTGTTCCAGCGGTAAAAGCAAATTAAAATTTATCAATAATGTGTTAGGCTCTAGTCACATAAGACGTTGGGTGACGTCGGGGTGCAGTAGCTTCTGTTTAAGAAAATGGCAGTTTCATCGCCATTTTCTCCAGAACGTCAGTACGTTACGTACATACTGGACTTTATTAAAATACATGTCATTTGTAAATTAGTCTCTAACGAGTCCAAATATAATCTTACTTTTTCCCTGTAGATTATATTTAAAAGTATACACATAATATATTGTATAGATATTACTTAATAAATCAATAACCATGTTTACATATTATAATACTTACTGAAGAATTGTGATAAGAAGTTTAAAAAACGTAAAGTAGGTAGTAGGCAATAAATCAACTCAATGACAGCAATTTGAGCTTCGGTTGTCAACACTTACAAATACATATTCATTTTGTTAAAACCATTGAACTTTTACGAATGAAATATGAACGCAACATTTTGATTGATGGCGCAAAAAGTTATTGACGGCGATAATTGCAGTACTTAAAGTAATATATTAAGTATCTCTTACCGTATTATGATATCATATCGTATTGAGCTACTTAAAAAACAAAACACCTTAATTAATGTTATATTGATAGTACTGCTCGTATAGATTACTTACGGAAAGTACCGTTATTTTCTATTTTTACCTCATACTAAGGTACTGCTACCCGTTGAAATTACAGTCTACATATATTTACTAATATAGTAATTAAGTAGTAACAGATGATTGATTTTTGCGATTACTTTTATTATGCTTCGATATATATCTAAGTATTACTTACAGTTAATACATATATGTACAAATAAGGAAGGTATTATTTGATCCAACTTTATCTTGAGATTCTTCAAGTCAAGCTTTTTTCGAGGATGGAATAGAACATATTTTCATCAGGCGGAATAGAATGCATGTTTGTCAAAATGGAATTAAAATCCACATGACCAATAATTTACAATTAAACACATGCTAAGTTAAATTAAAAAAGATATGAACAACGCAATTCATCATTTCGATTTAGTTAGATTCATCTTAGAATGGCATGGCACTTGCATAGAGCCCCCACTATTCAACACGCAAAACAAGATCTAATTGTTTTGCTAAAATTTAACATACGTAATTTGAAACCGAAACAATCTTATCGTTTACCACAATACGATTGTGTGGCATGTCGTGTCATGGAGATATGGACAAAAAACGCCCTCAAGGATGTGAGAACAAGCTGCAGCGCGCACGTGGCAATGGGCCTTTCCGTTAGTTGACAGCAGGTAAGGATTTTTTATAAACGGACCAGAAATGGAAAATTCCAGACGAGGTAGCTAGCTGAGGTTCTACGATTTGTGTAATTGATTTACGAAATTAGAGCAATGTTATACCTAACGTTTACTTTTTATTTCATCTCTTAATAAATATCTAGTACCTACCGCACATGGAAATCTATAATAAACAAATCCATGTATGGGGGCACAACCCCTTATTGTCCCACCGCTGGGCACGGGTCTTCTCTCAGAATGGAGAGTTTTAGGTCATAGTCCACCGCGCTGGCCTGCTGGAAATCCATGTATATCAAGGTTATATTTCACGTCAATCAGAAGCATTGCCACTTTCGAAAACTAAGATGGTAGCCTGATGCAGAAGTCAGCTGACAGTCAAATTACTGTTGGTAGTAGGATTTGTAGTAACGATGAGGAATATGTTTGAAAGCATCAATTGTGTCGTTTCATTTTTCTATTGAGACAAGAATTAGCCATAGTTCCCTCTATTCATTCTTCAGTCTCTTGAGCTCCTTCCGTTTCCGAGGAAGACCTTCCGTTTTTAGTATGTTATACTCTCCGGTCCAGGAATGGAAGTGAACACGTTAAGTGTTGATGTTACATAAAAAGGTGCTACTATACATCTCCTGGATGTTTTACTTTAGTAACCTCCTACAACATCCACGGATGTAACTATAACTATGCGACAAACAAGCGGTTATGCCTACGGTTACCACTAAGAGACCAACTACCTCTTAAGTAATATATAAATTATATTACTTAAGAGTCTTAATTCTGGTTATCCTCGGCGCTCTTCTTAAAAACCTTAAACATCTTCTAGCTATTTTTATAAAATTTATCTAAAAGAAGAGGAAAATTTGACAGATTAGGATTTCTATAAAATCAAATTTGTGCGAATTTATATTTTCAGAAAACTATAAAATAAGAATGATAGAATAAATAAGAAGAGAACTACCAATTTGAAAAAAAAAATGTAATAAAAATAATACCCATCGACGGTAATTAAACAAAACCTTAATCGTACAGAAAATTCGTAGAAGTAGAAATTTACCTTTATAAATTAACAACTTCCAAATTTATTAATATTCTAAATTGTAATATATAATCAATACGTTCCGGCTGCAGCATTCCGATACCTTTTCTCTAATTCTCTAATTTGTGCTCGTTTCTACCACTTTTTGCCGTCTGGGGGTGGCGGTGCTGTTTCAAAAGGGTTTTTTGTTGGACATCTGATAAAAAGTCGCCCTAACGGGACATCGAGACGGTTCACAAGGATTGGGATCACATACGTAGAATTGAAATCTTTTTCGTACATAGGTATATTCGATTTGACAATATTAGGCAATAACATAATAGTAGAACTTTTCCTGGAATGCAATTTTACATGAATCTAGTATGATTAAAAAGGTCTTAATTGCCGAAATGGGTAGGTATTATACCTTGAATATTAGGAATGCATCTGTTTAGTAACTTTAGTACAACTAACTAGTACTTTATTGTTCTACCATAGAATAATCATGTTGAGAGAACTCATTATGATTATTTTATGGTGACCTTATGGCCACATCTATTGTGACTTGATTTGGTTTGAAGGGTACGATATTTTAAGCATCGTTCCAATTTAGTTCTTAGGGTAAATAAGCGTTACTAATTCATTAAAGTGAGAACTGCTATTAATTAAGAATTGATTTTTTTATGACTGAAGTAGCAAACGAGCTTACAGTCCACCCGGTGGTATGTGGTCATAGATATCTGTAATCAACTTCACACAAAACAAAGGTCCTATCTGAAGGCTTACAGGTGCCTTGCTACTCCCGAAGACTAAGATGGTCGCTTCATATTAATATGAGCCGGCAACCACACCCTGCCGCCTAAACAGAGGAACTTTTTCACGCTAGAAACCGGTATGGTGCTGGTTACGTTCCATCACCTTTAAAATTTGTAATTTCAACAGCACAAAGCTGTATGAAATTTAACAATAGTGAGCACCTTAACAAACAATACCGATCAGATTATTGAGTGGCGCCGTTTAAAATAAAGCTAGAGTTGGATTAATTTATTTGCTAAAGAGAGGATCGGCGGCGTAATCCCCGAAGAATTGCACTGAGTCTAGACATGTTGCGTCTGATTCTATACCAAAGCTGTGACTATTCAGTCTGAATTGATTGAAGAACGAAACGCTTGCTTGAACAATATTATTGACTAAAGAATGTGGGACCTAAACACGTTGATAATATTTTTTCAATATTTTTACTTTAAATAATTAGGTACAGATCCGAAAAAGTTGTGGTAAGTATTATACACTTACTATTAAATGTATTAATTTACAAGAAAGCTATTTATCTGCTATATTTAATTCTGGTTTTTTAATTAGAAAATAATATTGTCTCATGAAAATATTGATTATAAACTTCAAAAAGAACAATTATTTAAAAAATATATCTAAATTATTTTTAAAGTGAAACTTCTTTAGGTGCATGAGGGTAAAATTTTTACAGATGAAACGTCACGCCGGTATGCAACGGAAGTGTCGGAAAAGAGAGAGAGAGAGATCGAGACCGATTGAGAGAGAGTAAGACAGGGCGAACGTAGCATGAGCAACTAGCCGTGGAGTGAGAGTAGGGAGCAAGCGAGTGAGAAAGATTGAGAGAAAAAGTGAGACAGAGCGAACGTCGTATCACGCCTTTTTCCCTTCCTCTTAATCTTGGAAATTTAAAGTTTTAGATTTGTATAAATATAAACAAGATTTATAAATTAGTTCGCCAAAGAAGTTTCACTTCTGACATGTGTACTTTGTACGCACGCATGTTTTTTTATTATTTCTACTTTTTAATCTCTTTTTTTTTTGTTTTTAACGTTTTTCATTCAATTTGCAAGCAGTCTACCTGTAATTGTAATGACATCAAGCTTACCCTGTAGGTACATATACTTTGTTTTTACTGTAAAGTGTGTTAATGTACATTATGTTGGTGTTCATTAAATAAATAAATAAATTACAGACCCGTTAATTTTCTTTAATTTTCATATACGATATAAATAACATTTCTATCAAGTCACTACACCCCGTCACATCCGAATAGTTTCTGAAAGCGTTCCGATAGCACATCCCTAAAATAGCTCGATAGTTCATGAATAGACGCCGAGTGATCGCCCTCATATTGCTATTTTCAGATAACGTATTCTTCTACTCCAGACACCAAAATGTTGGTGAATATTTACTTCGATCCATAACAGTCTCCGAGTTAAAATAATCCTTTGTTCCAAATTACCTAAAATAAAGTAGAATAATTAATCAAAAAATGCCTTTAATGTATATTTCGTAATTTTGAATGAATAAACGAATTAATGCTTTATTCACAGTAACTACATTTTGCACACAATATAAAGCGTTTTATACAAACACAAAAAGCAATGGCTTTAAATTGTATAAAGTAAGTAAGAAGAAAGTGACAATAATTTAATGCTTTTTCATTTATTTATCACATCGAATTAGCAAACGAGCTAGCAGTTCACCTGACGGTAGGTGGCCATTGCCACCCATGGTCATCTTTTAGTAGCTTTACACAGAACAGGTGTTCTATCTGGAGTCATTCACATGTGTTGCTACTCCCGAGGACTATGACAGATGCCTTATATAAAAGCGAACCAGCAACCACACCCTTCCATCGAAACGCAAGAACTGCTTCACGCTAGGAATAGGTATGGCGATGGTATCTCTCTGGTCGAACTACACTGGTTGTACCAACTTTCATTAAATATACACAGTAAATATTAATTAATTTTATAAATATTAATTATAAATATTTTCAAGATATGTAATAATATGGTGTGGACGGAACTTCATCCTTCGGCGAGTGGTGCGGTGAAGAAAAGGTGACGAAGGCACCAGGTCAAAATTTCCTCGGAACAATCTCCATTGTAAAGCCGGTAGAACACGCAGAGGGAGCTTATGTCCCTCCGCAGGCTTGTGTCGTTGACGATTCGTATCGCGCGTTTCTGTCTGCGAACTTATCGTAAATATATGAGATTATTTAAACTTTCTAAATTACATGAATATGTTCAGAAAAACTGAATTATTCTTTTGTTATTTTATGACGTCTATAATTGAGTACTCGGTACATGAATATTTCGTTAAATGAATGGAATGTAATAAGATTTTTTTAATGAATAATGAGATATTCTAATACAAATACGTAAATTACTGCATAATAGCTAAATAGCAATATATTGAAATATTATTTGAAGTATGTTTATTTAGATAATAAATAATATTGTAAACGTTTTGACATCATTGACATTCATTGAAACATTACTAATGGGGTTGGTTTACAATTTTAAAATGTATGTCATTCCGTGTAACATACAATTTGATAATAATTATGGTTTTAAAATTAAAAATATGACAATATCTCCATGTATACGTAAACGTCTCCATAAAATTTGTTGATTCATTAGTAATTGTTATATTTTTCACTGTTAAGTAGTTGATGCGTGCGGATGAGTTTCCCACGAGAACGTTAAAATAGGTAGGTATATCGTACATTACATACGCGGTTTTCAAGATAATTTGAGAAGACAAAAACTCCTTAATTATGCCAAAAACCTTGATTGACAAGAACTGTTGTCACGTAAGATCACGTTTCGTAATGATTTTGTTTGTTTATCTTAAAACCTTGACAATGACCTATGGACAGTGTTAGACCGTTTAATAACATTATATTTCAACACGAATAAACTGTGGTTTTCTTCCATGCTCCTTCTTCCTTTCACTTTTATTTTGTTGGCCAAACTCTAAATGAAATGTAATATGACTGAGTTTGAACTACATATATGATTTTTATAAAAAATCCTGCTAGGTCGAATTGTATCCGTCCCTGTAGCTCTGGGATCAGAATAGGGCTACGGTATCCCCTGCCTGTCGTAAGAGGCGACTAAAAGGGGCTTCCGTGGTTGCAGACGGCTAGAGTGGGAGCTCGAACCGTTCGGTCAGGCAATCCTGGGAAGGAGCGCGGTATGTGTGGTCGCATACCGTCGTAAAGACTAGACGGTGCGGTGGGCCCAGCCGCCCATTCGGGAGGAGCCCGATGGGGCAACGCGCTCGGAGGATTCCGGTTGAAGTCGTTTCGAGATCCCGGAGTCCTCCTTTTTAGCGCTGAGGACGGCCACCGGGGGGGTTTTAGTGCGGTAAATCCCACATAACCCTGCGTTGCTCCCACGGCGGCAAAACGTACGAAATTTAATCTATGAGTAAAGCTATTAAACCATTATTGATTTTACATTTATTGTCTTTTGTTATTGTATTTTTGCAGACACTTTAATTAACATGCGTTAAGTTCAAAGGTCTTTTATATTTTATAGTATAATTATTAATAAAAACAGTGCTTACTGTGGCTGTTCTGATGAAATATAAATACTATAAATAAACTAGCTGACCCAGAAAACGTTGTCTTGCCATATGAAAAAATGTTAAGCGTGAACAACCCTTATCAATAAGGGGTATGAAAAATTGGCTGGCCAATTCTCTTAACCAGTCAATATGCACACAAAATTTCATGAAAATCGGTCAAGCCGTTTCGGAGAAGTACGGGAACGAACATTGTGACACGAGAATTTTATATATTAGATATGTAAATAACAAATTTTGTAACAATGTGGTACCTTCATCGTTAGACTTCAATAATCCTAACTTATTAAACTGTGCTTAAAGTTCAAACGCAATTACTGTACATTTAAAAACATTGCTTCTCGTAATCATTTAATAGTGATTCTATCATTGTTAGCTTTTTGTACAAACATTGCATTTTTTTACCTAGGTACACGTAAATATAGACCGAAATAAACAATACTTACTTGTGATATTTCATTTTAGATGTGAAATTCTATCGATTTTATATGCCTAATAGTCAGATAAACAAAGTTGAAACACGCCCAAACTATGGCTGTAGTTTAAAAGCAAACCAGTTCACAGTTAATTGGACCTCCGCGACTCAATCACCAGTCACATGCAAAGGGACTAGCTTGATTTATTCGTTTGCAAAACAGTCAAAGCGTCAAAGGACTCGTACAAAAAAAGTATAAAAACAGACTACAGTATGCAATTGTTACGTTAAAGTCGTTAATTGTTTTGTTACTGCAAAATGGCGTGCAATTAAACTGGATTGTTTCATTTTGTAAATATAAGAAAATCAAGCGTAAATTTTAAACTTAACTTCTGGTACGAGTAATTTATTAATTAGTAAATAAAGCATCTCCCGGCTACACCGCAAATGAGGTTTCTCTTTATCTCTGTTAACATTTAAAACTTAATAACAGGTAGCGCAGCAGAAAATAAACAAGGAGTCCGTAACATACGTTTACGTGTTAACTTAGCAGCCGCTTATTACTGGAAGAAGTTAATAAAGCTGTGTTTTTCCTCGCAATATCGGCGGAGAGGTAACGTTGGCGCAGTAACGCGATAAATAAATTTTAATTACGAACTACGGCCGCGGCTACCGGAAAAACGAGAGCTAAATAGGGCAGAGAAATGGGAAGCTACCTAATTGTAAATTAAAAAGTTCGCGGAGTTACGACACCACAGTCCACAATGACACCCCACCGGCTGAAAGGGGGCGACATTGTCCCCCGCACCCGGCCCTCGCCCCTACTCCAGACGGGGAGACAGGGGTGTAGACACCCGTGGAAAGCGTGTGACATTTTGTTTTAAAATATTGTCCGCACGAATACATTCACGTGGCTCATTTTTAATCGTCTGTTTGCTTTCTCTTTTTTCGGTTCGCAAATGGATGCTTCTGCGTTTTCATTTACCATCACGCTGCAAAAAATGATATACGTTTACGTTTTATTGGTCAGTTTAACTGCTTTCTCGATTAACGGCTTAAAAATTCATACGTCCAATGCAAAACAAACTTTCATTGCTCACGTCGGCGAGTCGTCTTAATTGCTACGGAGTCAGTAAGCGCCAGCGCACAGGGCGTGAAAGCTCAATAAACGTACACGTTACCCTATCATTTCACAGACTAAGCGAGCCAACCCATTAACGGTTGGGATACTGTTGTTTCCAAACTAATTTCGAGTGAGTTCGCTTAGCGTAGGGTTGTTTAGCTAAGCTTACCAAATATTGTGGTGTCAAGGCCGCCTGCTTTCCTCCGACATTCCGTTCCCGCCGCCCACAGAGGGATATCTCACGCCTGTGTTATGTAACATTTCGACGAAGATTTGGTTACGATTGACATACTTAATTTACCTGTTTCCGTATTCGAATTAATGCGCTTGTTTCTGAGATAACTATATAAGATTACTTTTTAAATGCTTGCCACGACTGAACATTGAATGAAGTGTCTGCGAATATGACACATGATCTGCTTTAAGGCGATGTGTTAATTGTCGAGCTATTAATATCTTTCATTTAAATACAGTCCAATGACGAGGAATGATAATTAATGTCAAGGTCGATTTCATAACACGTGAGGATCGATTGATTAAGCCGGAGATCGACTTTAAATAAATATTGTTTCAAAATTAAGATAGTATTAAACTAGCAAAATGCCCAGCTTTATGAGGTTAGGTATTAATTAGATCTTGTTCAAGATCTCAGATTGGCAAAGAGATCTGAATAGGTACGTCTACCTCCCATTAGAAGGCTTGCTAAAAGCAAAGTTGACTTGAGAAAAACCAATTTCGACCAAAGCCACCACCAAATCTATTTCTAGCGCGAAGAAGTTATCGTGTTTCCGTGAAACGATAATTCCGTTTGGATGACGTCTGACTTAGTGATCTCCATAATCAGCAGCAACGCATCCATGATTGGCTTCAAGTCGTACCCCTGTTTTATAGAAGTTGCTTACATGTATGTAGACACGTGTGTATGCACGTATACTCTTAGTGACTATTTACCATACTCGTTTGCTGCTTGGATTAAATTCCATATACAGATCCAATAAGATCACCGACATTTACAAAACCATACTTTAGGAAGCCTTTTCTTTGTTTTCGAGGGTCCCACGGCATCGATATCTTCAAAAGGCATAGATGCCGTGGAGGCGACGCCTGGTTATGTGGGATTCCTACCACACTAAAATCCCTCCAGTGATCGTTCTCGGCACTGTAAAGAGGATTCCAGAAACTCCAAAGGAACGCAACCTAAGTTCTTTGAGTGCATTGCCCCATTGATTCCATTAAGTGAGTGGCTGGGTCCACCGCACTGGCTGGTCTTTACGATGATATGCAACCACACATACCGCCATACTTCCAGGGATCACCTGGTTGGACAGCTCAAGCTCCCACTCTTGCCACTTCCTGTCTCCACTGTTAGCCTCTCCTGTCTCCTTTCCACCTCCTCTCTTGTCTCTTCTTACGATAGGCAGTGGATACCGTTGCCCTGTTCCGATTACGAAACTACGGGGGCAAGAGGAGGCCTACACCCAGGAGTGAACTCCGAAAAGCGTCTGAATAAACCAATTAAAATGAGGTAAGCTACCCAGTAGTCACCTTTTTGTCATAAAAAGTTCGATTTAAGCCTGAATGAGTTCCATGGAGCTATAAAGCGTGTAAATAAAAGAGCGCAATTATCACTAACGGGATTTTAGCCGGGTGGCCGCTCTATGTCGCGTCCCGCCGACAATCACAGGGACGGGACAATGTTGAATATCGAATAGGATATCTCTGCAGCATGATAGACTAATATTTTTATTTTAACTACAAGTTTGAATTGGAAGCTTATGAAATGAATGCTGAAAGTCATAGTTCACTTATTGATGGGCTTTGTTATTTTTTGAGTGTTTAAATGGTGCCGGGTTTTAAAATTGATATGCTTAATTTATATATGAAGTCTTGTATAATTGTTACTAGAAATCTTCAGAATGCTAAACGGTCATGGTAGTTTCTAATAACTCCTCTTTTTTGTGTAATTTTAAGATTATAGTCAATTTATACGTGTTTACTCTCCGTGATTTAAATGTATAGGTACACATCGCTGACAAATCTATTTTTGCATAACAACTAGCTTTAGTGTGCTCTATTTTTAAAAGATGTGTTAAGAGAGATGCGTATATTTACAACTAATGCTTCGGTAAAAGTAAGACCTACTGTCGGTTCTAGGCAGGACTCTGATACGATCTAAGCTTCAATATATGCTTACAAGGCTTCATTTTGACTTATAGACTTCTATAAAAGACGAAATAAAATATTAATCGTCGTCAACCCATTATTGTCCCACTGCTGGGCACGGGTCTTCTCTTGGAATGAGACAGTTTTAGGCCATAGTCCACTGCACTGGATAAGTCCGAATTGGTGGACTTCACCCACCTCCGCAAACTTTTTTTTTTTTAAGAACTAAGTGTGTAGGTTTCCTTACGATGTATCCTTCACCGAAAATCGGTGATAATTATTTTTTAATACGCACATAAATCAGTGGTGCGTGCCTGGGTTTGAACCTCCCGATTGAGACGGCAAGTTTCAACCATGAGGCAGGCTATCGGAGTTAAAAGAGAAACATTATGGCATCTCGGAGCGCTTGTTTAATCGATACAGACGCTCTGTAATGCACTCACACCACTCGATTCGCTTATAATTCGAGATTCATAGCCTCGGCTTATTTCTCATAAAAAGTTGTTCCCTTCAAATGTAGTAATTTCGCTGCGAGGGTGGCGCCCCCTCCTCCAGCTCTGGCCTTTTAACGCTGGAGATATTGTCTCCTTAGTTAGATCTGTATTTACAGTATAAGCGAGATTCAGAAGCATCAGTTCGAGTCTTGCGAGTGACAATCGACTTGTTAACCAATTAGGGAAACACAACGTTTATTTCTGTTTGACAATTATAATCTACTCGACTTCATCTACTTTGCGATTTTTAATTCTAATAGAATAATTTAAGAACAGTAACATGTGTGCTAGCGTTTGTTAACAACAGTTGTTGGCAAAGTTAACGTTATATTCCTATATTGAAATAGTCGATCATTATAATTACTGCTTTGTAATCATTAATTTAAATAGTAAAGAAATAAAAATGCACTGAAAGGTTCCTTCAACGAAACCAGTTAATTGTAAAATTTTTAGATAAAATTATTGCCGATATTAAATATCCAAAGCAAATGCAAAATTTCGATAGTAGGTTTGCACACTCCTTTCTGCTACGAATATGCAAGATGTGGAACGAGCTTCCTCCTGAGGTACTGTAGGTGAGGCGTTATGACATGGGGCTCTTCGAAAAGAGCTCACCTTCAAAGCCGGCATAGCGACTTCTCTGGTGTTACAAATGTCCATAGGCGACGTTGACTACTTTCTATCAGGTAGCCCATCTGTCTTATACTGTCTTAAACCTAACGTTTAAGTATAAAAAAAGATTTATGATGTGTATGACTTAATCACACGTTGGTGAAAAATTCTTTAGGACTGAACTGAAATTTAGTAAAAAATGAAAATTGCGCTCTATAGCAGCTGCTGCACAAACTAATACGAAACATGCGAAAGAAATACGCATTACCCGCGTATCTTAGCAGATTTAATGCATTTAAAAATTTTAATTACACGTTGCATGTTACTATTCTGAACATATCATGCTAATCACCGAGTATTAAACAGTTATTTACAACTAAATAATGGTATTTATTTATGCACTCTTTTAATAGTTCAATAAAAGTGCAATTAACACTTATCTTCAGTCAATTAAGTACACGTTAAAAGTCAGGTTTTATTCAGACTTCGTCTAGTTTATCATTTTGCCCAACTTTGTTTTTGATAAAATGTATGTAATTCTAACATATAAAATGCAAATAAAACAGGTGTACCGTTTTATAAAAAAATGTTCTCACGATTATACTACATATTCTGCTGTATTAATTATGTGTATCCTAATCGTGGATATATTTTTTACATATTTTTGAAACATTTGACATACGTATTTCCTATTTGATATAAAAATTAAAGATCATCTTGTCTGTACGTTGCATGTATTTGTAAAATATGGTTTGGAGGTTTAAAATAAGTAAGTAATATATTTTCTGCCTTTTTGTCTGTATGTCAGTCTGTTTATTTAAAACCACATCAAATCAAATCTACCGAATTAAATTTCAAAGATTGTATATCTACTAATAGTCTAGATACTTCAGCTAAAATTTAATCATAATTTTATTCAAATCCATCTACTCGAGTGAAACCGCGGGGCATAATTAATAGTAATTATTTAAATATTTTTTGTGGTACATGGTTTCCCTTCTTATTTAATTGCAACAAATCTTAGATTCTGCCATTTTTGATATTATAATAGATACAATAAAATATTTTATGTCAAATGCATGTATAAAAATGATATTTTAACTCTGCGCAATCAAATAGTAAAAATGTCAAGGCTCACAGATT
This sequence comes from Spicauda simplicius, assembly GCA_949699795.1. Taxonomy (NCBI): domain Eukaryota; kingdom Metazoa; phylum Arthropoda; class Insecta; order Lepidoptera; family Hesperiidae; genus Spicauda; species Spicauda simplicius. The sequence goes on from OX453062.1 coordinate 9,784,341, forward strand.
ATTTCCTCCATATTCAAATGTTGATGGAATAAAATAAATTTTAATGTCATAATATGTAGTTGTAGGTAGCTAACCAATTAAAACAGTAAAATTGTCTATTAATTAATACAATTTTTATTAGGTTCAAGGTCGTATCAATCGTTCTTCGAATTGAGTAATAGCCTTTGAAATCTCGGTCGTTATTAGCTTTTTAAATCTGTCCCGCGGCCAGTAATACGTTATTGATAATTGTGAACGGGCAGGATAATAATATTTGTATAGTTATTATCCATTTTACGTTGAGCTTCCCTGCTGCTTTGGTGTTTGCGAAGAGTTTCAGTACAGGGGATATTGTGCACTTAACGGAGGGCCAATGTGAACTGGTTGTATAGTGTGGACAATGGATGGAGAGGTAGGGTCGCATCACAATGAGCCCTGCCGCGTAATTGTTAAACTGAACGGGGGTTGAACGCCTTGTCGACTGTTCCGTCACTGACTAACTTGTTAATGGAGCTCGTTAGTACGTATGCGTTTACGTAACCTTCGCTAATTGAATGAGTTTTAATCGATTCTATAAATAATTTATTTTTATCGTAAGATAATTTGTTCCTTACACTAAATTATGATATTGATGTTTTGTTTAAGTTATCGATAAATAAAAAGTTAACATCACGGAGGCTAATCACAGGGCTTACTGCGGCTTATTTGTGATGTTAGTTTTGTTAACAAATAGTTCATATCATGAATATTTGGAACCTTTTTGAGCATTTTAAACTTTAAATGATTTGTTTTTACTTCATTTACTAATAATAGAGGTTATTGCTAGATACTTACATATTAATTATACATTATGTTAATTTTTAATTTAGTATAGATAGGTACAATACAATCATATTTTTATTCTATTAGGCAGTAATGCTACGCAGTTTAAAACTACTACTCGTTTTGTGATGTGTATCCTAACAGTAGAAAAACAACATTTTAATGTTCTTAAATTCCCTTAACAACACCTTTTATCAAACAATCATAATAAGGTAGCTAAGTTTTAAACAACAACAGCAATTACAATAAACGCGTCCTAATAAACTTCATCGTTACCTTTCAAAAGCGTGAATGAAGGCAAGTGGTCCGATACCGATCACAAACTGCCGCGCAACAATACACTTCATCCCTTATTAATTATTTTATTGTAAGCATAAAGGATGCCGTAATCGTCAGAATAATAATATCATCGCGCGGCATAAAGAACCCCAAGTAGCGACAACACAAGCGTAAAAATGACACGCCGTGCCGGCAATATGTTTGTGTGTATTACATTAGATTTATTCGACTGGGTCACGCACACTGAGGCAAGGCTACCCCGAAACGGGGTGCTTGGATGTGGGGGCGACACTACTACATGCACAGGCCTGCCACCCGCCAGATGGTCACGCACACAAAGGCATGACGAAAGGGAAAGCTACACTGTGTAAACAAATCGCGCGCGAGTGCCGTCCCGCTCGGTCACAAAGCTGGTGTGTGTCACATCATTGTGTGCCGACTCAATCCGACGTAGATTGTTCTGTGAAATTGCCAGGTAATAGGCCGAGGGACTATAGCATTACACATACTTATTGGTGGGTTTAGACGCTCAACGGCCTAATCGAATTGAATATTGGCGACATATCGACTCCATGACTTCGGTCGGATTGAGACGTTATGTTTGATTTGACGTTTATGATCTGGTTAATAGTTAAACGTCTTATATAATTTAAAGTAATCCTCGTAATTCGAGAATATGATTTATATTCTGGTAGTCAGAATAAAACAGATAATCTTATTTTCACTGTCTTCAATTTCACTCAAGAGACCAATGAATCAGAAATAATAAAAAAAATACAGTGCGCTATCAAATAAATAATATGTAAATAAACCAGTTTAAAATTTTCCAATAACAAAAATAGTATCTATATTGAAAACAACACAAATATTCTCAAACAATTGTTTAAGTTCAAGTCAATAGCGATAGCGGTAAAACTAATTCAAAAAATATTGCATCTAATGTTAAATGCAAAATTTTTGATGAATATAAAGACATTTTTTAATTTAAAAAAAACGACTATAAAGTGGAGTAACTAATCTGTAACGAGTAAATAAAAGGAAAAAATATAACGCGAAATTGATATTTAATTAAATTAATTCAATAAAAGCAGTTTACAATACTTTAGCGATTTCTGTTAACATTATGAAAATCTGCTTTGTTCTTAACAGTAAATACTTATAATGAAATACTTGTACAAATGTCACCAATTAGCAGTCCACCAATTCGCACTTGGCAAACGCGGTGGACTGGCCTAAAACTCGCTCATTCTGAAAGAAGACCCGTGCCCAGCAGTGGCACAATAATGGGTTGACGAGACCTTTACAAATAAAAACGAACTGCTAAATAAAGATTGCTGCAGCTAATGAATACTGAGGCATCGTGACAAAAGACATTCCGTTTGAACCGTGTACAAATTTCACCTTCAAACATATAAAAGTTATTAGCTGGCGAACGATTTACAATAGCTTTTTCGCTTTAGTTGATGACTTAAGCACACTTCACGGCAGCGTGACTTCAGAGGTTCGGATTGATCCGCGTAAGGCTCTAGACAACTACGGGCTTGTATATGTTTTTACCGTCTGAACAGCGCCAGCCCTGAATCGAGTAGCTTATAAACGTATACATATCGCTTCTTTAGTGATATGAATATTGTTTAATAATTTACCTGATAACGATATATGGTTAAAATATTCCTTTTTTTAGGGTTGACACGGAATTTTTGAGTAACGATCCATCAAAGTATTATATTAAATCAGAAACAAAAAGCTTCTAATTATTTTTCTGAGTAATATTTCATTGGGTCCCTGTACTTCAGGATTAGAATAGGGCTACGGTATTTCCTGCCTGTCGTAAGAGGCGACTAAAAGGAGTTTCCGGGGTGGCAGGCGGCTAGAGTGGGAGCTCGAACTGTTCGGTCAGGCGACCCCGCGAAGGACAGCGGTATGTGTGGTCGCATACCGTCGTAAAGACGGAGCGGAGTACCCAGCCGGCCATCTGTGAAGAGCCCGATGGGACAACGCACTTAGAGTACTCCGTTTGCGTTCCTTTGGATATCCTAGAGCCCTCTTTGTAGTGTTGAGGACGGCCACCGTGGGATTTTAGTGTGGTAAAAATCCCACATAACCCTGCGTCGCTCTCATGGCGTCGGGTGCCTTTCAAAAGGCCCTCCCTCTCTCTCGAAAAAAAAGTAACGAAGTGAGAAAAATCATTCGATAATAATGTAGAGCAAATGGATGACTATTGGTGCGCACGCGCAAGCCTTTACCACAGTAATAATTTTGTGTGTGTTCATGCAGGGACGAACGTACAATCTGTGTAAGTTCCATCTAAATCTCATCAGCTTAGTAGCTTTTACTCGAAAAGTAACAACCATCCATTTATCTATCCAACTCATATATCCAAAAACTTACGCATTTATACATGTATTAACAAGCTGGTAAAAAGTTTTATAATTTATAAATTGGAAATTTGGAATAATTACACAAACTACAGATAATAGTAATAGTGAAATAATTTATCTATGAACTATTTTAATGTTACACAAAAGGTGATTGTCTCTTTTAAATCCTTCTATCATTGGGTAAAACTTGCAAAAATACTGACAGTTCTCATTATTATTTGTATAAGTAATTTATATTATGTCATTTGTATTTGTATAAGAATTGTTTCCTTCGTGTAAATAAGTGGTCTTGACCAATTTTTAAAATATAATTTTGAAAAGCGCAGATTAATAAAAAATACCCGTTGGTTTTCAAGGAAATGAAAAGTGTGACATAAAAAAACTATAGAAAATCGTATAATCAAACCTTTTTTATCTGTTCCAATATGAACTGTCACGTTTTCAATTGTCGAGGATGAATCTGGGAGCTGATAATCATAATCGAATCCTCCACACTGGATTTAAATGAGGCAATCAATCAGGACGCAAGGCTTAGTGACAGGAGGGTGGAAAAACCTCGCCGATTCATTGTATTCTTAAAAAACTAGCCAATCTCTTTAGGGTAGACAATGAAGTTATTGAAAGTGATTTAGAAAAATACCGGACAGTTTCAAAGTGAAGTGGTTTATTTCTTAATTCTTTAGATTAGTTCAAAAGGAATCAACAGATGAGAAATGAATTTGGTAATGAACGCCTTTTTTTTGTTATAGAGGGGGAAACCTTCAAAAGGTACCCGACGGCGTGGCGGCAACGGGTTATGTGGGATTTTTACCACACTAAAGCCCCTCCAGTGGATATCCTCAGCGCTGCGTGGAAGACTCCGGGATCTCCAATGAAACACAACCAGAGTCCTCCCAGCGCGATGTCCCCTTTAGGCTCTTCCCAGTGAGCATTGTACACACTGCGCCTCCTGGTGTTTACTACAGCATGTCGGCACACATACCGTCGTCCTACACGGGGTGGCTTTGCTGGCCAGTTCGAGCTCCCACTGTTACCGCCCGCAACCCCTGAAGCCCCTTATAGTTGCCTCTTACGACAGGCAGGGGATACCGTAGCCCTTTTCTTATCTCGGAACTACAGGGATATGGTAATGAACGTTTATTTGACATTTCTTAACTTTTCAAAATTTTAAATGCTTATTTAATTGTAGTACAAGACAGAATGCATCAGTAGTTACAATTAGTGAAGTAAATAGGTTTCTTGATATTTTTTAATCAATTTCAACCAAATAACAGATTAACCTTAACGCGATTTAAACGTTTGTGTTATAATAGTAGAATTAGTTACGTAGAATTTATTTCAGACCTCGGGAATAAGATAAAAATTTAGATAAGCGGACTCAAAGCTACAGGCACGTTCGGATATAACAATATAAACAAATATACCTAACTATCTAGCGGGAAATATTTTCTTGTGAATGAGTAGGTATTGATTTATCTTCATTTATATCGACACTGCTTTTAACGGTTACTTTATTTAGGAAATACGAGTATTTATACCGTTTTATGTTAAGTAGCAACGTTCATTGACTTATTTAGTCGTAAACAAGCTAGAAGAAATTTGAATACATTGTCTTTGTTTATTAATGGTATAATATGTCATATGTACAAACTGAGAATATAAAGCTCTACTCATCATGGCGAGCATGTAATAAAATAATCCGTAAATAAGTAATCTCACGAAACTTGCCAATACCTATCAATTAGATTTAGATGTTGATGTTATCCAAATGTTTTAGAAGATAATAAATGCTAAATTTCTTAAAAAAAAACAATTGCTCTATTTCCTATTCTAATAAATAAGTATTTTCTTACCTTAATAATGAATTACACTTGACTTCAGCGTTGTCCTTTATTTGTGTTAAAGTATTTTTATCATTAAAATATTAAAGGCCAAAAAAATTTTAGATTAATAAAATAATTAATAATACGATCAGATATTCGAATAGATGTATGAAGAAGCCTATATATGCGGGAAACAGGAAAAGTAGAGCAGGTCGCGCGGAAGTGGGGTAGGTCGAAGCAGGTGGGGCTTAGCGATATTTACAGGATTTGGACATTCCCTGGGAATGAGAAACAAAATACAAATACCAGCCCTATGCTTAGGAAGTTCCCCACGTTATGATGTTATTAGGATGATTAAATTGTCTAAAATTGCAAAATTATCAGGTATATAAAAACTAGAGATGCGCCGAATATTCGCTTGTTATTCGGTATTTGGCATAATATTCGGCATCTTTTTCACTACTTGTATTCGGCCGGATTATTCGGTTTTGGTTCCGAATATATTCGGTTCAAGTTTTTCCTATTCTCTTGGTTACGTCACGGTAGCACAAAAAACCAAACCTTTTTACGTAAGATTTTTGTTATGAGTTAAAGAGATCCTATGAAGAGTGTGTTGGTTAAGCCAATAATAAGTAATTAAACTTCAAATTAACATTTTTGAAACCTCTGTCAAATTCTTATTTTTCGAAACTCTTACATCTACATTCATTTTTAACCACTAATAAACATTTTGTTTTTAAATAACACACTGTCGCAGTTGTTTCTTTATAAGAAATGACAAAACGAATAATTTGGCCGAATATCCATTTCAGTAAAAATAAAACCGAATAGTATTCTGTATCCGGTTATTCGGTGAAACCACTATTTGGCGCATCTCTAATAAAAACTCATGCTGTTAGCTGTGATAAATAGATAAATTAGAGTAAGTATTGATACTTCATTTACTTCATTATAAGGTTAGTATGTCCTAAGTTAAATTTAGTTAATAACTACTGGAAGAGCGGAGCATCCTAACACAGGCAATTGTTGCTTAAAAGGTAGCTCCTGACCCCCTTATGATTGTAACTTAAGACTATAACGAAAATAAAGATTATTATTATTATTTGGATGAAAAAATTAAAAACGGAGTATTTCTAAATTTATGATACAGTAATATAAGTATTATGCCTTTATAAAAAGTGAGCGACAGTAGATTTTTGTTTACATATGCCATATACCAATTTATTTAAGTGCAATATTGCACACTAAAATATCATTTTCATCATAAGTCTAGTTTAAAAAAATGTAACGTCTATTCACATTCTCAAGTGAAACTACTTCTAACAGCAATTGTTACAATATTACCTAATCTCACTGAGAACGGAATCGTATTGAAATAAATTGTTTTTTAATACTGTCACAATGAAACCAGTACAGATTGCGTACATTATAACAATATTACGATATGATCTTTTTTCATTTTTTTATCAATGAAACTAACTTTACACTACTTAATATCATAAAGCACCTGATAGGACCTGGCTGGATGGTTGAAGCTTCCACTCTTGCCGCCCCTAGCCTTATTTTGGTCGCCTCTTATGACAGGGAGGGGATATCGTAGTCCTATTCTGATCCCGGAACAACAGGGAAGACTCCTTAGATTCCTACTTACATACTAAAACTAATATTGTTGTTTTACCAGAGTCATAGAGAAATGTTAGAGGAAAAAAATGTTTTTTGAAATGATAATTAACGTAATAAATTACCATAGCACAGTTCTTAGCTTCACTTATCACATTCTTAAAAATGAAAGCGAGCAAATTCTTTTCCTTATCAGCGCACGCGAAGTCATTGACACTATTTGGGGTAACGTATCCGCACAACGTCGTAGAAAGTTATTTGTATTCAAATTAGGTTTAGTTGCCGCACTGGGCCGAGTGATCGATGCAAGTTCACTAATTGATACCTAAACCCTTCGCTTGTGGAGTTTACCTACCGTTTATAAGTTTTTTGAATGAATAAGAACTTCTTGATTTTAAAGAAAAATGTCAAATGAAAATATAAAAATACAATTCTGTAGTCTAATGAAAATAGTCGGTCCTCAGTACGCTGTTAAAATAATTAAAATGTATGCGTATTTTATGTCAGAAACAGCTTACGGTTAATATCAAAATCAAAAACATTTATTCAAAGTAGATCATTTAAAGAACTTTTTTTGAATGTCACTTTATAATCTACCATCACTTTTCAAAGTGTTTCGTTATGGAAGAGAAATGGCGAAAGAAATTCGTAGCATGAGACCGTGACGAAAGAATGTGTCTTTTAGTCAAATTAATTTTATTCCAATGACTTTTTGTACACATAAATAAAAAACAAAACGCTTTCTACACTCATAGCCCCACAGTAGGATTTTCTTCTGTGTCGTGGGTGCCATGGACACGCACAAGACGAATACACAAACACCCAGACCCAGAACAAGAATCTAAACTCACCATTCAGACACTTGTCTGGCCGGGAATCGAACCCGCGACCCACTGAGCTTCAGCCCGGTACGGTAACCGCTCGGCCACGCGGGTAGGTCAAATATGTATAGTGTATATAATTGATTCAGTTAAATGGTTTGACATTTCACATAACCGGATTTTTTTAAAGATTAGAATAAGAACATTTCACTTAACCAGAACTTAATACAAGTAGTAGATAACTGTTTTAATTAGGATAAGAAAGTTACATTGTGACATTCTTTAAACAAACACACTTTAAACAGTCACGTATTAGACAATTTCACGTTTCATCCAATTGTAATTAATTTGTAACCAATCCAACCCACGTTCATTACATTTTAACGTAGTCATTTTGCTTTCCTATTTTAATTCACCTCTACTCCACTTTTCTTCATTATGATCGCTATCAGCCGTATGTATTTACTCGCGAAACTATCCAAGATTCATATTCTGGTATTTTTGTATAAACACCAGGATATGACTGGTATGCGCATTTCTCTCCCCAAGAGACTATTCCGATCAGAACGTTATTTATCGCCAAAGGTCCTCCTGAGTCTCCCTGGCAGGCATCTCGAGGCGGATTGGTTCCGACCGCACATAACATCTCATTTGTGATGGATGCAATACCCAAATATGTTCTTGCACATGATTCCTTAGAAACAATATTCACCTTTGCCGCGAGGAGTACCTCTGATGCCCCTCCTTGATACTGAAAAAAAATTACTATCAGAAATAACACAGCAAGAGCAAATTAAAATATTGTGTGCATGAGCGTTAAATGCTTTCGCCATATTAATCTTCGTCTAAAATTTTGTAGAACAAAAACGATTTTGGAGGTATTTAATCTTAAGTACTTTCGCACCTGGAGTACTTAAACGGAGCACCTCTTACATCAACAATTATACCGTCTACCTTTATACTCCAAACCAAATTCCTATGTTGGTTTGGTCATATTTGTCTGGTTTGTTTCGTTATATAATGTCTGTCTTGAAAGGGTTTCAATTGCATTACATTCATTTTTTCTATCTATATTAATGATGCCATAGTACTATCTCTACTCTGGTTATAAAGTTTTGGAAATGTCAGCAGAAAGTGTAACATTTTCATAAAAAAAAAATGTTACGTTAATTTTAAATTTACGACTATGTCACCAATATTTGATCATTATTGGAGATATGTAATTGTCATATTAAAGTGTACAAACTGATTATAAGATTTGTATTTGAGAAGAATACGCGTAATAGTAATATTTATCAGCTTGCAGTTCGAACCAAAAAAGTTTTACATACTACAATAGTTTTATACATAACACATATTACTGTATTTGAAATAAAAAGCATTGTACGCAGGCCAACTGATGACAAGTAACCACCGCCGCCAATGGGCGTCAGTAAAGAAACTCCATATAAATTAGTTCTTCAATTTGAAGTCTATCACAAATTGGTTGCCACTTCTAAGTACAGAGTCGCTTCAAGGTAACTTCCTTGAAGCGACTCGGTACTTAGCATACACATCCTTCCACTCAAACGCAACAACTGCTTGACGCTAGAAAAGGTTTGGCTGTGGTATTTCCCTTGTCGAACCTTACTGGTCTTTCGATATACTATTTTATTATAAGTTATCGATAATTTCGTGCTTTATTAGAGGCTTATGAAAAAAAACATTGTTATTAACTTACAGAAACGGACCCAAATCCAGTCACCAGAGCTTCAGTGCCATTCGGAAGATTATAATTTTTTGACGCGATTGTGATAGCTTTTACACTTTTACTGAAGCTAATATCACTACGCGTTACTAATAAGGCAATATCGTTTTCTAATGTAGAGGAAGAATAACTTTCGTGCATCACGATTCTCTTCAGATCGTAAGATTTACCACCTGTTAAACGATATGAAGTCCCAACAGTAACTCTTAAAATGCTTGGATCAGCTATGTATCTGAAATCAAAGAAAAGTTATCAGATACGATTTTTATTTGATGCCGTTCTAAGATGTCCAAGATTAGTTAGGATTATCGAATAGGTACACATCTAAATAACGGATTTTCACTCATATTATGGCTTGAGCTAGTTGTATGAATGTGTTTATGATTCCTTTTTGAAAAAGGTTGCATCCGCCGTTGTTCGAGTTTCGAGGGACTACCGTCATATTTTGTTGAATTCTGGTTTGGAGGTTGTCGTTACAAATAAAGTCATACGACGGGACCTAACTTAGTTTTTTATTATAAGATTGAAATAGGAACCAAACTAGCGTTCATTTAATGGTAAGTAAGGGTGACGATAAGTCGCCCGACCAGGTGGACTGATGACCTGAAGAAGACGGCGGGTAATCGCTGGATTCAGATGGCTCAGATGGATACTAATCATTTCAAAAACAGTTCTTAATACTATATATACTATGTAGACTTTTTTTTATTTGACTGAAGTAGCAACGAGCATGCAATCCACCTGATGGTAAGTGGTCACTGCCACTCATGGACATCTGTAATCAACTTCATACAGTACATGGGTTCTATCTGAAGTCAATCACAGATGCGTTGATACTCCCGACGACAATGATGGTCGCCTCTTGTAAAAGTGTGCCGGCAACCACACCCTTCCATCGAAACGCAAGAAATGCTTCACGTTAGAAATAAGTGTAAGACTTCTTAGAATTATCTAAGATCGGACTCAGGATTCTATCCTCACTAATCGAAACAAGTTTACTGAATATTAGCATTAATACAGCAGATGTGATAGGCACTATCAGATTGTCAGATTCTTCATAATTGAACTTATCTTAATTGTGATGAAATGGACATGTAAACTAAATTCAAACGAGATTGACCTTATCCAGTATTTATTTTATAATTCTGTATTTGGAGATATTATAATTGATGAAAATGGTTGTGGCGTGGGTGTTACGTTACTCCCACTGAAGATTTAGTTATTTTCTCTTTAATGTTAATAATTCTTGTACGAGGTCAAAATACAAGAGAACTAATTATTAAAAATATGGAAGACTATGTTATTCCCGCGGTTTGGCCTGTTGCAGTCGCGTCTACGTATAATAGTATGATAATCTAGGTTAATAACTATGTATTTGCTATCTTACAGTAATAACCGTGTAATTAGAGTGTAATGTTTTTTAGAATTATATGTAAAAAAGAAAAAAACATAACATTTATACAATATGTACAATGCACCAAATTATACATATCACGTAAAAACAAATTAAACGGTCCTATATAATAAGTATCATTGTAAGATTTCCTAAACAGCCAGCGTTGCCACCACCGCACACGACAGTGTGATGGTGAAAATAATTAAAAGAAAATAATTGAATTATTATGAAAACAGGACGAACGGTCTGTGAAGTTTTTGTTTTATATTAAAAAAATGTATGTATGTATATATATAAATGTATAATATAATATAAATGTATGTATATGCCAAATTTCAGCGAAATCAGACAGGTACTTTTGCGTGAAAGAAATATTAGTAAATAATGACAAGTTATTTTATAAATAACAAAATTCGTTCTTAAAATTAAATGTTATATTAATTAATATAGTTCAGAACTATTCAAAGATGTTTGTATATTACTCAGTTTACTCAGAAAAAGGCTGTAACGGGATATTTTCCTGATTAGACTAAGTAGCAATGCGATAAAAATGAGGTGACAGGTTTAAGTGATCAAACTTCCTGTATTCTTTAGAAAAAAAAACTTACGATGTAACACAATGTGCAGCAGTTAACAGCGACTTGGAGCCAATGACTGCAGCGCCACACTGATGGGCCCATCCTGACGATACTTTCCTCCGCAGTGACGCCTGGTAAGGCACCTCAGTTATATCCACGGCGTAACCGTTCACAATACGAGACTGTGTGGCGTCTTGTGACAATGTTGCCGGCAAACACCGTGTTGCTACGAATAGCGCTAAAGAAAAATTATCCATTTTTATCAAATGTTAACACCATTAGTACTATGAATTTATAAGCAACAACCTAGCCTGTATTAAACATCGCAACATATCGATTCTCGATCTTTTGAATATAATAAAATTGATTTCGATCCGATCTATTTAAATTCAATTCGTATGGCAGAGGCTTATATTCACTAAATTTTACTCACAACAAAGTAAAGTTATCACAGAAACATCCATCTCGGTTAGTAAAACAATAGACTAAGCAAAGAGTTGATCTTCGAGTATCTATAATGTATGATAAATAGATAAGATACAGATATAGTTTTTGACGCAAGATCAGCTGCTGTTATCGTAAACTAGAAATATAAGTAGCCTTCGATAAAATATATCTTATTTTACTGATGTTTTTGTCATGTATTATGAGATAATACTATAACTATATTAGTTAACTACTGTATAAGAGTACATGCCTGTCATGCCATCTGCATGGCAGGCATGTACATTAATGATAATCAAAACTTTTCGTACCTGTATCATATGTCGTCAAGCCATTATTGTCCCACAGCTCTGCTGGGACCTAATCTTAGAATGAGAGAGTTTTGGGTCATAGTCCACCGCCATAGTCATGATCAAGCGATTTGGTTGAATTCACGCACCTTTGAAATTTAAAAAGTTTTAGGTGTGTAGGTTTTCTCAAGATGATTTCACGACGTTCCTGTTTTGAAACTCAATTACTACTATGTACATCATTTTAGAAAAGTAAGTGGTGCGTGTATAAGATTTGATCCTCAGTCCCTCGATTGGGAGGCCGAGTTTCAACCATTAGGCTATCACAGCTCTATATCATTAAGTCTTAGCCAAAATCAGTTATTACTAAAAGTTTTTTAGTAATAACTTTTTTTAGTAATAACATATCAATATTATAAAACTAAAAGTTTTTTAGTAATAAGTTTAGTGTGTCCAGTGTAGTTCGACCGGGAAAGTGTCCCCGCCACACGTATTTCTAGTGGGAAGCATTTCTTGCGTTTCGATAGAAGGGTGCGGTTGCCAGCACACTTTCACATGAGGCGACCATCATAGTCCTCGGGAGTAGCAACGCATCTGTCATTGACTTCAGATTGAGCCCATGTTCTGTATGAAGTTGATTACAGACGTCCATGGGCGGCAGTGTTCACTTACCATCAGATGGACTGCATGCTCGTTTGCTACTTCAGTAAAAAAAAAACTGATTTGTGTAAATAGTAAAATAGTGGTAAATATATTAATATTATAAAACTTGTTGCTGTAAACAGTAAACAATTCATAAACCAACCAAATTGTGTAATAGTGAAAATTCAATGGGCATCCGTAACGCATTATTCGCAGGAAATAGAAACTAAACAAATGTTATACGTAACGTTTCAGTGGTATCGTTTGTAAACATATACAAATAAAATCAGCAGTGATTGAATTTAATTAACCGACCGGTTTCAATTAAAATCCAAATTTGTAGAGCTGAAATCTAGGAATAGGTGAGCATAAAGGTGAATTAAAAATGTTGCATAAAAATAACAAGGACGTTCAGGATATCGTTTTTAATGAAATTAATTAAAAATGCTATAGAGTAAAATTTAAAACTTAAAAATAATATGTTAAGGGTATTTTATTTAAAGGTGGTAGAACCAAGGCAATTCGACCGGGGAAGTGACACCGCCACACCTATTTCTAACGTGAAGCATTTCTTGCGTTTCGATGGAAGGGTGTGATTGTCGGCACATTTTTATATGAGGCGACCATCATAGTCCTCGGGAGTAGCAACTCACTTGTGATTGACTTTAGATAGAACCCATGTTCTGTATGAAGTTTATTACAGATATCCATGGGCGGTAGTGCCCACTTACCACCAGGTGGACTGCATGCTCGTTTGCTACTTCAGCCAAATAAAAAAAAAACTCATTTGACAGGATTGTTATTAAAAATGTCTCGAGGAAATAAGGCACTCATATTTTTTGATACAAAAATTATTTAGAAACTGTACGAAGAAGAAGGCGTCCTCTTAACAAAAAGCCAAAACATATACATACATACATATCTATAATACAATTAATACAACTAGTACAGACTTATGAGTCACATACGTACTCTTCTTACGTTGTGTACAATATGACTACATAATCCTAATTTAGTATTACTATTAGCGATTAAGTTATGTGAATCCTCATACGTGTTTCCAATGACTTGCGTCAATTCTAATACGTTTTTTGAGTTAGGTACTTAGTGAGAATGGAATAACCAGTGACGAGTTTTGCGAGCTTATTCAGTCGTAGATAAACATATTATTTGAGAGTAGATAGTAGATGTACCTACTTACGACATTATTCATCGTAAGCGCTCCATTTAGCATTTGTCGTTTAAAAATAAATTAAATTAAACTGAAATTAAGACTTCTTACTTTTATAGTAACTGATAAACGCTGATAGATAACTAACGTGTAACATTTCGGGTGCTGGAACCAGTGTAGTTCGACCGGGGAGGTACTACCCCCACACTCATTTCTAGCGTAAAGCAAATCTTCCGTTTCGATAGAAGGATGTGGTATATGAAGTTGCTTACAGATGTTCATGGGCGGCAGTGATCACTTACCATCATGTGGACTACACGCTCGTTTGCTATTTCAATAGAATAAACAAAATGTAGGCCATGTAATAGTAAGCGGTTACTGCAGCTTATAGTTACTTGAAATGAGCCCGAGATGAGATTGGAGGATTGGAGTCTCATAAGGATTAACTTGTAATACCTCATAAGTTTCTCTTCCTTACACTTTTCAAACCGTGTTTTTGTTTGAAAAACACAGGGATGTTTAGGGATCACTAATACCAAAAGACGTCTCTAGGCATGATCACCTTTTGCGAGGACGTCATGTCGGCAAAGGAAGACGCCGAAAGGGCCAGGGAGCGCGCTGAACCCGCTCGGAGAAGAAACGGCCGCGGCCGCCGGCAATGGCGGCGCGTCCCTGTAGTTCCGGGATCAGAATAGGGCTACGGTATCCTCTGCCTGTCGTAAGAGGCGACTAAAAGGGGCTTCCGGGGTTGCGGGCGGCTAGAGTGGGAGCTTGAACCGTCCAGCCAGGCGATCCCGGGAAGGACGGCGGTATGTGTGGTCGCATATCGTCGTATAGACTAGACGGAGCGGTGGGCCCAGCCGCCCATCTGGGAGGAGCCCGATGGGGCAACACGCTTAGAGGATTCCGGTGGTGTTTATTGGAGATCCCTGAGTCCTCGTTTTAGCGCCGAGGATGGCCACCGGGGGGGTTTTAGTGCGGTAAAAATCCCACATAACCCTTCGTCGCTCCCACGGCGTCGGGTACCTTTTGAAGGTTTCCCCCTCGAAAACAAAAAAAAAAAAAAAAGGTATTATTTTGTTTGTCCCGGTAGTTCCGGGACCAGATTAGGGCTACGTTACCCTCTGCCTGTCGTAAGAGGCGACTAAAAGGGGCTTCTGGGGTTGCGGGTGGGAAGAGTGGGAGCTCGAACCGTCCGGCCAAGCGACCCCGGGAAGGACGGCGGCATGTGTGGTTGCATGCTGCCGTAAAGACCAGAAGGTGCGGTGAGCGGTGCACGCTCACCAGGGAAGAGCCCGATGGGGCAACACGCGGACCACGGTATCCGGGTACTCCACGGACACCGGCGGCGGTCCGGTGGAGTACCCGGAGTCCTCTTCGCAGCGCCAAGTTCGGCCAACGGGGGGTTTTGGTGTGGTAAGAATCCCACATAACCCGCCTCGCTCCCACGACGTCGGGTACTTTTAGAAAGTTTCCCCCTCGAAAACAAAAAAAAAGGTATTATTTTGTTACTGTGCCCTTAGTGCGTTAATCATATGTTTCCTAAAAATAAATATTGTTTACATTTGAGGAGTAGTTTCAAATATATTGCAAAGGTATAGCCGAATAAAACGTGCAATGTGGTAGGACGTATGGTTCTACCGAGTTACCTACTCCGTCATGTATATTTCGAACATGAAGCAACTCATGAGTTTCGCTGGAGAGTGTGGTTGGCGGTTCACTTTTATATGAGGCAATTATAGTCCTCGGGAATAGCAGTGAATCTGATTAACTTTAGATAGGACCTTTATTCTTCAAGAAGTTACATTGCTAGTCCACAGGCGGCAGATACCACCGTCAAGTGCAACCTCGCTTCCTGCTTCAGTATGATAAAAAATGCAAGTTATAACCAAAAACAAATTGTAAACTTTCAATGTACATTGGCATATATGGGTGAAAACGTAAACAAATATTGTTTTGGAGGAAACGCAATAAACTCGTAGTAAAGGTTGGTATGCATTGAAGGCAATAAGACTTCGAGAGTCTACGCTATGGCTAAAATGTGTATAAAAATAAAAAATAAATGTATAAAAATAAACTACCTTCAAATAATGTTTCTGAACAATTGGGTAACAGCCCATTATAGTCCCACTGCTGGGCACGGATCTTCTCTCAGAATGAGAGAGCTTTAGGGCATACTTCACCGCGCTGGCCAAGTGCGTATTGGTGGACTTACCACACCTCCGAGATTTTTTTTAAGAACTCTCGGGTGTGTAGGTTTCCTCACGAAGATTTCCTTCACCGAAAAGCAGTGATAATGAATTTCTATTACGCACATAAATCAATGGTGCGTGCCTGGATATGAACCTCGGACCTCCCGATTGAAGGGACAAATTTCAACCATTAGGCTATCACTCTGAACAATTACCAATTGCCTATTTCATTCGTTTCCATACTCGCCTCTTTTAGAAGCTTATAAAAAATGGTTAATTTCGACCTATTTTCCGCTTCGTTCGACGGCTTATAAAATTTCTCGGAAAACAGGTTTACGTCATCAAGATGGCTTCAAAGCGAGGGAAATATTATATCTACGTTGCGTTGGAAGTTTCGAGAAAATGATTCTCGTTTAATTTAATTCCATAAATAATAATGTTTATCACACTCCGTCTTAAGATTATTCCAAATTTAATTTTAACTTCCGAGGTACTAATACTTAATTTTTGAAGGTGGTAGAACCAGTGTAGTTCGACCGGGGAAGTACCACCGCCACACCTATTTCTAGCGTGAAGCATTTCGATGCGATGCGATGTTCTTGAGTTCCGATGGAAGGGTGTGGTTGCCTTGGGAGTAGCAACGCATCTGTCATTGACACATGATAAAAATTTTGACCTTCAACTCCTCAACCCTAATGATGCAGGGGTACTTCAAGCATAATCCATATAAGTTAGCTATTTGGTGCTTTCGGGTATGTAATATAATTACCAAGCAAAGACACAAGATGAATATTTTGACCATCATCTCCTCAACTCTGATGATGCAGGGGTACTTCAAGCCTAAGCCATAGAAGTTAGCTATTTAGTGCTTTCGGGTATGTAATATAATTACTAAGCAAAGACACAAAATGAAAATTTCGACCTTAAACTCTTAAGCCCTGATGATGCATGGTACTGCAAGCCCAAGCTATAGAAGTTGGCTCGCCGGTGCTTACGTATATGTAATAAGAATATTAAGCAAAGATACGGGATATTTTTTTTTACCTTTAACTCCTCCCTGATGATGCAGGATAGTGCAAGTCTAAATTATAAAAGGTAGTCACATAATGTTTACGGTTGTTATTTAGTTAAGAATATATTATAAGTTTAATGACTCATTAAACTGAAATTTGATTAATAAATTAAACTTCAATTGATCAACCCTTACAATCTAAGTATGTAGTTACGTACGTACGTAGTACCTACTTAAGTCGTATGAGTTTGTTACTTATTGATTACAATACGTTACAACCCGTTCCTGTGAGGACATAATGATGAAAAGTGTCACTTTGAATACCTAAATCCTAAAAATGCAGGAGTATTGTCATGTTATTGTTAACAGTTATATTTAGCTATAGCTTTTTAAACAGGATAGGTTAGGTTAGGTTGGAACATAAAAGAGAACATAAAAAATAAGCGAGCAGGGTGTGGCAGCGCCCTGCGAGCGGGTACGCCCTGTTCGTATGAATTGTAAAAGTGTTTTGATTCTGCCTTCTGCTTTACAAAGAACAATGCGGGATTTACGCACACAAATAGCCCGATGGGTGATTGCACAGATTTGTTTTCCGCCAACGCATCTCTTTAAAGATCTTATCTTTGGCCACATGAAACAAAATATGACCTTAAAATATATGTCGCTGTTCAGTGATATTCCAATTTTCTAATGATTAACTTCAAGTGGGTAATAGTGCTTTGTATTCCGGAAAAGTTAAAATCAATCATTATTATCGATACGTTTTGGTTAAAATGTGGAGGAGTTGATTGAAAAGATGTATCCCGATATTGTGAATTAGACCACTAAGAATGTAAATTGGTTCAAAAAAGAGGTTTACAATATTCGAATTCGTCTAATTTTTTTACATAACAATACGTTCCTACCCACAAATACACACTTCAAATTCTTTTTTCACTCTGTGTTTGTCCAGGTAATTCTTGAGCGGCCAAACCGATTTTAATGGGACTACTTTTTATCATAGAATTCCCACGGTGTCGAGATTTGCGCGGGAAAAACTTTGTGATACATTGATTTGCACGCGGGCAAAGCCGCGGGTACAGCTAGTTTATTAATATATTTATAAATATTACTAGTAATAAAAAGGTTTTTTTTATTTACTTAGACTAAAATACATATTGCATTGAAATTTAATTAAAAAGCATGTCCGTCATCATTATTTAACCATAATCAAGAATTACGAGATATTTTAAATTAAGTATGTCATAAATTAAAGCAATTAATCCCTATGACATATGGAATTTCACTTATTATAAATTGGGCTAATAAAAAATATTACGAAATATTAAACAACAACATGGAAAATCCGTGTTTTTTTTAATCTTACATACCTATTTGATAAGGGAGCTGTACAATAAGTATACAATTTTAGCAAATTGTTATCAAGAATCGTTTGTAGGCAAGTAAGCACTTATTTTCCTGTCTCTCAATAACTGTTCAGACAAATAACCCTTTTATTGCAGTTTAATGTTAAATTTTATTAGCATTCAACATCAAGCCCGGAATAATATTTAAACGCTTGAAAATTAAGACATTATACTCAAAAAGTGCCGTTCGAATAAAACATGAAGGGTGTCCACAGTTTTGGATTATTACTTGTTCGTATATAAACTTGGTGGCCATAAAAACGTGCAAATTATATTAATAGCCTTTTAATATGTTACAGTCGTTGAGCTGAGGTTTTATCGGCAATCAAACCGATGTCCCGAGCTCAGCAAATTTATGGAAACATTAAAATCGGAAATTGAGAGCCATTCAGAGGCAATGAGTTCTACCCAACACGCGCCAGCTCACCTCGATTAGATTATGTTTGCCAGTCTCGATATTTTTTGACAATATCCGATGAATGTCAGATACAAAAGCATATCGCTATTTGATGATAACAAATGTGAAATTAAAGCCTGTGACTCATTTCTGCACTTCGAAGATAATTCTTGAAAGGGAAACTAATTGTAAGTGCATTTACATTTTCCAAAAAGTTACTTATATATACGTATGTGTATGTATATTTATGATTCAATATTGTAATAGTTATTGCAGTTTCAATATAAAAAAAAAACACTTAATAGGTACGTGCTGGAAACATTAAATCTTGAATGTCTTCAAATTCTCTTTTAAAATCGAGTCTTTTAAAAGTTATAATTTTATTTATATTACTTACATTAATTTATTTCTTTAAACTCGTAATATAGTACGTTTAAATGGTCTTAGTAACAATAATTTTAAAATATTTCTATTAAATAAAGTAGAAAAACATTAAAACTTCACTAACGTACCAAGACATGTGATGCCATCTATCATCAAATAGCTAAGACCTACTGATAAGACTCGTGTTGTTGACTGTGTTATCGCGTTCAGTGATATTCCTGTTACTAACTACGCGATAAACATTAACAAGTAGGTAACTTGTATGTTTATTGTACCAAAACGTATTCCAATTTGTACGTTTTGATATGAGAGACGAGTTATTTTGATGCGAATAATGTTTCTTAATATGTAACCGGAAAAGTATTGTTTTATCACTACATAGTATAAAACAAAGTCGCTTCCCACTGTCTGTTCCTATGTATGTTGAGATCTTTAAAACTACGCCACGGATTTTAATTCAGTTTTTTTTAATTGATAGAGTGATTCAAAAGGAAGGTTTATATGTATAATAGGTACATGCATAATATAGTGAAGGAACACTGATAATTTTAGATTTTGACTTTTAGGCGAAACAAAGTTCGTCGGGTCAACTAGTAAAGTATAAACGTACATGTTATACATAGTTATTCGGTTGATAATTGTATGACAGAAAAAAAAATGTTCTTAAATATCCAAAAAATAATAAGAATAAGTATTTTATTAGGTACTTAATTTTTTATACAAAACCCCAAAATTTATAAGCGTTTCGTCCTATTTTAATTAATTTGACCACATTTAAGGTTAAACTCTCATTCTAATGAGTTAATCAAGCGCAGTTTCCTACGTGTCTTATACGGATATCACTGAGCTGTCGAAGATTCTCGGTAAGTATGTAGGTACATATTACACGTGCTGTGTACTGAACGCAAATAAAATTGTGGTATTGTGTTCATTTTTTCCGCTTAGGATTCAATGACAACTCCATTATATCAGTACCTAGTTATTGTGCACGTTATTACATACCAGTGTATAAAATAAATGTAGTTTTTCTTATCCAGTGGCACATTTAAAGGTATTAAACTGTTCTGTTCTGTCGGGTCTACGAAGGAATATTGATCGTCTTGTTAGATAGGTTTATTAAAAAAAACAATAATGGTTTATTAAAAAAAAACAACAATTGTTTTGTCTTGTCTATACAACTTCTGTGTGATTTTAATTATCCTACGGGTAGTTTTTCACTCATTTTGACATACTCGTGTTTTCACGGATGTAAACATTAAATTTTTTTATGACTTAATTTACATGGGTTATCGAAAAAACACTATTTTTATTTTTTTAATCCTATTTTTTAAATATTATCTTAAATGATTAAAATGGTTATCACTTCCACTTTACGCCACCGTTACTTAAGCATTTAACAAAATTAATTCAACGCTTAATTAACACCGATAACAAATTCGATTCGTAACAAAGTAGCCCCAAATGAAGCGTTCTCAAAAACGTTTACACAGAGGGTAATAGGCTTATTGAAGATAAGATAGCGTTCGTTAAATCAATGGAGCATGGGAGTCTGCGCCCACGCGCATACCAAGGAGCCAAAGACCTCTCGCTTCCTGGATCACACACATTGAAATCGTAGACCGAATTGTACTCGATTGTACCGGTCCAGTCCAATTTATGTACTCAGGACTTGTAGGGCAGCTTTCGTGTTGACTATTCGCGCTTACCTAGAAATGTTGTCATTTTATTGTTTTGAAGTAAATTTACAATGAAATATACACAGCTATATATTTAAAGAACAGTTACTACGAACAGTCATTTGATATAAGGGTGTACTATACATATAAGAATGACTTTACATTTGTTTTGAATTTAACCAAAAAGTGAAATAATTGTCGAAATCAAATACAGTTATCAAATTTATCTGTATTAATATTTACTTTAAAATAATTTATGTCATACTTGCATTCAATAAATTCAATACAAAAACAACTACCCATTAACGATTATTACGTTTCATGGTAGCCACAGGTACCTACATTTCAGAAATAAAAACAAACCTAACTGATCTATTGTTAATAACAGCGGGATTGCTCAAGCTGTTATTTACACTTGAATGACGCATCATCGGCATTGTCCTTAGATTTGCTACAGGGTTAAGGTTACAATAGGAAGAACCTTTAGTTTGCACGATGTTGTCTTATTGCATTATTTTATAAACAAAAAATAATAATCAGTTAGCACCATCTTTCATACATGCAAAATGGGTACCAAATTTTGGGAAGGAATCAATAATACGACTTTTAATGTGAAAAGTATTATAGAAGTTGCAAATAAGCAGTTTAAGTAATAGGATGTATGTATGAGTATGAGGCCACTACCGCCAATGGACATTGGAAACCAGCTCTAGATAAGATTAGTGATACCAGGGGTTAGACATAGACCCGTTGCTACTCTAGAGGACTAACTTAGAACGCCTTGGATAAGCATGTCTCACACCTTTATTTTCTACACTCATAGTCCCACACTAGGATTTTCTCCTGTGTCGTGGGTACCATGGACACACGCAAGACGAATACACAAATGCCCACACCCAGAACACGAATCTAAACTCATCATTCAGATACCTGTCTGGCCGGGAATTGAACCCGGGACCGCGTCAGACCGGTATGGTAACCGCTCCGCCACGCGGGTCGTCGAAGGTCGAAGGATAAGCATGTCTCACATCTTTATCGCTACCTTCAAATAGATCTGAATACAGCAGCGATTAATGTCTACTGCTATATAACATATTAGTCAATCGTCGTCCACGTTAACCCATTATTGTCCCACAACTGGGCATGGGTCTTCTCTCAGAATGAGAGAGTTATAGGCCATAGTCCACCACGCTGGCCATGTACGAATTGGTGGACTTCACACACCTCCGAGAACTTCTTTTAAAGAACTCTCGGGTGTGTAGGTTTCCTCACGATATTTTCCTTCACCGAAAAGCAGTGATAATAAATTTCCAATATGCACATAATTTTAGAAAAATCAGCGGTCTGGGCTTGAACCTCGAACCTCCCGATCGAGATGGCAAGTTTCAACCATTAGGCTATTACTGCTCAATTAGGCAATCGTCGTAGTTAAACCTTGACGCGTTGTACCACCTATAATAAATAAATAATTTAGGAGCTAACTTAGATTAATTAGAACTAAATTGAAACTTTTGTCACTTGTCAGTTATAGCCACATACAATTTAAGCTTAACTTACATTGCAGCATTTTGCTTCTACAAAATCTGAAGCTTAACACAAAATAAAAGATCATGATTTATTTAATACGCATTAATACCCAATTAAATTTCCTATTGCTTTATACCTATTCCTCATTATTTTATTAGGATTTAAGTAAATACTGCAGTAGGCATTTAGGTGTACCTACTTTTAAAGTCGCCTTAAGCCGTAATCTGATTTCCTCATTCCCGCATGCAAAATCAGTCACACTCGAGAAATGTGTATGCCAAGCATAAAGATTCTTACAATATTAGAAAAGCATAAAAAGGCGTCGTTTATTGCTCCATATCACGCGATTGTCGCTTACGTAGAACACGATTAAATATATAACATTTTCTAGTTCTATAAATAGGTGCATTGTTTAAACTGAGTTAAAAAAAACTACAGGTGATTTTTGCGTCAATAGAAAGTAAATAAACTTGAACACTATCCAATAACAAATATCCTTGAGATGATGGGGTAAGGATTTTCACCTATTGACCTTTTAAGAGTTCATTTAGCACATGTAGAACTACGTCCACCACCACCGATTCGCACTGTCCACCAATTCGCACTTGGCCAACGCGGTGGATTATGGCCTAAACTCTCTCATTCTGAGAAAAGACCCGTGCCCAGAAGTAGGACAATAATGAGTTGACGAGAGCTACCTCGGTCAGTAGCAACTCATGAGCAAGAGAAGGCATTCACCTAATTAATTAGACTATTATTTCTGGAAAGAACGATTTTTCACATATCAATTAAATCAAATATCGAAAATCTGATAAGTAATAGTCATTTGACTATCAAAAGTCAGAAATCACATTGCATTAACTGCCTGTGAGTCGCTCCTTTCCGCAACTCTCGGTCCGTTCCATGTGAATCGATTTTCCATTTCTTAAAATAATCCCATTATTGTTGTTCACAATAACATATTCATAAACGGTTTCCATTTATTGTAAGTCGCGTGGCGTCAGCGCCGCTCAACCGTGAAGGACGGGTGGTATCGGTGATTTGACGGCCGACTTCTAACCGCTCGGACTCGACCGGTCTAAGCTACAAGCGGAGCGTGAATTATAACATAATGTTGCTTGATGTATTTTATTGTTATTAAAAAGAAAGTAGGCTTTTTATTTTTATTTATTTGATTGTGCTATCTTTTATTTATAAAGATTCATAATGACATAATTTGCCGTTAATAAATGTTATAAAAGTTACAACAAAAAACTTTGAGACTATTCTAAGGTATTCGTTTTTTATCCAAATTCATTTTTTTAAACACATGATATATAAAAATTAAGCTAAACTGGATAGTCCATTTCAGAAGCGGTAAGAAGCAATATGCCTATTACTATATATGATAAGTAATGTCTTATTATAACAATTCTTCTTACTATCAGGTGGATTGCATGTTCTATTGCTACTTCGTTATATAAAAAAAATACTTAGATATTAGTATTAATTATTAGACGGTAGGATGTGGTTGCCAGCACACTTTCACATGAGGCGAATAATAAATAATACATCATAGTCCTCGGGTGTAGCAACACATCTGTGCTTGACTTCAGATGGGACCCATGTTCAGTATGTAGTTGATTACAGATTTCCATGGGCGGCAGTGACCATTTACCATCAGATGCAGCATGCCCGTTTGCTACTTCAGTCAGATAAAAAAAAGACGTGGCCGAAGCGGGCGGAGCTGAGTGAACAATATAAATAAAAAGACGTAAGAATATATTTTCTCATAAATTTATCTGCTGCCCGTTAGTAGTATATAAAGTAAACAAGGAGACACGCTAGTAGGAATAGTCCAAAAATGTCCACTATGATATCATAGCGTACATAATGAGTAAGTCATTTCATTGTTTGAAATTTGATAACTTTTGATTATTTGATAATGTGTTTAAGAAAGTAAAATCATGTTAAAGAGAAATGAAAATTGTTTTTACAGAATATTACGAAGACATTTTTACTTTGTACCACAATCAATATCAAGTATCCGATGACCAACAAGCTGTTTGCGTTATCATTATTGCGACTTTAGTGGACATTATATTGACAGTAATTTGGCATTTCGGTCATATCATTATTCTGCCTAATTATACAACGCTACCTAACATGTCGGAATTAGTGTTATTAAAATAATTTATTCTGAAGCATGTTAACAGGGTAGTTAATGCGCGGTTCCGGTGAGAAAATGTGATTAATGTAAAGAGGTAACGTATGTTTCGTAATTGGTATTTAGACTAATTTGATGATACTCTGATTATTTAGGGTAGTAGAGATTTTCCTATTTTGGGTGTAGTTGCAACACTCCCACATTAATATCAAACCCTATAATTGCGCTATTATATACGGAATATAAGCGTGTAATCCTTTATTTAAGGCGCTCTGTGTTTATATAAGACTAATACCTATCTTTTTCTATTAAATTGAAGGTGCACACACTCCTCTAATTAGTCCATCAGTAACGGACATAAAATAGGATTTGAGTCCTACTAATTTTGTTTTTGTTACTCTCTGAAGGCCAGCACCAAGCGTATCTTCATTTAACAAGCTTTTATAAAAAGAAACAGCACTTAACGTCTCTATTATAAAACAGGAATGAGTGGGGTGGTTATGCTGCCCAAATCAATATTTTTTATATTGTAAAAGTAGGAAATCACCAAGCAGTCCACCTAATGGTAAGCCACTGCCACCCACGGACACCTATAATCAACTACAGATAAGCTTAGCCTTAATTCGTATTGACCACGGATATGTTGCAACCCTCGAGACATAGGTAAGCTAAAATGTCTCAGATAAGTATTTCTTCCTTTCCAAACCCTCTAAATCCGAATATATCAACCCTTAACACTGTGAAGATTTTACATCTTTTATCTGTAAAGAATTAAACCAGAACATGCAAAAGATTTTACCTCATTTAAAGAACGTAGGTACACTTCTGCTTGACGACCCGCGTGGCAGAGCGGTTACCATATCGGTCTGACGCGCAATGGGTCCCGGGTTCGATTTCCGGCCAGACAGGTATCTGAATGATGAATTTGGATTCATGTTCTGGGTCTGGGTGTTTGTGTATTCGTCTTGTGTGTGTCCATGGTATCCACGACATAGGAGAATACCCTAGTGTGTGGCTATGAGTGTTGAAAGCGTGTAAGCGTGTGAGTTCTGTTTGTTTCATTAATTGTACCTAGTACATGAAAAAACAACAAGTTTAATTGTAACAAGAGATCTGTATTAAGTGATGTTGATATAAGATTAAGATTGACTAATCTAGTGATTATTGATCAACGATTGCATATAATCAGTGCTTAGGAAGATCATGTGTTGAATATTTATGTGTCTTTGTTCATTCTAACGCGCCAATTGTTTGTTAAGGCTTCCTGTTTGTAGAGGTGCGTATCCAAATTAGTGACCTTTTTTATATATGTAAGATTGCGTCTAAGAAAGTAAATTATATAGATGCCGCGTTACACGTATAATTTTTGGTCTTTTTTTCTGTTTTATTGAAAAATGTTGTCCTACCGTTATATGTTATGGTGTGGACATTAAACTTTGCATGTTTTATTGATCACACCTCAATGGTTTAGTTTTTTTTTTTATATCTGACTGAAGCAGCATTCAGTACACCTGATGGTAAGTGGTCACTGCCGCCCATGGACATCTGTAATCGAGTTCATACAGAACATGGGTTCTATCTGAAGTCAATCGCAGATGCGTTGCTACTCCCCACCGACCTACTATGATGGTCGCTTCATATAAAAGTGTGGCGGCAACCACACCTTTTCATCGAAAC
Source organism: Spicauda simplicius (assembly GCA_949699795.1). Taxonomy (NCBI): domain Eukaryota; kingdom Metazoa; phylum Arthropoda; class Insecta; order Lepidoptera; family Hesperiidae; genus Spicauda; species Spicauda simplicius. The sequence continues at coordinate 9,810,751 of OX453062.1, forward strand.
GCAAGAAATGCTTCACGCTAGAAATAGGTGTGGCGGTGGTACTTCCCCGGTCGAACTACACTGCTTCTACCACCCTCAAAATTTAGTTTTACTTTACCATGCTGTTCAAATACGAATTAGTTAAGAAAGACATGCGTCAACTAAAGATATGACCAATCCGAAACCATGTTACTGAATCCATACACCGTTCGTATGACTAACGACAAAATTTATCGATTAATATCAACGTCCGGGTCCACAGGCATCACATACTCTTCGAAGCATGAAAACGCGTACAAACATATTCACTACCAGTTCCTCATTCAACTTCCGATTGCGTCCGACGACCCTCCACTTTTAGATCACTAATCTATTATAGTAATCTATAATACAAGCCGGATCTACTTTTATTACTGAGACAAAATAATCCAACATCTAATTTTTAATACGTTTTCTACTTAACTTTTGTATTCTGATATTTTCTTACGAATTCGATGATGATAATTAATTCGTTCTAGCTAAATAAGGAGTATGAACAGGGTACTGCGCAGCAGTGCTGCATTGCTGCTATAAAAATAAGACAGATGTGGCGGTGGTACTGCCAGAAATGAAACAATCGTGGGTGTTGTACTGTCTCTTGTGTTCTATGTCTAGGTACTAGTATTACGAGATCTATGTTATAAGGTATAGAGCATCTATAAAACTAGAAAATGTATTAAATGAATTCACAGCAAGTAAAAAAATTGAAAGTGAAGAGAAAAAAACATGATCTAATTAAGCAATTTTATCTTTGCGTATTCCACAATTTGATGCAAGTGACAAAGATTAAAAGAAATAGGTCAGACCAGCACACTTCATAAGCGAAACCGCCATTTTAAGTTTCGCATATCAAAGCTGAATACGGACGCGCTGCGCTCAAGTGTAAATGAAAAAATAATTTTGTTATGTTGCTGCTGTAGGTTCAATTTGCATACAGAATTGCGATTTTCATGTGAAACTGGGGTTCTTAGTGAATTATTCGAGCCACTGGAGCGGCGATTTCCTATTTATGGCTCTGCCATTGTGCCTTTATTTGTACCAAGGTAGTGAGCGTAAAGAAATACGTGTTAGATAACTTTGACATTGCGACCACGATGCGTTTCGACTTCACGCTTAATAATATGCAGTTTTCATATTTTGTTTAAGGAGTAATTTAGTATGCCCTTAATAAATCAGATATTATTTCCATAAATTATAATTTTAGTGTATAAAAGCGCTTAGGTTTATCTTTAAGCAAACGTTTAGGGTTATTTTATATAAATTATTTTTAGTTGGTTACATGCAAATCGTAGAGATAACAATCGATGATTAAATCATCGCATCATAAATCTGAACAAATTACAAAAAAAAACAAGGCTGATTGGTTTGAATAGTTTTTTTTTGTAATAATGATATGGGACATAATTATATTGCATTACATTAAATTCTAATTTAACACTCTATTTTGGAATTAGAAACTTTAATCTATACATATACAAACAAAGTCATAGTTAATAATATATTTGTATCTGTTGAGGATGACTATCGTTATTTCTTTTACAAAAAATACTATATTTTTATTGCAAAACTAACGAGTTCGTCGATATTTTAAACCTAATATCGAAGAATTATGACTAGATATATACTACTACTAATACTAGCACTATCTTTTAACTTTTTATTAATAAACTATGATCAGAAGTGACACGATTAAACTCTTTGTTTTTGTTAGCCGCTCGCAAGGTGCCTAGATCCGACACAACACGTTCACTCTCACCTGCCAACTCACAGTTGAACTAATTAGTAACAGCCAATGATAAGTGACGTCCTCGATCGTGCAGTAGCAGACAAACATTTATCTAGATAAGTCATTGGATAGTATTGAAAGTGGTACTCATTTACATATGAGTGTGTATGCTATGAGTACGATGTGGCTGTAAAAATATAAGCAGGAAATAAGCACGCGGTATTAACCTAACGATAAGTGTAGATCAAAAAGTTCAAGCAGAAGACCAAGATGAATTTCTGTTCGTGAAAATTTTGTTAGAATGTCGCATATAAGTAGCTTCTGCCTTATTACCCGATAAGGCATAATTATATGTAGCGGTGATGTATCCATAGATAAACTACCAATAGTTTTGCCACCTTAAAATGTAATTAAATCTAGAGATTTTCATACACCATTTGCTTGAATTTGATTTTTTTTTTAAATATCCAGTTTTAAGTAACATATTATTAGTACCGATAGCTCAGTGGAAAAAGGAACCTAATAAAGATACCACGCACTTGTAATTTAAGATTTTATATAGATATTTTTTATATAACTTCATACCTTATATACATATAACATACGTACTTACGTTGATGTTCAAAAATCAAAATATTTTATATAACATGTTTGATTTATGGTTGCTGGTTTAATCCAACATAACAAATAAAATCTCTGCGTACTAGTGATAATAGTTGTAGATGAAAATACATATAAATGGCGACCAATGATATTTCACCAAAATTAAAGTTATCGTGACCACTAATATATAGTAAACCGTATAATGTGTCATGAGTGGCGTCCGAATTGTGAAATGAGTACAAAAATTGTAAATTAAAACGCATTTTTTTATTTAACCATTTCAATTCTCTTAGTGTTTTGGCTGTACGTCGTAAGTCTGAATTACTGAATCTAATATATAAAATTCTCGTGTCACAGTTTTTGTTGCCATACTCCTCCGAAACGGCTTGACCGATTTTTACCAAATTTTATATGCTCATTCAGTAGGTCTGAGACTACTAACATCTATTTTTCATACCCCTTAAGGGTTGTCCACCCTTAACATATTTTTTTTATTTTTTATATGGCAGAACAACGTTTGTCGGGACAGCTAGTAATATTATAAATGTTTCTGAGGTTAAGTCTATAGTTTATGTGATATACAAGCAATGCACTGGTTTCGCTATCGTCTGCGCATACGCTATGTGGTGCATGTCATGAGCTGCGATGTCTCCTCATATTATCACGCTATTATTATTGAGATCAATTTCTAATGGAGTGCACTGTACCGTACATGTAGCTTGTTAACACATTTTATGAATATTTGTCAAAAAAATACGTTATTTTCTCGGTCTTCCTAAAAAATCTGATAATGATTTATTTTCACCTTCAGTTGGTCAGTAAGGGGGTATTTTTTTATTCTTATAATCATTTTTAATCTATTGAGATAGTCATTAATAGGTGTGAAGTGTACTTTCTAGTTTTCACGAGTGGTACGTCTACTTATGAGTGGTTTTAAGGAAAAAAACTATTAAGGGTTTTACATTTTTTTCCAAAAATCCACCTATACCTATTATCCTACTTGATGACATACCGAAACATTGGAAGAAGAAGCATTGATTTCCGTATTCGAAGGTTTACTTAAATTTAGTACCGTACTGGTTTGAATTGTAGGGTCCTGAGTTGATTCCCGGATGATATGAATACCCAGAATATGTATCTATGTGTACAAAAGAAGTTGCTGTATGGTACTAGGATGCTAGAGTAAGGTTCGAAAACGTCACTTTAAACTATAAAGTAATTGCTAATGGTCTTGCATTAGCATTTATTTTAAAATATGCAACTACCTACCTATATTGCTGTGTGCATCCTTTCAGTTCATTACTCATTATAAAAAAGAACAAGTTTCTAACGTGAAATGACAGTCCGTATTTACATACGTGTATGTAGAACATCGTTGGCACCACACGTTTTCTATTTTTCAATCGCTGCGTTCCGCCTTTCGATACTTTCCTACACAGCCGGTTTATGTAGAACCCTCTTAATACTGTTAAAGCGACGTGTTTATACGTAATGAGCGACGGAGGAATGTGAGGTTAGGTGTCTAGTGTGAGTGGCCACCGAAGCGGAAGGCGCCTGGAGCACGGACAATGGCCGCTCGATCACCACGTTCCCAGCTCATTACGTATTTAGTTATTTGTACAAATAAATAAAATTCAATGTCTGTGAATCAAATTGCAATTTAATTTTCGCAAGTTGAATGTTACCGATGTAATAATGATAACAATACGTTTTATTGTACTTAAAGACAAAAAATGAATAAAAGCAATTGAGGACACGTACCTATAAACTTATATTATGAGCACTGATAGGATGTATAAATAAATTAAAAGAAAATAACAAATTATAGAAGACTAGTTGACCCGGCGAACTTCTTTCCGCCTAAAGCGCAAAAATCTAAAATTATCAGTATTTGTACACTAAATATTACTAGTATTATACTTAAAAACCTTTATCTTGAATCACTCTATCTATTTAAAAGAAACATTAAAAACCGTAGCGTAGTTTTAAAAATCTAAGCATACATAGGGACAGACAGCGAGAAGCGACTTTATTTATACTATGTAGTGATGAATTTTATTTTTGGAAAAAGTCGAAGATGAAATAATACATAAGAGAAAAAAGTGTAAACAAAAATAAAAAGGAATTGAATTGTAATTCATAGGATTTAGTAAGATGTTTAAAAGCGTACTCGTGTTGAGATAGTCTGTTACGTTCGGGATCGGGAAGAGAGTACCAGAGACGGATATTACGGTGAAAGAATTCTTGTAAAAGGAAGTAGAGTGAGTAGAAGTTTAAGTTTTCAATAAAGCAAAGGAATGGATCATTATTTTTCATATAACTCGGAACTATCAACTAAATTTACAGTCCACTTGATAGTAAGTGGCCATAGGCGGCCATGGACCACTTTAAGTAACAAATAGCAGCGGGAGCGCATTGGGAGATGTGTACCTATGTATTGATGTATGATTTGGGATATTAGCATATTTTTAACACAAAAGTATTCTGGTTCTCATAAACAAAACGTTATTCGATGTTATAAATATTTTGCACATCCAACTCTTTCATGGAATAAATATTTCTATGAATTAAAATTCCGCATAGCAAGTGCTATTTCTTATAATGTAACCAGCAAGTAATGCAGTTATGTACTTAAACTGTCAAGCTTAAATAACTGGCTTAATGGCTCTATAATATTGTAATAATGGATTTAATATATCACAGGCCACGCTAACCGCAAAACCTTTCGCTCAGTTCAATCCTATGCAACTGCCTATTTGTTTTACTACGGTTTATTTTTAAATGTTTTATTATCCGTAAAATACTTTTTATATAACATTGGAGTATAGTTATCTGGGTATAAACTATAAAAGCCTTGAGGGTATAACCCATTATTGTCTCACTACTGGGCACGGGTCTTCTCTCAGAATGAGAGAGTTTAGGCCATAGTCCACGGCGCTGGCCAGGTGCGAATTGGTGAACTTCATACACCTCCAAGAACTTTTTTTTAAAGAACTCTCGGGTGTGTAAGTTTCCTCACGATGTTTTCCTTCATCGAAAAGCAATGACGATTAATTTCTAATTCGCACATAAATCAGTGGTGCGTGCCTGGATTTGAACCTCGGACTTTCCGATTGAGAGGGCAAGGTTCAACCATGAGGCTATCACTGCTCTACCATTAGGCTATCATTGCTCTAATAAAAGCCTTAACAATTATAAAATATAAATTTTAATTTTTAAAGTATGTTTATTACCTAAACTCACCTATGATTGCAGCTACTCCTATATACCTATATTTTTTTTAATAAGTCGCAATGAATGTATATAATCCAGAAACAAATAAAGTGTAATAAAAATGAAGTTTCATAATTACTTCCGTTAGGTTAAGTTAAAGAGAAGAGTGGGTAGTTTTCACGTGGCTCAATGCGTTAATGACGGTTTGTAGATGTATGTTAATATCTGTACTTGTAATCTTTGACAGAATTAAACGAATTTGATGCCAATTATACAAGAGGACATCAGATTTTATAAGTAACTTAGACAAGTTTTTACAAGTGGCTTATGGGGAGCGAACGAAGGTTATATACAACCTATACCTAATATACTATATTGATTATATTATAGAATATTACAAGCAACAAACGCCTCAGGTGAAGTAACTGTAGCTAATTGAATAAAGACAAGGTCGCAGATATTTTGGCTTGTACCTACCAATTGTCGAGGTGTCGATGAAAGAATAGCTTTGCATTAACTGTGCAATCCGTAAACAACTGCCACAAGGCCAGAGATTGACTGATAATTTAAGCCTTAGGATAGACTAGATCTGTTGTATTATATGTTATATTTTTTGTGAGATTTATAGTTTGTGTTACCGAAAAGTGGTACAACTCTTGTTATTCGTCTACGGGATATAGCACACATGGTGTATTTTGGCATTTTTTTATAATATTGCAGCAAATGAGCAGCCCACCTGATGGTAAGCGGTCAAAGTAATCATTATAATATCTCTCTGAAAGAGTAAAAACAGAAATGTGAAAAAAATGGAAGGATGTGGTTCCCGGCACACTTTTAGATGAGGCGACATCATAGTCCTCGGCAGTAGCAACGCATCTGTGATTGACTTCAGATAGAACCCGTGTTATGTATGAAGTTGATTACAGATGTCCATGAGCGGCAGTGACCACTTACCATCAGGACTGCATGCTCGTTTGATATTTCAGTCAGATAAAAAAGGGAACTAAAAATGTAGGTACATTTAAAAACATTTCTTTAGTTTAGGTGATAGGTACTTACTTTTTTAGTCCCTGTCACCCATGTACATCTCTTTCCAGCATCATATAGGAATTCTACTACAACTCAATTTCAACTGCGTTGTCACTATTGGGCGAATCTTTTCGTATTAAGACCTGCCGGCCTCAACTAGCATGAACTTCTTGACGTTAGAAATAAGTGTGACGGTGGTATCTTCCCGGTTAAAATGTAGCATCTACCATATAGCAAAACTGAAATTATTGATTTGAACTATAAAACGTACTAAATAGTAAAACATAACGAATAGCTCTAGTTAGGCGGACTCATTTGAACTCAGCCTTAACAAGGTATCGACAACAAACTTTCTATCGGGCCATATGCAAAAAGTCCAACCGGTAAATCCACTTGTCCTATGTGTACACCTCTTTTGTTGTTATGCAAGTCGGTCAATCATCAATTCACGTCAGCGCACAATACACTGCTATTATTGTAGGTAAATCTAATGGCATTTAGTGGAGTCACAACAACACAATGCAATATTAGCTGACTGACATTTTGTGACTTACTCTTGGTCAATTGCTTCAATGACCTGGTGAAGCGTTGGACTATCGCTGTAACAGATATCATCTGCTATGTCGAATAAGATTTTTTATATAACACATTTTTTTTTTTATCTGACTGAAGTAGCAAACGAGCATGCAGTCCAACTGATGGTAAGTGGTCACTGCCGCTCATGGACATCTGTAAGCAACTTCATACAGAACATGGGTTCCATCTGAAGGCACAGATGGAAAAATACAACAGATGCGTTGCTACTCCCGAGGACTATGATGGTCGCCTCATGAAAAAGTGTGCCGGTAACCACACCCCTTCGTCCAAATGCAAGAAATGCTTCACGCTAGAAATAGGCGTGGCGGTGGTACTTCCCCGATCGAACTGCACTGGGTCTACCAACTTTGTAACGAGCGTGCAGTCCACCTGATGGTAAGTTGTTACTGCTACTCACGAACAACTGTAAACAATATTTATAACAGAGGTTCCATCTAAAGTCAGTATTCCCTTAATTTATGTAACGTTACCGTCTTACCGTGAGGATGGATATGATACGTAGTCTACTGCAATGGTCAAATGCAAATTGGTAGACTTCGCATATATTTGGGCACATTTTTGGAGATTCTTCAGGCCTGTAGAGCATCTTTTCGTGATTTATACCTAATAATTAATTCGACGGGGGTAAATTAATATGTACAAAAATCGAACTCGAACTAGAATGGACAGTTACAACTCACGTCGCTATTACAAAGGAAGAATTGTGACCGACAGGTGGCGCCATAATCATTCTGAGGTGGTAAATACATATTTTTGACTATGTTTCTTCGTAAAAATGTAAAAGACTGTAACTAAAATATCTATAGAAAATATTTGGTGGACTAAGCACTTTCACTTTCTCATAAAGACAATTAAACAATGCACACACAAATATTATTCCTCATAAATTTATATAAATTGGAATTATCCCATGAATGGCGTAAGCTCGACGTCTTAATTTCAAACGTGTTATCCAATTTCACCTCAATACAAGTGGCTCCAACTTACTAGGGTTATTAACGATGATTTGTTTAGCCTTCCAGTAAAAATAAAATCAGACATCAACAAACATCCTTGTTCATATTTCCGCTCAATTCAATTGAATCTGCGGGCTCATATTTCACCGAGCAACATGGCTATTTTATTCATCGGTTGCCGCTAATGTAAAATTCAAAAGCGTCCACCTTTATTAACGAATTCATTACTATTTACACTATCATATTCACGCGACAATTAATTACAATAATGTCCAGTCCTTTAATAAAACATTTCGCCATATTTATTATCTGTCAAAACAGCCGTGTCACGTTTATATCGCGATTAAAATTTATAGATTTTTATCCGTCTTTATTCAAATTGGTTGTTGAAAAACCATTTGTTTTGATCTTTATTACGTAAACCTTGAACTTTGGATAGAATTTTGACTAAGATGACTTCATTGTTACTATTTTACGATCTTGCACTAGTATTTGTAAAGTATGTTACGAGTAAATACTAAGTGGAAAATATATCTTACGTCACTTGTTTATTACAAGTTGTTTTATCGTTTACCTTTTAAAGTCCTGTTCTAATGTTCAAGGCGTGTACTTATTGTTGTGCATCTGACTCGATTATGCAAATCATCTATCACAACTGACCGAGAAAACCTACGCTCTTTATCGATTGACGTTACTACTTAATTACAAAGAAAATACCTTGTGTAGATTTTATTTTTAGTGTATGCACATAGTTTAAAATAATTACTTATATGCTAAGTGAAATAATAGTTATTATAATGTTCAATTTAATTATATTTACAAGACTTTAGTTATTATAGACACAAACAAGTCTCGTACTTCTAAAGTTATAAAAAAATAAAAATAGTTTCTTATCATTGTTTTTATTTTTATTTTTAAAGATTATATGTTTAGCCCCTATATTGACCCGCCTTATATTTTTAACGATGCCACAAAGTGGATTAACATAGAATAGGTTAGTGCACAATTTGTAGTTAAATAGCTTAAAGAGTATCGCATTGTAACACCTTGTCGTAAACAAGGTATTAAAATGAGTATGATTCGACAGAGGATATACTCCCACCACTTCTGTTTTTATCGTGAAGCAACTCTTGTGCTTCGGTGGACGGTGGAAGACAGTTGTCACATAAGAAAGTGGCATTGTAGATGCCGGCTCAATATCACATGTGACAACTGTCTATGTCGTCGAGGGTGCTACCCCAATACTATACTATACACACCAATGATTGACCAGTGAAATAAATCGTGTTCAATATGAAATTAATTGAGATGTCCATGGGCGACAGCGACCATTTCACAGTAGTCGGACTCTATGCTACTTCAATGTTTATTAAATAGAATATCTTAAAGACTAGGATCGATAATATGCTTTTTAATGTACTTACTAAATCCCTAAGTACCAGACTTATGATTTCCGTACCATTCTTGGTATGTTGATGATTATGATGCGCAACAAAACTATGAATGCCGTATAGACAGTGTGCGTAAGCTATTCTTAACAAAACATATTTGTCATGGACCCGATACTGCAATACACGGGTCTCCTTTCAGAGTAAGAGGGGCTTAGGTCGGAGACCAGAGCACTGGCCAAGTACGAAGCGGTAAACTCCATACATCTTAAGATATATTTTTTTAACATTTTGGCGTGAACTCATGATATCTTCCTTTGAATGCAAATGGTCATTAATTTCTTGTACTTACATAATTAAAAAACCCATAAATGTGTACATGGGATTTGAATCTTAAACCCCCGATGAAAAAGGTTTAATCAAGTAGGGTTTCACTGTCATACAATCTAATAAACATAAAATATCGTACAGGTAGTGAGCACCTTTGTTTTCTTCATAATAGAATATCAATGACTTTAGAGAAAGTTTAAATATTTATGTGTAAATCCTCGACAATTTAAATGATAATTGGAGTAAACTAAGTATAAAGTGTACATAAAACTCAAGTATTTAAACACAACGAAAGCTATAAAAACGTTATAAATGAGGGCTCCCACGCAAGATAGTTCAGTAAGGAAAATAAAATTCTACATAATTGTATTCAAGAGTCTTTTAAGTCAATGAATTTATTAATTCCATGTAGCTATTTTTGAAAGTCAGGGATGGGCTGGACATATAGCGAGATACACAGACAATGGATGGACATTAGAAACCACAGCATGGAAAGGACCAGTGGGAAAAAGAAAAAGAGGTCATCCAAGGAATAGGTGGATTGACGAAATAATTCAAGTAGCAGGAAATAATTGGAGTGAAAAAGCAAAAAATAAAAAATTGTGGAGAAAGCTAGAGGAGGCCTTTACCCAACGTGGGGTTCCAATGACAGAATTTTAAGTATTTATTTAGTAATAAGAGAAAATGTTATTTAAGGTTGTTGGAAATAAACAGGCTTTATTATTATTATTATTATTATTTTTGAAAGTAGTATTTTAGAAACTGCCAATGTTCTATAGCGTATGGAGAATATTCTTTTGGAGGAGTATTTTTTTATTTAACGTTTAACCGCACCTAGTTTGCATGATATATTATTAGTCAAAATGATTAGATTTATATGATAATGAGCAACACTGGTTTCATATACCTACTCTAAGCAGAACCAATGTAGTTCGACCGGAGAGGTACCAGCGTCACACCTGTTTCTAGCGTAAAGCAATTCTTGCGTTTCGGTGGAAGAGTTAGTCCTCATGATTAGTACTACTAGTAGTATTAGTACAAGTATATATAATCACTGTTTCTGAAGGTGGTATTACGATTTGACTCGGGAGGCATCACTGCTACACTAATAAATTATTAATTAGTATAGTGTATTAATTAGTGTCTTAGAACAGTTATAAACACTACTGTATTCTGGTTTAAAGGGCGAGGTGAAAGAGACTTACATATGCGAGGCCTTGCAGTTTAGTCCTCAGGGTAGCAACTTTGAAGTCAACTTCAGGTAGAAATCTAATCTGTTCTGGAATTATTTCTAATTATCCATCAACTACTGGCCACCATAATGTGAACTATTTCGCATACTTAGGTTCGCTTCTTCTTTATAACAATTAACAACAAATATATCGTCAATCCATTATTGTCCCACTGCTGGGCACCGGTCTACTTTCAGAATGAGAGAGTATTAGGCCATAGTCACACACCTCTGACAACACACTTCCAAAACCTTTTTTTTTTTTTAAACTCGGGTGTGTAGGTTTCATCACCATGTTTTCCTTTACCGAAAAGCAGTGATGATTTATTTCTAATACACACAAAATTGTAGAAAAATCAGGGGTTGCCTGTCTGGTGTTGAACCTAGGCCCCCCGATCGAGAGGGCAAGTTTCAACCATCAGGCTATCACTGCCCTAATCTAACAACAAATAGGGCAAAGAATGTCTTTGATTATTAAATTTGCTGTAAGCAAATATGTGTTTCATATAATAATGCGATCAAATTGTTTTACTTGTAACACATCTCGAAAGTTCCGCCTGTTCTGTACACGGATGTATGTCTCAATGTTCACTGGATGTGCTTAAGGCTTCAGCGGTGCGTATAAGGAAATAACCTCAGATAACAGATGCGTTCTTGAGCTCATCACAACATAAGGAACAGTTTATTGTGTGATAACTACAACTTTTTTAATGTAAACAGATGTATTAAATTTTATTATCAAGTTTTTTACCATCTCTGTATAATTTAAACTGGTCGCAATTAAGACATGTCTGAAAAATGAAAGGTAAGCTTATATTTATATAAGTTTTAAAGAAACTGTAGCTAGTGCTTTGTAAATTTAATTTACAAAACATTTAAAGTATTTGTCTAATTCTGGTAGTCTATCCAATAAAAATATATAAAATAAACGGGTCATAGCAAGAAATAGAGTTACATTAATAAAAATAGATATAAAAAAAATGTTGTTATTTATTTAAATTTGTAAATTTATATTTGTCGTATAAAATAGTTATGGCTAATCTATAAAATGGTTATATCGATATCTCTTTCTAAATTCTCTAATTCCTTGTTCATCTATGGTTCTATGTTAATTGTAGTTAAAATATTTATTCGTAGCCGCTCTTCGGACGTCCAGCGTCTACCTACGAATGAGTAACGGCGATAGACTCGTTAATAGAAAACGAATATACGGGTGTATTGAACTCGGGCTCGAGAAAAATTGTAACGACTATTAATATTATGACGAAAAAAGAAACGATATTTATTGCTGTTCTGTTTACGACGTCTGATTTTTCGTCTAATTATTTAAACTGAGGACGACTATCACAAGACGTCACTATAATTCTTCACTGTGAAAATTATTTGTTTTTAATATAAATATTTGTTACTTGTCAATAGGAAGAAGAATATTTTATATGAAACTAATAGTTACTTTGCAGATGAATAAGCAAAGACAAAAGTTTTGTAGGTTTTTTTTGTCAAACTATTTAATCTTTGATAGTAACTGTTACTGCCTTTTTCATTAGTTTGGATTTTATTAATAAAAAAATGAGTTTATAACAGTTATATTTTAATAGTATTTTGAAGCCTTAATATTTTATCCGATCTGGTGGCGAGTGATCCTCGTATTTTCAATAGCATTATAATCGAATTTCGATCTTTGCGCTACTATTTAATTAGCGATTTATGCAAAAATATACGCAACAATTTATCTACAGGTATGTGATATTTGTATTGAAACACGTGTAAAATCATCGGTTCAAGGTTTTGATGTTTTTGGCACAATAAATGTCAATTCTTCCCAGCATTCTTCTTCTTCTGTCCGGGTTCAATTCCCAACTGGACAGATATCATTTAAATATTCAATAAAAATATTGTTTTTATCATTGTCCATTCTAATTTTCTATCCTAGGAGAGGTTCTGAGCCTTTTGTGTATATAAAACAGATATCCTTCGGAACTGAGGTCATTTCAGATATAATTATGTCAATTACGTTACAACTCTGATCGGGCTTAAGTTTAAGATTTGATTGTTATAAAACTCCGTTCGAAAATATTGCGGTCGTCCCGCATTTTTTATGATCTGCATATTTCATTATTGACAAGCGTAAATGGCGTTTGACCTTGAAGAGCTTTGGATTAAGATGTAGAGCTTTTGATATTTTAAAACAAAAACTTGATACGAAGGTGATACCGGCGTGGGAGAGGCAACAAAACTTAATGAACTACATTGTCTTTTTACTTTAAATGGCGACGCAGGTTTTTTCATGTCTACGTCGGACACATGCAAATAGTGTGGTGGGCGGATTGTTTCCGCTATCTTGTACGTGTTCGCCGCTTTTATTTAACCGAAGCCTACGTGTGTTTTGCACGCACTTGTCATGTGCCTCGTAGATAAATAACTCGTGGAATATTTTTGTTGAACTATTTAGGTGCGTTTCAATGTAGTTTAACTAGAACATTTATAAGCTAAATAGAGGCTGCAAGACCGATATTTGCACATCGATTGAATGCATAAATAAATTATCATTAGTAAAGAAGTCGGTTAATTACTTTATAAGGTATTGAGACACTATATTAAGAGCAACCTATTATCTCTATCTTTTGTTTTATGTATACATATAAAAGTGAAAGAATAATCACATCTTACTAATTTTACTAGAGTCTAAACTACCAGAGCCAGAGTCATGAAATTCAGACTATTTGTTTTTTGAAAACACAACACTCATTGAGAAAAGATCGTTTCATATTTCATTTATTTCAATATTATTTATTATTTTATACTATAATGTGCACGTATGAAGTCGTGGGCAATAGTTAGTGACATCATAACTCCAAATTAGTGGCGTTATCGGGAAATGTTAGTGCTAAGTCTGTAATTAATATTTTGGAGAAAATATGAATGTACATATACCACATACCTCATTGCCAAATTAAAGAATGAAGCAGGTACTTAATTGTATAGCACTCTTTGACAGCTTCAATAAGAAGATATTATTGGGTTTTAGCTTAATTTTTAATCGAAACGCAATAAGAATATCATTAGTTGAGTAGAACCTGGCACAACACTGCGAATACCCGATATTCTTACCAAAGAGCTAGTTAGTTACAGTGTAAAAATATAGCACAATTACTCATAAAAATTTAAGTGTACGTACTTTGATACTTACGACACAAAGGCGACATCTGTTAATTCGAACGCTACTCTGTCGCTACCATGACATGTGTCGATCATATCGTAACGTATCGTGTACGTATGTCATAATACAGGTGTGGCATTTGCACAAGCTGTACCTACGAGAAAATTGAAACGTTTAAAACATGACAAACTGGTTGCAAATTATGTTTTTGTCATAGGTAACGTAGTTGACGTTAAGAGGCAAATTATTGTCACTGATCAAAATTGAATGGTTGGGAAATAGTTTGAGAAGACTTATATTTTATTACCGAAATCTAAATCCTTCTTAATAAATATTAAATGTAGAGTTAATGAATATATCATTAGCTCTACATTTAATATTTATATACAACGTTTAATTAAAGTGAAATAGCGGAAAAGAAATTGTATAAGTGTATTAATTAGCAGTCGATAATAAATCAAAAGTATCTTAATGATATTCAGTACCTGTCAGTAATATATAACATAAGGGATATTTTAGTTCTCATTAACGTGATGGTCCGCACATAGTCATGACCTTCTTGGGATTGGCTACTGTAAAGCTGTACTGTGCCGCCTACGTGGGCGGCAGTAGCTACCTAAGATGTTATCTGTTTATAAATATTACATAAAAAAATGGAATATCTATTGGTGGTTTTACAATGACTTTTATTATCAATGATGATGTCGTGATGATTTGAAATTTACGTGATAGCCATTTTTTTCTTCTCTTTGATTGTTTGCGTGTTCGACAGAAATTTCTTTGGTGCTAGGATTCTCCGTCTTATTTATACAAACCCGAGAATCTATTACAGTTGCTCTGCTGCCCTCTATTGTAATTACTATTTTTAACTCTCGTGTTGCTATGGAGTAACATAGGTTAGTTTTCCCAAAGAAAAAATAAAGTCCATATATTTTCTCTTTTAGGTTACTGATAATTCATTTAAAGAAAGGACATAAACCGATCAACGCAATGATATATCACAGCGCGATGTTATCTTAGTACCTAATATAAAGCATGACAGTTTACAACACTTGTCCATTCCTACATTTTGTACCCGATAAACATAACAAAGAGGTATTAATGTGTGGTAATGTACGACACAATTTCGCCAAACAAGGGCAAGGACCTTGAAGCCCACTCGACGACTGTATTGGTGGTTTTAATATGGGTAATTGCGGTCTTATTGAGACTTGTGACCGGCCGCTTCCCGCCTACACGGCTTGATAGTCGAACGACTAATTGTAGTTCAGTTTTTGTTTTGTGACCATATTCGAACAAACGAACACTTTGCGTATACAATGATTCTTAGTTAGTTATTTGTGATGTTATGAGTAGCTTGTTTCGTTAAGTAGGCGTTGATCACTAATTAGGTACACTTCCCCATATTTTAACAGATGTGAGGTCAAGATTTTTTTATAATCTGGTAGGAATTGGGTAGAATTATAAAAAGAAATCTTCAACATTTCCGCACCCAAATTATTAAAAGTACGAAGTTTAACAAACCGTAAAGCATTCCTACCCAATCTGTTACATTTAGAAAAATATTCAAAGCGCGTCAAAAGTAACGGGCTCGGTCGCCGCGCGAAGGCCGCGTCTAGCGTAAACTTAGTAGTTAAAATCTTAGTTATATTTTACTGGGTTATATGTAGGTGGTTCATTGGTTATCGATCTGTGATGTCAAAATTACTGTGTTGCTTCTATCTATATTGGTGGTAGAACCAGTGTAGTTCGAACGGGGAAGTCACCACCGTCACACCTATTTCTAGCGTGAAGCATTTCTTGTGTTTCGATAGCAGGGTGTGGTTGCCGGCACACTTTCACATGTGGCGAACATCATAGTCCTCGGGAGTAGCAACACATCTGTGATTGACTTCAGATGGAACCTATGTTCTGTATGTAGTTGATTACATATGTCCATGGGCGGCAGTGACCACTTACCAGGTGGACTGCATGCTCGTTTGCTACTTCAGTCAGATAAAAAAAAATCTGACTAACTATTGAGCTTTGTTGAGGAGGGCGTCTTAGGTTCAGCTCGGTCTCTGAAATTTGTTTCAACCAAAGCCAACAATGGAAGATTTTAAATCAAGCCCCCATTTAAAAAAAAACACCAAAATTTGTTAGCAAAAAAGGTACTCTTGTATAAACAAGCTTTCTCCTTTCATTTATGCTAAGGGGAGAAGGTCCAATAAAACTTATCTACATATGACCATGATTACTCCTGTCAACCCGCTAAGGTCGTCTGCCATATCAAATCAATCAGTCAAGCGAGAATTATGCTAATCTCAACTCCGAGACGTAACAGCCACGTCGGTGCATCGATTGTTACAGTTTAGTTATTAACTTATATCGAATCAATTATTTGTGTTTATATTGTTTTATTATAAATATGATAAGATTATTGATAATTCAAGGACATCGTAGTATTTCTGTTTATTTTTGAAACGAAATGTATAGGTTGTTTTATGCATATAAAATATGTTACTTTTAAATAATATAAATGCTTTCTGCACTCCACACCTTACAGTAGGACTTTCTTCTGTGTCATCGACACACACAAAGACGAATACACAAAAATCCAGACCCAGAACGAGAATCTAAACTTATCATTCAGACAACTGTTTGGCCGGGAATCAAAGCCGGATCCTACAGCGCGTCAGACCGATATGATAATTGCACCGCCACGCGGGTCGTCGTACACCATTGTGTGTATCAGACAGGTATGCGTCTTTTTTAATAAGTAACTCACTAAGTAACAAATACTACGGTTCATACATACTTACACCTTTATACCGATGGGTAAGAAATGGCGACCACGTTAAGGCAAAAGAAGTAGGTACAGCTCGCCCCTACCTGGTGAACCGATAACCTAAAAAACCGGTTGAAGTGGCGCCATCTAGGGGAGGCCTACGTCCAGCAGTGAACATCAAAGGGCTGATGGATATAGGATAATAGGTGTGGCGGTGGTGTTTACCTGGTCAAAAGATAGGCACTACTCGCCAGGCTTATGAATATAAAATATCGAACTCAATCACTCAGATAATTATCTATTCTATATAGTTAAAAGAAAGGTGATACTGTGAAATTTTTGATAACCCGTGTTTTCCTACAACAAAAAACAGGTCTTGCATAGATTAATTAAATCTAAAAATAATAACTTACTATCACTTCATTAATAATTGAAATGTCACGTTAATCGGTGTTCATGATTCATTGAAAATTAAGTTATAAAATAATATGTTAGTACTATCATGGATGTATCAATGCAACTCATCTTGCAGGACACCTGTAGTCAGCAGTGGACAATAGTGAGCTAACTATGACATCACTGCCTGTGGCGTAGCGTGGCTTCATTCCGCCCGGGGCGGAAGTAGGATTTACTGCCTATCTACTAAGCTACTAAGATTCAAAAAGCTGCAAAAAGTGCAGCCCGGGGCAGACCCCCCCCCACGCTACGCCATTCACTGATCACGCATGTATTGTTATTGTTAGTATATAAACACATAAAATCTGTATCAATATCGCCTTCAAAACTTTTCTGAAACAAAAAGCTATGTTGAATCGTGGTTGTTTTAAATATCCATTCAAGTTTTGACTAGTTACTGCTTTATTTATAAAAACATCGTGTCGTCCCCGTCCCGCGTGCAGTAAGTATGCCGCGAGGTATAACCAGTATGTTCACAAGAGCGTCTTGTTGTTACCTGCTGCCGGAGACCGGGAACGTAGTGACGCCGACGCACGCGTACCTATTTCATACTAGCGTTTTCAGACGCTTGCCCATTAAGGCTACCGCACCATTTTTGCGACCCCCTATGTCATAACGCTTCGATATAAGCGTTCGTGATGATTTAATAGAAAAAGTCATATATAAAGTCATTAACAGAGATTTCAGTGATCTGAAGAGAGATATTTTAACAAGCACTCAACTGAGGACTGTTTCGAAATGCACTCGCAAACATACATAGTTACTTTTCATCTTACACATAAATAAATAGCAGATGCTAAATCTCAATGATAACTTAAATGATCTTTCATTTTCAAACAGTGAGGTCGGCTATCAATGAGTATAAATAAGTATAGTCGACGTAAAAAATCAACAATATACATGCGCTAGTGTGAAATACCAAATTTGTCACTGGGCAATGAGAATGACATGCAGCAACAAAGGTTCCGAGAAGCGCCTCGTCCCATTGACTCACGCGGTCACTCCTTACGTGTTGTTTAATAATAACCAGCCTGCATTTTATTTGGAACGGTTAGTATTGTTGAATCTTGCTGTTTTTACAAGCTTTTTATTAACTTGCTTTGTATGTTTGCGCGTTGGAATCTTGCAACCTATTCATCTAGAATTTGGTATACACGCTTATTAATGTAATTTGGAATACAAGCTCCATACAGAAAGTGGTAAGTATATTTATCTAGCATTTTTGCGAAAACGTTTAATAAATCTCTAATATGATGCGGTTTCACAGTTGGCAAAGCATGTGCCTGTTCATACGTACTACATCCTCACTACATTCGCTTTCTACACTCATAGCCCCACACTAGGATTTTCTCCTGTATCGTGGGTACCATGGACACACACAAGATGAATACACAAACACCCAGACCCAGAACAGGAATCCTAACTCAACATTCAGATACCTGTCTGGCCGGGAATCGAACCCGGGTCGCATTACACGTCAGACCGATATGGTAACCGCTCTGCCACGCGGGTCGTCATTGAACTAAATGGGTGCAAATTTGAATAAGATGCGTAATACCCGTCACAACGCCTATTTGTGCGTAAAGCAGTTCTTGCGTTTTGGTAGAAGGGTGTGGCTCACATTCATGTAAGGCGACATCTTAGTTTTTTTATCTGATTGAAGTAGCAAACAAGAGCACCTGCAGGCAAAGACTGGGTGATGTCCAAGATTTCTGATGTCCATGGGCGGCAGTAGCCACTGACTATCAGGTGGACGGCATGTTCGTGCGACGTGCATGCTACTACAATCTTATTAAAATGGTTAAATTACACTGATCACATTTTATGCCTTAATCAAGAGTGAAAGATATTTATCATACTATTTACATGTATAACAGATCGAATGCAAGTATAAACGACCCCCACATCAGAGACCGATCTATTGCAATGACACTTTTTCGTTACCACAACGCAGCTACAAAAAGAAGCCATACTATTCACAGGAAACCACTGCTTGTCAACATTTTGTTGCTTTCGTGTATTTTGAATGTGCTATGTGTGAATAAGAACATACTCTATAAAAATTATCCGTAGGCTTTACTGGGAAATATTTAATTTGAGTTCACTCTATCAACAGGTATTCAATTGTTGGAAAGTAAATTTCATTAAAATGTAACATGACACAATTTCCCTAAAATTATTCTGAAACTCCCAGTAACGTTAGAAAATAAATTCCCTGCAAATTGTTAACGCAAAAACCGATTGCAACACTTCAAACAACACTACAGTGTAGCTCTACCAGCTAAATATAGTTCAGTTAGTCTAATGAATGGCATTGAGTGGCAGATTGTCGCCTATCATTTAGTTTCTTCAATTGGCGACGATTACCTTCGGTTTATTTCCTCGCACACTGCTTGTTCGTGGCCGACTAATCTTAGAAGCTGATTTTCATTACGTTGTGATCAACTCATAATCAGGATTGTGGGCTTAAATAATGCCACATCATTAATTACGTATTTGTAGGCATACAAATTAAAGATTAGAAATACGCGGTTAATACTCTAATTGTATTTATTTATCATGTACTTTAAATCAATTAATTATTTATAAATTAACAATGTACAATTTTTTTTCTAAATAAACTGGATATTGTTACAGGCATTTCTAATATTATGTAGAATAAAATAAAACAAATAAAATGAAAATAAATAAGTTGATGAACAATTTAGTAAAGTATATGATAATAAACCAAAGTAAATAATGGTCCTGGGATATGTTACATCCTAACATTCCTAACCGATTAACAAAGTTAAGCTAAGGTGTGGCTGAGGTCTACTGCTGGACATACATAGGTGTCCCCTACAGTTTGCCGACAGTCACCGCGTCTGCCATGCGTGTGTGTGCGCGCTACTGCCCCTTTTCTTGGATTTTGTCCCTCAGTTACGACCTCAGTGACGACCCGCGTGGCGCAGCGGTTACCGTACTGGTTTGACACGCAGTGGGTCCCGGGTTCGATTCCCGGCCAGACAAGTGTCTGAATGATGAGTTTAGATTCTTGTTCTGGGTCTGGGTAAACACCCACACACACGAAGACACACACAAGGACACACATAAAGACGAATACACAAACGTGTATTCGTCTTTATGTGTGTCCATGGCACCCACGACACAGGAGAATATCCTAGTGTGGGACTATGAGTGTAGATGACTCTGACGTCCCCACTTGGCACAGCGGTGAGTCGTCGTTAAAGACATCGTATCCTCTGCATCAGAGGATACGATAATGCGTCGGTCAAAGATGCTGAAGCCAAGGATACACTAGGGGACAAATGTCCTGCGACACCTATCGCCAACGACGTTGGGTGATGCAGCGCGACGTTGCCGGACTCCACATGTCCGGCAACATCGGTCGGCGCTGCGGACACAAGTCGCGCGTTGTCGCCATATATGTCAAGCGAATTCGGCCGACTGTGCTCGACATGTCGCCGCTACATGTCGCGGGACATTTGTCCCTTAGTGTATCCTTGGCTTAAGTCTCTCTAAGAGAGACTTTTTTTTTTGGTTGAAGTAGCAAACGAGCATTTAGTCCTGATGGTAACTGGTCACTGTCGCTCATAGACATGTGTGAGCAATTTCAAATAGAACATGGATTCTATCTGAAACCAATCACAGATGCGTTTGTACTCTTGAGGACTAAGTGACCAACTCGTATAAAAATGTGCCGGCAACCACACCCTTCCATCGAAACGCAAGAAATGCTTCACGTCAGAAATAGGTGTGGCGGTGGTACTTCCCCGGTCAAACTTCACTGGTTCTACCACCTGTAAATATAAATATAAAAACAATGAAAACATTCGAGATGATTAATAAATCCATCCTAAAAAATGTTCCTGCACGAGATAAACGCCGGGACGCAGTGGAAAAGAGCTCTAATCTACAGCTGGCAGCCCCGTCAATGCTATGATTTGCGGTATATACAGGGCGCTTATGCAACCACTTTCACCATGCGTTTAGAGCAGTCGTTCTCAAAGTTACCCATAGTGGGCACTAGACGCTCACACGGGTGATAAAAGGCCCAAACACATTTTTGTAATACTGAAGCGGTTTACATAAAACAAATTAATCTAATTTGGTTTTCCTACAATAGCTTAATCAAAGCCTTCTTTTACGAATTGAGTATTGTCGATTATTATCAGCTCTGTTTTTGAAAGTAAATTTAAAAGATCGCCTTTTATATGCTATTTAATTGACATTTGGGTGGTGCTAATTGATTAGTAAACAGCAGTATGAACTTTGAGAACCTCCGGTTTAGAGAGTCACTCAGATTGCCTATTACTAGACCACTGCGAAGCTAGGAACTGCATGTGATTGATATCATGTTTAGTGTCGGTTGATAAGGGACTGTGGTAATTATTTTAATAGCGATATGAAAGTATCTCTCATATGATGTAACCAGCTACCAATAAATGGTGGTCATATTGATGCGTTGCGAATGCCAGTATACCATTAGCTAAAAGGAAATATAATTGCGCCGGTTACATAATTAGATACGTTTTGTGTTATTTGAAACGTTTCAAGCAGTCCATTATCATTATTAGTGTTTAGAAAGTATGAATTTGTGTCCTCGTGAACTGTTAATATAATAAAATAGGTATTCGTTGAATTGTAAACTTTATATTTCAAAGTTGTTTTAAGTTGTTTTGTCTTTTACGTTTGCTTTCATTAATAAAATGGACTGCAGTTTTTTTAGCGTTATTATACACTATATTACACATCTCATATTAGTATTAAAACCTACATATAACAAACAAAAAAACTTTAAAATTGTCTCATTTATTTTATCTTGTTATATTTAGAAAAACTTCAAATATGTACATATAAAACTACAAGAGTTATATGAAATCTTTAAAATGGTAAAATAATACAATTATATTCGTCACTTCTTATTTTACGTTAATGAAAATTATCTGTATGTATTTTAAATTTACAGTTACATTAATTGTGATTTATAACAAGAAGTGGCAAAAACCATCCGCGTCAAGTATTTGGACGGCGACCTCTCGATGAGCAAGGCTTTTCCGCTTGATTCGCACAGGAACAAGGAAAATGATTCGCAATTGTTGCCATAAGCGGAGACCTTGTTGCGACACTGACCGCTATGATGCACCTAGGTATTTATCTTAGATGTAAAAAGTATGCATCTGATTCATAATTGCATGCATGAGTCGGTATTTTATACGTTTTCGTACAATTAAACTTCGTGACACAATCTAGCTCAGCCTCTTGCCGCGGTCAACCTCGGATGTTCTCTTTTCGTCTCTTCTTACAACAGGGGGTACCTTAGCCGTATTCTAGTCTGGTCCCTGTAGTTCTGGGATTAGAATTGGGCTACGGCATCCCCAGCCTGTCGTAAGAGGCGACTAATAAGGGCTTCCGGAGTTGCGGGCCGCTAGAGTGGGAGCTCGAACCGTTTGGTCGGACGACCTCGGGAAGGATGGCAGTATGTGTGGTCGCATACCACCGTAAAACTAGACCAAGCGGTGGGCCCACCCGCTCATCTGGGAGGAGTTCGATGGGGCAACACGCTCAGAGGATCCCGATTGCGTTCCTTTGGAGATCCCGGAGTCCTCTGTGTAGCGCCGACGACGACCACCAAGAGGGTTTTAGTGCGGTAAAAATCCCACATAAACCTGCGTCCCTCCAACGGCGTTGGGTACGTTTTGAAGGTTTCCCTCTCGAAAAGAAAAAAAGGCGTGTTCTAGTCTAGAAATTACAGAGACAATGACATGCTATATTATCCAATATTGACATTATGTCATGCTATATTAATACCATTTGTCAGCCTTTTGAAGACCCACTGGTCTCAATATATGCCGTCGTCGCCTGACATGAGTGTTGGTGACCACAGAGTATGTTAAGTTACAAAAGGAAACGATGCCGCTCATTTCTTGGAATTTATGGCCCTTTAACTCCTTTTTCATTCATGGGAAGTGAAGTACTTAGTAAGAATTTTATTTAGTTTTAAAGTTTGATGAATTAATATTTTGTACCTATAGCATGTAGGGGTGTGAAACCTTGAAGTGTGCTTCAATCCGTGCTCCGTTTTTTACCTATGTAGGACATTATAATTTGCCTATGTTTAGGACAAATGTTTCAGAGTCAGGTTTTTATTTTTTTTAATAGGTAATAGATAATTACCAGGTGGTAGAACCAGTGTAGTTCAACTGTGGATATACCACCGCCGCACCTATTTCTAGCGTGAAGCAGTTTTTGCGTTTCGATGGTAGGGTGTTGCTGGCTCACTTTTATATGAGGCGACCATCTTAGCCTTACGTGAGCTGCATGTACGTTTGCTATTTCAATCAGTATAAAAAAATTGCTTAGAGCTTGAAGTCCAACTGATAAAGAGTGGTCACAAACTAATCATAGAACAGGTGCTATACCTGATGACTATTACAGATGCGTTGCCACTAATTCAACATAAATCTTTTTTTTTATCTCACTGAAGTAGCAAACGAGCATGCAGTCCATGATGGTGTGTTTACCGCCGCCCATGGACATCTGTAATCAACTATCTGAAGTCAATCACAGATGCGCTGTTACTCCCGAGGGCTATGATGGTCGCCTCATGTGAAAGTGTGCCGGCTACCACACCCTTCCATCGAAACGCAAGAAATGCTGCACGCTAGAAATAGGTGTGAATAAATCTATAACCATTCCATCGAAACACTGTTTCACGCTAGAAATGGATGACGGTTGTACCAGTCTCGTTAAAATATACTGGTTCCTTACCACCACCTTGTTACAATTTCATAGAATCAACGACATTCAAATGTAGTTTGAGAAAAATGATCAAAATATTTTGTATTTTTCGGATACCAGACTGTCTCTTTTCTGAACACAGACAGTCGGAGTTCTTAAACTCACAATTTTATACATACGTATAGATTTATAAATTTTAGCATTTTATTCAAGAATCAAATACGACATTGGAGAAACATTTGGCGAGAGAGACAACTGCGTCTGAGCCAAACTGTTCTCAATTTATATTTACTTGGCGTTGCGAAAAAGTCTCCCACCATTGTCGTCTCAACAGATTTATATTTCTTTTTGTTTACACTGGTTTTTGATAATGCCAATGATAAGTTGATTATTTTACACATGTAGAGAAAAAGATTTTTTTATTTTATTTATTTAGACATGCAAACAGCATAGTATACAAAACATTTTAAGACAAGGAGTAGAAAAACTGCTTGGAGGAGGGTAGCAATGAAAAATGAAGTTTAGGGTGATTGTTGAGGAAGCCAAGACCTGCAATGTGTTATAGCGCGTAAGTACCTACACATGTACTCGTAGTAATCTTACTAGATATACCTTTCGTAGTTTGACTCCAAAGGTACCACAGCGATGATTAAGTATTTCTGCTTAATAAGTATTAAGCACTGCTGTATGATGGGTTTAGTTAGAGAGATACAATTGTACGAAAGGTTCTCAGTTAGTCCTCAGCTTTTTTAACCGACCTCAGATAGTCAATAGTAACAGCAATCCTGGCTATAACCCATTATTGTCCCACTACTGGGACGGGTCTTCTCTTAGAATGAGAGAGTTTTAGGTCATAGTCCACCGCGCTGGCCAAGCGCGATGGACTATGACCTATTGGTGGACTTCACACACCTCCGACAACTTTTTTTTTAAAGAAGTATCGGGTGTTTAGGTTTCCGGTTTTCTTTAACCGAAAAGCAGTGAAATTTAATTTCTAATACGCACATCAGTGGTGCGTGTCTGGGTTTGAACCTCGGACCTGCCGATTGAGAGGGCAAGTTTCAACCATTAGCCTATCATTGCTTAACAACAATCCTATCTGAAGTTAATTTTAAATATCCATTGTGTTCATAAACGTAGTATGCGCATATTATAGTATAAATAAGTATATCGACGTAACATGTATTTTGTTCGTTTTCCAAACTCTAAATCTGTATTTCGTATTTGCTCAGAACACTTAAAATACACCTGAACAAAAAACTATCATGGAATCCTTTGTCTTAGTCTAGCCGGTACTCGGTCCGCATTTCTAAAAATAATCCCGCAAATGTCAATACAGCGCCTCATTTGCAACATTTTTAACGTTTACAGTTGTCGGTGATCGTAATCTTTAGTTTGAGGTTGCGAAGCGGAACTAGGTATCTACTACCGTATTTTAGTGATGTAACCAATGTCATTCTTTAAGCATTCGCGATATTCGCGGACGTGAATGCGAATTTTCAGTTATTTTTAATTTGAAGTGAACATTGGCGCAGCTATAGCCATATTGCAGGAGGCGGTAAAATAAAATTTTGGCATCGTCTTTTTTGGTCGTCAAAATGCAGTTCGACTGAATTTGTATAGATTTGGCGACCTTTTGTTTTTGTTCGTCAAACTGCAGAATTACATTTTTTTTCTTTTTTATAATAATGAAGTAGCAAACGAGCATGCAGTCCACCTGATGGTAAGTGGTCACCGCCGCCCATAGACATCTGTTATCACAGACGCGTTGCTACTCCTGAGGACTAGGATGGTCGCCTCATATAAAAGTGTGTCGGGAACCACACCTTTCCATCGAAACGCAATGAATGCTTCACGTTAGAAATAGGTGTGGCGGTGGTACCTCCCCGGTCGAACTACACTGGTTCTACCACCTTTGATCATTCCCAAAAGATTCGAAAGATTCTTGCCAATGTGAACGTGTAAAAACATGTGAATATTCTCGAATGCGATTGCGAATTAGTTACACTAAATTTGTATAGATTTGGCGACCTTTTGTTTTTGGTCATCAAACTGCAGATCTACATTCGCGAAACTTTCACACAATTCTTGCCAATGTTAACGTGTAAAAACATACGAATATTCGCGAATGCGCTGCAAATATTCGTCACATCACTATTAGTTCGAACCGAATCTAGCGGGCCATCCCGATATTATCTATGCACGTTTTTCGTTAATACCTACCGCTTATTGATATCGGGTTCTCTGTAACTGTAAATGACGATCTAAGTATTATTATTTGAGTCTTTATTGTATTGTTTGTTGATATTTATTGATTTACAAATGGTGCTATTAAGAGTTGATCGGAATAAAATAAATCGGTATTAGCTAAGTTTAGATGACTTTTTATTACTATGCAAAATTACATAGTTGTTTACATAATCGCTTTATGATACTGAGGATTAAGATGTAATATCTTAATAGGTAATTTATTTATAAATCCCATTGTTGGACATGTATCTCACCCTAAAACTCAAGCGACCTACCTCAATGCGGAACACTTAATCGTTCTTTTAATTAAATATGGTTTTTTATAGTTCCTCTATCCATCCATCCATCTGTCCTTTGATACCACTGCTGGACGTAGGACGGCTCCTCCCCTAAATGTTACAGTTCCTATTTACGCTTGATAAATGTAATAATTATATTGTATATACCTAAAAGATAAGTCGCCAAACCCAAAGGCAACAAAAAATCATTGTATCATCTAATATAATAATTGTAAAATAATTTGTATTTCTCAGTACAGCCGAGAACAAAGCAATGTCCAGCATTGCAATAGAGCGCATATCGAAGAGGATCGGATTCTCACGGCCGAAGACGATATTCGCGGCCATTTGTCCGCGATGTGGTAAGTACTGTGCTCACTGGAGAAGGTAAGTATAAAGTAGTAGCTCTTTTAGATGATTTTAGACTAGTACTAGCTGTCCCGACAAACGTTGGTTTGCCATATGAAAAATAAAAAAAAATGTTAAGGGTGGACAACCCGATTTTGGCCAATTCTCATACCTACTACCAAATTTTACATGCTTATTCAAGCATGTAAAATTTGGTAAAAATCAGTTAAGCCGTTTCGGAGGACTTTGGCAACAAAAACTGTGACACGAGAATTTTATATATTAGATTATCGATTGATACATTATAATACTTAACGTGTACTCACGATACGCGGTTTATGAATTCTTATAGATTTTTTTTGCCGATATTTCGACAGTTGCATGGATCGTGGTCACGGCCAAACTCTGTTCGCGAATAACCGCGCCATTAAAAAAATATAATTTTAACTTAATAAACTGTCTTATTTATAACGGAATTTAAAAATTGGTGCTTTAACTACACTGTTGCCTTTTAGTATATTTATTTTTGTAACTTAATTTGTTAAAAAAAAACAAAAGGCATTAAATAATTTTTACCTGACTCACCTGTATAATTAGCGTTTTTGGTTTGTGTTACTATTAGGTCCAAATAGCGATACGGATGTATCTATTTTTTTGGATAGTATACTATATGATGCTTATGTATATTTCAACATACAAAGCATATTCCCATTATCATTAAAAAGCCAAATTTTATGATAGCATGTCATTTGAATTAAAGGTTGAATAAAATAAATATTCAACTCAAATTATCTGTATATTCGATAGGATATATAGTCTCTTCTACAAAAACTATAGTAAAAAATATTAAAAAACGAAACATGCCGCATCCATATAAATTAGCCAGTACCTTTCTTTACATTATCTGCGCGTACGCCTCTCCGCGCTCTAGCCACGTTTATTTATTTAAATATGCGTGAACTCGGCTCGCCTGAGCTCCTTTGTCTGTCGTGTTACTAATACGGCCAGTTCTCTTCCTGGTCATCATGCCTACTTTAACTTATTTGCGTCTTCTACAGGAAGTGGACTGTTTGACATTCCGATTGTAATATTCATCTGGATTGTCGCTTGAAGGTATGTTTTATGAATTGCAGTAGCAAACGGGCATGCTTTCCAGCTGTGGTTAGTGTTTTTAACCATTACCTTGAATTTTGAAATCGATTGAATTTAGAAATATGCCTAAGTATTTATTTATTTTAATCTTCGGAAAACTTACAGCTACAAAACACAATTATTATGCATATTATGAGATGGAAAGCCAATTACAAGTTTTCGAATATAGTATGGTCCGTAAGAAGTAATTCTACAAGCTTGCAGAGTTTTCCGCCGTTCCCGGGTTGGATCCTTGGTCAGGCGGATACCGGATATATGATATATGTTTAGATTTAAGTGTTTTTTACTTAATATGTATGACATTGAGTGTAAAAAGTGTTACAGTATAAATACTTTATATTTACTGTACAATGGGACATAATTCAAAGTTATAGTATAATAACATTAGATAAAGTATGCTTAGTCAAATAAAAAAAACTTAAAATCCAGATGTTCAAGCCGCATACCTTTGTATGCGGTCACTCGTTTGATTATTCCGATGTTTTTTCCATTAATATATAATATTTTAAAACTTCGTAATATTGTCATACTGATATATGTACTTCTATATAAATATGAACTTCTTTATAAAATCAACTAATTAGAATTAAGTTAACGTTCATTTATATATCTTCCTCATCAAGGTTTTTTCAGGGAAGTTTTTGTTATTGTTATAACAAGATTTCGTATGTTTCTCGTTGTGTTTATCATTTTAAGTAAAGATTAACATAATTTAACCGGATTACGTTTATTTACGGCAACATACAATGTACATTTATTGTAAAGTAAATGATTTGTGCTCAGTCGTAAGACAGTACAAATTCTTATGTATCCGACACTGTATCATAAAATATTTCGCTTTAACAAAATAAAATAATGCCTTTAAGTTCGCGTAAGAGGTGTGTGTCATACGATCTTAAGATGCTGTCCTAAGGTTGAAAATATGAAGATTACTTATTGAGTTTCATATTCACAATGCAACGTTCTTCATTTTACACTTTCTTAGAGACTGTTTCCACTGACAGCATTGAATACGACAATTTTGCATTCAGACCCTTTTAGAAATCGTGTTTAATTTAGACTCAATTATGTGACACTTAAGCAAATTATGAATGTTCTAAATAATTCAAAGTTATATACATAAGTACATAGATAATAAACAACTCGAACTTTAGGGACTAGGAAAAAGATATTTTTCGCATTTTTTTATATAACACACAAACACTGCTCACAACTCTTTCCTCAAGGAGCTAAATTATAACGGGTAAGAGATGATTAACAACCTTTTTTACTTTAAAATTGCAACCTCTTCTCAAGAAACGATTGAGCTTAAAGATTATTATACGTTTGGTTTGGATGACAAAACAAGATATCAATTTCAGTTATTCGTTATTTCAAATTTAACATGGTGGACGCGTCAAAACAGAGATTTTTTAATGAGGTTTAAATTGAAAACACACTGTAATAAAACAAATATGTAAAATATATTAAGCATTTCACGATGTAATAACTTGGTATAAATTTCTAAAAACTAATAAACAAGTCGTAATTTGTCAAATGCAACCGTGGAAACAATTTCTTGACAATAATTTTGAGCGACGCTGATAAAAGACTTGTTTGACTATACTCGATTAAAAATAAAGGGATTTAATATGAATTATAGAGAAATTGTCATGATTTTCGTACAAATATTCGTCCTGTTTCATTCTAAGACCATATTAGATTGATTAATAATTGACGTTATCGTACGTTAGATCGACTAACTTACCTAATAACACGTAGATTAATATTTCCCTACCTATGTATGATGTATTGGTACTATATTATGGCTGAATGGCTTTGAATAAAGAATATGCAGCACAAACAATGAAATTTGAGTAGCTATTTCTATGAGTAGCAGACGAAACAACTCTGTTAAGTTCTTATTCTTACATAAGTTCTTCATAAAGGTTATCTGAATATCTTTAAGTTTATTCATAAATGTGTATTAGTGACACTCCACATCAGGGTATGGATCCACCCTGATATAAAGTGTCAATTAATTGATTTAGTATAGAGCCCGTTTTAAAATAAAATAAAATAGTGAACTAAGTCCTTGAATATTTTTGTTAGTTATATCGTGCTAGCAACCCGCCCTGTACAAGTAATTTCAGCAGTTTTGGACAAAATATATAAGAAAATCTTCTTCGGCTATTAGCATACTAATACTATTAGCTGTAAGTCATGAAAAATTGCGTAATTTTAAAGCAAAAGGCAGTGGATAAACAAGCAGCATAGAGTCACTTTTTTAAACTATGAAAATATAATGTAAATATGCGGCAATTTTTTTTACTAGCTTTTCGCTCACTAGCTTGCGCTGAAACCAGCGTATTATAGATAGGGTAAAGTGAGTTCTTGGAACCCGAGCTGACTGTTGAAGCTTATTGGTTCCTTACAGCAATGTTCTGAGCCGAGTCATCATTGAAATGTGTCTGAAGCGCAGCACAATGATTGCCTCGTAAAATGCATTGTTATTATCAGAGGAATCTTAATTTTAATGCTAGGTTATATGGAAGTATGACATCAATTCAATTGTAATTAATTCGCGCCCGTGTTCCCGCCAAACGGTGCGGAGGTGAAAACACAGTGGGGGTTTAGCCGGTAAGAGTCCGGCATAACCCAGCTGCTGCCCCGGGCGGCTGGGTATCCATGAGGATTACCGACTTAAAAAAAAAAAAGGTAGTCGTCTGACAACTCAACATTCTCAGTAACTGTGTAATAAGTTGTCTGCTTTGTTTTTTTGGATCTACATTTAATAAAATTAATAAAATCTCCTTCATTTCAAATTCAACTAAACATTTAATGCAATTCGATAACCTTTCAAAGTAGACAAACAATTTAGTGGGTAAGCTATGTCCCTGATGATTTTTACATTTTGGTTGCGACGTGATTCAGGCCAGAGCTAATCTCTCGGGTCATACACCCACGTCGGCGACTTGAAGTTAGGCTGTACGCACATTATTGGTTTACTTATAGGAGATGTCCCCGTTTTTAATTTCTGTGTATCTATTTGAATCAGTCTGACAATTCTTTTTTTATTCAGTACAGCCTACCAATGTTCTTTTATTAGGTACATACTAGGTAATACGTAAAGAGATAAAAAAATATATTTCCATTTATGGCGATTCGGAATAAACCTCAAACTATAAGCACCAGTAGGTACATCAATACATTATTATTAAAAAATAAGTCTTATTTCTTAGCACGACCTATTTAATAATAAATAAGAATGAAGACAGTTCCACCTAAAATAGATAATAATACCACTCCATCTTTTTCTGGCCAGAACTTCTTTTAAACGTTTCTGTAGTAGTGTGAATGTGAGAGATCTTTACTCCCGAGGACTATGATGGTCGCCTCATATAAAAGTGTGCCAGAAACCACACTCTATCATCGAAACGCAAAAAATGCAACGCAAGAATTAGGTGTGGCGGGATACTTCCCCTATCGAACTACACTGGTTCAACCACCTTCTTAGTAGGTACTTGTGTAGGAAAATCTGTGATAGGCTTCTTTACCCTTGCTTTACTCGGACTTTGTTACAGATGTCCATGGGCGGCAGTGACCACTTACAGATGGATTACATGCTCGTTCATTAACTCAATTTTATATTCGTTACTTCAGCGTCAGCTTATAACAAGAAAAATATTATCTCGTTCGGAATGTGCGTAGAGCCTAACGCGCCATTGCGGATAGCTCGAACAATGCTATAGAGATGGGAAAGCCGCGTTTCTTATAACAATTTATGGGTAATGATACCTATCGCCAGCTGAACGTACTACTTACACATGAGTGTTCACAGTTTAATAAGGTCGTATTATCACTATTAATTTCTTTGATTTTCTAATTAAAACTACTATCGTTTAAGTTTTAAAGAAAATAAGAAAAAGCCAATATATATTAAAATGGTCGACGCAATTATCACGAGAATTATTTATAATACTGCGTGATAATATATTCGTCCAAATATGCACGAATATATTATTGGTAAAACTTTTACAGTAATTTATTGTAATAAATCAAATACCTAACTCGATTTATATTTGTATCTCAGCTTGAATAATACAATAAATAGTACAATTCCATGAAGTCATTGTATAACCTGATATATGCAGTGAATAGGTTAAACAACTTATTAAGTATTCGAAAGCGGAGAGAAAACAACATTCCTGGATTTGATTGTGAAAGAATTTACAACGAGATCGTCACCGAGTCAGTCGCACTTGGCTATAAGTATAAAATAGAATACGATCATTGCAGGTAAATGTGTGGGTGAATATTATTGGCAGCTCTTCTCGACAAACTTAAGCCTGCCACTGAAGGGACGATTCGTATCAATGAACCTTCCGTTACGACTGACTAAATATTATTACCCATTGCATTTCTCAGAAAGCGACTACCGCGAACGCAATATCGGGATCATTTTGTGCATGGGAGGCTTTAGTCCGTTCTGGATGCAGGAAGGCTCCACAAATAAAATATGTGACTGCAAGGCGACGGCGAGGTGGAGGCTGCGCAGGCTAGTGCGAGAGGGACGGTGGATAAAAAAGGCGTATGTGGGAAAGAGATGTAAGATTGGCTATCTGGAGAAACGCGAGCACCTCGTTTAATCGGTACGCGCTTCGTTTTGTAGGATAAAGGAAAATTTGCGAAGCTTTAGTTACTTACGAGATTTTGTTTTCTTTGTGACTCTTATTTATGTTTGTGTTGATTTATGGCAACGTTGACTGAACATTTGCTTAATATGATTCACTACACGTACATTATGTTTAGGTTTAGGTCCTTGTTTTATTGTTACAGGAATGAAAACATCATACTAATATAATAAGGGCAAAAGTTTGTGAGTGTGTATGTTTGTTACTTCTTCACGTCTAAACGGCTGGAGCGATTTTCATAAAATTTGGTAGGGAGTTAGCTGATACTCTGGATTAACATATAGGCTACTTTTTACGTGGGAGAATATCTTATTCCCACGGGACAATCGATACATTGATTTTCTTAGGGCGGGCGAAGCTGCGGGGTTTAACTAGTTATTAATAAGAAGCTCTCAATTTAACTCGCGTTTAAAACAAATGTAAAATGAAATACATATAACATAAATTTATATCCTTATGATTTTTTATTGTTTTTAAGAGAAGTGAAAGTAAGTAACTGACAATAATACATTCCATGCAAACCATTTTTTTTTTTGGTAATCTATGGCGGCACCGTCACCACCACACATAAAAAACGGTATTAAGTGCTGCTGTGTTTGAAGGGTGTATTCAAGTAACAGCAACGCATTTGTTGCCAACCACTTGTAAGACAATAATATTTTTTTTTTAAAAACATGCATTCTACACTCATAGCCCCACACTAGGATTTTCTCCTGTGTCGTTGGTACCATGGTCACACACAAGACGAATACACAAACACCCAGACCCAGAACATGAATCTAAACTCATCATTCCTGTCTGGCCGGCAATCGAACCCGGGACCCATTGCGCGTCAGACCGGTATGGTAACCGCTCCGCCACGCGGGTCGTCAAATTAATAATAAATAATATAATTTATATATAATTAATATAATTTAGGTTTGATTATAGATTGCGGTAGTAGTTACTTACTATTTAGTAGGTTGCATATTTATCACTTTAACTTTGTAGAAAAAAAACATGTTAAATGACACATATTCTTATCTTATGCGGATGGTTCTCCAACTAAATGTGGAAGTAGCAACAACCTGTCTTCATAACTAAACCCCACAGTAAGTACTGAGTAATTTCATCACAAGTCGGTCCCCTGACCTCAAGATGTACTGTTTCCTAAATCTAGGTTAATAAGCGATTAGGTTACATACTTACCTGTAATTTGCATATATATATATATATATATATATATATATATATATATATATATATATATATATATTATATAGGTACATACATTCCTTTCGTTCGTATGTGGTCAGAAAATAAAAACGAGGAACATATTTTTTAAAGTTTAGTGTCTGGTAGTTTTTGTAGCTTATGTCTTTTTCTTAAATTAATAGAATATAAGTCTGTAAATTTTATTCTGAAATATTCTTTACTTCGCTATTAATCGTATTTTGAGGTCCTAGGTGAAACAAAGCCCTGCGGTGTAGGCGAGTAAATTTGTAACATACCATACGTGGTATATAATAAACAAATATATGATTAACCATATGTTATTTACTCAACAACTACATCAAAGCTGTCGTAAATGTTGTCACGTCAGCCATTCGATCGTGCATGAAATATTATATCATTTTAGAATACTTTTTTGTTACCCATTCTTATTAAAAAAGACAAAAAACATTGGTTATTTTTAGAATGGCTACCTCAGTTACGGATCTAATTTTTAAGACCTGCAAAAAATATATCCTGCATCTTGATGTGCCATTCTACAGTTGTGTGGTGTAGAGACGCGTGTTAACCTTCAGGTCAATAATAGACATTTGAAGACGTCTAACGCGTTAAGACACTTTTTGTCGCAGCTTATCAAATAGATTTTTTT
The DNA here is from genome assembly GCA_949699795.1 of Spicauda simplicius. Lineage (NCBI taxonomy): Eukaryota > Metazoa > Arthropoda > Insecta > Lepidoptera > Hesperiidae > Spicauda > Spicauda simplicius. The sequence continues at coordinate 9,845,528 of OX453062.1, forward strand.
TATTTAGGTTTTTTTCATCCCATTGAAGTGGTAAATTACCATGCAGTCCATCTAATGGTAGATAGTTACCGCCGCCCAAGGACATCTGTACATTTGTGTATCTGGACATATGTGCTATATTGAAAAGGGGATCTATTTAAAATCACTCAGAGATGAGTTGATCCTCCCAAGGACTAAGATGGTCATGTAAAAGTGTGCCTGCAATGCTAGCTACCACCGCACTAATAATAGTTGTCATAATTAAAAAGTTTATGTATTGCAGACACAAATGGGGGTAAAAAACCAACAAGTCATTGCCAGCTAAGTAGTTCATATTTCTCCAAAATTGATCGAGGTTGCTTCTTTGTTGAAGGAACTCAATTGATATAACCTGTGTCAGATTTTTTTTAAACATCTTTAAGGCAACATTTAGCGTCTGCAATATTAAAATAATAATTTGAAACGACCGTTTCATGTGATCTCTGAAGCGCAAATAGTACTCGTAGTATTTACAGTTGTGGTCACCCAACTCCCGGCCGCACCTCAAGTTGTAAACGCAAGTCTTTTCGTTACATTATGGTGCAACAGCAGTCAATAAATCGAACAAACAATAAACTAAAGAGAAACATTATGATATAAATTAATAACAAAATACTAATATCGACATATCCTTTCGGTAATCAGAAACAACTAAGTGGTTAGTAACCTTTACATTCAACGATTTCAAATCCGATTTGAATCCGATAATCAAGTTGTTGCAACCGAGTTCAACAAACATGTTATTATCCGCAATATTCGGTGGTTTCACAAATAAAGGGTTTGATGGTAACAAAGAGGTCGGATCAATGAAACGGATGCATGCTAATGTGGGATAAATACCAACACATCACACGCACACAACGCAATGGGTGCATACACACATACTGACGACAGGGCTGTGCTGTCGCGACACTTCGATACCTGTTTTTTATATATAGTTTTGTTATTTAATCTGTATGTGTGAATGTGTGACCGATATTAGGGATATAAAATATATTTCATTTTGTTTTAGCATTCTCAGATTTTTGTTTTGATAGTGACTTAATAACAAATTATCACCGGCGTCAATTTATTGCTTTATTTAGGTTTTCAGCCGAAAGGATGAAATAGCCCTGAAAATTAGCTATGGCCCATAGCCTATGGGCGGGGTGGAAGACTCTGTACAAGTTTCTTCTTTGGTTTAAAAAAAATAAGGAAAATAATAAAAACTTATTTAATTAATAATGGCGATCAAATTTTTATGTAATAATTAAAAATCGTTTGAGTACCTAGCCTAGTCCTAGGCTAGATAGTCCTAATGATATTATTACAAGGTCAATAATTTTAATATTATTTTAAAAGTAAATAATTTGATGTTGTGCCACAGTACACATAATACGAAATGAAATGAAAGGAAATGGAAAACAACGTATTATTGAGTAACATATTTAAGAGAAACATGTATTCAACCCTGATTTGTACCCGCTGGAAATTATGGAGTTATATGCAATGTGTTTTGGCAAATGGTCCGGGTCGGACACAAGTGTCATCACGGCCACACCTACATCGAAACGCGAAAATATTCCAATTCGAGCACATAAAAACTTTTGACATGTATTCATTAATCTGTACGAATTTTCCTGTTGTTAAAATATATAGGAGCTATTTCAGTAACAGCACATGATACAATGTAGCGTTTAAAATTTGTGTCATATGGCAAACGCGTATGTGAAAAAGGTCAGCTCATAGGATTACTTAATTATCAACTTATTCGTTCAGGTAGAGATACATTGTGATTCATCTATAGCAGCTTATTTATAACACAGGTGTAACGCATCAATGAACTGTAAACATGTGAAAGTTTCTTCGAAAGGTAGACGATTGTTTCTTGATGGGAATCAGTAACGCACGCCAACCTTGCGGCAAGTTGCTTTTTTTCTCGATTTTAGAGGACACACATTGCCATTTAACCACATCAGAGGTCCTCATATTATTTATTTGATTTTACCTGTGTGATATGTTTATGTTCGCGCAGAACCTTCATAGTGATATACTTGAAAACAATTGCAATTTATATTTTAAGAAATGAGGTCTCAGTTTCTTTTCTACAGTTATGCTACAAGAGTAAGTATATGTAATACTATATACTTTTAAATACATGCATTGCAATATTGTCACTTTTTGTATATATACAAAATCGATAATATATCCTTTTAGGATTAGTGATATACTTCATCCCAATAATATAAATATATGTTTACAAGGATGACGCGTAGCTTAAGTATATCTCTTATACATTACAAAAAGTACGTGACGCGATCAATCGATATGGATGGATAACGTAATCAAATCGATCAGCTTATTAACAACCTGTTAGCCTGTAAACTGCGACAACAATGGCGACTGGCACAATAAATACCTCGGTCGGCGCCACTTCTAATTCGCTATGCGCTATGAGGCGCATTCAGAAGATCCCAACCGCGATTCTGTATTCCCAGGGAGTGCGGGGTCACCGCGTTCCCTAGCGAGCCCCTAGGGCTGCCAACCGTGTCGCTTTTACTGGATTTGTCCGGGAATTTAAGAAAATACTCCAAAGCCATCCCCACTAAGCCTTTTTCTGCCGAATAACAACAAGTGCTACTGTGTTTTACTTTGAAGGGTGTGATGTTCGCATTCAAACTTAGTCTTCAGGGGTAGCAGGTAAGGCAATAATTTTATTGGGAGGATTATAGATGTCCAAGGCCGACAATGGCCACATTCAATCATATATCAAGCATATACATCTAGCGATATCATATTAAAATACCTATCGAAATCGTATTGAGTACATACCGGATTTTACGGAAAATCTACAACCTTTCTGAGACGAAATAAAGATAAAAAACGTAACGAGGTCATTCATCAGTAGATTTTACTCCTCACATTTTTCTCATACCGGGCCCTTATATGTGCAAATCGATTCATATGGAGTAAACTCCATTAAACACCCAAAATGTAGTAATTATTTTAGTAGTACAAACTATATCTAAAGACATACAAACGTCTAAAAAATGTATTCCAGCGTTCCATTTCGGAGGGACTTATCCTAGTTTTACCACAGTGTGGCCCCCGAGCCCGGGAGGCAACCGGTTCCGACATTTCAATATCACACCGATATACCCGATACATGCAACCCGTTTATTTGCAGCGGCCGTTTATCACACCCTCGCCGATTACACACCTAATAGTATCCAGTGCACATTGATTTTGCACGACTAAGCCGCATATACCTTATCGGTATTTTTTCGATCTATCCTAGTATTGTTTGTGAGGTAAAGTTTTTCTTTTTGAAGTGCAATGGAAGAAGCTTGTGGGTCATAGTTATACTTTTTGAAGTTATAGATCGAGTATGGTACGACAAGGGAGGTGCCAAGGCCATAATTATTATTTTTATACTAACGTGAAGGAGTTATTCCGTTTCAAAAGGGTGTGAATGCGGGCTCACTTTCATACGAAGCAAATATCAAAGATCGCGGGAGAAGCAACTACAGTGACTACTAACGCTGACTGCATGATCGTTATCTACTTTCGTTTTTAAAAAAAGAAACAAATGAGCATGCAGTCCAATAGGATAAGTGATCACTGTCACACATGAACCTCTGCAAGCACGTATTGGTTCTATGTAAAGTCAATCAAGGCTGCGTTGCTACTCCAGAGGACTAAGATGCTCGCCTAATATAAAAGCGTGCCGCCAACCACATCCTTCCAACGAAACGCAAGAACTGCTTTACGTTAGAAATAAGTGTAGCGGTGGTACCTCCCCGTTCAAACTACATTGGTTCTACCAGTTGGACTTTGATTTTCCAAAAAAAAAACACTTAGAAATTTGTAAATATACTTTTATTTGTAGTTAACCTAACCATGTTTAAATTTAATATAGGTACTCGTATCTACCTCACGCGCGTTACTAGAAACGTGTTGAATCGTTATCGTTGTCGATCACGGATGTTACAATTTGCTAAACCACGAATTTTTTTTTCTTAAATCACTTTTTATTGTAAATCCAACCTTGTTAATAAAAGCTAGTTTTATCTCATTCAAATTGATTCGCTTGTATTTAGGAACCAAAATGTTTTTTCCTATTACTCATAGGTACAGTAAATATAAATTCACAGTAATAACAAAAAATAAAGCCTAGAAACAGCAAGCCTCTGCATGATTGATTCGGGGTTAAATCTTAGGTTAAACCTCGCAAAGTTTTGTGCTTATTAGAAATTAATTAATGTATGCTTTAACGGTGATAAAACGTGTTATGAAAAAAGTTTAAAAAATAACAAATCTATAAAAAAATGTTCAACCAACCACGCTGGACCAATACTATGGTCCAGCGTGGTCGAGAATAGTCCAAACTTTTCTTCTGAGAGATGATTCTTGAAAGAAAGGTTACCATACCGGCAATGAGTTTTGGTTTCAATTCAGATGAGTTCAGATTTCCGTTCTGGGTGTATTTGTGTAATTGTCTGTGAGTGTGTCTATGGCAACCATGACACAGACAAAATGATCGTTTTTTTATCAACTGATCGAAGTAGCAAACCGTAATGGTAATTGGTCACTGCCTCCCATGAACATCTGTAAACTGTTTATATAAAGTTACATACACATACACAAAGGCTTTATTTGATGTCAATCACAGATGCGTTGCTATTCCTGAAAACTGAGATGATCGCCACATATAAATGCTTCGCGCTAGAAATAAGTGTTGCTACACTGGTTCTACCACCTGACTAAATTTACCACCTGATTGTGTGTCGCTTTGCATTGCAAGCGTAAGCGTTAAAGTAGAATGATGAATAAATTGCAACGTTCCATAATATAATATACTATCCAATAATTACATTAGGCTACGTGTTAAGGTCACAATAGCGAGCATCAGTTCAATATAACCTCTACTTTACATTTACCGTTCACTACGGTCAACAAACTACGACTTGATTTAACAGATTTGTAATAAACTAAATTGGGCTTAGAATGCCAGTATGAGGAATGTGACAGGTATTAAGCCGACTTTGTTTGATCAAAATTGTTTAATTTGATATTAGTATAACAGTACCCGACGACCCGCGTGGCGCAGCCGTTACAATACCGGTCTGAAACGCAGTGGATCCTGGGTTCTATTCCCGGCCAGACGAATATCTGAATGATGAGTTTAGATTCTTGTTCTGGGTCTGAGTGTTTGTGTATTCGTCTTTGTGTGTGTCCATGGCACCCACGCCACAGAAGAAAATACTACTGTGTGGCTATGAGTGTATAAAATGTTTTAAGTTTTTGAGTATAACAGTAACAACGTCATAGTAATTGTTTCTTTGAAGACGCTAGGATATTTTGTGGCTCCTGCTATTTCAAAATACTTTACATGAATATGTAATTTACAAGTATACGTGTGTATTTACAAGTATATTGTATTCCGGTTTATTATTAGTGCAAACCGATGCAAACCGATGACCTGAAGAAGACAGCGGGAAACCGTTGGATTCAGAGGGCACAGTACCCATTGGGGTGGTGCAATTTAGAGGAGGCCTATGTTCTGCAGTGGACATCAAAAGGCTGATGGATGGATGGATGGATGGATTATTGCAAACAACTATAAAGTTAGTTTACGATACTAGTAACAAAAGTTGTTATCAATTCATTTCAAAATTCGCATTGGCCAGTTGTTTTTACAAAAACCGTATCCTTTGATAACATATCGACAACAAGTATCGATTGTTCGCACCTTTTTGGAAACTCATCAGGTGGATCAGACACAGATGAAATTGGAGGTCCTTTAGTGAAATACTCACAATTTCGCATTAGCGCACGGTGAATCATTCTGACCTCTCTGTACCCCATCTGTACTCAGAAGTAGATGGAGTCATAACTACTAAATATTTTCTATATATAACTCATGAATGGGTAGATACCTGTATAAGTAATACACCTGATGTAAGGTAGTCACTTCCTTGAAATTACGGATGTGACATACGTAATTTAAGTAAGGTTACCTATTAGCCTACGACTTCTCTCGAAAATTTACTTGGAACTAACTAAACTAACGTATCACATTCTTATCACATTCTACCTTTAAACTTAGTCCAAATCAAAAACCTTAACTCAATAGAGGCAGAAGAGGTTTTGCTATCCACAGACACGTATTAGATGTAGAGCAAGTTTGAACATTCTTTGTATGTTCAACATTGAATAGCCGGTGCTCATTGGGCGATTCGATAATAGTGAATAAATACGGCGATGAGTTATCGGTGATCTCGGGTCGTCGGCCGCGGTACCGTTCCGCATGCCCCTGAACGCGACGAAACTTACCACGGGGAACTACGAACTGTCTTAGAAATGGAGGAGGCATATTGTTAATACTATTTGTAGTTCTAACTCTGTCTAACTTTAACTCTGTCTTCTTGTTGATGGCGTGGAGATGGCCATGATCTGCCCGGTGGTAGAACCAGTGTATTTTGACCGAGAAAGTACCACCGCCACACTTATATCTAGCATGAAGCAATTTTGTTTAGTTGGAAGGGTGTGGTTGCCGGATCACTTTTATATGAGGCGATCATCATCATCTTGGTCTTAGGGAGTAGCAACGCATCTGTGATTAATGTCACAATGATCCCATGTTCTACGTGAAGTCACTGCCGCCCATGGACATCTGTAAGTACAGATGTCCATGGGCGGCAGTGACTTCTTACCATCAGATGGACTATATGCTCGTTTGCTACTTCAAACTTATAAAAAAATGCTGTCTGGAACAGTACTATCACTGTCTTCTCGAGAATGCTGTAGGAGGCGACTAAGGAATAAAACCAAAAGATGGAAGACAGCGTCTTAAAGCGTGACACATTAACTGTGTATATATAAGCTATAATATAAGCTGAAACCATTTTTAGGAGAAATGTCCAGCGGTGAACCTCAAAAGGCAGGGCATGTATAATATACCTATTACATTTTCATAATATAGATATAGAATGTTGTTCATCTGATAGTAGTAACTGCAATCGGTTTAAGTCTGCATGAATTGATTGTAATCCTTTAGATGTATGTTTTTCCTTCTTAGATAACTTTATATGAAAATATATTCATGTAATTTTAATTAGTTACCTTCAGCTAAACGATTATGTTAATTATATTAGTATCATGAAGTGTTATAAATATGTATAGTAGATCTATTACGCTGGTTGACGTACTGAAAATATAATATAACGAGAATACCGCATATCAATTATTATTCCAATGTCCATACACAAAAAAATACAGTATTTCTATATTTAGATAAATTAAAATAAGAGTTAAAGCACATTAATTTGAGTGGAATGGACACACATAATTTATGTTCATGTGCTTAACTTGTTCAATTTAATTACACAAACATAGTGTCAAAGTATTATATAAAAGATCCTCTTGACCCAGTGTTTTTCCAACGCTCACAAGTTTGCCTTCAATAAGCTAATTAGCGACTAAAAGACATCATGAAAAGCGAACTCCATCGACGTGTGGATGGTTTGCACCTCATTACAACGAATATATGCGCATATCATTAGATAATCATAGTGATTTATACGTGTGGAACATATTAATACATGCAGTGCGTGTAAGTGATTGCATATTGAATTGTCGCTCTATTATTTGTCATTATATAAGATATAATGATAAATATAACCTTATTATAAGGATAGTGAAAGCTTCTTATGCTAATTTTGGGTGTTCCCGCTTCTAAATAATTAAAGGTAAGCAGGATATGAAATAGTTTTTATTAGCTTCACCTGTATGTTTGTATGTTTGTAACCGACTTCTTTGGGCGCGATTTTGACCCACTTTAAACGGCCAGATTTCGTTCAAACTTTGTAGATTTATTGAGGACCGATGACAATACACTAATTTGATAAAATTATTCCATTTTTTAATTTGACTAAAAAGTAGTAAATATAAATTAATAATAGTGTGAATAAAAAAAATATTTTATATATCTTAAAAAGCACCCCACGCTTTTTTTTAAATAAAATATTTTTTTTTATTCACACTATTATTAATTTATATTCCTTGAAATTTTCATCACTATTTTCTTAATTTAAATTCATTTAAATTTATTTTCTATTTTTTAGCTCGGTTTTCTATAAAAAGCGTGTTTTTTAGTTTTTTTAAACTATTATTTATTTCTGGAAACAACCTATCAAGTGTAAATGTTATTATTACCTTAATCTATAGCAATAGATGACATTTATAAAGATACAATTGATCTTTAGAGCATAAGCTCGTATATACACCACAAAATCTATAATCTCTTTAATATATTACTTATATATAAGCAAAAACAAAACAGTTGACAAACACAAATACATTTTTTTAAACTTATTTTCTTGTTTTTTTCGCTATCTATTAAGTTTTTGGTGAGTCTACTAAGACCAATGAAATAATTTAATAAAATATTATGGTGGAAAATTTATTACTGAAAATACACTGTTATTAAAAAAAAAAGTTAAAAAAATAAATAAAGCGAAGAACTCTTTTCTAACGCATATAAAGACTAATTATTTTATAAATGTCACACATGGCAATATACATAGACAAAAAATCACAAAATAAAAACTACTGCTGCTGAAATTACAGAACCAAAATGACACATCCATTTTTAAATATTATTCATCTAATTTTTCTCCGGTTTGTGATGAACGTCCATAGACGAATTCCGACGTGACCATTCTGCTAATCAAATTTTCTAACTGCGGTTACAATGCCATTATATTTTTTTGTCAATCAATTATTTATTACCGTTAAGTGGTTACTGATGGATATCTGAGATAGTTATTTAGCTCGTATGAGATAGACAATTGTTACAAAAACTGTTCACTTGCCTACTTTTGCCTATTGCCGATGTTTACAATTTGGAATGAAGAAAATAGATTAACCAAATAATAAGGATTACGTCTTAGACGTTGTAGGTCAAAATCATTCTAATTAAGATTATATTCAGTCGATTTCAAGTGGTTTTGAAGGATAACTTTGTGAGGTCCAAGTCATATTTCAAAATAAATTTATAATTATGATAATTATTCTAATTTAAGTGGTATAACAATTATTTAAAGCAGTAATGTACATAGTTATAAAAATATATTTGATGTTTTATTGTTTATAAACGCATATATTTTAAATTAATTTATTGTAAGTATAAATAATGCTATCAAAATTAATAACATAATAACAAAAATATACCCACATATAGCGTATTATAAAAATAGTTAAAATAATATAGGTACAATGATTTCTTATAATACAGTTCTTATGAAATCCTAAAATAAATAATCATCATCTAAATAATACTTTTAAATTTTTTCATTCTAAATTTACCAAATAAATATAATTGCTAATTAAATACATAAATAGTAACTTGTGGTGCCATCTCTGGGTGCCTTTCAGTACTAATCGTTGTCATGAAAGTTCACATTTTACCATAATCATAAGATTTGAAGGTTGGTAAACAGTCGTCCATTAGATTACGTAAGGTATGTTAATTCAAGGTTGGGTGATTTATTTTATTAGATGCATACTGAAAATTAATAAATCAGCATAATACATCATTTTAAGGCAGGTTTTTAGTAATTAAATTTGGAAAAAAATATTACGTTATTAATTAATGATGTAGGTTTATATGAATAAATACCGCATTACAAATTTACGCCTATTTCCAGAACGTTTCGTACGAGCATTTGCATAATTGGAATAACATTTCAAATTGAAATTAAAAGCATAAAAATTGCAAAACGAGTAAAATGACCAAACAAACCATATCAATATCTTGCAAAATGCAAGTAGATGAATCCGCGGTTGTAATTTTACGGTTAGCTCAATCAGATGACGTTTGCGCGCGCGCCACAACGCGGAAATCAATTGGCGCTCGTATCTTCTCTATCGAAACCTCCGGGCGTCACGCTTCGCGAAGCGGGATTAACTCGCTCAAACGCTCCGTTTCAATTTTACGAAACTCCGGTTCAAAGTTCAAATAATTATATTCTTTTCCATTTCTCACCTAATTTCTGTTCTTTATACCTAATTCGTTTCTGTTTTTAGATTAGTGGTTTCTGTAAATAGTTACGGTTAGCTCCACCAGATGAAGTTTGCGCGCGCGCCATATCGCGGAAATCAATTGGCGCTCGTGTCTCCTTCTATAAAAACCTTCAGGCGTCACGCTGCGAGGATCGGGATTAACTAGCTCAAACGCTCCGTTTCAATTTTACCAAACACGGATTCAAGAATAATAATATCTAATAATTAACAATAAGAATAATAATTATATTTGCTATAATATTTTATTTAATTGATATATCACAGGTGAATCCATTGCCGCTCTTGTTGTTTCTGACGCAAACCCTGGGTCGTCGCACTTCATGAAGCGGGTTGAACTTAGTCAAACACTTCGTGACAATAAAAATAAAAGAAAAGCAGTGTCGTTCTTTTTTAATTTTAAGTTCAATTAAATATTCTAGTTATTATTTTATTGGTCGATTTCAAAAACCGAGTTACACGTAAGATTAATTTGTTTCTGTTAAGTAAGTGAAGGTGAAATCAATTCTCGCTGGTATCTTCTCTATCGCAAACCCTCGGGCGTCATGCTTCGCGAAGCGAGATTAACTTACACAGACACCACGTTTAAAAACTACGAGCTTAAAGGTTAATAGTTTATTTTAAATATTTATTTCATTGCCTTTAGATGTTTCATTCTTACTTGAGAAGCAAAACTGATTATTTCAATCGAAAGATGCAGACTGTTATTATCACTAAACCTAGGCAGGCATTTCATGAAGCGTCGTTAATTTTTTTTTTTTCGTTTCTGAAGTAAATCACGGAAAACTTGTGATACAAATTCGTCAACCCATTATTGTCACACTGCTGGGCACGGGTCTTCTCTCGGAATGAGAGAGTTTTAGGCCATAGTCCACCGCGCTGGCCCAGTGCGAATTGGTGGACAATGATACAAACGTACACTAAAACAGAAAATTACGAGTAATTCACACCATCTCCATCAACATTGCCTATAATAATATATAAGGACGACATCTACAATATTTATACCTATTCAACCAATCAAAAAAACGTATCGCAAGTATCGCTTATAATATGAAATAATTTAATATCGCATAATTGTAATTGCTTAGTGCCATTGATGAGTTTGCGCACGTTCGAGTACCTATGTATCACAACCGATGCACACCGCTATTTCCTTGTTTATAATAACTCAACGTCATTGGAAATAATCTTCACACGTACATACTGCTAATTGAGGCATTATAAGACCATTGATTCTTATATCTTCCGGGAGTATCTGGTTACAATAATACACATTGTTGCAAGGCTTACGTACACAATATGTTTTGTAGTCATGTTGACTTAGACGTTTGCTCTGAACATATTAACGAGCAATTACACGGAAGGTACTGTTGAGCCTGCAATGGCTATAATAAAGGCTATAAACGTCACAATGTTTGGCGTCCTACGGCGCGCAGGGAAGATCTCTAACGAGAACACGTCCTAGAGCTGTGTCAAAGAGTAGTCATTTGACAGATAAAAAACTGTGAACTAAACTACCCTACGTATTGTTACAATATTTGATCTATTTTTAGTAAAAGTAAAAACGCTTATATTATTTTTTCTTATCATTGTAAAATAGCAAGAATTTTATTAAACATTTATTGAAATTTCCGTAGTGGAAGGTTGAGATTTAAGTAAGTAATTTCTATCAAATTAAAATAGCTATTAACATAAGAGAGGTCTTAGTTAATAACTTGTTATGGTCAAAAACAATATTAAATACATTGCCAAAATCGTTCAATAGGAGACTTAAATTTATTGATCAAAACAGGTTTATTAAAAAAAATCTGCATTTTTACTGTTCAAAAATACTACAAGATATTTTGCTTACTACAGATGTTAAAATCATAAAAATAATAGTAGCTTTAATATGACCGATTAGAATATGGACTGATTTACATGAGCACTATTTGCACTGCATTGAACTTAGTGGTATAACCACTTGACAGCGACCGCGTTCACCAGATCTAACCCCACTTGACTTTTTGTGGTATATTATAAAGCAGAAACGCTGTATTGCACATCCAAATATATAAAAACAATGAATAAAAAAGTTTATTTAAATTGCAAATGATTTAAAATTGACTGTGAGTAAGAAAGACTAAGAATATCTTGGAATATAACTCTTAAAGTATCTACAATTATTGCGGCAGGTTCGGAAATTTCTACTACGGTACTCTATTATCATTTTCTTAGTACTTAGGAGTAGCATCGCATCTGTGGTCAACTTCAGATGTAACTTCGATCATATGTAAGGGATTGATTACATATATCTATCCACCTGTCTGTTTGTCGTTTAATAGTTCGTGTCAAAAATTGCCAATTACTATCAAATAAAGTGCTTACAACTTACTTGCCACTTACTAGTCACTTACAACTTTTACATAATACAATATCTGATTGGCCATACGACAGATTTTTTACATACGCAAAAAAACCCACAACCACTAATTAAAAAAACGAACTGAAGACACCTGGATTCGCACTAGGGAGTTCTTGTTTCTACACTGCCCGATTTCGTACCAGAGCTATATCATTACCTGTAAGATCATTACAGGTAATGATAATGTAGCAGTTTGTCGACAGTATATTTTTGTCCCACCGGCACGTTTGTACCAGCTATTTCCGTTAACCAATAGAAAACGTCCCACATTTTCGTGTGGAGTTTCATCCGTAAACATTTTACTCTCATGCGCGTAAACAAGTTTAACTTCAAAAAATAACTAGCAAGCAACTTTAATGCCTACTGCCCACTGCGCTTGATCTATGCGCGCAGGGCGATGACAGGCGCGCGCGCAGGTCGCGGGTCGTCGACCGGCCCGTTACGTTACGTAACAACGTAGAGGTAGAGCCCGTAGCTGTAACCTTCGTTAGCTACCCCGTAGCGTTACAAAAAGCGTTCTCACGCTTTTTTCAAAGCTTTCTTGAGGTCAGTTCCGTTGTGATATTTAACTGTACTATTGAAGTGTAATTGTAACGTTTATATTGATTTACATATCATCGTATTGTGTTTAAATCACTGTTAGTACACGAATGTCCGAAACCGTTCAATCAATTCCGATAACTTCTTTTAGTCATAATGAGTTCAATTACCTACTAATTCCTACTAAAAAGGTAAGATTTTTTGACTGAATATCAGTTGTAAAAATCTAAAAAAAACACTATGGTACTTAGGTAAGTAGTAGAATAGGTATTCTCGGATCCACTAGACAGATAATATTCGTATTGTGTTTCTGACATCTCATTACCCCTTTTTTATCATATATTCGTATACAAGTACGTAACTTGTTTGTTATAATTAGTTTTAACATAAAAACCGTAACAATAGAGTTTTTTAGTTTCCTCCTCAGCTTACGTATAGCAAATAAAAAACAATAAAAGGTAAACATATCAAAACGTTTGAAATACATGTAATTGATAATTACTGTATTTCGATGTTAACTCATAAGTGATAAGACTTATATCACGAACAAATGCATAGCGTAATGCCGGGTGCAGACATGAAAGATGTTTTACACTAATTGCTATGACTTATTACACTCTTTGTTACTCTTTACTGTTTAGACACATATTACATCTCCAACGATGGACGAGAGGCGATATTCTCTACACTGAGATAGAAAAATATATTAGGTAACGCACTATTAATGCCACTTGCTAAATAATGCATATAAAAGTTATAAAAGTGGATAAAATCAAACGTAAATTATCTTAATTAGATTAATTAATGATACGGATTACTTATTTTTATTAATAAGTTTGGTATATGAAAGCCGTGAAAAAAAAGTAATAAACTAAAATAATTATTTAAACTGCCGCCGAAAATTGTGAGTTTCAAGATATGGAGATGCACAATAAACTAAAAAAAATATCGTTTATTTATAAATTGACCGCTAACAGTACTATAAATTGTGGCACAGCGTCACCAAACACACTAATCATGATTATGTGAAGCGAGATTATAATCTCTTCTTGTGCTTATCTCGCTTTTCGCTCATAGTTGATAGACGTACAAGTGGCTTAAGCTGGCTTAATTAACGGCATTAATGTGTAGCGTTTGATACCATCTAATCTTATTTAAGTTAAGTGTTTATGTTAATATTTCGCTAAATTACTTCAATTAGCATTTGTTTAATACTCGTAGGCTGTACCGAGCGTTTGTTGATTCTAATCCACCACGCCTGTAGTTATTTAATCAGTATTTTTAAACACGAAGTACCATCTAAAGTTCATAATAAGCACTTTGTTAACAAGCGAGAAAACACGCGATGGTATTATATATAAATATAGATAATTCGCTGTTGCCTGTGACATCGTACGCGCAGACAAAAATACAAAATAAAACATACATTTGAACCATTTTTAACTCTGTTGGGGCTAAAATGCCACAATATCCTTTCTTAGTCGCTACTATGCTTCGTTAAATGTTAGTCGTTCTTAGCTTAGGTTTGCAGCCTCTAGGATAATTAGTCAGAAGTATCTCTTCGTCTTTATAAATGATGACTAGAATGCTATTCAGAAGAGGCTATGTTCGATCTTTGATCGTGCAGATATCTTAAAATGTATTGTTATTATTCGGGATTTTTTTCCACTCTCTCTATTTGTCTTTGATTGGAGTCAGAACCCTTCGCCTGTATGAAGTAAATACTTATAGATTTACATGAGCGGTAGATCATCATCGTCCCTGTAGCTCCGCGATCAAAATAGGGCTACGGTATCACCTACATGTCATAAGAGGCGACTAAAAGGAAGCTTCCAGAGTTGCGGACGGCAAGAGTGGGAGCTCTCACCATCCAGCCAGGCGATTCACAGAATGACGACGATATTCGTGGTCGTATACCATCGTACACACTAGATGGAGCGGTGGGCCGCTCACCTAGAAAGAGCCCGAACGGACAACGTCCTCAGAGCACTCCGATCGCGTTCCTTTGGACCCCGGAGTCCTCTTTGTTGCGCCAACGACCGTCACCGGGAGGGTTTTAGTGCAGTAAATATCCCACATAACACTGCGTCTCTCCCATTGCATCGGGCAACTTTGAAGATTTCCCCGTCGAGAACCAAGAAAAGATACCATATAAAGCATGTGGACTGCATGCTTGTTTATTGTACAATTTAAAAAATAATAATAACTGTATACGCAATCCATCTGTTATGGTAATGTATGACTAAAACTAAGCTGAATTAGAGTCTGAATTAGAGTCTACTTAAAGTCAGCTATAAATACTTGACTCCCACTGAGGACTTTGTGTTCCATATATACTCGTAAGTGTCTCTCCTTTATTTCGGCATTAAATGCAGATCATACTACCTTTCATTATTGCTATTTGCCAGAATCTCTCTAATGGACTAATTAAAGATATTATCTCTGAAATTCAATATTTCAAAACATTTCCTTTACTAATCAATTTACAAAAACTAGGTTTTAATGTAACCTTAGTGATTTAAGATATTTTGAGATTTATAATAATTTAAACTGTACTCCATAAAAGATTTTAAAATAACCTTAAGGAAGTGAATAAGCTCTTTACCGTCTTTCGGTGAGTACCGCGGAGTAAATCGGATTTGCTCACCTTATCACACTGCGGTTTCTATTGAAAACATATTAGATTTGCACTGAGTTTCGATTTTATTTAATTTTTTTTAATACATGTAATAAATTGATTAATAGGGTTGTTTTTGTTTTCCATTTTGGGAATTTGATCTGGAGCGATCGTAATGCAATCTTATGTGTTTAATTTTATAAAATTACGCAATAAAATTTTGTTCGTATATGTATTTATATATATTTTTTAAAGTAGCAAATGGTAAGCTCCAGATAGTGACCTCTGCCACCTATATCTGTAATTAACGCTAAATAAAAACACTGTCTAACCTAAGGTTTGCCATAGATTTGATACTATCTTGTAAGGGCTAGGTTTGAGTACCTCGGATAGCACCTAAGCACACTTAAGAAAGCGTGGGTGGTGTGTTCGGAGCTTTAAAGTATTTAATGGGTATCAACCAGTTCGACCCATATCCATGTGAAGCATTACAGTTTACTGAGTTTATAGTATTACAGACACGTGCAAAAAAGCAGAGGAGAATGGACACCCGTAGTCAGAAAAGCCAAGGACTGAATCTGTAACCCTCAGTATATCATACGTTTTCCACTTATTACAGTTTTTTAGTTCGATGAGTCCAATTCATCCACGTCAACCCACTACTATAGCGTTCCTTGGCATGAATATTGTCTCAGAATGAGAGAGATTTAGGTCCTAGTGCACTGCACAGGTGCGAATTAGGAACTTAGAAACTTATATACATTTTTAACACATAGAAGTAGCGAGTACCCTGCAATCCACACAAATAGACCACAAATTAAATCTACTCCAGGAAATCAGTTGGTTTATTTTAGCTGTCTCTAAAATATAATATCTATATCGATTCCTAAGTGTCCACGGAAATGCACAAGATGTGTAGTCCGGTGAGGGAGATCGCCCCCGTCTTGCACCCTTCACAGCGCCCTATGCGGTGTCCTTTACGAGTAATGTGTCTGCTATTCATGATTTGTTATAGCGTAGACGGAATTTTGATGAATATTTATTTGGAAATTGAACAATGAGTTGGGTATAAATGCATTTAGTATCTTTTCTCCATCCAGTACCTTTGTTTCACCGCACCACTCGCTGAAGGAGCAGGTACCAACCGCACCAACTGGGCTCGTGGCGGTCCTTCACGATTCGCTCTACTCGGTCATTGTTACCACGGATGTGCAAGATTTTGAATGAACTTCCTTTTAAAATATTCCCGGAGCACTATGCCTCGGGGTTTTTTAAAATGAGTGCGAATAGAGCTCTTCTTTAAAACCAAGCTGCACTGGTGATTCCTTTGATGCTATAAATGACCATTCCATCAGGTAGTTCGTCTGCCTTATCGTTAAGTTTAAGTACAAAGAAATACTTTAATTAGTGTCCTACACATTGTCTTTATCGGTAGTATATCTACGATGTAGTTTATATGTATATATTTGTGGAAAATTACAAAACACAATAAATAATTGTGCGACATAATATCTATCACGATTGTTATTTCGTGAAACTCAATATATGCTTGAAATATACTTAACAATAGTATTTGAGTGAATTTTTTTCCATTTGATGAAAATTGATGAGCAGGTGGAGCTACTGTAACCTATGGAGACTTGTGCTGAAAGGAATAAGGTCATTAGTTCTACACAACTACAAAAGTCACATTATATATACAATCTTACTTCTCAAAGCTAGGGTTCTTTTTTATTTTAAAATATACCTAAAATTTTACTGTGCTTAAGTAGTATATAGGTAGGTGGTAGATCCAGTGTAGTTCGCCTGGAAAAGTACCACCGCCACACCTATTTCTAGCATGAAGCAGTTTTTGCGTTTCGTTGGAAGGGTGTAGTTGCCGGCACATTTTTATACGAGGCGACCATCTTAGTCCTCGGAAGTAGCGACGCATACAATTGAGTTCAGATAAAACCCATGTTCTGTATTAAATTTCTTACAGATGTTTATGGGCGGCAGTGACCACTTTCCATCAGGTAGAATAGAAGCTCGTTTGCTACTTCAATGTTATCAAAAAAACTTGAAATTTTGCACATGCAAGATTCTTTGAAAAAAATCTATAGTGTAATTCAGAATAACGCTGGCGCCATCTCCAGTTGACTCGTCGGAGGTCACCACAAGCTCTAACGGACCCTTTGAACCCATTGTTGTTTTGTGCTCTACTATTCGTGCAAATATTTGGTAGTCTTTGTCTATAAAAACATTGGTGCGTGGATTCTATGCATAAACAAAGCTTTTTACAAATTGTTGAGTAATTACAGCAAAATCACCAAAGTTTCGGCAGTTACACTCGAGGTGGGGTATAAACACGCAAATGGGTTAAATTACAACCGTTGATAGTACCCAAATGTGTATTATAGCGGTATAAATCATGCACCGAGCGAAACATTAATCATATTATCCCTTTTATTAAGACGCGAGGACCAGCCAACTCAAACTATTATGGGGATCAATATCGGATACAATAGGATTGTAAAGGGGGCTCATATTTTTATATTCACAAAACCTAACTCTTCCGTCCCTTCGGAGCGGGTGCTCTATTGTACGTTGTTTTTACTTTGACATAAGAACGAATATTGTCCGACGAGATATTTGTTGTTCGCGTCGTCTGGAGGAAATGTCTATTCGCAAACAAATCGACTGAAACTTTTATTGTGTATGCATAAAGTTCAGTTTGCGTTACACAGTCAGGATGAAAGCTTTTAAATCATCTAGTTGCGTATATTGATTGAAGTGACTCCCGTTAGGTTTTTTACATTATATCTATCCTTGGAGGGTGGAGGTACATGCACACACATACATTTATAGACGCGTTATTGTGTGATTTTTAGAGGGCACTTAGAGACTTAGGGTGCATATTGTCAACCTTAAGCGACGTTTGGACATTTGCTTGAGAGTGCCGCCGTATTGTATTTTCGGTGCAATATAAGTTTGCGAAAATCTTATTTTATTTGGAGATAGTACGAATACAATCTAAGTGCAATCATACTTACAATAGCGATCACGAGTCCTGTATTTTAAATTTGATTATACGCTTTCTACACTCATAGCCCCACACTAAGATTTTTCCTGTGTCGTGGGTACCATAGACACACACAAGACTAATACACAAACACACAGACCCAGAATATGAATCTAAACTCATCCTTCAGATACTTGTTTAGTCGGGAATCGAACCCGGGACCCATTGTGCGTCAGACTGGTATGGTAACCGCTCCGCCACGCAGGTCGTCAAATTATTATGTGGCAGATCAATTGGAATGTCGGAAATGGAATGCACTAAATACCTGTCATATACACACACAAGCGTTAAAAGCGTTGTGATGGTAGCCTATTGATTTCAAAATTATTATTATAATGATTTCGCATCAACCCATTATTGGCGCACTGCTGGGCACGGGTCTTCTCCCAGAATGAGAGAGTTTAGGCCATAGTCCACCGCGCTGGCCAAATGCGAATTGGTGGAATAATGATTTACTTTGATCAAAAGATTCATGTTTATTTTTTCAATATATGGAAGTAACAAACGAGCATACAGTCCAAGAAATATAATGAAATAAAACGTATGTATGTAAGTGGCCATAGCCGCCCATGGACATCTCTAATCAACCACATATAAGATCAGAGTCTTTGAATTTAGCCACAATTGCTACCCTGAGGACTGAACTGGAACGCCGGTGATGAATTGGTCTTAACACAAACTTTAGACCAGAACTGAGGAGCGCTAACGTAGTAACACTATTTTAATTAACAATAAATATAAATATAAAAATACATAGGTGCAGTGGTCGCGAACTACAAAGAGTTTGAAGGTGATAGAACCAGTGTAGTTCGACCGGGGAAGTATCACTGCCACACCTATTTCTAGCGTGAAGCATTCCTTGCATTTCGATGGAAGGGTGTGGTTGCTGAGACACTTTTATATGAAGCGACCATCATAGTCCTCGGGAGTAGCAACGCATCTGATAGAACACTTTAGATAGAACGCATGTTCTGTATGAAGTTGATTACAGATGACTGCATGCTCGTTTGCTACTTCAGTGAAATAAAAAAAAAAGTTCTGCCAGCTTTAATAGACATATATGCCATCGATAACATTAGCTTAAGGTTTGAAGATTTCATCTTGACTATAGATGTATTTTTCTTAAAGAGTACACAATAATCACGAATTGCCGCCATTATCACAAAAAGTGGCGGAACTCGTCCTTTACGTATATCAATTCTTAAACCTTTTGTAGGGCATCCCAGGTAAAGGTATCAGAAAGGGGAACAGGAAAATCAGGAAAATATCGACAACGCGGCCGCATACCGGTGGATTAGGGCGCGGGAATGTCCCTGAATGAAACTTCCTTGTTATTTAAGGCTTGGATATGAGTATGTCCGGGTTACGGTTATTAGATTTTTTTTATCTGACTGAAGTAGCAAACGAGCATGCAGTCCACCTGGAGATAAGTGGTCACTGCCGCCCATGGACATCTGCAATCAACATCATGCAGAACATAGGTGCCATCCGAAGTCAATCACAGATGCGTTGCTACTCCCGAGGACTATGATGGTTGCCTCATGTGAAAGTGTGCCGGCAACCACACCCTCCCATCGAAACGCAAGAACTGATTCACGCTAGAAATAGGTGTGGCGGTGGTACTTCCCCGGGCGAACTACACTAGTTCTAACACCTTGAATTAGATTTTGGTAAATCTTACTTATGCCTTTATTTATAAAGATTTAAATACCAGATAAGTGATAATGGAAGTCGATATATCCGTATTCTTTGAATAGAACAGGATCAATGCATTTTACCAACTTTGAAGACTACACTGATGCTGCTTGTAGGGGTAATCGTCTCCATTTTCGCTACTTAAAGGATAAGGCAGACGCAATTATTTTAGGTTTCCATACCCTACAGGTTCATATAATTATAGTGACGGACTCCTAGGTTATTTCTTGTTATTACGCAAAATTGTTTCTTTACAATGTCTTCTTCCATCATCATCTAAACAAGTCAAATATTATTTAACTTTATTATATCAACTTTATTAAGATTTTACTTGCAGATATAGAAATATTTCCTTATTCTTCATGTCATTCTATTATCCAAAGATTGTGGAAAAGCTTCGGAAGGAAAACGCTCTATCGTCAAAGAGGTCGCGTTACACAAGATTGTCGGCAACTTGAACGCTCCTCATTTTATTGCCCCTTTATTTATTACAGCGAAGATTGAAAGGGGACGCCGTTTGGACGGATGATTGTGACGAGCCCTCCACATCACGTATGCTTATTTGCACTATAGCTGTATTGTATATGGCTTAAGCTATGCGGATAATGGAAGTCGTTCTTAGTTCTAAGAGTTATTGGAAAACGTATAAATATTGTCATCCAATTTCTGTTCTTCAATACGATTATTTCTATAAAAACTAATAAATAGAATTCATAAATTGTAGTCCACGTTCATACTATATTAAAAAACTAATACACCTCGTGATCTGATTCTGGAGAAACAAAAACAATAGCGTTCTGACAGTATTCGAAGCATTCTAACTTTGTCTTTAGGGCAAAAACGAGTCTGTGGCTCTCGCGTTGAAGATCATTCCTATTCGAGATACAGCAGTCACGTACCACCAGGTAAATGCTCCATTATTACTTCTATGTTATATATAAAAAAATCGGAAGACATATCAAATCGTTGACATTGTCTATAAACATATGCCGCACCTCACCACTCAAGGCTTTCGATAAACAAAAACAAATTTATAAAAAACAACACAAAGTGAAATCATTCAAACGTACTGACTCATTTTTAATATTAGTATGATCTATTAGTATCGATGACAATAATTAATTATATTTTTCATATATTCATAGCTTAGTAAATGCATTAATCTTTGAATCCCTGATTATTATTCCCTTCCATCATGGTTATAGCAATCCTATTAACAAAGCTTTGAAAGCTTTAAACAAAGCAATAGGCCCGCACCTGTTAATCCGGCATGCAATCTGCAAAATCAATACAGTTGCAAACACATTTTACCTTTCCATAAAACCAGTGCACATCTCCAAATTTATGTACCAGGGGTGGCCCCCCATAAAGTTCAGATGTGCAATAACGACTCGGCCAGTTTAAACCGCCGATATTTGGCATTTGTCACATTGTAAGCGAACAGCGAGAGACGAGTTTTAATGATACTAGCAGTTGCCCGTGATTTTGTACGGCCTATAATACAAAATTATATAAACATTCAACCACAGAGGTTGAATAAATTTACATCTAAAGAAATACCTATTAAGGTGAAAAATAAATAAATTCTTAATATCTTAATTCAATATGAATGAAGACATCGTGATAAATTCAATTAATTGTAAAATACTCATATATCTACATATATCTACGCTAGTTTAAGATTTTCGGTAATAAGTAGAAGTCCTTTTTGTTTTTTATAATAAATAATAATTACTCTTATACACTCGATCAGACTTTCTCCTGCCTCTTAAATCTCGATGTTAAAGCCATCTATCGGCTCGAAAAGTACTACATATTTTTCAATGTGGAACTAACCAGATATTTTTTTTCATATTAATTTTAAAAACCAATCATAGATTCACATTCCCCGTATTCCGTATATGCGAACATAACTCACAATGAAAAGTAAATATATTTTGTAGCTTGACATGATCCATTGCTTAATCGATAACTGTCATACAAGCACCTAAGCCACCAATATTACCCAGTACTATGAAATATTGATGTGCTAGATACATATATGATATAGACGGAGACATAAAGAGTAACTTGCCACTGGAAAAGGAATGATAGTAAAGTTTTTATTAGTGACTAGCAGGTAATCTTGTTTTGAAGTTAGAGCTTTTTGTCGAAGTGGAAAATATTCATTTTGATGTAGTGGTTTTGTATAAAGGATCTAAATTAGGTCACTATTTTTATGTCGTGAATCAATTATTATTTCATTGCTGGGCACAGCTTTTCTCTCCGAATAAGAGAGTTTAAATACTTAAGACACACTCACAAACATGCACACACATACGCACACACATTCACACATACACTGTCTTTCTTTCTTTAGTTAATAAATATTTTCATGTAAGTTACCTCTTAAATGCCTATTTGTAAGGTAAGTTACTTAAAAGGATGTCCCAAACACAGTTAATTGTATCAAACGCATTTATGAAATAAATCTTCTTCAAGAAAGGTGCGAAAATAGCTCTCCTTTACAGCCGGCAAAGCATTGGCGACTCCTCTGGTGTTGCGAATGTCCATAGGCGACGGTGACTACTTTCCATCAGGTAGCCCGTCTGCCTTATCGTTAGGTTAAATTATAAAAAAAAAAACATTTTTCATTAAATATATTTTTATACGTACCTACTCAGTACAATATCTTTTTATATACGTTAGGTGGTATAGATAACTCCTTCGATTTATATCTTATACTCAAAAATTTTCGTACCTTATCAAACATGTATCTTTACATCATTATGGTTATCGTTTATTAACTTTAACAAATAAGATTTACTTTACGGTTTGTCTATTCCAAGTGCATACAAAAAGTATTACAAGCGTTGACAAACAAAAGCAATTTTCACTTTTCTCGGTTTCTATATAAAAACTCCAATATCATACACTTCGCAAACTGTTGTCCTAATACGATTCACGGGAAACGGCTGGGGCGATGCAACTTCCATATTCCAATACAACATTCAAATAAAACGTACAAGTGATGGGTTTATAGATTATTCAAACAGAGGTGGTCGAACTTTGAAAGTTGGAAATTGTAGGGCAAATATTGAAATATTCTATAATACTTTTTTAATCAGCAAGTAGCAAATTAGTATGCAATCCACCTGATAGTAAGTGGTCACTACTGCCGATGAACATCTATAAGCAACTTCATGTATAACAGGGATTCTATTTGAGGTACAACACCGATTCCTTTTTACTCCCAAGATATGATGGTCGCCACATATAAAAGTAAGCCGGCAACCACACCCTCCCGTCAAAACACAAGAACTTCTTCACGCAACAACAAGAGCATTGCAGGTATACGCTTATTAACAGTACTTCATTTAACAGCAAAAAACTATCGTTCATTTGACGATATTTAAATCAAATTTCAAAACGAAACGTGTGAAAGAGCAGCAAGCACACATGTCGTCACAATCTTTAGCATTTATGATATAACATATAAAATGAAATGACTACGGGGACATTTACAAATTGTCCGTTACATTTTTTTCTCTTACACTACCACCCATTCGGAACACGACCTCAACTGAGAAGATCCGGCAAGGAACTCAGCGGCTTTGTCTTTTTTGTTATTTTATGTATATGTCGGCGCGACACCGCGTATTTATGAAAAACACGTCGCCGATAATAATTATTTTAGTCAGTTTAAAGATCGAAAATTGTTTGTTTATTGAATTACCAACATTTAATGATTTTTAGAATTGTAATTTAGTTTACCCTCCATAAATTTGTTATTGTCACTCCACCAAACATTGTTATAAAAAGGCGAGCGAACGCCGGTAGAAAAAGATTTCTTGTTTAACCGTCGAAGCGATCGGACCTCCTCAGTTGTGAATAAATCGAAGAAGTTTACTCCTGTGTTTTACTTCAAATCTTCAAGAAAGGAAAATAATGAAGACTCCTAGCCATCCTGACGTTACACGAATCATTATATATTTATATATTTTATGTAAATAACCTTACATAAGATTTGGCATCTTCAAAGTCTTGTCCCTTCTGCTCAGAAAGCTTCTCTCTTCTTTGACGTCGAAGGTAACTGGATTAGCGTCGAGCGCAGTGCATATCGGTGCAATATATCGTTTCGATTGAGCTTTTGGTGTATTCGCGGATACACCCTCCCCACTCGCTCCCGGGTGACGGACGTCACACTGAGATCTTTAGTTACATTCACTACTAGCTGTATTTGTGTTGTTTTAGGAAGCCCGACGCAAGTTTAGCTCCAAGTTCTCCATTTGCAAATATTTGTACGGACCGGTTATCGATTCGCGAAATCAGCGATCTACTTCTTGTTGGTACGAATGTAATGAGTAATTTGGGTACCGAATTAATCTTTATAAGTGATTATAATACCTAACTGCCGCACACATAGAATATAATTATACTTTTCAAGTAAACAAACAAGAAGTACAGTTAAACAATTAGATTAGTTGCCGGCACACTTTCACATGAGGCGACCATCATAGTCCCCGGGAGAAGCAACGCATCTGTGATTGACTTCAGATGAAACCCATGTTCCGTATGAAGTTGATTACAGACGTCCATATGCTGCATATACTTACCATCAGGTGGACAGCACGCTCGTTTGCTACTTCAGTTAGATAAAAAAAATTAGATAAACTTTTTGAAGGTTTTCAAGATCGTTCTGCCTTTGAAGGATATATTAAACTTTTGTTTTGTTCAAGATATTCTCAGATGAACATTTTATAAAAATAATGTAACTACTCGCTACCATTGCCAGAATAGATCTCTGCATACATGTCCACTTATAGGTAAGTATAAAAACGAATTAAAATTACAATATGCTGAATGTAAACTAAACTGGTCCATTAAATATAAATTCATTCGGATATTTCCTGGTATTATTTTCGTAAATTAGGTCACATTATTGACTTTTGATCCTTCACTCGATATCAATTAATTAGGACGCATGCAAACATAATCGTACAAATGTAATCAGGCTAATAGCTTTGTATGTAATGCGTAGGTAATCAATTTACTATTGTTATATACCGCATTAAATCAACTATCAACACAGCAGTGCAAAATAATCACATTTGATCAAGTGGGTGTGGCACTGATGCCGATCCAACACATATGGACTAACAATTTTACTGAATCTTCATACAAAATAAATGTCCTGATTCCTACATTTTGGTGTATCTTTTATACTTGATAAGGATTCAGGTCGAAATTACTCGAACAATGCACCAAAAGAAAGATTGAGTTATTGTTTTGCAAGATAGCAAAAACACTACCGATATAAGGCATAATCGTTTTAGTGGCGGTACTTTTTCAACCCACAAAAAAGAAGTCTTAAATTAGCCCGAATTAAGATAAATAGGCTGAAATAAATGTTAGAAGAACATAAAAACGTTACGTTAAAACTATATCACATATTTGTACTTAGTAAACAATACAAAAGCGCAGTAATGAGTACCTACTAATTAAAGTTTAAATCGTTAATTGATAAATGCTGGTTAACTCGCGATGCAGATAAACATCCGTTTAATGTTCTGATTTCAATAAATCAGCTTAAAAAGGCGTATCCTTTAAAATCCCCATCGTATAGGTATTTAAGCGTTTTCAGTTTATTTTGATGGCTCGAAACATTTTCAGCAATTATTTCGTGACATCGCGAATTTCGATGCCGATAAGTATTTTCGTGTCGTTACGTATTATGTTATTGACTGTAGTAATAAGCATTGAAATACATTTAAAGGGATTTAAGTAATTAAAAATTGTAATCATATTACAATCACATACAAGTAAAGTTATATACGAATGCCTTTGTAAATTCAGTTAGTTCTCACGTTTGACTGCACAAAATTTGTAATGGAGCTTAACAATAGAGGTTAACAAACGAAAAACTTTTCGCAATAAGCTGTGAATGTGTAATTAATATACCGTATTAAATAATTTGATTCGGCTTTCCAATTTTACCTGAAAAATAATCGTTCATTTATTCAATAAATTCAGATAAGGACCATAAACTATTATTTAGCAAATCATTTTTTAACCATGTAAGTATCTCAATTACTTTAATCATCATCATTAATATCATCAACATAGATCAATCAATCACGAAGAAACGCAATGAAATTGGTTAATTTTAAACAAAAACCAATTATTATCGCTTAGTTGTTTCAAAGTAAGTAAGGGCGCAATGGATAGTGAGCAAGCAGTCCGTCAATAAGTCTCGCCTCGGATCGGTCAGGGTTGGTAATTGACGGGGGTGAGGAGACTTGAGAGGCTAGGGTTTTCACTTACTTACATTTTTAGATTTTTTTTACTCGCGACTTTGAATACGCAAATATAATACAAATAATATTTTATTTAGTTTAGTTTATATCATATTTTTTGTGTGAAATTATCGTCACTTTATTCGTATTTGATGGCGTTAACAGGTGGTAGAACCAGTGCAGCTCGATCGGGTAGGTACCACAGCTACATTTATTTCTAGCGTAAAACGGTTCTTGCATTTCGAAGGAAGAGTGTTTTTAACGGCATGCTGGCTCCATGCTCGACAGTGACCACTCACCATCAGGTGGACTCATTTGTTAATTCAATCTTATAAGAAATCATTAAACGCGCATAAACTTCGTATTGCCTTTAAAACCATGTATTCCTAGTACATTTTGGTTCCTTTATGTCTTAATGTTAGATCTTAATTCCGTTAAAGATACGGAGAGACAAAAAAGGATTATGTTATGCTTTATGATCTTAATGTATATAATACATATCTAAATATAAAAAGAAAAAGAAAAATATTTTTTTTCACATAATGGCTGCTTCTACTGTTTACATTTTCCATATAAATTTATTAGATTTGACATGACAATATTTTTTAATGATTTACTATGAAATAAAAAGAACAAAAATTATCTTGTTTGAACTAGCAAACTACCAGCCCTGCAAAGAGAGCGTAGGGCAGTTACACAGCTCCTTCCCCTAAAACATTGTCATCTGAATTTGTGCGCGAAGTAAATAAGAGTCCTGGGGAGTCGGCTTTAATGGCGGCAGATTTATAGATTTTCCCCGATGCCCCGCCGCGCCGGATTAAATTACGTCCGCCGTATTGGCCAAAGGAATATTAGCACTACCATTTGTTTGCCACTTCGGTTCAACTCGTTCTTGTTTACTGTTTAACCCGCACTTTCTTGGCCAAACGATCGGCGATCTCGAAGTGTGATGGAGCTCGTGTTGTCACGAGCATTTGTTCGGTAATAGTTATCACAGAATACAACGATGTTGTGTGCTGGTTGAAGGATATGAAAGGAAATGCTTTTCCGAGGCATTCCAACTTTTTTTTGTTATCTAATTGAAGTAGCAAACGATCATGCTGTCCACCTGATAGTAAGTGGTCACTGTCGCCCATGGACATCTGTAAATAACTTTATATTCCCCGGTCGAACTACTCTGATTCTACCACCTTCTAAATAACTTAGTCATTTTTTCTTAATACAGAAGCAGCATACGAGCTAGACTGACTTTATGTATAAAGAAATGACAACTTATTTTCGCTGTGGGGTCCTTTATTATAATTAGTTTTTTACTGCGGTTAATTTCCTCCGCTTATCTTGCATTGATAGTTGATTATTAAAAGTAATTTTTAATAATGAACGTTCTAAACCTTTTTTTAAGTCGATATAGATGTTTCTTTTTTTTTAATTTTAAGCCCCCTACATAGTTGTAGGTGGTAAAAAATAAAATCATATCAATGTCAATATTAATCAATAAAAAATTATTACATTCAGAAATTAAATATACTTACTATAAAAGGTAACCGTGAATCTATTTTCAAAAGAGAGACATATACAAATCCGGCTTCAGTTAAATTGTAATAATTGAAAGAAAACTTATTGTAAATCGTATTATTATTACATAATTTAACAAAAGACAAAATCTTCTAAGTATGGTCATCGTCCAACAAAAACGCTTGTTTGAAACCTCTCGCATTTTAATAACAGTTTTCTTCTGTTTTGTCCCCTCGGTCGCAACCCTTCTAGGGGGGTGAACCACCCTTACCATCTGATTTTTAAAATCGCAGACGGGTTAAGTCGTGGGAGCAATGTAAAGCTCTCCCCGTAACTTTGTAACTGTGATTATATTTTATATTCATTAATATTTCTTTTATTTTCCTTTAATCTTCAAAGACACTTAAGAATTAAAAGTTATAATTAACGTCAATAACTTTGTCTGTTTTTGTGATGGATATGTTTTACGTGAGGTATTATTTTTTCAGTCATAGAGATTTATGTGATATTAAGAGATACTGAGATTGGCTTCAAATCCGTTGACAAATGACTATCTTGGAATACCTCCTATAAGCGTGTATGTCCTGCCACACCCTCCAAATGAATATATTCAATTGCCATTAGCACTAGCTATTGGAAAAAGGTACACATAGGTGAGGTGTCTCAGGAATCAAACAACAATTTCAAGCTTCGCCCGAGTTAATGAAATCGGTGTATCGATTGTCCCTTGGGAATAAGATATTTTCCCACAGTAAAAAGTAGCCTATATGTCAATCCAGATTATCAGCTAATTCCCTACCAAATTGTATGAAAATCGTACCAGCCGTTTAGACGTGAATAAGTAACAGACATACACACTCACAAACTTTCGCCTTTATAATATTAGTGGGTTTTCGCATTCGCGTAACATTCAACTTAATCATAAGAATAACATTAGCATTTCTCATGTAATGTTGACAACACCGACTTTTAAAGAACATTTTAAGGCTACAAAGGTCCCGAAGTTCATAACTACATAAGGTAGAGTTAATTCCTTACACGCCGGAGCGAGCAGACTAAAATAATCGATATGGCGGTGTAGACTTTCCATAAAAGCCACCCTCCAACTCTTCAAGAGACAAATACTTGTATCACATCCCTTCATACGCTCGCGCTAATTTACATTTCTATCGCTAAGTATAGTTATCAATACAAGAGTTGATACAAAACTACCGTTGCACCCGCGACTTCGTCTGTGAGACAAAACTATATTTATTGTAACCTAAGATATTAATTTTATACGAGTAGTTCTTTACCTACTAAGAGTGCATTTTGAATAATCACGTTGCATCTATATATTTATTATATTTATAAATTATTTCTAAATAGACTTGTTCTGGCTGACTTATTTATCATGGCAGAGCCTGAACTATTGTTTAAACATGTTTTAACATGTAATTTGACAAATAGATTCAAACTATGACGCAGACATTAAATAAGGAAGATTATATTGACATCCTATCTATAATGGGGCAAAAAGGACTGAAAGTTTATTGAACTACATCAACGGTAAAGAAAACAATATTTTAAAATTGGTAATAGGCTTCCAAGTTTCAAACAATATGACATCTTTTTACCGCAAAGGGGTTAACCTCTTAAACACCTAATAGCGACTTATTAACTTTTTTGAAACATGTATGTGCGTCTATGTACTCGTACCTTACATTTTAATTTTTCAAGGCGTGATAATAGGTACTCACATATAAAAAGATTCCCAATTTAGTATTTGAGGGTTTCACAGATGGTAAAACCAGTGTAGTTTGACTGTGTAGGTACCCACCACACCTATTTTTTAGCGTGGCGCAGTTCTTGGGTTTTGGTGGAAAGGTGTGGTTGCGGCTCACTTTTATATGAGGCGAACATCTTTGTCCTCAGGAGACGCAATGCATTTGTGATTGACTTCAGATTGACCTCTAGTTTCATATGAAGTTACTTACGGGCGGCAGTGACTACTTATCATCATGTGGACTGCATGCTCATTTGTTACCTCAATCTTATAAAAAGTTATGAATTTGAGTTAAAATACGTGTATTTTAAGTTAGTATTAGATTTTTTTCGAAATTAATAGAATCGAACGGACAAACTTTTTGAAGCTTTGTAGTATAGACATTGGGGAGAAAGACCCTTGCGCATTTTTCGCGTCGAATATTTGATAAAAGTTGAGTATTTTTTTTATTTTGTTGGCTTTCAAATGTTTATATTCCAAAAAAATACAGCTACGTCAATTTCGGTATAAATCTGAAGAGCAGGAACACATAAACGAGGCGTTTCAATTAATTCTTAGAGGCTCTTGTGACTGATGCAGATATTACGCTCATGCTGTATAGGTATGATTTCATGTCATGTCATTTCATTTCAAATGGATATCATTTTTTATAAGATTGAAGTAGCAAAGGAGCATGCAGTCCACCTGATCGTAAGTGGTCACTGCCGCCCACGGACTCCTGTAGGCAACTTCATATAGAACATGAAGTTCTATCTAAAGTCAGTCACAGATGTTGCTACTCCCGGGGATTATGATAGTCGCCTCATATAAAAGTGTTAACATCATCGCCTCATATCTGTTAACAACTTCATGTAGCCCAGGCGTTCTTCATAAAGCCAATCACAGATATATTGGTTGAAACACTACGATGGTCGAATAATATCAGAGAAAAGTTATAAGAAGGTACCTTAACGCAGTGACGGAACGCATAAGTAATATGGTATTACTATTTCTACGGTCAAGAGTTTTACTACCATTAGCATAATTGACAAAGTTTAAAGAACAGAGAACAATTTAGATTTATCATATGTTACATACGTTGACAATTAGTCCATTTGCATAGTCAAGATAATCACTCCATTGTAGACATTATATCTAACCTTGCATCGCTTTACATAAACACAAACGTTCGTCTACGTACCGATGTAACAATACATGGAAAATCCATGAATAAATGATGCATCTCCGCGCTCACTTAAATATTGATTTTCAAACGTTAGGTCATCGGCGTTGAAATATTCAGCTGAATTGACTGTTGGGATTGATTTTTATGCGGGATTTCATCGCTGGTCACGGGTGTCTCGCCACAACTGGGTAAAGCCTGGAACCTCCACGTTGGAAAAATAGCTAGTGGCCAATCCGTATCAACTGTTTTCAAACTGTCCGCAAAGCCAGACAAGTTTTATGGCCTAATACCAACCATGTTGCATGGTATTGGTCTGAAATAGCGCCGAACCATCTCTTTCCGTGGACAGTAATGATGACTGAGGGTCAACATTCATAAGATGGAAAGCAGCTAATTAGTGTGTAAAACTTCAACGCCAATTGTAGTATGATGAAATGACATAGTGACTATCGGCTAAAACCTTCATTAGGGGAAACCCATGTCTATGCTGTGGACCTCAAAATGATTTTACCTGACCACTGAACTACGGGATACGCTTATAAAATACGCGTTCACTCCTAATCGCCCCTGACGTTGCCTAATATGGCGATTGGATTAAATTCATACAAGCCGCAATGCTTTAAGGACTTCGGCAAAGTCTCTGCTACACATTATAACTTTTAACACAATTGGAGGCAAAGTTCCGTCACCTGTATTAAAAAGTAAATATTACATGATAGCATAATATTACTAAAAACTTCATTTAAGCTTAAGTAATGTAATGTGTACTTCTATGAGGTGGCCTGATTTCTAGCGAATCTTTTAAGTATAATAACATGTTTTTGTTTGTGCATGTGAGGTCGAAATCAAACGACGCCGTATAAGAACGGTTTTTCCCGGGAACTTAAATACGGTTTTCCCTATTCCAGTAATTACCTCCCTTAATCTTGGAAACAAAGCAATGCGTAAACTCGCCTCAGGCGAAAGAAATAGGAAAAAGTGTATTACGAAAATTACCTAGGGTTAAAACTGCTTACACATTTTGTACGCTAATTAGTATTTTTCGTATGGCATTTCTCGAAATACCTAGAATTTTTGCTTTGTTAAGCTTTCATGCTGGTCTTGAACTGAAATGGCAAGGCCGCATATTTGATAAAGAAATTATTTCATGCTAAAGTTCAACCGTTGTCGAATAGTATAGTAATAGTAATATAATGGGAACCATGGGCAGACCATGAAAGTAATCGGCACAGACAGAAAATATTCCGATATTAACTTTTTCCAATAATTTTGACGACCCGCGTGGCGCAGCGGTTACCATACCGGTCTGACGCGCAATGGGTCCCGGGTTCGATTCCCGGTCAGACAGGTATCTGAATGATGAGTGTAGATTCATGTTCTGGGTCTGGGTGTTTGTGTATTCGTCTTGTGTGTGTCGATGGTATCCACGACACAGGAAAAAAAATAGTGTGGGGCTATAAGTGTAAAAAGCGTGTTATTAACTCTGATTTCGAGCTTACAATACAGAAATTACTAATCTAGAGATAATTAATTTCTAACGTATGGAATAAGTGTTTATGCGATCCCAATTCCAAATTAGGAGTAATTCAACTCCATTCTGGTACAATAACGTAGAATATTCCAGAACTCCTTAGGTGGAAGATAGAACGATTGATTGCCTGTCTCATAAGAATGCGTTACAGTGAACGCGAAGACTATGCGACAATATTCGATACATCCCATCAAACTCTAAGTATACAAGTCGAGGTAAGGTCATAAATCAAAACGAGGGCATCGGTTCCCAATCTCTTGTCGCTATTACGCCGAGGTACAGACGCATTAATCATTTACAATTACGTTAAACGGCCGAAGGATCCAGCGGGGCAGACTCTCGCCGCATTGTGAATAGGTACTCAACTGACAGTGGACAAATAACAAAACTGGGTTAATCTTTTACCTCCCGTCGCGCCCGAGGGTAGGAGTAACACCCTCCCTACCTCTCTTTCGTCCCACACTGAAAATGAAAAGGACAGACTACATCATCCCACTTCCGAAAGGCTGTAAACGGAGAAAACACTCGCCTCCCTTAGCCTCTATTAGCGGCGTATTGGGTCGATATTAAATTGCATTCACATTTTTTTACCTCAGGAATTCTAAAAAGTTTGACCTAACACTGAAAATCTGAACCCTGTTGTATTCCAATGAAGTTGTTTTTTCAACTTTCAGCACGCAAATGCTGGATTTTCAGTATTATATTCATTTATTTGTGTCATCACGTCTGTGTCGAGAGATGAAAATGCCATGAAACTCCATCCCCGTCTCACTTATGACATAGGACAGAGAGGTACCTATATTAGGTTCCAGTACGGTATACACCATTATTTACTTTGTTTACCTGAAAAAGGTCCTAACGTTTCCAACTGAAATGGATTCGGATTAAATTTCTATTTCCGTTGTGAGGTTTATGACATGACTGCTAAGTATTATGAACACAGAATATGAGCCAAAATATCGTTAAAATATTGCGAGTCTAAAAAATAAATTTAGTTAGTCGCCAACCATTCTGCCCAGTGTTGGGCACGGATCACTCCACCGAACACGTAGAGATTGGAGCTTACTTTATCAAGCTGTACCAAGGCCTATTGATGGAAGTGTGGTTTATTATGTTTTAACCCGTGTCATTATGCTACTACCGCTCACCTATGCAAGCTCAACACGCTCAACTTTGCTTAATTTCGTAGATCGGTTAAGATGTACAAAAAACTTAAAGCCGCACGTCTGATCTGATCTTAAGTAGGTACTTGTTACTTGAAATCGTTATCGTAATAAATTACTTCAGTTGTCAATTGTGGTTTAGATACTTGCAAAACAATGTTTAGTTTGACTGTATGTAAAAATAAAACTTAATGGGTTGAAGAATTCTTTGTTCCGTCTAGACAATCCAAATTATCCGAAGACCAAAACGAATCGAATAATAAAAAGCCAAAATTCCACAAACGATATCGGTTGAGCAGTATTGAAATATTATAATGCGGCTCAACCTATAATTTGATTAAAATTCGAGGCGAAAAAGAAGAGTGGATCAAATGGGTCATTAGAATTCGGGTCGGTAATGATCGGACGCGCACCTTCAGTTTTGTTTGTTATATTAGAGTTGTTAAACATTCAGGTTCTTAGTGGGTTTCTCAGGATTGTGACTTACGTTTTTGTGGTGGATTAAAAGATCTTTTTGAAAACAGGTTGCGGTTTTATGTTGCTCTTCCTTATGCTGATCATAACACAATGTTTAGACCTCGTTTATGGATGAAATGTTTTATTGAAGCAAATTAATACATAATTTATTATTAACTCTTCTCAAAATAGTGTGAAAAAATTTATGTATAATCATGAGTAAGTATTAATATTTTAATATAATTTTCAGTAAAAAAAGGATTTAGAAATATAGTATACCTTGGATCTGGTCGGGGTAACAATTAAGTCATATCATATCAACTGGAATGACGTCATTTATTAATAACCAAACAAATATAAATATTACATAGGCAATGATCGAAATTTCTTCAAGTGATACATCACAGAATACAAATTTTAACGGGGGAGGTACCACCTTATCTAGCGTGAAGTAGTACTTGAGTTTCGGAAGAAGGGTGTAGTTATCGTCTTACTTTCATATATGGCGACCATGTCAGTTCTCAGATGATGCAATGTGATAGACTTTACACGTGTCCACCAATTCGCACTTGGCCAGCGCCGTGGACAATGGCCTAAACTCTCTCATTCTGAGAGAAGACCCGTGCCCAGCAATGGGCCAATAATGGTTGGACGAGACTTCAGAGATAACTCTTTTTCTATTTGAACTTGGTTAGTTACATATCTGTGAGCGGCATTGACCATTCAACATAAGATGGATTGTATGCGTTTAGACGTTTTAAAAATAAAAATAAATAGGTAAGCGATAGGTAACGTGATAACGGTATATCATATTACATTTAAATTGGTTCCATTACTTATCGTTATACATTTGCCGCAATACGCATCTCGATTTTGTATAAAAGAAGAAAAACAAACACTTGGCACGAGATTATACGCTGCATTGGGGGAAGTAAGAGTTGCAACGGAAAATTTTAAGGCAATAAGTCGCTGTTGTTACCAGGAATCCCCGCAAAAAAGGGGATTTGGGAAAATCCTTAAAATATTTGTAGAAGCTCTTTAATTTTATAAGCAAGAATACTTCAATGGCTTGTAGAGACGCTATTTTTACTTAGAAGCAGCAGTGATTAACATCGTTGTGTTCCAGGTTAGGTTAGTTTTAAGAGTTCCTTAACATAGTCTTGCTCTAAACATGAAGGTTTCCAAGTTAGTTTCCAAGAACGTTTCCAAGACGACTTTTGGCTGGACATCAATTCTATTTAATCACAATTTGAACTGTAAACAAAACAAGAAAGAACTACTTCAATTAAGTATTATTTAGTACAATTCCATTGCTAGGTAAAGATCGAGTTCAAGAAGAATAAAATATTAGGAAATTGCTGTAGGGCAAAAAATACTAATAGTACAGAGTACGGGTATAGCCAGGCAGACTTCCTATACCATTGAAACTACGGTGAGAACTTACGAGTTTGAAGGAAAACTATGTTTTCCTCGCAAATGCAAAATATATTCAGGTATATTTATAATGATAACAGTTTAGAATGCTGTCAAAGAAAATATTCCTGAACTCGAACTCAAAGAATTTTTCCTTCAACGATACAGACGTATTTAGTAACTTCAATCGTAAGAAAGGAAGATAGAACAAAAAGGAAGAAAATCAGAGGACAAACAGTTTTCCACTATTCAATTACTCAAAGGACCTTTTAAGCGTCGTGATTTAGTAGATATTAATATTACACAATTTGCATAATTTATGTCTTTATATAATTTACAGCGTGTTTTACGTACATTTATGCATTATCATGGAGATAATCGATTTTATTAAGTTTAGTTCTCAGTATTTTAAACATCTAAACTGACCTAAGTTGATGCTTCTAATCCCATTTTCCAACGTTCACAGGGTCTAATGTCCAAAATGACCTCAACTTTACTGGATTATTCCTTTTGATCATTTATATCATAGTAAGTTTCGATCATTTATATCATAGTAGTAAGAACATATTAAGTCTGTTATAATCTCTAATTTCTCTAAAATTTACTACTATAATAGACGGCGCTTCATAAAAAAAAGAAATTAAGCATATACAAATGTAGCAACGTGTTTCATATATTATACTATTAAGAAGATTTTCAAACAATTGATAGTACATAACATGGGATTTTTTTTGAAAGATTCTCTGGAGTAGACGAATTAAAAGATGTTTTTCAGATTTAGACATAAAATCTGGTACAAGCTTGCGGACTCCGTGGTACTAGTGACACTAGTTGGTACACACATCAATCATCATCAAACATGAGTATACCGTGGAGCGCTACGATATCATTGCTACAGTGTACAGTAGAAGCAATTTCAAGCGGAGACTGTTGGCATACGGCCAGTGGAAATAAGCTTGCTACGACACCCGAAGAGCACCAATACATGCAGCCTGTACGCCTTAGCCACTTAATTTATGAATTCCTTTCGAAATCTGGGTACCAATTACTTTGACAGAATGGAAAATCAAAACTGCAGAAGCATTCAATCACTAATGTTGACTAATCTTGCATGGATAGGGATAGTTGTTGCCAAAATTTCATAGATTTTAATTTAAATTATTAATATAATTTAATTCCTTTCTAAAAAATAATCATTTTTACATATACTAGACATACCCTGTATCAGTCCAACGGAAAATATTTTCCATTTACATTATGACCTACTTCTTATAACATAGAAGAAGCAAACGAGCATCCTGCTACTTGATGATAAGAGGCAACTGCTATCCATGAAGATATTTTTTTAACACGCTAAAACTGAGCTTAACAACAGATTCGTTGCTACCCCCAAACGCTAAGTTAGAACACTTTAGACAAGTATATCTTCCACACCCTTCTAGCTAAATTCAGCTCATAACACTGCCGTTATGAAGCAGATATAGACAAGTAAGGTTCTACTGGCTTTATCCCATTTGATCTAGGTACTTTTTGACATGACGACGTCGAAAAAATCGATGGTTTCGGCTGCACGCACCAAAAAACATGACTCATGCGGCGTTACCTCGCCTGAGGCGTTCCATTTAAGGCTTGAAGTGCAAGCGAAAGTGAGGGACGAACGACAAAGAGGCACAATCGGCCAATGCGCATAAATGTAACTTGATCAATTCCATTGTGATTTCCGTTTACCTCCTTCTCTTTATCCATACAAAATATCTATCAAACAAATAAAATAAAATTTTATCTTGAAAAATGCAACCATTCCATCAGTATTTTCTTTTAACGTTGTCACGTTCAACTATCGTCAGTAAACCGAATTTACAGACAACCGTTTTTTATAAGAGTGAAGCAGTACTTTTGTACCTGATGGTAAGTGATCAACTACCGCCCATGAATATCTGTAAACCACTTTAAACAGATCTGAAGTCAATCTCAAACGCGTTGCTACTTCTGAGGACTAAGTTGATCGCCTCATATAAAAGTAAGCCGGTACCCACACTCTTCACCGAAACGCAGGATCTGCTGCATAGTCATAGATATATATCTGCTGATATAGATAGGACGGGGATGCCTCCCCGGTCAAACCACATAAATTCTACCATCTTAGACATTTTATTCACTTTAATATAGAAATATGAATAGGATTGATTCTAGAAAAGTGCTGATTCCCATGCAATTTGCAAGTTTATTCGTGAAAGCATGTGAACTGAGAGGTAGAAGCAATTTAAACCAAAGTAAGCTGGCGACAAGCCAGACGTCCAACGGGTCTTAGGTTACGACAATGCTAGGCATCGCAGATAAAAGTTCAAACTGTATCATCACATAAGTTCCTTGACTTCGTATACCTATATGTAGAAGAAATATGTATTAAACTAGACTACAAGATACTCGTCTTTCATGAGTCTAGCTAGAAGGAGATCCAGCATATTAATTTGGGAGGTGCCTGACTAAAAACTTTGTCTCTCTGCATAAGGAATAAGAACGTTATTGAGGGCTTAAAAATAGTCTATATGCGTTTTGCAAAATATATAAGTATGCTGCACTATCCAGTCTCAAAGTAAGTGAAAACTTGATAAAACCGCGAGATAAGAATAGATGCAACTTGCAGTAAACAGCATTTCTATTAAATAAATTACTTGGTAACACATATAACACCAAAAATTGATTTTTTTAATAAGATATTTTACAGCTACATACTTATATTTACTTAAATGTTGCTAGAAAGTTTTGTCTAAAATATCCTATTTTAAAATTTCCGATTCTATTATATATTTCCGTATCACTAATGACATAGGTATTTTTTAAAGTGAGGGAGTAATTATTATTGATAAAGGGGGTTTTTCCATAGAAGTCTATTCTATTACTTCATTAGAATACTGTGATATTAAAATATGTATCTTTGAAACAGGGTTTTACAAATTGAAATGACTAATATTACACCAATTTAGAATTACATCATATGTGTGCATACGTTTAAATGTTCACGTTCACAATGTTGTTAGGATTTAATGAGAATTACGTATGAGTAATTTTGTGGATAAGCATACATTGTAAATACATATATTTATATTGCTATCTATGGATTACTCATGGTGTATGTTTCATTTTACTTAATTATATATTATTAAGCAATAAAAAAAAAATAAAAAAAAACACGCTTTCTACACTCATAGCCCCACACTAGGATTTTCTCCTGTGTCGTGGGTACCATGGACACACACAAGACGAATACACCAACACCCAGACCCAGAACATGAATCTAAACTCATCATTCAGATACCTGTCTGGCCGGGAATCGAACCCGGGACCCATTGCGCGTCGGACCGGTATGGTAAACGCTCCGCCACGCGGGTCGTCGATATATGATGCAATAATGTTTCGCTACGATGAAATCAGTAGACGAGCGAAGGTTACCGACATAGCTCTCAAAATTAGCAAGCTGAAGTGGCAGTGGGCCCGCCACATCACTCGAAGGACTGATAACCGATGGGGAAGAAAGGACCTCGAGTGGCGACCATGTTTAGGCAAAAGGAGTACAGGTCGCCCCCCACGAGGTGAACCGATGACCTGAAGAAGACAGCGGAAAGCCGTTGGATTCAGAGGGCATAGGATGGATGAAGCGTAAGCTTTGACGATTATGATTATTTTGTACATAAAATTATATTCAGTTACTACAAACATATTGGACAATGGATTGCAACATAGGCACACAAAGCGTCTCCACTTAGCTCCTAGAGTCACATGCACTTTTTATTATACAATCTAACGGAACTTTTATAGTCACCAGGTATCTAGGTATTAGTACTATTTAGCTACTACCTACTTATCTAAAAAGAGGTCATGAGCGATATTGATCAATTACCTTAAGATGAACCACCTACTCGTTAGTTTTCTGCAATTCTGCAACAAAAAATGAATCAAATAGAGCGTGTTCAATTTTGATTCTGTAGGTACCTAACTGTTTTTCAAAGTATGCATCCCAACCCTTTGAAAAACTCAAAACCCTCTTTAAGAGGTTCGCAGGGCGTTGCGTATTTTCTGTAGAAAAATAAAATGTAAAGTACAACAAAGTTTTATCCAGAAATGTTAATAACCTAATAATAAAATAAATAAACATTTTGTATGACTTATATGAATATTAAAACAGCTGATATACACAAAGATTGAAAAACACTAACTTAAATGACTCGTGGTGTAATAAATATTTTTATTTACGCAGGTGTATATTATGCAATGTTGTGGCAAATGAAAATTAATTAACAGCTCTAATACATGCCGGGCAAAGAGTTTGTACAGCAATGGCAAAATCAATTTGAGGCCGGAGTGTTGGCGAGTGGCCAGCGCCAGTCCCGCTGCATATACCAACAATGAACACTTATGCCTATTCCCATGTACCATGTTTGAAGAAACCTTTTGTGATCGGACTCTGATGGCACCAGTGCTCCACGTACCTTTTTGTTCTCGAGGGGAAACCTTCAAAAAGTACCCGACCTCGTGGGAGCGACGCAGGATTATGTGGTCTAATCTTTACGATGACATGCGTCCATACATACCGCTGACCCTACCGGGGCCGCCTGATCACGCCTGGACTCGTGGCGACCCTCCACGGACCGCCACGAGTCCACGAGTTGGTATGGATGGAACTTCAACCTTCACTTAATGCGGTGAGTGGTGCGCTGAAGAAAAAGTGACGAAGGTACCAAGACAAAAAGTTCCTCGAAACACCATTGTAAAGCCCGTAGAACACGCAGAGGGAGCTTATGTCTCTCCGCAGGCTGTGATAAAATTCGCTGAACTTGATTGCAGATGTACATAGGTAGGAGTAGCGACTTACTGTCAGATGGACTGCATGCCCGTTAGTTACTTCTTTGGTATATCCAAAAAAACTTAACGATAGTGTAACTTCTGGGGCTTGTGTAGTTTTATTCACACTGACCACCCTTTGTCGTTCAAATCAATAATGTGGACGGTATAGACTACTACGGTGTCGCTACCACAAGCGACACCGTGCATATAAAGCGCGCAAAAAAGAGTTGCTGAATTCTATAGCAAAGAAAAGAGATTACTTATTTATTCTTGTAGATACCAAATTGCAACCACAATGCATCTTTTTAATATTTTACGGATACCCACTCTCTCACTCTTTTGTCAGTGATTTGATTTAGCTGCACGAATCGTGGTCACGGCCAAACTGCGTTGGCGGGGGCCTAGCGTTGATAAACACTCTATCTACCTTTCGTCTAGTTCATTTTCTTTTTTTATCCCATATCATTCTCATATCAAGACACAGGGCTAATGGTATCCTTACATGTATGTATATTGCAAACAAAACAAACTTTGGCTTGTTTGCAATTTACATAAAAACCGTATATCACGAGTACCCTCTAAACATTCAAATGTATCAAGTCCACGAAATTTTTAGTTCAAACTTGTATCAGTCAAAACCATGTTACTGTTTGCTGATATTTTGCCACTGACGTTTTTTTTTTTTTATTTTTAGTTGTGTACGTGTGAATAGATACTTGGGCATCAATCACGGAATATTTAACTATAATTCGGAAATCCATATGCGGCTGCAAAATACAAAAGTTATGTAAATTGGCATCGGCGTCGGTCGCGCTATTGTTAATGTATTTAATGGACATAATATGGTCTGAATTTGGACGTGTGGGTTATATTAGTAATGTATGAATATCACTTGCATTTTTATGTGTGATTACTGGGTATTATAAATGATTGCGACGTCATCGATTTCCAAAATGTATGAGCGATAAATATTCATATGCAACACTCGAATTATAATTAAATGATTGTTATTAGTCTCGAATATGAATTAAATTTCGCACTGAATTTATTGACGACGTGCCATTTTTACTAGTATTTAAGGCTGTTCGATATTTTAAATAGTAGATAATATTTTAATATGGTGCCCGTGTGTAAAATACCCAAACAAATGAAACTATTAATTACAGACATGTTTTATTTAATTATGTATAGTCGTATCCCAGCCTATGAAAGTACACCCTTGGACATAGGTATCTGCTAACCTGCGCCAAGTAGTCGTATAAAACTGCTATACTATGTAGGTATGGTTATAGGGGGCACGGAAAATTGTGTAGATTTGTCTTATTTTCCAATAATCACATCCAAATTTCTCATATAAAAGGTGCATATTTATTCATAAAATAAAACTACTATTATAAAGAATTATGGCGATTGATGTGGAATTTCACTTTCCCGGAAGGCACGTCTGTCATTCGTTACCCAAATGCGTTGCGTGTCCGTGCGATATGCGCGTGCGCAGCTCCTACGGAAGCCGAAGGCGAACGATTAATCTGCAAATCGAAATCAAATTGAGAATTTCTCACAATTTTATACAATTTAATGATAATCATGAAAGTTACGTGATACACTGAATTAACATCAATCATTGAGGTATATCGTGCAAGAAGATAATAAAACGTTTAGAGTAATTTTACTTCAAAATTATGGCAAATATACGGAACTAAAATAAAGTGTTGCAAACCCTTTGTGATTGAACTGCGAAGGGACGACCGCCATCCTAATTTCTACCTAATAACAGTATTGCTAAACGCTGTTGTGTTGAGATCTAAAGGGGGAAACGGTTATACAGGTATAAAAAACCGAGACCAATCTCTCTAAGGATGATTTTAGATATCTATTAATATGAATGGCTTGGACTGCACGCTTCTCCAGTACTTCTTCTCTATAAGAAAAATATTGTAAGAACTTATTAATTACATGTACATAACTTATAATAATAATATAATATCTTTTAATTAACCTTTAGTGTCCTTTCTTCACTGTAAGCAGTAAACACGAGTATGGATATTTCTAAAAATAAAGATTAAAAACATAAAGTTTCTGCAACGTAAAAGCAATCTTATAACTTTTAATGTTGGATAGCTAATAATATCTCCTAGACAGGACGCTTGCAGACAGACAATGTTCTTCTAAATGCCACTTCGGAGTAGCGTGTGCATTGGCTGATTAGTTTTCTGCAGTATTTTTAGTTTCAATAATAATATCATTTCTTAGAAAGTTCAAATTATTTAGAGTAGAATTTTAGGATCTGAACTCGTTAAATTAATAACATTTTTTCGTTGTCTTTAATATATTTGTTTAATTTAAAGTACTTATACAATTTACGATATATTCGTACTACGAAGATTCATGTAATTTGAAACGGCCAATATGTGTCTTACATATATTTTTCTACGTCGAAGACATTATATTACCTTATAATAATAATTAATTTCTATTCATTTTACTTTAAACATATTTTTATTTTTTGTAATTGCGCCTGATTTTAATAAGTTTAATAATTATGGTAATAATAAGGTAATATTCAGTTTCAAATGCTTTCCTCTGTTTAATGTTCATTATTATGAAGATAAAATAATCAAAACAATTGATAAATCTACTTCATATATGTTTTTATAAGTGTATGGTTAAAAGACGTCATAGCGTCAAGTTTACAAGCTGAGTGATTTGGGATGCTATCGGCATCGAAGATAAACGGAACATTTCCTATATAGCCGTTCCTTCAATACTTTCTGCGCATTTATAAGCCGATATACACTGAGAACATCGATTGAAACCGTTTCGGTACTTTACGACTTTATTTCTGGCCAGCATGTTTTCTTTGACTGCGTCAGTTAGCTTGGGACCGAACATTCGGCGTGTATCGGATAAATATTAATAAAGCAGCCGGCCTCGTTTCTGGGAAGTTGGGAAGATCTTATTATAACCGCAATAGCACCTATAATTAGCAGCATCCAAATTACTCGGCGTGTAGGTACGTTGCGCCGGATTGATGTTACGTGTTGGCTACTCGAATCGAATTTAGCGATTCGAATCGATATTAAACGGACCTTACGTTGCAATTTGCGTTATTATCCTCTTGTGGGTTTGTAAATATTAAAATACAATCAATTTTCCTAATGAATGCTGCTATAAATAGCCATAAAATTATGTCGCTCGTAAATGTAATAATCCTAATGATATCTTAGGTGCAAATTCGTATGATTATAAAATTAAAACTGGCTAAGAGCGAGTCGGACTCGCGCGCCAAGGACTCCGTACCATTGTCTATAAAAACGGCAAAAAATCAAGTATGTTCTATGAGAGCACCCCTCAAACATTTGTTTTGTTCTATTTTAATTATTTTATATTATCTGATAAAGCGTCAACAGTAATACTGTCATGTGTAAAAATGTCAACTGTGTAGCTATCACGATTCATAGGATACAGCCAGGTGACAAACAGACAGACGAACAGCGGAGTCTTAATAAATGTTTTTTTTACATTTGGGTAACGGAACCCTAAAAAGGAGCCGAATAACTCTCCGTAGAGTTTTTTACTTTCGAGTGGGACAGATCAAAATCGATTTAGCTAATTCGACGATAAGCGTTTCAGACGAACAAACACACACAAAAAAGAGTTATTTATACTGTAACATTCGGGCAAACGTTTAAACACATAAACCTATAATCCAAACATGTCTAACACAACTAAAGCGTCCAATCAATTTTTTGCACTTTATCCTTAAGTCATCCAAAGTGATCCAAAAACAAAAGAATGAGTAAGCGGAGGCAACGACCGGCGCACCAGGGTGATCTTTCGAAATTCCCGAATAATTGTCGACGCGTAAGGTGACGACGAAAATAACGCACGAGACGACCCGAGTCGTTCCCCCTCAAACAAATTAATTTTATTTATATATATTGATGAATTTACCTACTTGCGTCGTGTACGCTTACGAATGTGTTTACGCAACGTTTGGAACTAGGCCAGAATAGATCCTTTATAAAACTCTATTAAAGTACATTATTGGACTGAATATTCTTGTTTGGTTACGCTTATTAGATATAAAGCGCTATTTTGTCTTATATTCAGCTCGGTAAATATCGTGGCTATGTTTATTTAAAGAAGTAAGAATGCGTATTAGTATTAAAGATATATCGTTAGTTTTATTGTCATCGATTAGCTTCTATCTAACTTTATTGCAATTGCAAATTTTCTACAATGGTTCCTGCCGCCCATTCGTATCTATAAGCAACCCCAAGTAGGCTGGGAAATAAAAGATGGACAGTGGATGCCGCGCTCCTGAGGGCAAAGTTAGAGT
Source organism: Spicauda simplicius (assembly GCA_949699795.1). Classification (NCBI taxonomy): domain Eukaryota; kingdom Metazoa; phylum Arthropoda; class Insecta; order Lepidoptera; family Hesperiidae; genus Spicauda; species Spicauda simplicius. The sequence continues at coordinate 9,890,398 of OX453062.1, forward strand.
CTTAGAGGCCATGAGACGTCCCACGAATTTTGTTTTTTCCTCGACAACTGGTCACATTTGTGAGACCCCTTGCTAGTGTGATGTCACAATGTCACATATTTTGCTATACTACACACACTACGACTTTAATTAAAAACAGTAGTTCCAAAATTACATGAGACAATACTAAATTTTGTATTCCTCTTCATCCCTTGTCACACTTTATCGACCCCCCCCCCCCCTAACGTGTGACGAAATTTATGTATGGCCCCTTAGGCATCACGTCCGTCCAACAAAAACGTAGCAGTAGTAAAAATTGCAAAATAAAAATTGCTATTAAAAAACGAAAAAAAACTTTGATGTTTCACTGCCATTGAACCATCGAATATCTACAGTAAACTTACAAGCTAACACAATACTAAGTCGCTTCAATAACCGTCGAGTAATTTTGGTGTGACAAGAGAGCAGACGCGACCCTTTACGCGACCCCTTTATGATTTTATTCTTATACGTAAAGAAAGGAACAAAGAAAAGACAAATGTTTGAAGATCTTACACCAAAAGAATGACCGATAAACGATTTCTGATTTCATTAGATTACGCATATAAATAGAATTATACTGTTGACAATCGATGTTTTAAATTTCCCAAACTTTTCGTTACTCAACTTGTAAATCGACCATATTGCAAATGCCTTGCAAAATGTCTTAATACAGTATAGGTAAACCAAAAATTTAGCAATACGAAACGCAAAGCAATTTTTGCAACAACAAAAGCGTCTATGCAGATACACAAATAAGTGTAACAGATAAAATCAATGTTGCTCAGTTGATCGGGTATCAGAATTTTTATCAAATGGGCACGGCTGCCTTTTAAGAATATGTGGCATAAGGCGTTTTCGCAATAAATATGAAAGTATAATGTCGCGGGAGGATGATGCCACTTTGAATGCTAAGCCCGTACTGAACTACAAACATAGGCCACTGGTAGGGTCGCCACTTTAACAAAACAATCTTAAGTAGATACTATCTTCAACGCATCGAATGTGCAGTTAAACAGAGTTCGTATTTTAAGTAAATACATATTTTGGCAATTAGAACATAACCATGACTAGTTTAATTTCAAATTAAATCGGCTGTGGTTTTTTTTTATAAATCACATTATTTTTTATATACTGGTTATATTTCATATTGGTTTTTTTGTTTACAAAATCTCTTTAACTATTCGTTGTTCGGCAAAATTTTATTTAGTTTCAATTTAATTGTTCAAAATATTAAAATGTGAACTTTTTATTTCTCGTTGTCGTCATCATCGAATGTGGCAAATTTTCACCAGAATTCTGTATATTCGTAGGTATTTTTAAATAATAAATACAAACCTTTCAAAATACCTTCAATTACAGGAATCGATGGGACTAATTGCTTAGCCATATCACTAGCAATCTGAAGTAGACACCAAGGCGTCTCTTACAACCAAGAAAGGTGACGAAATTAATCAACAATAGCAATAGCTTAGCGCCCACAAAATTATGAGAACTACTTGCTTGTTTATTTCTCATTACAAAGAAATATATGTCTTATTGATTGGTGATGTTGTTACAGTAGTTAGTTACGTGAAGCATTGCCATATACATATATGGGGATTAGGAAAAGGCCCTTAGCATAGAGAAAAAATCTCGCAATAAGACAATGTTTTGTGTCGATACATTTCAAAGAAAAAACGCAGCTTGTCGATGGTTTTCGTAGACCTGGATTACATCAATGAATTGGGACCTAATTTTTATAGCTATATAGCTAAATATACACTTGTGATTACCCTGCATATCTCATTATAGAGCTTAGTGAGCCATCAAAAATACGCATTTCCTCTATTCCAGGTGTACCTACTGCGTAATTGTCCGGCGTTTTATTCAAAAATAGCAATTTAGAGCAAAAAAATCAGGTTGAGTTTATCAATTCAATCTGTTATTTTTGCTTTTTGTTACAAAAATTTGGTTTTCCTGCCAACCCTGGCCACTGCGGGAGGCAGATGTGGGTAGGGAGGTGGGACACACAGACAAACCGTGGGAAAAGCTCGGATATACGGCGCGAACAGTAACATAAAGTGAGCCCTTTGTTACCCAATGCCAATTCTTTCGCACTTTTGTTACCAGCATGACATATAAAAACGATTTCAAGAAATCAATATCTAAGTTTGCACCCAAAATAGCGTAGAGGATAACACAGTTTTCGTAACAAAACTAAAAACAGTTCATATGTACCCCACGTTGCTTAATTTTTAATCACATCACGGCGAATACAGTTGCTCTCGAGGCAGATATTCATTAGGATAATGATATTCGCGAATTACTACGTGTTTATGCCCACAATGCTACGTCGTAGTGTGTCCGAATCGAGGTTACACACAAACACAGAAAGCGGTACGAGTTCACGTGGCAACAACGATCACGTAGTTACTGTATAACTTGTCCAGGCGAACTCGAACTCCAAATAACCATCTTAATACCCCGCGTATACCGAGTGCCGTAGGACTGTAAACGGGGGGAGGAGTTCAAGATTGACTGGTCGATGAACCGTGCGGCAGACGTCATTCGCACACATGGACGCTCCTCTCACACCACGACGCATGACCGTGGCATTCCATCGGTATCCACACGTACAAGCGCACAGCGCACCTTATTAAAACGAGACGCGAATCGACGACTTATCGGGCAATTAGTCGCGGCCGATGTCAGAAGCGACGTGAAGCGGAATCTTGTTTGAATTACATTGACTCTCATACCTTGCCGTCAGATTTTGAATATAATTACCGACTACATTAGACGTTATTGTAGTTAAGAAACATATTTTTGGTGGAACCTCACATTATAAGTAGGAAATTCTGCTTTATAATTTTATTACAAATCGGGTCTATCCTATATGGAAATCCTTACTCAGTTGTAGAATTGTATAATACCACGAAAAATATTGCCTCGGGCCATTTTAATATAATACATACATCTTACACTGATCTAAATAAAATACGGTAAAATTAACATAGTAAGTTATGTACTTGTATTCTTAAAAATATTGAATCCAAGCGTTCATTGTAGACAATGGCATTAAAATAGTAGCAAAGTTGGCAAAAGTCCAGAAATGGATTGTCATGGTAGAAAGTTTAACTTAATAGTAATCACGAAGTTCGATAACGAAGTCTATAGTTATTAAGGACTTCCATTGAACAATTTAACAACTCTCAATATATCGTTACTATATGCTAGTGATATTAAATTTTCAACTATTCTAAGTATTTAAAGGGTCTTCCACCTCTACCACCCTTTGGGCTCTCTCTCCAGTAGCACCATGGCTCAATTTATAATACCAATGTTAAACGCTGCTGTATTCTTATTTCACAGGAGACATGTTTCTCGAAACCTTCCAACATCTTACAGCAACATAAGTAGTTGGCCTCAGGATTCTGCCCTTCCCAGGATTGAGTAGGTACAGCTTAAATAGCATAGGTAAAATATAAAACAGTAGTTTAGCCATAATAATTATAAAACGTGTCTTTTAGTACGGTGTCCGATAGTTTATATACGGACAATATATTGACATATTATCAGCCTCTTATATGAACAACCTAAACACTAGATACCTAGCTGATGAAATATTGTAGTAGAAGCAACGGATGAATATCATTCAGAAATCTAGTTGAACGGTGACGTTTAGTAAAGAGTCTATTAATTGAACGGCAAATAAAGCTAGATGACTGAGACACACATTGGGGTAACATATCAAAATTTTAAAGATAAAATATAAAAAGCAACCGTCAATGTAAACCGCATATTTATAAACAATCAAACAGGTTTCAGCGAGGTGTCGTCGAGACATAGCGGCACGCGCTCGTAGAGCTGATAGTGCAGTAAATGTTAATATATTTTCAACATATTATGAATTACTTGAACATTTGGATGTTGAAGACTAGTTTAGCACAAGATGACCTGATAAAAGTGGAAGACGTTGTTGTTGAGGTATTCCCGGAGCGCTATGAAATGGGGCTCTTCAAGATAGGTGTAAAAAAGCTCTTCTTGAAAGCCTGCGATGCATTAATGACTCCTCTGGTGTCGCGAATGTTCATAGGCGACGGTGACTGCTTTCCATCAGGTGGCCCGTCTGCCTTATCGTTAGGTCCTATTATAAAAAAAATCTTATAACCGACACTGGACGCACCACAGCCACATTTAATAATTAATTTATTAATACACGAAAAAGCTTATAAATGACATTAACTTAGTCGTTGGTTAAAAACGGATATTGGGAACAAAAGTAAAGACTTCTAATACAAGTATTCACACGCGAAGAACGAAATTCATCAAATTGCAAAGGATTAATCCAGTTTATTTCGTACTTACCATGGACAATTGTAAGCAACTAATATAGTAGACCACCAATTCGCAATTGGCTAGCGCGGTGGACTATGGCCGAAAACTCTCTTATTCTGAGATAAGAACTGTGGCCAGCAGTGGGACAATAATGGGTTAACGAACATTAGAAGATAAATGTTTTTTTAAACGCAAATGTGTAATTTCTATAAATAACTTGTTTCTTGAAGTAACGTTTCATATTAGTTTGAAGTTAACACAACAAAAATAACCTTGATTTAGAATTCATACAATGACCTAAATTGACCGCTTTTCTAAATATAATTTAACAACTAATTAATCAGCAGAACTAGAAACCTACTTTTTGTTTCTTGAAGTTGATTAGGAATTAAATTCTGTATAGGTATAAAGCATCTAAATAACTATCTATTTAAAAATTAAAATTTAACTTTTGAAGAATTCGTCGCTCTATTTTTCTCTGTTTGCTAATTCTGGAAACGGATAAATTATTTTGTCCTCAATCTGTAGAAATTCTTCTTGGACACGATCTATAAGTAATCAAAAAAAGGAATAGTCGTTTTAAACCAAGTTTAAAAATCGAATTTCACGTGTTTTTAAATAAAATTGTTGATACAAATAAAAGAACACCCTTACGCACTAAGTTGTAAATAATATTTCAATCCTTCTGAATGGCAAATTAAATATTCTTAACAATTTGTGTCCCAGTATGTATAGAAGTCCACCAAATATGTCCTCCAATTCGCACTTGGCCAACGCGGTGGACTATGGCCTAAACTCTCTCATTCTGAAATAAGAAATAGTCGTTTTAAACCACGTTTAAAAATCGAATTTCACGTGTTTTTAAATAAATTGTTGGTACAAATAAAAGAACACCCTTACGCACTAAGTTGTAAATAATATTTCAATCCTTCTGAATGGCAAATTAAATATTCTTAACAATATGTGTCCCAGTATGTATAGAAGTCCACCAAATATGTCCTCCAATTCGCACTTGGCCAGCGCGGTGGACTATGGCCTAAACTCTCTCATTCTGAGAGAAGACCCGTGCCCAGCAGTAGGACAATAATGGGTTGATGGGATGGGATGTATAGAAGACCAATAAAAAAGTTAAGCCATATATACATACGTACGTAGCATCAGATGGGCTGCACGCTCACTAGATATTTTCGTATAAATATCATAACTTAAAAGTTGGTATTAAGTTATAAATAAGGAACTATGTAATTTTGTTGTCATCGTTATTCAGTTAGGAACCATTCATAAAAATTAAACTATCAACAATCTTCCATTTATGGTCGCGCGCATACCTAATGCGAGATCTTGTTAAAGAAAGAGATCATTTTAAGTATTCTCGTACGCTATTATGCAAACTTTATCGTTTTTGCATTCAATAAACAACACTTTATTTGTTATTTTATGTGGACCACCTACAGATTAAATAGAATCTAATCTGTAATTCTATTTAAACGAGGCGATACGTTTCAGAGCATTCACCATAAATTTACCCAAGAATAATGAATGTCTTTATAAGTGGCAATAAATAAATTATTTAAATTGTTGCAAATATTGCACGTTAATTATGCGGTTGTTAAATCAAACAGAGATCGGAAGCCATGGCTTGTTAGTATTGGCGCCTACTAATAAAACCAATAAATTATGTTAATTGATATTTATGTCATAAACCTCGCAGCTTATAATAGTCATAACTCGGATTCGAAAACATTTATGATAATAACGATAATATAATATGTATTCCTATAATTGATTTCAATGAATTATTGTATATGAGGAAAGTTTCTGTGTCTGTCCAATGCTCGTCTTAATATTTGATATATTGCAACGTTGAGCAACTTTTGTCTAATTTTATTACAACCGGAATCGACAGATTATCGTACCCCCGGAAGCACGGAAGTTTGACAACTGGCGATCATCCATAATATTCCTGACCGCATCCCATTTTGTTTGACTTCGATTTACATTGAATATTATCTAGTTTAGAAGAATATCATTAGATTCCTTGATGTTTCAAGGAACCTAATGATATTCTTCTAAACTAGAAATAAACAAGTACAGTTGCTATAGACTTAAATTATGATTAAAGCGTAATCTATTTATCTATCCACTTCTGTTAAAAAAATACCATTTATATATGGAGTTGCGTTTAAATTTTCCATTCAATTGGTATCATGATCCTAACCCAGGACACGATATACCGGTACCACAGGTACGGTATAACTAGGTACACTATATCTAGCGGGAAACATTTACTCCGTTGGATCCAGAATCTTCGAGCGGACTGCCGCGGAGTGCACGATAGGACACTGCTCGTAAACTGCGCAGAGACATTCACAGTAAGTAATACAAAGTGGACTAAGAATTTGGAATCTAGTTGACCTGCCGTAATGTTAATGTTGTTACCTATTATAATCTATGGTAGATGGACCCTATTCGTGACTTTTATTATTTTTTTCCTCTTAATCTATTAAGCGAGTCTTTGTATAAAGTGTCATAGACTGAACGTGACATGACTTAGACTTAAGAAAAACTTTAGATTCTTTTTTAAGCATGCAAAGTTCAACTTTTCTTTTTCTGTACAGACCTAATGCTTAACATTAGGATATGTGCAGACATACTCTAATAGAATACAGAAGTGCAGCTGCAGTATGTTATTTTTCTATGTATCTACTTTTTATATAAAATACTACTTAATTGTGGGATGTTACGTTTAAAATTTTCAATTCAATTGGCATCATGATCCTAACTCAGGACATGATACTAGTACCCCATGCAGGTACGGTATAACTAGGTACAGTATAGTTAGTAGGAAACGAGTTTACTCCGTTGGATCCAGAAACTTCGAGCGGACTGCCGCGGAGTGCACGATAGGACACCGCTCGTAAACTGCGCAGAGACATTCACAGTAAGTAATACAAACTGGACTAAGAACTTGGAATCTAGTTGACCTGCTGTAATGTTAATGTTGCTACCAATTAAAATCTATTTTAGATTGACTCTAATCGTGACTTTTGTCTGATTTCTCGCCCCATTTTTTACTAAAGTCTTTTATATAACTAGTTTATAAACTGCTATAAAGAACCTACTATTCTAAGTTAGCAAATTATTGCTTGGGATAGATACAAAATGTTAGGGCTGTGCAGAAAAAAAAAATCAATAAACATGATTATGGAGATAATATTCAGTGTTGAACGGACATAATATAATCTATGTCATCCGGGCTGCAACGAAGTGCACGATTGAACAGCGCCCATAAACTGTCCGAGGACTTTCACAGTAAGCAATACATACTGGATTCTTGCTTAGAATCTAATAGACCAGACATAAAATTAAATTGAATGTATGAATTAAGTTATATGACCTAAAGGTGTACCACATTTTCCTGCAAATTTTGCTTCGCTTATCTTTTGAGAGTTTATTTTGTGGAGGCCCGTGGCGTAGTAGTCGCTATGTCGAAGTGCTACGCGAAATTGATCTCACAACGAAGAGTTTAAAATCTTAACATCTTTCTGTTTACCAGGTTGTAGAACCAGTGTGGTTCGAACGGGAAGGTACCACCGCCACACTTAAGTATATCTAGAGTAAAGCAATTCTTGCGTTTCGATGGACGGTGTGGTTGTCGGCACACATTTAAATGAGCCGACCATCTGAGTCTTCGGGCAACGCACCTGTGATTGACTTAACACAGAGCCTATATTCTATGTGAAGTTTCTTACAGTTGTCGAAGGTCGGCACTAACCACTTATCATCAGGTGGACTACATGCTCGTTCGCTATTTCAATATTATACAAAAAAAAAACAGCACACGTGAGGAATTATAATAGGTATAGAAATACAACTGTGAAAAGTATTATGGGATGATAAGATGATATAATCATTATCTTCTATTATCGTAACCAGCTTATTTGTTTTTATAAGCCTTACTTATATGCAAGAGCCTCTACTTTATAATCATAACAAAATAGATATAATGCAAGATGTTTGTAATTTTTGCCACTTCAAAGTATGTATAACCTCAACGTACAAATGTCACGTAGAGGTTATCCTTAGTACCAGCAAAAAATATAAACATTGCTAATTATAACAACTTTGGACTGTTGTTAATAATTACTATAGGTACAACTGCAAACTCATTTGTCAATTTCAAATAAACCGTAGGTACAAGTTATTTCAAAGTTATATATGATTCTTATTCATGAAATAAAATATTCTGCTAAGATTGTAAAAAGAAACAACTGAGTTGAATCTAGAATCTTCGTCGGCTGGACTGCCGCGGACCGCTCGATTGGACAGCCTCGTAAACTTCGCTGAGACACACAGTAACACACACCGGATTCTAGATCTTAGAATCGAATAGAGCTGACAAGATTATCTCTAACTTAAAATACTGTAGGACTAAGTATGCCATAATTTTTTAAATACAACTGACTTCTACGTTAAAAAATGTAAGTAATAAAAATAAATGTTTTTTTAGCATCTAGTATACATTTTTTTCTCGTTCTCATAGTTACCTTTTTTCTCAGTGCGAATAGTTATTAGCATTGGCTTGATTTTGTGAATGTATTTACATTACTACGATTTTAATGTTTCCGTTGAAACAGTTTTTATAACTATCCTTGCTATATTGCGTATCACGAGATACTTAATGGTAAAAGCAAAATGCCCATATTGCTGCTTAACAACTAGTGAACAATGAAAAACAGAACCCTATGTCCTCTCTCGCTATTGGAAAGAAGTAACTTCATCCAGTTTGATGTCTCACCAATTGACAACAGGCTTAAAGGAAGCCTTCCTGATTGGCTAATTTCATTGATATGGTTAACTGTGGTAGCTTAGCCAACTAACCAAGCCCAGGGTGGCCGTCCTCAGCGCTGCGTGGAGAACTCCACGATCACCAACGGAACACAGCCGGAGTCCTCCTAGCGCGATGCCCCTTTCGGGCTCTTCCCCGGTGAACGTTCACCTTGCCTCCTGGTGTACGCCGTCGTCCTTCCTGGGGTTTTTTGGTTGGACGGTTGGAACTCTCACTCTTATCGGCCGCTACCCCGGAAGCCCCTATTAGTCGCCTTTTTGATTTTATTTGACAGGGAGGGGATACCGTAGCCCTTTTCTGGTCCCGGTACTATAAGGACAATTATCAGCACGGCCTTATCTTGCCAATACTGCATTAATTTTGATTAGCTATCTCGCAAAATATTTAATGGTATTTTGTGACTGCAAAGCGAAAAACTTTACGTGGTTCTTTAGACTTTTAATCAAAGTAACTAATGAAATAAATGTATGTAGGATAATAAGTTTCCATCACGTTGTATTAGACACTTCTGTCAGCATAGATAATTTATTGGAGTCTCCTGTACACTTATGCATATTCTATCAGATCGAAGTTAATTGGTCAGAGAAATACAATATTTGATACTATAACTTGTTCATTTAATTGCTAAGAAACGAGCGATCTGAATTCGAGAATAGTTTGAATGGTTTGCGACAACTATCAATGACGAGGTAACACGGCAGAGGAACTCGTACTGCCAGTCAAGATGGTAATAACCGCCCACTCAAAGCCTGTCCGGTGGACATCGCAGAGCAATTAAACACTGATATCGGTATTTAATGCACTTTAAGATCATATCGCTGTTGTATCTGGTTCAATAAAGTTGCTACATACACGACAAAGTGATCAGAAAGTTGGTAGAACGAGTTTACCATTTGATATATAGTTTTATCAATAAAACGATAATTTGTAACATCATCAAATTAATAACGTTTAATGGAAAATGTAGAAGATAAAAAAACATGTAAAGACTGATTAGTCAATATTACAACCTTTATTTTTTTCAAAAGCGGAGTTGCCATCTTCTTTTATTAATATACCTAAGAGTACGATAATTTTGCACGTGCACTATTCATATATTTAATCTGAACTCTAATCCAAATCATATATGCATAAGTTGTGTGTTGTGTCTTGTTTTATTTGATTATTATTCTTGTATCGTCAAAATTAATTCGTATTGAAACTGAAAATATTCTTAGTACTCCGGAAAATCACAACAGTTCTATGTACGTATAAATTATAACCATATGGTGAAGCTATCAAATACTGAAGCAAGTTCTGAGCAAATAAAACTAAAAATAATGAATTCCAATGCACTAAGATACGGTCGAAGACTGTGCTCAATACGTCTATACAAAATTAGCGCGTACACTTATATTTTATTTCGCTTTAGACGGAGACTAATGAATAGGGACTTGGTGCACAGTCGACGAATAAAGAAGAAAGAAGAGATGAAATAAACTTGCGCTGATAAAATTTATCTGTCAAAGGAGCCTCTAAATATTGATCCATATTGTTTACTCGAAGTAAGTTATTTCTTAATGTCATACTTAATATTATAAAGGTGAAAGTTTGTGAGTGTGTATGTTTGTTAGTTCTTCACGTGTAAAAGGCTGGAGCGATTTTTATAAAAATTGGTAGGGAGTTAGCTGATACTCTGGATTAACATATAGGCTACTTCTTATTGTGGGAAAATGTCTTATTCCCACGGGAATATCGATTTTTGTTAAAGCGGCGAAGCTGCGGGATTCTACTAGTTGTTTAGTCTCTGCTATTTATATCAAAGATATTTAACATTTTTAACTTTGAGTTTGTGAGTCAAAGTAACAATTTTTGTCATATATTTTAGCTTTATATGTTTTTTCAATAAGTTGCCTGAATGAGATCGTTACCGATAAAGCCACTTGGTTTGGCGATGGTAATTGTAACGTAATCTGTTTATAGTTAGTTATTTTATTTAGTGTATAAATAAATAGTATCTGTATCGCACTTATATGTCGCAAAGTATTTGTGCAACGAGTTAAATTTCTTTCGCCTTTCGTTCATCTCTCTCGACGTGACAAGTTGATGAAACAGGTACCGAGATTTATCATTTAGATCTCGAGCAGACATTTCTTCACTTAATTGATGTTTTCAGATCTAATTCTACTTATTTGGGTCAGATTAAAGCCATAACGCTGAGTCAGGGAGCACTTAACGTTATTGAATCTACAAATTGTTACTCACAGCTTTGTCCACTGAATCATACCTTTGTTGGGTGTAACTGATCGTAAATTATATATCATTTATGATGTTAGTCTACTGGTTAAATGGTTTGAAAATATGAACTTCTTCGAAATTGAACCGATTAACATAATAATAATACTTGATTGTGTAATGGTAATGTATCCTTGAAATTTGCTATTTGTTCTAGTGCTCTACATATCTGTAGATCTCAAAGTTTAGGATGCGAACCCTTAAGAAGTCATAAATATATATAATTATGAGGTTATAGGTCCAATAATCGATGTAAATTTTATAATTAATTAATTGATGACGAATGGCAAAATAATCATACATCTTTTAGTACGTGAAAGCTCATTATGTATCTAATATGTAAGTTATTTACGTAACTTATAAAAAATACAAATAATTTCATATGATTTTTATAATAATACATTTACATTATTATAAAAATGTTGTAGATACGGATTTCATATTTGTTCTATAATAACACAAATTAGGAACAGCAGAGAGCGCCGTTCTTCTAATATTTCTACATTACATAACATACTACGTAAGTCGTGTCATGGAAAAAAAACATTAGCCTAAATATATTAATTTTGTTATTAGGAGGTATTGTTATAGAGCTATTTAGACAACGTTTTAATTGATTAATAGTTACTTCAGTTCGGTTGTAGCAGTATTTTTTACCGATTAAAGTAACGCATGCGAATTCCACCTGATGTTAAGTGGTTACTGCTGTCCATGGACACCTGCAAGCAACTTCATATAAAATAAGATTTATATCTGAAGTCAATCACTGATGCTTGACATCTTAGTCCTCAGGAGTGACAGCACTCCTGAGGACTAAGATGTTCACCTCATATAAAAGTGCAACCACAACCTTCCATCGAAAAACAAGAATTGCTTCACGCTGGAAATTAATGTGGCGGTGGTACTTCCCCGGTCGAACTACACTGGTTCTTCCAGCTGAGAACTTCTTATATTTTCTCATCCAAATACGGAAGCGCGACATATTTTGAAACTAGTTTTGACAAGAGTCACAAGATAGAGATCGTCAAATGTACTTCAATTCTGGTTGTTTCCCGTCAGAAAAACAATAAGTAACGCTCCAGTACATTCAGCGTTAGTATTAACCCGCCCACACATTCGAGATAAATTTCCTCCTTGTTTCTACATCTCCTTTATACATCGAAACACTTTATACACAGTAGGCTCTTGGTTTAATGGGGTTTGGTGCAAGTTACGAGAGGTAAGACATCTTTATTCTAAGTAACGATGTTGCCGATATCAATTGATCGTGCACGGAATTTGACTACAAAATATAAAAATAGTCTAATTAGTTTAGAGTAGCATGAAATGTGTATTGAATTAAGGATTATGGGAAATAAAAAATAAGACGACTTAAAGTCAACAACTATACCTCAAATATAAGCTTAAATAAGCAAATATTCCTACTATAGTAAAAAGACACCTTTTACGAAACAAAAATCAAAACAGGTTTGCATAAAAAAATCTATTATAATATATTAACGTTTTCAATTCTGTTTTAATATGTATAAAACATACTTTAAATGATGGACGTCTTTAAATAAAAAATAAAAAAATAACTATTTTTTTAACATCTCTTAGACACAGCCCGCAGTTCACAGACAACAAAAGGCAACTAAATCGTTGATCGCTCCTCCCTTACACTGTAGAACTAGCTAGACATGCGTATACCACTATGCAGGCCGCACTCGCAGTCAATGAACTGGCAGAGGTCAGGTGAAATTATCTCGTGCGGCCCGCCTTACGCGACATCTGACTCACAATGACCGGATACAATTTTATCTCGTATTTGATGCTCAAATATTTTTGACTACTTACTATCACGTACTGTTGTGATTGGAGGAGGTTATTAACTAACAACAACCTAATTACGACTACTAATTTTATTGTTTTTAAGGGTCGTTTAATTAGGACAATGCAGAATTTAAAGCTACGCCATTTTTCTTATAAACAAAATTATTTAGACATGTATATATGTCTACATTCACGTGTTGTTTTTTTCATTCAAATAAGTACAGCAGGAATTGAAAAGCGTAAACCTATATATGAAGAGATAGAGAAATAATTTACACTAAAATAAAAATATATACCTACATTTAAAAATGATATAAGGAGATATATTAAATTTGCATAAAAAGCTGTAATGAACTCTGATTCCCAGATACACACAGAATGCGCTTTCCAACATTCATACATGTTTATCTTAAGTTAATTTAATAGACTTTATTTCTAGGTACTTAGCTATTTGCGGATATCTATGCATCATCACTTGCTCGCACATGGTCATCTAAGCACGATTTTATCGAGCAAGTTATCGCATTTAGCAGTTAAATGGTATAGTTTGTAGACCGTCTGCGCAGATATCAGTGAATCAACGCACATTCCACGAAATGGGGAAGCTGGATCGATGAAACAAGACTTGTTTCTATAAAGATTGTCTATTAAATTAAAGTGGCAATATATTTCAAAAATAGTATATGTATAAACGGTTTGGCTATATCTATATGTATAAGCTTTTAACTACTCAACACTTTTAACTAATTAATACACACCATTTGATTGCCCATGTAAAAACAAGATGACAAAGAAAAAAAAGATATACAAAGAAAAAAGACTAACCCACTGAGTTTCTTGCCGGATCTTCTCAGTTGAGGTAGTGTTCCGATCCGGTGGCAATGTAATAAAAAAATATGTAACTGACTATTTGTAAGCGCCCCCGTAGGCCTATGCAAAATAAAGACATCTCATTTCATTTCACCAAAACTACTATAGCCAGAACCATAACATTTTGACAATTGATTCATTTTATAATGTAGACACCCAACCAGCAAGGTTTTCTTCATATACCACCCCTCCTAAGGGGCCTAAATATTGTAAATTGCCTGCACTGTAAGCTATGCGTAAGATATAGGACGATTAATCGTATAATACAGTAGCGCTTAAACTGCCATTAGAGCAAAAGTTTAAAAAGAGTATAACAAACTTTACACCTGTAAAGCAGAATGTGCACCTGGTGATACCACTTGAATATAATAGTATTTAATTTATATTTTTTTTAATAGCATTACACACACACTTAATATACTTACACAAGTAAAGGAACGGTCAAAAGTTCAACTGCATCTAAAAATATAACAAGAAAATGTAACCTTAGACTTACAGGAATTTCACCTTAGCTTGAATGTTCCGCTAGATTGTCGAGTCCTGATAAAAGCAGTGTATTCAACCGTGTATGCGCTTACACAAACACTGCTTAGTGTCTCATATTACTAGCTGAATTACCCGTGCTTCACAGGAAATTGTCACAAAAATAGTCGCCATTTTTAAATAGTGCAAAACATCGAAATCAAAAGTAGCCATTAAACTGACCAATTACATAAGCAACATCCATGCAAAATTTTATGTAAATTGGACCAGTCTTTTTTGCGTGTTTGATTTTGTCAAATAGACACGCACCATGTGTCTACACTAGAGATTAAGGTGTATTTGCGATCTGACTATTTTTTTGATAGCAGAGTGCCGTTAAGGCGAGTTTATGACGTTTTCACAAAATGATATCCATAAATTGGGCGAAAGATAAGGTGATCGTTTTGATCAATCGTAATATACTCAGAGTACTACACAGCAGTGTTAAGCGTTAATGTGTTCTGGCTTAAGAAACATGAGAAAATGAAATGCATCCTTATAGACAGAGACTCTCTCTTTCTTTAAGGATGCATTTCATTTTCTTGGTATTCAAGATTGGCAACTACTCCTTAGCCGATCTTAGGACTCCATTTATATTTCAAGCTGTCCACAGGTGATAGGTAGCAGTGACTTATGTCAGGTGGACTGCACACTCGCGTCCGTTACATAAAAATATGAACATGCAATCAGAATTTAATTTTAACATAAATTTCGGACATTTATTGGAGTAATAAAGATGATATAATTATGTGCCATGTGGGTTGTATTCTAAAGAAGCTTTCTCCTTACGTAATGACGATTTGCTGGCAGTTGCCGTTGACGAAATCAGTGCAGCATTATATAAGGATTGAGTAAGAAGCAAGAATAGATGGAGCGGCTCACATTGTTTGATAAATCGGGTATTATGTGTTAATTTTTATTTGACTCACAGTGCAAATTGCGTTATTTAGGAATTAGTTGCATTTTTATGCTACGCTTTGTTAGGTTATTTTCACAATCGCCTGAATTTTCTACCACGCTTATTGATACTCCAAAGCACTAAATATCTCATCAACGTAGAGATGGATAAAAATCGATCACACAGCCTGTCCACCAGATTGCACTTGGCCAGCGTGGTGGACTTTGGCCTAAAACTCTCTGTTTCTGAGAGAAAACCCATGCCCAGTAATTGGGCAATAATGTGTTGTGGTGAGCACACAGTCTTTGATAGGCTTTAAGCTTAAGTATAGAAAAGTGTAGCAAGAAATTTAGCCACAAACTGTCACCCATCGAATTTCCAATTGCCCCGGAGTTGCTTAACTTTTTACATCGATGATTATCTAAGATCGGCCCAAGCCACAGAGCTTTCTGCTTTTCATTTCACGATTAGGTACATAACACTTTTATGCTATAAGAAGTGGTTCACATTTTTTAATATTTTATGACCACGAATTTCATTACATAAGCTTTATACTAACTAGAAGGCTTTTACAATAACATTTTGAAATGTAAATAAAATAAACAAAACGACGTTTAAGTAATATATGATCCCTACATTTCGATATATTTTGACAAACCCAATAGACTGTGATAATTTTGATTGGATAAATAAATTACAACAAAATCGGCGCTAACTACGTCACAAAAAACTTGTTCATACTCGTATTACGAAGTTCACATCTTTCAATCGAATACAGCATTGAACTGAACGTATCAAATAAAACATTTGAAAAGTTCCCAGTCTGAGAAAGTTCGCGCGATATTGGAGTGATCTTGAATAAAAAGAGATGTGCCAACCGAAAATGTATATAAAAATAAACGGGAAAGGTTTTACGGAGTGAAATCTACGTGGAAATATCAACGTGGCTCGAGCTCTGATGACGAGTGGCTAGTGATGTACGCAAACACATATGTAATTGTTTATCGATAACTCGTAAGTACAAGACTAAAATAGTATGTTTAGTTGTAAATAATGTGTGCGTGTTTGTTGTTGTGTGTGTAGAATGGAAGCATTACTACCAAACTAGAAAACAGTCGCTTCTCGTTGTCTATCCTTATGTATGCTTAGATCTTTAAGACTACGCTACGGATTTCAATGCAGTTTTTTTAATAGATAGAGTAATTCAAGAGGAAGGTTTTTATGTATAATACATGCATAATATAGAAGAGGAACACTAATAGTTTTTGACGATTCGATTTTTGACTTTTAGGCGGCTTTTAGGGTCAGCTAAACTACTACTAAACTTAAATACCTGTACTCCTATGTAAGATAAAATGCTCCCTTTAGCCAAATATTTTAAAAATGTATGTGTATGTGTGTTTATTAAAATAATTCAATCGCTAATCTATGGCTACACCTCCTTTACTCCTGTTTCTATCAAAAGCAGTTTTAACAGGCGTTTTAACACGTTCCTACCACAGAGTTGCATGCTAGCAACTAATTGACTTAAGGAACGCTTAGTATTAGGGTTGGCAATGTCCAAGTCAAGTGGACTGCATGCTCGTTTACAACTACAATTACTTACCTCTGGCGCAAAGGTTGTACTAGGTAGATATACGATTTATATTTCACTTTGACTTCATTCTAAAAGGTGGCAAATTTGTATCCGAAACCTTAAGGCAATTATGTTATGTACAAACTATAATATAGAAAGTATAATACTTTGCTACTTCAATAACATGGTTATTTATTTAATTATTTGACATAACTGACAGTCAATAAGATTTATAGACAGACAACGGTAGCTTTTATTAACATAATATACATGATATATGGTTTTACATCACAATAAAGTACTAAAACAATTTGTTAAGTTCCTCGTATTATGATTCAAAAAAGATTTATTGTGTTATAAAACCATTTAAATTACGTCGAGGTAAATATATATTATCGTAATATCTAGAACAAGAACATGTGTCCTTGTAAAGGTATATTTACATTGAGCAAGTTACTGACGCAAGTACTAAGAAATATGACTGACCTACGTTTTAAAGTAAGTTTTTACGCATTTTTACTACTGAGCGTAATAAAACTATGGACGACTTGAAGCTCATTACCAAGGTGGTAGAACCAGTGTAGTTCGACCGGGAAGTACCACCGCCACACCTATTTCTAGTGTGAAGCATTTTTTTCGTTTCAATAGAAGGGCGTGGTTGCCGGCACACTTTCACTTTGGCGACCATCATAGTCCTCGGGAGTAGCAACGCATCTGTAATTGACTTCAAATGGAACCCATGTTCTGTATGTGGTTGATTACAGGCATCGGCAGTGACCACTTACCATCAGGTGGACTGCATGCACGTTTGTTACTTCAGTCAGATAAAAAAAATCCGACTCGATACTTTGAAATAATACCGCTACAGTTGACCTGCCACAAATTCTATGACCTTCGTAAATGACGTTATCTTAGAAAGTTGTTTCTGCACACACATGATTCTGTTTATAGCATCAGTGTCATTTGCTTCGGTGTTCTGGTTGAAAGGGTGTCGTAAGGGAGTTCTAATCTAAGGTGTCCCAACAATGAAATTAGGGGCAGCAACGCGTCTGTCGCAGCTAAGACTGTAAGAGTTATAGGGTCGGTTACAGATGTCCATAGGCTGTAGAGGCCACTTTCTATTTTTTTATATATCGTCAGTGGAAAGGAAATAATGCTAAAACGCCAAAATAGCATTTGTGAGAAAGTTTGATTTTTTTTTTTACAGAAAAAAAACATGTCACCGTTATTTTGGTGGGATTTTGTTGTTGGGAGTTCATAATCAACATGAGTATAATTCTAAATACCTACTTGGGTTAGTAACTTGCTCAATGACTTAAACAATACCTGATTTGCAAGTCCTTGCAGTAGGAATGTATTGAAAAGTGGTAAAACAAGTAAGAATGACCCAGGGACCACCGCACCATTTCTAAAGTGAATCAGTTTAATTTCGGTAAAAGGTGTTGAAGTCGGGTGTCAGTTGAAGTTCACACGAGTTAACCATCCGGAGATGCGGCATCGCCATTGAGATTGACTTTAGGTAGAGAACAATTGTCCCGTATAAAGTTAGGTAAACAATTCATTGGAACTGAAAGTCAAAACTTTATTAGAAATTAATTATCACTGCTTATCGGTGAAGGAAAAAATCGTGAGGAAACCTAATCACCCGAGAGATTTTTTAAAAAAAGGTCTCGGAGGTGTGTGAAGTCCACTAATTCGCACTTGGCCAGCGCGGTGAACTATGGCCTAAAACTCTGTCATTCTTAGAGTCGACCTGTGCCCAGCAATGGGGCAATAATGGGTTGGCACTAAGTCAAAACTAAAAGTCGCCATTGGCAACTTAAGTGTAAATATACCATAAATACCTTGATGGCGGCTTGCACATGACAATGGGTTGTCATCAGCAGATATAATTCTTACTTCATTCGTGACACTTATCAGACGTGATCCGATTTATTAATTGGCCCCGTACACAATGAAGTTGACTCATATGTCTGTGTGTAAATCAGCCGTACCCTCGTTGTTATTATCCGATGACAATGGATTTAAAAGCACAAGGTGTTATTTCATTTTGTGGAGTTTTTCCTGCATTCATTGAATACAGAAGTCAAAGCGTGCGAATGAATATAACTGTAAGTCGATAAAAATAAAACTGATAATAACTCGGTAGCTAGAAAGAAATTAAACCATTAATATGCCAACATTAGGCTTAGATTTATTCATTTTAATTAAGGCTACAGATTTTCGGAATAAATATTTTGTGGTAATAAATTTTTTAAACGTTTCCCTTCACTACAGGCGGTTGAGTTCTCCGTTGTTGCTTTTTTCCCATTTACGAGTTTCACGGCGACCGTTGCCTGAAACTTACACGTACCCAGAATATAAATGCTGGATGTCGTTATCCCTCTCCCCCTTTGCATCTATACAATTTGCTTCTCTTTCTATCCCCGCAAATAAAAATGTGTTGCCCGACATTGTTTAGATGAAAAAGATTACATAACATCTTGCAAACCAACGCAAAATACACTTTATGTTTCAATCTTTTACGTTTGATTCTGGACTGATGTTGGAAAATCGTAGGATATTTTATTCTACGAAAAGGAAAATGTTGTCTTTTTCGAACCAGTTGCATTTAAAATCCTCTATCCCTGTTGCTTGGTCGTAGTGCCGCCGTATCTAAAATCATCTGGACCAAGTAAAGCGATTACTTCAGAGGCGATTTTATGAAAATGAACAAAGTTAATAATTCTGGCATTTAGAGAGCAATTTCTCGGTACCTAAGGCCAAAATAAATTGGAGTCTATTGCATATATATTTTTGTTATAATCGTATACTTAAAATCTGTGTATTTACTCAGTTTGCTTAATGCATGTCAAGGTAAAAAGATTGCTTCTCCATTGAGACACATGTATTTGCAAAGACCCAGATTAGTATGAATTTAGTTACGCTAAAAGAAGCAAATTGCCCTTTCTTTGATCCATATGTATAAATTACTATGCTAAAACAAAACAAAAAATCTGCAGTAGAACTTTAACTAACAAAATGATCCATGTGATGGCAAGTGACCATTGCCACCCATGAACATCTGTAAACGACCCCAGATAAGCACGAAATCTCAAAGGTTGTCGACAATTGCTTTGCTTCCCTTTATTACTTAGTAGCAATGTTGTTGTTATAAGCGCCTCTCCCTTACCACTCTCCTTCAATAGAACGCAGCAGCGCTTAACACTACTGTTAATAGACTGAAATAGACAATACCAGCGTTCAAACATTTTACTTTATCACCGCCTGAACTTAACATACAACTGAAAACACATGGAGTTCAACCATTATGAATGAGAGATTTTTAGGCCATATTCCACCGCGCTGGCCAAGTGCGAATTGGTGGACCTCACTCACCTCCAAGAACTTTTTTTTTAAAGAACTCTCAGGTGTGTTTCCTGACGATGTTTTCCTTCACCGAAAAGCAGTGATAATTGATACCTAATACGCACATTAATTAGTGGTGCGTGGTGGATTTGAACCTCGGACCTCCCGATTGAGAGGGCATGTTTCAACCTAATGGTTGAAACATGCCCTCTCAATCGGGCTATCACTGCTCTAAACGAAAACACATACGTTTGAAGATTTTTAGCTGCATGTAAATGGTGTTTATACAACATCAAACAAAGAGAAGCTTGCAAACAGAGTCAGCATCAAATATCTATTCCGAAGGCGAGGCTAGAGCGGCGTGCTGCAAACCGGGAATGCCAGGACATCGTCCGCCGACCGGTTCCGCACTCTACCGCTGGGGGTGACCACACTGTAAGACTAGAGACCGAAATACTTATAATATTAAATTTGAATCCTGTAAATGGAAATTTGATGTGTTGATGTAGTTTTGAAATTATGTTTTTAAATTGTTATTAAGCTTTGTCGCAAAACATATGAACAGTTTGAAAACATCTTCCTTCTACAATTAGAAAAATTGGTGAAAAAAATTGACCCTCCCCTTATTTTTTTAAAAACAAATTCCCAACAATCGTACTAATATTATAAGGGCGAAAATTTGTGAGAGTGTATGTTTGTTACTTCTTCACGTCTAAACGGCTGGTGCGATTTTCATAAAATTTGGTAGGGAGTTAGTTGACACCCTGTATTAATATATAGGCAACTTTTTAATGTTGAAAATACCTTATTCCCACGGACAATCGATTATTCGATTTCTTTAATGCGGGTGAAGCTGCGGGCTTCAGCTAGTAGGGCATAAAGAGATATAAAAGAGTTATTCCACGATCATGTATTTATCCATGAGAATAACAATTGCTCCACTGAAAAAGATCTACTTTGAAAGAGTTTTGAAGGCTTTATCAAGTAAGCAATAAATCCGTATCCACGTTGGTCTAGTTTTCATAGACTACACTACAATTTTGAGACTTCTGCAAACCAGTTTACTCTTTTCTTATGTATTGAACTTAAGGTTTAAAAATTTATCTACCCTCAAACATCATACATTAAGACATTCCTGCTAAATTCAATATCATGGTGGTACTAATTTTACTGCACTATTTGAACGCACCTACTTATCACGTATCTACCGGACCTGAGCATTCACATGCCTTTCTCTGGATGACTTTTAACAAGATTCCTGTGTAGGTAGCAGCTTTAGAGTTCAAAATTGCTATTGAATTCTAGTTAAATAACGTGACGATTGTGTCGTAGCAATCTCTTTACTAAACTATATATAGATTGTACACTAATAAATAGTGGTGTCTGCATATTTTAAAATTACTTACTGTCCTTTTTATACACACGAGCATGCGGTCCACCTGATGCTAAGCGGTCACTACAGCCCATGGATCCTGTACGTAACTTCATATAGTACAGTGCTATTATCTGAAGTCAATCGCAGGTGAGTCGCTACCAAAGAAATAAGAACTCGCCAAATTCGATAGTATTCCGGCAATTACACCCTTGCACTGAAACGCAAGAACTGCTTCACGCTACAATTAAATTTGGGGGTGGTACCTCTCTGGTCGAAATGTACTCTTTCTACCATCTTTAAGACACCTGAATCAAAATTGTTAGGGTATTATATTTAAAAAGCGTCCAAGTGGGGAAACCCTTCATGGGTTTCCCCACGAAACTGCACGGGGCCAGCTGAGGGAATATGCTGGACTCCTATCGGCTAAAACCCCACAGTGTTCCTCTGCATCCCTTTTTCCGGGACTGTGTGTATATTAGTAGCATTTTTTCCGCTGTAAAAATAGACTGACAACTGGATTCGAAACCAGGACCTCGAGATTCGAGAACATCCGATTAGCCACCACAGCCATTATGACTATTTTTAGTCGCCCACTACGATATCCACGAGAAAAAAGGGAGTGCTTCTTTTCAAGACCTACACCTATGTATCTAGATTGTACTCTACATTACTACTCTACTCATATACATTTTGTATAAATGAGACTAAACAAATATTTGTTATATCTTTGATAACATTATTAAGATGGACCTGTTTATCTAGGATCCTTCAGTTAATGTCAATTTATACAAATTATCTATTGTTGGATAGTGGCATTGTGTGTAATAGTCTTAAAACAATAATTACAGAATTGATATAGTGTTATAAACTCCACACTAAGTTGTGGAGCGAGTATGAAACATAATGTTATTAATAGTTATAGTTTCACAAACCACTTACAAGGCAGAAGGTAAGATTCATACCCGTTGCGGAATTGCGTAACTCGGTATAAATAATAATGTGTATTGTACCCATGAGATGATACCTCCTCCAAGGGTTTATAGTAAACAGTAAAGATCCTATGAACACACATTCTGCTATATGTGTATTGTTTAACATACTGTATTACTTTAGTATGGTATGTAGTGATAAGAAATACAAAATAAATTATTATAGAGTCATTTGCCGTGGCTGTTACTAATCCGCCTGAAGCGTATGGGTTCGGTTCCTGGTTAGACAAATAAATTATTAATTATTTCATGAATTTATATACGCACCAAAATACTGCTCCGTATGTTTGTACATGGCATATATTGTCTTAATACCGCTATACTGAATGTATTATATGTATTAAAAACTAAAACCATGCTTAGTATATATAATAATCGCAAATAACTAATTATTTCATTCGTACATCCTATGACCAAATAAATTTTATTTTTAATGTCTTTTAATATCAATGTTAACGATTATGTTTATTCCATGTAGTCTTACTTTTTATATTTATTTTATTCTCAATATTTACTTTATTCTATGTTCTACAAGTACCCAGCAAATCTCAGACGATAAAAGGTATTCGATATTTGGATTGTTTGGTGAACCGTGATCCAGTCGAGACTGCGGGGGCTGGAGCGGAGCTACGGCAGACTATCGCCAGACTTACGTTTCGTCTTTTTATCTAATTACCGTGGATTCATTTTGTCATGATTTTTTTATCTGACTGAAGTAGCTTACAAGCAATCAGTCCACCTGGTGGTAAGTGGTCACTGCCGCTCATGGATATCTGTAATCAAATTCATACAGAACATGGGTTCTATCTGAAGTCAATCACAGATGCGTTGGTACTCCCGAGGACTATGCTAGTCGCTTCATATAAAAGTGTGCCGGCAACCACACCCTTCTATAGAAACGCTATACTTCACGCTAGAAATAGGTGTGGTGGTGGTACTTCCTCGGTCGAACTACCCTGGGTCTATCGCCTACGATACTACTATTGTTATTTTTAGGTAAGGTAACATGATATATGCAGCGACCAAATCAGCTTTCAGGAGTGACGGCGCATCTATAACATATAATATATAATCACCTTTAGGTAGAGTATGTTCCATGCGAAGATTTTCTCAGTTGTCCTTGAGCAGCTGTGTCAGCAGTATAAGGTGGACTGAAAGCGTGTTTGCTACTTCTATCTTAGAAAGATGTAAGTATTATAACTACCAAGTTCAAATTATAAGGTGGTAGGTCGTATATGGTTCGAACACCGCCATACTTATTTGTAGCGTGTAAAAGGCATGGTGGCCGCTCACGTATATAGATATAATACTACCAACTTAGTCGCCGAAAGCAGCAATGCGTCTGCAATTGAGTTCAGGAACAATCGTTGTTCTGTATAAAGTTGAATAGAGATGTCCATGGGCGCCATTAAGTAGATTACGTGCTCATTTGCTACTTCAATCTTATAAAAAAGTCATTTTTAGGCAAAATTTTAACAATCGACAAATATCAATTTATTAAAACAGTCAATTGTTCATACAAACTCGTGTTAAAAATATCAACAGATCAATAACTGACTAGCCAAACCTACATACTTTGTCGCCTCATACTTAGGCGTCAGGACAAGTCTTTCGTTTTAGTCCCCCGCTGTTTAGCTAACTCACCCCGGATCGCCCTCTCGTCCATTTAAAGGATAAGAGGACAGGAAAGGACACCACATAATGTATAACTGTACTATTATTCTTAAGAAACAGTTTGTATATTTGTACGATAGAAGTTAGGCATTTCGGGAGCAGTGATAGCTTAATGCTTGAAACTTGCCCTCTCAATCGGGAGGTCCGAAGTTCAAACCCAGGCAAGCACCACTGATTTATATGTATATGAAAAAATAATTATCACTGCTTTTCAGTGAAGGAAACTACAAACCCGAGAGTTCTTTAAAAAAAAGTTATATGGCCTATGACCAAAAACTCTCTCATTTTGAGAGAAGATCCGTGCCCAGCAGTGGGAAAAAAATGGGTTGTACCCCATATTTTTCAGTAATTTTTATTTTATTATCCTTTTTTACCGATTAAAACAAATTTTATTTAATCAAAAGGCTATTAACCAAAGTAAAAAATAAATTGTAGGGTACATTGACATTATAGTAAATGTTAATTAAATAATAATATCACTATCACTAATTCCCTCAAGTTTTATAAGCGAAGATGTTCTTAATTATAATTTTCAATTTCCAAAACACACACTACACTTTCATATGCAGCCACCATCTTAGTCCTCGAGAGTAGCAACGCATCAGTGATAGACTTCAGATTAAACCCTAGCTCATTATAAAGTTCCTTACAGATGTCCATGGACTTTATACCATCACGTGGACTGCACGCTCGTTTGATTCGTTTACGTGATAAAAAAACAACCATCAGTGC
This sequence comes from Spicauda simplicius, assembly GCA_949699795.1. Classification (NCBI taxonomy): domain Eukaryota; kingdom Metazoa; phylum Arthropoda; class Insecta; order Lepidoptera; family Hesperiidae; genus Spicauda; species Spicauda simplicius. Next base: position 9,915,655 of record OX453062.1, read on the forward strand.
AATTCTCTAACTCTCAAACGAAACTAGCAAACTTCTTTATAGATCTCTATCTTCTGCCGTTTTTCAATATCGGTAAATGTAACATTTAGCGATAATTACAAAACTATGACATCACTAATTAAATTGTTTCCGCCTATTATTTACCGACAGTCAAGTCATGTTTATGGGTACGAAAACGACTGCTTTCAGCTAATTAATGTCCGTAACATAAAGCACAGGTTATGTAATTATCGTTTGGGCGGTCAACATATCGCATCAGTATTTCAGAGCACGTGGGCACCCCCATTAGGGATGCCACGATACATGGATAACATCGATTCTGTAATATCGATATTAATGGTTTTATCGATATTGTTAAAATGATGATGGCATTACCGACACAATATTATCCAATCCAATTTTAAATGGTATCGATATTAAAAATTGAAATATTTATAACACACTAAAGAGTAGGTGGAAGAAATATCATCAAAATTATTAATCTTTGAAAATTATATCATAGACCAAAACAAGAGAAAAAGAAATCATTGCTATTTAGAAGATCGATACAAAATATCGATACATTTACCAACTTACAACCCTGCTTTCCACCCACATCATCCCCTCACTTCACTTTCGGGCTAACACCATTACAGTAATTAGGATATGCTTAGGCATAATTGATGCACATTCTACGTACTGGTTTCAGATATTGCAAATTATGTGTTGCTTGTTATGTTTGTGTATTGCGGTATTACCAGCTATGCAGTCGTAATAAATAATCTATAATATCACGTCTATTTATTAAAAAATAATACTCTGCGAAAAATGCTAGTCCTATTTTTTTATCTGACTGAAGTAGCAAACGAGCATGCCGTCCACCTGATGGTAAGTGGTCACTGTACATCTGTAATCAACTTCATCAACTTCATCTGAAGTCAATCACAGATGCGTTGCTACTCCTGAGGACTATGATGGTCACCTCATATAAAAGTGTGTCGGCAACCACACCCGGTATTTATTGCTTTGAGTGAAAATGAAAGCTTCTCTATCTTTCTTCGCCATATATTATTGTAAGAAATAACTTTTTTGTTTGTGTGTGTTTTATTTTAGTTCAGTAAAAATAATCAAGTAAAACCGAATTGGTCCACCAAGGTGGACTATGGCCTAAAATTCTCTCATTCTGAGAGGGAAGACCCGTGCCCAGCAGTGGGACAATAATGGTTTGACGATAATCAAGCAAAATAGTAAGAATAAAGTAGTTATCTTGAAATACGAACATAACCAAAATTTGCCTCATACTCTTTTGTGTGTTATTAATTTCAGGAAATCCATTTGGCGTCATTTCTCTATAGTAAATCATGAGGAAATTTAGTAGCAAGTCGTGACGAAATAGTCAATTTGTTCCTGCACTTAAGATATTCGATAGAATAATCAACGTATTAAAATATGTATGAAGAAAAACTATTTATCTAAATACTTATATGTTGATTTTAAGACTATTAGTCAGGATTAAATATGTACAATACGTAAGACGTTACCGGATTGGGTTTAAGTGACGTCACACTGCACGTCGTAGTAATTAAGCAAAGGAGGCTTCGGAAGACGGAGGGCGCCTCCGAGAATGTTCCCGGATCTCATTTCCATGCAAATGAGGCCGTGTGTTATACGTGCGGTGTCGGTGCACTCTGCGCTGGGCTTTGCTTTGTCTCATCAATAAGAAGTCTTTGCGGTATCTAGATTTCCTTTTTTTCTTTAGCTAGATCACCTTGTTCTTTTCGATATGTTAATTGGTGACAAATCACCGTACTTTAGTCATAGGTCCATGATGGGACTAACATTATGCCTGAATTTCTTATTTTAGTATAAAACTGAATATATGTAAGACAAGATATAAAAATATAGGAGTTCTAAGGCATGAATATTCTAAATTTCAAACATCGATCTATTCTTTAATCACAACTCCACACTGTAGATTCGAAGCAGAATTCAGCGACAGCTGAATCAAGAGTAAAACTTAAGTCATTTTTAGTCTCTTCTTAAAACACTATTCCCTCTTTGTTACATATGTAGAATTAAAATTCATGTTCTCCAAGATGGTAGCGGATCACTCTGTAAAGATCTAAAAGAGCAGCAACTGTTCGCAACTAACTAAATAGTAGATAGATTTTAAGTCATTCGTTTTCTAGTCATTTTTGTCACACCGCTCAGTTTAGCTCTACTCTCAAAGCGAGAGATTAGACCAATAGCCGATTAGTAAACTTTTGCGTTTTATTTTTAATCAAACCCATGAATGCAAGCTTCCTCTCTTTGTTTTCCATCCATGTGCATGTGTTACATGTGCTAGCATGTGGTAATCAATTTCTATCAAGGACTGAAATTTTATTTCGAAGCCCTAGAATTGCAGACTGACTTACAACCAGTAAGCTATCAATGATTTCTGATTTATTTTAGGTTCCATCGTTATCCTTGCAGAATCAGTGACAACTTACCTTCATCACGTCACGTCATTCGGTATACAATGTCCTATTGTACACCGTAGTGCGTAAGTGACGTCACGCAGTATATTGCGTGTCGTAGTAATTAAGCAAAGGAGGCTTCGGCAGACGGAGGGCGCCTCCGAGAATGTTCCCGGGTCTCATTTCCATGCAAATAAGTTGTTGTGTTATACGTGAGGTGTTAGTGCGTCTGCACTTACTAGTTTGTCGGATAATCGATAAAATCAGTAAGATCTATGCTCTAGCTCCAAGGTTTGCTCTGTTTGATCTAATTTCGGATTCACTCGTCTCTGATAAAGCACCATTTTGAAATTCGATACAACAATCAGAGAAAACGATGTGAGAAGACAATATGTATATTTTTATTTCTGACTTCCTAAAATCATATACAACTTAGCTTTAGCGCATACATTGTCAAAGCCATTGTTTTCTAAACATTCTTAATTTCGTAACGTTACAGAAATAAATAGGAATACATGAAAAAATCTAAAGAGGTTATGCTACTTCTGTAAAATAAACAAACCTTTTGGTATATGATTGTGATTTTCTACACAGGATGTTAGTTGACATTAACAATGAAAAACTATGGTATCTGTCAGAAACCTATTTCAGTATAAATATAATTGTTATTTGACCTAAATATAAATCTTGAAGCCACAACATTCTATGCTTAATCAAAAGGAACAGTAAAAAATGGTAATACACGTAATTATCATGAGTACGATTTTATTATAATTTCAGTAATCTATCATTTGTTATTGCTTATTCTTTAGTGTAGTATGTAGTATTCATGTCATTTGTACAGATATTTAGTGACAATTGCAAAGATGAAACGGTCTTACTTGTTTACGTGTGCTTTCAATATCATCAATCAGTTGAAGAATTCCCATTTTCAGTTTTCTTTTGTCTTTAGCTGAGAAATCTTTGATGTCTGGCATTATACTTTTAAAGAATTGTAAGTCCTCACTTTCTGTGTTATCATTGTGAACAGAATCTTCAAGTTTTCGTTTTTTAGACATACGTCTATTGGATTTATCTGAGTCTAGAGGATCTGGATCTTGGTTGTCTATTATAGAGCGACTTACATCACTAACGTTAATTCTTAATGCCTCATTTGAATTATTTAGCTCATCACTTACATCGGAATCTTCAGATTTTATATTTATTAGCCAAGTTTCGTTGCCCGTATCGCAATCTTCCTGTATCTTGTCGTCATCATCACTGTTTGTGTTATTCTCACCGTCTTCAGAAATTAGTTCTTTAGCACTGTTTGCATTCCTAAAACATATTTCAAATGCTATCATTTGACACAGCAAGATAATAATATACATGAAGTTCATTTAGCATAAAACATAACTTACCATTTTGGTTTAATAAATGGTTCTAAAAATCTCAGTGAATCGTAGAGGTAATATTTTTTACAAGAAGATCCTTTTAAGTTTAGTTTGTTCTTGAATCTGTTGTAAGATGATCTTATGCCTTTCCATTTAATTTTAATCTCTTCAACTGAAAAAAAATGTATATTATGATGATTATAATTTACATATTATTATATGTGAATGTAATAATAAAGTATTTTATATGCATCAACCTATGAATATTTTTCGATAACTCTCATTAGTATATGTACTATAATTGACATCTTTATGCATTACAACTATCTCCAACAAAAACAAAATATTAAAGTTATTATTTTAAGTACCTGTGCACTTCTCGTCTAGTTCTGTTCTAACGGCATCTGCGATTTTATCCCAGGCGATATCTGCTTGTCTGGATCTGTAGGTCTCCAAACTGGAATCATACACCTCCGGATATCTCTTCACGATATTCACGAATTTCATTATCACTTCTTGGTAGTCCCTCATTATTAGTAGACAACCCACACCTGTTAATAAAACAAAAATATATGCTTCTATGACAACTTAATAGTTTTGTTTTTTTTTAATGGTCGTAGAACAAAAGAACAAATACAACAGAACTATATATATATACTAGAACAAATACACAAACACTCCGACCCAGAACAAGAATCTAAGCTTTCAGATACCTGTCTGGCCGGGAATCGAACCCGGGAGCCACTGCGTGTAAGACCGGTATGGCAACCGCACCGCCACGCGGCTCGTCAAAACTGCTTATATTTCTAATACCAATTTCAGGAAACATACCAATGAAAGACAGTTTTCAGTTATTTCCAAAATCAAAGCAAAACATCGTCCAGGTATGCAATGTTGAAAACACGGAATTCATAGGGCATGCCAAATATCATACGGTATATGCGATTGTATGTGGGAGCCTTTATTTATTAATTATTCGCGAAAAAGGTATGCGGTGTCAATAGGTACTTATAATATTGGAGATAAATATTGTTATAGATAAAGGCAAGCACTATCATATACCGCAAAGAACCCGCCTATTTACATAGGAACCAAACCATATTCATAGACATCCGATATGGTGTAACTAATACCCGCTTATTAGGACATAAATTAACACGGTCGTTACATAATTGCCTAACAAAAATGTCAACAAACCATTAAAATATGTTAAAAATAAATATAGCTACTCACGCGATCGAAGTTATCAAAATGACGAAGCTACGCGCAGCAATGTGGCCTTGCCGTTGCCCCGTCGCACACTGACGCCACACGCGTTGCGTCTCGCTCTACTCTGCGCTGTGTGGAAGCGAGACAGCTATACGTACCACGCCACGCTTGCGGTAGCCGAGTCACGAGGGTTATAAGGTACAATTCCACTTGACGGCAACTGACGACGCTAAGCGAATGACTGTCAGTCACGTGAAGCGCCACGCATTTACTGTAATCAATTTACTTTATGTTTATCATGCGTTCATATCTCGTAGTTATTTTTAAGGGAATGTAACATAGTTATATAGACATTATTAGTCAATTTTTAGAGATATAGCTTATTAGAATATTTGAGTACGAATACAAAACAAATTTATCTGAAAAACAGAACACCCAAGTTGTCGTAACCACATGTTTTTCAATAAGTACTACCAAAGTGTGATATATGAAAACTATTAAAAAAAAGTTAGCAATATAAACCTATAATATGACTTCTTACGTAAACCATGTACAAATTGCAGTAAACATTATTTGCATCACACTGAGTAAACTTGCCCAAAACGGTAAGAAAATGGCGCGCAAACGATGCGTCAGATATCGACAAGTGGATGAACACCTTTACGACGCGTGTTTGTTTTACACGCAACACATACAACCCTATTAAACAAAAGCAATCTTATGTTATCGTAATACAGTTGTTTATTGCTGTGTCGCTAACTATAGCCGCATGGACATCTAAGTATATTGTTATTGAATGTTAAGTTTTCTACGCTAGTAATAAGGCTCGCTTTGCATGGCAAGTTTACAAGTGGCGAATCCGTTTGCGAGGTTCCGTTTACGGGGTACCGTACCCGACGGGTAAAAACGGGACCCTATGGGGCTATCCATAAATTACATCACAAGATTTTTATGTTTTTTTATCCCCCCCCCCCCACACACACACACCCATTTGTGATACCCCTCGCTAGTCTATACTCGCTAGTGTGATGTCAAATATGTTGCTATTCTACACATAAAAATTCAAATTAAAAACAGTAGGTGGTTCCAAAATAACACGTGACAATACAAAATTTTGTACTTCTCTCCACCCCTTTTCACACAGTGACACACTTTATCGACCTCCTTCCCTTGAAGTGTGACGTAATTCATGGATGGCCCCTATGATACCACTGGCCGCCTATCTTTCTGTCCGTCTGTTTGTTACCAGGTTGTATCTAATGAACTATGATAGCTAGACAGATGAAATTTTCACAGATGATGTATTTATGTTGCACAACAACAACAAATACTAAAAACAGAATAAAATAAATATTTAGGGGGACTCCCATACAACAAACGTGACCTTTATAGATAATGGTACGGAACCATCATGCGTGAGGCCGACTCGCACTTCGCCGGTTTTTACTATGGTTCCCTGCTTTGTACACAGCACGTATTGCGCACATAGAGCCACTTGTCAACAGGTACAAATTTCGTGCGTTAATTGCAGGCTAGCGTGTAATTATGAGTGTAAAATCAGCAGGTATAATTTTTAAGTATAGTTTTATTCGTCAGTTTAGTACCTGAACCCCTAATCTGATGTTTGTAATTTAGTGAACGGGTAAATTACAATTTTACTGGAAAATATCATATTTTTCTGTTACAGTATCAAAAAAAAATTTACTTTATAGTCAATTATAACAACAAAACTACGAGTGGAAAATTGGAAAGTGTGGCGTTTTTATTCGAACTAGTCACCCATCACATCGGTCGCAATTCGACCGTAATTTAAATTAAAAAACTTAACTTCATATTATCTAAAGTAGTACGAATATTTCTCAAATCAGACAAATATATCAGGCATATTACTTAAAAATACTTCACAAGTTGTTGCTTCACGTATTAATTTAATAATTTAATAGAGTGTTTATTTTAACTTCTTCTTCACTCCACTTCTTACCAGCCCTTAAAAGCCTTAGGGGGGGGGGGGGGGGTTCGTCACGGTCGGAACTTTTTGGGGAACGGCAAAATATTTAGTTTTGACTATCTTTTTTTTATCTAAGTTGATGGACGGTAAATTCTACTTCCGCCCCGGGCGAAATGAAACCACGCTACGCAACTGTGATGAACTAAGGCACTGCTTCTACTTAATTCTACAGTTTAAATCAATTAAGAGTCTCTTATAAACCCAAAACCAATTTTTTATATAATTTGTAGGGTGTAAGTAGGTATCAACAAAATTAAGCTGAAAGTCAAGATTTAATTGTCAGAAACTCTCATAAACAAACATTTTATTAACAAATAGAAACTTTTATTCAACACTATAAACGTTTATTTTTGTTTTTATGAACTACATTGAACAAACATGTAGTAGAGTCAGAGAAAATAAGTTACACTATCATCATATCTACATGTAGGTTGCGATATTTTATATCTAGTTTAGTACGAACAGTGGGGCAATGTAACATGACATCTGCCGAGAAAGCACGTGGCGCGCACACCTTTCCCAACCGATCTGCGAAGATGCCGATCACGCGACCAATTATCCCTGATCATACTAATATTGGTAATATTATAAGCTTTATGCATTACGCTTTGTTTTTATGTGAGGAATTGAAGGCTTTTAGACTAGTTCTATTAATTGTTTTTTTTTTAAATATCTACATGTAGGTTGCGATAAAAGTAAGCTACATATATCCAAGTACGCTTTGTCATAATATCAAAATTATCTTGGAGTTCCTTTATTTGACTCCGGGATCTCCAAAGGAACGCAACCGGAGTCCACTGAGCGCTTTGCCCCATCGGGCTTTTCCAGGTGAGCGGCTGGGCTCACCGCTTATCTGGTGTTTACGACGATAAGCGACCGCGCATACCGCCGTCCTTCCCGGGATCGCCTGGCTCGACAGTTCGAGCTCCCACTCTAGCTCGCCACCCCGGAAGCCTCGTTTTAGTTGCCTCTTACTCTTACAAGTCCTCTAACAACAGTTTCATAATCCCTAAAACCTATTCTAATAACTATTTCCCTAAAATTTACAAGCATAGAGCATGCAGACTACCTCATGGCAAGTGCTATAGACATTTGTAAACACACCCAGTTTAGATAATAGGATCAGGTAAGCCACCTGAGATTTGCTCTATTGCTATTATGTTTGCCGGCTCACTTTTATATGAGGCAGCCATCTTAGCCTTTGAGAGAAACGACGTATTTATAATCGATTGAATCCTTGTTTCATCAGTTGGTAGAAAAAATGGAGTTTGACCGATGAGGTACCACAACTACTCTAATTTATATATGCGACTGACTTCAGATAGAACCCATGTTTTATGTAAAGTTTCTTACAGATGTCTGTGAGCGACAGTAGCCACTTACTATCAAGTGAATTGCATGCTCATTAGCTAACCTACCTAACCTACACATCCATGGGCGGCAGTGACCTCTCGTTATTGTCCCACAGCTGGGCACGGGTCTTCTCTCGAAATGAGAGAGTTTTAGGCCATAGTCCACCGCGCAGTGACCAAAGACCATTTATCAAATGCTTGCTGCAATCTCGTTTGCTACTTAAATATATAAAAATCCAAAAGTATTTAAGACCTACAGCAAATATTGCAATCGGCGACCTGCTAGCTGCGTCAAAGAAGTGTGCCAGTTAAAAATAGTTGATCGGTAAAAAGGTGGGTGCAGCGCGACCGGCTGTAGACAAAAGGTGCGCAGACACGTGCGTCTAGCCACTTAGGCAGATGTCACGTTGCTAAACTGTACCTGCTCACCCTTGTGATATTGATGCGATTTACTATTTTCATAACCACATCTACATACAAAAACACAAAGTCATACATATAAACGAAATAAAACGCTCATTGTCTTACTGTGGAAAGACAACGTCAAATTGTCAGATGTCGTTGTCAATATTTTAAATGCAGCTTAGTCAATTAAACTTATTTTAGCCTTTAACGGATGTTTTAAACTAACTCGAATATTAATACAATTTAATCAAATTTGAGAACCATTCGAGCTACTCTGAACAATATCAAGTTTGTGACTAGTAATATTATAAGTACAATTATCAACTTATTCGTTTCTTGATAAATAACAGTGCTAGATTGTTCTCGTTCGCAATGTTTCAATTTGGACTCAGTGGTTACCTCAGAACTTTAATATACATAGTAAAAAGAAGCTTATTGACATTCTCATAAATCTAGTCGACTCTGCTGTATTTTTTAATTTTATGTGATCTCCAGTTATCCATCAACACGCTTACATTTTTATCTAACTTCATATAAAACAATTTTGAATTTATGAACTATTTGAAGTCAAACGTTAATTTAATGCATTGTATCCCTGGTTAACTTGGAAAAGCCATTACGATGAAATTTCTCAACTCACGATTTACCAATTTTAGTTTACTCCCACTATAACACTAAATACCAACACATTTTATAATATAAATGTGGTTGTAAATAGTGAATTTGTTACGTGATCTGAAAAGAAATAAATGGTAAGAAAAGTAATAAATGGTAAGCTCTACTTTAAAGGATGTTGATACATTAATCAATCATTAATTCGCCTATGTTATTGCCTGTAACTTTACTTTTTAACATATAAATTCAGTCTAAATCGGTTTAGTAATTTCGAAGTTCCAGCATCAATAAAAAACTAGTTTTAAAAAAGGTATATTTATTAAAATTGGACTAACCTTCCACCGAAATGCAAGAACTGTTTTACTCTAGACGCGATGGTACCCCCCTTGTCGAATCATATTTTTTTACCGCTATGAAACAATTTATTCTTATATTAATTGAAACCAACTCGCAATGTACAATAATGAAAACAAGACAAACAATATTAAGCACATATCATTGCAAACCTGAATATTCTAACACTATTATGATTTTATGATAATAAATTACCTATCATTAATAAGCCTTAAGGTTAAGCACTAGTAATATTTATTTATATTAAAAATAAAGTTGAAATAGTAATTCTAAACTTAGCTGCAAGGGGAGAATTTTAATGCATCTGCAGATAGTGAAAATAATTATAATAGGTAATAAATTCACCAGCATGTCACTCAATGAAGGTTCGACTCCATTGAATATTGCAATGACGTCTCGTTTAAGGCTTTTACAGAAGTTCAAAAACAAATAAATATAACCTTTATTACTTAATTCTTTTCACTGATTCTAATTGCAATGATCACATACAGAAAATCAATTATGCAAATACGTACAGAAAGTATATCTTATTTTATAAGCTCAATGGAGTTTGATTCACAGTTGATCTTAAATATGACTTGATGTAAATTAAAATAAATATTAGTTTATATTAACGTCCATAAGTTAAACCTTTACATCTTTCTGCAGTGTAGATTTTTTGTAAAATTTGCTCTTCATGGGTCACGATGTTATAAATATCGTGACAAACTTTATCAAAATAAATACAGGAAAGCGATAGCTGTCAATACACAAGAAATTGTATTACAAAGCAATCAGAATGCTTTCAGCATTATATTAGAGCAAAAACCTTATTACAATTTTAAATAAGTTTTAATAAAATGTGACTTCGATGTTATTATTTGAAGTTTCATCGTAATATCTAAAAATACGACATTTAGTGATTATATTTAGCTTACTTCTATATTAAGAGAACGTGCGCATGTGAGGTGTGTGGGATGTCTTGCACGTTGCCCGTCTTAATAGTGTATTATTATACTCATACCATAATACATCTTCGTCGCGAGTGGTTGTACAATAATACATTTACTAATTTTATGAAATGCATCGCATTTTACTATAACAAAAACCAAAGTATAATCAAAACTAAATCTACAAATATCTGTTAAGAACTTTTTGTCGTCCCACTGTTAGAGCATTTCTAATAAAAAAATATTATAACAATTTAGATTATTGATTACCTTGGAATCGTCACTCCTCAGTTTACGCAAGCTTTTTTGCCAACAAAAGGGTCTCTTTGGGATTTACTACTGTGGTTTAGACTATAGTTTATTACATTAACCAAGTACAGACTGGTATACTCAAGATAACGTTGAAAACTTGACGGAGATATCTTATGCAGATAGTTTTTCTACTAATTCTTTTCATCACGTTACAATAAATGATAACTATTTTGTAATTTTCACGTAAAATCAAAAAATAAAGGCTAAGGTTAGACCGGTAGCATGACAGAAAAATACCATTAATTTTCTGTAACTCTTCGTGATAATAAACATCATTATCATGTGTAGGGTGGGACTGCTATGAATTGTCTTTTTCACCATTAATATAAATAGAAACAATATAAAGTTATAAATCCACAATTTCCATGCACTAATCGTTTACCGTGGTATAATGGAAACGAATAACCCCAAGGATACGCACTTCTCGTCTTAGCAATTCGAAGGCAGGTGATTTTAATACGACAGGTGTGGAACAAAATTATAAAGCTAAACTGCATCATTTGCAGCGGTATGTTGGTGTGATCGTTTACTTTTATTTGGTGGCAATTAATATGACCTGCTGTATCGAGAATAGACAAACAGATAACGGGTAATAAATTGCGTTAACTGAATGCGTATTGTGATCGGTGGCTCTTTAAACAAACTATTTGTACACCAATGATAGTCAAATAAGATTAGTTAACAAAAACAGCTTATTTTCAAATGAGCTTTATGAACCACGTAACGTTTACAACCCTTTTTTAACATAAATATATGTACGATGAGTATTTTAATTAACAATAACTAGAGTGAAAAAACAACAGATAAAAATAGTGATAGATTTTTATTAAATGCTATTACATTACTAATCATCCTATGAAAATAAAATAAGCGAAGTTTATGCAATTACAGTTTAATAATGCAAAATCATTCACACTACCTTACAATGTAGTAGTAGAAAAACCGTGAGATCGCTTATCACGCTCATTACAATATTATAAGATCATCAATAATCGAATCCGTGTTTGTCTAATTACTATTAATACCCAATTGATTTAAGAAGCATTCGTGAACGTAATCGGTTAAACTCAGACATATGTTCGACACCTTTCATAACCGGTCGACCGAAGGACATCCGCTTTTTGGAGGGTAAAAAAATCGGGTTCGACATTCTCACAGGAACCACCGCGTATCCGGTGCGCGGGCGCAGGCGAAAATAAAAACGATCATTTGTTAGTGTCGGCCCGCTTGCACCAGGTAAATCGATTGTTGGGAGACGTCAAAACGTTTTGCAAGCACACTTGCATATTGGTTTTTATTTTGTTTATGGACACAAATCCAAATTCTTGTCTTACTCTTAGCTTTTTATTTTATTATTTGTAACCGGGATTATCTAAGCTCCCAAACAGACGGTCCTAAAGTTCACTGTTGGTTAGTTTGCTTTACTCTTCGTATACCATTTCGACATATTGCTGCCACAAGGCTAGAAATGCAAAGCCTAGGCATATGGTGGGCGTCCCTGTAGTTCTAGGATTAGAATAGGACCTCGGCATCCCCTGCCTGTCGTAAGAGGCGACTAAAAGGGGCTTCCGGGGTTCCCATTAGCCATTGGGAGCTCGAACCGTTTAGTCTAGCCACTCGGGAAGGACAGCGGCATGTTTGGTCGCATACTGTCGTAAAGACTAGACGGAGCGGTGGGCCCAGCCGCCCATTTGGGAGGAGAGCTCGATGGGGCAATGCGCTCAGAGGATTCCGGTTGCGTTCCTTTGGCGATCCCGGAGTTCCCTTTGTAGCTCTGAGGACGGCCACCAGGAGGGTTTTAGTGCGGTAAAAATCCCACATAACCTTGCGTCGCTCCCACGGCGTCGAGTACCGTTGGAAGGTTTCCCCATCGGGAACAAAAAAAGGCATATGGTGGTAATCTCTATTGTAGTATAAAGATCTACCACCTCAGCGCTTTTGTTAGTTCAAAACGTTCGAAAATGTTGTCATTCTGAGTGTGGGTAGCCACCTCCGCCCAGAATTGGTTAATGGAATTATTATTCCATCCCAGTAAGGCCATGTCTTACTGTACCCAAAGCGCAGCAACACTTAAAACTCGTGCTCCAAAGAAAAAAATATAGTATGATGACGACGTACACAAATATAAAAAACACCATACAAATATTTTAACACTGCGTTATGAATAATTTTATGAACCCATTGTTTTTCTAATGCTAAGCACATAACTTCTATATAAATGAGAGGGAAGTAGCTGCTAATCTACAGACCAAGTACGGATGGGTGGAGTTCACACGCCTTTAAGAAATTATTAGAGAAATCAGTGTCCTTTTCTCCCTATTTTATACAGTTAAGGCATATGTTTATCATTACTAACTCACATACAATTTCAAAAGATCAGAGGTGTACCTTGGATTTTAACTTCGGTCCCCCAAATAACGGATCAAAAATCATCGCCACCACCAGGCTATCACCGCTCGCTTAATTGTATTTTTGAATTGCTTAAACCAGGAAAAACTGAGCATCAAATGAACTGTATTAACAGTATGTCCGTCTACAACTATCATGACATAAATGACACACAGGCAGAATAGGGTCCTAAAAATACCAGCTTAGTGATCAATTGTAGTAAATTCATAGATTTACATAACTCGTAATGTTTGCTGACCTTGGATTTAAAAGTTATTGTCTTACGTGCCTTCCGTAAACAAAGTATCACATGATTTTAGGCTAGTTTAATGTCGGTTTTAATTTATTTTTATATTTTAGAGGTACATAGAATTTTTATACTTCCGGTGTTTTTATAAAAAAGAATTAGATGATGTGGCTTCCACTTTTATTTTACTAATTTAAATATTATGATTATGATTATAACAACTAAAACTTTGAATAAGTGTTGATTCAAAAAATTAGTAATACAAAATAATAATTTATTTGAAGAATTTGGTACTTTGAAGAAAAAAATGTTACTCGGAGTACTTTAATTACTATTTAAGATTTAGATTATAATATTGGGCATATGATAGATATAATAAAGACCATAAAAGACAATGAATAAGCATCGATAAATCAAAACGAAACAAAATAGAATTTGTTAAATCTAATGACGGTCGAAAGTGCACAGATTCTTTTAACCGTCTCTAAAAATAATGTGGAATGCTATGATGACCTCCAATCTACATACATACAAATGACTTCCACGGTTGGACAACAACAATAATTCGAATGTCTTTGAAAAACGACTTGACCTCTCTACAGTCGTTAAAGACCAGAGCATAAGGGACTTGTTTCACAGGAAGTGAGTAACAGAATAATAAACAAAATAATATCGTCCATAGAATACACTACTGACACTACTGACTATGTATCGATATCACACCCAAGATCACAAAAGTCCTAAAACTTTAACACATATACTGCAAGTGTAGGTTCACAAAGGTGCATGATATGAAGCTTTAAAAATAATATACAGATACGCTAGAAAACCTTTTTATTATTATTTTTTATCTGACCAAAGTAGCAAATGAGCATGCAGTCCACCTAATGGTAAGAGGTCACTGCCGTCTATGGACATCCGTAATCAACTACATACAGAACATGAGTTCCACTTGAAGTCACAGATGCGTTGCTACTCCCGAGGACTATGATGGTCGCCTCATGTGAAAGTGTGCCGGCAACCACACCCTTCTATCGAAACGCAGGAGATGCTTCCACTAGAAGTAGGTGTGGCGGTGGAACTTCCCCGGTCGAACTACCCTGGTTCTACCACCTTGAAAACTAACTATGATGACTATGATGGTTGCTTCATATAAAAGTGTTCATCTACCTCTATCGCTTGTTCAACAGTTTTTCAGTGCATCTAAAATTTCGCAACTGGGATCCATGTAACTGGGTCGAACTATCTGAAAAAGTATTAAAAAATCGCATATCGTGGCTACATGTTACATTTGAAAATTCATCAATTCTACGATAATATTTGTCTTAAAGCAAAATCTTTCATCGCCTGATATGAGACCTTATCACACACATGTCGGAACATCGAAAGTCGGCTGATACTGCGTTTGTAAAAATTAGTTCTGTCAGTACCATTTGGTAATATGCAAGTGAAAGGCTGTGTACGTGAGAAAAGCAACGCTTGTAACAATGCCATATTTCGCCGTCTTCTGGGCCAGTGATCGATCTATGTACGTGAATATTTTGCTCCCAATGGCATTTGAAGTGATTGCTACATTCTAACCCTATTAGACGTCACGTGACCGTGTTGTCTTTGTGATGTCCGTTGCGTTAGGTAACGTTTTCTTCATTAGGTGATTACTAAAGTTATTACTAAGATAGGTGATTACTAAGATTTACTTAAAGTTTATGAGGATGTAAGTCTGTTTGTTAGACTTTCACGCAAAAACTACTTGTCAGATTTCGCTAAAATTTGGCAAACACATAGTTTATGATTTTTTTCTCGAGGGGGAAATCTTTAAAAGGTACTCGACGCCGTGGGTGCGACGAAGGGTTATGTGGGATTTTTACCACACTAAAACCCCCCTGGTGGCCTTCCTCAGCGCTACAAAGAGGACTCCGGGATCTCCAAAGGAACGCAACCAGAGTCCTCTGAACTGTGGCTGGGCCCATCACTTCGTCTGGTCTTTACGGTATGCGCCCACACATGCCGCCGTTCTTCACGGGGTCGCCTCACCGAACGGTTCGAGCTCCCATTCTAGCCGCCTGCGACCGCGGAAGCTCCTTTTAGTCGCCTCTTACGACAGGTAGGGTATACCCTAGCTCTATTCTGATCCAGGAACTACAGGAACGACATAATTTATGACCCAAAAATAAAATTCCCTTCATAGAGTTGATCGAACCGTGCGAAACTGCAGGGTAAATATCCTTTAAGTTTTTACTTATGGAAAAATATTAAAATAATTCAATTCGTTTACCAAATAGGTATCAATAATTTAATTTAGAACTAGCAAGAGTTTCAGTTTTCTCACTATTTTGTCCTTAACTTCACTTTTTAATAATTTACTACATAACTGAAGAATGAGGCAATTCAGCTAATAGCTTTTATTATTAAAACAAAATTCCTATTTTAAACACAGTGCTTAAAATACAAACGATCACTACGTATAACTGAAGCCAGTAAGTTATGACGTCGGCCCGAGTCATGCAATCCCATATTTAACATTTCATGGTGACCTAAGCACCGCGGCCTTACTTCGTGCCTCGCTCAAGGACTGTCGTCAATATTGGCATGGGGTTATGTCTACAGGAATCGAGGAGGGGTGTGATTACGTTGAAATAATTTCTTTATATTATAACATTCATAATGTTTTCTTTAAGATAAAAGTGACAAATGAACGTGCAATCCATCTAAAGGCAAGTGGTCATTGCCATCCATGGACATCTGTAATCTTTAGATAAGTTGATTACACGAGTTTTTAAAGGTGATAGAACCAGTGTAGTTCGCCCGGGGAAGTACCACCGCCACACCTATTTGTAGCGTGTAGCATTTCTTGCGTTTCGTTGGAAGGGTGTGGTTGCCGGCACATTTTCTTATGAGGCGACCATCATAGTCCTCGGAAGTAACAACGCATCAGCGGTTGACTTGCGATGAAACCCATGTTCTGTGTGAAGTTGATTACAGATGTCCATGGGCGGCAGTGACCACTTATCATTAGGTGGACTGCATGCACCACATGCTGCAAAAAAAGGTTGACCACAGATGATTTGTTACCTCTGCGGATTAGCTTAGAAATAAGAGTAACGATAATGTCTCTATAGTTTAAACACCAACGTTTCTACCATCTTAAAAATGGGCAAAGATAGACAACATAAATTATTATTTCTTATATATATTCTAAGTTCTTAAGTGATAGTTGTAGTAACTAGGGGTAAACTTCACCGGATTTATTTGGCTACACACGCCAACAAAGTTCTACTTGAAGTAGAGATGAATCACAATGTACTACAAATAAAAAAATGCCCATAGTGGCTTGTTCTGTATTCATGTACATGGGTATCATGTAGGTACCACATTTTATTTCGGAAACACATTACCATTAAGTACCTATATAGCTGAACATGGTTCCTCTCAAAAGGAAATTAAGCTATAGACTACTGCGCTCATAATATATTTTTAGACCCTGTTATAGAAATAAAATACATGTTACTTTAACCCTTAAATTGATTTTCAAGGCATGTCATGGTCTACATTTACAAAAATGAGTCCAAAGGTCAAGCTTCAAGGCACTTTCATGTGGCCTAATAAATCTGCTAGATTTATTATGTAGCTCGAATGACTACGTTATTATAGAAGCACTTATTGAGTAACTAAGACCAATTCGTCTTCAGATCAAACTTGTCACTGGTCTAAGAATTTAGGTAATAATTATGAATGAATTAATAACTGTATTATTACGCATTTTGTTACGGATTACGGATTTTGTTTTGCTCATAAAGTAAAATGTAATCGACCGATTTATTGACGTATAACGTTGCAAATCTATATAAGTATTCAGTTTTGAAGGTAGAAGAATCCCTTATAATTCCACTCCAGAAGCACCACCGTCACACTTTTTCTTTTATAAAATAACTGTCTTAAGCATTGCTGTGTTAATTATTAAAACAAAGACGGAGACACGTTTATCTGAAGCGTTCCAACTAAATCTTCAACGGTGCCAACGCATTTGTTAGCAATTTTCTATTTGACTCTGATCTCTTTTGATACAAATGTTCCTGGATGTTAAAGGTCACTTACAATCAAGTATACTACATGCTCGTTAGCTACTTCTAAGTTATAAAAATAATTATTCCTACACACTTTTTATCCGGAAGTTTCCACGAGAATGGAAACATACCGAACGAAGCGTGGATGATTAGCAATTTTTTATATAATAACTACAATGTTCAAATGACATGTGAATATGGTTTTGTTATTGTCGCCAAGGTGACATACATACACTATGTAAATACTATATTAGTTACATGACATAGTGACGAGTTACAACATAAGGAAAAACAATACAATAACGTGTTACGCTTCACGTTGTAATGTCCTTGTACTCTGTGCTGTTTCAATAGAAATAGGCAAAAAGTACATTACATAAATATATCTTGCTAGTTAATTCCCGCGGTTTCTCCCGTTTCGGCCTCGATTACCACGGTTATAAGTAATGTATGGGTTATTCCGCGTGGCAGTGCGGTTACCTAACCGGTCTGACACGCAGTGGATTCCGGGTTCGATTCCCGGTCAGAGAGTTATCTGAACGATGACTTTAGGTTCTTGTTCTGGGTCTGGATGTTTGTGTATTAGTCTATGTGTGTGTCCATGTGGTGGATACTACACAGGAGAAAATCCTACCGTGGTACTGTGAGTGTAGAAAGCGTAAAAAAGCGTTTTTTTAATCAATGATATAAACTATCCATGTGCCAAGTTTCATCGAAATCTGACCAGTATATTTACGTAATGAATAACAAACATATGTACTTTCTGACAAACATTCGCCGTTATAAAATTAGCAACACAAACTGCTATTTTAACTACCATTACTTTGCAGTAGTTAAGTTCATTGGATACATAGTAAAAACATGCAGAATTATAAGTAGAACAAAATCTTAATTATCTCGCATTTTGTTCAACATACATCCGTCTTTGTTATATTTTGCGTGTTTATTCTTTTAAATAAAATCTATTTTTACACATTGTTCACTTTAGTAAACAAATTAATATACATATTAATACGCCCCCTGTTTACGTCTTCCTGTTGTATGTTTTATAATTGTTCTCCCCGTGTGTCGGTGATACAAAATAATGTATGGTTACCGTGTCATATTAAAATGCAGATTTGTCAAGTATTTATTTTATCACGATACATGTAGTGGATGGCATATGACAGTTCTTAATTTATCTAACGATTAGGCTGATTGGTTTACTGATGAAAAATACTCACCATCGTCTGTGGACTGACTGACTGACTTTGCAATACCAGAGGAGTCGCCAATGCATCCCCGGCTTTAACCGGCATTGAACGGAAAGATCATTTTCCTACATAAAATCAGAAAAATGGATATTGAAATGTTTTTTTTTTAATTAACGTTAACATAGTTATAACCTAAATAAATAGATCAGTGTATATCCAATCGAACATTGAACGGAAATAACATTTTTTATAGCAGCACGTACTCTAATTTTACGCCACTACAAAAGTCCTACCACATTTTTATCATGCCCGTAGGCGTGCGATTGAATCTGAAATCATTTGCTGAAATATTACAATAGAAATCTAAAATACCGTGTGTATAAATAACCTATGACGTCGCCCACCTACGCGAAGTACGTATGTCCACGGGCGGATAAAGGAAGGAGATCGAAAATAAAAACTCCCTCTGGGTGGAGGGGTTTAATCCCCAAACATATTACGGAAATGTTGGTAGGTCGGGTACGGACGTCCCGATTTTTTTGCGATAATCAACCACTGAAGCTGCAGATATGGTCACGTGTTTTATTACGGCAATTTGCTTCAAGGCTGTTGCTTTATGCCTATGGTGTCCAGTGCTGGGTTTGCTAGCTATAAACTAAATAGTATTGTAATTTCCGTAAAAAGCACTGGATCAAGTTAGTCAGTTGGTAGTTAATCTTCATTGTTTCCTATTTTTGGAATCTTCTAGTTGATTAGAAGAGAAAATTGGGTATTGATTTATTTCAACATTTTCAGCATTCATGTCATAATGAACATCCCATAAAGGTTTAGTAAATTAGTTAGTTGAGTAAGATCCTTTTAACCAGTTACTAAAATATAAATTAATTCAAAAACATGCTTTATTTATTTTAATAAACAGTAAACAATGATTTGTTTGTTGTAAAAGAGCACAAAACGTGGACATTGGCATAACATTCAATGTTCGCAGGTGCAAAAATCCAATATAAGCGATAATATTCCTCTACAGAATACATTGCTAAAATGACCTTAAATATTTTCACTGGCTTAGACCGCGTACATTTTTGAGAAAGTATCAAAAGCTTCGCACCTTAATCCGCGCTCGCAAATAAAATGAAGATAGCCGTGAAAGCCAATGCGAACCGTATCAACAGATTCGTTCGCAGCGGCCTCCGAAATGGCTTTTCTATTCAATTTTCGATAGAGATTTTTTACCAACCCGCAGTTTTGCGTACGGCGGAACCAATAAATCTCCTCTTGAGGTAAGGGGCGAATTAATCAATCGACAGATCCACCGACTCGTCCGTCGACCAATCATTCCCGTTCGAACAAATATCGTCCTAACGGTACGGAGCTTAGGTCCAAAATCCGTTCGACGTTAGATTTTATTTACAGCTCGCAAGGTGAAAATAAGAAGTGGAAATAAATAGTAGGGCCTTCTCCGTCGATACACTCGGAGGAGATTAAAGTGTTCGGGATCGACGGTAAAACATAAATTAGGGAAACGGTCGCGATCCCTGATCATCTATGGAGCATTGATCACCCTTTGTTGTTAAACAATTTTAGGCTTATTATCTACTGATCCCCGAGGGCAATAAAGAAATAAAATAAAAAAATATAGCACTTGATTTAAGTCGGGAGTGGGCCGAAATTTAAAAGCTATATTGTTTTCCGCCCGCAAGGGTAGGGCGGGCGCTTCGCTGGGCGGGTTGGTATCGGCCACGAATTAATAAACAAACCGGCCAAGGCCACAAGCCATATGACCTTTGGGGTCCATCGTTGTACTCTTTACCCGATTAGGCATGAAACCATAAACATTTTGGACATTCCAAAAATAAAATCCGATTTTTTGTATTAGGTATTCACCTCGTATGTTTCATCGCGTTTGAGCGGCATTAAAATAAAAAAGCATGTCACCTCGTAATAACGATAGGCAAATAATACTGAAGCATTCCCATTAAAGAGGATGATCGTTACACAGAGCAAATCCTCAATTCGCTATAAAACGTCGCGACGAGAGTGGGTGCTCCCGCGCGGCCGAGGAAAACGTTGTCATTCAAAATCAGACCACGTGTACAATATTTCATCATCAGGAAGGGTGGGTGCCCCCCGCCTCACACTCCGCGCGCCCGCGCCCGACCCAAAAAGTCTATCTGCACTTGACACGGGAGGAAACGGGACAGATTAACCGTAGTAAAGGGAACAAAGCTAAATATGTTTCAAGCTGATACTTACCCCCGTACAGTATACGGACAAGTTGCAGAAAACCTTGTCGTGACGTAACTGTCATGAATACAAACATGTTTGTTGCATGCAAACAGTAATGAAATAAACGTAAACGTATCATTTCATAGAATTAAATTATTGATGGAGTAAAAATAATCAGTTTTGCTATTACATTTATAACTAGTTTTAGAAGTACCACATGAAATCGTGAATTTATTAAGACAACTTTTTTGTGTTTAATTAATCTTTGTGTAACTTTAGGTTCTCGCTCATCTAATGTGAAGCTCTATTATACTTTAAACTAAACATTTTTACACATTTTGAATAGTCTGAAATACACTCACAGTACTACACCGATATAGAATTTCCACAATGCTGAAAAAGGATGGAGAAATAAAATGATGGAACCATTTTCAGTCTACGGTGAGATACCCACTCAGACTCACTCCGCATGTTTACAGGGTGGTTCACGCACACACACGCAGCTTTCGCGTGAAAAGTTTGAGCCGTAATTTATATGACGGTTTAAATAATTACTCCTCGTTTTTGGCTCAATTTGTAGATGAGGTAGCGTATCGGTGTTGGTGACATTTATGCGCATTACTTTTGCGTTGTGGTGTGGATGTGATGACACCTCTTGTTATTAAATATAGGGTTTTCACACCGTTATGTTACTCTGCGTGACTTATTAAATTAATATTGAGTACTAGGTACGTTAATGTGGTCACAGATTTGTCTTATTATTTTGTTACCTAGTAAATAAGGTCAAATTTCCTATCATGCACGATTTGCTAAGCTATTAGTGCCGCTTCTTTGTAATCTGTAACTTAATTTACTTCCTCAATCGAACACATTTCGTTCTGGTATTATCATCTGCTTCGAAAATAGATCGGTTGTCAATAAAAATGTAAATTCGTCGCTTCAGCTCTCAGCTAATTCATTTCCCAATGGAAAATCCGGGAGCGCGTCACCGGAGATCGATCGACCGTTCATTTCGCTAACCTTTTTTCACTATTTTTACATTTCATACTGACCAGACGCTTAGTTTGACTATGCAACCGAATATTTGACTCGATACGTACAATGTCGTCCTCTCGCAGAGGGCATTATTCCCGAAAGGTCGCGCCTTTAGTATGGAGTTCATAAATGAAGGACTCTAAAAGTCTTTACAGATTTATCACTACATATTTATTTTCAAGTAGAATTTTAGGCATTGGATTTTCTGCAAACGTTTTTTACTTATGAAATGATATGTTAAAATATAAAAAGAAAATCAAGAGAGTAGCACACGCAGTCTTATGTGCATTACTAATATGAAAAGTTCAGCAACATCCATCGTAATCAGAATTTACATGGGCGCCATTGATGGCTAAACAATCATTTGAAAACATTCAACACGTCCGTTAATTGGACTGTACTTCAAGAATCCTCACTGGAGCAGCATTGTGAAATTTTCTTCCGCCTTTGCCTTTGAGATGAGACACATGTCTAGTAATGAAATAAAGAAACAAAACAAGCGCACGCGTCGATCTGAAGCACAATTGAGCAAAAGTCACAAAGCTGTTTGTTTTTCCTTTGTTTCAAAGCATTGTATCAATTTGCCTTCAATAACTAAACAGGGGGTGCGGTGTACAAAAAATCGAAATACGCAAATTTGATCCAAAACCTCGGGAAGAGCGCTCACACTCTCGCGGTGATACGGCTGACACCCTAATCAAATAAGTACCTTTTACCGGGAAGCTTTAAATACACGCTAACTCCGTCCGTAAGCGGAGTTACTAGAGTGGTTATTCCAGTGAAGAGAGTAAGTCAGACTGGCTTCCGCATAAAACGTATTTGTAGGAAGGACGACCCAGAAAATGGGTATAATATACTCACACTACCGCCGCAGCTTCCTCGCCTTATTCTCCCGTCTCGTCCCCCAGGACTCGGCAGAAATTTATATAACAAGCTATCTCGTCCGGGTCGGTTATTGTCGAGGAAACACTGCCTCCGACATTATTTTTAATTAAACAAAAGTGCCCACCAACAATCCCGATTGGTACCGCTTTATCTTAATCATCGTAGCAAGACAATATGGATTGGATTGTTTCTAAAAAAAACTTCTAAAAAAAAATTAAATTCCACTCTATTTAATGTGTAAAAATTACTCTGGTAAAAACTCGAAAATAGTGTTTCCCAAATATGAAAATACTCATTTATTTTTATTTACTTTGTATCTTATTTTTTTATTTCAACTTTATTATTCTCTATTATTAATCCGTAATTTCAGATACTTTTTAAGAACATAATCTTTGTCGAACTTTAGCGACACATAAAAACAAAACGTACAAATATTATCATAATATAAATTAAACAAGTTTACTAATTGTATAATTATTACATAATCACAGAACTGTGATTAAGCTCCACTAAATGGATTTAATGAAGAAAGAAATTCTCTCGTTCAACAATTTCCCACTCAATCACGTAATATGAGTGGGGGCGACCACCCCTTCGACGCTCATTCCAAGCGATGTAATTTACGAGCGACTGCTAGCTCGTCTGAAATAAACGAACAATCTAGCAAACTGGTTATCGGCGCCGAAAACCAGTGTATCATAAGTACTGGAGAGCATGAGCTCTCTTCCTTAAAAATGTTTTATGTGTTATTCTTACTTTATCCCATGAAATAAAATGTATTATACATTTATGACTATAATTATTAGGGTATATCAGTAATAATTATGTGACCTATGCAGGTTTATTTAGGAGACGTCACGTAGCGACCTAGTAATATTCCTTTTTTAGAATATTAGTTGGTAGACTGAATAGTTATCTAAAGTTACGTAGTTCTTACGTTTCGGTGGAAGGGTGTAG
This sequence comes from Spicauda simplicius, assembly GCA_949699795.1. NCBI lineage: Eukaryota > Metazoa > Arthropoda > Insecta > Lepidoptera > Hesperiidae > Spicauda > Spicauda simplicius. The sequence continues at coordinate 9,939,645 of OX453062.1, forward strand.
TTGCCATCTCCCGTACACATAAGGCGACTATGTTTTTAGTTATAAGTTCAATTCATTGTAAGTTGGTTACATATGTCTATGGGCGGCTATGTCCACTTATCTGGATGGACTGCATGTTCTTTCCTACTTCTATCTTATACAAATATAAGTTATTCAATTACTATTAAGAAATCTATAAAGAGCCAAAGTAGAACAAATGAGTCTCGTAATAGGCTATATTCGCCAATTCTGAGAACTAAGTCAAAAGACTAACTTGCCAACATATTTTCCCTTCCACGCCCACAACATGAAAATGGAAACGAGATTAGAAATGATTACTTAAAAGTCGTCCTACTCAAAAGTAACCTAATCCTTTGAAATGGATTCATATTTACAACGGAGGCTGCCGGTCTCCCCTTTCTCGTGGGTGTCGTAAGAGGACTAAAGAAACTGAAGAGCTTGGGGTTTGTTGTCAATGAATGCTCATTTTCCCCGCAAATTTACAACATCTAAAACTGATTTAGGTTATTATTCAAATCACTAATACCATCAGAAATAAATAAATCCAACTATAAACTTTGAATGAGTCAGATCATAATTAAGGCATCAGATGCTTGATTAATCAAAGGTTACAAAGGTTATATAATCGTATTAAAAGAGATAGAAAAAGAAATAATTGGCCGAATAATACCGAATTTTCAACCTTTATTTTTATTTCTTATCATAACAGCTATAGAAGTACATGTATTATTAAATTTTAAAGTACCCACTATTATTATTATACTGAAGTTATTAATGTTATTATATTACTGTTATTATATATTAATAAACAGAAAGATGCCGGTTAATACGAGTTCATGTAGACACCGTTTATTTTTGGATAACTTTTTTTCTTATTTTAGTATTTATTTTTACAACAGATGTATTATAAAAATTAAGTATCTACTTATATTATACTATCACAGTACAGAAGATAGACTTGTAAAGACCGACAGACAGTTTAATAATAGGCTACTTTACACGTAGGTACGGAATTCTAAAAGCTAGAAAAAGAAGAGTCATAAATCCTAAAACTCATAGATACCTTTAAAATGTTCTCATTTAACGATAGTGATAAACGAATTAAATATAATCAATCTCTCGATTCATAATTTCGGACTGAGATTTATTTATTGGCAGTAAAAAGTTATTAGTGCATACCTCACGACCCGTAGACGACCTGCAGACGTTCCCGGCGTAATGTCTACAAGATTATTGACTGAATGTGACCTTACTTTTCTGTGAAAATGTTAATCGTTTGATGTAATAAATTTTATTGTACATGACCAATTGATTACAAGAAAAAGGACTTACTTTTACTGCATCAACAGTACTGAGAATTTATATCAAAAAAGCTTTAATTGGAGACCTACTATTTTAAACTTTTGAATAAGAACATGAAAGCAAGATCATTTAATTTATAACTAAACATGCCACGTTTTTTAACATACCTAATTTAATATTTTTTTAATAATTTATATCCCATTATTTATTCGTTTTTTTTTTCTGCGAGCGGGGTTTTTCTCCATATCGAGTTCGTTAGAACATCATAGACACATTATTAGATATAGAACTACGACGCATCTTCCCTACGAGTCAATGTAATTTCGCATACGATCTTCCATATGACGAGACATACAGCATTAGAAGTAAAATCCTTATATTCTTACTATTCTTACACCATTTGTGAACAATGAACAACACAGACCTTTTTTTTTTTTTTTGTTTTCGAGGGGGAAACCTTCCAAAGGTACCCGACGCCGTGGGAGCGACGCAGGGTTATGTGGGATTTTTACCGCACTAAAAGCCCCCCGGTGGCCGTCCTCGGCGCTGAAAAGGAGGACTCCGGGATCTCTAAACGACTTCAACCGGAATCCTCGAGCGCGCTGCCCCATCGGGCTCCTCCCAGATGGGCGGCTGGGCCCACCGCTCCGTCTAATCTTTACAACGGTATGCGACCACACATACCGCCGTCCTTCCCGGGATTGCCTGACCGAACGGTTCGAGCTCCCACTCTAGCCGTCTGCAACCCCGGAAGCCCCTTTTAGTCGCCTCTTACGACAGGCAGGGGATACCGTAGCCCTATTCTGACCCCGAGGCTACAGGGACGGAACAACACAGACCTGTGTCGTGAAACAGGTTTACATTGTTCACTGAAACGTATAGGGATTTTTGATACATTTACTAGTTTAAATGCAAACTACGATTAAAGTGTAGTGATCCATGAATCCAGCTTTTAAATACCGTGTGTTGGAACGCAAAAAACAGGATAAATAAACGAAAACGCTCTCTTTAGGCTCGTTTCAGCAGATTAGTTATTTTATAGTGAAGCTTTCAAATAAATTAATATTTCAAGCGCGGCTACGCTACAGCGGCCACGGTGTCGTAGACGCAGGCAATTTACGAGCCGCCATAACGGGGCTATTTCGATGGTAGCAATTAAAACTGAAAACACCTGCGACATTGCTTTTATTTTACAATTAACATTGAAAGTTTCGGTGAGGGACCTTTTTTTTTTTTGTTTTCGAGGGGGAAACCTTCCAAAGGCCGTGGGAGCGACGCGACGCAGGGTTATGTGGGATTTTTACCGCACTAAAACCCCCCCGGTGGCCGTCCTCGGCGCTGAAAAGGGAGGACTCCGGGATCTCGAAACGACTTCAACCTTTTAGTCGCCTCTTACGACAGGCAGGGGATACCGTAGCCCTATTCTGACCCCGAGGCTACAGGGACTCGGTGAGGGACCTACCTAGCAGGAGCTAAGGCGACGTACATAGACTTATAAAAAATTTGAGGCACTCTAGGATTGTTAAGTCCAACTTACATTATAAAGCAACCTTTACAAATATTCTAGTTAAATAATTATATTCTACTTAATAACTGCTAGCATAGGCGCATCATTTATGTGAGGTAGCCGGCATCAACACCCATTAAACGAAATTCAAGAACTGCTGCGCAAGTAGGTGTGTAGGTGTGTACATACGTAGCCAAACCATAACTACTGTACCAAACTACATAATATTTATATAAATATATAAAATTCTCGTGTCACAATGTTCGTTCCCGTACTCCTCCGAAACCTGCTGGACTGATCTCATGAAATTTTGTGACCATATTGACTAGGTCTAAGAATCGCCCAACATCTATTTTTCATACCCCTTAGTGATAAGGTTTGTCCACCCTGAACATTTTTTTAAATTTTATATGGCAAAACAACGTTTCAGCTAGTTATTATATAATTATCACATATAATAATATACAAATTAAGCTCTCTGCAAAGATCAATATTTCATAGCATACGTTATCAAACTGAGCGATAAGCCGACCTCAATAACACTTCCACCGGCCATCACAAACGCACTACAGTAATAACCGTGCCTATCACATATGGTATTTATCACGTATATTGAAATTCGGAAATGGAGTACCTCAGCGATTACACGATAATCAATACCCGCGTTATATTTTTTATTTGATTGAAATAGCAAACGTGCATGCCGTCCACTGATGGTAAGTGGTGACTGCCGCCCATGTACATCTGTAAGTAACTTCTTATGGACAAAGGCTGCATCGTTGCCTGACGACAGCCTACAACACCGGTGGGCAGTGTACCCACTGAGGGAATTGCCTTGGCATGGTAGGGTTCCTCGAGTCTCGTAGACCCCACGTGGTGACTTCACTACCGCGGCCTAGGATGTTATTTGATTAGTCATTAACTAATGATGAAGAGTAACTACTCTTATCGAAAAGTAGTTCTATCTGATGTCAATCATACAAGCGTTGCTACTACCGAGGACTATGATGATGTTCTAGTATAAAAGTAAGCCGGCAACCACACCCTTCCATCGAGACCCAAAAACTGCTTCACGTTAGAGATAAGTGCGTTATTCGTCATGTATTCAGCTATTGTATACAAACCCGTACAAAATTACTAAATCTCAATTATTTATGTGCTTAAAGATATACCTACGAATAAAACAAGTATTATAATAACCATATTGTAGTTTGGTACAGTAGAGACAGGCATAAGTTGGATGAATTATTAGTGTTTGCAGTCATTATGAATAAATTATTAAGCGTTGATTAAATTAAATTATATAAACATAACATTAATATAAAATTATGTACATGATTATAAAGTTATATACCTACATACATTTAATACGTTTCAATGCAATTAATTATTCAAACTTAAATAAATCCTTTGGAGACAGAAAAAATATACGATATTTAATGTATATTTTATTTGAGTGATTGATTTAAAAAAAACACAACTACGTTTGTCGCGCGTGCAATAAATAAGTATTATAGCACGCGCGACATGAAATTTAAAAAAAAATGCAAAAAAAATCACATTAGAGGTGGAATATTAAAAGCTACATAATAGAATGAACCTACTTATATTGTCAAAATTTCAATCATCATCAGCATGATCCTAGCGTTAATAGTTTAGACTCTGCAATGAATATTTAGAAATTAGTATCCTCTCTCATTTATACGTTCTCATTACAAGTTCTAATACATAATAATATACTCTATGTTAAGCACAACACCTTTTAGAAATAAAAGGACTGACAAGGGTGATATAGAAGATATAAAAACTCTCGAGATTTGCAGATTTATGCGTAATTTATTTGGTGTTCAAAAATGTGATGTAATGAAATCTGCAAATGTACTCATTTAGGGCAGAAAGAAAGATTACGAGCTTAACTATTAAGAACCCCGTTATACCAACACACCGTAAACAAAAAGTTTTCATTTATAAGTGCAAACAGACGGCATGTTATCAGCGTCAGCTTCTTTGTTACCAAACAGTTCAACGCAACTTCGCTTGCTCTCTTGTTTATATTGTTACGAAGAAACACCTGACAATTTGCCACGATCTTACTTAACCCTGCCTCTCATCACTTATAGAGAATAATATTGTTGTGGTACAACTATATTTGTTAATATTGTTGTTCAACTATGTTGTACAACTATAGTACATACTACTATTGTACTATAGTTAATTGTTAATAAAAAAGTGTGTACTTATTATGTACACGCGTTAGAAGTTATAATTCTTTGGCGTAACAAGATAAAATTTATGTGCGTATTAGAAATTAATTATCACTGTTTTTCGGCGAAGGAAAACATCGAGAGGAAACGTAGACCCGAGAGTTCTTTCAAAAAAAAAATCTCGGGGGTGTGTAAAATCCACCAATTCGCACTTGACCAACGTGGTGGACTATGACTTATTGACCTATAACTCTCTCATTCTGAGAGAAGACATGTGCCCAGCAGTGGGACAATAATGGGTTGACGACACTTATCAGGGGCATTCTAACTTAATCTCCAGTGGTAGCAACGCATCTATGGAAAACCTAAGGTGTGATCCTGAGCTTACCTTAGGTTGCGGTCCAATGCTCTACCACTGAGATATATATCCCCTCTTGAGCTTTATCTTCGCAGTAATAAACCCGGTGAAGCTGTGAAGTCTAGTAGAACCAACAACAACTGCACAATTGCTAAAAAATACCTTAAGTTGATTACAGACGTCCGCGACCAGCAGTGCCCAGTTACAAGTCTACAGCAAGCTCGTTCACTACAAACATATTATAAAAAATCTTGTTTTATGAACATTCCCACAGCTGGGCATAGGTTCAATACTTTGAGATGGCAAACACCTGGAGTATACTCTATACTGCTCGAATGCCGATTACGGTATTATTAATAGGTCATAATTAAGTAATTTCACGCTATAATTGCATATGCGTTCCTTTGTCCTCAAACACAGCAGTTAATTGGTGTTCTCGTAAATAGTTAAGTATATAAGGCCACTCGCAATAATAATGGCGGAATCGCTCTCCGACCCCAATACGTGACCTGGAAATTAACTTTTGGTACTTCGCCTGTTTGTCAGAACTATACTGAGTAACATTTAAGGAGACTGAATGTTGTGAAAAAGTACGGAAAAATATAAACATGAAGGTAAAAACCATCGTTCTTTGACTCTAAAAGCAACCGCCACACCGATTTCTATAAAACAACAGTTTGGTTTGAAAGATGTGCCAAGAAAGAGAGAAAGATATAACACGAGCCATAGATACAATTTTTTATCTGACTGAAGTAGCAAACGAGCATGCAGTCCACCTGATGGTAAGTGGTCACTGCCGCGCATGGACATCTGTAATCAGCTTCATACAGAACATGGGTTCTATCTGAAGTCAATCACAGGTGCCCTTAGAGGTAGCAACAAATTTGTGCCCGACCTTATTAAGGTCGGGCACAAATTTGTTGCTACCTAGATTGTAACATGCCTGGGATTAATTAAATGATTAAAATCGTAGTAAAAAATAATTACAACTTTACAGTGATAGCCAAAATACCTAATAACATTGACGTATTTCGCTATAAACTAACAATAAATACCGACACAAAATATGTAACGAAAGTAACAAAAAACACTTTTATATACGTAGAAAACATTGAAATCGTCAGTCTGCAATTCCATCAAACCCTACCAAATGAAAAAGCATTGGATGACACAAATCAAACGGGATAGCCAGTTTCGATACCCAATAAAAAGTCTATAGAACTTTTATTAAAAATACAGAACCATAGGTTAAACTGGCAACGAGGCACCGACTATGACCTAAATAAACTCCCGAGCATGGTACCAATTCAATTCAATCCAATTACTGTGCATATATCGTTAGTCTATAGGCACGGTGCACTTTAGTCTCACGAATGTCTAGATGTATATGACCTATGTATTGAATTATTACGTCTGCGTTGTTATTAGTTATAGTCTGAGATGTAGCTGCATGATTTCTTTTACCATCTGTTTTAATAAAAAAAAGTCAGTTTATACTGACTATTAGTAATGAAGGACGTTATTATACATGATTGCTTTCATAAATAAAACCCCTTTTTCAAACAAAAATACCTCCGGAAACTTTCTAGCGTAATAAATGTAAACGTTCACAATTTTATACATATTAATCATGTATTAGATAATATCTATTGAGTCTATTTTTAATTATATTATTGCAGAAGCAATCGATGCAGTCTTAATCTATGAAAATATACTGGTAACCAGGGATAAGTATCCAATTCAATCCAGGTTAGTAGAACCAGTGTAGTTCGGCCGGAGAAATACCACCACCACACCTATTTACAGCGTGAACCGTTTCTTGCGTTTCTATGGGTATGGTTGTCGGCACACTTTTGTATGAGGCGACCATCATAGTCCTTGGGAGTAGCAACGCATCTGTGATTGACGTCAAATAGAACCTATGTTCTCTATGTAGTTGATTACAGATGTCCATTGGCGGCAGTAGCCACTTACCATCAGGTGGACTGCATGCTCGTTTCTACTTCAGTCAGATAAAAAAAGTGAACATTATAGTCCTAACTTAGGCTAGCCGAGGTAAACAGATGCGCATGACCCTCGCATATTTTGGCAAACGTTTTTGGGAGTTTTGTTACAAAAGTAGCAAACTAGCATGCAGTCCACCAGACAACAAATGGCCACTGCTACCGGCGGACGTCTGTAAAATCTCAGATGATTTCTGTCTTTCCGGTAATTGACAACAGATATAGTACTATTTCTTCGAACTAAATCGGACCGCCTTGTATTAGTCCATCTAACCATTTGACTAATGACCACTTAACATAATTACATGCTTTACCAAGTTTATTACGTAAATATAAATTGCAGCTAATATATTTCGCATTACACCGTTATTATGCTTTGATTTCATCCGATCCACTTATGCGTCTCTATGCTCTACTAATGCATAGATTACTGCGCAAGACACTTTCTATCTAACTGTATTTGTAACTGTCGTAAATAAAATTCATCGTACAACGTTCAAAAAGAAAGTTTTGTATCTTTTACATACTTTTTAAATGGATTTAATTAATAGGTACTTAATTACTTTCTAAAAACTTATTGTTAAGTCCACAAAACCCATGAGCAACCCTTTCAATTTACTCGTACTCCGTACTTCGTATTCATAACATTCCTGATTTTTAATCAAGTATTTTGCTTTGATTGCGTTCGTTTTGGATATATTTTATTTAACTATTAATTTGTCAGTAGTCGAATCAGTATAGTTCAGCCGAGTAGTATCTATCACCGTGACCCTGTAGTTCTGGGATCAGAATATGGCTACAGAATACGGCTATGGCTTGCCTGTCGTAAGAGGGTATTAAAAGTGGCTTCTGGTTTCGCGGGTGGCTAGAGTGTGAGCTCGAATCATTTGGTCAGGCGACCCCGGGAAGGGCGGTGGTATGTGTGATCGCATACCGTCGTAAAGACCAGATAGAGGGGTTAGCCCAGCTGCTCACCTGGGAGGAGCCCGATGGGACAACCCTAAATCCTGCTAAAATAAAAAAAACATCAAAATGTTTACGTATATATATACTTATATGAAACACATGATAACACCATTCAAATTCAAAGGAAAACATCGTGGATCAACATCATTATCAGTTGTTTACAGTGTCAAAGTATTAGGTCCATTACGATTACACTGGTCCAGCGTGGAATTATCATTAATCCGTTACAAAAGTCAATTTATAATGAACAATAAAGGGACATTTTGTTTTAAAACTCCATTACATATTTTTATAGTTATATAAAGGAGTTTTCAGTTTTCGGTCGAGCTGAGGCCAGATGGATGCTCAAAAGGTCAATGCAGACGACCTAAATACAGTCCCGGCAATCCAATTACCTCGCGTATGGATGGAGCGTTGTTACTGCGTAGATGTCAATTATTATTGAAGATGGCGCATATGTTCGGACGTGTTTGTTAAATGCATATTGAGTTTGACCTGTAAGCTGTGCCCTATACAATATTTTAGTACTTTTCTGAGTTCCTAGTTAAAATAGGAACATAGTTTACATATACTCAACATAATTTACATATGATAGTCCAGACATGGGCAACATTTAGAGATTTAGATTATTTTTTGTAGGTAACATAAAATGAAGTCGGGTGACGAATATAATCTTTCGTAAATATAATACCATTACTCACAGACGAAATATATCGAAAAAAGTCTTTCTTTTATAGCTTCTACTCATTTTTGAAGTGAAACTTCTTTATCTGGGTTGGAAAAAAAATTAGTGTAACATTTTTTCGTTACGCGCCATCTTTTTCCGTTACGCGCCATCTTTTCCTTATCCCTACCACGCGTGATATTAGATAGATTATTATAGATTAGATTATTAGATAAAGTTTAATAAAAGCCTTTTATTAAACTCTATCTAATTTAACTTTATTTAACCAATTTCTGTAAAGTTGTATATAGTAAATTATTTTTTGAAAAATAACGTCATAAAGAAGTTTCACTTCTTACGAGTGTACGCTAGTACACGCACACATTTTTTTCGTATTTAGTTCTAGTTACAGTCATTGTTACGGGCATGATTTTAAAATGCTCCGTGGGTGTGATTCTAATCCGCAAGGGCACGGGTATACCCATATTCACTAGTGACTTAGGTTAGGTTTAGGTAAGAGACAATATCAATTGTTAAATGTGATAGAACCCCCCATGCTTTGATTGCACTGATGACTACGATCTCATTTATTTCTTCCGCATAGAATCAGTGTTAAAAACTAATGTGTAATAGAAACAAAAGGCGATAAACAAAATAAAATAATTTATAGCGTACTCAAAGTAAGATACTAAGCCTATTTGTAGTTGGTGTTAAACAACAGTAACGTACAAAAACGTTTAAATAAACGAGATAAGTCAAGTTATGTCACTAACTTACATCGCACTTATTGTTAATGCAGTATGAACTCTGAATTATAGAGTTATAACCTTAAGAAGCGTCATTTGAATTAGACAGTGATCTCAATGTAAGACAATCCAACATAATTCTATATTAACTTCCCCATTATTTAATCGTATTTAGATCAAATTATCAAAGTTTTCCTATCAATATATCGTTGCAAAAACAGACATCAGTTCGTTCAAGATTTAAAGTTTCATTGCATTGGATTAGGAAATAGAATTACTGAATCCAAAATAAATAATGTTACAAGACAAGAACAAGCGACAGTCCCATTTATTGATATAAATATACGTCGACAATATGTAATTTCAATTACATTTGTACATCTTTTATATTTGGATGAAAGTAGCAAACGATCATGCAGTCCACCTGGTTCACCGCCGTCCCTAGACATCTGTGAGCAACTTCGTAGAGAACAGGTACTATATGAAGTTAACCACAGATGTGTTGCTACTTCAGAGGACTAACGCATCATATTAAAATAAGCCAGCAACGATAGCCTTCCAACGGAAAGCAAAGACTTCTTCACCTAGTAGTACCTCTCCTATCGAACGACTTTGGTTCTATCACTTTTGGAATAGCAAAACGTATTTACTTACTTTAAGTCCATTCGTAAACATTTGTAACTCTATAGCAGCTTGCAAGGACGGGCGGCTTCAAATATTCATACCAAGATCGATATACGTACAACTATGCGCTTGCTCTGGAGGTCGGACTCCACTAATCAAAATGTAATTCCAACTTAATATTGTATTCGGGGATACTTTACCATCTCGTCTACAAATTCTAAGCTAAAATTTACTTAATAAACTGATTTATACCTACTGTTGTCCTCTTAATGAAAAACTTATTTGTCGTCCGGAATTTTAAATTCTTACCAAAGGCCACGTTAATATTGTATGCTGTAGATATTAGTTGGGTATGCTTTATCAGCTAATCTTATTAAATGATGAAATCATAGTATTTCGCTTTGAGGTCTATTTTATGTTGGCTAATCTTTTTGAATTAAACACGTTATTTATTTCACTGGAAAATGTATAAGTACATATTAACAAAACTTTGCACGGGGTATAGTATACTGATTTTACGGTTATTGGATTTACTACCCCGAATTGAATTAGCAAAGCTAATATGAACTTTCAAGTACCTTATGGTAAACTTATATTAAGACCAAAGTAAATGATACGTTTTAATGAAGATTTTACATTTCGATTCAGTCACATATCTGTGAATGACAATAATCTGATACTGGAGCTAACATTTGTTACCCATGTAAAAACAAGATGGCAAATTAAAAAATTAAAAAAAGATATACAAAGAAAAAAGACAAACCCACTGAGTTTCTTGCCGGATCTTCTCAGTTGAGGGCGTGTTCCGATCCGGTGGTAGTGTAAAAAAATATATATAAATGTAACTGACAATTTGTAAGCGCCCCCGAAGGCCTATGCAAAATAAAGACATTTCATTTCATTTCAATCGAACTACCAATAAGCGTGCGGCATGCTAGTTCAATATAGTAAATTATATTAAATAAAAAATCTGTTTGATTTCATCAATTACACTTTAATGAAATAGTGGATTTATCATTAAAATACACTACAAAACATTGGATGATGAGGCCTTAAAATTATTTAATACTAGTTGACCAGGTGAACTTCCGTTCCGCCTTAACCTCAAAAATCTAAAATTGTCAGTGTTTCTCTACTGTATTATACATGTGTTATACATAAAAACCTTCCTCTTGAATCACTTTATCTATTAAAAAAAACTGCATTGAAATCCGTAACGTATTTTAAAGATCTAAGCCTACATAGGGGCAGACAGCCAGAAGCGACTTTGTTTTATACTGTGTAGTGATAAGTACCGTGTAAACTATCAGATTCAATATCTAAACCTCCTAGCATACCTTCATAAGTTTAGGTGCGCTCAAAGTTTGTCTACATTTCAGAACTATTAGCAGCACAGGATGCACTATGACCCTCGAACTTCGCGTCGATTATGTTCGCTAGCAGCAATCTGCTATGCAGGGATGTATTGCGATATTACCAGTGCAGGTAATCAATAGCCACCCCGGTTCATAACGAATGCATTAACAGATGGCTTTACCTAAGGCTTTAGTCCAAGCGTATTAGTACTGTTCAGATACGACAGTTATGAATTGCGGATTGGATGGAAACTATAATACCTACTATAGTAATACTAACTCCTGAGAGGCATAAACGAGAATAGCTATATTGATTCGTTTATTAACAATGTATTTAAAATAACTTAATCTTTAAGGCGAAGCTTTAAAATAAATTGTCAAATATCACAAAATGACAATGATTGAACCAAACCATAAAATACCTGTGTGCTCGTGCAATATAATATTATATTAAACGAATAAACATGTTTGGTTTACCAAATCACATTTGGCTAAAATAGTGAATTTCTCATTCAAATGCGCTACACAAAGCATATGATTAGGTCTTAAAAGATTTCAACATTAAAACTACGAATTATTTAGTACAAGTATCTTATAAACTATCGGTTGCAATAACTGAATATCCTATCATACCTTGGTAAGTTCAGGTGCACTTGAAGTTTGTCTACATTTCAGTACTATTAGCAGCACAGGATGCACTATGACCCTCGAACTTCGCGTCGATTATGTTCGCTAGCAGCAATCTGCTATGCAGGGATGTGTTGCGATATTACCAGTGCAGGTAATCAATATCCACCCCGGTTCATAACGAATGCATTAACAGATGGCTTAACCTAAGGCTTTAGTACAAAGCGTATTAGTACTGTCAGATACGACAGTTATGAATTGTGGATAGAGCAGAAACAACAACATGTACATAAATATAGTAATTATTAAGTAAATCGTGAAAACCATATTGGTATATTGTTTCGTTTATTTACAAATAATAACCATTGCAGAAAAGAATACCATAACTAATAAAAGTCATAATATGTATCAATTTCATTATTTTTTCTACCATGTTTTTTCCTTTTCTATCATTTATTTTTGAACTGTCGATGGTTTCAAAACTGTCTAATAACTTTCAACGGTCTTTTGTTTTTATATTATTATGTTGCATTCTAGTAATAAATCCAAAGTTGTTATTGTAGTCACGGGACCAGAAAAGAACTGCGGTATCTTCTGGGTATGGTAAGAGGCGACTAAAAGGAGGTTTTCGAGGTTGCAGGTGGCGAGACTGGGAGCTTGAACTGTCCAGATAGCGATCTTGAAAAGGACGACCCTATTCTTGGCCGCATACCTTCGTAAACACAAGACGATGTGGTAGGATTATACACTCACTGATTGGGCAACGCGCTCAGAGATTTAAAGAAATCCAAAGAGCGTTTTATACAAATTCCCCTTGTCTACTAAATCTCACAAACGTATTCATAATGAAGACTATGGTATTGCAACGATAAGTGCATCCATTTGATTAAAATTGCAGACATTGAAATAAGTGTTGTATTTCAACACGTGTTTCATTTGAAGCGTGCGCGTGGTCGGGATTTCAATTTCTGTTTATATCGGCACCCTTATGGTGGAATAACCCTTAAGGTGAGTTAGCGATGGTCAATACTACGGTCGTATAAAGGTTGAATTGTATTGGTCACTTGAGTATTGTAAATAACTTTTGGCGTTTGCGTAGTAATACCAAGAATAATTAAGTTTTGTACTGAATTTGTTGATAAAGTAAAGGTACCTGATATTTTACTACACTGTTCAAGAATGTACTAGAAACTATAGTAATGTTGTACTTTTATGTTATTTATCGAACTTATGATCAACAAAAATCACTACGACAAATACATATGTCCGTAACGCAGTCAGAAAATCATTCCTATGCATATGAATAGGATATTGGACGACCGCGTAGCGGAGCGGTTACCATTCCGGCCTGACGAGCAATGGTCTCGGGTTCGATTCCCGGCCAGACAGGTATCCGAAAGATGAGTTTAGATTCATGTTCTGGGTCTGAGTGTTTGTGTATTCGTCTTGTGTATGTCCATGGTACCCACGACACAGCAACAATATCTTAGTGTGGGGCTATGAGTGTAGAAAGCGTATTTAGTTTTCTAATTAAATAATCTATTATTAAATAAATAAAAAAGACTATGTGGTCGCATCTTATAACTGCAAACATCAGCCTTCAAATTTGTTTTCCAATTTAAGTATAAAATCAGGACAAATTTAAGGAAAATCTGCGGTATCGCAATAATGATATCAGAAGAACATTAAGCGAATCTAAGGTAAGCCTCCACTCAGTTGCAGTCGAGACCGTAGGCTGTGGCGCCTCTCGCTTCCAGAATTAATAACTTTCTCGGCCCCTCAACCCACCCTTGGCTAACACCCTGCCTACCTCCTCACACCACTTTCACCACTACCATCATACACTTTCTCGATAAGAATCGATTTATAAGAAAAGCTTCGTATAATTTGCCCACATAACTTGTATTTACAAATATACTTTCATATTTGCTGTTCAATAACACTTGCGTTGCTGCAGTTCAATTTTGGGAATATACATGTCCTTTTTAGTGGTATTTTTTAAAATTTCTTTTCAATAATTAAAAAAAATTATAAGTGAAAGCTATTATTTCCATGATAAAAATCATAAATCAAAATGTATTATTTTTTATATTTCAATGCTTTATATGTAACCTAAAAACCATTACATTTTAAATAAGAAATATAATAAATATAACTGCACAGGCAAATTTAAGATCCATGACGTAATTTTAAAAACTGAATCGAGTTCCCGTAGTACCGTGTTAGTATTCCATCTCTCTCTAGCGGTCGGAAAGCCTTCGGAAGTTTCAGGAGTGTTTCGGTTTGCCTCTTTGACTCTGTTTGGGTGTGTAATGATTTGGCGCGCGTGTAATTTGTTGAAAAAATGTCGCCTCGCCACGGCTGTTTCTATCATGCCGATCTTCGTTTTGATTATTGTTATTATCTAGTTTGAGATTCGGGGAAAATATCAAAGTATTTTTCTTTTTCATTACTGCTTATAAGATGATTACAGAGATTTGTATACATTTGTGTTTATATTTTTATATTGTATCTTATGTTTTTATTTCGTATTATATGAAATAGACGCGATTATTTCACAACTAAGACGTTCCACTTGAATAAACAGTTTCTTTAACACGTTAATTTCGTACCGATAAAATTTAGGTATTTACATACGATTCTCGCTGATTTTGAAAAATGACAACATTTGAAAAAGATTTTTTGACACTCTTTAGGCCTTTTTATATTTGTTTTAGAGAATTTTCATACATCTCTTAAAGCAGGAAAAGACCAAATTCATTGCGCACTGAGTTTCACCAAATATCAAAGCTCAGTTAAAATAATATCACGGGAAAACTCATGGATATTAGATAGTTCCTCTTGGCGATGTAGACGGTGAATCCCTCAGAAAAATAACCAAAAAGGGGAAAGATGAAAAGGCTGCGGGAAAATCGAAAAAAATATAGAGCCTCGGAGGGAGAGCTCTCACCTATAAGAATGTACTCATATAGATCGTTGAACGAGCGTATCCGTTTCCATAATATTAACTAATTTTGTTAGACAATCTTCTTAATAGTGTTCAGTTTTCGTAGATGCGGTAAAAGTAGTAGCGCCAGCTGCCTGCTGCTCTCATGAGTGAGTGTTTAAAATAATATTTTTTTTAATCAAATTTATTATTTTAATATGAGTGTTTGTGATTGTTTTTGTCTTTTATAAAAAAATATATAATAATAATAATAACAATATCTAATAATGACAATAATAGTAGTTTATTTTCCAATAAGATTGTAATTCATTGTACATATGTATTACAACAAGCAAATAGTGCAGTATTTTTTATATAAGATAGAAGCAGCAAATCAGCATGCAGTCCACCTTATGGTAAGTAGTCACTACCTCTCATGGATATCTGTAAACAACTTTATACAGAGATGGGGTTCTATTTAAAGTCAATCAAAAATGCGTCGCTACTCCCGAGGAATAAGATGGTCGCCTCATATAAAAGTATGCCGGCAACCACACCCTTTCATCGAACGAAACGCAAGAACTGCTTCACGCTAGAATAGTATACAGATAATGACGAAATTATTACTAAAATAACATGTAAACGCTTTAGCTTGTACTTGATTAAGCTAATAAGATATATTATTAGATTCCTGTTTTCTGGGTGTTAATCAAGCAATGAACATTGGTCACTTAAAATATATTTCTTTTATATTTGTAAGAAATTGTATGTTACTTTTAATGTGTAATTTCGAATGTCACATTGCAGTGAGACCACGTTGTCATCCTAAAACCGTCGCGGTTTTGAAGGTGGAATCCAACAGGGTTCTGCTGGGGTTATCACTCCCAATTTTTAAATTGATTGAGTGACTACCTTTCCCATGAGATGGCCATTATAGTCATCTGGAACCGTGATGCAACTGTTATTGACTTCAAGCGGAACTCTAGGTATTTGGGGTTTACAACAGATATTCTTGAATACTTACATGATAACTTACCATCAAAAGATCTGCATGCATGCATCGTTTGTTACTTCAATCATATAAAAAGTGTACGCATATACGTACAAGTGATGAAAACAAGTAAATAATTAAAGTCTTATGTCATTTAATATACCTTATTTTCATAAGTCAATTCATTCATCAACAGTTAATAAACTTTTCCTTTACAGTAGCATTATCCACATACTACGCACTGACTATAAAATGATTCTATAAGAAACACTTATTTACTTTAGTAACTAGAAACATTGACTTACACAAATAGCTAGAATTCTTAGTTAAAATATCGACATACATGAGACAGGATAATGGGACCCAATTTGATATAGGTACTTGAATCTCGTCTAGACATTCACCATTAAAACATGTCGAAAAATCCAGACATGGCGGGAAAATTTCCACCCCTTTCCATAAGAATTACAGATACAATCATATTCAATGTACACTATAAATATAAGAAGGAATATTTTTCTATCATTGTAGTACTTTTGCAATGAAAAAATGGGGAATTGTAGGATTACTAAATTGACGTCTAATGTAGTGAAATAGTACGTTATTGTTATCTGCGATTTACACGAAAGTCCTAGAAGTTTTTTTTTATCTAACTGATGTAATAAACGAGGTAAGTGGTCACTACCGCCAATGGACGTCTGTAATCAACTTTATACAGAACATGTATTCCATCTGAAGTCAATCACAGATGCGTAACTACTCCCGAGGACTATGGTCACCTCATGTAAGATGGTCACCTCATATAAAAGTGTGCCGGCAACTCATATAAAAGTGGTCTTCCCCGGTCGAACTACACTGCTACCTTCAAAAATAATCCCGAATATTTACCCGAAAATAATCTCGAATGTCCACCAATTCGAAATTGGCCAGCGCGGTGGACCATGGCCTAAACTCATTCCGAGACCCGTACCCAGCAGTGGGACAATAATGGGTTGACGAGAATCTCGAATGTGTTCCTATTTCTGAGTAAAATTTGAATAAAGTTGTAAAGCTTTAGGTCTCTGCTGCAATGATGTACAAATGAATGTCAAGTCTTGAAATGTTTACCTCTACAATTGAACTACCGTCAGTTCAATAGGTGTAGTATTTGCAGGAATACTTGCATTAAATACTTGGTGTATTATTTGCACATAGGCACGCCATATACAATAACAGAAATTGATGTTATTGATTGAATAACAAATGTAGGTCAAGAAAAGAATTTGCAGACCTTTGTATATGTAAGATTTGTCAGAATGCATACAAACCATTAAAATTTCAACGTGAAAACCAAGAAACAAAGGGTTCTTAGAACTAGTGACGTGTAATCAAGCTCCTTTTGTGTGAGGTACTAGCTTTTTAATTTCACCACTGCGGCCCGACGGAGGCTATATGCTTGGTTTAGGGTTGCCAATCAGGCTTTGTAAGAATTTATGCTACTATACTTTCAATAGATATCATTAACACTTAATTAAAACAATACTTTATTTCCAATCTTTACTAGGAAATGGAAATGAAATAGCTGTTAATGTGGGTAATCAATTATACATAGGTATGAAAATTAAAAATATCTGGAGAAAATTTAAATATAAAAAAAAATCATATCTTTATCCAAATATTCAAATTTCGCTCATCAAATATTTAATTATAGTAAAAAAAGTATTTATTTGCTAAAAGCATGCAAAAATACTTTTAAGTTATAAAGAAGTTAAAAATATATTTCTATTTGTTTGAATTATTTATTTTTCCTCCAAATACTTTATTTGGATTCTTACAATTTTATATTTGTCAAGAAATTTGGCAACCCTAGGCTCAGCGCCGACTTTTGGTAAAAGCGGATTTTTCACTTAAAAAACGAAAACGTAAAAATATGACTCGAACACAGGTATGTTATTCAAACAAAGAGGTGCATTAGCAAATCATACTAAAACGTACAAGAAAATAAACATTAATCCCATTCCCTTGGAATGTTCATCTAACCGCGCTATATTATTACCTGATACATTTTCCCTCCAACAGAAAAACACCCTTTAATTTTACTCACAGGACTGATGACTTTTAGCAACAAGAGCGTATGTGCTATCCATACGTATTAGATTTCGCAATTAACATAACAAGCGTAGAGTCTAAAATAGATTGCTTGGTTGGTATTATAAAGGACTTTTCTTGAGTTGTACTGAAATGAGTATTGCTTTAGACACGATGCTAGTCCCGTTGTCTCTCCCTTTCCACTTGAGTTTTCCACAGACAAGAACATTTATAACTATTAATATTCAGAAAGTAATAGTGCGTTTATGTTAAATACCGTGTAAAATTCTCTCTAAATCGAAGTGGTTATTACTGTAATACGAGAAAAAGGTGGTAAACAATGATCATTACATTAATTTATAAAAATGCCTCCATGAGTAATCAACGTTTACATAAAAGATTATTGAATAATATATCTTAGGAAACTATAATAAACCGTTTGATCAAAAATTGAGATGTATGAAACTGGATTAAGAGCACGCAGGATTACAAGGGGAGTTACATTACCCAAATTATTATTTTATCTTTCATCAACGTCATTATTCATTATTCATCATTATTTATTATTTTGTCACTTTAACAATTTCGTCTCCCTTACGGAAATAAACTAAAAATGGGTAATTGGCTAAATTTTATTGGCTCTTTTCATAATTATACATAATATACTTTATACGTGGTATAACATTACGATCAATACGACACACGACTTATTCTACCAACTGACAGACAATTCTCTGTTCGATCTCTACTCAGACTTACAACGGCAACTTTAAACGGCAACATACATCGATTCAAACGTATTCTAGGTATTTATGCACTTGTCTGTAAATTTAAAATTTGAGAGCAGTGATAGCCTAATCGAGAGCAGTGATAGCCTAATGGTTGAAACTTGCCCTCTCGATCGGGAGGTCCGAGGTTCAAACCCAGGTACGCACCAATGATTTATGTGTGTATTAGAAATTAACTATCACTGCTTTTCGGTGAAGGAAAACATCGTGAGGAAACCTGCACACCCGAGAGTTCTTAAAAAAAAAAAAAAAGTTCTCGGAGGTGTGTGAAGTCCACCAATTCGCACTTGGCCAGCGCGGTGGACTATGGCCTAAACTCTCTCATTCTGGGAGAAGACCCGTGCCCAGCAGTGGGCCAATAATGGGTTGATGCTGTAAATTTACGGTACCTACAGCACTCGAAATTCAAGTGTGGGGACCCTGCAGGAATGTAGAAGTGTTAATCATTGAAATACAACGGTGACAGCGCGTTGATGTCTTTCCTACGCAACCGAATTCTCAATTAATCTGAAGGTTTTACACTTTGCATAAATTTCTGAACATATAAATATATTAATAAGCACATATTTGATTGTTATTCGTGTTATTAATTCATTATTTGTTATTATTTGTCTTTATTTTAAAGTTCATCGATGAACGTCTGAAAGTGAAAACTACTTTCCAGGGAAGTACTTGCAAATTAATTTTTATATCATTAAATACTTGATAGCTATTTGATAAATCTGAATAAGGTGGCATTTTGTAATATTTACAGAAGAAATGAAATATATGACTTATTATATTAATAACATAAAAATATGTATATGTAACTAGCTGTACCCTGCGGTTTTATCTGTATTTATAAACAGTAATAACTTACGCTAAAAAGGTGGATTAAGGCGAAATAAGTATAAAATCGAAAAGAAATGGGTATATTCAACAAGTCTTTGAATTGAATTTTTAGTTTAATACAAAGTTTTGTTTTTACGTACTTTCAAACACATATATAGATATAAATTCTATAACTATAGAAATTATCTATATTTCTTACTCTGAATTATTTTTTAAACTGATGTCTTTCTGATTGTCTGATGTACTGAAACGCGGATCACTTTATTATTTTTATTTTATTTTTATTACAGTTTATTAAGATATTAAAAAGTATCGAAACATCAGATGCGCTACAAACTACATTATACAAAAATCCATACGATTCATCATACATATAAGTCATGTTAAATACCTACACAATAAATCATCTATAACCACATTTTTGCACCCATCCCCCTTAATTAGACGGCAATGTAATTATGATGAAGTGTTTAATAGAATTTTGCTTGCCGTACGTTGCAAGCGCCGCCCCGCCCATGCCTACCGCTTTGTCTCGCGCTTATAATTTACAGCCAACTTGGATTCGTTGTTTATTTTACGATTAATAATTTAGTGCGGTTTTAATTTGTTATTATTGGACCAAATTTGTCATGTTTATGACTGATGTGTTGTTTTAGTGGTGATTGCCAACGACAGGTAAGTTGTCATGAACAGTAGTTTATGACACGTTTTCCAAGGTGGTAAAACCAGTATAGTTCGACCGTTGAAGCACCACCGCCACACCTATTTCTAGCATGAAGCATTTCTTGCGTTTCGAAGGAAGGGTGTGGTTGCCGGCACACTTTCACATGAGGCGACATAGCCGTCGGGAGTAGCAACGCATCTTTGATAGACTTCAGATGAAACCCATGTTCTGTATGAACATGATTGCAGATGTCCATGAGCGGCAGTGACCACTTACCATCAGGTGGACTGCATGCTCGTTTACTACATCAGATAGATAAAAAAAATCACGTTTTATCTAATTAAAGTAACAAACGAGCAGTCCATCTGATAAGTGGTTACTGCCGCCCATGATGCCGCCTGCTGCAACATATTTAAATAACTTTATACAGTGGTTCTGTTTTAAATCAATGCCAGATGCTTTGCTACTCCCGAGGACTGATATTGTCGTATGAAAGGAAACCGACAACCACATCCTTACTTTCGCCGAAACGCGAAAACAGCTTCACGTTGGAACCTGGTAAATTTTAAAACTAAGATAGAATGCCTCGTGTGTCCCATACTATATGATTCAAGCGAGCTCTTACTGACCCTGATGATGTAGGTATTAAAATGATGATGATAGATGATGATGTAGTTTTTAAAACTATATTACTCATGTGAAATACATTGTCTTTATTTTGTATAGGCCTACGGGGGCACTTACAAATTGTCAGTTACTTTTTTTTTTCTTACACTACCATTAGGTCGGAATACGACCTCAACTGAGAAGAACCGGCAAGAAACTCAGCGGGTTTGTCTTTTATGTTATTTATATCTTTTTTTTTAATATAATTACAATCATGTTTTTACATGGTAATGAAAGTTAGCATCTGAACGACCAGGACAGGTGATTACGTCAAATTCCCTTTTTCTATACTACCCTAGTCTGGAGTTAATGTATTAAATGTTAGAAGTTAAGTGTTTAATAACATTCTGCTATACGCCTGCATGTCGCCGCCCTCCTCCGCCCATGCGCCTACCGCCTCTTTGTCTCATCTTCGTAATATGCAGGTTGGGCCACTAAACTGTAAAATAATCACGTAAGTAATTGGTTAATTATCGCATTAATGAACTGTAATTACACGAATTTATTATAATTTGTAAACATACTGTGATTTATACGTTATAACAGTTTCATTTTTCATTTTAGAGCAATGTACATTTGACTAGAATTATTCCCTATAATTAAAATGTACACTGTATGTCACATAATAATGTATACCTTATTATATGCCACGTGAGTAATAATAAGAGTATCAAATTTTAGGGCTAAGACTATGTAGATTAAATAGAAATATAAGTTTAAGTAGCATTCATTTATACTTAAGTTTTATAAACAAGAATTTATAGTGTGTCCCCAATAGAGAAGCAGACATTGCATACTAGCCCTAAGGCTAGTATCTTATAACTTTCAATCCCTTTATATTTAACTAGCTTATACCGCGGTCTGTCCGCTGTCTACCACGGTGTTCAATATTCTGTTTTAATTAAGGTCCGAAAGGTAGTTTTTTCTGTGAAAGCATAAAAATAAACTTACATTTATAACATTAGTAGGGATAATCCTAAAAGCACATGCTTTAATCATGCTCACCATATTTTACAATAGTTGAAAAGTAGTGGACTTTACGTAGAGTTCTACTCTATGTAAAACTTCCTACGTTCAACAAACACCAATTCTTAAATAATTCGAATTTTCTTACAATATATTAAATAGGTCTTATTGAGTGCATACCATTTTTAAATATCTTATTCTGAATAAAAACGCACAATAATTTTAGTCACAAAATGTTTAAATATATTTTTGATAAAAAGTGTTTTCATTTAAAGTAGAGCGTGTAGATCTAAATGTAAACACACATGTGTCTTCTTCGTAATTTTCTTCTTTCTTTAACTTAAACAATATTGACTTTCTGCTGTAAATATATTTGATTAAATTATAAAAAAACTTAATTAATAATATTGTACACCGGTCTTAGCGACCATAATAAACTTCAAAAAATTTATACAAATACAAAATTTATGGTAATGGTAAATAAATTATTTCAGCCGATCAATAACCTAAAAACAAAAATTAATATCAAATAGCATCTATAAAGAACATGAAATAACGTTATTGCTCCCTATAAATCCAAAATTAATTTAAACCGCCAATAGTTTAAAAGCCAATACTCGTTAAAACATCAATCCAAAATTCTCCGCTCAAAAGCTACATATCGGCGTAAAAAGGCCCACTTAATAAAACACTGTCCATACGATAATTCAATTTGGCTTTGTTGCTAGGTCGCCTCGAAAGCCATACCGCGGCCCACTCCAAATTGTGATTAAAGTAACCTAATACACACAATAACAAGTCACGCGTTTACCGACTATGTGTTTAATTTGAAACAAAAAGATTATAAGCCGGATTCATAGCAAACAACTCAATATCAACTCTAAAATGACATATAAAGACTCAAATTACGACGTCTCTAACAGAGAAACATCGCTCTACGCTTGTGTGCTGTGAAAGCTACACATTCATTTATAGTTGGTAAGCGTCATATTGTACACAACACCTCTACTGTTGCATGGTGCATATGTGTGGGTTTACAGAAGCGAAACAGCGTATTGCCGTGAAGCGTCATTTAGACTTACACTTCACGAATTAGAGTCTTGTTTAGTCCGGAATGGAGGCAATGAAAATATGTTTTCTACGTGTGTACGTCACAACGGTTGAGTAGAGTATCGAAGAATGCGGAGCGTGAATTACCATGTTTAGGGAGTTGTCAGTTTGACAATTTTGCTCTTATTTGGATTTGCGTTCGGATTACGCAGATCGCAAACACTTTAAGGTGTATTTAGATGTTAGTAATACCTTTTATGAACCTATTAGAGATTGACTTAGTAAGACGATAATATTATTAAGTGAATTTATTTACAAATCTAATTGATATTTCTGAAAGATCGACATTATTGACAAAAAAAATATAATGACATTGTAAGAATGAATGACTTGAGGTTCATTATTAATAGAAATACAATACTATTCTACAGTAGTCGTAGTAGTTAAAATTGATATATTTACAAATTAAAGGGTAGTACAACAATACATTGTTTGTTCGCGCAAGCATCGCGTATAAAAGCGGCAGAGTCGACCGACAAACGTATCAATTACTAAATTGAATTAAACGGTATAAACCGCGCGCCACAATAAGCGATCACGGCGCATCGCTCGCATTAGCTACTGACAGCTACGTGTGTGTATCGCGATGATAAGGACTCGTGCAAATTAACGCTGACTACTAACTGACGTACTGACATAGTACGAGGCGCAAATATACTGCAAGAATAGTACCCACATGGTAATCCCCTTTAGGCCCCTTTCTATATGAATTACGACATAAATATACAGAATTATATGTGAAACTTATAAGTACTCGTGGATGGCATCGACCATTCGTTTAGTGATTCATCTTATAAAAAATAAATAAGGTATAATGAGGTAATTTGTTGCTGTGGTTAAATTGTACGTAACAGATTGCAGGTTAAATGGGTCATAGCGGCATTATATATTATACGTAGTTCACTCTACAGGTATGAAATAAAATCCCAATTTTATAGGAAAGACGAAATTACGATGCAATGCAATACCGATGCGAATGAACTCTGCCGCTGATATAACCCCAATTGACCGTATACGTGTAAGTATATTTATCGAAAATCAGGATTCATTAGCGTCAATAATACCCACCCTGATTTACATAAAATCTACAGTCAAAATTTGATATAGCAGGTGAGTTTTGAGAGATGATAGCATAATACTAAAATAGATTTTTTTAAATGATATTTGTTGCATGAAAAATATTCATTTAATCAGGCCGTTGTATTTCACTTTTAAGTAACAAATTTGTAGAAATTTTGAAAACGGCGCCACATATATCGCTCTTTGCTGCTACCACTATGCATTGCATAGAGCTTTAATATTTACGTGACGCTCACACACAGTTATCAGCTAACACGTGCCACCTTTCAACTTAATATAAGCTCTATGCTAACGCAATAAAACTGTGAATGCATACAACCGTCTCAGCGTTATATGGACAACAAGCCGCCACCGCACCGAGTGGCGAAGTCCGGCAACGTCGCGCCCAAATTTATGTGACATTAATTTCACAAAACTCAACCCCTAACGCCATCTAGCGGCACGCTCTGAACTTTTCCGTCGGCTTTCTGAGCGAGACAGAAACATTTAATAATATCACTTTCACGGTCTCGTACTTAAAGCAAAGCGGTTTGCAGTGTACAGTTTGTTTGTGTCTGTAAACAGCGCGCCCGCCGAGGTGTACCGCGCATGAATGAAATGGATGACCCGCAGAGCGAGACGGCACGACGCAGCTGGCATATGCGGGAAAAAGATGGCGCAGAAGCGCGAAGCGTGCAGCGTACATCGTTTATCAGATTACATGCGGAGTATCGCGAGCGTGGCGATGTTTTGACACGCGATAATCACGAGATAATGCGGGCGATCTCAGCGACGTTTAGGTTTATATTCGCTTTTTACAGATGGTTCGGAGTGTTGGCAGTAGCGAGGCGATAAAATAATACCATAATAATAATAGCTAGCGTGTTCAGATATATGACGTATACGGTCGCCAGGTGACGCTGCGCCGTCCACACGCGATCTTAACATGTCTTAGCTAACTAGTTGCCGTGCGGTGTTGACAAATGTTTCCTTTCGCGCCATTTAGTCTTACAATATCATAACACTCAATCTTCCATAGGGACATTTTCTCGAACGGTGGACTTTCTATTTTAATCGATTCTCATTATAAATTCTGATAAATAAACCTGATTAATATGTTTGTATTAATTTTAAATTCATTTTTAAAATAATTCATGCACTATTAATTAAATGAACACCTCGTTACATACTGTTTAATTATTATAATGTACGTTGATGTTAAAAACCTTCCTTAATATCCTATCATATTTGAACAATGCGTATAAATAAAAACTCTACAAGATAAAAGTCGCTCTACTTGAACCTATATTTTGTTTGAATAGCACAAAACTTTGATCGTTCTTCTAACGCCATCTATCGTCGAGTAGCATACATTATTTTATGTTGCAATGTCGTGTTGTCAAATTACCTTTTTATTTAACAAAAAAAAATAGTATCAACATATTTTAAAATACTGTGTTTGAAAAAATAACGGGCAATTATTCCTATAGTTAACAAATTGTAATTGTTATCTATCTACAATGCTGAGCGATATGCAATTATACGTAGTTGTTTATTACTCAAGTCAATTATTTATGTTATTATTTATAGTATGTTATATCAATGACCTAATAATATTTACTCGCATTAACACTTATATCGAGCAAAGACGCACCTAGTGTTAGTTTATGCATTCGAAATTCCTTGACCGTTATTTCTGGAGGAACGATGTTTATCTTATAGTCTGCTTCGTAAATGTACCGTGTTGTTTTAGTATCGAATTTGTTTTTTATTTTGGTAATTTTATATGCCGGAGGGGTTTAATCGATGTTAATTGATTATAGACGAAGTTACCAGTCACCTGCGGTGGCTTTTATCACGCTTTTTGCAGTTCCTCCAAGACAAATACCATTTAAGCCGGTAATGTAATGTTTACATGACTAGGAAAAGGTTATACAATATTAAAAATCCTCGGAACAAAATCTTTGTTATCAATATAAATATCTTTAGAACTATGGACTTGTGTAAGGACACGACAAACACTTAGACGTAGAAATCTAAATTCATTACATAAACACCTCACGCATTGAGGATTGAGTCCTACAAATGAAGAGATCTTTAAAGCCCGTCATGGTCACAAGTTCCCTAAAATAACTCCTTCTGGATTAGATGAGCAATTACTTAAAAATATAGAAAATTATACGGATTTAAAAAAATAAAAACAAAACTAACAGCAATTACTGCATCGATAGCAAATGACCAACGTGCCACCGATGTAGGAGATAGCGTTTATCGCTGGAATTAGATCGTCACGTCTGGTTGGCTCGGTTTACATATTCTTCTTGTGCGAACGTAAATCTTCCAATGATTTACGCATAAGCACGTACTCTAATTTACAGCTGCTCCGATTCCGAGGTTTTCTTCGATGGAAAGTACCCATTCTGTGACTAACAGAACATTGGTTCAAACACATAATCAATTAATATTGTTCGTTTGTCACTGCATGAAAGTGAACTAATTTTAATATGTTTTCCTGTAGTTTAACACATATATTGATAAATGTTTAATTATTAATTAAAATCGACATTCAGTGTAGTCATTTAGTTATTTAGACTGCCTGGTTACTATAGCCATTAATTACTTATGATTAATTTTCAAATTCGTTTGAAAAATTAGCGATTATGTGTCCTTGTATTTGTAAAAGTAACTGAAATCATATTTATCAAATAGCAAATGGATAATACGAATAAATATTACTTTGCGCATAAAATTGGTGAAGGTAAAATTGGTTAAGTGATACAGCAAACAAACAATCGTCTCTAATCTTATTAAATGCTAAAGTGTGTGAGGATGTAAATGAGTTTGTTACTCTTTCACACAGAAAAAATGGTCGGTTTGCCCTTAAATTTGGCACACACATTTTTATATCTGATTGAAACAGCAAACGAGCATACAGACCACCTATTTGTAAGTGGTCACCGTCGCCCATGGCATCTGTAACCAACTTCAAATAGAACAGGGTTCTATCTGAAGTCAATCACAAATGCGTTGCTACTCCCGAGGACTATGTTATCGCCTCATAAAAAAGTGGTCTGGCAACCACCCTTCCATCGAAACGCAAGAAATGTTTCACGCCAGAAATAGGTGTGGCGGTGTTAGGTGCTTCCCCAGTCGAACTACACTGGTTCTACCACCTGTAATGACCTGTATTATTTATGACTTGATCAACATATAAATATAAGTACCGTAGTAGACGTAACAAAGAGGGCGAAGCCGCAGAATAACCTAGTACCGTATAGCCAAAAAAAATCTCCTAGGAATAAATACATACAGAAATCAGCTCCAACTAATAAGTTGAAAATAATAAAATCCGTTGAAGTAAATGGGGAAATCGATGTTCCGAGTAAGCACGCTTCTCTGACCCAATTCGACACTTCGTTAATAGATATTTTTCGGCGTTATGTAGCTGATTTATGGGAGGTATAAAACCGACCAGACGCCAGATCATTACGCTAGCCACAGATTGGGGATTGAGCACCAGTTGGGTGGTCTACCGCCAGCCATTGTTTACGACTTGACATGAATTTGAATCTTCACAAAGAAACTTGCGTAATTAAAATTTCCCAATATATTGAATATGGACTTTATTGGTGAACGTGTAGGTGATTCTTCGTCAAAGTTTTCCTATAGCTTGAAACGTTTATGAGTTATATCTTCTCAAAAACTGAGAACAAAAACGTATGTTATAAATAGACGCTGCATCGCAATGATGACGGCATGAGTAGATGACATGACCTGTGCTAACTTTAATACACACAAAATAATACTTTTCAACAGAATTTTACTAGAATCTCCTAACTTACAATATTACGAGTTGCCAGTGCCCTAGAATTGTATACTTACATTTTAGGTAAGCTAATTGGCGTAACTTAAAAGTAATAACTAAATTTTACTTTTTATCATTATTTATAATCTGTGAAAATAGTTGAACGTAATTTCAAATGAAATTTCATTTTTTTTCAATCAGTTCCTTATAAAAATTAAAAATACTTTATCCATTTTGATGTTGATAGGACGTCACTTTGATAATAAACAAAAGCTTTTTGGGGCGCCGTGTCTATGCTATTCACACGAAAGAAAATACATCATGATTCAAACAGGCAGTTAGCTTTTCCGCGCCAATATTTAAATTAAACAAGTAAATTTTAGTAGTTCAGCTTTTAGCATTACCACATTATAAATCATTGTTCTCCCTAATATTCAATTAATATAACTGTGTTATGAGACCACACATTGTGATCAACTAGTCGCATCTTCATGTTTTACCCGTGGTCATAGCCTTCCTTGCAGCATCAATGGGCCTTAAACCTGCGGACACTACTATGGGTTGGCAGTTGGTTGGTCAACCTCTAGTCATAGAAGAATATTTTTTACAAATCTCATTGCAACATAGAAAGCACTATTAAGTGGGCAAATACATATTTTACTTCAGGTTTCGTTTTATAGTTCAGGCATTGTGGTGTGAATAAATTATAAGCGAGCACAACTTTTCCTCAACCACCGAAACCTGGTCTCCCTCACCTCCTCCATTCGTGCCGGGAATGGAGAGTCGGCGGAGAATTCGTGGATTTATGTGAGGTCATCTAATGCTGGTATCTGAACGACCCACTTATGCCAGAACTCTCCGTATTGTTGTACCTGATCCCTTGAGTTAGCGGATCCCAAGATACATCTACGATTATTAACTTTAGCGTATTAGCTTTAATTTGTATATGTTTGTTCGTAGTTTGTTATACCTAGCGATTTATATGGAACATTACTTTAACGTACGTAACTATTTTTAAAATATAAATCCTTTTACGCTTTATTACGTCCATTCTAAAATCTTCATTGATAATATTATTTTGCATTGTTTTTATAACAAATATGTAGCAATCTTACTGACTGGAGATTCTATCTCTCATTTTTTGTATTAGAAATATTATCAGTACAGCAAAAACATTATTTAGATCTAATGATTTTATGTTGAAAGATATTTTTAATGCATCAAACCTATCAGTTACTATGTCATTCTTCTCAACATATGAGGAGAGTTACATTAAGCAAGGAATCTTTAGTGATAATGGTTAAATATTTGTAACTACCGAGCGATCTTTAACTCCAATTATTTTACCCCACCACATATCCTGTGTTTATCAAAAATAACGCGTTTCCTTTATTTTCTTCAGATGAAACAAAAATTAAAAACAAAAATACATTTACATGAAAAAAAATTCGCATACAGGTACTTACATATACTTTTTAGAATAATAATCATATTTATTTAAATTTTATATTTTTTTATCAATTTAATTTTTCAGTTATCTTATTATGGTCATATTGAATTATTCAATTACTCACTGCATGAGTTCATGAAGGCTACTTATAGTATTATAAATACTTAGTAATAGATTTACGATATAAATAGTATTTTAAGTTATGTACATATCTAACGCATAATGGTTTCCTGTAATGTTAGGTATAAGTTTGATACAATAAATAAATCAGAAAAATAAGACTTTTTTTATTTTCTTGGAATATCTAATTAAACTAAAGACAAAGCGACGAAATAAGTCATGACTTAGGTTTAACAATAAAATTCATTTTTGATTAGGGTTTTTTTAGGTTTAGTTATTAAATTCCTGTCTGATTAAACCCTAAAAATGAAATATAATTCTGATGCATAAACAAAGAGGTCAGGACCATAATCTGTGAAACTGGAAGAGGGTGTAATACATAGGGTAGTACATACAGAGGGTCTAGAATGAGTCCCGCAGCGCAACCCCTCAGTTCCTCAGCCAAGAAACCAATTACTAACGTTCAGTAATATTAATACAGGAATTAATTGGTATGGTGCTCGTTCATTTTAGATGATATTAAGATATACTAGGCAGTAAGAACTGTGTGAAATTTCGACATTGTATATTTTTACTTCGTCTGTCCACCAATTCGCACTTGGGCAGCGTGGTAGACTATGGCCAAAAACTCTCTCATTCTGAGAAAAGACCCGTGCCCAGCAGTGGGACAATAATGGATTGTACACCATATTTTTACTTTGACATTTAAACAGTAATAGAGATTAAATCAAAAGAAGACTATAATAATAATCTTATTAATGGCAAAGTTTGTGGGCTTAAATTCGTGGGGATATACTCTTTCACGTTAAATTTACTGGTAGGTTTTCACAGAAATTTAGCAGACCCATATTTTAAGACATATATTAACACAATGTGAGAGTTATAGAGCAGTGATAGCCTAATGGTTGAAACTTGCCCTCTCAATCAGGAGGTCCGAGGTTCAAACCCAGACACGCACCACTGATTTATGTACGTATTAGAAAACATCGTGAAACTTACACATTCCAGAGTTCTTTAAAAAAAAGTTCTCGGTGGTGTGTGAAGTCCACCAATACGCACTTGGCCAGCGCGGTGGACTATAGCCTAAAACTCTCTCATTCTGAGAGAAGACCCATGCCCAGCGAAAACAAGGGTATAATCTCGTAGAAAACAATTTTGATTAGGCATTACTACAAAAAATAAATTTCTTAAAGCTATTACAAAAATGTATTCCAAATCCAAACTATACACAATATTAACACCAATTCATAACCTCAAAACGAAATTTAAACTTAAATTACCGCCATGTTAGTTACTGTACGGATATCCGGAAACGGCCTCAGAGTTTGTGAAACAGATTGTGGTATAGTTTATTCACGGCATTATTAGATGCAGATTCTGCTACGCGATAACAGATGGCGCTATCCGAACAGTACCAAGCGGGTAATAGCGACAACTTATAAACGCTTTAGTTTGATTACCGATGTATTTTAACAGCACTCCATCTCTTTCTGTAAATTTTGTAGGTAACGACTTGAGTCAAAATGCAGGAGGTATGCATTGGGGTCTTTCAATGTAATATAAAGACCTACTGCGTTCAACAATACAAATGCCATTTATTTGGAGAGACCTTTACCAGCATTGGACGTCAAAGAACTAATGGATGCATGGAGTATAAGTAAACGTTCAACAGACAATGTATTTTAAATTGTGCTTTATCTTGTTTATTTCAGATTGTTATTCATAGTAGTGGTGTATTAGCTAATATGTTATTTACCTGAGGTGGTAATACGCAAGGAAATATTATCAATTATTTTCATAAGTTACCTTTTAAAATTTTCTTTTTAAAACTAATCAATATTAAAGCTACACGCGCCTTTCCTTTCAATCCCGTCAAATATCTCAGATATTGGCGGCCAGAAATAACATTTCCGACCGAAATATTTAAGGTAAAGAAGGGAAGTGTTATTTGGAGAACACTTAACCTCCTTGTTTATGACAACGCCTCTAATTCCGTATTAAGACGCGGTGATCGGAATTCTAACTAACGACATACATGTAACAGGACGAGGCTTAAATTAAACCCGTGTTGCTACAATAGGAGTGACTTCCCGATGATCTTTATAGAACTTACAGTTTCACAGCGTTTGTTTGTCGGTGTCTAGGTATGCACCGATAAAAATGCAGATTTAGAATTAGTACGTATCTGAGTTCGTTATTTATCTGCATTGCTTGAATTGAACCTGGGACTTTCAATGGAGGATGATAGAGCAAGGAGGACGGAGGGAGGCAATCCGATTTTATTACAATAATACCACGAAGGTCATAATTTCGTATAATCTTTACGTAACTAATTTTTATTAAAATATTTTTAGTGATTAACGAAGTAAATAATATATAAAAAAGTCAATCATAAGTTACACTGTGTCATATTTTAAGTAGTATTTGCATTTCCAACAATATTAAACATAAGTGATTGAGTTTTAAATTTCTAGATACGTATTTAAACAATATACCTTGAACATAGGTACGTTAAGGAGGACAAGGAGACTTGTAACTGATTAAAATCATCGTCGTACGTCGTACTGGATCCAATATTAAAAACAAAAAGACCTCGATTAACTCATAAACCTGGTTTTGTTCTAATTTCAAATTCTTTTCCAAACCATTATTCCGTTTCGCATTCCGTCACATCACTTCATTTGATCGAATCTCCGCGTTATTTTCTATAACTACGCGATGTCTCGAAATAGACGCAGACAGCTGGATCTATACGTCGAACTGTAATACATTGCGCAATAAAATAATCCATTTGATATAAAAACGTGGGCACGTGTAACCGCTTTACGGTGAAATTAATTTTAACCGAACTGCTAGGTCATAAAGCAGTACCAGAAGCACAATGGCAGCAGATTTTACGTATTTAATAACATTTGCTCTTTGGCTATTTTCAGATGTACCTGTAGTCAAAGACTCACCCTTAAATATCGACACTCTAAAATATCCTATGCCCTCTGAGGCCAATAACATACTATTAAAAAAAGCAAATATCATAAATATGTCGTAATGGGTTGGTATAACTTTCTTTTAAAATTAGATTTAATTTTCATGTTGTAGATTTTCTATTTTAAGCTCAATAATTAATGAACCAAACTCAATATATGTTAGAACATAC
Organism: Spicauda simplicius; assembly: GCA_949699795.1. Lineage (NCBI taxonomy): Eukaryota > Metazoa > Arthropoda > Insecta > Lepidoptera > Hesperiidae > Spicauda > Spicauda simplicius. Next base: position 9,972,598 of record OX453062.1, read on the forward strand.
TTATTGCTTTAATATTAAAAACCAAATAAGCATTAATCAATTATGTGAATACGCCAATAATTATAAACATAAATATAAACATTCGTGGATTAAGAGTTTCTTTTTGTATAATATTTTAAATTACCGAATATAACATCGTGTCTATTACTAACATTAATACCTCTCAAAACAATTAATAAAAGGATTTCCAGGCTTTCATTTACTCATAAAATTTGTACGCCATAGTCGTCGCGACTATGTATGCAAATCGGCTGCTTATGCCACATTCGCACTGCGGGGGACGCCCTCCTGTTACAATTAAAATATGTAAATGGAAGATATTACCCACTACTTTTCATTCCGGCTCGATGAAACTCGAATCAGTAGGGATGCAAAACAGTTAGTACCCTCGCTTTGGCTGGAGATATCTGTTACTTTATCCCTTTAAGGCACACTCGTATGTTGTTTATTACTGTCGTAACTTACAACTTTTGAACAATTTATTGAAAGTTTCATAAAAAACATAGACTAAAAATTCTAAAAAATATATATATTGTAATGTTTTTTTAATTGATTTTATACTTCAATATTATCTTTTCGTTGATAGCAATAACGTAATTTAAATCAAATTTACCTTCTAGTTTTCACTTCAGTTCATCTTGTACATACTTAACTATAGTCGTATACCGATAAATGTATCGCATGCAGCCTGTAGACACAGTTTCACTGGTCCATTGTAACCAAATATAGCCATTACAGCCCATATCAGGCCGTGGATTGAAGACAACTACTAAACGCCCAAATTACACAGATTGCGCACCGTCGGGCGTTGTTGCCATGTAAATTAATAATATGTAAATTTCCACGCCCGTTCGAACCTCGAAAACGCCGGCTAAGCCGTTTGTGCCACTCGTACACGGTACGTTGTATAGATTAATTCGGGTTCCTGTTACGTTTTTAATTACACTTTCGAATAAATGACAATCATTTTCCGAGTGTAACCTGTAATACAATTACTAAGGCTCTTCGTCTTTTACACAAACAAATATGTATAATTTGTAGCTATGTAAATTATACATTTTACATATAGGTAGAATGGCTTAGTAATAATGTCCACTAATTTGCACTTAGCCAGCGCGGTGGACTACAGCGTAAACTCTCTCATTCTGAGAGAAGAGCCTTGCCCAGCAGTGGGACAATAATGAGTTGACGGCAGAGAATGGTTTAGGTAAATAACAGATTAGGTATAACAATTATCTTTATTGGATGAATTTTGGTCAGTTTTGCATCGATAAGCATTAAGCAGGCTCCACGTTCCTTATATTATAGTTTCGGTAATATTATGATTTTCATTACACTTTAAATTTTACAATTATTTGCATGTTCTTCGGACATAAGTATTATATTCGCCTATACAAAATGCTAGATCATAATCATATAGGTATCTTCTACAAACAAAAATACTGTAGGTATATTTGCTGAAGTTCAAGTACGTTTTATGTACGTAATCAGATAATTATTAAATGGTTGATTTAATTTAACACTCATATGAAAAGTATAAATTAAAATCTAATATTTATAATTGATTTAAATAGAAATCTTTTTAACGACAAAAAGCGACGTAAAAAACTTCTTAAACATCTTAAAAAATAAAAATAAACATTATTACAAAATGATAATTGAAGTTAATATTTTTAAGCTGTAGTAATCACACGCCATGCGTATTTTTATTGAAATAATAATAATTATCGTTATTAAAGTTAATTTATAAAATATAGCTTATTTTGTATATTTAATTTTATAAATAACATAACGTAATGTTGTTTGGTACTTTAGTGTAGAATTAAATACACTCTCCATAAAAGAATCACACGTCTTGTTTATACTAAATTTTGACATTGAAAACATTTTAATCCACGTCCGTACAAAATGTAGGTTACAAATATAATGTTGAGTAGAAACGAAAAATGTGAAAAATATTTAAATACTAGCTGTACCCACGGCTTTGCCCACGTGCAAATCAACGTGTCACAAAGTTTTTCTCGCGCAAATCTCGACACCGTGGGAATTCTATGATAAAAAGTAGTAACATTAATATCGGTTTGGCCGCTCAAGGATTACCTGGTCAAACACAGAGTGAAAAAACGAATTTAAAGTGTGTATTTGTGGGTAGGAACGTATTGTTATGTATTTTTTTTAATTAGACGAATTCTAATATTGTAAATCGCTTTTTTGAACCAATTTACATTCTTAGTGGTCTAATTCACAATATCGGGATACTTTTTTCATTCAACTCCTCCACATTTGAACCAAAACATATCGATTAAGTATAAAGATTGATTTGAACTTTTCCGAATTGGAAAATACAATTTGAAGTAATTTTGGCGGATTCAAATTTCTAAGTAACATTATAGGTAAACCTACTTTTAATATTAATTTGTGTTCAGGAGTTCCGGAAGGCATTAAGGTATTCAAAAATTCTGTTGGATAATGTACAGCTTCCTCTATCTCAATGACTGTGTCTACCGAATAGTAGATCTGTGACGCTGCTTTAAATTTAGAAAAAAAATAAATCATTTATTTTATCGACACGTTCATTGGTGGGTGGGTATATTGCCGTCTTTTGGAACCAATTTATAGTGTTACTAGCAGACCCGGCCACGCGTTGCTGTGGTTAAAGAAATGTTACATAAACAAATTTTAAATTGTATTATTTCGTATTTGTAAGAAATTAATATACTACAAAGCTGTTAGTAGACAACATGTAACATATAAACTTATAAATAAGGTAAGAAGGGCAGATGGTATTAAATTTTCAACAACGACATTTATAATTTTTTATTTAAAAAATTGACATTCAATTTAATTCAGCACTTCTCGGTGTACAATATTTTTAGTTAACCTGTCTTTATTTATTTAAATTAAAGTGTCGAACAATGAAGCACTATTAATTATTAAAAAGCAGGAATAATTTTATTGTTCACTATACTATACTTCAGTCTAAATAACACGTAGCCGTCTATGTTATCTCCAAAAGTTGAAAAACCTAGAATATTGAGATTTAACTGTATTGCGATCACTACGACATAAAAACCACGTTAGTTTGTCTTCCCTACAATATGTACATTGACAAACAAAAACAAAATAGGTTAGGTAGCGCCACCTAACGGTCACATCAGTACGAATTTAAATGTAATTTGCGTTCAAAAATACTTCATCAAAATAAATGTTTTCTATAAATAAAGAAAAATTGTTTGCAGTAAACTATGAATAAAAAATAACTTTATGTACTTAATATTGAGTCAACTGTTCGATTGATATAATTTTACACTTTGTTTTTAGGGAAATGTATGTCAGGTGAACGTATCAATAATATTTTGGTCTTAATACATGCATTGTTGCCAGTAATAAATTAAAATTGTATAGGTAGGTTTATTTATTAATAAAATATTTTTCCTTTATCTTATAAATTGCTTTCAAAATTATTTGTCAATTTTAGTTTAAGGAAATACGAAATTAAAATAAATAAAAAAACTGACTAACTGAAACGGTATTGATTTATCGATACATTCGGTTCATGTAGATGACCGTAACGTAAACAGCGCCATCTAATATCTCAGACATATTACTATTTCGATTTGGCGGTAAGGTGGCGTATCATCGCAGAATATACTGAGATAGCTTTGTATTACTTTAGTAACTTATAAGGATATATTTATATCTGGTTATAATATTAAATTGTCGCTCATATGAAACGTTTGCTCATATGAAATTTTAACAAAGCGCCATCGATAAATTCGGTTCATGTAGATGACTATATCGTAAAGAGCGCCATCTAATGTCTCATATACATTATTTGGCGGTATGGTTGCGTATCAACGCAGAATATACTGAGATGGCTATGTAATAGGTACTTTAGTAACATTTGATCACCAATATTACTGATCGAAGTTAGTAACTTAAACTTATCTTTGGTCATGATACTAAATTGTAGCTTATGTGAAACGGTTGTAATTTTAACAAAGCGCCATTACTTGCTTAATCAAGTTAACTGATAACATTACACCGCCATCTGTTATTAGGATTATATAAAACTAACAGCTGAAGCTAAAAATATATATTTGCAATTAAACCTATAAATTAAGATATAAACTATCCTATCTTTCAAGTTTGATCAAAATGCACACGTTGTGTAAATTTGATTATGATCGGTTCAGAGGTTTAAGAGTCCATTGCGGACAAATAAAGTGACACGTAATTTATATATATTAAGATTGGTTGTATTAACAATATCAGGATATACTTTTTCAACCAACTCCTCCACATTTAAACGAAGACGTATCGATATAAAGATTGATTTTAACTTTTCCGTATAACAAAGCACTATTATCCACTTGAAGTAAATCATTAAAAATTGGGTTATCACGGAACAGCGACATATATTTTAAGTTCATATTTTGTTTCATGTGGCCAAATCTAAGATCTTTTAAGAGGTGCATCGGGCTATTTGTGTGCGTAAATCCCGCATTGTTCTTTGTAAAGCAGAAGACATAATCAAAACACTTTTACAATTCATACGAACAGGGCGCACCCACTCGCAGGGCGCTGCCGCACCCTGCTCGCTTATTTTCTATGTTTTCTTTTATGTTCCAACCTGACCTAACCCATCCTGTTTAAAAAGCTACAGCTAAATCCAACTCTTAACAATAACATGACAATACTCCTGCATTTTCAGGATTTAGGTATTCAAAGTGACACTTTTCATCATAATGTTCTCTCAACGGGTTGTAATAAGTACCAAACTCATACGGCTTAAGTAGGTTGTGTACTTAGATTATCAGGGTTGATGAATTGAAGTTTAATTTATTAATCACATTTCAGTTTAATGAGCTGTCATTAAACTTATAATATATACTAAACACAACCGTAAGCATTATGTGACTACCTTTTATAATTTAGGCTTGCACTATCCCGCATCATCAGGGCTGAGGAGCTTAAGGTCGGAATTGTCATCATGTGTCTTTGCTTAGTAAGTATATTACATACCCGAAAGTATTAAATGGATAACTCATATGGCTTAGGCTTGCAGTACCCTGCATCATCAGGGCTGAGGAGCTGAAGATCGAGATTTTCATCTTGTGTCTTTGCTTAATAATTATATTACATACCCGAAAGCACTAATTAGCTAACTTCTATGGCTTAGGCTTGAAGCACCCCTGCATCATCAAGGTTGAGGAGATGATGGTCAAAATTTTCATCTTGTGTCTTTGCTTAGTAATTATATTACATACCCGAAAGCATTAAATGGCCAACTCCTATGGCTTAGGCTTGCAGTACCCTGCATCATCAGGCTTGAGGAGTTGAAGATCGAAATTTTCATCTTTTGTCTTTGCTTAGTAATTATATTACATACCCGAAAGCACTAATTAGCTAACTTCTATGGCTTAGGCTTGAAGTACCCCTGCATCATCAGGGTTGAGGAGTTAAAGGTCAAAATTTTCATCATGCATCTTTGCTTAGTAATTATATTACATACTTGAAAGCACTAAATAGCTAACTTCTATGGCTTAGGCTTGAAGTACCCCTGCATCATCAGGGTTGAGGAGTTAAAAGTCAAAATTTTCATCATGTGTCTTTGCTTAGTAGGTAATTATATTAAATACCTGAAAGCACCAAATGCCCATCTCGTATAGTTTAGGATAGCAGTATCCTGCATCATCAGGGGTGAGGAGTTGAAGGTCGAAATTTTCATCTTGTGTCTTTGCTTAGTAATTATATTACATACCCGAAAGCACTAAATAGCTAACTTCTATGGCTTAGGCTTGAAGTACCCCTGCATCTTCAGGGTTGAGGAGTTAAAGGTCAAAATTTTCATCATGTGTCTTTGCTTAGTAATTATATTACATACCTGAAAGCACTAAATAGCTAACTTCTATGGCTTAGACTTGAAGTACCCCTGCATCATCAGGGTTGAGGAGTTAAAGGTCAAAATTTTCATCATGTGTCTTTGCTTAGTAATTATATTACATACTTGAAAGCACTAAATAGCTAACTTCTATGGCTTAGGCTTGAAGTACCCCTGCATCATCAGGGTTGAGGAGTTAAAAGTCAAAATTTTCATCATGTGTCTTTGCTTAGTAATTATATTAAATACCTGAAAGCACCAAATGCCCATCTCGTATAGTTTAGGCTAGCAGTATCCTGCATCATCAGGGGTGAGGAGTTGAAGGTCAATATTTTTACCGTGTATCTTTGCTTGGTATTTTTATTACATAACCGTAAGTGCCAAATAGCCAACTCTTACGGTTTAGTCTTGAAATACCCTTACATCATCAGGGTTGAGGAGTTGAACTTTTGTCCCATGAATTTGTTTAACAATCTTATTATATATCCATAAAAACAAATTGACTTACTTCTACGATTCAGGCTAGCAGTACCCCTGCATCATCAGGATTGAAGAGTTGAAGGTCAATTTTTTTAGGAAATATCTGCTTAGTAATCTCATTCTACATTCAACCCAATTGGACTCCTACAGCTTAGGTTTAGCCGAGTATCGCTAATTTCGTTAATTTGCTTCAAAGAAATGGATCCTATGATCAGAACCGTATCAAACTTATCAGAGTACCCTTGAAGTACATTCTTTCAAATAAAAGAAAAATCATCAAAATCGGTTGGCGGGAAATTGAGTTATTCATCTATTTATCGCGCACATCGTTAATGCAAATATCAGACTTATGCGCTTTTCTTATGGATGCCACTGTCAAAAGTGAACTAAAAATAAATGGGACCCGACGACACGCACTACCCTTCAAATGAAAAAAAAATCATCCAAATCCGTTCACCCAGTGCGGAGAAATCGAGTAACAAATATAAAATTTAAAAAAAATTAAAAAAAAATACAGACGAATTGATAACCTCCTCCTTTTTGGAAGTCGGTTTAAAACGATGTTTTAACATAAAAATCAAAGCGAAATACTAAATTTTATTGAGGTGGCCTCAAAATTGACTGACTTTCATACAAACTTACATCTCCTATTTGGGTTAAATTGGGGGGGGGGGGACAGAAAATTCATTCTTAACTGACGTCTACGTCACAAAAGGAACCCCTAGTAAAAATCATATTCGTATCTTTAGCAGTTTAGGCTCTACGATGTTCATTCAATAGATGAGTGAGAGAACATCCTTTCGTTTTTATATAAGTATATATAGATATAGAGATATAGATTTGTATAGTATCAAATAACATAGGTACACCCATAACCAATACAAAATACATAACAAAGGAATACATTTTACAGACCATAACATGTTTATTTTCTACCAATTCAACTATGCAGTTACTTATCTTATTAACACTTATCGAACACAATAAATACTGCGTAGTTTTAAATTGACATAACTTTTTTATTCGTAAACCGATTTACATAAAATAAACACTAAATGTTAAGTGAAGTTTCCCACAACACATCAGTAAAAATTATATTCAAATTGGATAAGCCGTTTCTGAGATTAGCGTTTTCAAACACACAGACAAACAGACAAACAGACAAACAGACAAACAGACAAACAGACAAACAGACAAACAGACAAACAGATAAACAGACAAACAGACAAACAGACAAACAGAAAAGATTTCTAAAAACCATTATTTTGGGTTCTATATCGTATTAAAGACCTCTAGAAATGGTTTTCACCTAAATTTATTCCATGTACAGACAGCGACCTCTTACAGATTTATTATAGTATAGATAGAAGAAGAAGATGAATCGTATGGATTTTTGTATAATGTAGTTTGTAGCGCATCTGATGTTTCGATGTTTTTTAATATCTTAATAAACTGTAATAAAAATAAAATAAAAATAATAAAATGATCCGCGTTTCAGTACATCACACAATCCGAAAGACATCAGTTTAAAAAAAGGACAAAATGCATTAAATAATTGAGAGTAAGAAATATAGATAATTTCTATAGTTATAGAATTTATATATGTGTTTGAAAGTACGTAAAAACAAAACTTTGTATTAAACTAAGAATTCAATTCAAAGACTTCTTGAATATACCCATTTCTTTTAGATTTTATACTTATTTCGCCTTAATCCACCTTTTTAGTGTAAGTTATTACTGTTTATAAATACAGATAAAACCGCAGGGCACAGCTAGTTATATATACATATTTTTATGTTATTAATATAATAAGTCATATATTTCATTTCTTCTGTAAATATTACAAAATGACACCTTATTTAGATTTATCAAATAGCTGTCAAGTATTTAATGATATAAAAATTAATTTGAAGTTTTCACTTTTAGACGTTCATCGATGAACTTTAAAATAAAGACAAACAATAACAAATAATGAATTAATAACACGAATAACAATCAAATATGTGCTTATTAATATATTTACTAGCTGTACCCGCGGCTTTGCCCGCGTGCAAATCAACGTGTCACAAGTTTGTTTTTTTGATAAAAAATAGTAACATTAAAATCGGTTTGGCCGCTCAAGGATTACCTGGTCAAACACAGAGTGAAAAAACGAATTTAAAGCGTGTATTTGTGGGTAGAAACGTATTGTTATGTATTTTTTTTTTAATTAGACGAATTCTAATATTGTAAACCGCTTTTTTTAACCAATTTACATTCTTAGTGGTCTAATTCAAAATATCGGGATACTTTTTTTCAATCAACTCCTCCACATTTGAACCAAAACGTATAGATTATAAAGATTGATTTGAACTTTTCCGAATTGGTAAATACTATTTGAAGTAATTTTGGCGGATTCAAATTTCTAAGTAAGATTATAGGTAAACCTACTTTTAATATTAATTTGTGTTCAGGAGTTCCGGAAGGCATTAAGGAATTCAAAAATTCTGTTGGATAATGTACTGCTTCCTCCATCTTAATGACTGTGTCTACCGAATAGAAGATCTGTGACGCTGCTTTAAACTTTGAAAAAAAAATAAATCATTTATTTTATCGACACGTTCATTGGTGGGTGGGTATATAGACGTCTTTTGGAACCAATCGGGATATACTTTTTCAACCAACTCCTCCAACGAACTCCTTAAACGAAGACGTATCGATATAAAGATTGATTTTAACTTTTCCGGATAACAAAGAAATCATTAGAAAATTTGAATATCACTGAACAGCTACATATATTCTAAGTTCAAATTTTGTTTCATGTGGCCAAAGATAAGATCTTTTAGGAGGTGCATCGGGCTATTTGTGTGCGTAAATCCCGCATTGTTCTTTGTAAAGCAGAAGACATAATCAAAACACTTTTACAATTCATACGAACAGGGCGCACCCGCTCGCAGGGCGCTGCCGCACCCTGCTCGCTTATTTTTTATGTTTTCTTTTATGTTCCAACCTAACCTAACCCATCCTGTTTAAAAAGCTACAGCTGAATCCAACTCTTAACAATAACATGACAATACTCCTGCATTTTCAGGATTTAGGTATTCAAAGTGACACTTTTCATCACAATGTTCTCTCAGGAACGGGTTTTAATGTATTGTAATCAATAAGTACCAAACTCATACGGCTTAAGTAGGTTGTGTACTTAGATTATCAGGGTTGATGAATTGAAGTTTAATTTATTAACCACATTTCAGTTTAATGAGCTGTCATTAAACTTATAATAAAAACAACCGTAAGCATTATGTGACTACCTTTTATAATTTAGGCTTGCACTATCTCGCATCATCAGGGAGGAGTTGAAGGTAAAAAAAAATCCCGTGTCTTTGCTTAGTATTCTTATTACTTATACGTAAGCACTTGCGAGCCAACTTCTATAGCTTGGGCTTGCAGTACCCTGCATCATCAGGGCTGAAGAGCTTAAGGTCGAAATTGTCATCATGTGTTTTTGCTTAGTAATTATATTACATCTCTCGTCAACCCATTATTGTCCCACTGCTGGGCACGGGTCTTCTCTCAAAATGAGAGAGTTTAGGCCATAGTGCGAATTGGTGGACTTCACACACCTCCGAGATTTTTTTTTTTAAAGAACTCTCAGGTGTGTAGGTTTCCTCACGATGTTTTCCTTCACCGAAAAGCTGTGATAATTAATTTCTAATACGCACATGAGTCAGTGGTGCGTGCCTGGGTTTGAACCTCGGACCTCCCGATCGAGAGGGCAAGTTACAACCATTAGGCTATCACTGCTCATTTATATTATATACCCGAAAGCATTAAATGGCCAACTCCTATGGCTTAGGCTTGCAGTACCCTGCATCATCGGGCTTGAGGAGTTGAAGATCGAAATTTTCATCTTGTGTCTTTGCTTAGTAATTATATTACATACCCGAAAGCACCAAATGGCCATCTCCTATGGCTTAGGCTTGAAGTAACTCTGCATCATCAGGGTTGAGGAGTTGAAGGTCAAAATTTTTACCGTGTATCTCTGCTTGGTATTTTTATTACATAACCGTAAGTACCAAATAGCCAACTCTTACGGTTTAGTCTTGAAATACCCATACATCATCAGGATTGAGGAGTTGGAGATCAAATTTTTGTCCCATGAATTTGTTAAACAATCTTATTATATATCCATAAAAACAAATTGACTTACTTCTACGGTTCAGGTTAGCAGTACCCCTGCATCATCAGGATTGAAGAGTTGAAGGTTAAATTTTTTAGGAAATATCTGCTTAGTAATCTCATACTACATTTAACCCAATTGGACTCCTACAGCTTAGGTTTGGCCGAGTATTGCTAATTTCGTTAATTTGCTTCAAAGAAATGGATCCTATGATCAGAACCGTATCAAATTCATCAGAGTACCCTTGAAGTACATTCTTTCAAATAGAGGAAAAATCGTCAAAAATGGTTGGCGCGAAATTGACTTATTCATCTATTTATCGCGAACATCGATAATGCAAATATCAGACTTATGCGCTTTTCTTATGGATGCCACTGTCAAAAGTGAATTAAAAATAAATGGGGCCCCACCCTATGACACGCACTACCTTTCAAATGAAAAAAAAATCACCCAAATCCGTTCACCCAGTGAGGAGAAATCGAGTAACAAATATAAAATAAAAAAAATGTTAAAAAAAATACAGACGAATTGATAACCTCTTCCTTTTTGGAAGTCGGTTTAAAACTATGTTGTAACATAAAAATCAAAGCGACATACTAAATTTTATTGAGGCGGCCTCAAAATTGACTGACTTTCATACAAACTTACATCTCCTATTTGGGTTAAATTGGGAGGGGGGGGGGGGGATCAGAAAATTCATTCTTTACTTTCGTCTACGTCATAAAAGGAACCCCTAGTAAAAATCATATTCGTATCTTTAGCAGTTTAGGCTCTACGATGTTTATTCAATAGATTTTTATAAAAGTATATATAGATATAGAGATATAGAGATATAGATTTGTATAGTATCAAATAACATAGGTACACATATAACCAAAAATATTACATAACAAAGAAATACATTTTACAGACCATAACATGTTTAGTTTCAACCAATTCAACTATGCAGTTACTTATCTTATTAACACTTATCGAACACAGAATAAATACTGCGTAGTTTTAAATTGACATAACTTTTTTATTTATAAACCGATTTACATAAAATAAACACTAAATGTTAAGTGAAATTTCCCACAACACATCCCTGAAAATTATATTCAAATTGGATAAGCCGTTTCTGAGATTAGCGTTTTCAAACACACAGACAAACAGACAAACAGACAAACAGATAAACAGACAAACAGACAAACAGACAAACAGAAAAGATTTCTAAAAACCATTATTTTGTGTTCTATATCGTATTATAGACCTCTAGAAATGGTTTTCACCTAAATTTATTCCATGTACAGACAGCGACCTCTTACAGATTTATTATAGTATAGATTTTTTCTTTGATATACTTAAATCAATATTACAATTCCATATTAGGTATAGATTGTTTTTTTCTTTATGCCTTGAAGAAAATTCATGTGCCTATACATTAATTTATATGAAACGGACAAATAGATATGATAAATGCTACAAAAATCATTAGTTTAAAATATAAACACATCTCAAAAGAATGAGAATAATGAAGTTGTTCTGAAAGGCAGAGCGTAGGTAGGATGATTCATAAGTTGATCACAATCCGAAGGTCAATACTCGGGGGGAGAGCCAATATGTCGCGAGGGTGCACCCACGTGTCGAAGGGTCATAATCCAACGAGAAAATACGCTCGTGTGTCCGACTTAATTGAAAAAACTAAGCATCAATGACCAAGAATAGGGTGGTTAAAACACTATAGTAACAATGCGTGATTGTCATTATATTAATGAACAAAATAATAACAGTAGATGCACAGATGATTTATGATAAAATTCCAGTTCTTCAATTAGTGCAAATGTTATGGACGCATAGTTTTTCCAAATAACCAGACTTTAAATATTTTTTGTTGAGATTTCTCTCCGGGACTCGAATATAAGACCTTCTGCGCGTCACACTTGTATGATGATGATTACACCGCATAGATGAATTTGAGAGGATACCAAAATATGAACTTATTGATAGTTCGTTGCATTTAAACACCTATCAAAAATGGCTAGTGTTCGCTCAGTAGGTAATGGAAATTTGGCTATAATAATATTTGTTCAAATTTATTGATAGCACTTAAGCTCGTATAGATATAATAGGTACACAATTCAAAAATATAGCGGCTGAAATAAAATGAAATGAATTCCATTTTGAGTAATTACGATTTATGATTCTGTCTAGGGATGCCAACATATCACATTTTTTCTGTGTAGTTTAACCTCCTTTTAATTTTGTCCATTGGGAACTATACTGTACTTTCCCTACTAGATAATAGATGGCGCTAGTTGTAGCTCGATTTTTAATAGCTACGTAAACAACAAAAAATGCAATCTTTATTAATGTATGTAATATCAACAATAGCGGCATCAAGGCATCAATACATTTCACAGAACACCACAAAAGTAATTGAAACTGAGGCAATATCTTACAAGTGGATCTTTCATTTTAGTGATGGGACGATTCGTATTCTCATTAGTAAATTTTCGCATGTTTAGATATATTTGAACTCCATTCGCAAGAATTGTGCGAATGTTTTCCGAATATTAAATTGCAATGCTTTGCAAAAATGTCGCAAAAGTATGTTAAGTAAGTCAACCTCTACTTTGTCGACCAAAAAAAGATCGCCAAATCTATATCCTCCGGTCTCTTACACCAAAATTGAAAATTGGCATTCGCCTTCGTAAATGTCTGCAAGGGATTCATTACATCACTATTAATTCATCCTATGTGCCGTGAGTCACGTAGCCAGCGATTGCGGAAAACGGTGGAAATGACCACAAACTAAAGGCACAGTCCATGTTATTGGTTATGTCTATTATCAAGCGCAATGGACTCCGGATTGGCATAGTTATGCCATTATGCCTCCGATTGGCAAATATTGGAAATGACTTAATTTAATATTGCAAAGGACTTTCGTAGATGTGTATCATTCTAATGACATTGCAGAGATTAGAACTAAATGGCAATGACAAAATCATCGCTTGATATTTCTGATTTCTAACTTCAACACTGCAAAAGCAAACATTAAGTGCAGTTAAATTTATGTTTCCTACATTCTTGTGCACATACGAGTAACTTTTCATCTTCCTTCTTCTTCTTTTTCTTCTTCTACGTACAATTCCAAAGCAACAGAGGTAATTGCAAAACCATTGTAGCTTAATGACGTTTAATCAAAGGTGCATTGGTAGTTGTCATGCTTATTTATTGATGTTGAACTAAACGTCTGAATGACTTACATTTAATAAAATGTTCACATGTTTAGTTCAATATCCAACATTCAGTGCTAATGACGTTCTTGGTCCTAAATCTCTGCCCTCTTTAACGCATTTTTTGTTTATAATATAAAAGTAATATGCAAGCACAAAATCCAACTTTTGTTAGTGACTGGAAGACTGATGGACATATGAATGTGATGAATGATAATAAGAGTATTACCTGAAATTGGCGGCTCATCGTAGGAGCAATGCCGTCTTTACCATAAGGCCACTTTAGGCCGGTGCCCAGGGCCTCCATACTCAGAGGGCCCCGAAGGGCTGACAATTTTTCTCACATTCAATATCAAAACATTATGGTCGGGCGCATTACACTTTTCTCGTGGCACGAAAATCGTCGAGGCCCTTTTGAAATATTAAGAAAGTAAATCACACTTTCTTTACATTCCAAAAGGGCCCCGAATTCTTGTGTGCTCAAGGGCCCCAGCATGGTTTAAGACGGCCCTGCGTATGAGTGTACCAAGATATTTGCCAGTCGAAAGAAGTAGCGGGACTTCGTCAGGAACGTTGCGTCAGTTAACTAAAGATGTAAAAGAAATGCAACATGATGATCGAGACCTCTCTGGCAAGAGCGCAACGGCAACGAAGAAGACCTGTGTTGTTACCTCTGAGAAAATGAAATGAATTTTTGTATTACTTCACGTGCTAGACTAAAAATCACAATTTAAATCAATTTGGCTTATTCTAATTAACTTATTGTAACACAATTATTCGTCCAAAACTAGCAAGTTGTATGACTTGCTCGACAACGACTGCTTGACGACGACTTGACAACGCCTGTTCTGTTACATAACATATTGTTCGAGTCATCGCGTTTAATTGTCAACAGAGGCACCGACAGTAGACACAAGAAATAACTACCAATAATACCTGTAATTCATAATAGTCGACAGTTATAAGCCTCTGCATGGTATACTCACCTACAGCGGTTATAATCTGCAAACAGTATTAGAGAAGCTTGCTTTAAGATGGGATGTTATGTACCATGTAATATCGAACACTTGGAAGGAGCGCAGTTCAATTTATTGTTGTTCTATCCTTATCCACTGACCAATAACTGCATATGTTAATGTTTTTTTATTAATATCGAAATAGAAACAGAGCACGCAATACACTTAAAGGCAACTAGTACTTCCGCTAGTGAACACCTGTTTGAACATTTTTTTTTCTAAATTTGAAGTACCAAACGAGCTTAGTAGCAGCTTTTGCCCTAGAATAGCATCAGGACTCTGCCTGAAGTTTGCTACATACGCGCATTTATCCTGAAGACTAAATTGGAAAGAAAGAGAGGGCGCTGTATCCACGTAAACATCAGCTCTGTGTAAAAGTGTTCATTAATTATCGATATCCGAATAAAACTCAGTGAAAAGTGTTACAAATAATAAAACTTTCGCTGAAAATCACGTGAGAGTGTTATCCACCTGCAAGACTGAGTGCGTGATAAATAAATTAAAAGTGTAAATAAGAGACGTTTCCTCGCTTATAAACAGTGTTATTATCGTAGAACAATAATAAAAGACACAATTTTCTCTAAATATATAGTTAAAAGTGCATAAACTCTTAATTACGTGATAAACAATAAGTGACTAAAATCAATAATTATAATTTCATTTAACTGACCATAATTTAAAATTTATATTGAACATTGGACTTTGACCTTCATTAAAGTGGCGACATCTAGCGTACAATCTATAATTAATCACAGCTAACGACATCTAGAATATCAACCACTAACTACTTCATTAACATTGTAACCAACCATTGATATAGAATCATCAATCAAGGATCGAACAACAGCACAATATGTTGTAGTAAATCAAAACAGATGGCACCTGTGCACACTAATACATTGTTGATGATACTTTGAAATCTATTATATATAAGTATATTTCTTTTATCAAGATAAAATGGAACCAGGAATGATTAATAATAGTTTAATTGACGACAATGTAACACTTCGACGTCCACGTAGAAGTAACTCACTGAATAATATATCTAGTGCATCTTCCGCGTTATTTGAAACAACAGCCTTAAGTCTCCCAAATACGTCTATTGAAAATTATAATGAAACTGACAGACTATCTAAGCTCACTGAAGAACTACATTCAGCAAACCGGGAAATTGATAACTTAAGCTATGAAAATACATGTCTCAAAAGAGAAATAGAAAGATGCAACAAGATTATCGAATCATACAAATTACTTACATCTGAACAAGGAAAGTCAGCAAACCGGGAAATTGATAACTTAAGCTATGAAAATACATGTCTCAAAAGAGAAATAGAAAGATGCAACAAGATTATCGAATCATACAAATTACTTACATCTGAACAAGGAAAGTCATTAACACCTCTTACATCAACGATCAAAAAAAAGAAAAACAGAAAAAAGCCACTAAGTACCACCAGCAGTCCGATTCAACCACGAAGTCATACTTTAACTTCAATGAACATTGATACCAAAATTGATGTTGCTCCAGCTTCGAGTAATGTACCCATTCAAAACGACGGTATACAGCAGCCAAGCCAACACCTATTAAACCATTGTGATATAACACATGAAAACCATCAGCATTCCTTACTGTCAGTAACTTCTACAAACAAACACCAAATCAATGTTGGAAAAGGAGAGAATATATACAACTATATCAAGAACGAAGAAGAAGAACCATCTAAAAAGAGAGTCATGATTCTAGCTGATCAGCGAGGAAGAGGAACACAGAGACTTTTACAAAAGTTACTAGGAGAAGACAACTACTCTGTTACCTGCTTCTGGAAACCAGGGGCATCTCTGTGTGAAATTTTGAACTCCAATAGTGAATTAAGGTCTTATAATGAAAATGACCACATAATTGTAATTGGCGGATGCAACGACAAAAATCCTCTTTTATTCAGAATGCATATACACAACTGGCTTCATAATTTACCAAGTACTAACGTGACTGTTTGCCAGATTCCATATAACAAATACTTAAATATTAAAAAACTAAATTATGATATAAAGTTTGCCTGTACTCAAATACCCAATGCTGACTATTTAGACTTGGACTACGAGCAATATATACCGCAAGGACATAACCTGACATTATCTATGTGTAGACTTATACTCAGACGTATACTCAGTATCGACTATAAAATTAAATACTTAAACTTTAAACAACGACACACAAATAATGTAAGTAGATCATTGAAAAAAATTGACATAGGTGTACAAACAGACATATGTGACATAAATACAAATTACCGAGAAGAATGTTCCGCAGAACCTAAAAAAAACCTTTTTCGTACCTAATTATTTAACAATACTCCATCAAAATATAAATGGGCTCATTACAAAAGCTGATGAACTTATAATTTCCCTGCATGAGATTTCAATCAATCGCTGTATTTATTTAGATATCCTTTGTATTACTGAACACAACATGATATTTAATGACATAAGCCTCCTCAACATCCCTAACTTTGAACTAGCATCATTCTGTTTGAGGAAAAGTAGACATGGAGGATCCTGTATACTGGTACGTAAGGGACATAGGTATCGTCCAATCCATGATATAAACATGTACAATGTCTTAAATATCATAGAATGTAGTGCAGTTGAACTGACTGAATTTAGAATAATAATAATTTGTATTTATAGACCACCCAAAAATAATTTAACCACTATAGACTTGTTTTTTAATACCTTAGAGAAATTACTTAATAAATTATGTTACAAAAACAAACAAGTAATATTATGCGGCGATTTTAATATTGATACATTAAAAACAGAAAAAAATTCATTAACCTTTAAACATCTATTACGTTCTTTTAACCTAAAGCTTAGCATCACTGCTCCTACTCGACTTATTAGCAATACCTGTATTGATAACTTCGCACATAATATACGTGGTTGTATAAGCTCAGTTTTTGAACTAGCTCTATCGGACCACACTGCGCAAATTCTCCAATGTCCAACTAAAAGTAACGTTCGATTAAAACACTGGTTTATTTATAAACGTCAGTATAATATTGAAAATATGAACAAATTTAATTACTGCCTTAAACAATTATCATTTCATGAAGTGTTTTCTACCATGGATCCTAATTCAGCATATAATACTTTTCTTGACTTAGTTATGCTATTTTATAATTTATGTTTCCCAATAGTAAGAGTAAGAATAAAGATAAATAAACAACAAAGATGGCTATCTAAAGGTATTAGGACATGTTCTAAAGTAAAAAGGAAATTATTGTGGAAAGCTAGGCAAACAAATACTAAAATAGACAAAATTAAATTCAAGGAATATTCTCAAAGATTAAAGAGAATTATCAAACTGACACAAAAGTGTCAAAATAATTATTACATAAAAAATGCTTACAACAAATCTAAGGCAACCTGGAATCTTATAAATGGTCTAGTAAATAATG
This sequence comes from Spicauda simplicius, assembly GCA_949699795.1. Classification (NCBI taxonomy): domain Eukaryota; kingdom Metazoa; phylum Arthropoda; class Insecta; order Lepidoptera; family Hesperiidae; genus Spicauda; species Spicauda simplicius. The sequence continues at coordinate 9,990,810 of OX453062.1, forward strand.
TCCCTAAACAGGATGTAGACATTATTAAAATTGGCTCTGAATATATATCTGACCCGAAGGTAATTGCGCAAGAATTTAATAACTATTTTATAGATCAAATTCAAAAGAACTGTAATAAAAACATTAACTATTTAAACTCTAGTACAAGTTTCAATCAGCCCAATTCAGTTTTCTTGCAACCTACTTGTACTGAAGACATTCTTACGGCTATAAATTCTTTAAAAAATACCAATAGCACTGGATATGATAATATAAATACTAAAATAATTAAATACGTGGCTGATACTATCTCTCCGGTACTATGCCATATTTTCAACCAGTCTATTGAGAGTGGTATTTTCCCAGACAAAATGAAAATCACTATAGTCAAACCGGTTTTTAAGAAAAATGACAAACATGATATGCAGTGTTACCGACCTATTGCCTTAACACCTGTTTTATCTAAAGTATTTGAGAAAATTATTTATAAATATCTGTATTCCTATTTCGATAAATTTAACATTTTAATTGACGAACAAATAGGTTTTCGTAAAAATAAATCAATAAATTCAGCAATTTTTAATTTTTTAAAAATAATAATGACAGGCCTTGAGGATAAAAAACAGGTGACTACTATATACATGGACATGACCAAGGCATTCGATTATGTTGACCATAGAATATTATTAAAAAAATTAGAAACATATGGACTAAGGAATAATGTACTTAATCTTATTAAATCATATCTAACTGGCAGGCAACAAATAACAGAAATAAGTAAATTAGATATTAAAAGTAAAACAGTTGAAAAATTCTCGTCTGATCCTAGAGAAACTACTTATGGTGTGCCCCAAGGTAGTATTTTGGGACCCTTGCTATTTTTAGTATATATCAATGACTTTCCTGGAGCAATAAAGGAGCCTATGGTACTATTTGCCGATGACAGCACAGCTATATTTGTTGATAATAATTCACCGACTTATGAAAGTGACATAAACAATTCACTTAAAAAATTAATACAATGGCTAGATAATAATAACCTTAAAATTAATTTAGATAAAACGTGCTTAATGAAATTTGTAAACAAAAACGTAACAACCCAAGATCTCAATATTTGTTACCAGAATAAGTTAATTAGCAAAGTAAAATCAACTAAGTTCTTAGGTATTTACATTGACGATAACCTAAGATGGAAAACACAAACCGAACAGGTCATTGGCAAATTAAACAAATGCTCCTATGCATTACATATGTTGTCGAAGATTGTAAATATCGATACGACTGTCACCGCTTATCACGCCTACGTTGGGAGTACTTTAAGATATGGAGTTATCTTTTGGGGTAACGCTGCGGGGGTTGATAGTATTTTTAAAGCACAAAAGAAATGCATCCGATCTATGTGCAACTTAAAATCAGATGAACCATGCAAGGAATATTTTCAGCAATTAAAAATTTTGACTCTCCCTTCTATATATATTTATGAAGTAGCGTTGCTAATAAAATATGACATTGAGAATTATGATAAAATGACGATTAATCGACGTAAAAATCAGCTTAAAAATATTTACTCTAGGACCAAACTGTTCCAGGATAGCATATTTTGTATGGGTCCTAAAATATATAACGCTCTACCTGATCATATCAAAAGGAAAAATGGATATGATTTTAAAAAAAACACTTAAGATGTATTTAATTCAAAGAGCCTATTACTCTCTAAAAGACTTTCTTAATGACAACAAATAACAATAATGACTATTTATGACTACGACTACAGATATATGAATATTGACTATAGATAAATGTATATTGTATTATTTAACTAAATTTGAATTGAACCATGATTATTTACTGAATTTATTTAGATGTTAAGTTATTGACATTTTATATTGTTATTAATTATTGGAATTGTCTTGTTATAAATGAAATTAATGAATAATTGTATAATAATAATTGTATCTAATCTTTTCTAATTAATAATAATGACTCTGTAATATTAAATACTTATAAATTGCATGCCTTATCAGGTGGAATTTGGCGAATCCATTAATTTTACTGTTGACCATCTGTACTTACCCATTTTCAGGCAATAAATGATTTTGATTTGATTTGATTTGATTTGATTTGATTTGGAACACTCCTTATATGTGTTTCTCCCTTATCTTCTTCTTAGCAAGTGCATAACGCTCTCGTTAAAAGTAATTATGGCGATTGTGTCTTCCAAGTTGAACACAAAAAGTTACACCACTGCGTATATAGTCAACTTTAAGCATTAATAAAACTACATATCTACATATAAATTATTGCTCTACGTGCATCCTACATTAGAGACATCGGAATTAAATCAAATTAAGATTAGTATTTTTTCTTTTAAGGTATTAAATTTCTTGTCATTTTTTTGGTCCTCAAATTTCAGAGACAGTCATACACGTTACGCCACTGGCTTCATTGAAAAGCTCAACTGAAAAAAAAAATTAGATAATATTTACGGGGCGAGGTACTACTTAGCGCCGAGACCTCCAGGCCTTCAAATTAGGCCCTGAGACATTAATAAGAGGCGGAGTCTGTACGTATTTGTTAATTCTAAGAATTTACACATACGACCATGTGTCCGTCATCGATTGGATGTCAAGTACGTACGATAGGGCTGGTTTAATTAAACACGCGGTATTATAATATTAGTCAATATAGTTTCAATCAGGCTACAATTATACCGTCCTCAATTACCGCCAGATCGGTTAAACTGCTGCAAAGTGATGTACGGCTAACTATATAGTTTAACTTTCTAGTCATAAACATCGAAATCGATGAATTTAAAAATGACTTCAGCAAGATAATAGTTGTGTTAGAACATTTCCGAACTTACTTATCGAATAAAAACATTAAGGGGGTTTATTTTTTGTAATTTGGTAAATACAGAAACTTCAATGATAATATCCATTCCTTTTGTTTATCGATAATGTAAGAGGCAATTTTATAAGCATGTATAAAACACCTTAACATTAATGTTATTCGAGATTTTATTCAATGACAGCACATTAGTGTGATGTTTCTAGTAACGCCATCTACCGTCCAGTAGCACGACTAGTTCTGTATAAATGTTTTCTATAAAATAATAAGTACTGTTAAAAAAATACCGTTGTCATTTAGGGTTACATACACAAAGGCAGTATTAGTACCTATTAGCAGTATTTAGTTTGTACATAACAGTTTACCGGGTAATGAACCATTTAGGTAGGTAGATAATAATAGTCAAATCAGGACTCAAACCCATGTACGCTTTCTCACACCAGTAAAAACCGCAAGTTAACGCCTGTCATCAATAGATAAAAGACAGCTTATCAAATAAAACTGGATATTAGTAAAATAACGGTATTATGCAATCAGATTTGTGTAAAAAAAAGTAAAAAAATAATGATAACTGAAAAAATACTTTCACCTTTGTTCTATAAATTAGGATACAACATATTATTCCTAGAAACGAGAGGGCCGATTAAATTGTTTGTACAACAATGCATTACCGATTAGTTTCACAGAACACTATCAAACTTCCGCCCATATGCAATATAGATTGATACTAATTTATTTACATACACTGTCTAATCTGGATGAGATACGATAACATACGGATAGAAAGCTAGAAGTGACAAGCTTTTAGACACGTAGTTATTGTTTACTCTATGGAGATCCAAATAAACTGTGTTAAATGCAGTGAACATTATTTTAAGCATCCCCAACCGATATCTTTAATGCAGCTGCCCCTTTTGGCAATGGTAAGAACAGAAATTCAACGTATAAATCGTTTTTTTATTCTTTAAAGGGGGGGGGGGTCCTTCCTGATAGCAGCGCCCTTATAACGAATATTCACGAAATCATTTTAATTAGCATTGAAATTAAATTCTTTAATATGTGTTATTATCACTAGAATTGAATAACTTTTGAAAATCGTTAACGTATCTACAAAATACAACTTTTTTTTTCTGATTCAATTAATTTAGTTATTTGTTGCACCAAAATCTCTGAATATAAACTAACTCATAAGAAAACTGTACACACTCACGAAAATAAGCATGCACTTTGAGAGTGTAAATTTAGTCGACTCTTCAATTAATCGTTTCTAGTGAATTTATATCTGTGATCTATCTATTCCGCCGACAGACGGGGGCCAATCGAATTATGTTCCCATTATTATTTGAGATCGTTTGCAACGCCATAACAGGGGTGACTTGTGTCAGTAATTGTATGAAAAGCTTTCGATTCTACGGACTAACTCGTTACAGTGACGTAATAAATTATTCATTTTTTAATACTACGATGTAGTCTGATTGAATGCGGTCGATACCTAAGGTCATCTGTAATCAATCACATAGAGTCCCACTGTTGGTCCGCCACACGTGCGTTGCCACTCAAGGAATAAGTCAGAAAGACTAGAATAAGATTTTCTTGATTTTGAAATTACTATTTGTTTTTTTATCTGACTGAAGTAGCAAACGACTATCCAGTCCACCGGATGGTAAGTGGTCACTGCCACCCATGGACACCTGTTATCAACTACATACAGAACATGAGTTCCATCTGAAGTCAATTACAGATGCTACTCTCGAGGACTATGATGGTCACCTCATGTGAAAGTGTGCCGGCAACCACACCATTCCATCGAAACGCAAGAAATGCTTCACGCTCGAAATAGGTGTGGCGGCGGTACTTTCCCGGTCGAACTACACTGGTTCTACCACCTTGAGTGTTTGCCGATATGAAATATGTTTTATCACATTCGCAAAACATGAATTGGAAATTTATTCTTATTACAAATATTTATAGGTATCTAATAGATCGTGGCGATAAGAACTAAAAATGTAGCACGTCCGAATTTAAAAGTTATTAAGCCTTCTTTTATAGTTCTGATCACATACCTTGCAAAGCTGCTTATTCCTCCAATAGATGTCGCTGTTTCCGAAAACTGACTAAAAAAGACTAAAACCTCTTAGCTTCATGCTGTCGGTGAACCACTTTTAAATTTAAATTAAATTAAATAGAATTTACTTTCCACCTACATCTATAAACCTATAAAAAATAACTGGATTTTTTAGAAATGTTAAAAGATATGCATACATAAAGTTTTTTGAACTGCTTTACGGTACTTGTGTTACGTAACTTCCGTTGCATATGAACTTTGTTCATAATGTTATATGTAGATACTTAAGACAAAATGTTTCAAAACTTCTTTTATGTCGCGACTCTCAAACAAACACATATGATTGCTATTTTAGAGATACTGGTTTAATTATTTAACATACATTTTTAGAAACGGGTACTAGCAACGTCAATGAGTTTGTTTCCATCTCAATATTTAAATTAGAAAGGGCTTAAGGAGAGTTAGCCAATTATTATTGTATCGTTATCGGAGCGGTGTTTGACCGCAAGCAAGGCCGCAGGTAATAGCTAGTAAATTATATATGAAATAATTAAATATGCGTTCGACACTCCTAGCCCCCACGATAAAATTCAATTTACACCGACTTAGACAAAAACCTCCAGACACAGAACAGCATTCTAAATTTATCAAGGTAGCCTAACCGAGGATCGAATCCGAAAACAACTGCAAGTCAATCAGGTATCGTGACCACAGGGAGCTCAGAGTTATTATATACCAGATGGTAGAACTAGTGTAGTTCGATCGGGGAGATACCACCGCCACACATGTCTAGCGTGAAGCAATTCTTGCATTTCGATCGAAGTGAGGTTCCCGGTACACTTTTATATGAGGCGGCCATCTTAACTTTTGGGACTTGCAAAGCATCTATGATTGACTTCAGATAGAACCCATGTTTTATATAAAGTTCAAAGTACAAATGTCCATGACCTATACCATCATACCATCATAGGATGTTCTGTACTATGGACTGTATGCTCGCTTGCTAAAAAATCTGATAAAAAAAATGTATACTATAGCAATAGTAAAAGAGCATGTAATCCACAATATGGTAAAGGGCCGCTGTCGCCAATTTAAGTACATTTGTAATCGAGTCCAGTCACGATTGACAGGCCTGTGAACGAACTTACATGAGTTCAGTCAAATATGTCACTACACCTGACGTTTGAGTTCCAAACCCTTCGTTTGTTAGTTCGTTACAACACCCTTCAAACCAGAACACATAAGCATACACTGCAAGACAGAAACAATTGTGGTGTTCATATATATGCGGTTCAAACACATAGCGTTCTTCCACCTTTTAAAATAAAATGTCATAGAAAAACTATATGATAAGAAGAAAAAATATTTGATTTCGTAACTTAACATACTCTACCTGCTAAAACTGCAATGGTTTAAGCATAAGTAGGTCATACATCACCTCAGAATTTACAATAAGTACTAAGTTACACTTAATTAAAAAACGAGTATGAAATAACAACAAAATTTTCAGAAGTCTTATACAAATTCAGTACTTGCGAAATAAGGCGGCTTTGTTAAAGCTGAAAAAGTCAAGTAGAACTTTGGTAGCCGGACGTAACTGAAAGAAATTTGCTTATCGTCTTACGTTAAAGGGTTCCTAAGCCAAGTTTTGGTTTGTTTTGTATCAGGGCGTACAATAACACACAAAAGGCAATCCAACCCTTATAAATTCAAAGAATTACGTCAAAACAAATGTCAAATGTTACGCCAGAGCATCCTATATTTGGATTGGTGACCACAATTTAGTGGATTTGGAAATAACATTATATTTTCAGGAAATAAATATCAAATCATGCAGTGCTTGATGGAGAGTGGCCAGTAGTTTTTTGTCAGCCTGTTGCCATCCTTCACAAACCACCAGCGCCTACCATTAGGTAAAGTTATGCAGCTGAATTATTCGGTGTGGAGGTTATGCCGCTTCTGAACTTCTATAACCTTAAATAAGATTAGTTTTACCTAGATAACAGATGTGTTGCTACTCTTGAAGACTAAGGCTGTGTCCCCAATAGGCGTACTGAATTTGCGACGTATCGGTTTGCTAGTTTGCGCTCACTGTATGCTGTAACACTGCAAACTACGTAGAGTGAGCGCAAACTAGCAAACTTGCACTTCATTTCAAATATATGGAAGGGCGTACTAAATCGATACGACGCAAATTCAGTCGGCCGCGAACAGTTTGCCTACTGGGGACACAGCCTAAGTTGGAAAGCCTCGGACAAAGATGACTCACTTACCTCATCCTTTAAACTGCAACACAGCAGCTTAAGCGCTGCTAATACTTGGCAGAAATAGGTGTAGTGGCTTCGGAATCGAACCAAAGGTTTCTACCATCTTTAAGAATTAGCGATCCAAAATTAAATTACAACACCAAAAATTTGTACTAAATTCTCACGCCTGCTTGACTGTTTGTTTGTCCCATGTTGCAGAGAGGATGAGATATAGGTATACCAATTGTAGTCGACTTTTAGATTAAAAAACAGCAAAGTATTTTTAAGCAGTGCATAAAACTCGTAAAACCACATCAGCCGTACAATTTAAATAAAAACAAAAACAACAATTTCTTTTTACTTAACCTTTTATTAAAAGTTACTTATAAAGAAAAATATTCTAGTTACAACAATTGCTTAGTAACAAACTCAAAACACAACAGAAGTACAACGAGTTTTCACGATAAAAGTATTGATATGGCGACCTCAATTAGATTGAGTCAATTAAGCAGCGCAGAACTTGGTCGAATCGGCCGCCTAATGAAGAAGTGCCCGCATCGCGTGCTAAACAAAACATCGATACGAGCTTCAATAAAAATAAATACATCAAGGAAAACTCCCCTCACCCCACTATCACTATAACCTAAATAGGCTATATAATTACATATCACGCTTCATTGTCGTGATAAATACTTTCTCACACTTATCATTTACCAAATCTACGCCACTGTCCATTTTAGATAATGGTGCGAGCGAGACGCAGCATACGCCGTGACGCCAAGTTTGAACAACGCAGATATAAAATAACGTATATTATTATAGTGTCCACAAGCCAAGCGGATATTGATTATCTGCCACAGTTGAGAGCCACCGAGTCCCCCGCCACCACCAACGCTCGGGGGGTGCTACGGTCTAAGCTCCCGACGATTAACAGAGGTTTTCCACCGTAAATCCGATACAAAGAGTACATTTTCCTGTTCGTGTGCCAAAACACATACAACTTTTCGCGGGGACGCGATATTCAATATTTGATCTCTGTCTAACAGACTGAGAAGCATGTGACTGCAATATCCCCGTCCCGCTCCGGCACATTCCGTAATCATTTTCGATGCATTCCCTTGCCATGATTTTCCCGCGGCACTTGTGAACCCAAGTATTCTACCATTTTGCGTTTATAGCACTTCGCACAAAAGAGTTGAATTTGTGATTCCGGTCATCTTTCATACGTTGGCTGTGAGATTATGGATGAACAACGGTTAATGAATCCTTTTGCATTCTATATACATGTATTACATGTAATACATTTAATTTTGTCATCAAATGTTATTGCAACCTTAACTAAATATTAATTAACTTTATTATCACATACCCAAGCACGAGAAACCCACACTAAGATATATGGCTATAAACTAAAAGTATGAAACTAGATAAATAAAAACATATTTCCCAGATCGTCGTAAAAAGTTACTTCATCCGTACAAATTAAAGCAGCGAAAAACACATCGCTACTTTGCTGAAACTTAATTATTCGTACCAAGTTCACGAAACAAGTCTCGAAGGATTCACCTCTAACTTAAAAGCATGGCATGTCTAGACACAACTAGCGAACAAATTCTGTACTACAAAACTTTTCGTGGGGCAAGGCACTCACCACATACGTCATTGTTTGCTCGTGTGCGTCGGTGTAACCTGTGAAAAATTGCTTTTCCACTTGTGTTGGTGCACACAAGCGCACGGCGGGTAGAAGATGGGGTTAGTTGCGCCTGTGTGGGGCAGGGCGGGAAAGGGGTCCGAGTCGTGAACTAAATAGCTTAGTGTTAACACATATTGACATCAAATTCACCGCGATGTTATCATTTATTCAGGTAGCTGTAATTCATTGTAATTCCAGTAAGGTTTATGATTAAATAATTTTTCGTGCCCCGTAGCCGGTGGGTGCGACTTTTACGGCGCGCGTGTCAGCGATTAATTATTTTTGCCGCTTTATTTAACTTATGGTGACACTGCTTTGGATATTATGAATTTTGATCGCCCGCAAGAGGTTTCCTACGTTTCGTACCAGGATTTTGTTATGATATTCATTAATGTAAAGTCACTAGTCCGGATCTATTTGAGTCCAAACGTTGGTTGTTACTAGTATTTGTACAGACATTACAAACTTGAGAAATTGGTATTTATTAAAATGACATTACCACATTAAGTTACAGTTTGTTAATAAATACAATTCTAATTTTAAAAAGTTTTCCTTTTTTTCTTTTTCATTTGTTTGCATGTGTAAGTCAATAACTACTCTGCCACATGTCCCAAAGCTGTAAAATGTACTCTCACAACTGGATGAAGATTTATTATACTTGCCAAAGAAACAAGAAGAAATAAATACAATAAATAAACGAAGAATTTTTTGACACCCCGAACTCTACAAAGAGTATCGTGATATATGTTTTATTAACAATTCTATAACTCTACTATTCCACTGCCACAACATTACACTTGCTTAGGACTGTAAGTGTATCATATAATATATTATGACACGGTCCATCGTATCTCTGCGTTAAGACATCCTTTGTACATGATTTTACTATAAGTTATTTCTTGATATCTTAGCGGTTGGGTAAAGTCTACTTGTTCGTGGATCACTGACGCCCATCTGTAAATGACCTTAAACAACTAATCAAGATCAAGAAACCGATTGTAGCCAATCATAGATGGGACGAAGATTTTAAAAGTAGCGAAAAAAGTATAATCATAAATTTGCCTCCTGAATGCCAAAAAAATTAGAAAAGAAATAGGAAATACCCATTATGATAAAACAAATCTGTAAGCCTTTGCGGCTCCTTAAAAGTACTATCGGCATACTACTCATCTGTCCAGAACAAAGGGAAGCTTACACTGTTATTAAGTGAAAAATAGGTCAGGTTTCGTTACACCCGGTACCCCTCCCAGAGTATGGTAGCGTACACTTCGTTAACCCTTTCGTGCCGAAGGTTGTCCATCAATGGAATTTCAATGGGCTGCATCTTTTCCTTAATCCTTTGCTTTGACTGATAAATGAAAAATGTAATAACAGAATTATTCTGATACAATATTTTACTACACTTAAACGAGAACTTAAATCGGAGTTTAAGGGTGGAGTATGGTGCAGGATCGCTTAATCAATCGGAGAATCGATTTTAGGTCTAAAGTCGATAAAAGATACCAGAAATGCAACATTTACTTTTATTCAACAATTATATCAAAATGATCGATATTTGATATTTTTTTTAGTAAATTGATTTGGCAGACATCAATTAAAATCAATCTATGAATATTTTTTGCGAAGGATCGCTATCCGTACTCCAGGCTTCCTAGTTGTGGAAAAATTCGTGGCTAATAGGGTATTAAAATTCATTATTATACTAATACTTAACTAAATGTATGCATCCCACGTTTATACGCTCAGTTACAATTACATATGTCAGTACCTAATGACAAAATTACAAGCAAAAAACTTAGGTACTATAGCGAAAATCCTATCACCATTAAGTAGCTAGAATAATAAAGGTACGAGCCTTGTTTTCATCTAAATGTCTGAGAAGCCGGGGTTTTTAGTAGTATAATAAAATTGGATAGTACTCTTTTGTTTTATTCACCAACCGCTGAACCCTCGCGGGATCAGTCGAGATTCATTGCGCAGGATCAATTTTCAGTCACTATTTACTACAAAGAAAAAGGGCAGAGTAAGTCCAACTTTTTGTCGATAAAGACAAAAAGATCAATAAACGTATGTATACTAAAGGACTAAGTACGGGTAGAAATTCCGTTGCTCATGCATTTTTGAATACATAACTATTTCTTTTTTCTTTCAGGTTCAACGCCAGGTATTTATAAAAAAAAAAAAAAAAAACTATTTCTGCAAATGTTAAATTGCATTATATAAAGCAGTGGAACATGAAACTAAATCCACGAAATTATTATGAAATGACAGGATACCATAATTGATGAAATTAACTGTTTTTCAATCAAATTTGTAATAAACAATAGGCAAACCTTTTTTCATCAAACCGAACCGAACAGGCAAACCGATTTTCATCAAAACCATTCTACGACGCACCAATAAGAGACAAAAGTATTAACGCTTCTCTATCATAATCTTTACGCACGAAAAGCGACGTTGGCATTTCTATTTGTATGTTGTTCTATAATGTATCATCGTCAACCCATTATTGTCCCACTGCTGGGTACGGGTCTTCTCTCGAAATGAGAGAGTTATAGTCCATAGTCCACCGCGCTGGCCAAGTGCGAATTGGTGGACTATAATGTATGTTATGAAGTAACAGCTTAGAGACGTGAATCGGCCTATTACACTATTTAAAAAAAAACTTCTGACTTTGATCTTTTGGAGTTATGTGAGTATTAGAAATTACAAATGGCGTTAACAATAAAAGAACGTTAGTAAAGAAACCTACTTTTACATATATGTCGAAAAGTTTTGCATAAAGTTCTTGGTTATATAAAGAAATAGAAAGAGATTCTAAGAGGAGCCTTGGATATATAAAGAGATTCTAAGAAGACTCCAAAATAGCACGGTAAATTGGTGATGATGTTCTTTGAAATTGGGCATGAGTGTTTAAACAAAACTATGGGTTAAAGCCTTGGAGCTTACTCCACATTGCCGTTTTCATGTGTATAAGTGTGGATACTAATGCAAAAACATCCTGCGCTAATAATGAAAACTTTACTCAGCCGAAGACCGAACTCGGAACTTTTTGTATGCCTGATTGATATCGTGACCTTTATTATCATAACAATTTTAATAACATTTTTACAAGATTACTATTTTTGAATCGCTAATGGCTAAAAATAAGAATGGGAGCAGTGATAGCCTAATGGTTGAAACTTGCCCTCTCGATCGGGAGGTCCGAGGTTCAAACCCAGGCACGCACCACTGATTCATGTGCGTATTATAAATTAATTATCACTGCTTTTCGGTGAAGGAAAACATCGTGAGGAAACCTATACACCCGAGAGTTCTTCAAAAAAAAAAAGTTCTCGGAGGTGTGTGAACTCCACCAATTCGCACTTGGCCAGCGCGGTGGACTATGGCCTAAACTCTGTCATACTGAGAGAAGACCCGTGCCCAGCAGTGGGACAATAATGGGTTGACGACAAGAATGGGGGGTTCCTACCCACCCATAGTACTTTCTAGTATGAATAGGGTGCAGGAAAATAGGTGAGCCAAAATTGTCACTTGTCGGTTGCCTGAAAAACGTCTATCGCCGAAGAGGGATGTTCAGGCGTATCCTTAGACCAATTTAAAAAAAACCATACAATCGCATGAAGTGTAGATGTAAACATGAGAGGTGACGCCGCAACGCGTCTTAATGAACTTGTAATAAAATTATTGGCCACACACAGGGCAGTTGAGGCAACGCCCCAGCTACGAGTTAACGGGTCTAGTGATGTCATTCCGCAACATCGACATCGATAAAACATGTGCCGATAAGTTAAATTTGCTAAAATACCTCGTCAACTGTTTTTATGATCGAAATTTTTGCTTCACTTTTTTAAAAGTGGATATATGTAACTCCGCAACGCGTCTAAGTGAACTTGTAATAAAATTATTGGCCACACACAGGGCAGTTGAGGCAACGCCCCAGCTACGAGTTAACGGGTCCAGTGATGTCATTCCGAACTATCGACATCGATAAAACGTGTGTCGATAAGTTAAATTAGCTAAAATACCTCGTCAACTGTTTTATATGACCGATATTTTGCTTCACTTTCTTTAAATGTGGATATAACTCCGTAACGAGTCTTAGTGAACTTGTAAGAAAATAATTTACCACACACACGGCCATTGAAGCAAAGCCCCAGCTACGAGTTACGTGTGTAGTGATGTCATTTCGAACTATCGATATCAATAAAACGTGTTCCGATAAGTTATGTTAGTTTAAATATTTCGTTAATTGTTTATATTTTTAATATTTTTGCTCTTCATTCTAAATGTTAATTTCATTATTATCGGAAACGTTTAAAGTATACAAAATTGTGTTTTAGATGATGTTTCTTCGAATCACATAAAACTCAAGTAAGCTTGCATTGAAAATTTCCTTCTCCTCCTTGCTCCCTGATCATTAATGCTGAGGAACGTAGTGTCTAATTGTCTACTTTATTTCTATTATGTTTTTCCATCCAACTCTGCTTTCAGCTATGTGTACAGTGTTGCCAAGATTGGTGCGGACCTAATCAGACCAACGAATGAACTGCGCCCCCGGTCCTCTTGTCCTGTATTTTTCCGGTCACCAGGGTTTTACTAAGTTTGTCCCTGTAGTTCCGGGACCAGAATAGAACTACGGTACCCTCTGCCCGTCGCAAGTGGCGACTAAAAGGGGCTTCCGAGGTAGCTGGTGGGAAGAATGGGTGCTCGAACCGTCCGGCCAAGCGACCCCGGGAAGGACGGCGGCATGTGTGGTTGCATGCTGCCGTAAAACCCAGAAGGTGCGGTGAGCAGTTCACGCCCACCAGGGAAGAGTCCGATGGGGCACAAGCTGAGGACACCGGCGGCGTTCAATTGGAGTTCCCGGAGTCCCCTTTGCAGCGTCGAGGTCGGCCACCTGCGGGGTTTTAGTGCGGTAAGAATCCCACATAACCCGCCTCGCTCCCACGACGTCGGGTTCTTTTTAAAGTTTCCCCCTCGAAAACAAAAAAGGGTTTTACTAAGTTATCATTATTAATATAGTTATTAATTAAAGTAATATGTCTATCTTATATACTATACCTAATGTTATATGAGGTGGTACTATCCTAAGATTGTAGTACCTTCCAGTATTCTACGTATTTTAATTATTTAGCGAATGCAATAATTTTCGTTATTTTTTTTATAACCAATATAAACAAGTGCATGTTCCTAATTGCTAAAATAAAACAAATAAAACGAAAGTTTAATGAACTTATAATAATTATTATTTACTTGGCACACTTTCTGCAATGGAGGTAGTGCTCCAAATATGTTTTATCCTGAGTAGTGACGCTCCACACTTCGAATGAAAATAGTTGGAAATATCGATATCAATATATTAAAACATGACTTTTAAAATAAAATGTTTTATCGATACAACAGTAACATTAATTGTTTCGAATAGTTTTAAAAATATTTAGGATTAGTAATTCATTAGTGAAAATAGAACTAATTAAAAAATCTGAGGCAAGTATAATAATAGGTATATGAAGTATTTATAAATGTTAAAGTTAATAAACTATATATTTGCCATTTTTAAAGCCTGACATTTTTACATATGTACAAGAGTACCTTTAGGGTTAGAGATTCTCTCAATTTTGATAGTAACCTGTTTTAATACCTATTTTAATTGTTACTCACTTTAGGGGACACATAGTAATCGGGCCTCTTGAAATTTTAATTTTAATTTTAATCTTATCGGAAACATTTAAATGGTCTAAGTCTCAGGACATTTTCCTAGGTTTCTAATCTGTATAAACACCAATCACCTACTAACTGTACATAGAATTCATAACGACACTGTTATGTCTAGTCAAGTCTCCTTTCATTGATTGCAACCAAGTTTTACTCATTCAAAGAATAGGTGAATTATAAACCTGTCGCGTAACAACAACCCATTACGGCAATCCAATTCCGTTAGCATAGAATGAGAAAAACGGCGGCCATTACACAGTTTATATCGACATCGATAAACCGGCACTCCAGCTGTATCTAGAGGCAAGCTACAATAAAATGTACCGAGCTAGCTACAAGCCTGAGTTACTCCAAACACCCCACTCACACTGCGAAGGGGGTGACTTCGACATATGCGCAGTCCACGCACACAACGTAACACCTGAACACATTGGTACGAAGCAGGGATGTATGGCGCGTAACCGAATCTATCGGATATCAGACAAAATCTATCCGTAACCGAAACTGTTAAAAGTTTCGGTTAATTTTGGATAGGCTTGGAATCTTAATGAGACATGTGTTAAGTAAGTAACACTTAAATTATTAGATTACCGTGACTGATTTTATCGGTAACCGTAACCGAATCTATCAAATATTAGAAACAATCTATCCATAACCGAAACCATTATGAAATTTTCGGTTAATTTCGGATAAGCGTGGAACCTAAATGAGTTTAGTAAATAACACTTGAATTATTAGATTACGATTAGTTAGGTTAGCTATTAATAACTGATGGTATTACACAAATGGTAATTCTGAATGTTAAATCAGAATTAAAGCTAAATTAATATGTTCCTATTAATATTTCTAAAGTTCCTTAAATATCTCATATCACTAACCAAAACTGTCCGAAACTAACGGACAATCCGAAACATATCCACTTAAATATCTCATATCCGTAACCAAAACTGTTCGAAACTAACGGACAATCCGAAACATATCCACTTAAATATCTCATATCTGTAACCAAAACTGTTCGAAACTAACGGACAATCCGAAACATATCCACTTAAATATCTCATATCCGTAACCAAAACTGTTCGAAACTAACGGACAATCCGAAACATATCCACTTAAATATCTCATATCCGTAACCAAAACTGTTCGAAACTAACGGACAATCCGAAACATATCCACTTAAATATCTCATATCCGTAACCAAAACTGTTCGAAACTAACGGACAATCCGAAACATATCCACTTAAATATCTCATATCCGTAACCAAAACTGTCAGAAACTAACGGACAGTCCGAAACATATCCATTTAAATATCTCATATCCGTAACAAAAACTGTCCGAAACTAACGGACAATCCGAAACATATCTATTTAAATACCTCATATCCGTAACCAAAACTATCCGAAACTAACAGACAATCTGAAACATATCCGTAACTGAATCCGGTATAACAGTCCTATATCCGTATCCAGATCCGAAATGTTACATCCGGAACATCCCTACAAAGCAATAGATGTATGCATCTGTCAATCCGTCGATACGGTACGCTAATAACATCCGTCGTAGCCAATTTGATTACTAATTGATCGGCAGTGCGCTGATGGCCGTAACAGGAGATTTATTTTGTATATAAAAAAGCGTTGACATCGCTAGTTTAATCGACGCAAGCCATTTGTATCTAAATTGCAGGACTTAATTGGTAAAAGTACTGCACGACTTATGGAAACATGTGGAAATGTAAGTGAACACACCTATATTTCGTTGGGTGCTATTCGTTTTTTTAAATAATCGAATTCGAGATGCAGGTTTAATATTGTACTCGTAAAAGTTTGCCATAGCATACATAGATTTGATATGGACAAAACCTTAGTTTTTTAAATTATTATTTGTGTACGCACAAATTTATTATCTTTCAAAAAGTTCTCAATGGATCTATCATTCCGACTATCAAAGTATATCAATCCGAATTTGGCTAGCTTGGTGGATTATAGCGAAAACCTTATTCTAAGTTGATACGTTATTGAAACCTTAGATTGAGCTGGACACGCGCACCGCTGGGAAAATAAAATGACTTTTTACTCATAACACTAAAAGATTTTATATAAGTTGAAAATTAGAAATGTCTCCAACAGATTACATCATTACAGTGTCCTATAAAATGAGTGTTACGATATAATCCGTATTATAACGATGTTGGTTACAGGTCGCGCGCCGTCTCGCCCTGTACTACGACACCCTCGGAGCGCCAGACGCCTTACATGGATCTACGAAAGAAAATCATTTTAGTACGATTTTTTTAATAAATCATAAAACAATATATTAAAAAATACATAAATACTGAAAGAAAAATATATAAACAAAAACACTACCATAAAAAAATACTGAAATGTTATAGCGAAATCAGTGTCAGGTCTGAGGTCACTGGAATCAGAAAAGTCTACCAAACGAGCTGACAGTCATTTAAACTGCTCAGCATCCGGACGCCAGACCTCATCATACCAAATTTCCACGTTAAGTGCCACAAACATGTTGTTATTACATAAAAAGACATTCTTACGACGCTTAGTATTTTTACAAAGGTTCAAAATGCGTAATCAATAAGCTTACATGGCAAATTTTTGTTAAGTATACATGTACAGTTCTTTATTTTATCTTGAAAAATTGAACGAAAGAAAGAAAGAAACATTTTTTCCATTCAATTCGCCTTTTTCTTTTATTTAACACGTTCCCTGTAGAGACGAATACGTGCTGCAGAGGTCAGGATCTTTTTCTTGCTACGCAATCTCTTCCACACCACTTTCCTGTTAGACAGGTCAGACAGGAATCATAGTAGGGCACGTGCCAATTTTTTTTACAAAGAGCGCCACCTCTTTTAATTTTACTAGTTAGGACACACGTAGGAGTTATGTGTACCACACTTACTATAACAACGATAAATCTGTTACATGTGATCTCTTCTATTCAAAACTACCAACGTGCTGCAGAGTAATAATTGGAGAAGTTCAACGCGTGAAGGTAAAAAATCCAATTATATTTTGTTAAACGATACTACAGGACTATTTTTGCCAGCGAAATATATGTTACTATACTTTATTGGTGCTAAAATAATACCTATAATATGTTCTATACTTACAAAGTAAAAAGCGAACTTGCCATTTCATGTTTTAGTTTGAACAGGATTTTACAAATTTTTGACCGAATTAAAATACGTTTCACGTCAAAACCCTCGAACGATATGCCTTATGTACGTATTTAGATCTTCGTCGGTGAGTAGTAAGTATGCACAAAACCAAATTAATTGCAACATGTCACGTCCATTTTTGCTCGCTTTACGCTTCCACGACATTTAGTCTGAAAGTGGTCATCTCAAGGAGATTACAATAACAGAAGATGTGAACACCCTTTATATTAAGAATTCATGATATGTGAAGGTTATTTTTATGATTCCAATACATTGCTATATTCAAGAAAATCTTAGAGCGTTATTTTAAAAGCTGAGTGCTCACGTCAATGTGAAGGTTCTTTTGAGAACATGATAATATGGCGTACCTTTGGAAAGGATTCTTTTAAATTAATATTTATTCAGTTTAATGGTCACTATACGGTAAGAATTAATTTAAATTTTGCATAAAAGCAATTAGCCAAAAAACTTAACTATATTCATCTTTTCATCATACTAACCAGTTAATTATACCAGCAACACTGTTTTATTAAACGCAAGGTATAAATGAACCTATATTTGTAAATTAAAGTATCGTAAAATAAATATATAAAGTAAGTAAATGTTAGATACGTACTCGTATTTTGGTAGGACAAACAGTAAATGAAAATGTATGTACTAAAATTCTACGATTAATGTATGAAATTATAAGAATAATGACTGCTATCGCTGTGTGAGTTTTTATTATCAAATCGTATAAAATAATACTCTTAAATACTTAAAAACACATTAAGAATATTGCATGTCTATATGTGCTCTAGAAAACTATTGTAACGTATGGGGCGATTAATGATTGAACGCACTCACCAGTTTTGGGATATTGGAAGTACCAGGTTTCCATATCTTTCCTTCACTAAATACTACTGCATATTCTTAATAATAACATTAAAATATTGTTTTCAATAATTACAATTTATCGTCATTAAAATTATTAATACCAAAAAACTCTACATTTTTATTTTAAAGGTACGTACAATATCTCGGCTTTATAAAAACATATCTTAGTAAAATAATTGACATATAAAAATGTATTTTATTAAAATAAATAGAAAATGTTTTGCCGTATTATTATTGTCTAAAAAATTTAAAACTCATTCGTATTACGGTATTATTCTTACCAAAAAATTAATACCTGCATCAAAGTACCTCTCGTAACTATAAGCTAATTAGATCTCTCCCAAACGTATTTTTATTTCAATCCGGAGACAGCAATTCCACGGCACTCTTCACTTACTTTGAACCAACCATTTTAAGTTTGACAAACCGAAGATGAAAGAAGTTCAAGTGTTCTCAAAGACGCGGCCTTGGGGTGAGATGAGAAGGGACGGAATCATTGCGGTATGTTGTCCCGGGTTCTGGAAAAATGGCGTATCAAACGGGTCGCCTAGTTAGGCTGAGTTCACACGGGTTTATACTGCACGTCACTTATCGTATTCCGTTTAAAACGCTTGATCACGGGATGTTTACACGGCAATTTTTTATTCGTTTCAAAACAATTGCGGTTTTTAGACGTCTAAATATGTGCGTATGTGAAACAAGCATCAAGCAAGATGATAAGTGATCACTGCCACCCATAAACAACTGTAAGCAACTTCATACAGAACTTGGTTCAATCTAAAGTGAATTACAGATGCGTTGCTACTACCGAGGATTGAGATGGTCGCCTCACAAGTATTAAAGTGTGCCGACAACCACTCCTTTCTATCGATAAGTGCTTCACGCTGGTAATAAATGTGGCGGTAATACCTCCCCAGTCGATCTTACTACTCGATTTTACTACATTGAGTTTTTTGCTACGCTATATAAAGTTATTATAAGATTTGTCCTGCATAAAAACGTGAAATGTAATGCCGTGTGAACCTCCCGTTAATGATCAACGCCTTCAATAATGCGTCGGCTTGGTCTTATCATTATAATTTATTCAAAAGCAACAGCTACGAAACGCGCCCACAAAAGTATAACAAGGCGCACAGAAATTATTCTCCCGACATTTTTGTTAATTACAACTGAATTTTAAATGGACAAAATAATTTCAGCGGCGAATTTATATCAGTTTTAAACGTTATTCCAATTGGAGATTGCGGAATTACAAGTACATGCGCTCTTTTTAGGGTTAACTTATTTTATTGTCTACTGTTCCACCTACGTTTGTCTTTATCGTAGTAATTTTCTCTACTGTAGGTGAAATAGAGTATTCTTCATTGCTTTTACTTTTGAGTTTTTAAACATTAGAATTGTGTTTTTATACAATCGGGGAAAGAGGTGTTATAATCCTTTATGACTCCACAGGAACTACCACCCTACCCATATCTGTTTCTACCTAACAACGGTAGTGATAAGTGGCTTTATCTTTATGTAAGGTTTTCAGGAAAACATATCTACTTGTCAGTTTTAACAACTTTGTCCTCATGGGTTGCAACGTTAGGTAGGCCAACTTCAAGCACGACTGATCTTATCCAGACTTTACTCATTTTAACACTTTTTTTGACATTTCACTCATATCCCTACCGTAAAATTTTCTCCTATGTCGTGGGTGCTATGACACACACAAATACGAATACATAAACACCCAAACCCAGAACAAGAATCTAAATTCATCATTCAGATACTTGTTTGGCCGGGAATAGAACCTGGAACCCACTGCGAGTCAGACCGTCATGGTAACCGCACCGCCACGCGGATCGAATCTATGAGGCTTATC
Source organism: Spicauda simplicius (assembly GCA_949699795.1). NCBI lineage: Eukaryota > Metazoa > Arthropoda > Insecta > Lepidoptera > Hesperiidae > Spicauda > Spicauda simplicius. Next base: position 10,011,277 of record OX453062.1, read on the forward strand.
AGTTGGTCTACATGCATGTTCTTGCTCGATTTTTTCTTATCTGATTGAAGTAGCATACGAGCATGTAGTTCACTAGTGATAGAATGGGTTCTACCACCTGAAAAAATCCATTAGGAACCTAATATTAGGACTTCAACTTTTGTATACTAAAACATATATATAAATCATTATCGATTTATAACAACATAAGGAGTACTTGTTACGGTAGTTATACAATAAGCTTATTTTCCAGTAATAATTCACCTCACTTCTAGGGAGGCAAGATTCTCGGAAGGCCTTCCTTGGCAACTGTTCGACGCCGATATAACCTACATACAATATACAACTTTATACATAGTTGTATTAACTTAATGTATAGTTATTTCATCTATTACGCTGCATTAAAAAAATAGAATGGTCTTTTAAATTAAATTATAAGATTTACAAGGTGGTACAATGAACATGGTTCGACAGGAGAGGTAACAACACATCTATTTTTGACGACCCGCGTGGCGTAGCTGTTACCATACCGGTCTGACAGTGGGTCCCGGGTTCGATTCCCGGCCAGATAGGTATCTCAATGATGAGTTTAGATTCTTGTTCTGGGACTGGTTGTTTGTGTATTCGTCTTTGTGTGTGTCCATGGCACCCACGACACAGGAGAAAACCCTACTGTGGGGCTATGAGTGTAGAAAGCGTTTATTTTATTTTATCATTTCTATCGTAAACATTTTTTGTTGTGGTGGAAGGGTTGCTTCCGGAGTAGCAACGCTTCACTTTTGTATATGAAGTCGGTTACAGATTTTCATGAGCGGCAGTAACCACTCACCATCAGTTGGACTTCATGGTCGAATAGTACTTAATATAAATTCAATTAAAAGTATTCTATTACGACAATATACATGGAAGAACAAAGCTACATTGCAATTATAAATTAGAAATAGGTGCTGTGCAAATTCGCACTTGGCCAGCGCGGTGGACTATGGCCTATAACTCTCTCATGCTGAGAATACCCGTGCCCAGCAGTGGGACAATAATGGGTTGACAATAAAGTAGTACTGTCGCAAGCCACAAATACGACTAACAGAAGTTATCGCAAAACAATCGGAAAAATCGACAATTGTTTGCCATAAAAAGTCAATGAGTAGCATTTTTGTCGTCAATAGATCGATTGAGCGCAAGCGTACATTCGGATAGCTCTGATAAAGGCAGCATCGGTCTATAGGTAGCCGCTTTGTCTAAGGCGCCTCATCGGTCCAAACTTTCCTTTCCGCAGTCAAACTTAGATCAAGCTGGCAGACTGAGAGAACGAAGGAGCTGAGTGCGGTGTGTTTGCTATCATTTTGGTGTGATAATTATTTAGCTAACCATTCAGATACCTTTTAGATTTCGGATTGTTAGACAATATGTAAATCAATTTGTTATTTGTAAATAGGTACATAAAATCTGATTACTGTTACAGCCGTATTTTTTAAATTATATAACGTATATTTAAAAAAAACACAATCGCGTGAAAAATTATAATAATTATAATCGAAATGCGTAAATATATAATCGCGTAATTTTAATCGAAATACACATTTTTATGTATGGTATATATGTATATAAAACATTTATCGCTTCAACTATAAGTGATATGCATAATTAAGAAAATCCTATCTACCTTAACCCTAAAATTCCGGGAATTATTTCGCGCTCATAAACAATGCAAGCTAACAAAACAAGGAGGCGTCTTAATTAAAGTTGCTCTATATACTTACGTACTCAATCTCACTTGTGGAAGTTAAGAAAGGTTAAAAGGGGGAGGGCCCGCCCCCTCCCCACATTCCCGAATTTTCCCAAAGTATCCCTTAATGCAAGTTTATTATCTCTCATCGCTGAGCATTAATTAATTCTTTTTCTCCGTAATATCTTGAGCTGTTTTTCTTCAACAGATTTCGCTCCGTTTCGTTAAAGTTCAGCTAATTATATTCTTTCGTCGGTTCGCTTGAAGTTATATTTGATATGAATATTTTATTATTTTATTATTGTTTTTATTACTTGTTCATTGTTTATTGCGATTGAATACTTTTTTGTAATCACATCACTATAGGCTCATAGTACTGAACCTGAGTTATAAATTACCATTGTCCAATTTTTTTGGTGTAAGGCATGTATTAGAAATGTTTTTTTTTTCATTCCACCCCTAAAAGGGATAAATAAAGGTTATTTACTATCGCATTTGAAGTAGCAAACGAGCATGCAATGCACCTCATGGTAAGTAAGATTTTTCAAGGAGGTAGAACCATTGTAGTTCGACCGGGGAAGAACCACCGCCACACCTATTTCTAGCGTGAAGCATTTCTTGCGTTTCGATGTGGTGTGGTGGCAGCACACTTTCACATGAGCCGACCATCATAGTCCTCTTGAGTAGCAACGCGAGTACTCACGATATGCGGTTTATGAATTCTTATAGAATTCTTTTTGCAAAAAGAATTCTATAAGAATTCATAAACCGCATATCGTGAGTACCCGTTAAGTATTATAATAGAGGTCAGGAGTGGCCATGCTCCAACTGTCGTAGTCTGGACCTTGCTTATGCTAGACGTTTAGAATACTCTAATAGCGTGATTTAGAATTACTAGCGGCGCCATCTTTTATCGAGTTGCGGAAAGTGCGACTTTTCGTAACGCGTTCTAATAAGGTTAATAAGGGAAACCATGTATTTAATATTTTAGAGTTTTTTTCATAAATGCATAATTATAATCTATAACTTTAGGGTACAAGTTTTATTACACACATTAAGGGGCATCTATAGCCGACATTGACGCTAATGTAACCCATATTACATATTGGATACGTTAACTATAATTAAATCGAACATTATTTTGTTTGTCATTGGCGTGCGGTTTGAATACAAAATGTCATTACGCAAAATGAATAAATGCACTGTTCATTTTAAAGTGCAATGAGCAATTGGATATTGGTTAGTCAATAACATAAGGTCATGTCAATAACCGCGCAACCGACACCACCTTGCTTTTTTATTTGTTTTTGAAATTATATAATATTATTCTGTTTAGTGGTTACATTAGACGAAAATTAACATCAAACCCTTTGTTTCAAATGATTGCACTTGTGCATGAAGCACTTTGTTTTTTTTCCAAAATATAAATATTGAACGAACATGTAGTCCGGCCAATGGTAAGTGACGACAATCAAACCATGATTGATGCATTGTTACTAATAAAGTAAGTAGAAAATGACCTCCTCCTCCAGACCAGAAAATCAGTAACTTTCTAAAATAAATCAAAAATATACCAAGTATATAGCAAAGAAAGGACTTAGCATATTTTTGGTTATATTTATTCTTCATTTTTATTATATTTTCGGTATTGATTAAACGTACTGCTCACTGAAATTGTTAACACTAATGTATCCAGCACAAACTATTTTTGTCCGCGAAATTCGTTATAAGGCTCACATAAAATCCAAAACCACTTACAATCCAAACTTACTTGCCAAACAGGGATCTCTTTTACTGAACTGTAAGGCAAGATACAGGAGCTAACTTTCATTACCATGTAAAAAATCATGATTGTAATTATATTAAAAAAAATGGATATAAATAAGAAAAAAGACAAACCCGCTGAGTTTCTTGCCGGATCTTCTCAGTTGAGGTCGTTTTCCGATCCGGTGGTAGTGTAAGAAAAAAAAATGTAACTGACAATTTGTAAGTGCCCCCGTAGGCCTATGCAAAAAAATAAAGAAATTTCATTTCATTTCAATCTTAAGTAACAATATCGGATAACTCCAAACGCTTGTTAATAACCACAAAGATCAGTCAAACACAAAACAAATAATCAAATTAATAGCACGCGGGCGATATCAACATTATTAATTCAAAACGCGCACCCATCCCGCCCACTCACCCCCGACTCCCACCAACGCAATCTTCTTTCAAGGAGTGACTGAAAAGAAAGGTTACTCTTGTGAACGTGTTGACCAGAAAATTCTTGTTATATTTCTTTATTATTGCAGTTATAAAACCCTAATATTTATTACTCAACTTTTTATAATTTGGAAGTGGCAAACGAGTGAAGCGTCCGTCTGATGGTAAGTGCCCAGTGCAGCCATAGACACCTGTAATACAATCCGAGATAAGAACAGACTCGTATCTTTAGGTAAGTCAAAGATGAGTTGCTACTTCTGAGGACTAAATTGGAACGCCCATGTTAAGTATGTCTTCTTTTCCAAACACACTCTACTAATACAATTGAAACGAATACTTCGCTAAGTGGTACAACCATACTTAATACTACATTGTAGCAATTCTACCAATATATAAGGCCATCTTGGTCCGCAGTAGTAGCAACATCTCAGCTTCAGGCCATTCAGCTTCAAAACCCATATTTATATAAAGTTGGATACAGGTGACCGTAGACAGTGACCATAGTTGTACACGCCATAGACAATATACAGTGATCCAGCGGCACGCAAACTTGCTGTCAATTTAGAAAAAAAAACTTCATAAAAAATATATAAAAATAAAATAACTAATAAAAAAATATTTCCAGTTAACTGAATAACGAAAATGCCCTATCTGTGATAATCTGATTGTACTCATCGTGTTAATACAGCCAAAGCTCATAAATAATCTCATAGTAATGCATCGGCATATTCAAATTGTGTCATTAATTTTGATTAAACCAGTTTAAATAACGATTCCATTGATTCACTGAAAATCATCGCTATCACTAAATGGATATAATTATTATATTAGTTATTGTTGAGTATCATTGTCCATAAAAAGGTCAGAGCGGAGGAGTAAAGACGGTGGGTATAGTGGAAAGTAACATTTGTATAGCGTGGGCGATTGGACTAAATACAAATGGCACAGGTCGTAAGATATTTCGAGAAAAATCTACTTTCATCTATGAAGCTAATTGGTTTTCGTAGAATCCGTTAATTCATTTTTACTGAACTGACGCGTTCAAAACTGTTATAAAGCGCGCTTTGGCGTTATTTATAATTCTAGCACGCTATTTTTAAGGTATATGCTATGCTATATTTAAACAGATATGAATACTTTAAACTATTGTAAGACAATTATTAACTTAATATACGCTATTTCTTAGAAGAGTAGCTAGTTATAACATTATGTTTAACTTACATGACGGAATATAACAATGAGGGTAGCATCGTTGCACTACGCTATAGTTATATATTATTAGCTTGCACTGTGAGAGCACTGTGAGAGCAGTGATAACCTAATGGTTCAAACTTGCCTTCTCGATTGGCGGGTCCGAGGTTCAAACCCAGGCACGCACCACTGATTTATGTGCGTATTAGAAATTAATTATAACTGCTTTTCGGTGAAGGAAAACATCGTGAGGAAACCTATACACCCGAGAGTTCTTAAAAAAAAAGTTCTCGGAGGTGTGTGAAGTCCACCAATTCGCACTTGGCCAGCGCGGTGGCCTATGGCCTAAACTCTCTCATTCTGAGAGAAGACCCGTGCTCAGCAATGGGACAATAATGGGTTGACGAGAGATGTATTTAGCTTAGTATTTATTACTTAAATTGAAGTATCCAGTAAGCATGCAGTATATCTCAGGGTCACTACCGTACGTGGCATTTGTGATCAAAGGACGGGCCCCAAGGAGAGCGCCTGAGGAATATGTTAAAACACTTCATGCTATTCTTACTAAAAGTCAAAACCAATTTAAGCATTCAATTAGAGTATTATCTGTATTATACAAACGGAATTACGTTTTAAGAAAGAAATAACAACGGCGGCGATTGTAGTTCCGTAGTTGTAAGACGAAGAATTCCACAAAATTTTACTATTTACATTTTAATTCCAGCATAAAGTACAAATCCGACATAGCATGTGCTATATAATCCTGAGCTATAATATAGCGCGCTATTTGCAACGAACACGTTGTAAATAGCACCGTGTAGTCGACCGTTATTTATATTGATGAAACATGCTCGAAGCTTCTAGCCACAGCACTTTAATGGCAGTTTTAATTTCGTTTTCCGTTTAATGATCTGCGTATGTTTCATGTACGTTTTTTAAACGTAAAGACATTCCATAGACTTCAGAAGAGACAATTTGTTCAGGGCCGACGGTATGTAGATGAGACATTTTTCATATTTATTGGACTTATCGAAACAACACTTGTTACACTATACATGTGTGTTAGTGAAATAGTGACTTAATTAAAACATAGAACACATTAACTATGTGTCTACGCCTTCATGTTAGAACAAAGAAGTGCAGTGTCGCTGGACGCCTCCTGCAATAAACATTTTTTTAGCAGTTTAAGTTAGATTAGAATTACTCATTAGCCTTATAAAAGGCTAGATTTTAATTAATATGAAGCACTCTAGGACTCATTCGGTACTTTATATATAACCTAAAAAAGTTACACTATACTATACGTATGTATAAATACGAAAAATAAGTGTTTACAGGATATAAAACTACGAACGACATTCTTTACACTAAGTATAGTTAGCACGCTGCGTCACAGAACTATAATTTAAAAAAATCGAATAAAACGCTAAGACTAACAAACCGTGACAAAAGTTTGCTCTACTCCTGTTGCGTGTTCGACGAAATCCATTCCAACGCGACCAAACTGGTTTCTATTCACGAAAAACACTTGGTCTTTTCCCCGTGTCATAAGGTAGCACTTTGGGCGGATGCTTATTTTCAGTCGGCAAATGTTACGATGTTATCTGTCACGGCCTCCAAGCTGTTGAGCCGCTTAATAAACCCAGCGACTTCCGTATTCCAACCGTGGAAAGTCTAGATTGAAGTGTATACCCCGGTCTGAAGTGCCACCCTAAGTTGGTGTCTAAGGCCGCCCACTCACCCCGCCCAAACTCTACATGTTATTTACGTGTGAACACAACACCACCGAGGGTTCAATTTATCTGACCTACTGGGCCTCTAACTAATATAACCCCCTGAAATTGCTTGTACCTCTTCTGTTCGTGTTATTTTTTCACTCCATTTGCAGGAAAGAAACATTAAGTTTATTAAATAAATATCATTATTGAGTTAATAGTTGTGCATCTACTGGTATGCTGTCTTAAAGATTCGGACTTCAATCTTCAAGCAAATTAAAAATACAGTTATAGCTTTTATTTCAATCTCGGCCTTTTATTCGGTTTATACGTGAATCAAAACCTAAAAACACATTTCCTTCAAAGTTTACATAACAATTATATTATCAATTGCTAAATGATAAAGAAGGAATCTACATGTTTGAGAGTTCTTTAAAATATTCTCAATGGTGGATGAAGTTCATTCCCACTCTGAATAGAGACCCCTTATAATGGAGCAGCAATAGCATGACAATGTCAATAAGTTTCATGTTTGTTGGTTTGTGTGGGAACTACTAAAATACAGGATACGTAAGAGTTGTGATATTAATCTAAAAAATAATATTTATCCTTAAAAATATACTAATAACAAAGTACGCAAAAGACCTTGTGATTTTTACAAATCATTCACTATTTATTTTAAACAAATAGTGACAGATAGACGTACATGCATAGAGAAAATATAATCCTTTTATGCAAAATAATTATGTCCATTACGACCCCCTACCGACATTTGAACTCCCGCCAAAACTCTTGAGTTGTATTCCATGACTAAGCTGAATATAATAATTAACTAAATAAATGTCTACTATTATTGGATACTTTTATTTAACAATGTTTGTATATACAATTTACAGTGCTGGTAGCTTTGCGTTAACATCTCTTCCAAAAAATAAAACACTTCGTCCAGGAAATGTTGACAATTATTTGTGATTCGAGGGTAACAGTATTTAGAACAATATGACAATATAAAATAAGGAAAAATATGACAGAAGTTAAGGCAATATTACACAAACATTTTACATTTACACAAGTAGCAAACGAGCACGGTATCCACCTAATAGTAAGTGATAACTGCCGCCCATGCCATCTGAAATCAACCCCAGATAGGCTAAAAGTCATGTCTGATGTCAGCAGAGCACAAGCAGTGATAGCCTAATGGTTGAAATTTGCCCTCTCGATCGAGAGGTTCTAGGTTCAAACCCAGTCACGCACGACTAATTTTTCTAAAATTATGTGCGTATTAGAAATTAATTATCACTGATTTTCGGGTGAATGTAAGGGTGAAGGATAACATCGTGAGGAAACCTACATACCCGAGAGTTCTTTAAAAAAAAAAGTTCTCGGAGGTGTGTGAAGTCCACCAATTCGCACTTGTTCAGCGCGGTGGACTATGGCCTATAACTCTCTCATACTGAGAGAACACCCGTGCCCAGCAGTGGGACAATAATGGGTTGACGATGACGATGTCAGCCACAGTTTCATGACCATCCGTGAGGTCTAATACGGCACATATGTGTTATAAATCCCTAAGTATCCTACCGTACTTGAATAATGTTTTGGAATGAGAAAGGCAATATGGGAAAATATGCTATACTTGGAAAGTGAAACTGGCCAGTTTCCACTCGATGTTTTTATAACATTTAGAATATACGTATGATTTTTAACAGCATTAAAATTTTAACCGACCGATTATAAAGTAAGTATATCTATACATTTTATGACGAACCGCGTAACGCAGTGATCACCATTTTGCGCCGATGCCCAAGTGTTCCGGATTCGATCACCACCATATATATAGATTATTTATATTTCAAAGAGGATTTTCTCTCCTTTTGTATAATTGTGTATCACTTTTGTCTAGAGAAATATAATTGAAGCATAGCCAAAGAACGGAGCTCATATATTCAAGTTAATATGTTGAGCAAAAAACAACGCGCAAGCGCATTTTAATGAATTCAAAAAGTACTAACTCTTTGCAGACTTATTTGTAATACTAATATTTATTTACAAACCAGTTAACAATACTCTGGCAAGCCGGACTTTGAGAAATTTTCAAATCAATAACAAAGACAAGTAAATACCTATAAATATTTGAAACATACATACAAATGTTGTATAATTATCTAAGCTAATCGCTTAACCCTTAGTCGCTAGTATGAATAAATAATGAATCAAATAGTGCGTAATACATCGTATTATTATTTTCTTGACCTACCATACTCGTCACATTATTGATTCGTCCTAATTTAGGTGCGGGTGGTGCGTTATTTAGGGTGTGTCTAGACAATGAAACCAATGTTAAGTATAATATAAAAAATATAGACACGAGTACCAAAGAAAGGGGGACGACACCTCCATCGGAAAATGAACGGGCAAGTGGCAGACAGATTCACGATTATAACCATTTTAGGGGACTCACCCCGAACTGTATGATGGACTGGAAATATTACATAATATCAGAAGCGTCGTTACAATGCCTTAGCAGAATATTTTTCTTGGGTAGAAAGCCGATATTCCCCCAAGAGTTACGACATTTCAATTTGCCAAGGCGGGCGGAAAATGGAATTACGATTGAAGCGAGAATACCCGAATGTCGCCGAGGGCGTCCTGCTTCATGCCGAGAGTTGCCGGGAATAGCCGAAGTTAGACGAGAGCAAAACGTGCCCGCCGCACCAAGCCCGTGTATTGATTAGATGCGGAACGCCCGATGCCATATAAATTAGGCCGCAGAAAAACAGATTTAAGTAATAAGAAATACAATTATATTGAGTATTAAATTTAGTAATATTTTTTCTTATTATTTACTATTTTTTCGTCGTCGTCTTTGCTCCCTTTTGATTATACTGTATCATTTGCCCAGCGCCCCCTAAGCACGCGGAGTCGACCGCACTACGTTTCAAAAGTACCGGCAATTCGTGTCGAAAAATCGTATTAATTAAAAATTAATGGGAATAATTAAATCCTTCATCAATTAACCACTGACCTACTCCTGATAAACAGTTAAACGAATGAGTTACAATAGCAATTTTAAAACACAAGGTAGATACATCCTGTCACATCTCGCGAAATAATTAATATAAAAGGCTATTGGAAGTAAGCCGACATCGGCATTCGACGGTAGAATAATGTAGACGAATAAATATACATTACATTATTAACGAATGTTGGCCTCGTTTCTCGCTCTCTTTGTTCGTTTCACAATTTTCCCGGTGGATTAATTGAAAATAAGTTTTCTCTTGCGGGGTTTCAAGGTTCAAAATAATTCGTTAGGAAGAACATTTTGTTCCCGTTCATCGGTTTGGCGGAACGATCCAATTGTGGACCGTAAGGGTAGGCGTGTGAGTTGATATTACCCCGTCTGTTGAGCGATGGCACGTTTCATGATTTGTGAGTTTATAGCAACGGTGAAGTGTCGGTGGTTAATGGTGGCAGCGCGTGGCTCTCGCCGGCGACATATTGAAAAACTTTGGTGCGAAAAAACGCGGCAAGACATGAAAATATAAAGGTGACTGACAAATAAACTTTATCTTTATACTGATTTTTTAAAATGGGACTGCATTTTTTATTACGGCTGCAGATGTTTTTGATTTGAGTACTGCGACAAAATCACTAAGCGATTTATTTTCTTTGCGTGTATCTGTAAACTTTAAGTTGGCTTTAGCGTAAACTAGGAACATAGTAAAAATAAACAATAGCGCATACAGAAACAAAATTCGAGAGGGAAATTGTCGAGAAGTTTGTATCCAAACATCTTTTCGGTAATTCACCTTAGTATCCCCCGTTCGGGAGATTTAGATGGGAACCTGCCCTCCGCTCCCCAGGGTGACCCATAGAGGAAAACCCGTTATTCCTGGAACACTTCCGTCTTTGACTTTGTCTTCCACATACACATTTGAATGTAGACCTTACGCTAAGCACCGTTGAACTTTATTTGGTTAATGTAGAGTTTTGTTCTGTCGCTCTGAATTTGATAATTTAGAGACACCTTTTCGGATACTTATACAAGGATCGGCCGTAAGTATACTAGCGCTATAGACGGTTGCTTTTTCAGGCGCTCCCGTACCATTTCATACCGAGTTTTGTGGCTAGATACCTATGTAAATATTTTTTTTGTAATAATTTAATATTTTTCTAACATTTATAATTAGATAATTAAGTCACTTTAAATCTTTTTATTACATTCACTACATTAAGTTAACAGTTTTAAACACCTTTTTTACTTTAACGAAATTGATTCTGCGCACGAGTGGAGATGCTCTCTCTAATAGATGAGAATTTAAGATTTCAAAGGTAATATTCACATAATGTATATATATGCTATGCGTAATTAGTTGTTAACACATTACTACCATACCATGTTTACGATTACCGTTTACTTAATAAAATCGCCGACCAAATCGTATCTAAAATATTGAACGCGTGAAAGTCCAAAATATATGTATCAAAGGAACTAACCATAAAATCGTCACAAAAGAAATATTTCATTCTCGAGTCTAAGTCGAATCGATAATTCATAGTAGGGGTCGACTGGAAGAGAGTAAGTAATAAGTTGGCGATGCCAGCGATGATTACGAAGATTTGTTATATAGGTATCAAGATATTATATGTCTACTAGTGTCCAACCGAAGGACGATTTTTGGCTGAAGTCGATTATTTGGCTATTGGTACAATTTACCACCGACGCCGAAGCCCAAGTCGAACGTCTAAGAACTACTTTGTACTTTGCAACTTCTGAAAAATGATAACATTTAAAAATAATATGAATTTCGAACAAAACTTACGAAGCAAGCCCATTGCCCGAGTACCTACCTATGTGCTTACCCCAGCGCATCACCATTTCCAGTGCGATGTCGTGCATTCGTTCTAGTTTGTTAAATTTTGTCGATTAACAGAAACCTCCAGAAAGCCGAAGGTTTTACCGAATTTCTCGATGATTCGGTCGGACACTATGTCTACACTGATGATCATAATTGTGAAGACATCAAAATACAGAATAATATCGTGGGTATCAAATTAAATCAAAATAATGATTGCATAATTTAGATGCGGTTCGCAATGTACTTAATACTTACTTATCTTGCATTCATTACGTACATAAAGCAACTGCACTTACATACATAATATCCACTTACGCGTATAGTAATTTGGATAAGGTTAAATTCAAATTTATCTAAAATAGTAATAACATTTTGAGTTTTTTAATATCCTACTAAAAGATACTTTATTTGTAAATAATCATGTATATAAATAAATAACTCGTCTAGGTCGCAGTTATGAGAAACAGGCAAATATAAAAGTATTTTAACCGACAAAAAGTTCCATCTACCCTGTTAAAACGCGATAACAGGAAAGCGTATCAAGAGAGGAAGTAACGATTATACAGCTACACATTCCACATGGTATTACTCCGCGAAAAGCCGCGTGAATGTTGCCCGTTATAAAAATGTAGGATCCGGAGAAAAGATCATGCTTACCCAGAGTGGGGTAGGGTGAAGCCCCCTCCTGATTTATGGTAACATGTCGCGAGGCACAACCGCGCGCGTTCGGCAAAAAGCGACTTTGCCGGCAACAGATTTTTGCTCAGTTTAATCTTCGCTTATACTACCTATTTTTGCATATTATTCTTCATAGGAGTAAAGCTGTTGATGCAATAAGAAATCACGTTTAATTTAATAATTATAGAAGAATGATAATGAAATAGATGATAATGAAAACGATCCGCAAACTGAACGCGTTAACTCTGGGCATATGGAAGTATCCGGTGAGTAAGTTTTAAGTTCAACGATATAGATGGCGCTGCTAGGTATAATCGTAGAAGTACTTTTATTATTTCATGGATGCAATAATTTATTTTAATTAAGATTTTAGACATTGACTTAAAAACTAAGTAATTTATTACCTTAAGAATTAACTGTCAAAATAGCAGCTAACTAAATTCATATTTATCAAATATTTTATACATCGCTTTTCGCTTTAAATGCTAATAAAAATATTTATTTTATTAGTTGTTTTTATTTTTGTACTATTAATGAAAAATATGTTTATCACAGTCATAACAATTATAACTTTTTGGTTAAGCGACATCTATCGTTGAGTAGCGTTACTTGATGAGATACTACTTGACAAATTAAATAACGTGTGCACAACTAGATGTCACTACAAGTCCACATTTAAAGCGTACTTTTTGAATAATAAAATTAACGTCATAAGCGACTAAAGTATCGAATATTTAACTTAGATGCGTTATCTCGTAATTGAAAAAAAAAGTGTCCAAAGAAATAAGTCATACAAAATTGTTTTAAATCTCTCGCAAGTAGAAAACCCGTTATTCGTCTTCGTTGCCGGTAACATTTTAAAACCAGGTTAAATTACCCTTGGCTCTCGACACACTTTCAGCTTACCTCAATATAATTTCTTCTAAAACATAAACAATGATCTCAAAGATATTTTTTGTTCCCTTTACAATAAAATAAATAAATACTTATTTAAAGATGAAGAATTATTTATGAAACAAGAAGAAGAAGAATCTGAAGAAGATGAAAGATTCTTCATAAAACAACGTTTTAATTATACTTTATAACATAAAATGAGCGCAACTGGGAAGACAAAAAACATATATTTCACCAAGGAACAGTGATCGAAGGTATTGGTTTGTATTCAACTACAGCGGTGGGTCGCCGTCGTACCTAGGAACTGGTATGAAAGAAGTATGGGAAGGGTTTTTGGGTTTCAACCCCCAAAGAAAGCAAAATATTAACATTCATAGATAATATTAAAAATGAACTATTGCACTAAAATATGTGGTTTGGATTGGCTCTCATAAATTGTTCTCATAACATAGCTCTCAAGTTGGTAGTCGAATACTCATAGTTTACCCAGGGAGTTACCACCACCACACGTATTTTATTTATTTGAACCCAGGCAAAACCAAAACGTGGCTACTACGCCCGTGGTCGGGAACGTAGAGTTCAGTGGCTGCATTTTGCCCATCACATAACACATCTCTACCATAGAACAGTAGTGTTAATCTTTTCATATTCTGTCTGAAAGGATGTAGAAAGGGACATTTATTTAGCCGCCATCAGGTAGTACTATAATTCCAATATTATTTGATTACAGATGTCCATAACAGGCAATGACCACTTATCAACCACAGGACTGCGTGCTCATTTCTCAGTTATAAAATTAGTAAGAACGAAGTCAATAAAGACCGTATGCTGTAAATTAATAAGTAATTTTGTGTTAAAAATTCTCTCATTGAATTCAAATCAGTCTTTGTATTGCAATAGCAAAGGCGCATAGGGCAGAGGCAACATGGTGTCGGGCGGCACGTTTTGAAGGGCGGCAAAATCAGCTTTTTTTGGATTATGTAACAGATATTTCCAGTTAAAAAAAACTTAACTCAACAACCCCCCCCCCCCCCCCTGCGGCACATAGAAGGTTGGCATAATATTAAGATTTGGCCACCTTTTTTAGGTCGTGAAATTAATGAGACAGGTCTCAAAGACTGTTCAGATTTTACCGTCTTTCTTTCCTTGACTTTGGTTCCTTAATGGGTGCTGGCAAATTCAAATGCGGCCCCGGGCGACATAAGCGCCACTACGCTATTTAATTAATAGGTCATTAAATTTGTTAAGTAGGTAGTATTATGGAGTATTACTTATGTAGTATTATTAACTACCTATTGTTTTTTGTAAGAATTACATTAATAGTTCCTCATTAATAATGTTTTTATAGGAATGCACATGCATGTAATCACTAATCTTGCATTAATTTTAAATTAATGCTGATTTAAAATTCAAATACATGATGCCAAATGCACAGCCAAATGCAAAGTAAAGGAATACGTATATTTACTAAATTCTATTAAATTAAACGTCTACTTACAGCGAACCAATATTAAAAGGCAATAGTTTGTATGCACATATATGTTTATTACTCTTTAATATAAACACAACTGACCCTAATTGGTTGAAAATTTACACACATACCGTTTATGACCGGGATAATTACATAGGTTATCTCTTCCTTATTGTGGTAAATGAATTAGGCGGATGGAGCACTGTGGCTTAAGGGAAGCATGGGTGCGGTCGTTTCGAAATCCCAGAACATCCGCACACGCTTAGTGAGATCACTACACACACAGGTGGTAGAACTAGTGTAGTACAGGTGGCAGAACCAGTGTAGTTCGACCGGGGAAGTACCACCGCCACACCTATTTCTAGCGTGAATCATTTCTTACGTATCGATCTAATAGTGTGGTCTCCGGCACAATTTTATCTGGAGCGACCTTCATAGTCCATGGGTGCAGCAACGCATCTGTGATTGTCTTCAAATAGAATATATAAAGATAGTTCTATGTGAAGTTGCTTACAGATGTCTATGGGCGGCAATGGACTGCATACTCGTTTGCTACTTCAATCAGATAAAACAAAACTTAGATTTTAGTGTGTAAAATTCTCACATAACCCTTTATATCCCGCAAGAGGTCGGATATGGTTTTGAAGATTAGTCTGGATATCAAAATATTATAGCAAACAATTACTAGCGATACTCAGCAGGTTATTTAACTACTCTAGCTGTTTATTTAACCGCACGGTGTTTTTTCCACAATTGTGCAAGAATCCAGAATAATGGGAATTGATAGGGGTTTGTAACTAACGTATTGGATGTTTTTAAATACCCCATATGATTTCTAACATTGTTTACAAATATTAGTATTTTTGAAGTGAAACTTCTTTAGGCGCATGAGGGTAAAATTTTTACAGATGAAACGTCACGCCGGTATGCAACGGAAGTGTCGGAAAAGAGAGACAGAGTGATCGAGACCGATTGAGAGAGAGTAAGACAGGGCGAACGTAGCATGAGCAACTAGCCGTGGAGTGAGAGTAGGGAGCAAGCGAGTGAGAAAGATTGAGAGAAAAAGTGAGACAGAGTGAACGTCGTATCACGCCTTTTTCCCTTCCTCTTAATCTTGGAAATTTAAAGTTTTAGATTTGTCTAAATATAAACAAGATTTATAAATTAGTTCGCCAAAGAAGTTTCACTTCTGACATGTGTACTTTGTACGCACGCATGTTTTTTTTTATCATATGATCACTGTGAGGCCCGGTAACCTGACTCCTTCTCCGAATGACAGATCGCACAAGAAAATTGGTAACACCAGTGTAGTCCGACTAGGGAGGGAGGAGGTACCATCTTCGCACTTTTTAGCGTTAAATAACTTCTTGTATTTCCGTTAAAGTACTTCTTGTATATATATCCCATTACTCGGGAGTTTCAATAGATCTGTGATTGACTTCGGGTAAATCATCTATTCTATATAAAGTGGCTTACCGATGTCCATGGGCGGCGGTGACCTCCTACCATCAGGGTCCACCAGTTCCACTGTACCTACTCGTTTGCTACTTCGATCTAGTAAAAGATTAGAAGGTTTGTGATCCTATGTGATTCGATATTGTAGACATCGTCCTCTCTCCACTCCTGTTTCTACGTTATAATATACCTATTAAGTGCTCCTGTGTTCTGATTTTAACGATAGCACCTATACTTATTCGAGGAATTCCAAATTAATTACCACCACGCATCTGTGGTCAACCTATAATAGTAAACATTTTACTGGGTTTAATTATAGATGTCTATGTTAAAATGCCGTTGTGTGTGTCCTTATGTGGACTATGAGAAAGCCTTTGATTCTATCGAGACATGGGCGGTGTTGGAGTCGCTTCAGCGGTGCCAGATTGACTATCGGTACATCGAAGTGTTGAAGTGTATATATAAGGCAGTCTCAATGTCGATCCGATTACACGATGGAAGTACGAACCCGATCCAATTGCAGCGCGGTGTGAGACTGGGGGATGTGTTATCTCAGAAACTGTTTACCGCTGCATTGGAAGACGTGTTCAAACTGATGGAGTGGAAAGAATTCGGCATCAACATCGATGGCGAATATATCACTCACCTTCGATTCGCAGACGACATAGTCATCATGGCGGAGTCGATGGAGCACCTCAACACCATGCTCAGCGACCTCTCTGGCGCCTCTCAATTGGTGGGTCTTAAGATGAACATGGACAAGACGAAGATGTCTAACGTCCATGTCACACCCGTACCGGTTGTTGTTGACGGCACCACCCTCGAAGTTGTTGACGAATACATTTACCTAGGGCAGGCGGTGCAGATGGGTAAGTCCAACTTCGAGAAAGAGGTCACTCGTAGAATCCAACTCGGCTGGGCAGCGTTCGGGAAACTGCGCCATATCTTCTCATCCGATATACCTCAGAGCCTGAAGACGAAGATGTTCGAGCAGTGTGTGTTGCCAGTGATGACATATGGTGCCGAGACGTGGTCCCTTACTGTGAGCCTCGTGCGTAAGCTCAAGGTCGCTCAGCGAGCTATGGAGAGTATGTATGGCTACATGTCGCCGTAAGCACCGGAAAGTGTGGGGGTTACGGTAACACGTCGCCCACTAGATGAGCCCGTGAGGGGCGCTGCGTTAGGGGACACCGGTGCACTTCATTAAAGATCCCGGGGTCCCCTACACGCGCTGAAGAAGGCCACCGAGGAGATTTTAGTGGATAAAAATCCCACATAACCCGGAGTCTCCCCTAAAACTTCGGTGTACCTTTTGAAGGTTTCCTGCCCGTCAGAAAAAAAGTGGTCAGTACCAAATCGACAGAATTTTTTGTTATGTAATATTAGCAGTTCTGTCATATTCGTTACATGGAGCAAACACGTATTTCTCGCTTAAGAGATTAATAATCAGTTTCTTGGTATAAACAATACAAAGTTCAGTAAAAGTTGGTTAGAAGTGTTCAATATCTGTGAGAGAACAAACGTTTAAAAAACTAAGTGTGTAAAACATATATTTTTCCTCTAAATCATCAAATTAAAACTCAAAATCTTTATTGTAATTAGTGAGTGTGGGTAAAGCAATACAAAGCGTTAACTGCGTACCCGTATTTATTTATCACTAAATAACAGAGTATCTTGGAATCGTAATTTTCACCCTAACTGCAAGTGCTTAAGTGGCTCCGACTGCGAAGTTAAGACTGCCTCTAACACTCTTAGGACGGAGGATCGATCCCGAGCAGCCTCGTTTTTTTTTTTTTTTTCTTTTTGAGAATTATTGTAACAATAATTTCATCAAAGTACTTACAAATATATAGTAAAAAGACAGGGGAAAAAAAAATGAAGTTCGAATGTTGTAAGGCAACCGCAGATGGCTCCACTGGTAGCATCACATGTACAAAATGTAAACACAACTATCATGTACATTGCCTATATCCAACCGAGAAAAAGAGTACAATAGCTGAAATTAAAAAGTCTTGGGTTTGCCCAGTGTGCTCGGCAAAACAGCCTCGGCCAAACAGTGATAATACACCGGTACGTAGCTCTTCTAGATCACAGCAATATGAAACAGATAACGTAACTGCACATCGGGGCGGATCGAGCTCCACATCACCCCCTGGTTTGCCCGATTCCCCTTTGTCGGCCGAAACTCTGAGAAGTATTATAGCCTCAGAGGTATCTAAGGTAAAGGAGGATTTTATTGCTCAGGTACAATCGATGTTATTGCTACAACTTAAGCCCATCAAAGAGGATATCGAAAACGTAAAGTCCTCCCTAAATTTCTTTAATGAGCAATTCGATTCTATCACTAAAAGATTAAATATAATTGAAAACGACCAGAAAGCTACTAATACAGCAATCTTAGATATGAATGAATTAAAATCGTCTATGTCGAAAATAGAACATTCGAATAATAATATTGAGCAATGGTCAAGACGCTCTAATGTAGAAATATATGGGATACCTGAAAGAAAAAATGAAAACCTTCTTGACATCCTGAATACTATATCTGATCGTATTCAACTCAAAATTAACCCAACAACCGATGTCGATTTTATAACCCGTGTTGCACCAAGAATAACCGATCAAAAAAAGACAAAACCCATAATAATTCGATTTATTGCACGGTATAAAAAGGATGATTTTTTAGCGAAAGCCCGCAGACTTAAGCTAAAGGCCTGCGACATTGGCTATACATCGTGCGAAAACTCAGTATTCTTCAACGAGCATCTCACCGCGTTAAATAAGTCTCTGCTTCACCAAGCTAAGAACCTAGCGAAAGCGAAAGAATACAATTATGTTTGGGTTAAAAACTGTACAATCTTCGCTCGCAAGAGTGATACCAGCCCCGTGATTGCTGTTACTAACAAAGAAGATTTAAACAAAATCAAGTAAACGGACCATGCTTTCATTGTTGTTTTGTTTTGAGACTTTTTCGGCTGTTTACATATTATAATATAACGTCGGGGGCAGCATTATTGTTAATTGTCACAATGTTACATTTTGTTTATTTTATTAATTATTGTTTAATTTATCGTTCTAAGACTGTGTATCTTAATAATAACATAATTTGTGAACATGAACAGGTGTTCATCTGTATCAAATCTAACATCTTTAATAATGGCTACTCTAGATAATATGTACGTGTATTATCAAAATGTGCGCGGGTTGCGCACCAAAACCAATGTTTTCTTACAGAATATTCTGTCGACCAATTATGACCTAGTATGTTTAACTGAAACATGGCTATTTCCCGGGATTTATGACTCAGAGTTGTTTGACACACGTTATAATGTTTACAGAAGTGATCGAAAATATGAAAATCGTGGAGACAAGCTAGGTGGAGGGGTTCTTATTGCTGTGCGTCGAGAGTTACCTTTAGTGAGCTCAACATCAATCTCATTTAAAAATGATTCCGCAGAAGCTATTAGGATCGTCATTGCCCTTAAAGAGTCTCATCACCTACATATATTATGTGGGTATTTCCCTCATAATCGTCACCACTCTGACTCTTTAAACCAATTTTTCGATCAGGTCGCTGATGACTACCTTAACAACCCGGATGACGATTTTTTGATAGTTGGTGATTTTAATATTTCTAACGCGAACTGGTCTCGAGATAATTATAATAGCATAACACTTATTAATCCGACCTTTAACGATATATTAGTAAATCAGCTAGATAATTTTCTTTGCTTAACAAATCTTCGTCAACATAATATGATCCCAAATGTTAATGGTAGGCAGTTGGACCTTATTTTATGTAAACTGACTTGTGACGTTAACCGTTGTACTTCACCTCTCGTCAAAGAGGATCCACATCACCCTGCCATAGATTTTTTTGTACAAGCACCACATGACCATTTTCTTAAACCTTTGGAACGGGTAGCTACATTATTTCACTCGGCAGACTTCCCCAAAATCAATGATGAACTTGCAAAAATAGACTGGTTAAACATGTTTGAGTCCAAAAATATAGAACAATGTGTAAACATTTTTTACAGCTTAATTAACGATTTAATACTTAAGTACGTCCCCGTCAAGAAAATTAGAAATACCAATCGCTACCCAACTTGGTATTCTAAAGCCCTAATTAAAATCACAAAAGAGAAACTAAAATACCATAGGAAATGGAAAATGTATGGACGGTATAGGGACTATGATACTTTTCAACTCTTGCGTTCGCGTGAACGTCGCATTCAACAGATCTGTTATAATGAATATATCTCTTTAACTGAATGTAACATTCAAAATGACAGCAGATCATTCTGGTCATATGTTAAAAGTAAAAAAGCTGGGTCTACCCTACCTGACACTATGTTCCTAAAAGACATTACATCAACAAACGCTAGTGAAATTTGTAACTTATTTAACAACTATTTTCAATCCGTATTTGAAGTCGATACAAACCCCTCACCCTTAGACATGTCTGCCCATAACTCTGCTTCCACGTCTATTTGCTCTATTACTGTCACCACAGAAAATGTTGATAAGCTATTAAAGAACTTAGACATCAGAAAAGGTTGTGGACCTGACGGCTTACCCCCCGTTCTTTTTAAAGAATGTCATAAAACTCTAGCCGTTCCCCTCACTATTCTTTTTAACTTGTCTTTGACATCAGGTATAATGCCTCCTATTTGGAAAAAATCTTATGTTGTTCCAATTTTTAAGACCGGAGACAAACACAACATAATTAATTATAGGCCAATATCTAAATTAAATATTGTCGCCAAGATATTTGAAAAACTTATATATAATTATATTTATCCACTGCTGCGACCTCTAATAATTAATGAACAACACGGTTTCATTGATAGGCGATCAACTGAAAGTAATGTGTGTGAATTTGTAAATCACGTCGCTTCTACTATGGAATCCGGCTCTCAGCTAGATGCTATTTACACGGATTATTCCAAAGCATTCGACAAAATTAGACATTCGGTTTTGGTGCGCAAGCTCGAAGCCATTGGTATACACGGTGATCTCCTTCGGTGGGTAACTTCATATCTTCGAGAGCGTAGCCAAGCGGTTACCATGAAAGGTTACTGCTCTTCGTTTCTTCCAGTAACCTCAGGTTTACCACAGGGCTCACATCTGGCTCCTCTGTTATTTAATCTATTTATTAATGACATTGCATTAATTTTTAACCACTCTAAATTCTTGTTATACGCGGATGATATGAAAATATTTAAAAAAATAAATACCATATCTGATTGTGTCGAGTTACAAGATGATTTAAATAAACTAATAAACTACTGTAAAACTAATTATTTGCAATTAAACATCGATAAGTGCAATGTCATCTCTTTTTCAAGGAGCCTTAATTACGTGAAATTTGATTATCAACTTAATAATATTGTGATTAGTCGTGTAACAAAGATAAGAGATCTGGGGATTATTCTTGATAGTAAATTGTCATTCAATGAACACCTTAATTATATTGTTCCTAAGGCTTTCCGTATGCTTGGCTTTATTCTAAAGATAAGTAAAGATTTTAAAAAGAGTACAACTATCTCTCTTTTATTTAATGCATATGTAAGAAGTTTATTGGAATATGGCTCTATCATTTGGAACCCGCAATATAAAACACAACAAAATAAGATAGATCGAGTTTTTAAATTATATAATAGACAACTTAAATTTAGGTATAAATTAGAACTTCCAACCACAACACTCTATAAGAGGAGAATAGAAAAAGATCAAATATTTTTGTACAAAATTTTAAATAATTATATAGATTCACCCTTTCTTCTCCGTCACATTAGTTTTAGCTGCCCCCGTATCTGCTCGCGTCACAAATCGTTGTTTTATGCTCCTCCCATTAAAAAAAACTACACAAGGAACTCATTTCTATGGCGTTCCTGCAATTTTTATAATAAAAACCTACACGGCATCGATCCCTTCGCCTTATCTTTAGGGAGATACAAGATGAGTATAAGACAACGATTAACTGAAATTGGTGGATATTAGTTAAATTAATTAGTTATCATAGTTAATTTCTTTTTTTTGTATAATGCTAATTAGTATACAAATATAATGCTCAATTAACAATAAGCATTAGTTATAAGTGGAAACTGTATTGCGTTAAGTATATTTCAACTGCAACACTTCACTGTACTGTAAATTGCTGTTCGTTTCCCAAATAAAATAAAATAAAATAAAATAAAATAAAAAAATTTATAAAATAATGCTTCTCTCAGCACCTCCCGACCTGCTTGTTTTGGTACTCTGTACATCCATTATAGCATTTTAACGCACCGCCTGTCAGTGGCGGCGCCAAACCTAAACTCAATGTGGGCAAGATACAATTCGCGAGGCCCTCTGATTAATGTGGTGGTCGATCTGCAATTTGACGACCAAAAAAAATCAAAAATGACGATTAATAAATAATGGTCGCCAAATGTATACAAATTAAAATCAATCTGCAATTTGACGAGCAAAAAAAAAAATCAAAAAAGACGATCAAAAAATAATGGTCGCCAAATGTATACAAATTAAAGTCGATCTGCAATTTCACGACCAAAAAAGAGGTGGCCAAATCTAGATCCTCCGCCCCCAACGCCAAATCGTGATAGGCTCTGTGTCTGTGAGGCGCGAGACCCTTTGCACCGCGAGGCCGTAGGCGAAGGCTCACACCGCCCACGCCCTACGCCACAACTGCCAAGGTGGTAGAACCAGTGTAGTTCGACAGGGGAAGTACCACCGCCACACCTATTTCTAGCGTGAAGCATTCCTTGCGTTTCGATACAGGGGTGTGGTTGCCAGCACACTTTCACATGAGGTGACCATCATAGTCCTCGAGAGTAGCAACCATTTGTGATTGACTTCAAATGGAACCCATGTTCTGTATGAAGTTGATTACTGATGTCCATGGGCGGACCACTTACCATCAGGTGGACTGCATGCCAGTTTGCTACTTCAGTCAGATAAAAAAAACTGCCGCCTGTTCACGTTGCGTGACAACGCTTGTGTAGACCGAATAAAATGAAAAAAACCTAAATACTAAAGAAATGTCATATTATATATATAAATATATATTCATATGTTTCTCTGTTATTTTTTTTTCTTTATACCGGCTTCGTTGTGTTTCGGACTCCCTGAAGGTTGGCTGGCAGAGAATACTCATAGCATTAACTCCAACTTTGTACAATATTTAAGGTACATAAAGATTACATAAATAAATAATACTATCGGTTTAATTCACGTGTGCTATTAACGTGTATTAGGTATTAATCGCGTATATATTAGGTAATATACATTATTATAATTTTAGCGCATTAAATAAGAAGATTATTTTTCTTATTTAATGCTATAAAATTATAGTCATACTTATCTCTTTAATTTGAATTTTACCTTGAACGTAAGCCTAAAATTAGAAACAAATATAGGTACATACATATCTCGTTAACTCATTATTGTCCCAGTATTGGGCACGAATCTTCTCTTAGAATGAGTGAGTTTAAGGCCATAGTCCACCGCGCTGGCCAAGTGCGAATTGATAGACTTCACCCACCTCCGAGAACTTTTTTTTAAAGAACTCTCGGGTATGTAGGTTTTCTCACGATGTTTTCCTTTGCCGAAAAGCACTGTTATTTAATTTGTAATACGCACATAATTTTAGAAAAAGCAGTGGTGCTTGCCTGGATTTAAAACTCGGACCTCGGGATCGAGAGGGCAGGTTTCAACCATTAGGCTATCACTGCTCTAGGTACATAAAAAAGTTTTAAAATTATTAAATTTATTAATATTACGCCTATTTATTCTATTCACATACATACATACATACATGTACATAAGTATGTCAAAGAACTTATTGCGGTTTACAAAGATCCGATGCAGGTTGATGATCCCGTAAATTACTCTAATTCGCATT
Source organism: Spicauda simplicius (assembly GCA_949699795.1). NCBI lineage: Eukaryota > Metazoa > Arthropoda > Insecta > Lepidoptera > Hesperiidae > Spicauda > Spicauda simplicius. The sequence goes on from OX453062.1 coordinate 10,035,359, forward strand.
GGAGCAATGTGTACCAAATTAGAGCAAATTGTATCTTGTTTTTTCTATAAACAATTCCATCCGTTTCTTTAATAGCGTAGCTTCGATCCAAGTAGGGTTACTATATTTACACATCTTAAAAACTTTTTTAAATAATTCGCCGAATTTTTGTCCATGTCGTCGTCGTTTAAAAAATGATTACCTAAAAATACAAGCAACTTCCATGCCACAAAAAAATATACATAACATTTATTTTGGTTTAGAACATATTTAGTACTTAGTACATAGTCCCGAAGTCGACGCGTCGTCGACAGAATCATCGAAATCGGTTGGCATGATATAGAGTTATTCCTCCTTTTAATGCGCACATCCTTAATGCAAATTGTGTGTTTTCTTATGGATGTCATGATCAGAATTTGACCAAATTGGACCACACATTTTTTTTATTGGTAAACACTAGTTTACAAATAAAAAAACACCATCGGTTCACCCAGTCGAAAACGCTGAGGTAAAAAAATACAGTCCAATTGAGAATCTCCTCCTATTTTTAAGTCGGTTAAAATATATAAAAGGAAATGTTGACATTGTAAATATGTACTTAGAAAACATCGTAAAATCAGAGGCAATAAACTTTTAAAGACTTTTATTGAACTAAATATTATAAATTTTAATTGCATTTTTTAATAACTCTTTTTAAGGAACGTTTATTTGTATTTTCTAATAATCTTATAATGCTAATTATATTTATCAATACTTTGAAACAAATCTATTTACACTTTATACAAAACAAAATATTAAAATTAAATAAAACATATTTTTTTTTAAAGTAAATAAAGTTAAAGAAAATAAAAAGAAATTATAAATAAAACAAAGAGTCCATATCACTGCCTCTTGGGAGAGTCCCAAGAATGCTGGCGGTGTTACCTCTTTGAATGGCCAAACTGATTCTTTGGCCAAAATACGCACCAGCCCTTGGGTCTCCTGAAGCGTTTAAGCGTTTTCTTTTTTAATCGTAAACAATTAATTCGTGAACATGTGCAATAATAAAATATGTCGCATGAACTAAAATAATGCCACAACGCGACCAAAACAGTAAACAATAAACAAACGAACAACACAAGTAATAAAAATTTCATTCAATAGTCCTTCCGAAGGTTTTTGCTATCTGATAGTAAAAGGTACATTTCTAATTACGATGCGATGTGTAGTACAAAACGCTGTGAGTTACAGCTATGCTATCAACAGTCACAGAGTACGCCGGCGCTCGCCGCACGCTTAACTGGTACCGAAACCTAGTGACTTACTTAAGTGATTTTACGTCTATCCAACAAACAACAAAAATCCGTAAGTATTTTTAAATATTAACCGGTAAATTTTAATTTGAATTCGTGTCATTTAAGAACAAAGTACGATGCCCCTTATTTACTGCACTGATAAGTTGATTTAACTAAACGCATCAGTATTTCGATGCTTATAATGAGTGCAATGTTTAAACTTTCTCCGTAAAGTAACCGTGTTTTTGGAACTCGGCAAGTATTATAATAATGTGTGTTAGCGACGTGTTTAGTGTGTTATTAAACAAATATTTTTAAAACCTAGTTTGTGGATAAATAAGATTTAAAAATGTAATTTACAATAATAAGTATTTATAATTCACACATATGATAAAATATTTTTATAATCCGTATTTATCACGGTATATGAAAAACTTAAATGTGATCAATTTATTCATAAGGATTTATTTTATCTTACATATATATATACATATATACTTACATACATCTTAAAATAGAGCAAGTTGTTCCTTATAAAAAATATACCGGGTATGATTTCGAATTCCATCCCTACTACTATAGTTATGAAAAGACATATAAGTAGTATTTTTTTCTGTCTATGGTAAACCATAAACAAAGAACATGCCATAAAAAAGAAACATAATAACGCTGACTATTGTTAGGTACCTCTAATACGTTCAGATGTTTTTACAATTTAAAGGTGAAGAGTTAAAGATTTTTTTAGGAAATAAATCTCTTCTTAGAATATAATTCAATGACCTCTTGTGATACCGTCCAATTTTCTCGTCTGATACCTTGCTGCTTTGAAGAAAAATGGTTAGTATATTTACACTGAAATCACGATTTAGAAGAATTCTAGCATTTTAAGTAGAATTTAGGTCGGCATTGATTACAACGTTGTCTGTAAAATAGAAAGTTCCGGTGCAAATAATGAGCGGAAGGTACGCGAAATACGCTTCTATTCCCTACAACCTGAAGACTTGAACGTATTGCCTAAGAACAAAATATTTTTTTGAAAAATCCATTAGCTAAACCAATTTCGCAAACTTTAAAATGGCTGGCTAGTCTAATTGATCTGGGTAATTATGGTCGTTAGGTATATGTACTTGTATTTAGAATGAAGTAAAACACAGAATACAGTGCCTGTAGGTTAATCAAGCGGTCTTTTGAATATCAATTACCTAGACTTAATAATTCATTAGTTACTTACAGAGAATATTTTTACAACATTTATGTTAACGTGTTAACAAACTGTTTACTTTTGAAATAAATTAAATACTACAACTATTTTAGATATTATATACACACACGTATGTATATGTACCTGCCTATGTGGTACAAACGCATAAAAGGAAAGTAAAGAAATAAGATAAGTATTCCATGTAATTATTATTAAAATGATAAGTATATTAAATAAAACTTATATTTTAATGTAACTACATATTTTATACGTCTCATGAAAAATCATGGTTTCTTATTATCTTCCTTTTGGCAAAATTAGCCGCGAGTATTGATTTTTAGAGATGCGTTACCTACGCATTTACCTCAAAGGTAAAAAGAACACTATTACTAAAACTATCCGCTATCCGCTATCCGCCTGTTGTCGCTGTAACCACAAATACTAAAAACCGAATAAAAATTTAAAATTTAAGTATTAAATTTATGGGGCGCTTCCATACAACAAACTTTTTTTAAAAAAGAGCATCCTATTACTAAATCTCCGCTATCCGCCTGTTGTCGCTGTAACCACAAATACTAAATACCGAATAAAAATTTAAAATTTAAGTATTAAATTTATGGGGCGCTTCCATACAACAAACTTTTTTTAAAAAAGAGCATCCTATTACTAAATCTCCGCTATCCGCCTGTTGTCGCTGTAACCACAAATACTAAAAACCGAATAAAAATTTAAAATTTAAGAATTAAATTTATGGGGAGCTTCCATACAAAACTTTTTTAAAAAAAAGAGCATCCTATTACTAAAAACTCCGCTATCCGTCTGTTGCAGCTGTAACAACAAATACTAGAAACCAAATAAAATTTAAGAATTAAATTTATGGGGAGCTTCCATACAACAAATGTAATTATTTTTTGCTCGGTATTAATAACGGCAACAGGTAGACGCTTAAAATATCTATCGTATATTTATGATAAAGTTATGTATTTATTTTTAAAATAATTAAGTACCTAAATGAAAATAAAATAAATGTTTAAGAGGACTGTCGTACTACAAACGAGAGTTTTTCTTATAGATAATGCTCCTGTCGTGTGCGACTCGCACTTGGCCGACTTTTATAGTTAATCAAACGATTATTCTTCACTAGCTGAACCCCACAGCTTCGCCCGCGTTAAAAAAATCGATGTATCGATTGTCCCGTGGGAATAAGATATTATCCCATACTAAAAAGTAGCCTATATGTTAATCCAGAGTGTCAGCTAACTCCCTACCAATTTATAAAAATCGCTCCAGCCGTTCAGACGTGCAGAAGTGAAGAAGTAACAAACATACAAACTCACCAACTTTCGCCTTTATTAGTATGATTAAGACATCAATATCTCAAATTTGAAATATAATTAAAACCAACTCTTCATAGAAGAGGAGCTCTACTTGAAGACTTCACAAATACCTTGTTACAACTGAGGCCTTATCTGAAAAGGAATAGGATATGAGAGATTTAATTTCTTAATTGTTTTTAACAGAAGAATACAGCAACAGTTTAACATGGCTACGGACTTGTTATCTTATCTATATATATTTCACTTATACAATTTTTGTTTTAATAATGTTCATTTATTGAATTGTTCTACGATATTTTAGTGTATAGACTTTAGGCAATAGTATTGGAGATAATAGTTATCTCAAACTGTCACAAACATATTTTAATAAACCCTATTTTTATACTGTTCATAGTATGTATATTTGGTTTGATTCAAAATTATATGAAACTAGCTATTACCCGCGGCTTCGCCCGCACGGTCAAAGGGAATTAACATTAGTATTTGATAGCGTCATTCGGAACTTGCAAATGAATATTACTAACGCCATCTATTAACAACCTCTGGAACTACTAAATATGTATCAACTAACAAAACATCGATATTCTCATGGAAATGAAAGAGCGCGGTAAAAAGTAGCCTACGTCACTCTCCGCCCTCCTAACTATCTCCCAACATATAAACCATAGCATATAATAGCTATGTGACGACGTGAAAGAGGAACAAACAAAGACAGTTTCACATTTATAATATTAGTATAGATGCGCTTTGGCGTACCACAGGGATCATATATTGAGCGTGTTTGTCATATCTCACTTATGTTTTTAAACGACTTCCAAAAAGGAGGAGGTTATTTAAGCACGTTCCGTTATTTAATTCCGTTCTTAAGTTTGTATTTTTTATTTTAAACGATTGTTACGTTTGTATTTTTTATTTTCAGAATACGATATGAACCTTTTAAAGAGCTTAGAGGCGGCACGTTTGGGGGGCGGCAAAATATTTAGTTTAGTTTTTTTCGGTCGTCAATTTGTAGAGAGATAGGCTTCCCGTAAACTGTATACCATACCATACCATATTGATTAAGGATCCGTAATCAGATTATGAAAACAACTATTTTATCATAATGTACGAATACAGAAGTTCATAATATTGATGAATATTGTAGAGTCATTTGAACCTCATATTTTGTTGCTCATTAATAAAATATTGACAGTGAGAAAGCACTTGCTGGACAAGGCAGAAGTTTTATTTTGACGAAAAATAGTTCTTGACAATATTGCCATGGTTTTAGATCGCCATCGCCATCAATTTTATAACCTTGAATATATTTTGCATGGTGAGGTGACCATCTTATATTTCTAGCGTGAAGCAATTCTTGCATTTCGGTTGAAAGGAGTGGTTGCGGACTCACTTATATGTAAGTCAGCAACATGAGTCTTTATATGAGGCGACCATCTTAGTCCTCGGGAGTAACAACACTCCTGCGATTGAGTATAGATAGCACCTTTGTTCTGTATATTTAGTACATTATAGTTCAATGTTTTACTTACAAAGAGATTTTGGCTTTTGGGTCGGTTGGTCTTAAATACGTTTATTAAGAAGCCTTACATAAGTGGGATGGGGGACTAGTCGTTCTTCTCCCCCCTTAGCATAGGCAAGATTTTTTTTTAAATGAGAGGACTTTTTTGCTTCTTTTTGTTAACAAATATCACGTTTATGTATTCCGAACAATCTCTTAGCCTATTGTACAAATCCGGAGGCTAGCTAACCTTTCTTTCGCCGAACCCGTAATTAATATCGTAATATTCGTGGGTACAATATTATTTTGACTTCAAAACTTAAGATAGATTATATTTGCGAGGTCGTATACTTGTATTTAATTTATTTGGCTATATAATATAATTACGTGTGAATAAATCATCATTATTTTATAATCATGTATCATTTGTCTTTTATTTATTTTAACCTGACGGCGATAAGAAAGTTATGTCGTATAGGTACTATATGTATGTTAAGTACATAATTATACCTAACCATGTTTGGCACGCTGTACAACCCAAACGACTTGACAGATTCTAAAAGGTACACTAGGTGTTGTTTAATTGCACATTTTTGCTCTAATTGTGATATTTTTTAAATGGCTAACGAAATAATTAATGATTGTAAGGCGGGCGCCAAAAAAACTCAGATTGAATAAATTATTATAAATTTAAAAACAAAAACTTCGAGCGCTTTTAAAATACTTAAATGAAAAGAAGAAAAAGCCCACAATAGTATAATGTGTTGAAATGCAAATTATATAGTACCTATAATGAATCGTATTCAGTGAAAACGTAGTTCCAATATTTTTTTCAATTTTGTTTGTCCCCAACATGCCTTTTTTTAAGTGGGTAATCCTCATGGATACCCAGCCACCCGGGGCGGCAGCTGGGTTATGCCGGACTCTTACCGGCTAAACCCCCACTGTGTTTTCTCCTCGCACCGTACGGCGGGAACACGGGTAAGCTTTCACAGTCACCCGCAAACCCGCCGGTGCCTGGCCGCTCCCGCAGCCCCTCCCGACGTAGAGCATAAAGCTCCCCTCCAACAGCAAGGCGTGCCAGAAAACACAAAGGTGCGCCTTACCTCCAAGTCCCCATCCGCAGGGCGACGGTCCAACCCCGAGACCGCCACCCAAGGGCCGTGGGCATGGCAAGCCGACACCCGCAAGACATCCCTACAGGCATCAACCCCCCACACCCAGCGGCGGATCCGTTCTTTGGTTCCGCCGCAAACCACCAAACGGCCGCAGAGGATAAGGAGGACGGCAACGACACACCACATCTCCTCTTCCTCTGCGGCCCGACCACCAACGCATCTGACGGTGCGCCCCTGTTCGGTCACGGGAGACAGGGTGCACGGCAACGACACACCGAGACACCTCTCCTCCCGCGGCCCCTCCTGGCTGCAGAGGCCAGAAAACACCGACCCCCACAGCCTCTTCGGATGCGTCAGGAGCGGGCCCTCAGCCAAGCCCGCTCGGAGTGTCCCTTCCCTAGGATCGCTCTTGGCTTCACCGCGGCGCCCCAAGCCACGGTTACTGAGCCCCCTCACCACGACAAGGTGGAGATCTCTTCGAGGGGGTGTCCCCCGCATGCCTGCAGCATCCATTGTGCCACTTGTTCTTTACTTTCAATTGAAATGATTAATTTATGCCGTCGGTTTTTTTAATAATTGATTTATTCTAATCTTGTTTGCCCCTCAATATAATAATAAGCTTTCATTTGTACAAAGTATTATTACCTAAATTTTCATTATCATGCAATGGTAGTGAAGATAACTCGTATGAAGATAAGACCAAATAGAATTGCATTTCTACATGAGGTTGGCCACAAACTGGTTACCATATGCTCTTATCAAACTCTTGAGCCATAACAGAGTAACGGTCATCTTGTGTGATTAAACAGGAATAAATATACCAGAATTGCATAACAAAATATTTTTGAATAAGGGTGTCATAATATCTCATATTGAAGGTTGAAATTTTAGTATTTTGCAAACATGTTTACTGTAAATAAATATTCGTCACAATTCCTTGATTGCAGTTTATTTTTTTAAACCAACTGTACAAAAAGAAAGAGGTTCTCAATTTGAAAGTAATTTTATGTTTGTTTGCTACTCGATCACAAAACTTAGTAAACAAATAATAATTATTTAATCCGATTACGTGTCTTATGAACCGATTAAATAAATATTATTTATGTGTATAAAAATACTCTTTATATTTTAATCGTATAGTGCAATTAATTTTTCAAGAATAATACAACCTGAAGAACAGGAAAATGGGAATGTTGTTTTGTAGGTAGGTATTATATTTGAATTAAAGTTGAAATTATAATTTGTGTTTTGTCACATATTTAAACTTGATTATAATACATTATTAACTTCTACATATTAAAACGTAAAGCAAAAACTTACGATTCCTTTTTAAGATACTTGCCGCGGATGGCGGAGAGTGAAATTAAGCACGGTTATAGTTGATGTAGAAAAGTAGTACCAAATTTTAATATTCATTTCAAATAATGCATAAAACATATAAAATCGACTAAAACACACAACACACACTACCGTGCACTTGGCACATACACATATATCTGCGTATCTTTTCAGAACTGCTATTTGGTTCAAAAACGCCGATTGGAAACTTTATCCAGATTTAAATTGACCTCGGATGGTATACTAACTATACAAATATGAAATACAGTTTTCTTGCTGATGAAACTTGTGGAAACTAATCTTCAACTGCAACAGTTAGCCAATTTGAATAAGCATGCTTGCAAAAAAAACCAGAATACCCAAAAAGGCAACACAAAGTCATTGCTCTTCATGACTATGCTCTTTTACATATAACTTAGAAGTTCTACCTCATGTTCATTAAACTTTGGTCTTTCTGATTAGATAGGTACCTTATGTTTGCACGCACTTGCAGAAATGCGATCTCGTTGAAGGGAAGGCAAAAGGCAAAGATTTTTATTGGCGGAGCATACAAAAACTGCCCAAAAAAATTAATAAAACGAATAACGATCTATGGACCAAGCTTTTAATAAAGCATTGTTTTCATACCATCGTTTTTTTTGCCTGAAATAATATCCGCATTTTATACCTATATACTGACCTACATACGTACATAAGTTTAAAATGCTAAGTACATACATTCTATAGGTACTAATCAATACCTCTACTATCAGCACTAAGAATATATTTTTTAAATTATTTAATATAATTAATATTAAGCTTTAAGAAATTAAACATAAGTAGCTACAATTATTAAAATGTGTAATCTTAAAATAGCTTACCCATATGCATTTAAAAATTTCCGCTAAATATAATTTTATTATTTTAAATTAATTGATTGCACACTTCATGTTACTTTTACTATCAATGTCAAATTACTCTTAATAACGTGTTTTGATATGTAAGTATTGTTTAAATAGTTTAAAAGTATCAATAAATAAATTGATCAAGGGCGAATTTGCACACAGAGTGTTCCGTACCAGAAATTTTCAATTTAGTGTTTTTTCTGGTTATTAACGCGGCTTAGGAGGTACAACTTTTGTTAAAGTTTAACTTTTCTTGAGTTATAACATTAAATAAATAAAAAAATACCAGTTTCATAAAGCTCCTTTTTGTTTAACTTTTTTCTTAATATTAGTACTAGTTATGGTGTATCTATTACTGTTTGAAAGATAAGAAAGATAGAAAGAAAGATCTTTATTTAGTAATTTTTTGGGTTATAACAATTTTGATTACATAAGACGTTTAAAATGGTGCCAAAAATTGAATATGCCGGTTAAGACGTCGTAAATGTATGGCACTCACATACTTGTATTTATTAATAAAAAACTATAAGACACCATATTACAATGCTGATAACTTAAGTTTTTTTATATTTTTAAATCATCGTTTAAAAATTCGTCATACGTGTAGAAGCATTTTTCTATTAATATATTTTTTTTAATTTTCTGGAACATATGTGGTCTTTCTTTATTTGTTTTAATTGGTAAGGTAATTTAATATATAACTTTATGGGTATTCAGAGTGTGGCTTATGACACTACTGCTAGCATTTTGTTTGGAGGGTATATTAATTTTTTTTCGCGCCGCGTATTGTCCCTATAATTACTTATTTCAAACAAATGGCGTTGCTTACGCACAAACATCACCATATTTTCTAAACGTGAGCACTTTTCGTTTTTAAACTATGATGTGCAACTAGTACGCAAATTAATGTTTGCTATCGCACGAATACATTTTTTTGACAAATCAATAAATCATTCGCATTTGTGGCATTTCTCCAAATAATAATTCCATACTTTAGCCACGCGAAGACATACGCATAGTACGCTGATAGCGCGACATCTATGTTTGTGCATTTTTTGATTTCTCTTAACCCACATACAAATTTATTTAATTTAATTTTAATAATCTCAATGTGAGCATACCATGTCATATTTGAGTCTAAACTGATACCTAATAAATTAAATTTATCAACTATTTCAATATCATTATATCTATAACGAAAATTAAAATTCATAGCTCGTTTTTGAATTGGATAGAATTGCATTATTTTTGTCATAACATAGTTAATTAGTAAATTGTAATTTTCCAACCAATAAGATATGTCACGAAATATATTATTAAGTTGTTCAGTTAGTTAAAAATCGTTTTTTGTTTTTAAAATTATGGAAATATCATCAGCAAATAAAATTATATTATAATTTAATTGTGTTGATAAATCATTAATGTAAATTAAAACTAGGGTACACCTAGCACACCTTGCGGAATTGAATTAAAGGTTATTTTTTCTGTGAACCTGTATTGTGCGATAGTTTTGGTTTTCTCGTTTTTAAATTCTATATTGACGTATTGTTTCCTACGGTTTCCTAAGGTTCATAGGTCATATGTAATAAGTAAAAACGGCATCCTAAAAACAGAGAACATATATGTTGTAACATACGTTTCAGTAATTATTTTCCATATACGAGTAATTTTGCTTGCTTTAAAATTTTATAGCTGGTTAATTTTCTTTCAGTTGCGAACGCAATTAATAATATGAGTGTGTCGATCTGTTTTTAAGTTTTAATATAGTTCATATTCGTGGAAGTTATTAAGTACATGTTGCCTGTTTATTTTGTCTTGAAATAATTATATTTTGATGTAAATTTCTTCACTGTGTTTGGGTCTTTATTATTAGTATTAGGTACAATGCCTTCCTTCCTAGTGTTAAAGCTCATTTAAACCTAAAACAAATTGTAATTTATTGTTACCGGGTTTCAGATTTATACGAACGTCTGTTTTGTACAAAATAATTAACTACTTATGTTGTTACTATCTTTGTAAATAATTATATAAAAATAAAAGCCTGAAAAACCGCCGTTTATAGCACGACTTTAAAGTTCTTTATTGAATAAATAAATATTTATCTGTATCTCTTTTTAATATTAAGGAAAAAAAACAGAAATGCAGAAAGAACGTAATACACACATTGCTTTCAATATTTAATAACTCACATTGAGAAAAAATATGCAAATGTCTTGCCGTGACACCTACAACATAGTAACTATTGTGCATCTATTAGCTCTAAGCGCTCTTCCTGTCACCCGCCGAAGCTGTATGAGAGAAACAAGGCGTCTCGTTAACCCAAATGTTTTCTATTATTCCCATAACCACCGGGTGCTACAGGCTTTTCTTTTCATTTCTCGAGGGGGAAAACATTAAATGGTACCCGATGCCGTGGGAGCGACGCCGGGTTATGTGAGGCTCTTACCGCACTATGCGCTCCCCAGTGGCTGCAGCGCTACGAAGAGGATTCCGGGATCTCACGCGACAGAGGTCCTCTGAACTAGTTGCGCCATCGGGCTTCTCTCGGGTGAGAGGCTGGGCTCACCGTTTCATCTAGTCTTAACGACGGTATACGACCACACATACCACCGTCCTTCTAGGGGTCACCTGGCTGGACGGTTCGAACTTCCACTCTTGCCACCCGCGAACCTGTTAGCCCCCTTTAAGTCGCTTATTACGAAAGCAGGGGATACCGTATCTCTATTCCCGGAACTGCAAGGAGGGGGTAATACAGGCCTAGAGCCTTAATAAGAATTTATTACGTTTCCTTAAAATACCGTTTGCGTTTTTGCTTAACATTTTAATTTGAATCACAATCGGACAACGTACAATGTAATGTTTATGCGAAAATTTGACAGTGATTATTTTTAACCGACTTCAAAAAGGAGGAGGTTCTCAATTCATGGTTTTTAGTAAATCTTATATTTTGGTAATAGCTCGGACTCTAGTATAGAACTAGAGGCTACATTAGCAGTCAAAATCTTAATGTTCACCTTCAAAGTATATTCTGACCGTTATGCATCAATTTCGAACTATTTATGAAGCAAAACTCTCTCCACACCTCAGTGAGTGACAAAACTTAACGAGTATATAATAGTAAAAGACAAACCGCTTTCTTAACACAGTCTTCTCAAGATGCCATCACGATTACTGTCTAAGTGACTGTCCACTTAATGTAACATACTTGCGATTCATAAAGTATTAAATGAATAAAAAAATTTTTTTTGCAATAATACCTCAAAAATACGTAGATATTTTGAGCAGCGTTAGCCTAATGGTTGAAACTCACCCTCTCGATAGGGAGGTCTGAGTATCAAATGCCAGGCCATTATTTTTTCTAATATTATGCGCGTATTAGAACTTAATTATCACTGTTTACGGTGAAGAAAAAAAAACCTAGACACCCGAGAGTTCTATAAAAAGAAAAGTTCTCGGAGGTGTGTGAGGTCCACCAATTCGCACTTGGCCCGCGCGGTGCACTATGGCCTAAATCTCTCTTATTCTGAGAGAAGACCCGTGCCAAACGGACAATAATGAGTTGATGACAAGTAGATATTTTACAAACGTTTGAGCCTGTTTAAATGGATGACGCCGTTAGTATAATGATAAAGAACACCAGAACACCATTACGCTGTGGATGGAAAAGCGAGAAAGTCAGAGTAATTACTAGTGCGAGAGATTGAACGTATACGACCGATAGATTAGACAAACTCTCGTGGCCTATTTTTCTCTCTTGACTTTAGTTTAAATTAGAAAATTCTCGTAAGTGCATGTGAATTCTGAATATTTCTGCCTTGGCATTTATAAAAACAGTGGACCTAAAAAGGCTGATAGATAGATAGATAGATGATTTATAAAAACGTAAGTATAGGTCATCTAAAATTATGGATTTTGCGGGATCAAAAGTACCTATTATAAAAAACTTCCTAAGATTAATTTTGGCGAATTAAATAATAAAAATTGTTAGTCCGGCTTTTTTGATGCACTTAAATATAGCAAAAAGTGTTTTCAGGGTTCCTTACCCATAGGGTAAAAATGAAATCCTGTTAGACTAATAATAAAAAATAAGACTCTGCTGTCCGTCTGTCTTTTTTCCAGGCTGTATCACATGAACTGTGATATTGTGTTGCCGCTATAACAACAAATACTAAAAAAGGAACAAAATAAATATTTCAAAGGGACTCCTATACAAAAAACATGATTCTTTCTCATATTTTATAAATGATGGTACGGAACCTTTCGTGCGCGAGTTCAACTCGCACTTAACCGGTTATTTTTTATAATGAGTAAAATAACTTCATGCGTACAATAAATGCATGCAATTTAAGAATTAGTTACAGGCAATTTCATTAATTGTATAGATTAGTTTGAAAATGGTTGCTCGTGTAGGATATGAATATGTTTTATTGTTAGGTCGTGTCCTTTGAATTCAAGTCATAGAGGTAACCAACGATCAATCCAAAACAAATTTGGTTTTAATGACGAAACTATATGGAACTCCGTGGAAATATCGCACGTACTATGCAAACGTGGTACACGTTAACTGATTACACACTTGTACTTCTGTTTAAATACGCAGTTTGTGTTGGTAAAGAAAACGCAATGGCGCAAGACGGTACTTGACCAACCGGAGACCAGCAATTGCAGTTACCACATTGGCACTGCGTAATTACGGTAAGGACGATAGCACACGATGCGTCCGTTATGTTTAACTGAATGTTGTTCCTTCGTGGATATTCATGACCGAATAGTGTTTCCCAAAACAGCGATCGACAGCGTTATAGCGACACTAATTAAGTACCTAATAACACATGAAGTAATGGCGGGAGTGGAAGAAAACGAACGCCAAGAAATTAAGACGATGAAAAGTCTTATGGCGGAAAAGGTCTTCAACAATAGATATGTTCGCGGGTCATAAAAAGAAGATGAAAGAAGACTTGTGGATCGCAATAAACGTTCTGGACCCACATGCAGCCCAAGGGCCGGGTTGAGTTTGGTTGTCGGCCCACTTAGTTAAAAGGGGACCATCTCACTCCTCAGAAGTAGTAACGCATATGTTACGACACGATTAATGTGACTAATAGACAGTATATTTGTAATATGTGTGAGCAAAGCACTCTATGTTAGTTTATCTGTGGCAGTCATGTTTTTTTATCTGTGTCATAAGTTCCGTTTAAGTTATCTGTATTTTTTATTTCGTATTGTATCGTATCGTCTCGACTATTCATTTGGCACCTAATTATATCCTCTAAAGATATAACAGCATGTGTTGCGCTTCAGAAATTTCCCTCCTTAAATTAAACCCTTGTTATGAATGATATCGTGAATATGCCAGTGATAATACTAACCACATACCAAATGAAATACCAATCTGGAGTCACTTAATTACATTTAAAATTTAAGATCAAATAAAGTTCCACAATTATAAACGATAAACGCTTTTCCGAATCGCTTATGTACCAATCCTTAGAGTAGATACAGAGGTTACCTCCGGCCAACATTCAATCCACATTCCAACCTAGGATGCCTGAGTTGCTTTATTTAGCGCAACTTGGATACCCGGCGGTAAAAAGGAAGGATGTGAAATATAACAGGTTACAGTTGCAAAGTTTGTTGTCTATCCATACATCATTATGAACTTCTATAAATATATTATGTACCTACATTGTAATGTAATTCAATTGGGCTTGGCCATTAAAAATTAATATGCATAGTGACACAACATTCAAATCAATTAATAGTCAATCAATGAACAAAGTGCTGAGCAGTAAACCTATCGGCTTATGTTCCCGGTTCGAATCCTTGAAACTCAGTTCTAATTTGCCGATGTTAAGCGCGTGTCACTTGTTTTAAAACAATTCCTAACTCTACGTATCCATACTTCTGAATAATATTTTTAAGATTTGCGGAGTTCACTATTACTTCTTCATCAGTAAGACTGTCTATCTCATTCTAAGAAGACACGTCGGTGGTGTTAGCAACTAAGGCTGCTAGCTCATTGGTTATTTTCGCGTTAGCTGTAGTTTCTAAAGACACTATCTTGTCGTTTAAGCTATTGTACAGTTTCTTAAGTTGCTAAATTGAGTGTGCCTGTGTGCATGTCGCTTGAACGGTCGCCGAGCGGAGCAATGTTCGTAGTACATTAGTTTACTACGTATCTCTAGGACAATTTTACTGTTTATATATTTTAATACTTAACGGGTACTCACGATATGCGGTTTTGATTTCTTATATAATTATTTTTACTGATATTTCGACCCAGTTGCGTGGATCGTGGTTACAGCCAAACAGTTTGGCATGTATCGCAGTATTCTATAAGAATTCATAAACCGCATATCGTGAGTATCCGTTAAGTATTAAAATGTATCAATTCCGCGATATAGTCTAAAATCATATGTTAACATATTCGTCCATACATAGCAATGATGGACCATAACGTAAACAATGATTACTTGGAGGAAATGTTATAAACTGGTAGGTACTCCCCTTAAAACAATAATTGCTTATGCTTCAAACACAGCTAAACCCAAGCTACTTAAGCTAAAAGAATAAAGTATAAACAATTGGGTAATTTTGAGATAAAATCCACAAGAAAAGATTTGTTGATATTCCAACTCTAAATTAAAAAGGACAGCATTAAAAAGGATACAGTAGGAATAATCTTTACATAATATTAGTATAGAAATTAATCTTAAAAGGTTTTTCGATTTCACGGCCCGGCAACGAAGTGTTCAAATTCAAATTAAAAAATTCTTTAGTCATCTCAAAGTTCCAGTATAAATAAGTCGCAAGAGCCCCCATAGGTACTGAGTGGAAAACCTTTGTCACAGCGCTTTGTACCTCGCTCATCCACCAGGGTAAATAATGACAATTGAAATGAATGAAGTAATTGATTATATCTGACTTAAAATATCTAAATATAATTATAATTAGCGTGCTCTATTCGACATAGTGCTCTACTCTCACCTTATCAATGCAATTTGTGTCTACACATACGAGATCGCCGGCACATCTAGCTATTTAAGGAAAATCTGTTCAGTTTTAATAATACCTAATGTAATGCATAATTGCCACAGGAGATTCATACTAGGTGCTCATAAATATAATACGTGTACAGGAAACTATAAAACGCATGTATCCGACTAGCATTAGTCCACCATCATGTACAAGATTTGCTTGTAAAATATGAGAGATAAATCTCAAAATTTAACTACAAATAAAGGCTCATGGCCTTCACAGATACCATCACATCTGAATTGCGTCAGTACCTACTAGGTTAATGTGACCAAACTACGCTAACTTTACTTGAGGTTGAAGAACATTTGCTAGTTCGCTTATTTGTAGTATAAAGTAGTTCTTGTGTTTCGGTGGAAGGGTTGCCGGCACACTTTTATACGTAGACCTTTTATAGGACGAGGCGATCATCTTTGTCCTAGCAACGCATCTATGATTGACTTCAGATAGAACCTATATTCTATTGGAAGTTGCTACCCGATATACACGGGCGGCAGTGATCACTTACTATGAGGTGAACTGTATGCTCGTCTGCTACTTTAATATAACAAAAAATACATACCATTTTATTACACTATTTTAAAAACCATTAGTACCTGTAAATTAATGTTATTAATAGGTTTTTAATCGTCTTCGATTTCTGGAACGTTCATGAACCTGTATGTACGTAACCACCCACTAGTGATAGAACGAATGTCGTCATTTGACATTCGCGAATACGAATGCGGATATTCCTCATCAACATTCGCGAATGATTCACATTGACACACGCGAATGTTGGAATTTTTCGGTTCTTTGAATAGAGTTTTTTTATAATAATGAAGTAGCAAACGAGCGTGCAGTCCACCTGATGGTAAGTGGTCACTGCCGCCCATGGACATTTGTAAGCAACTTCATACAGAACATCGGTTCTATCCGAAGTCAACACACGACAAGACATATGCGGGTCGCCTCATATAAAGTGTGCCGGCAACCACACCCTTCCATCGAAACGCAAGGAATGCTTCACGTTAGAAATAGGTGTGGCGGTACCTCCCCGGTGGAATTACACTTGTTCTACCTTTTAAATAGTGGGTGTCATAGGTGCCAAAGTTTGATGAGGTTTTCTTTTTAGGTCGACAAACTGCAGTTCGATTTCAATTTGGTTGGATTTGGCGATCATTTTTTTGCGAAGAAATGCAATTCAACATTCGCAAAACATGCGAATATCGAAAAACATCACTACCACCTATTCGTTGCATCTCACATCATGCACGAATGGACAGTAATATACCGACAAAATGCGTACAAGGCTCCAGCGTGCGTGACCGTTAGGTAGAAAATCCGTTCATTACTCAATACAAAAAGTGCAATTGTTACACAAGTACATAATCTGTGATATAAGTATCAGTGAATTTCAGTAGTTCCTCATTTTTGTAATAAATATTAGAATATTATACCCGAGAAAACTTAATAGAAAGATTATATAACACAAACTAAACGACAAGTCTTTTTTATCCATCAATCCTAGCTCATCGAAAACCTGCTATAAGATCGATTGAAAACTGTACACAAAACACAAAAACACGAAATTTTGTGAAACTTGAAAGAGTAGGTATAGAGATACCTATAGATACCAATATTCAATAAAAATATATAAAAAAGTGTCATTTATCAATATAATTTACCCGTCAATAAAATAAATAAACATAAATAAACCCACCAGCAATCATTTATTTTACCCTTGAACTTGCAATATGTAACCGCACATTACGATGTATGCTATTTTTATTATGTTCAGTTTTACCGTGTAATTATTTTCATTTAATTTGCATTAAGTGTGTCGAGAAACCAGTCTAGTTATTACATACTTATTGTTAATCACACTGGTCAAGCCATTATTGTCAAATGAGAGAGTTTAGGCTATAGCATAGTCCACCGCGCTGGCCAAATGCAAATTGGTGGACATCACACACCGCCGAGAAATTTTTTTAAAGAAGTCTCGGGTGTTTAGGTTTCCTCACTATGTTTTCCTTCACCGAAAAGCAGTGATAATTATTTTCTAATACGCACATAATTTTAGAAAATCAGTAGTGCGTGCCTGGGTTTGAACCTCAGACCTCCCGATCGAGAGGACAATTTTCAACCATTAGGCTATCACTGCTCTCAATCACACACTACTAAGAAGAATACTAATAGGATAACGTCCCCCCGACGTTGCCTTCTGTAGCCCGGAGGTTTAATACGGCTATGATATCTCTTATGAGTCGTAAGAGGCGACTAATAGGGGACTTTAAGTATTGCGGGCGGCTGAAGTGAGAGCTCGAACCGCCCAGCAAGCAACCCCGAGAACAAGACGTAGACACCGGAAGATGCAGGGGGACAATTACGTCCCCTAAGAGATGAGCCAGTGAGGGGTGCTGTGCTAGGGGGCACCGGTGCGTTCCACTGGAGATGTATGCGCTGAGCATAAGCTGGTCTCTCCCAAGGCTTCGGTGTACCGTTTAAGTTTCCTCTTCGTCACAAAAAAAATACATTATTTTATTGCTAACTTATAAATACTGTTAATTTCACAAAATAAGACTCTATAATTTGATTACTAAAACTAAAATTTTTAGGTATGCTTAAATTATATTTTGTATCCCGTTCACGGTTAGCACGAAACGGACTTACTTTACTGTGGTTATTTATAAACGACGTTCTTTTAGTGTTGGTAATCGTCGTGTATAACTCATGCTTGGTGAATTTTAACAAAGTGGCTCAGAAATCTAGCTTTGGCGTTATGAAATGAAATGAAAATGATTCACTGCCACAATGTAGTTTTAAAGATGGTAATGATAGCGATCTTATGAGTTACTATTACAATAGTGTGCAATGTTAACATCATAATTCATGTTGATTTACGGCATTTTGTAATTCGTCCATTGTTTTTATGCATTTCAAACATAATTTTGGAGATGGTGGCATCGTCTATCGTTGTACTAAGTACTGATCTATTTTGGGTCTTAGGGATGTGGCAAAGGAGGCACAGTTATCCGAGGTAGAACTTAGTTGCGTAACTATACCGTTCGAGGCCAGTGGCAAATTCATCGGGAGGGCCCCCTCCCCTCAATATAAAAATGATATGAAAAAATGTTGTAACCCAGTTCTTAAAGTGGGTTACAACTTTTTTTTTTACAAATTATTATTAATACATACATATATTCGTCGTCAGTCGTCGTACAAGTCAGACGTGTGCTAAAATTTTGTTCAGAAAATATAATAACTGCCATTGGAAATTAGTATCTAAACCATTAAGTGACGAGTTAAGTTAAATTAGCAATTAACCTAATGTTACATCGTTTTGTGCCTGCGCTCCAGCCGTTCGAAACAATTGAACGCACGCAGCGGCATCGCGGCGACGTAACCTCACCCCCGCGGAAGGAGTGCAGTTGTTATTTTTTAACTCTCTCACGCATCGATACGCCGCACGCGGAATACAGCGAACCACGCAAGTATAGAAAACAGGCATAGAACCGATACAGAAAACATTGTTCTATATTCCGAATATCGAAATTAAAAACTTGTGTTGAACTTGATTACCGTTGTCAATATAATGAGTGTGCAACGGTCTCCACAAAAACAAACGCAAACAGGCGGTGGATCACAACCAAAAATGAGTAATCTTGCTGATGACCCGCAAATAACGCAACGCAAACGAAAACAAAAAAATGATCATGATTGCGGATGTTTTTACGAAATAAAGGCAATGCGAGCAGAACTTACTCGAATAACCACTTTGCTAGAAAAATCTGTAGAATCTAACGAGCATATTATGAACAAAATGCAAGAAAGCATTTCAGAAGTTCGAACCCAAATTAGTGAAATTAAGAAATCAACCGAAGAAACTACAAACTCGCTGCGTAATAATGTGACGGAGGTCAAGATGGAGTTGAATGATATGAAAAAATCCTCTTCTAGTGTGCTAACGGAACAAAAAAACCTCAAAACTCAAATCACACGATTAGAATCCCAGATGGAGAGTAAAATACAATCACTGGAAGATAATCTTAGCATGCATAAACTCACTCCTCGTAACGCTTCTATCACCGAAAACCAACTTTGTCTGAACGAACAAATACTTCGCGAACTACAAGATCGTAGGAATAGAGAAAGAAACATTATCCTCGTCGGTTTGCCCGAACAGATGTCCACAAGTGCTGAAGACAGAACTGCTAAAGACAAAACTGAAGTCTTAAAAATTACCTCCTTAATTGACGAAAACCTCCCAAAACCTATAAATATTTTTAGAATTGGCAAGTATACTCCCCAAAGATCTCGCAACATCAAACTATGCTACGATTCTCCGCAACCAGTAAAATGCTTACTACGCAATAGAAATAAATTGCCAGAAAATGTTAGATTCTTCTCGGATCAGACGCCTGCACAACAAAAATATCTTAAACATTTAAAGGAAGAATTAGCAACGCGTAAGAATAATGGTGAACATGATCTCACTATAAAATACATTAATGGAACACCATCTATCATAAAGACACCAAAAAACTAAATAAATCAAAAACCGATCAAGCAATAACTATAATCAACGACTCTAATACTAATACCTACCAAGTTGTACAAAAGTATGAAAGCATACAGTCCTGTAAATCTCGCTTAACATTAATTTATCTCAATGCACGAAGTATACGCAAGAAGGGTAAATTTGACGAGCTCAAGTGCATATTACGATCAGCGCCTAACACTATACATGCTATTCTATTGACCGAAACATGGATTAGTACTGAAAGTCAAGCTCTAGAATTACAAATCCCAAATTATACACATTACTACAACTACAGAACTGATTCAAGGGGAGGCGGAGTATCAGCCTACATACACAATAACCTGAAGACTAGCTTATCAGATTCGATTTACTATGGTGGAAATAACTACTTATAGGTCCGACTGGAAAGGTATGCGCTTGAAATTGGTGTTATTTACAATCCTGGTAACACTAACTTCAAAGACTTTCTTAATGAATACGAGTCACAATTGCAAAAAAGAAATAGAGTTATTGTGTTTGGAGACTTTAACGTCGATTTATTAACAAAAGACATGAAGACAAAGAAATATAAAGAATTATTAATAGGAGCTGGGCACAAGTTATTAAATAAAACCAGTGTAAAATACTGTACCAGAGAATCCCTGACCAAAAAATCAATCATAGATCATATAAGTACAAATCTCAAAAAAGACATCTTTCACATGGCTATAATTGATTCACCAATGTCGGACCATAAGCAATTATATTTAGAATTAAAAAAAATAAAGCCACCTCCTAACATACGTACTCAATATGAAGCGATTGATTATAAAAAACTGACAACTTTACTGACTACAATTGAGATCCATAACCCAAACCACGACTACATCCAGCTTGAAGAAAAAATAAAACGTTTGGTGAATGAAAGCAAAATATTGAAAACCAAAATACTTAACCTGCCCCAAAAGGATTGGATAAACAAGGATATAATAAGTGAAATTAATCAGAGAAATATCTTATGGGCCAAATACAAAAATAATCAAGACGATGACAACTTAAAAGCAGACTATGTGGCAAAGAATTCATATGTATCAAAATTAATCCAAATGACAAAACATAATTACTATTATAAAGAGTTCACAAAATGTCTTAACAAGCCGAAAAAAATGTGGAACCTAGTTAATTATTTAGCAAATAACAAATTAAAACAAGTTGATGCTCCTCCAAAGCTGTTAATAGATGATAAAAATGTCACGGACCCAAAAGAAATCTGTATATTTTTTAATCAATACTTTTCTACTATTGGTTTAACACTAGCAAATCTAATCCCTAAAATTCCTTCAGACAATTCTATCTACGTCTTACCTAAAATGACCCTTCAAACAGTTTCCGAATTATCCGATCTTAAACCATGTACAACCAATGAAGTCTCCAAAATTATAACAAATCTCGATAATAATTGCAGCGTTGGAGTAGATGGTATAAGCACTAAAGTAATAAAAAGTATATTGAATGAAATTGCTAGCCCCTTAACACAATGCTTTAATAGATTATTATTAGATGGAATATTCCCAGACAGTTTAAAAATCGCGAGGGTCACACCCATTTATAAATCAGGACGTACGACCGATCCGGGCAACTATCGACCTATTTCTGTATTGCCGGTTTTGTCTAAAATTTTGGAAACAATAATATACAATAGATTACATGACTATACAAAAACAATACATTTTATATCTGATCGTCAATATGGCTTTAGACCGAGAAGTAGTACGCTATCGGCAACAATTGATTTAGTTAGTAAAATTAAACACAGCATTGACAGCAAAAATGTAGTACTAGGTATTTTTATTGACTTAAAAAAAGCATTTGATACTGTAAGCCACTCATTGCTTTTAAAAAAATTAAAATGTATAGGGGTAAAAGGCAATGCTTTTAAAATGTTCGAGTCTTATTTAAGTAACAGATCTCAAGTGGTTAAAATAGGAGATTATCAAAGTAATGCCTTATCTGTAACTTGCGGTGTCCCGCAAGGATCTATTTTAGGCCCGCTGCTATTTTTAATTTATATAAACAATATCCAAGACCTAGGACTACACGGGCATATAACTCTATATGCAGATGACACCTGCTTATTCTATTTCGGACCATCCATACAAACTCTTATCGCTCAAGCTCAAGAAGACTTAAATAAGTTAACTGAATGGTTTCAACACAATCTATTAACGGTAAATACATCAAAATCATGTTATATTATTTTCAAAGCTAAAAATAAATTCATTACATCCCATGACACCCTAACGATTCATAATATACCACTACAACAAAAACAACATGAAAAATACCTAGGTCTAAGAATAGACAGCGATCTAACCTGGAATTATCAAATTGAACACGTAAGAAATAAATTAATATCAACTGCTGGTTCAATTTATAATTTAACCCGATGTATCCCCAGTGAACTCCGATACACTATTTACAATACCCTTATTAAACCACACTTACTATACCTGATCGAAGTCTGGGGAAATGCTGCCAAAACAAAATTAGCTAACCTACAAATTGCACAAAACAAAATATTAAAACTATTATTTCGCTACCCCTTCAGAACACCTACGACAAAAATTTATCATGACACTAAATTAATGAATATTCAGCAATTATACGTTTACAACACATGTATACTAATTAGAAAAGTCCTCAACGGAAATATACAGACCAATATTACATTCACTAAATTAAAACGTTATAGCAAACGCAATACGCGGCAAGCTAGTTTTCTTGCATTACCCAAGACTAGGACGTCTTATGGTAGAAAAACCGTAACATTTGAAGGAGCACAACTTTATAATAAAATACCGGCACACGTTAAAAATGTACACTCACTTAACGCATTTAAGACTAAACTGGCTCAATTTATACTTGACAAATACTCAATCTGAAAATGTTAATGCGTTAAGTAAGTAATTATTACAAGGACGAATGATAGCATTAATATAATATGTAAAATTTACATACCTAATGTTCTCATGTAAGTGGCATATGTCTTAATTGAGAATAAAGATCTATAAACGTATATAGTAAATATTATTCTTCATTTCCTCTACCGGGATTCCCAAAGCAAAAGTTAATAGGAATGTAAGTACTGAAAATATAGATCCATAATATGCTGTTATTGCTGTTTTAGTTGATACGGATAATTTAAAAGACATTAAAGACAAATTCAATATGTGCCTCCCAGACATTTGATTTTATCGACCTTTAGCCTCTCGAACAAGCCGAATCGTGAAAAGATTTTAGTAACATGGACCCCATAGGTACATACATACATACATACCTACACTTCGACAGATAGAAGAGAACGCCGATGACAATTGATAGAAACAAATCAAACAAACGCTCGATAGAAACAAAGCCTTTGATTCTATCGAGACATGGGCGGTGTTGGAGTCGCTCCAGTGGCGCTAGATTTACTTTCGATACATTGCTTGAAAAGTAAATAAGGCAGTCTTTTACTATGAGCCTCACACGGAAGCTCAAAGTTTCTCAGCGAACTATGGAGCTGTTTAGTATTTCCCTACACGATAGAATTCGCAATGATGAAATCAGTCAGAGAATGAAAGTTATCGACATAACTTTCAGAATTATAACCGGCGGAGTAGAAGAAGCCTCGAATAGAGACGACGACTGGGGAAAATCAGTGTATGCCCCCCGACCAGGTGGACCAATAGCCTGATAATAAAAGAACGGCGGGTAACCGCTGGATTCAGATGGCTCAGGGTCAGTCGTAATGGCGCAGATAAGGGGAGGCCTATGTCCAGCAGTGGCCTTTCAAGGGCTGATAGGCGGATGGATTAGGCCAGTTATGGTAATATGTTGTTATGTTTAGATTTGCTTCTGTTTTGGTAAGAATTACGTTAAATACTAACTTTGAGTTTTTAGTGCGTTAAATTCTTAGGTTCGTAATATGTTGAAATACCAATAGGCGTGTCCAAATATTCGCTTAAAACGACATCATTAGTATAGCTACGGTGATCTCAGTCGAGGTCAATGATAATTAGGAACAAATATTTGCGTAATTACGTCCTGGTGATATGGTTACGCATTAATATTCGACGTTCTGCACATTTTGACCGGTGGTAGGACCAGCATAGTTCGACGGGGCAAGTGTTACTGGGAAACATACCTATGATCAGCGTGGAGTAATGCTTTCATTACCGATATTAAAGCACTGCAAGGAGAAATGAAATGAAATGAAATGTCTTTATTTTGTATAGGCCTGCGGGGGCACTTACAAATTGTCAGTTACATTTTTTTTTCTTACACTACCACCGGATCGGAATACGACCTCAACTGAGAAGATCCGGCAAGAAACTCAGCGGGTTTGTCTTTTTTTCTTATTTATATTCATTTTTTTTAATATTATTACAATCATGTTTTTTTTACATGGTAATGAAAGTTAGCTCCAGTATCTTGCCTTGCAGTTCAGTAAAAGAGAGCCCTGTTTGGTAAGATACGCTACACTTTGACATTTATTAAATATACTATAGTAATGCATATTATTGCTCAGTCCCAAGCTGTTTTGTCTTCTATGTAATCAGAAATTTTATAATACGCTTTACGGCAAAGTTTAATCTTATTCAATGCTTTAAACTTATTCATTGACAAATTTCTGATTTCAACAGGAAGTTTATTATAAAAGCGTATACATTGACCCATAAAAGGATTATTAATTTTGTGAAGACGAGTAACATGTGCAGAGAGATTGTGCTTGTTCCTTGTATTTATGTTATGCGTATCACAATGTTTAGCAAAATTATTAATATTTTTCTTAACATACATCAAATTTTCGTATATAAATTGGGATACAACAGTAAGTATATTTATTTCTTTAAATAATTCTTTTAGTGAACATTTCGGACTTAGGCTATAAATGGCTCGTACAGCCCTCTTCTGCAGTATAAAGACAGTATTGAGGTCTGAAGAGCACCCCCACAGCAGTATACCGTATGACATAATGCTATGAAAGTAACTAAAATAAACTATTCTAGCTGTTTCTACATCGGTGAAATGTCTGATTTTTTTTACAGCATAAACCGCTGAACTGAGTCTACCCGACAATTTTTCAATATGGGGACCCCATTGCAATTTGGCATCTAAAGTAACGCCTAGGAAGACAGTTGACTCCACAAGGTCCAAAACCGTTCCATTGAGTTGTACATTGGTTTCAACCTGCCTAACGTTGGGCAGTGAGAATTTTATGCATTTAGTTTTTTTCTCGTTAAGAAGTAAGTTATTTACGTTGAACCAATGTACGACCCTCGAGAGAGCATTGTTCACTTCGTCAAACTTGCTTAATTGTCTTTTAATTTTAAATAGTAATGAGGTATCATCTGCAAACAATACGATCTCGTGATTATTTGCTACATAGTAGGGTAGGTCATTGATATATATTAAAAACAAGAATGGTCCGAGTATCGAACCCTGTGGAACGCCCATGGAGAGATTACTAACAAGCAATGCCTAGATATACATATGTGACAACCATCTGAAGCTTCAGGAGTGGCAACCCCCCTGTGATCAGTTTCAGATATAACATTAAATTTATATATAATAGTTAGGAACAGAAACATTGAAAGGTGGTAGAACCAGTGTAGTTCGATCGGGGAAGTACCTCCGCCACACCTTTTTCTAGCATCAGCATTTCTTGAGTTTCGATTTAAGGATGCGGTTGCCGGCACACTTTTATATGAGACCATCTTAGTCCTCGGGAGTAGCAACGCATCTGTGATTGACTTCAAATAGAACCCATGTTCTGTATGAAGTTGATTATAGATGTCCATGAGCGGCAGCGACCACTTACCATCAGGTGGACTGCATGCTCGTTTGCTACTACAGTCAGATAAAACATTTTTGCTTTACGAGAGTTTAAATATGTACGTTTACTACATAACTTAATCGTATTAACCTGTAATGACTACTATTTACTATTAATTATACTCCTATTAACCTTACATAAGTCGTAGTACCTATGACTAGTAAAACATTGTCAATTGACCTCCACATTACAAAGGACAAAATACGTGATGATAAGACTTATGAATCAAGGTATACCAAAGTATCTACAAAAATCACTATACAGTTTATTCATTAAATATTAAAAAGGTATAAAAAATATCGGGTCTGTTATCATAATTATCGTTTAACACTCTCCTTATCATCACGTCTAGGAGCACGGTTATCTTTTTCTTAATTTTATCTAAGACAAAATTTCTGATATAGATTTCTCTGATGCAATTGTCAATTTTATATTTAACCCATGTTGTAAAAATGTGAGTTATAATGTAAAACAATTTAAACTCATTTTCCTTATAATTATAACATAAAGTACTGATAATGCAAGTATTAATACAGCTCGAAAGACATCATTAATAGGTACCTATATCAATAACGATTAGTATGCAAAATTTCGACTTGGTCAAATCTCAAAACATGGAATAAACTTGGGATCATGTTCAGTATTGAATCTTTTGAAACACTCATCATTGAAAAATAATAAGGTGTTAAAACAAGCCATATTTTACATTTGAGCATGTAAGGTGTCCTTAGGTACCTTTATACTCAGGAGTCTAAATGCATCTGTAATGAGCTTCAGATATCTTCTCTGTTTCTTCCCTTCTGCGTGATAGTTCGACTCAATCATAAATTTAAAAAAATGTGTGCGTGTACTAGCGTACACTCGTAAGAAGTGAAACTTCTTTATGACGTTATTTTTCAAAAAATAATTTACTATATGCAACTTTACAGAAATTGGTTATATAAAGTTAACATAATAATCTTATCTATAATAATTTAATAATAATCTAATCTATAATAATCTATCTAATATCACGCGTGGTAGGGATAAAAAAAAGATGGCGCGTAACGGAAAAAAAAAGATGGCGCGTAACAGAAAAAGATGGCGCGTAACGAAAAAATGTTACACTAAATTTGTTTCCAACCCCGATAAAGAAGTTTCATTTCACTTCAACAACTCCGATAAAGAATTTTCACTTCAAAAAAAGATTGCCGCGGAAAATTGTATTACTCTTATGTATAAGTACATAAAACATTATAATAATTGTAACACACTATCACTGAACAGATGTTTGTGACACATATCATTAACTTCATTAGCTAGATGCTGTTAATTATGGATAACAGTGGTTTTATGATAACCGATATCGCTAAAACCCCTTTGTTGGACGACGTACATTAACTATCTGGTGAATCATTGCACTGTCAGTATAGTCTCATTTAAAAAGTTTATTTTCATGTAGGTACACCTCTTTCGAGTAAAATAGTGATGTTTGGTGAAAAGAATGAAGAATTCGGTTATAAATATGAGTGTTTCTTGTTTCAACGCGGGCGTGAATATTTGCACCCGTGTAGTTTTGATTGTTTTAAGTGCAAGTGTGTTTCAAGGATTCGTTATTATGGAAGTTTTGATAAACAACTCTCACGTGTGGTACCCTCCCTGTTTGTCGGCGATCGTTGCGTTAATACAAAACAGAACGTCATACATCAAAGATTACATTTTGGAAAATATAGCCATCAAGGTATTTATTGGAATGATATACAACATTGGGTTTATATGAATAGTTTGTGTTTTTTTTTCAAATAACACCATTTTTATTGATATTGAGATACATGAGTTACTCTAATGGCAATTATTGTAGTAGCTAGATTACAATAAGGTTAACGTAATTTTTATTGAATAATGGTACTAGGACTGTGGTCAGGGATAGGTAGGTACTCAAAGACGTTCCAACTTAGTCCTTAGAAGTTGCAACGCATCTGTAACGCCGTCAGTTAAGTTCCTTATCCCTGTTATAAGTAATCTTATCTGGGATCTTATTCAGACAGTGGGAAGTGGTAAAAGCTACCAGAATCGTAATTGTACCATCAGATGAAACGCATACTTGTTTTCTACCTCGGTTATAAAAAAAAAAAATACTTTAGCTGTTGCAATTCTTTAGTAACTTATTCCTACCAATTATCAGAATTTAATCATTATAGTGACGCATGACCTTAGTCACTGTCAAATTCAAGGCGATAAGAAAATATTCAGTACAAAGTACTCGTTTTATCATTTTAGACGATATACTGGTGCATGTAGAAACACTTGCATTTCGGCGGGAGGATACAAATTCCGACGGAGTTTTTTTATAAGACTGAAGTAGCAAACAAGCATGTAGTCCACCTGAAGGTAAGTAGTCACTGCTGCCCATGTAGGTGCATTTGAAAGCAACTTCACATAGAATATGGGTTTACCTGTGGTCAGTCACAGAAGCGTTGCTACTTCCGAGGACTAAGATGATCGCCTCATATAAAAGCCGGCAACCACACACTTCAATCGAAACGCAGTAACTGCTTTACGCTGGAAGTGTGGCGGTGATACTTCCTCGGTCGAACTACACTAGTTCTACCACCTGGTAGACTGACTTAGTTAATGTCTCCATTCTGTCTAACATCGGTTTCACGTCGAAACCGTTCAATGCAGCCGTGATTAGTACCTTATCATTATTGACTACATGTGGCCGTGATTACCATACCATACCATTATTGACTACATATTTGTAATAATAAATAAAAAAAAATAAGTAAGTATACTTTATTTTTTTTTAATATTAATCCAATGGTCCAGTAGTAGTTATAAGCAGGCAATTATAATATCGGAATCGTATTTTGTAATAATTTTTATATGGTTTAATATCTGGAATTTCTGTGATTTTAAATAAAGGTTTTATTAGTCTAATGTAATGAACAATAATAATAATTGTATATTACTGACTAGAAGGGCAAATTGCAATGTTCATAGTGTTCTCTTTTAAGATATTTTTCTTATTTCTTAAATATAAAAGACGCATTATTAATATGTAAAAGGCACAGACAAATGATTTATAAGTAAAAATATTATTATTAATCTTAATGTAAAATAAAAAGTTTGAACGTTACATTAAAAATTAAATGTCATGCTTAGTCCATTGAAATGTTACATGAGCTTTGCATTTTTTTGAGGACGCAATTTTATTTTTGGGACATGTGTGGTCACAAAAAATTGGCGAACTTTCATACAAACTTAAAACCCTTATAGCGGTTTATTATGCAAAAGCAGTAATATTCCATTTAGATTAAACCATAAAACCAAATTACATTGAGCTAACATCAATCTATATTTATCTACTAAAATATATATATATTTATTAAAATTTATATTTTAAAATATCAAACCACAAAGCTAAATAGTTTTATTGAGCTGGCATCAACTTTCATACAAAATTACAACCCTTATTAAACCACCTTAGGGGTTGATTATCCCAAAGTAGAGAAATGTCTCATTTTGTAAAACCACTAAGCCAAAATTTTAGTTTGCTAGCATCCAATTTGGCGGATTTCCGAAAGAACATTCAACTCCTATTTTATCCTCTTAGGGGACGATTTGGTGAAACACCTTTTCAATTATATCAAACCAGAAAGCTAAATACTAAGTTTCATTATGGTAACATTAAATCTGGCGGACTTTCATACAAACTCTTTCCCCCACTTTTAACCCCTTAGGAGTTGAATTTAGAAAAACTCTTTCTTAGTGCTCACATCATAAAAAGAACCTCTGTACCAAATTTCAAGTTTCTAAGTAGTTTTGGCTGTGCGTTGATATGTCAATAGTTAAGTCAGTATTTCCTTTTAAATAATTATGTATATAAATATAAGTTGTGTCACACAGGTCAACTAAGTAACATTATATTCATAATGTCTGTCAACTATTTTTTGTATGACTAAAAACCTTTATACAAATATTTTATCAGTAATGAAGCAAGTTCATTAATTTCTCTATTGACGTTCCATATGTAGAACAATGCGTGGACTTTGTAGTACTGCGTAGAATATAAAACAGATGGTCACTATCGTTGATAGTGAACTGTTATATTTATTTATATTTTATTATTTATGTAATTATATATGCACTTATTAAATAAATCGTATTACAACTCTGCATTACGTTATACTTCAATTAGGGCGTTAGTGAAATCAAATCAGAGTAAATTGTAGCATAGAAAGAAGTCGGTTTATTGTAGGACTAATTTAAATATTTTCATTCTATTCCGTCATCGTAATAAATAACTCAGTAATCGTCATTTTTGTGAAATTTAGTTTTGAGTTTTTACTGGCGATAGCACCAGAAGGATATTATCTACACGTGAGTCGGTCAAAATTTGCAAAAATTTCAATACTTGCGCTATATTAGGCAATAATTGTTCTAATTTAAACGCATTACATCCAATTTATAAGAATTCATATAACATTTACGTCTTATAAGCCATTGCATCAGAGGAAGAGAAATGTTTTTAATTTTAAAAGTAACAATTTTGAGATTACAATTATCTCGATCTAAAATAAGTAATACTTATAGTAATAGGATTGTGTAAAACGAATAAGATAATTTTATCTGGAATACATATTATAAAATCACTGATAAGTGTAGGTATGATATTTGATTAAAGGTAAAGACCTAAGCAAAAAATCTAGACAGGAAGTACTTAATACCTAAGTTACCACAAAACAGTACCCACTTTAATATTTCCTGTCAGATGAAATAAAATTGATATGACGCCAGTCTCTTTGTGAAGAAAAACCTAAATTAGGCATATTAGACGCAAGTATACCTACATATACTTGCGGCTTGTGACATGAGACGAATAATGACTAAATAGGGTTGCTGCCACTTTTTCAAAGATTAAAGTAAATTGGCTAATAAGAAAAAGTAAGTAGATTAAAATAAAATGTCCTTTTTTCCTTATTTTTTTGGCTCGAGGCAACTTTTTGAAAGGTGGATTGATGGTTGGTGAAAAAATAAAAGAAAGAAATCTAGACAGTTATTGATGCCTGTCTACAATTGGATGAACCAAAAAAATATATGATGACTATAGAAATATTTTAATATCTAGCAGACCCGCGCGACTTCGTTCGTAAATCAGATGCTCCCAAACTCATTTCGTCTAACGCCCACTTTGAAAATCAATTATTTTGTAGCGCTACCATTTTCTTTCAGTTAAAAACTTAAATATCGGTTACAATTGGAAATTAATTTAACCTATCAGCGTTGCCAGATATCCCGATTTGAGATACTTTTAATTCAAAATTAAAGCTCAATGGTGTCAGTCAGTTTGTCGACTAAAACAAAGGTCGTGATAGCTATAAAAAATTGAATTAAAATATAATTTAATATAGTAATTATTATTATAATAAAATTTAATTGAGCTAATTTAGAATCAAAATTACCAAACATGCATACAAAATTACAACCTTTATTTTACCACCTTAGGGGTTGACTATCCAAAACTTGTGCAACAAATATTTCATTTTGTAAAATCACTAAGTCAAATACCAGTTTCAGTTTGCTGGCATCAAATTTGGCAGATGTCCGAAAGTTTCAACCCCTACTTTACCCCCTTAAGGGTCTATTTTTCGAACATGGTGAAACACTTCTTTTCCCACTCAACCACTCACACTTTTTAATTATATCATACCAAAAAACTGCAAAATATATATAAATAGATAAAACTATATACGGCAAGTGGCAACCTTAGTCTTAAACTATGTCGAATGTGATCGCCGACTCGAAAACAAGTACTAAACCAACAAATCGCTGCTTCGAATCTAAAAATCACAAATTTCCGACGAGAAGTAGATAAAAAAAACACCTAATTTGTTACTAAAAATTGGACAGCCCTTTTTGTTTATATTTTTCAATTAATGAAGTTAAAATAATAGAAACAATTTACAAGGCAAAAAACCGCGATGTGTTTAAAGTCTTCAATAATTCTGAGCCTTGTCGGTTAAAGTAGCTTTTTAAGTTTGAATTGATGAATTTTGAGCGGTTATTCATGCGAAGAGCAGAAATAAGTATATTTGATTTTTTTTTAATTTGTCGTACCAAAGAAGTAGCTTGAATTTTCACCCAACTGCGTTAGAAAGAAGGAAAGAAAACAAAAGAGGATAGTGATATCCGAGCATTGGTACATATGTATGTTTGTATGTATGTCCATTTCCTTCGCACACGCAAAATCCTAAACGACTTGACATAGGCTATATCTCTCGTCAGCCCATTATTGTCCCATTTGAGAGAATTTTAGGCCATAGTCCACCGAGCTGGCCAAGTGCGAACTCGAACTACAGGGACGAGAATGTCAGCTTACGTTGATTATTTTAAGTATTCAAAGCTGTCGGTGACTCACCTAAGAGTTTTTCTCAATAAAAAAATTAAAAAAAATGCTTTCTACACTCATAGCCCCACAGTAGGATTTTCTCCTGTATTGTGGGTACCATGGACACGCATAAAGACGAATACACAAACACCCAGACCCAGAACAAGAATCTAAACTCATTATTCAGATACCTGTCTGGCCGGGAATCGAACCCGGGACCCACTGCGTGTCAGACCGGCATGGTAACCGCTGCGCCACGCGGGTCGTCAAAATAATTAATGCTTAATTAATGCTAAACTTACTATAATATAACTAAATGCCTATTTTGATTCCCCGATATGCATTTGTTGTTAACCGTAAGTACTCAACGCATTACCCTGTTGTATGTTGTCGCAACTGCATCGCTCTTGAGATCTTTCGCAATATACTTATATACT
Source organism: Spicauda simplicius (assembly GCA_949699795.1). Lineage (NCBI taxonomy): Eukaryota > Metazoa > Arthropoda > Insecta > Lepidoptera > Hesperiidae > Spicauda > Spicauda simplicius. The sequence goes on from OX453062.1 coordinate 10,068,209, forward strand.
TATACCTACGAATGTATGCAATGTACCTATGTGTATAGTACGTATATCTAGCGCAACGCTAAACTCAACGTTTAAATCTTTGTTTTGGTTAATGTCAAAATCGAGTCGTGGTTATCCCGAGTTGACACATCACTACTCCGACTCACCTTTTCCGGCGTAAAACTATTCTGCATACTTATTATTAGTTTATTATTTTTTGTCAAGACAATAAATTACTATAACCTTTTTTTTTTGTTTTCGAGGGGGAAACCTTCCAAAGGTCCTCGTCGCCGTGGGAGCGACGCAGGGTTATGTGGGATTTTTACCGCACTAAAACCCCCCCGGTGGCCGGCCTCGGCGCTGAAAAGGAGGACTCCGGGATCTCGAAACGACTTCAACCGGAATCCTCCGAGCGCGCTGTCCCATCGGGCTCCTCCCAGATGGGCGGCTGGGCCCACCGCTCCGTCTAGTCTTTACGACGGTATCTGACCACACATACCGTCGTCCTTCCCGGGATTGCTTGACCGAACGGTTCGAGCTCCCACTCTAGCCGTCTGCAACCCCGGAAGCCCCTTTTAGTCGCCTCTTACGACAGGCAGGGGATACCGTAGCCCTATTCTGACCCCGAGGCTACAGGGACTAAATTACTTATATCCTATCATTTAAAAACACGTTGCAAGTTATGGCTTCTCATGGGTTTATTTTCCTAAAAAAAGTGAGAAAGATTTTTCATTATATTAAACCTGAAAGCCAAATATATTCTAAGTTTCATTAAATTAGCATCAAAATTGGTGGTCTATCGTACAAATCTACATTAGTTAAAATTTTGTTTAACATAAACAAAGCAAGAGATTTTTATTAATACGTAAATATGTGTTACAATTATTTATGTACTTATATTATAAAATCCTATTGTAATTAGAATACGCTTTATATTTCGATATTTCCTACATATAAAAATAAATATATATAAACTCGTGTAAAACATAGCCCTTGAAATAGGAACCTTGAATCTAAATCTCGAGCATCAAATATGTGACGTTAATGCCTATATTAATTAATAAGACATTTCATATTTAATTGATGTGTCAAAATTTTATGGACATAATATATTATAGGCGGCCTAACCCAGAAAACCTGAATAATTATGGAGTCATGATGTATTAAAGTTATATTAAAATACATATCATAATTTTACATCAAAATTAAAATCAAGATTAGCTACGTTTTTTTAACCTCCTATTTTGAGCCAATTATGTTTTATACGTATTTTTGACGTGAAACTAAATGGTAGGTATGTTATGGTAATTGAGGACTATTATTATGCGAAAACGTTTAATTTAAAACAAGAATACTTAAGCATTCCTTTTGACTCGAATGCGTCAAAGGGAATAAATGTTTTGCGACGTATGTACCTACCTGTTTTTTTCATTATTTTGCTGTTTGACATATTTTTAAAAATATGCGGTTGGATTCGTACTATATATCAGAGTAACGAAGGCTATATAATTTTTAATAATAACCTGAGGATAGAAAACTGTGACAGAATCATTTTATATATCATTACGATATGTGTATCAAATATACTTATTTTATTATTTAAATATTAATAAATTTATTAATAATTATTTAATTATACTTCGAAAAATTTGAAGTGACTGCCTGAAATTCTATTTTCGAACTTCCAGTATTCAGATTGCAAAGACAGATTTTCACGTCACTGTTTTGCTATGTTTATTACTACCTGTCCCGACAAACGTTGTTTTGCCATATAAAAAAATAAAAAAATGTTAAGGGTGGACAACCCTTAAGGGGTATGAAAAATAGATGTTGGCCGATTCTCAGACCTACTGAATAAGCATATAAAATTTGGTAAAAATCGGTCAAGCCGTTTCGGAGGAGTTTGGCAACAAAAACTGTGACACGAGATTTTTTTATATTAGATTAAGAACTTATTAATAAGCGAATATTATTTATATCTTTTCAGGTCGTGATGCTGAACAGCTTTATGCGATGGTTCCTACGCTTCCTGGTCTCTCTCCTGGCAATCGTGGTCCGTCCTTTGACATATGTGCTGAATATAAAACGCAACAAGAAATGTCCGCCACCGGCGAACCCGATTCTCTTCAAATCAGCCACAACTCTTGCCATGATGATAAGAAATAAACAGGTATTGTGGTTTGTTCAACAAGCGTCATAGAAAAGATTTTGCGTCGACAATTACAGTCGCACAGAAATTATGTTTTTTTTATGAAACTTAACTTCTTGCCTAAAAGAAATTAAGTCTAAACTTAATGTAGTTTAAAGCGAATTTTCGTTGTAGAAAATGTCTTTGCCATCCATCTATCCATAAGCCTTTTAAGGTCTACGAGTCCTGTGCTCCTTTTGCCTTAACGTGGTCGCTACTCGAGAACCTTTCTTCCCCGTCAGATAACAGCAGCGACAACATAGTGTTGTCGTTGGATAACAGTCTCACGAGCAATGTGGCCGGCCCGCAGTCTTTGCTTAGTGTCCTTAAATTATATTACGTTAATTATCTCTTAAATTAACCATTGTTAAAAATCTTATCTTGAACCATACATGACAAATTCGCTTGCTTTTAGAATATCAAGAATGTAATTATTGTATGTTATATTTTCTTTACTGTTACTGGCTTCGACGCACAAACCTGTAAGGTAACCTGTAAGACATGATTCAAAGAAAATTCGTTATGTAAATTACTCGTCGATTGTACAATTTTTACTGTTCCACTTTTAACAAAAATCTCATATGACATGAACAATGGTGTTTTTAGAGCGTGACATAACATGGGACTACGGTTATCGCATAACACAATATAAATACGGTTGCTTAAGTTAAAGATTTCTTTTTGTGAAATGAAACTGAAAAACAGGCATGCTGTTCAGTGATAATGCTAGGTAATGTCTATCATATTTGGTGATATAGGGTAATAGGCCGTCGATTAAATAATTATGAAGCTTTTTATTTTGGTACCTTTGAAGAAAAATTATAGGATATAGCCCTATGTATACATATAATTAGAAAATTTGTGTTATGAAGATAATTATGTGATATGTTTAAGATTTCGAAGGAAACATACCTACTATCAAAGTAATATATGTGTGTACAAGAATATGCAATGATCACAATCACTTATGTTTACACTTATTAAAACTAAAGATATTTAATGATGTAGATCTTTAATTAAATTATGAAAAATGTCAAGGATCCTTTTAAAGTATTTAATTCGTTAGAAGCTTTGGAATTCGACAATTAGCACTAAGTATGACGTAAACAAAAATAATTAAACATATTTTAACAACGTTAAAAACATTAAAGCATCGTGATTTATTTGATACAGACAGTCCTAAGCAGGAAAACCATTATAGATCAACATTTTAAAGGATATAAGCCTAAATTACCTGTTGAAGTAAAAAATTAACGCTTATTTTTTTAAACCTGCTATTTGTGATTTAGTAATTTCTATGCATATTTTTAAGCCGAAACTATTTTAAATTTTAAAATTACAGTCACGCTACAATCGTATTTTTAGTTAAAATTAGTAGGATTGAAAAGATATAAAAAACAAGATCCAATTATAATTATTCTTGATGCTTATAAATATTCAGACGAAAATTAATGAATAAATTTAATAACGAAAAAGTTAATAGAGGTCCCACTGAAAATATCAATAACAAGCACTAAAGTAGTGCTGAAATAGTGAATACATTTACAGTCTGGTTAATATGTACATTTGCATTACAGCCCATGTAGCACATGAAATTTAAAAACGTCAACTTATACAAAAGCATCTTAGAAATATAAATTTTGTATATGCAAGTCTATGAAAGAAATTCTATGAACTTTTTAAAAAAACTTTTTTTCCCTAAAGAATTTCATTCAACCGTAACCTTTTCCTGGGAGGCCATAAAATTTGTAGAAAAATATATGTTTAGGTATTTAAAAGGTATTAAATATTTACAAATAAACAATTGAGATATATTGTCTCCAACCATGTGAAAAAATGTGGTCCAGATAACCTGACGTCAGAATGTCTGGCCACTTTCTTTTCATGTTTTTACACTGCTCGTCGAGGTACTAAATAATTTAATTTAGGTATCAAATAGTATCAAAAGGGTATTAATTCATAATAGTCTCCAAACAACAAATATCTCACTTGGTCCGGGGATCCTGACGCTAACAATTAAACCGCCCCTCTATATCATTCGTTCATAGTTTTAATATTTTTTCAGATAACATCAGAAGAAGTGGTGTCGGCCTATATAGAAAGATGTAAAGAAGTTAATCCCTATTTAAATGCCATAGTGGAGCCTCGTTATGACATGGCTCTTAAAGAAGCAAGATGTATAGACAAAATGATTGCATCTAACGACCGTAGTCCTGATCAATTGGCGAAGGAATATCCATTGTTGGGTGTTCCAATGACTGTCAAAGAAAGTATAGCTGTCGAGGGTAAGTAACTGAAAACTTTTACATTTCATTGTTAATTGTTTACAGAAATACTTCCGTAGCCAACGTCGGTTTATCCAAACATAAAGCTTTACAAAATACATTTATGTGAACCGGTAGCCCTCTTGTTTCATCAGTCTTCGTCACCTTATCACTAGGATTTATAGATATGCTGGCGTAGAGTGGTTTCATACCTGGGGCGGAAGCAGAATTTAAGGCCCATCTGGTAAAAACTTTATTGGCGACTACTTACTCCAAAACACCTTTCTGCAACTTGACGACCCAAAAAAGATCGCTGAATCTAAATATTTCAGCCAAATCTAATTACTCTTCCCAAACGATTACCTGTATTTAAAAACAAACTTTTACAATTTTACTATTTACTACATTTTAACAGTTCAAATGAAATATTAATTAACTAACATTAATTAATATTAATATTAACACAAGAGAAACCCAAAGTGACATAATATATAACTAATACTACAACTATATAACTTAGCACCTACTATGCTTCATAAATTAAATAAGTGAAATTTCTAAGTTTTAATGCGGATTCACAAATAAATTGTAATGTTAGAATTTACTTTGCTTCCTTATCAAATTTTAGTGACTAAGGAATTGTGACTTTATACATTCGTAATAAAATAGATGCATGCTCTTTGATTACGATTTTCCTGTATAATATTGTAATAGATGCAATTACGAATACCTACTTTTACTTTGCTAGTGTTGAATTGTAATGTAAGTCAGCGTTCCTCAAAGTTAAATACGTTCATACTTGTGATACACCAGTTTATTAAACAGGATAGTACAAAATTTTCAGGGTAGTACAATGGACATTGATAGACAGTTCGACTGGCGAGGTACCACCGCCATCCATATTTCTAGAGTCCTTTGACTAGACGCGACAAGCCACCAAGGATGTTTTGTATTTGCATCTTTTGAGAATTTCCCCCTTTTACCGGGTGCACTTACAGATTATTAATATAAATTGTCTTTCCGTCATCACACTGTTATAAATAAACTTAGTAATAAATAATAAGATGTAAAGAAGTGAACCCCTATTTAAAGATAATAAATAATAATAAACTTAAAATAATAATAATATAATAATAAACTTAGTAATAAACGTATATTATTATATTAGTATATTATTTATAATTTATTACTCACGGTAATAAACTTAGTCACAATAACGTTACGAACTGTGTAATTAATTCTTTTCGTTTTGAAAATAATAGTCCCATAGAACTTTTCTATAGAAGTTTGAAAAGGTACTTATGTCCGTAAAAATTATTCCCCAGCATAAGAAGTGTACTTCAGCCTCCTCTTAGAGGCGCTCTAGAATAATCCTAAGATTCCTTATATCATATAGACGAGTTTATTCCTATGCAGCTTCGCAAACAATTAAGTGCACCTTTTTTTCTGGTTTATGCAGTAAAAACAAAAAACAAAAACTTTTGAGGTACAAACAAGTCATTCGCCACAAAGCCGTTCCCACACATAAGTAATAAAATTTAGTCTTTTGTTTTTAAAATTATTACGTACGAAAAAAAACAATAAAAATACTACTGAGAACTGCAATTGCAACTTACTGCAAGCAGAAAATTGTTTAATTTTAATATTGTAATTTATAAGTTGCATCAAGTCTGGAATTGCAGACATAAAATATTTCCTAGATCTGCTAACAATTTTCAGATTTCTTATAATTTGACGCTCTCTAAAACGAATTCTACATGCTTAGTAGGATTAAATCGAGACAACACAAAACAATAGAAGAATAAACATAAAAATATATACCTACAGCCGAACATAAGAACTTTGAAACTTATTTTAATTTTAGTTTTTTCATTTTATTGTAAAATTTATTGGATATTTGAAATCTTAATTGTTAAATTATCTGAATTGATTTCAGGAATGAGCAACGATTGCGGTACAGTATATCCATATAGGAACCCTGCTAAGAAAGATGCAGAGATAGTCAGGCTGGCCAGAGCAGCTGGCGCTATACCAATCGCTGTTACCAACACCCCTCAGCTATGCATGAATTGGGAGACGTATAATAATGTCACAGGGTTAACTATGAATCCATATGATCAAAAACGGACTACTGGCGGATCTTCTGGTGGCGAAGTAAGATTTTAAAAATTTTGTTTATTTATCTTTATCGTTTTAATATACCCAACCTATCTAGTTTAGAACCACTGACAGATCTCTTAACTATTATATGTTTACGGCAATGTGGTGTACCCAAGCCATGAGACTCGAATAGGCAGTTTATTGCAATGGCTTAAACCATTAAAGTTTTTTGAATCCAAAGATGTGTAAAGTAAAGTACGATTCATATGAGATGTTCTTAGTCGACATGCTTTGTCATCAATGCCTGTGATCAACATAACGTGAAACAGTATAAACTTTTGTGAATTCAATTAAATTACAAAGATAAATTACGCACCAAAAGATTTTTTAAAATGACGACTTTTAAAAACATACCACTATAAATTTTAAAAACTAGTAGAGATTATAATCGCAGCTATAAATTTCACTTTGAGTTCGTTCGCACGCAATGTTACGCTAAAAAAAATCAAAATATAACTGGTTTAATATCTAGTAGCTTATGACGTCTTCTAAAAAATGTGAATATATGACGTCTAAATTTTAATTGCTATTTATTTTTTAGTCGGCTCTAATATCGTCTGCTGCATCTATTATGGGAGTAGGATCAGATATTGCAGGATCACTGCGACTTCCTCCCATGTTCACCGGAATATTTGGTCACAAACCAACACCAAGGCTTCTATCCGTCGAAGGTATTCTTCAACAGATTTTAAATTTTCTACCGTTAATGTCTTATTTTCAAAGGATCTGAAGTGATCATCTGCGTATACTGCTTTGGAGTGTTTTAGAGACAAGATTGGTCGAAATAAAGCTACTGGAAAATCACTACTTGCCCATATCCAGCTGACATCAGATAATTATTTCACCCAGATGTTGGGAATTATTTTACTATGCAATTATGCATATAATGATTCATACTTAATTAACCATCTCTATTGGTCTAGGTCATGTACCCGATTGCTTAGACCCGGAATTCGAGGAGTACTTCGCACTTGGGCCAATTGCTCGTTATGCTGAAGACTTAACTTTACTTCTGAAAGTTATGAGGCAAGGAACGGGACCAGACGTACCTTTAGACAAACCTGTAAGTTCGCTGTTATTTTTGCTTTTTGGCTAACTGGAGGCTGAGGTATTAATGATACCTCGAACAGAATGGACGAATCACATAATCAACTCTAATGGTTATCCTATGGAAATCTCAACAGATTTCCATAGGACAACCTTGTTCTGTGTGAATATGCGTTAGCAACAAGGGTTCTGTCTGAAATCAATCACAGATGCGATGCTACTCCCGACCACGAAGATGGTCGCCTCATTTGAATGTGGCGTATCGAAAGTGATACGTTTTTGTAAGAAGACTAGACAAAAGTTTCGGTTTCTAGATTTGATTATAATTCATCACAGCGAATGATGATAGCAATTGTTACTGTTGTATTTGTAATAATTTTCAGGTGGATCTTACAAGACTGAAATTTTATTATATGGATGGAGACGGTAGCAACGTTACCGACAAAATTGGACCTGATGTGAGGAAAGCGATGTCTAAAGCAAAGGACTATATCAAGTCGACATATAACGTGGAAGTTGAAGAGGTCGGTTTTCAATTTTAAACAAGGTCGATTTACTTACAATGAAACAATGCATGATCCCAAATAAATCATAATAGTTAACGATAAATCAGAGGAAAATAGATATAGACAAAATTTATCAACATAGTTACTAAAAAAACATGCATCACTCGGGGACTGCCGCGGTAAAGCTATTGCATGGCATTTTTTTCACAACTGATGCAATTATTATTATTTATTTGTTAATGAAATTAGATACATGTTTTACATCGACACGACAATGTCGATGATGTGACATAAATATCAAAAAATTACCTTGTGACGACCTACAAGATATCGAAACAGAACGGCATTATTTGTCTCTTTTCTGCGCAATATTCACATCATAAGTAAAGTAGGACAAGTATACGCATTTCATTTCTTATTTTACCACGAGTTACATTCTAGACAAGGCCGAGTTACATCCTAGACTGAGTGGGGGGTGTTAGGTTTTATTTTGGTTACGGAATTTCTTCATTCCAACGACGCGCTCAAAGCGATAAAAGCTATGCAATAACTTAAAAAAAAGACTTGTCCAAACCTGGAAACTGCCTATATATTTTTACCATAATCTTTAATTGGACGTACAGTTGTTCCAGAAATCTATTTTCACCGTTTACGAAATAAGTCAAATCAGATTTAAATCTGTGGTCAATTATTTATACACTATGGGCCATTAGATTAATTGTAAAAGTTCTTTAGCATTTTAGAACTAGGAATACTATTTTCCGAATAAAACACATGCACCATGTTTTAAAAACAATTCAAAATAAATTAACTCTTGAAATCTACTTTAACGGATGCAGTTAGACTACGCAAATATTTGCCAAAGTCAGATGATTAAACTTATTTCAAATATTTTCAGTAATGGCAATGCAACTGAACATAATATATTTCGATTTCGGAAAGTGTATATCAGAATTCATATTAAGAATACCATTACGATTCTCATCTTCCATCACATAAAAAAAAAAAATATTTCTATTTCAGCTGAAGATAAAAAATGTTGAGCACATGTGGGAAATCAGTGTTAGAGTACTGTTCAACATAAGACATGTTCGGAACATATATACAGACCCTGAGAAACGAGACCAGTGGGTATCAGTATGGCCGGAGGTCCTAAAGAAAATGATTGGGATGTCTAACCATAACTTCACAAGCGTCGCTTACGGTCCAGTACAAAAGTTTTTTGATGCGTTACCAAAGAGTTATTATAAGAAATTAGTCAGTATTTTTGAAGAAATTAAGACTGACTTTGATGTAAGTATTGCAAACGTCTCTCGTATTAGATTCGTGCCTTAACTGAAGTTTGTAAGCTGTAAATAATTAAATAAATTTACAAGTGCTATATTTCTTCCTGATACTTCCATTGCTTAACTAATAGTGGTTATTTTACATTACAGAAAGCGTTATCGGATGATGCAGTATTATTTTTCCCTGCGTTCCCGTACCCAGCACATCTACACTATAGAGTTTTCTACAGATTTTTAAACTGTGGATATCTCACGATATTCAATGCTTTAGGCTTGCCAGTCACTGCTTGCCCTCTAGGTCTCACAGATCAGGGACTACCTGTTGGTATTCAAATTGTATCCAATAAATGTAACGACCATTTGACCATCGCTGTAGCTAAAGAGTTTGAAAAGGCATTCGGGGGATGGGTACCTCCGAATAAAGATATATTAAACAGCATTAAAACAACTTAACATTAAAAATAAGAGGAATATAACGAATAATGAATTGTTGTTTTCATAAGTGAAAAAGAAAAAAATTGAGATGGTTGTTTCAGTATGCCTCTGTAACGACAATCCAGTTAAAGACGGATTTTAATGTCCTGTGATGCAATATGTTAAAACTGGTAACATTATTTTTAAAGCTCAATTGATATGATAATTAATATTACTCTAAGATATAGATTTATCAATGTGGTGGGTAAACTACTATTGGTAATTTTAAAATGAATCCAAATCTAATTTATAAGTGTTGAACTTTTTTTACTCAGCTTATTTATAATCGTGATTATGACTAATTTTTATCTCTTACATACGATAACAAGAGAAGTCTTACTTACCTGTCTGTACCTACTATTCGATTTAAATAAATAAAGCGAATACGGCAATACATATATATACTTTACAACCAAGTCGCTTTAACTTATTAATTTATTAAAAGTAAGATAAGTACAGAAAAAATGTATAGGTACTCACCAAAACAATTAAAAGTTAAGGCAAATATTGTACCAACAGAAAATGTTCCTATGCATCTTTACCCTATGTATGTGTGTAATTACAATAAACATTGCAAATATTATTTTACAAATAAATGTACAGGTCTTTTTTTGTTTTTGAGGGGGAAACCTTCAAAAGGTACCCGACGCCATGGCAGTGATGCAGGATTATGTGGCATTTTTACGCACTAAAACCTCCCCGATGGCCGTCCTCGACGCTAAAAAGAGGACTCCGGGATCTCCAAAGGATCGCAACCAGAGTCGTCTAAACGCATTGCCCCGTGGGGCTCCTCCCAGGTGAGCAGCTGGGCCCACCGCTCTGTCTGGTCTTTACGACGGCATGCGGCCACGCATATCGCCGTCCTGCCCGGGGTCGTCTAATCGAGGTTTCGAGCCGAAGGTTTCGAGCTCCCACTCTAGCCGCCCGCAACCCCGAAAGCCCCTTTTAGTCGCCTCTTACGACAGGCAGGGTATACCGTATTCTGATCCCGGAACTACAGGGACGAAATATATAGATCTACTTGTTGTACTTTTTTTTATACTTTAACCTAACGATAAGGCAGACGGGCTACCTGATGGAAAGTAGTCACCGTCGCCTGTGGACATTCGCAACACCAGAGGAGTCGCCAATGAATCGCCGGCTTTGTAGGAGAGCTCTTTTCGCACCTTTCTTGAAGAACCCCACGTCATAGCGCTCCGGGAATACCTCAGGAGGAAGCTCATTCCACAACTTGCACGTCCGTGGCAAAAACGAGCGTGCAAACCAAACCGTGGAGGACCGCCACGAGTCCAGTTGGTGTGGATGGAACTTCATCCTTCGGCGAGGGGTGCGGTGAAGAAAAGTTCCTCGGAACACTCGCCATTGTAAAGCCGGTAGGACACGCAGAGGGAGCCTTAAGGGTTCTAACCGATCGGTGATCGTTGGGTCGTTGACGATTCGGATCGCACGTTTCTGCACGGAGTCAAGTGTGTTAAGTTGGTATTTGGGCGCCCCTGCCCAGAGATGCGATCAGTACTCAATGTGGGGTCTCACTTGAGCCTTATAAAGCAGAAGGAGTTGCCCCGCAGTGAAGTACCGCTCGGCCCTGCTCAGAACGCCCAACTTTTTGGATGCCACTTACTTTGGATGGACTTATTTATTACACACACATCACTAACAGTAGCGGCGTAAGTCGGGCGGTATGGGCCTCCGCCTAAGGCCTGGCTGTGCAAAGGGCCTCGCGCCACACGCAAACAAGTTTTCTCCAAAACTTGGTGTTGGTGACCGGAGGATCTAGATTAGGTTACCCTTTTTTTGGTCGACAAACAGCAATCAGAGGACCTGGCGAATTTAAGCTTGCCCACATTAAGTTTAGGACTTCCGCCGCCACTGATCACTAACTTATCTTCTGTCTTAAGTACCTACTTAATGAAATAAGCCTATAGTTATTTTCTGGGCTGTCGATTAATCTCACAATTTTAAAATATTGTACGATAAATTATATGTATTATAGGTTAAGATTCGTATTACATAAATAGCTAAGTACCGTAATATATGCCTTTAGAATAAAATTGATATCAGATTAAAATAAGATAAAATATACTTTTGTACGATTTATAATATGGTTATTTTATTTCTGTAATTGCCTAACAAAGCCAAAAAATAAAAATAGATGTAGCAAAACCACACATATTAACTACGAGGCACATTACCAACAAAATTGAACCTTTCTACAATCCGGGAACAAATTGATTAACTATTTTGAAAACACTTAGCGTCGCCGCACACGGGTCTCTGGCCACAACCACAAAACGCCGCCACTGGCATTCCCTGTACACTGTGAACGCTTCTAACATAGTAGAAATATTGGGAACAGTATGGAAACTGCCAACAAGCATTCGAAAACGGCACACTCACACAAACATAGACATTGACGAGGCCGCCAAGGGGTTGTCGCAGTGCTTCAGCAATGAATACTTTGTAATTTATTAATAATAAAGCAATTTTCATGTAATGGTTTTTTTATTAGTAGTTATCACACGCATTTCCAAACATCTACAAGTATCAATATTAAACTGTTTTCCGTATTTCAAACTAAGTATCATAATAATTATCGTCATGCTGGGATTAAAATGCGAAGCTGTGAGATTACTTACTTAAATTATTTGTAACTTATTAGATATTACAATTCGATTGATTGATTGTAGATGACTATATAACAGTAAATGCTAAAATAAGTACCTATTAATAACACTTTTGAAAAATAAAATTGTATGAAAAAAAAAAAGCAATGGGGTTGTCTCTATGACAACCCCATTGCTTCAATAGAGTGTACGTAATTATTTCTTAAACAAGGGTTAGTTTCCATACTTACATACTGTTCCATATTTGTACTGCGTTTCTAACTTCTAGTGGCGGCGTTTGTGGCCGCCGCAAGTGGCCCATGTGCGGCGATACTTAGCATCCGATTGTGGTTCAATTTTTTTATTTTATTTTTTTATTTGAAATTGCCCCATAAGCGTCAAAATGAGGGGATCTTGAGACTGGCTTGAAAAGCAGTAGCTCGCTTTGACATCATAACATTCAGATTCTACCAACTCAATAAACAAAAGGCCTCACCAGTCGAACTATGTAATTACAATGCTCTACAATGTTTGTTGCAATTTGTTCACGCACGTTGTCAAGCATGCATACAAAGTAGGTACTTGCTATTTACTCGAATAATGACCGGGAAGCATTCATTTTATACAGTTTTCTAACTAATCACGGGCAGATGTATAGATATACCTACATATCTACATAAAGCTTTATAAGAAAATGAGGAATGGACTGACGGGTCTATATGTAGGTATTTAGGTACATCTTTATAGATTTTATGAGGCTTATGTCCTCTTATTTCTGAAATTTTGAGAATCCAATCGCAGATGAACCTAATAGATAGGTACATGCTTTAAAAACATTGGTTACATATTTGTTCGAAATAACATAATGAGATTGATATACGTAACCCCTAAGACCCGCATCATCATACATAACATAAAAATGATTGCTAAGTGTGCTTACATACCTATGGTCATTCCGCTACGCTAGACAGTTACCTAACCGCTAACATGAACGGTAGTGAACATTCCATTCCAAGGTTAATCTGCGTGTCTAGAGCACACATGCAACATTGCTTCGTTGCCGTGACATATAGGGCTTCCATGCCACTCAAGCTGAAGCACGGACACGGTCAACCATCAAAGTCAATGGTATTATCGATAAGAATATTGGACTTGAAAATGTAAACTTAAAGAAACAGCTGTGCATTGAGACTATTATGATGTTCTTAGATATGGATTTTAAGGCACACCTATATCACAGAATTATCATACAATAATTCTTTATCAAAATAAATTCCATTGGATCAATTGCCCCAAGCAAAAACACAATAACAATAGTAAACAAGCTCTCAAAATTCGAAACATAGAACCAGTATTGTTCGACTGGTGAGGTACCTACTACGGTCACAGCTATTTCTAACATATAGATCCGTGAATTTCGGTGGAATAGTGTCACCATTAGGTGACTTACGTATGAGACGAACGTCTCAGTTCTCAATAGTGGTAACGCGCCTGTGGTAGAAATCTTAAAGAACCCCTTTTTTATTGGTATTAAGGATTTGGATACAGATGCTGAAGGTTGTAGAATCCTTCATGACTCCAGCACCTTCACACTTATTTTATCATTATAACAGCAGTCTTAAACGTTTCTATGTTCTGGTGTGAATGATGTGATAATGAATAGACTAATACTTATCCGATGCCTTCCAACATGGTAGTCAAGGGTACCAAGGTATCTATGGCCATTCTCAGGTAAGACTTATCTCTGGGATTGACACTGAAACTGAATGTCCATGGGCAATAGCCGCACATGCCATCAGGTGAACATATGCTAAGCTCGTTTGCCACTCATAGAGTAAATATTTTTTTCATTTATATTCTTGATAAAAGAACTGCTACTATACGGAAAGAAGCCATAGATAGATACGTATGAGGAATAATATAATTTTCATAATATAATTAAATATTTCCTGTGCCAAGAACTATACTAAACTACGTGCTATCATTTTCATTTATATATGTACTAATCTTATTTTTTAAACTTATCACTCTTGATAAATGGTGCGACAGAGGCGAAGCACGCTGAAGGCAACCTACTTTATCCTGATCTTTTTTAAAAAATAAAAATATATATTGTGTTAATAAAGATAGTACTATCATTTTTTATATTCGCCACCTATTTCTTAGTAGATCTAGAGGTAGAGAATGGAAAATTCAACCTCCGTGTTACTACCCCCAATCCAAATCCTCGCGACACAAAATGCGTACGCTCTGGCAAAATCCGAGTTATTACTTGCATAAATAAGTAGATAAATATAAAAAAAAACATATAAAAAAATAGTATCTTCTGAATACATAAGAAGATTTATAATAATAACACAATACCAAAATTAATTTTATTACAACTAGATGTGGCGATTACCTGTTTTAAAAAAACCGTTTACTGATTTGACAAATGATACTTTGACAACTATTTGACATTTGACATCCAAATAAACAATCAAAGACCGGAGGAATATGTGAAAATTAAATTACCATATAATACGAAAGGTGGAAGAATATAAAAGAAAATGGTTATCACAGAATACCATTTAGCTTACAAAGAAAAATACAAAAGTCGACTTACCAGTGGTCGACTTATTGTTCCCGTTTACCAGTTTAACCCAGGTAAGGTTTTCTTTAAAATACATGGGTATTTTGCTTATGTTTCACTCACCATCACGAATACAAAACTCCCCACATAGTAAACTCTAGGACATCGTTATCATCAATCCGCTGTTTGCTGACAGTTTTAATCATATTATTACACACGTGCAGGGAGTAGCCATAGGTTTCTTGAATCTAGTTACATTAATAGGATTATAGGATCTCTTTACAAGGTTCCACGGTTCATATATAAACGGATTTCGTAGTATTTTATCAGCAGTTGATAGTTACGTATATTACTAGCATAGTGTTATTGTCGATTTCCTATTTATCTTTAATTCGGATGGTTGTTCGCGCGACGTGCTTTCGGTACGTGATTGCGGCCCTTGTTAATGAGTGTACTTGTGTCCAGTGAGTGAAATGTTAATGTTATTTTAGGAGTGGCGTGCGTCGGTTGATAGGCCCGCCGACAGGCCAAGGTGTAACAGAGGACTGCCCGCATCATCACTCTGAAGAAAGATGGAGTGCTTATTATCAGAAGAAGCCAAGGAACAGAAAAGAATCAACCAGGAGATAGAACGACAACTCAAAAAGGACAAACGTGATGCCAGAAGAGAATTGAAACTGCTTCTATTAGGCAAGTCATCATATTAGAATTATTTTTGTGTGTTTCATTGTCATTGCACTGATATTTTTTTACGCTGTAGCAACCAGAATTAATCATAGTAAGCAATCCAACATTTTTAACTCTCTATTTACCTACTATAATATTTATAGTTGTGTTAAAAAATTGTCAACTGTGAGATTTGAAACAAGCTAACAGAATGATACTAATTGTACTCTATTGCACTAACTGTGCTTATGAGACTCATAGTGATTTACTACTGTATATCATAATTTTGTCAAAATCATTTGAATCTCACTACTTATTAGGTTTGTCAGTCAGTAGCATGTTAGTCATAAAACAAATTAGATTCAAATTAATAAGTTGTACCAGCTGGGTAATTATCAAATTACCTCCACATTCTATTGTATGTATCATACTCCTAAAAATGAGTAGTCAACTATTTTATCAATACATCCATCATCAGTAACTGACTATGTATGGATTGAACATATCCAATATGAAATTAACCTTGATCAAATAAATATAAAATACACTTTTAACTTTTTCAATTGTATGTTGAGAATTTTTGCTGTCAGATTAAATAGGGATCAAAAATACTGTAGATCTATGCTTAATCTTATTCTGACTGCAATTTATAAAAACTATATACCTTTCAGCTATTAGACAAACATTGGTTTAAAACTTTCACGGACAGAACAAGATTGTACGTAATAATATGAGGTTTTGATATGGCACAAGGTACGATGACGTTCAAATATAAAATACTATTTACAACAGAATGTTTACTTCTGATGAACATTCAAGTTAAAATCTTATTTTATGTACCTTGTGTCACACCATGTAAAATACTAGAAATTTTACTGCCACAATTCTGTCAGGACGTCTTTAAGACATATGATATCATTTAGTGTATCATTTTAGAACTCAGACTCAAGTGGTACCGTCCACGAAAGTGTTAACTTATTATCTAGGTAATATTATTCAAAACAATTTTTACTTGAAAAATGTTAGATTATTTAAAGTATTTAAAGTGATTCTTGCCTAGCTATAGTTTATTGGGTAAATAAAGATATGGGCTACTTTTTATTCCAGAAAATATCTACATTTCCTACAGATTAGTATAACAATTGTTTTCTACAGGTACTTGTCTATAGTACTCAGGAGTTTTGCTAGTATCTAAATTAAGATTGAAAAATTGCTAACACAAAGAACCTGACTGCTTCAAGAAGCTTGCCTTTAGTGTTGGCTGATTGTTTTATAATAGTGGGGTATATAGATTTTGTGTCAATGTAGCAATATAAAATTAGCAATGTGGGAGTCGGACTCATGCACTAAGGGTTCCGTACCATTTTCTTTAAAATATGGTAAATTATCGTATTTGATTTTAGTATTTGTTGTTATAGCGGCAACAGAAATACATCATCTGTGACAATTTCAACTGTGTAGCTATCACGGTTCACGAGTTACAGGCTGCTTATAGACAGACGGACAGTGGAGTCTTAGTAATAGTGTCCCATATTTACCCTTTGAGTATGAAACCCTCAAAAATGATATAAAATGTATATTTTTGTAATGAGTTATTTACTACCTTTTAATTTTTATTTGATACCTAGTCCACCAATACGCACTTGGCTAGCGCGGTGGACTATGGCCTAAACTCTCTCATTCTGGGAGAAGACCCGTGCCCAGCAGTGGGCCAATAATGGGTTGATATGGATTTGATACATATATTGTTATGATAATAATCGTCCTCTTACCCCCTTTATGCATGATTTCAATAATTTTGTTTATGTGCTCTGCCACTAGATGGAGCTTAATGGACATTTCTAACGTTAGCATACTGATTAGTTTTTTTTTATCGGTCTGAAGTAGCAAACACGCATGCAGTTCACCTGATGGTAAGTGGTCACTGCGGCTCATGGACATCTGTAACCAACTTCATACAGAACATGGATTCTATCTGAAGTCAATAACAGATGCGTTGCTACTCCCGAGGACTATGATTTACGCCGCATATAAAAGTGTGCCGGCAACCACACCTTTCCATCGAAACGCAAGAAATAGGTGTGGCGGTGTGTATAGTTCTATTTTGTATCATTTTACAGTTTAACTATAGATATCTTTTGCTCTGATTTTTTGTTAAATGTGTAAAAACATACATTATATGAGCTTTTAGACGCCCTATGGCAATTTAGCTATTGTCGCCTATGAACATCTGTTATCAATCTCGGATACGATTAGAGTTTAAAAATTGTGGTAGAATTTAAATTTGATTAGTAGCTTTTTTCTATAAATAAAATAAGCAAACGAGCATGCAGCCCACCTAGTGATGGTAAGTGGTCAATGCCATAGACATCTTCTCATAGTATATGACTTGTAACTCCCGAAGATTAACATGGTCGCCTCATATGTGTGCCGGCAACCACACCCTTCCGTCGAAACGCAAGAACTGCTTCACGCTTGAAATAAATGCACCGGTGATACGCCCCGAGTCAAACTACACTGGTTCTACCACCATCAGGTGGTAGAACCAGTGTAGTTTGACCACAAATTGTAGTTTCACCAAAAATTGTTAGAAATATGTAATAATTTTGTGCTCACAGGTACTGGTGAATCCGGCAAATCAACTTTTATTAAGCAGATGAGAATTATTCACGGTTCCGGATACAGCGATGAAGACAAACGTGGTTTTATTAAGCTCGTCTTCCAGAACATCTTCATGGCGATGCAGAGTATGATACGCGCTATGGATCTTCTCCAAATACAATATGGAGCACCGCCCAGTGCAGTTAGTTTTGGTTTTAATCTTCTGTTTTCATACTACGCTACGGATTTTAATGCGGCTTTTTTAATAAATAGAGTGATTCAAGAGGACGGTTTTCATGTATAATACATGTAGGTATAGTAGGTTTAGTAGAGAAACACTGATAATCCCAGTTTTGTGACTTTTTGGTGGAACGAAGTTCGCCGGGTCATCTAGTAAATTATATAAGCTGACAAAATAAGTCATCTAAATAGAATGGATTATGAACTGAATTAAAACATGGGGTAGGTATTCACCACCGCGGTTACCGTGTGCGAAGCGTGTGGAGCTAAGAAAATAGGCTATTTTTTTATATATAAAAAAGACCATTTTGTAATTTATGGCATTTTTGTTTATTGATACATAAGTCTTTAATAATTTTAATAAAACATTTTTTAGGAAAAAGCGGAGTTAATTATGTCAATCGACTTTGAGAGTGTTACATCTTTTGAAGACCCTTACGCGTCTGCTATTAGAGATTTATGGGCGGACAGTGGTATACAAGAGGTTTACGACAGGCGACGAGAATACCAACTTACCGACTCGGCTAAATAGTAAGCATTTTTAAATAGTTTGATTTATGGCAAGAATATCAACTTGTTTACTATGAAGCATATGTATCACTTTTCTGAAGAAATGGGCAAGTTTAGGGCAGAAAGAGCAACTTGTATAAGTTTTATTATACCACGTCTGATTTTGCCTTTACACATTAGCAAATGAAGATTAAAACGGTTATAATTCATAAAATAGAATTTTGTAATATAACTATCTCTGTGTTGTATAGATAGTAAAGGGATTCCATTTTTACTCTTGGGGTATGAAGCCTAAGAAAGATGTATTTCTGTGAATATTTCAATGTTTACGATTTATCAGATGTTTCGTATATATTTAGAGAATGGAAGAATTTTTTGAATAAATTTACTTATACTAATAAGTTTATTGCTAAACATATGATTGTGAAAGTTCATTTTTTGCATTACAGTTATTTAAGCGATCTGGCAAGAATCGAGGCTCCAGACTACTTGCCCACGGAACAGGACATTCTGCGAGCCCGACAGCCCACTACCGGTATTCTTGAGTATCCCTTCGATCTTGACGGCATCATATTTAGGTATGTTGGAGTGTTTTCGCCCCTTATTTATAGTTTCTCGTTGAAGAACTCGTCTACGCATGCAAGTTGGTGTGTAAATATGTCAATAAACAGTGTTTAAAAAAACGACATTCAGATTAAATCAATACTACTAAACTCGTCATAATAATATTGCAAATACTAGTTACTCGTCTCAGAGGTCGAAATTTGACCGTTATGAAACCTGATGTAAGCCTAAATTTTATATTCACCAAATGTAACAACATGAACAGTTCACAAAATCAACAGGTTTACTTGAAATACATAAATTTAAATAAAATACTTAATTTGAAATCAGATTTTATTTAAATTAAAGCTTTTATATATATTTGTCTGGTTGTATTAACAATTTTACATAGTTAAAAATATAAATAATGAATATTTTCAAAGACTTATAAAGACTAAAATGAGAAAAAAAAACTATGGCTATTCGAACTTTTTTTATCTCGCCGACTTCAACTACATCACTAATTTTGGACTCTCTTCTTGCGACTCATCAAGAGTTCTGACCGTCCTAGGCTAATTATGAGGACGCACCCACACAAGGCGTGTTACAGCCAGCCTGAAAGCAATATTTTGGTTTTGACATTGTTCACTGCTTTGAAAATTTTAAAATGATTCATAGTACCGATTAATAATTAAAGTATATTCTTATCCGCGGATAATATAAAATTCGCGTTCCCGAATATACGCATATTTCTAGACATATGAAGGAATTGTACGAATGTTTCTCGTATTGTAGTTTGACGACGAAAAAAAGTTCGCCGAATCTATACAAATATAAGTCGAACTGCAGTTTGGCGACCAAAAATGGTTCCCAAATTTATACATTTTTTTATCGAACTGCAGTTTGTCGACTAAAAAAAGATCGCTTAATCTATGCTCGATGATCCTCGCGCTCTAGGCTGCAGCCTTTTTAGCCTAAGGGTTAATCAGGCCCTGCTCTCTTCCCTACTACAAACTATAGTTCAAGTAAGTCAAGACTAGCTACGTAGCTATTAATGTATTTGGTGTATAATTTTGCAGGATGGTGGACGTGGGCGGGCAGAGATCCGAGAGAAGGAAGTGGATTCACTGTTTTGAAAACGTCACATCCATCATATTCTTAGTAGCCCTTAGTGAATATGATCAAATTTTATTCGAATCTGAAAATGAGGTAAGCACTCTTCTAAGATTATCTTAACCATATAGCTACAGGATGTTACGGCGGATCTCAATGATACTTATAAGTCAAAATCTAAGATAATCATTATTCAAAAATGTATGATCCTACCTTGTATGTTACCTAAAATAAAAAATAAGGGATAAAAAGTAGTGAACCCTTTTTATCTCTGCCTACTTATTTTTAATATGTACCAAATCAAACCTTTTTTGTCAACCAACTTTCAGATCCACGACTTTATTATCTTTGCATTTGGCCCACAACTTTAAAATGATATCCCTTACGTAAAATACGTAAATGATGATATCTTCTCAGCTCTTGCATAATGTGGATTATGTTGTATTTCAGAACCGAATGGAAGAATCAAAAGCATTGTTCAAAACCATCATCTGTTATCCGTGGTTCCAGAACTCATCAATTATTCTTTTCCTCAACAAAAAGGACTTGCTCGAAGAGAAGATCGCATACTCCCATCTAGTCGACTACTTCCCTGAATATGAGGGTGGGTGATTATACAAATATTAAGTATGATCGAATGAGGTATATTGATTTAGATGTTTGGTGAAGGGGCAAGTTTTGGTGGTTAAATTGGCGCACCTAACATTTTTTCGAAACATAAATTATATATCGATCGATTCAGGAAAAGAAGTTGCATTTACCATTATTTATTTGAAAACGGAAATAATATTATGATGGTTATAATTTGTAAGTTTCTTCATGAATTTTTATTGCTTTATGAACCGTGCATCTTCCTATTTGATTAATTGAATCATTTTTATACATTTTGATTTTTTGTTAGATGCACATTTTCAACTATATGGTTCAGATTTGACGATACTTGTTTCCAATAATAACTGCCAACTACTACTAGCCGAGTTAACGACAACAGTCTAATATTACAATCTTCTTATAATCCACAAAGCTAACCTTGTCAATTGTTGGTTAAAATAATTTTGGGCCTGGATATTTAGCTGCCCTGAATATAACACTTGGCCATAATATTTCTGTAGGGTAAATATTAGATGGCCCAGATCAAAGATTCGTCGCCTGTGTAGGACTAGGTCATAAAAAGCGAGATAAATTGTAAACCAAGAAATAAAACAATCGTATAACTCAACACTAATTACAAAAAGATGTAATATTATTTACTTTAATTATAAGCTACAAATATTTTTTATCTTTTACTCCTATTTTTCGCTTCGGAGCATAATGAACAAAACGCGAAATGAGCACTGCTCTCAAAAAGTACAAATCGCAAGATGTACAAAATGCAAAATGTACAAACGCAAAATGAACACAACACGCAAAATGTACAAATAGCAAAATGTACAAATACACCCACGTTCACACATATTAAAATTTTTAAAGCGTTTTCCTTGAATTTTGCGATTGAAATACAAACTAGAGAAAAATGTTTTTATTTATTGAGCAAAAATTGATATTTAGTTAATACACATTTTACTTATATAACTATAACTATGTTAAGTCTATCGGCTGGTCGAAATAACTAAAATAATATTGTAACTCCACAACTAAAATAAAAAATCAGAAACAAGTCCGTTCTATTGGCTGATCAGCGTAAGTTGATAGAAAAAATACTAACTCCTCAATTAAAATTAGGAGAATAAAACAATACCACCGTGCATACTACGAATACGCATTGATAGTGTTTCAAATTTAAAACGATAGTCTGGCAAAAATCATCTTAATCAAAAAATCCGAAGGGGTTAATTTGTGGGTTTCAAGCTGTTTGAAATATTTTTTTGTATTTTATATCAAACAAAACATCGCGTTTTCTTCGGTTACGTTTTGGCGGCTCATAAAAACTTTTTCTAATTTTGCTGTCAACAAATTTGGCTTCTTTGCGTAATTTGTTAATAAAAAACAATAAACTTATTCGTTTCGGAATTTTCACTTGTAAACGCCTGTGCCATCCCTCAACTGCATTGGTGGTACGGTGCCGTTCGTAGGCACAACTTAGTATCGCCGGGTTTAGACGAGGATACCAAGTCCGCTCGAAATATCTTTTAAATGCTTTCATACTGGCGGTATTTGGGGCTGATTCAATAATATGAAACCATGTGTCTGGAATTAAGTTCCCAGGTAACAAAGGCAGAATTGCTGTTTTGCGCACGACCATTCGTTCTGCACTTGTTAAATTTGCCTTGAGAGCTTTGACCTTTTTGAATATAGCAGCATTATAGTGATGGTAGCACCCACTTAGTTTGCCGTTGGGAAATACAATTTGATATGCATTCATTTGCGCAATTTCATAGTCACACTTAAACACTGGCAGATTGATGCCTAATCCTTCGATAATCCTGAATAAACGAATATAGCTGTTTTCTTCCTTATTGGCCATCAATGCAAAAATAACGGACTATATTCGTGGATTTATCATTTGAACCTCTATTCAAATGTATTGTGTAGAATTAATAATAGGGCTTCGGTACGCATTGAAAAGTGGCATCACCAAAATACGTTCTCAATTCTTGAGCTTTCATAAAGTTTAGCGCCAAATGGGATGCAAAAACAATAACGTCATTAGCACCATCACTAACAACAAAATTTTTTGATAAAGCATCTGGTATATACACGTCAACAACAGTATTGAAAACAAGTTTTTCCGAGTTCAGATACCTCTTTATAGTTCTGTATAGTGTATCTCTTTTACTGGAAAATGTGGGAATTAAATCAAGATCATTATCTTCAAATTTTGAAAAGTTTTGTTCAAAAACTTCTTGTATTGATCCTAATGACTTACAAACGTCTTTTTTTGTCTTGTTCATGGTAATAAATACTTCATTTTCAATAGAATCACATTTACAAGCGTGAACAGATTCCCGCAATATCTTGGCTACAGTTTTGTCAGTTGTTATTGATGCACTGCATGTTGACCGCTTCACACATCTCCACAAAATGGTACGGTTTTTATTTTTTCGAGAATTTCTATTATAACGATATCCGTTGTACAACAGTGTTGGTCTCCCTTTCTGATTTTTTTCTATTATAGGGAAAATATCCATCCTATCAGAATTATTATCAAAGGCAATTTACCATGCACGATAAATTATTTCGTTGACATTGACTGTAAGCACTGACATAATGAATTGCAAATGAAAATAGAAAATCTCAAGTGCCAGTACCATTTTTTTAAATATAATATTGAAATAGCAAATGAGCATGTAGCCCACCTGATGGTAAGCGGTCATTGCCGCCCATTGACACCCGTAACTTCATACAGAACATAGGTTCTATCTGAAGTCAAAAACTTATGGGTTGCTATTGCCGAGGACTGAGATGGTTGCTTCATGTAAAAGTGTGCCGGCAACCACACCCTTCCATCGAAACTCAAGAAAAGCTTATGCTAGGAATAGGTATGGCGGTATTACTTCACCGGTTGAACTCCACTGGTTCTACCAGCTGTTCGATATACTAGATATGAAAATGCTGTAAATTGCTTCATGGTGAAAGAGGCCTATGTTATTCTTGTACATTTTGCTATTTGTACATTTTGCGTGTTGTGTTCATTTTGCGTTTGTACATTTTGCATTTTGTACATCTTGCGAATTGTACTTTTTGAGAGCAGTGCTCATTTCGCGTTTTGTTCATTATGCTCCGAAGCGCTATTTTTGCCACACTGGACAATAGGTGTGATGAAATTATTTTTACAAATAATGGTTATCAATTTAACTTTAGTAATTAAAAAACATCATCTATTAATTGATGTGAAAGATGCAGGGAACTTAATATATTCACAGTTTATGAGCTTGTATTTTATTCATATATTGCACAAATTTGTCAGGTCCAAAACAGGACCCCATACCGGCGAGAGAGTTTATCCTTCAGAAATATTTGAAGGAGAACCCAGACCCCGACCGATCGTGTTACTCGCATTTCACCACGGCCACAGGTTGAACTCCTATGAGAAACATTATTTGCTATAAAGTCATACGCTAAAATTATAGAGTAATTGCTAGATGTTGCAATTGTCCATTGGCTATTTTGCATTATTTTTATGATTAAAGTAGCAAACGAGCTTACAATCCACCTGATGGTAAGTGGTCACTGCCGCCCGTGGACACCTGTAGCAACTTTATATAAAACATAGGTTCTATCTGAAGTCAATCACTGATGCGTTGCTACTTCCGAGGACTGAGATAGTCGCCTCATATAAAAGTATGCCGGCAACCACACCCTTCCACCGAAACGCAGAACATGCTTCACGCTAGAAATAGGTGTGGCTGTGGTACCTCCCTAGTCGAACTACACGGGTTTTACCACATGGTAAGCACATTTTATTTATCGACACATTTAACTGTAATTATGACCATATTCACCATTATTACCAATATTGTCACCAATACATAGCTCATTTCTCTCTTAATCAATAATTTCATAATTATAGGTCGTTATACAAAGTGCACCCGCAAAATACCCATGTATATTACTTCAGTAGTTCAGTATGTCGTAACTATACAAGGCAGAGGTCTTACGAATTATTATACATAGGGGCACATAGATACATGGTGTACGTATCCTAAATTTATTTAGCTACGTTTCATAGATGAACAAGCTTGTAGTATAACTCGTAGTTTTCTCATTTATGTCCGCATTTTAATCATTAGTATTGGGCGTGTGTTGCGTTTTGCTTGTAAGAAAAAAAATGATTTTTGTACTTTAAAACTGTACAATTTGGAAGAGATTGTACAGAATATAATTGACTAGTATCTTACTTTTCGTTTAAAATTTTGTATGTAGTCAGAGTGTTGAGTTGTCAATGTCACCCAAGGTAGTTGTGTGATCAAAACAAATTAGAACTGTCCAGAACATGAACTTGTATTACGGATGCGTTGCGGTAGCAAACATATGTAAGTTGAATATCTTCTTTACTATACCATTATCTCCTACATATGTTAAATGTTTTTCCGTAAAATAAACTTTTGTAATTTCCATTACTCCATGTGACATAATTTCCGACGTTATTTTTACGCCAATTTTATTGATTCTACAGTAAACTCTACTATAACTCAAGTACTCATACTTGTTCCCTTCAAACGAAATAATAGCTTAAAAAGAACAAAATCTTATACTATGTTCATAATTGTCTATCATTTATTCATGTTGTATTAAACATATTTTTATTTCGCATTTGTATACCGTGTACTTCTTATTTATTTTTTGTATTTGCATGCTGCTTTGGAAATCTTTAAAGACACTGAAAACATTAAGCTTGTATTTTGTGCAGTGAAAGACACTATTATGCAATCTGCCCTCAAGGAGTTCAATTTAGCATGATTGTACAGTCGTAACTATGTATTATAATTTTATATATACGCTATATTTGGTTATAATAAATATTTTATTGTTGGGTGCATGTTTTATTTGAAGTGACCGGATTAATACTAAACAAATACTTAATACTAAATAAACATATTATAATACTTTTATCGTTACTTTTACTTGAGGGAGTGCAATTTATTTGAAGTAAACCAACACTTGTCTTGTATAATTTGCATTTTTACTATAAATTTCTAAAAATGGAAAGAGAAGACAAAGTCCTGTTAAAAAAATAATTTAATATATTAATTCTATAGATAGTATATTTTGGATAGATTATCAACGAATATGCTATCTGAAAACAAAATTAAATATTTTACTACATAACAAGAGCAAGTTTTATTGATACTAATATTTATTTTGCACAATATTGATGTCGTTTAAATTGTACAATGTTTTATAAAAAAACATTGTACAACATAATAATGTTGCTATATAACCTAAATACATTTTATCCTTAATATTATGTTGTGTAAATGATTATTATTAAGCATTTACACACCATACCTATTATTCCAAGCAAAGTGTATTTATGAGGATCTGTACCAAAGCAATCACTGATATATAGGTCTCTCGAAAGCTTATCTCTACATAGTATTAAACAAAGTCGCTTCTCGCTGTCTGGCCCTATGTACGCTTAGATCTTTGAAAATACAGTACGGATGTTAATGCTGTGTTTTTTAATAGATAGAGGAAGATACCTTCAAGAGGAAGGTTTTAATGTAGAATCAATGTATAATATAATGGATAAACACTGATCATTTTAGATGTTTCACTTTTAGGCGGAACGAAGTTCGCCGGGTCTGCTAGTTTCTTTTAATAAGCATAATGCTGAATTGCTAATATTATCCAAATATGCGTCACATATTTGGATAATGTCAACAATTCACACAGCTCCAACATCAGCACATATTTAGCATGTGATGTGTGAAGATGTAGTTTGAAGTGATTTCATTATTTCTATTCACAGCAAATTCATTCTTAAAATAACTAGTCCACTATTGACCATTTTGTATGGACCACAATATTGGATTGTCAGTCAGCAGATGTCACGTAGCTAATTATGCATAGTCATTGAAGGAAAATTTATGTTTAATTGGTTGAATATACCTGTTTTAAAAAAATTGTACAGTAAAACTTTAATAGTCTATAACTTAAATAATGTTTCATTTCAGATCATATACTTACGCGATTACTTTGAAGTAGATAGTGTTGAGCAAGATTACCGAATCTTGCTCAACACTATCTACTATCACTGAAGACTTTAGGTACTGCTGATAGTCATGGACGAGGAAACCTTTTTCCAGGTTGTAGAATCAAAGGAGTTCGACCGGGGAAGTACGACCGCAACACTTCTTTCCATAGTGAAGCAGTTCTTGCGTTTCGATGGAAGGTGTCGTTGCCGGCACACTTATGTGAGGCGATCATCTCAGTCATCGGGAGTGGCAACACATCTGTGATTGGCTTCAAATAGACGCCATGTTCTGTATGAAGTTGTTTACAGATATCCAGTGGCGGCAGTGATTATTTACTATCAGGTGGACTGCATGTACTTTTGCTACTTTAATCTTACAAGAAAGGAAGTCTTAACTCTAATCAACAATCTTAATGGAAGTCATACTTGTATACAATTGTATTGACCTATTTACCTTACCTGATCCCTTGCACTGGCATTGTCCACCAATTCGCACTTGGCCAGCGCGGTGGACTATGGCCTAAGCTCTCTCATTCCGAGAGAAGACACGTGCCCAGCAGTGGGACAGTAATGGGTTGACGACGATCCCTTGCACTATTCAATAACACTGCATGACAAGCATTACTGCATTTATAGTTGGTATTAAATGTTATAAATACTGCAGCCTATTAAACCACTCTGGGTCAACGTGTTAAATAGTGGTACATATATATTCTTACTGCGCGTAGGTGAGCTTTTCAATACTGGCACGGTAATGGGTTGATATTGCTACAACAATTGCTACATTAAAAATATATTTAAATTAAATGTTATAACCCAATCAATGCTTTGTATTTCAGTTTATTTTAATAATATTATTTTTAGACTTACCACTATACTTTGTAAAGTTAGATTTAACG
Organism: Spicauda simplicius; assembly: GCA_949699795.1. Taxonomy (NCBI): domain Eukaryota; kingdom Metazoa; phylum Arthropoda; class Insecta; order Lepidoptera; family Hesperiidae; genus Spicauda; species Spicauda simplicius. The sequence goes on from OX453062.1 coordinate 10,096,497, forward strand.
ATGTACATTTTGTTACATGGATCGAGCTGGCAATATCTAAATGAGAGCTTCCGTTTTTGTGCTAGGCAGTAAACGGCACCAGTGACTGAATTCCTGAAATATTGAGTACGAGCGAAGTGAATGGAGGCGATGGAGTAAACGATATCAGCGCATGCTGCGGCGGAAATGTAAACTAAAAGGGGTTTAGTCAATCTTGTCAACGTTGTTTTGGAAAATCGGCCATTAATGTTATGTTGTGTTATAAACTACAAAAATACCAGCAGAATAAGAATTCATGTCCAAAGAATTATGCAAAGACTTAGATTATACTGGGTTCTTGATAAAATTCCTCACAATTTATTAATTGTATTGATAATATTGTACATTATGTTGCGTTTTAGTTAATTTAAAGCCTCCAATCCTTACTTCCTTACTAATATTATAAATGTGAAAGTAACTCTGTCTGTCTGTCTGTCTGCTACTTATTCACGCCTAAACAACTGAACCGATCTTTATGAAATTGGGCACACAGATAGTGGCGACCTCGAGAAAGAACATGGGCTGCTTTTTATCGAAAAAAATGGGTTTAAAGCGTTAAAATCGGACATAAATGTTGGTATGGATGTTCGTTTTTGACAAAGTCCCATATTGACAAGTCTGTCAAGGGGTACGATAGACTTACTTAAAACCTTATCTAAATAATAAAACATAAAAAAACATTGATTTCGAGTCGACAACATATATCCGTAAAATTCGGATTGCCGCGAATTTTGTTAAATTCTAATGTAAACATTTGTGACATGACAGTAGTGTGACATGACAGTAGCCATAATGGCCGCCCGGATGCCATTCTGAATTCATTCAAAAATAATACGTATAAATTTGTAACTATCAATTATCATAAAAATAGATGTAATTCAAATTGATTTTAATTTAATTTATGAATTTATGAAATATTTCAACAATAAAAAAGCATACGTTGACGCGCTGCGGCCGCGCAGCTTGCGACCTAATGTAAAATCGCTCTTAGAGTACAGGGATTCCCAATTGATAACATATGGCGCGTCATACTATTATAGTAAAATAGTTATTCGAATCCATTAATTCAAAGGCGATAAAATATTTTAACATTGTTTCAAAATAAAATTATCGACTCCATTTGTCACTCCATGTTCATGTTACATAAATAGTTTCTTAACTATTATTGCATAAATAAAGTTATGTTATTGACCACATTTTTAGCGAAAATAAATAATAAGGACAAAATACAATTGATAGTCTTATAAGCAAAATACTAACATAAATAAGTCGATCAGTATCTAATTAAGATATAAAAATTATATCATGAATTATTATTATAAAAAAGCTTTTGCAACTTTTGTGATAAATAATTGAGGCGTATAGTTGCAAAACCCGCTATAACAATCCTAGAAAAAATATGAGGAAGTATTTTTTTTACTTTAAGGCTTATTATGGCACAGTAGTAATTGAACCTGGTAACATTTTTATCATAAGAAATAATACAGAAACACTAAAGAAAAAAGTAGAACTATTATGTTATAGAAATAAAGAAGATTAGTTAAAATTGTAACATCATAGTGGCTTTTGAAACTCATCGTTCATTTTAGTGGGATTTGATTTAAACTCGCAACGTTTTAGGGGATTTTGCAAGCAACATAAAAACAAACTTGGATGGTATTATGCATTAAATTTTTCAGTTTTTATAGATTAATGGTAGTTAGTGTAAGAGCGTTGTAATAAAAAAGAAGAATGCATTATAACTTTTTTTTAATTAGAAAAATAAATAGAAATTAAAACTTTTTATTAATCAACACGATTGCAAGACTACACAGGAATACATAACCTTGTACCTGAAAAAACCAAATAAAAATGAAAACTATATAATCAATGTAAGCTAAATGATATTATCCACATGTTAATATACCTATCATTGATTTAAATATGTATCTCAATGATATCTACAGAAAAAATAGTGGCACACACTAATATTCTTGCTATCGCAAGCTTGTATAACATCATCCTAGACTAACAGACCGTACATTTTTAGCAAACTTTCAACATACCTTTCTTCACATGCTACCTCTCGTTTCCACTTGAATTTTCTAACACGACGTTTCCTAGACTCATCAGGATCAGTTTTTTAACAAATTGCATTTAATTCATCCATTATTTACCACTAAAATACAATAATATCGCATGTAATTACTCCACAAGAACAAAAAAATCGCCATATTAAAAGTGAATGAATGAAGAGCTGTGATTGGTGCATTTGGTTTTAGGGTCTTTTGAAATAGAAACAATTCGTTTTAGCGGTATTTGCTACTAAACACGAGTTAGCCTTTGGAAATTTGTACGTTTATAATGGGATTTGCTTGGTCCTGTTTTACTTATTCCAAAGAGAATTTGAAATACTCGCCGTTGCTGTCAATAAATCTATTTGTAAAAAAATATGTTTTAGGGGGTTTTGCAACTATACGCCTCAATTGCATTTATGAATATTGAAGCATGGTTGATGAACACTTGGCTCTAATAACAAACGAGCAAGGTCAACATTATTGTTCTTTTTATATTTATGATATGTTCATTATAAATAATGTTATAGAAAACATGCATTTAAATAACAACATATTTTAAATTAATTTTAGAATAACAAAGTGTTTCAAAATAAGCCAAAATAGATGATGTTCTTAACTCATAAGTATGTGAATTTCGCATAAAATCGTGATAGCCGTGTGGTGCCAAGTCGGGCGGATTAGAAACGCGAGGTCTGGGGTTCGAATCCAGTTGTCTTATGTACATTATTATTATTATTATTATTATCTGTAGTTTTCATAAATACTAATTTTAGTATTATTTTTTTCATAAACAGCTCATTTTTAAATATTAATTACAATCGGAAATGCAAAGCTTTCGCCCGCCTGGGAATCAATATGTCACAAAGTTTATATGAAATTAATAGAGGTTTAACCTCTGTCAGGTAAAGATTTACCTTTCCGACAAATTCAAATTTTAATGTAATGAACCACAAACAAGGCTTAATAAAGATAAACTATAAACATACCTCAGCGCCGCTTAAATGTTAGTAGAACCAAAATTAGTTTACGAATCATTGATACTGTCATTAGATTTTTAGTTTTAGTTAGATGCACTAGGGGGCACGGGTAAAACATTTTTAATAAATTTACTATTAGCGAACAATATAAGATCTGATAGAAAAATAGTTATTGCCGTGGCGTCGTCCAGCGTTGCGCCCACACTTTTAAAAAGCGGTGATAATGCCTGCCTATTCGCCTTTGAGCGTTATTTGAAAAGATGTATTTCGATATTGTTAATGTGACCACTAAGACTGTAAATTGGTTCAAAAAAGGGGTTTACGATATTCTGATTCGTCTTATTTTCATAACATTTTACATAACAATATGCACCTACCCACAAATACACACTTAAAATTCGTTATTTCACTCTGTGTTTGTCCGGGTAATCCTTGACCGGCTAAACCGATTTTTACTATAGAAAATGCTAATGGAACAACATGTAGACTACTTTTATCGTAGAATTCCCACTGAGTGGAGAATTGCACAGGAAAAACTTTGCGATACATTGATTTGCACGCGGGCGTAGCCGCGGGTACAGCTAGTCTTCTATAAGTGTGTTTGAAGCTGTAAATAAAAACAAGTTTTCAATAACATTTTTTTTAATCTAAAAAGTATTACACCTTACAGACTTTAACTATACCTATTTATAAAGTTACCAAAATACCAGTTGTCAAAATACCTGCTATTGCTTTTAAATTCGGTTTAGTTAATTAAATCTCTTTTTATTAGCTTTTTATTATCTTCACCTGTATGTTTGTTTGTAACCGACTTCTTTGGGCGCGATTTTGACCCACTTTAATCGGCCAGATTTCGTTCAAATTTTGTAGATTTATTGAGGACCGATGACAATACACTAATTTGATAATTATTATTATATTTAACAGGTGCGTTCAAAATAATTTGAAATTATTACATGTTATTTGCATTTGAGAAATATTTATACTACTTTGGACAGAAGTTTAGTTTTTTAATTTAAATTACGGTCGAATTTCGACCGATGTGACGGGTGACTAGTTATAATTATTACACATTGTGAAAAAATCACCATAATTAAGTTTAACAATCAACATGCAATCTAGTTTTTTATGCTTCGATCATTAATAGGAACTAGATACATAATCCCATACAAAACATGAACTTAAAAGTGGCGTCAAGTGTGCTTAGAACATCGTTAAAGAAATACACTAGACACACAGTCTTGAACAAAAATAACACCTAGAGCTGTCGTCAAATGTACGTAGATAAATTTATAGATGATCATAACGACCATATATTTTTGAAATACCTTACGTCCATGATCTAAAGTTATATTTAGAACGCTTTAAGCAAAATGATATTAAATTTTACTACTTGAAATGAGCGCTCAATTTTTAAATTAAGCGCTTTTTTTCACCGGACAGTTTTGAGACGCTGAATGTGTATCTTGGGTTTTCTAAATCGATAGCTTAGAAAAATATACTTGAATGAATGTAACATTAATGCAAAATCAACTCTATCACCACTCATTAAAGGTGTTTTTATAAAACTGCGTACCAAAAGCAAAACAAATTCAACCTTGTGAAGATGAATTAGTGAATAAATAAAATTTATAAATTTATTAAAATTGTGGTGATAACCATGGAGCATGTTGCATGTTTTTCACAAAATGCTGCCAACCTATAATTTAAATGCTTTTAAAAACTGTCGCGATAAATATATTCGTATTTTTTTCTATAGCGTGATTCAGCACTTAGTTAATCAACGCCATCTAGTTCTCCACGAGTGAAGTAATTTCTTATACCTATGTAAATTCAACGTATCAATTATTATTAATATATTTATTTTTAGACAATACATAAAATAATTTTAGAAAAATGTACTTGATAGAATGTAACAATAATGCAAAATCAACTCTATGACCACTCATTAAAGGTGTTTATAAAAAACTGCGTACCAAAAGCAAAACAAATTCAACCTTGTGAAGATGAAATATTGATTTAAAAAAATAGGGGGAAATCATGAGTGATAAACAAACCATAAAAATGGAACTAATGTTGTAAGACCACTTTATATTCTTTTGTCTATGGTCTAAGCAAATATCCAAGTTATAATGTACCACACCAATTAGTAAACCAGTAAACATACCAAATATTATTAAAAAAATCTTAAAGCTCAAATATCTCTAAATAACCAATAATGTTTTAAAGAAATTAAAATCAATGCCACAAATTACGTGTGGCGACATTTGTTTCTAGAATAGTTACGAAAAAAACAAAAACAAACTAGATAATTTTATTTTAAATGATTTTATCACCACTTAAACACTTCAATTTATTTTGTAGTCACAAGTTTAATTAAAACATATTAGGCGAAATAAGTCGCTGCTATTGTAATAGGGGTTTACTCCAAAAAGGATGAATGAAACCAAATCCAACATAGAAACAGTCGGACATGTACCTATCTATAACTACCACTACTTACGAGTTATGACCTATTGAAACAGAATGACAAATTGACAACTGACAGTTATAGCTGTCATATAATTTGATGAACATGAAAATTAAAAATTTGATTTCTATTTTAGATTCGTTAAATTCTTGCAATTTATATTTCAAATAAAATAATAATTACCTTTTATGTATTAGAATATTATTTTGGCATACTTTATTTTATTTTTCTAATACGCGCACGACGCACGCGCAGTAGTTTCCATCGCCCAAAATCTCCCAGCGCCATATTGAGAGAGGCGGACGTTGTATGACTTGAGTGATAAAACCGTGGTTAGTGCAATAGTTTGAGGTGAAACATTTCATTGTGCCCTATGGATATATATTCGGGTACGTAATATATTAAAAATTCTGTAATAAATGTGATTTTTCTCACGTAGTAAGCCCTGGGAAGTCACATCGTAACCTAGACATAGGCTGTTCTAGTTATCAGTAGATTACCTAGGTATCATCAATCCGCTGTTTGCTCACAGTTTTAATCATATTATTCCACACGTGCGGGAAATAATCGTTGGTTTCTTGAATCTAGTTAGATTATCATTATTATAGGATCGTTTTACAAGGTTCCGCACTCGTATATAGACGGATTTCGAAGTGTTTATGTCGGCAGTTGACAGAAGCGTATATGTATATGACCGATCATAAGTCACCACACCCAGTGACCGGATTGTCGGTTTTAGTATTTATTAGTTTCTAGTTCGGATGATTGTTCCCGCGACGTGCGTTCGGTACGTGATTTTTTGAGATACAGCCGTCGTAGCGTGGGTCCGTATTTGTGATACAGTGAGTGTAATGTTAAATGTAATTTTTAGGAGTGGTGTGCGTCGGTTGATAGGCCTGCCGAAAGGACAGGGCTCCGTACGCGAGGACAGTTCGCGGCTCTCCGCTCTGAAGAAAGATGGAGTGCTGCATGTCAGAGGAAGCCAAAGAACAGAAAAGAATCAACCAGGAGATAGAGCGGCAACTCCGAAAGGACAAACGCGATGCCAGAAGAGAACTCAAACTCCTTCTGCTTGGTGAGTTAACACTATTTTCGTAAGCAATGCATGCTGAAATAATTTTTATTTTAACATAGAGTGACAAAAATAATTAAAGTGATTAATTTAATGAGTTGGGAACAGAGGTTTGGTACAGTTTATACACATAGTCACAAATGTACTAAAACAGAGAAAAAAATATATTTCTTTATATATCTAGTACAGCCTGTTGCTAATTTATTGTTGTTGTAATATATTTTGTTGAATAATTGGGGGTTACCAATAATCACTTGCTCTAAAAATAAGTCTGTGAAGTATTGCCATTGTCTATGGTTTTCTTTGAAATTAATGCATGTGCCTCAACTATGCATACATATTCTAATAACTTATGTAATTTCAGCTTGTTTTTTAATTACACCTTAAAATTTTATTTATATTATCATAAATGAGTGCTTATTAAAATTACATTATGATTACATTTTATTTATATCTTTTGATTTTTTAAATGGTAGATTGTAGATGACAGATTTTATTTTTAAGATTACTATCATAATATATTCAATCACAGCTTTCATTACTCTGTATGGTTATAAAATATATCATCTTTCATTTATTACCACTAGGTACAGTTTTTTTTAAATTTTGAAGTTACAAATAAGCATTCAGTCTATCTGTAGTGTTCACCGTCACCCATGGGTATCGATAACCATCTTCATTAGAGGTTTTGCTAAAGAGTTCCATAGATGTGACGCTGACTCATAAGGACAAGATTAGTTTCTCATATGTAAGTCACTGGGGAACTTTTATATGGGTTACCATACAATTTGTTATTTAATTTTAAATGAAAATAGAAAAAACCAGATGTTTCAGATAAAGTTTAATAGTAATAAGAATGTTATATATACTGTAACATTACTATTTTCAAAACATAGTATATGCTGTGATTCAATAAATTAAAAAATAGTGCTGCTGACAAAATGGTTACATGTGATCCAAGATAAAGGTTGACAAATATATCATCAACTAGGTATATGAAGATTTTCCTTTTTTAGTTGTAACTTTCTCATCAAGTAACAATGATTATAATTTGTGACATGATTGCCTAATACCCACATTAGCCACATTATACATTTGTATAATTATAGAAATAAAAGTGTTTGTTCAATGTCATCAAATTATAGTTCAATATCCTCATAAGATAACAAAATATTAAAAAAATACTTATAACGAGTTGAAATGATTAATGCATTGTCTCAAAGCTGGTAGTTTGCTGGTTTGGTGGTTTGTTGTAGCAGTTTTGGTAGACTATGCTTTCAATTAAATATGTGGCATAATTTGCTTATTTTCTGTACATTGACAACTACTTTTGGTGTATGATGCATGACTATCTTGTCTTGACAAGAGAAGATAAAATAGGTTATGAAACACTTCTCTAGTGTAATAAACAGATGAATTCAGTAAACTCTTTGCTAGCTTACCTTACCATACTTATAACTTGCACCTGTTAATTTTCATGCCTACACAGTAATTAATGCAAGAAATAATCAATTGTATGATTATTGTTGTTATTTGCTAATAGTTATTGTGTTTAGAATATGAATGGATAATTTTTTTATAAAAAAAATCAAAAAAAATGGTTTAAATTACAACTGTAAAATACTCAAGTATGTTTTTTTTTTTTATTTATTTTCTCACTTAAAAAATACAATAACTCATACACTTATGTCTGCCAAACTGTCCAACAGTTTAGTGGCAGCGTTCCCATGGATAATGTATGTATGTATGTACTTATGTATGTCGCGTGGATATATATGTATCTACTTATTTACAAGTTGCCTTGTGTAAAGTTAAGCTTTAAAGTAAAATAGGTAGATTAGTTTAATGTTTTCTAACATTGATGAAATAAAAATTCATATTAAAAGGCGAAGACAACACAGTACCTTGTCAATTTAGTTTCTATCTCCCCTTTTTAGGGTTCCATTGTGAAAATGTAAAAGGAAAACCATGGTTATAAGCCTCCACTGTCTGTTCTTCTGTCTATCACGGGGATCTATCTCTTATACGATAATAGAATGTAACTTGAGTTTTTATAGAGTGTGTATTATAGCCACTACAATAACAAAAAAAATAAAAATTAAGGTAAAGTCAAGAAATAATGGAGGTCCCCAAAAGGAACCCAACATTTATAGGCGTTTTTCTTTTTTATCTTCATCTTACACATACTATCTTGAACATCTGCAGCATCATATAAATTCAAAAGTTTAAGCCGATGAAATAAATTAACCGTTACTACACTTATTACCCCATATTCAATTCAATCGACGTATTTTATCATTCAACATATTCAAATCAATTGAATACATACACAGATAATAAATACATGTATAATAGTCCAGCAAGATTCAGAGAAGTTTAAATACAGATGTATTACTGTGACTGTCATCCCACACGTGTTATATTTTCCAAGATTATGTTGAATGATATAAAATAATGAGCTTTCATAAATCAACTTAATCTTGGTAATTAACTATTAAGCAAATTAATTGCGAATATAATAGGTGTTCTGATATTATTATATTACTTAACAGACATAAATATGTTTTCTTTTAGTTTTACTAATACATTTATTGATTAGTATGTGTAATTTTTATTCATCTCATTTAAGAACTGTTACAGTAATATTATATAGTTTTAATAAAATCTTCTATAAACAGTGCATTTTTAAGGAATATGTACAAAATTTGCTCATTCTAACTTTTTTATACCTAGTTTACTACTAAAACGAGATTTTAATTATCAAGTCAAACCAATCACTATTATGAGTTTTCAAGTACTTATGTTCTGAAGTTTTCAAGTACTTATTATTAAAATACATGTGATTATTGATCATATTTTTTATTCTATTTATTCCATCATGTTTGTACCTTTGAGCATTCATTTTAATACAAATTTATTGTTATTTTTGTCCATGTAATTCAAAGTGGAGCAGCACATACTTCTATTCCTAACTATGCAGTACTTTTTAGTAAAAGTCTTCCAAAGAAATGCTGAATAAAAAACATCTAATTAGAAATAATTTTATCACTACTATCAATTATTATCATACATTGTATCAATTGTATCTGTGTTTCATTAATTCTAATATCTATAATATAATTTTGGAAATATTTTTTATACCTTTACATACATAAATGTTTCTATAATTTATTAACATAACTTACAGATTCATTTATTTTTAGAATTCATCAATTATCCAACCAATCAAGGTATTGTTAATTCCTAATTGGATGTTCATAATTTTTCTTTTTTTGGGCAGTAAATTTTGCATATAAGTAGCAAATTTGTATATGGCCAAGGACTTCATTAACATTGGTTGGCTAGAATTAGGCACAGCCTGACATCACTAGTCTTGGGATCTTGGGAGTGATACATTAGGGAGGTCAATTAAAACGGTCGTCTACCTGCAATGCTATTATGTATATTTCTAGACATTTCATTGATAAAGTTAGAGTTCAGAATGTAAAAATTATATATATATGAAGTCAAGTATATATATTTTACACTCATAGCATGTTGTGGGTGCCAGGGACACACACAAAGACGGGTACAAAAACACCTCAGACTCAAAACAGAAATCTAAATTCATATCATTTAAACACTTGTTTAGCTGAGGATCACACCTGGAACTCACTGTGTCAAGCTATGGTGACTGCTCTGCGAGCTATGGAGAAACTTTAGTAAGAGTTAGTAAGAGAAACTTTTGATAAAGTTGCTTTCCACACAATTTACTTGGAAACATATGCCACTCATTGTTTATCAATAAAAGATATTGTACTTATGACAAACACAATTATTTGTCTAAATATATAAACCGTTGATGAAACCTTCTGATGTAATTTTTCATGGCTTAACTTTAAAACACTACCATCCCTATATTTTCGCTATACATAAACTGAATTATTCTTGTTTGAAATATGCTATGTCCTGTATATATAACTAAGACTTGTCATTGGGCAGAAATGCATTTGCTTGACGTCCATGCTATTTGAAAATGGTATGATATGCCCACAGGTGAAGATGGTCACCACTTTCCACTGGGTAGACCATCTGCCTCAATATTAAGTTATTCTATTAAAAATGCTATACTCTTCAGCTTGATTGCAATGAAAACATTAAACAAGCGTTTTACATATATAAAGCAGGTCTTTCTAGTAAATGAAACCATGTTTGTGTCTTACTTTATGACATTAAGTTTGCAGAAAGTATTGAAGAACTAATCTACAACATTCAATGAGTCAGTCCACATGAGACAATTACTAAGTTATGATAAGGATTTTTTAGGCCGTAAAACCAGTGTAGTTCGACCGGGGAAGTACCACCGCCATACCTATTTCTAGCATGAAGCATTCCTTGCGTTTCGACAGAAGGGTGTGGTTGTTGGCACTTCCACATGAGGCGACCATCATAGTCCTCGGGAGTAGCTACGCATCTGTGATTGACTTCAGATGGAACCCATGTTCTGTATGAAATTGATTACAGATGTCCACTGGTGGCAGTGGCCACTTACCATCAGGTGGACTGCATGCTCGTTTGTTACTTCAGTCAGATAAAAAAAAGTAACTGAAAATGCAAGTCAGTAAGCTGTTAACGTCACTTACTATCAATCCAAAGTGGATTTGAGTATTATTTCTTAAAAACATAGTTTACAAAAATGATCATCATGACTTACTGAGAGCCTTAGATTCAATGAAGGCTTTAGTTATATCACCTGTTATTTTAAGGTTTGCTTGCATACATTTTGTGGATTATGCAATATTTTGTCTGAATTTCAACAGCACTTTATCATTTACTGTTAATTTATGTCCCTGTTAGAATCAACTTAATACTTGCTGCGACAATTATTATTTTCCGTGATTCTATGAGTTCTCTCTCCATTTTATGATACATATTATTTAATTTTTCCTGTATTTATAAAACAATTAATTATTTTCAATTTTTTAAATTGAAATAATGAGAGGTAATGTATAAAAAATTATCAAAAAATATTGGAAAAAAGCTAATATTTTTACAAATATATTACTTTATATTACTCGATTATGGAATACTGCTAAATACATACTTTGATTGACAAAGAAAAGAGAAAAATGTTTTCTCTTACTCTACTTTTTCAATGATTACGTGTGTCTGCGGTTTTTACTGCAAAAATATGCGTACAATTTATTTGAAATTTAACAATAAAAAATACAACAGTTATTAAAGCAACGTATATTTACATGAACAACATGCTTTGCCATAAGAACCGTGTTTTTTTTCCGTAATAAAATGTAACGATGTGTTATTCCAAATCTATTCGCTTAGCCATTCAGGTGTTGTAGAGTATCAAGTTATCAACCACTCATCCAACCTTCGACACAGACTTTCTCTTTTTAAAATATATGCACGTGACGAGAAGATAGCCTCTTTCCTTTGGGAAGTCTGTTAATATTATTAGTAAGATGTTATTTTGACGGCAGGCACTGGCGAGTCGGGCAAGTCAACTTTCATCAAGCAGATGAGAATCATCCACGGGTCCGGATATAGCGATGAAGACAAACGCGGTTTCATCAAGCTCGTCTACCAGAACATCTTTATGGCGATGCAGAGTATGATACGCGCTATGGATCTACTCAAAATAAGTTATGGAGAACCGTCCAACGTAGTAAGTACTCATATATGAAATTATTTGCAGAGCCCGTGACTGTTCGCACAAACCATAATATAATCCATCCATTAAACTGGAAATCCACTGCGAGACATCTCCCCCTCCTTTCCCGTTTTACAATCACAAAGCCAAAGGCTATATTACATTGAGCTTGTATCGAATTTGTCGAATTTCCGAATAAATCTTTTCTTCCCATATTTTACCCGCTTAGGGGTTGATTTTCCAAAAATGGGAAACAGTATTCCCTTGTATCAAACTAGGACCATATACTAAGTTTCATTTAGTTAGCATTAAAGTTGGCAGACTTTCATACAAACGTTTCCTCTCAATTTTAGCCTCTTTGGGATTGAATCTCCAAAAATTCTTTCATAGTACTCACCGTTACTATTAAAAGAAACGTGGTGCAAAATGTCAAGTTTCTAATCACAGTAGTTTGGTTTGTGCACTTATATGACAGTAGTTAAGTCCGTTTTACTTTTTATAAACACTGATAAAAATAGGATAACCTAATTAGCAGCGCATACATTTGTCTATAAACAACATTTAATTTTAGAAAGCGTGATAATTCTGGTACCTTTGCATATCGGACTAAACCTGTATGCACATTGACGCTCGAAGTTAAATATCTTTGCATTAAAGGACATAGCCAACCTTTGCATGGCGCTCTACATAGCTTCTCATTTCTATGTACACGTAAACGTAAAAATTAAAAGTTTCACAGTCACAGAACCTGACGTTTTTTGTAAATTAACAAATAAATGTATATAATTATCTACTTAATGTAAATCATCCGGCGAGAATAATTGATAAATGCATTGGTAAACAAGACACAACATGTCATTTCATCTGCATTGTGGCTACATAACAGTTCATACACAATATTATATGTACTCGACGATAAAATTCAAAACGAAAACGAAATTTAGTCCGTAGCTAGAGAAAAAGTTGTAATAGTTATTTGAAAGATGTCTACACAAAACGGAAGCCCTGTCAGCGATCTATAGTGTTGTCTACTACCTTCTCATTAATAAAATCCATAAATTATGTGATTTTAATTACCAAAAAAATTACTTTTTGAAATGAATCCATAATAAGAACAAGTAACATAAGTAAATAAAAAATATTATTTAGAGTATAAAAATTATATTAAATGTATTAAAAATATAATTTACCGTAAATATATTTCAGTAAATCGTTCTTGAAACTCAAAAATTGCATAAGTTAGGGGAAAATATCGTTTAAGGTGCAAAACTGCGCAGAAAATGGCGAGAAGGTTTCGTTAAACCGGAAATAAAAAATACTTTCATAATCTTAAACATTCCTGCCTGGCTCTGTATATATATGTTATTGTATATATATGTTATAAAACACACAGTAATTTATGAATAGATTTATTATTTATCATTAAACTATTGTAACTACTACTACTATCCATCGACAACTAGGCAGAAACTGGCCATCATTTCTGGCTTTAATTATCGATTTATATAAATATTTTAATCTTGACTTTGATCTTCATCTAATGAAAAACCAGCAAAGATTAAAGTTAAGTTACTGCTGTGAATTCATAAAGTGCTTATTTCTACTTAGTTAATATTACTTTCACTTACGAATAAAGTAATAGTAATAAATGGATATACAAACATTACATTCCATGTGTCCTTGTGTGGTTATCTTAATAATAAGGAAATTCGTACATAAACTACAATCCTGTAGCAGATAAAATGCATGCCAATAGTGTTTTTGGAGTTATCTATTTCTGAGTAAAACGACACAGTTTGACCTATTACAGCTCCATTACAAACAGATAATTATTAGAGATGCGCCGAATAGTGGATTTACCGAATACTATTCGGCCGAATTATTCCGTCTACCATTTCTTATTAAGATACAACTGTGTAATAAAAATGTGTGTTCATAAAAAATAAAATGTTGATTAGAGGTTTTAAAATAGATGTGGTTATGAGAGTTTAGAAAAATGCGAATTTGATTGAGGTTACAAAAATGTTGATTAGCTTTTTTCAACACATACTTCATGGGATTTCTTTGACTTATAACATAAATCTGACGTAAAAAAAAATGTATTTTTGCTATTTACCGTACATGTAGCGAAGAAAATAGAAAAACTTCAACCAAATATATTCGCACCAAAACCGAATAATTACGCCGAATACAAATAGTAAAAAAATGCCGAATATGCCGAATATCGAATAACAACCGAATATTCGGTGCATCTCTAATAATTATGTATAAAGTATATAAACATTTCTGAATTAGATTTTTGTTTCTTGAACTATTTTACTTAATGTCACAAAGTACAAATGTATTTGAGTGCAACACATTCCACTGAGAACTGTAAGAATAGACGCTGACATGATGGGTAAAACCACCATGTCAGTGTCTATTTTGGGTTTAAATAGTTACTATAATAACAGTCACTGCCTGGATTGGTTCATAGATCAAAAACGCAATTTTTATAAAAAGCCAGGTACAAAATAGACAATGCTTTTGTTCTTATATTTTCATTGAACGAAGTTAAAATAATAAAAATATGTTTATGGCTAATAACCACACTGTAGTTCGACCACCAAGATTTCAATATTTTTGGGTAAAACTTTGGGTTTGGGTAAATCTTTAACTTTGATCTAAATCTAATAATCTAATAATGTTTAACTAAAGCTTTAACTAACATTGATGAATTTTGCCTTGTGCGGTTGTTCTTGCCAAGCAGTGATATAAAACACTAGAAAGTCATCATAATTTCAAGCAGTACTTGTAGTATAGGTATCTTCAATTTTCGAATAATAAACCAATCTTTAAAGTGGTTATCGGTTTCATCAGGTGCATAGAGTATAGCGGTATATGTACCCACGGAACTTTAAACCATCCATTTTATTCCTCTATCATTACTTACATCTTGTGAACCATCGACCGACTGGGCTCTGTCCCCAGGGCGGTTACATCACGTGACTTTGTGACCTCCTTCGTTCAACGGTCATACCAAAGTCCGTTGTCCGACCACTTTTAACTTTAATCTAACCATTTTCCCAAATTAGGTACTTCGCTGTCGTACTATAGTAAAAATGAGTTTTTAAGCTTACTTATGTATAGTTAGTTAGAGTTCATATCTAAAACGTTGTGGTTTCAACATTCCTACTAATAAACTTGTCGGAATTTCCGCACTAACTATCTAGCAATTTAATTATTAACCTGTCATACTTATTTGAGGATATGACTATTCAAAATGTCATTGTTACGTTACAATCAATTAATATACACTCAGCTAAACTATTAATAATAATAATATAGCTTATAGCGTATGAAATATACGATAATCGTTTTGATTTTTAAAATTGTAGATTTATAATGTTTTAGTTACCATTTTCCATAATATGTTTAAATGGAATGTATAAAATTCATTATAAAATTAATTTGTTTCCAGGAAAAGGCGGAGTTGATTTCGTCAATCGACTTTGAGAGTGTTACAACATTCGAAAGCCCTTATGTGGAAGCTATCAAATCTTTATGGTCCGACTCTGGTATACAGGAGTGCTACGATCGGCGACGAGAGTACCAACTTACCGACTCTGCTAAATAGTAAGTCATACTAATTAGTTTGTAGCGTTAGGTGTCAGTCTTGATTGGCACCATTATGAAATAATGATGATAGTTAAATGTTAAGATTCGTGACACAAAAGTCACAGTATGAAGTTGAAATGAAAATGCGAATGAGAATGAAAATGAAAATGCTATGCAATAGTTTTACTGCGGCATTCCTGGACTGCCGCACGTTTCTTTTTTTTTGAAGTTATACTTCTTTAGGCGCGTTATGAAATATGATGAAAAAAAAGGCGAAAGATGAAATTTTCTAAAAGATTTTTATCTTGTTACGCCAAAAACTAACGGGTGTACATAAATACACACATGTTTTTTCCCCAAGGATATAGTAGGAGGCGACCACGGGCGTAATACCAGAAGATGGATAACAGCGTCTGCCTTTATAACATCAGGAAACACTACCAACACCCAAGCCGGGCGCGGACACTATTGGCAAAAACCCCAATTAGAAGAGGCATATGACCATCATCGGACCTTAAAAGGCTGATGGATAGGTCGCTTTAATACCTGAAATCAATATTTTTCTTACAGTCTAGTCTTGTCTTCTAATATTTTCGAAAGATAAATTACATTAGACAAATCATTATTCTAAAGGAAGGCTGTTTATTATTGTATGTATTACATAAACAACAAATAATCGAAATGACAAACTGTATTGCCCGCTGGTATTTCCTAAAGACAAACAAATACCTAATAGTAAACTACTGTTTCTTGAACAATCAACTGAAAACAACGCGACGGAATGTATTATATCATAGATCCATTGTTTTCGTACCTACGCATTAAATCTCGAATGAAATGATTATCTCACGTGAGAGAAACCTGATGCAATTGCTGAAGAAAGCGTGAGAACTGAGATTTCATTTGAACGCGTATCAATTTTTGCTAGTTTTAAAACTAATTATATTGTGTAGTTCACAATCTTACTGTCGTGTTTTATAGCGAAATTAAAAGTACTTCACTCAATGTTGGTGTTTGTTATAGACATACAAAATGTCACCAATACTCACACCAAGAAATGTTTTCTGGGATCGAACTCGAGACAAATTGCTAAATTAGCTATGTAGTCATTGTATTATGTGATCTCGTTTCGACATGAGATTTGTGTATTACTATATTTAAATTATATGTTAAGGCGACTATCTTAATCCTTAACAGTGGGAACCTATAACGTATCAGTTATCGGTTTCAAATAGGGAATCTACTCTATATGAACTTAGTTACAGATGTAACAGATGGATCGATTCTTCAATCTTTAAAAAAATGTTGGTCGATTGAAATGTTAGACTATATTTGAAAAATCGTTTTTTTATAGTTACTTGCAGGAAATTGACCGCGTCGCGGCACCAAATTACTTACCAACCGAACAAGACATCCTCCGCGTGAGAGTGCCCACAACGGGTATCATTGAATACCCTTTTGACTTGGAAGAGATAAGATTTAGGTAAAACCAAAATCGATTGTGGATGCCGCATGCTTTGCTTTATCGCATGTTTATGGCACCAGTGTGGGTACTTGAATGTTTTATGTTTTATTTTGTGTTTTGTGTTGGGGATACTGTTACAGATAGGTATGGGTAGGAGTTTTCTAACTAATCGCACGGTAATTTGCATGGCATGTTTCTGTATAGTTGAGTGCATTTGACTTACAGTTATTTAAGCGATCTTACAAGAATCGAGGCTCCAGACTATCTGCCCACGGAACAGGACATTCTGCGAGCCCGACAGCCCACTACCGGTATTCTTGAGTATCCTTTCGATCTTGACGGAATAATTTTTAGGTATGTCCGAGTTACCGCTCGTGGACCCTCGCCCCATAGTTACCCTTCAACAAGCTTCCCCCGAAAGCCGATTTAATGTGTAAATATAAAAAAGAATAATATAAATGGCATAAAAAACGTTGCAAGTTTTATCTTTACACTTGGATTATAAAATCAAATTATGTTTAATTGACTATAAATATCAATAGTGTCAGAATCTGTTGTAAATATAATTTAAATAATCTTCTGGGATTAATATAATATATATGATTACAATATCCAAAGTTAAAGTATTAGAAACAAATAGCTCTGAAATAAACAAATCTGATAATATCCAAAACCAGTTCAGTGATAAACATGTTATATACATATATTACATTCATTTATTGTTAGATGATTTTTTTAGTAAAATTGAAATTGTCATAGTATTTTCCTGCAAGTGTATAACCGCGATATTGTTTCCTTAACAGTGTGCTTTCTGCTGTGGTCTGGTATAAATTACATGAACACCGGTACAGCACAATCTGTTTCAATGGAACCAAAAGTTCAAACAATTTTTAATTCAAAAATTTCTCTATAAACATGTCTCCTTATATCCGTTAGCGACTACAAATTGTACTAAAAATGTATAAAACAATTTTTAATTCATATATTTTTCAAAGTTTAAAACCTTCCTCAATTGCGTCGTAGTAAGTTATGCAGGTGAAATAGTGCACTCTGCTTTTAACTATTATCCTAATCTTGAAATATAATTGTTGTCCGAATCTAATCTTGCTTTTACTAAATATCTGCTTGAAATAACTTTGCATGCTTTGGCCACTAATTTGTTACCAATATAGCTTACTAAGCTTTGGTATAGGGTAATTAAGATTTAAAGGTATTTTTTAAATTATTATTTAGTTATTATCAAAATATTTTTTAGGTCTTTTATTATTTGGTATTGGTAAAAAAATGACATTGAAATTTTGTAAGTACGGTAATCTAATATAATAATTCTTTTAGTAAGTTATATTTATATTTGTACTTTATTTCACCTGTATGAGAATACAATGAAGATTTGACGTTTTTAAATTATGAATTACAAACCTGTTCACCAAAATGACATGGCAGTGAAAATAAAATAGTTTTCGATAGCAATATCTTCAATTGTATATATTTCTGTAACGGGTGTCAGTATTTGTTTATGTATGTATCCTGTTGTGGTATCAGTTTTGAATAGCTCTGCTTCATCCCTTTCATTGGATGTTGTAGAATGAGATGAAGTAGAATGAGAGATGCGACTAAGCGGCACTAGTCAGGAGACTATGGGCAGCACCGTCTTACTGTTTAATATAAAACATCTCCCAACCAGTATTTCAAACGTGTTGATTATTGGCAAAATTCTTCAGGTTGGTTTGTCCAGCAGGGAACCTTTAAAGGCTGATACATTGAATCCTGTTCATGGGGATAGATAAAACTTAGTGCATGGCTATGACCCATATATTATGTCTCTTGTTTTGCGTGACCATGCGAAAAATGCATAGTGTGTACTATGTATTTATATTACAAATTTAGTCGTATTCAACCCATCAGTGTGCATGTTATCTCTAGATTGAGAGGAGGAAATACAAACCAATATTTTTTTAGGCTATTATGCAAGGAGGTAATTTCTTGAATTAAGTTTCGCTGGATAAACGTATTATCTATAACTTAGCAGCAGTTTTTTAGGAGGAGGTCGACTGTTTGTAATGCAATGGATAGTTTTTTGCATATATAAATACTCGTTTGAGATTGTCAGTATATTGCATTCATTATTTCAATATATATATTTACTGTATTCAGAAACTTTTACGTGAGCTTATGTTATGAGTATTGTGTATATGTGGCTCTGTTGATACAATATTTATAACATGTAATCTTGCAGGATGGTGGACGTGGGCGGGCAGAGATCTGAGAGAAGGAAGTGGATTCACTGTTTTGAAAACGTCACATCTATCATATTCTTAGTAGCCCTTAGTGAATATGATCAAATTTTATTCGAATCTGAAAATGAGGTGAGTATTTTACATGCATTATTATTTTCTAACGCAATTAAATTTAAATTACAGCCAGAACAGACTTGTTTTAGGATTTTATATGTTGGTTGTAATACAAGCAATTTTTAATTAGCATTAAGTTTCTTCTCTATATCTATATAAAAGTTAGGAAATATATTTCAGTATATAACATTATATTACAGTATAGGAAGAGATATTCTATATTTTAAAATATTATTTGATTTGAATCAATGTAAAACATTGTATCATTTGATATTTGCACATGTTGTATTTCGTCGTCAACCCATTATTGTCCCACGCTGGGCTGATCTTCTCTCAGAATGAATGAGAGAGTTATAGGCCATACATAGTCCACCGCGCTGGCCAAGTGCGAATTGGTGGACATGTTGTATTTAGTCATATTAAAACAATATTTCCATGACAATTGCCTTGTAACATTTATGAAACTATCAAATATTTAGTACAATTTATAAATTTCTTAACAATATTTCGAAATACACTCAAGATTAAGATAAAATATTATCATCGTTCGTACAGAAATATCTTGACACCAACAAAACATTTCATTACAAGTTAAAAAAGGTGTGACTGTATTGCAGTGCTGAGATAAATGAAGCATCTTTGTTACGTATCTGGAGAATTGACATTATCTTAAAAATTCTGAAGATATCTTAAAATAAAACCTATATGTGTAACATTTGTACATGGTTATAATAGGACTTCGCCTAACAGCGCAATTTAAGAAGATTGCTAAATGAATTTGTTAATTTTATTTATCGGTTTTTAATACCTTAAAAATAATTGACCTTAAAAATATGATTGGTTTCAAACTTAATTCAAACGATTGTGGTTGTACTTGTTATTCAAGTTATATGCTCCAACAATCCTCAGTATTTAAGGAATCAATTCAAAATTTGTTATAAGCACATCAATTACATATTCTTGTAACTTGATGACTTTTTATTTGTTTTTAAACTATTTTTTCTATTATTTGAATTAAACAGTTCAGTTAAGTATCTCGACTGCGTAGGTATAAACTGTACCTGCTTAAATTATTAGAAGTAAATTAACAGCTACTATATTTTTACAAAAATATCATTCATTAAAGTTTGGAACTCACATTATGAGCTCCTTCAAGCTAGCGTTTTTACAGCGTAAGCGTTCGATAGATGTATCGTAAATGCTATGAAAATGCTGTGAATACACAACAAAGTTTCAATGGACCGTGTACTGGCCATCCGTAAATCGTTTAATAGTAAAATACTTTATATTGTTTGGAACAATTTATCTAATACTTTTTATAGTTTATATTTTCATAGAATTTTATTTTTCATTTTAATTTCATTTTCTAAGTAGTTTTTCTGTTCTGAATCCATTCATGTGGGGTCACTCTAGCGGGGTCTGCTGCCATATAAATATATGGCAGAAGACCGCAGACCCTGCGAGAAGACAACTCGTGCGTTGTCTAAGGGGCTCTAAATAATTTTCTCAAAAATATAATGTACATTATAAAAATATATAAATTTTGGCTTGTATTAAATGTGTATCATTTGTGGAATTTCAGAACCGAATGGAAGAATCAAAGGCGTTGTTCAAAACCATCATCACGTACCCGTGGTTCCAGCACTCGTCGGTAATTCTGTTCCTCAACAAAAAGGACTTGCTCGAAGAGAAGATCATGTACTCCCATCTCGTCGACTACTTCCCTGAATATGACGGTATGACCACAAAATATTCGTATACATTTTATTTCTGACCAATCATTCTAATGGCAGATATAAACAACATAAAAACGTGTCTTTAGTATTTCGGTCATGTCAAAGAAGTATCCCTTTTTGTCTCCTATATTTGAGCATTAATTTGATATTGATAATTTATATATTGCAATATTTTAAATCATCTTTGGGCTTAGTGCAATGAATTTCAGACCCACTCATATAAAAAACATACATACACATTGTATAAGATACAGGTTATATCAAATAATGTATCGTTATGACTAAAATTGTGATTTCATTATAAATTAAAGCACACACATCATTGTGTGCACCTAATTTTGTAACTTTTAACTTGTAGCATATATGTTTAAAAAGTAACACTAATTTATTATTCACAAAACAGGAACAGATGCAAGGCTGTGAATGTAATCTTTCGTTAAAGGATAACCGAGAAATATCCGTGTTTCTCCTATTACACCTCGGCGACAGGTTGAACTTCTCTTTGAAGCAAAACTTTATATTGTGTGATTTGTACTAAGGCTAGTCACAAATGTTATATGAAGTATTGCTAGTTTTTGTGTTTATCGTAGAGATTAGTTCTTTGTAATTGGGGCAATATGGCTATCGACAATACAAAATATTTATTTTAATTTATAGTGTGTGATAATTATTTTTTATTGTTTATTTGTTGTATTATACGAATCGTTTTTGATTGTTAAATTAGATTTTGCTAGTGACAGTTATTTATGACAGATGTAATGAAGCACTTACTATGTGATCACGTAATTTGTGTCCTTAACAATGTTTACAATATTCTTGGCAATTCGGACCAACCCTATTTCAATATTTGGGTATTTCGAGTACACTGAAATAGGCGAAGACGAGTATGATAATAACTTAATTGAACGTATTGGGATCTTGTTGTTAGGAGTTCATACTACTCAACATGATTCCTCCAAAATAAAGGTGACATGATTCTTTTTCTGTAAAAAAGACTTCAAACCCCATCTCCCACAAATGCTTTCCACTGACGATATGTATGTCCTTTGGCACATACTACAATCCGAATGGCTTCGCGGATTGTAACATATAGTTGAAATCAATTTGGTTTACGGTGACATGTGATATATAGGTTCTAAATATGGCGCCTGCGATCAGAGAAAAGTGGGGAGAAGGAAGTTTTTTTTTATTTTTACTATATGAGTATCGAATGAAAACTATTAATAGATCATTACAAATATATTGTGGCACTTATGTTACTATTGCGACACAAACACCTAAAGGGTTAAATTAATTCATGGGAAACAAAGTACCCGACAGCTTATTTTACTTTTAAGCAGTCGGGTTTTTTGTTTTTTATAATTAATTCTAGTTATTTGTTCGGTACAAGTAACTAGAAATTAACGAAAAGTGCCTGTATTCGCGAATAAAGAAATCTTTAGCCACGAATACATTAAAATTGTCACAATTTTACCCCAACGCTGTGACTATACTTGGGGCAAATTCGATCTGGAATAAATGTAAATAAACTATAAAAAATCCTATGTAGGGTTATTACCAATTTGCAAGAATTTGTACACAAATGCATTTTATATTCAACCAAAGTATGCATTAAATTTTCGCGTAATCATTTAATTAAAAAGAATTGATTAACCAATAACGACCAATTGCAAGATAATATGCCAAAACCAGTCAAACAAAATTTATTTACCATTATCGTCGTTGTATAACTAATGATGTTACAACCTTAATTCCATGAAGGGATTTGCAACCTATTACAATTACCTATTAGTTACAGGTAAAAGTTAATAATAGGTAAAAGACGACTGATAAAACAACAATCAGTTGCATTCCCCTGCCTGTCAGAGGTTGCTAGGCAACGCTTTGTTATTAAACATTAAATATCGAATTTGACACGAGTTTAAGGCCCATTTAGATGGAGAGAGTTTCTCGAACATACGATTATCGAACGAATATCAAACATTTTTTGTCTAAACATTCGCTCTTTTCGCTTGCTGCGTTAGGCAATAATTGCCCCGCAATAGAATATTATTATGTCCGTGTAAACCGAATTTCGAAGCAGTAATCGTATTTCGAGATTTGATGCCAGGTGCTACCATGAGTGCAGTGCACGAGCAGCATTTCTTGCATCATGGTTTTTACAATTTTCATTCTCCGTGTTCCACAAGCACTAGTAACCTCTATACAGTTCAATGAACTTAATATTGTCCACAGTTGCAAATAAAAAATATAATAATGTCATTTTTATGAAAACTCGAATGACAAATCTCCCATTGAAAACGTTTCAAACTGATTTATACGATACTCGTATGCGATTGAAAAAATGTCACGCGAGATCAAGTTTATACAAGTCGACATCCGCATGAGCAAGCATCTGCTTACAATAATTTCGTTGTGTAAACAAACATAGGCGATATCGCCTCGCGATAAGTCATAAGCGAGTCTTGTATGATTTTATCGTAGGCGATACTTTATTTCTTGCATTTATCTAAACATTTTAATACGATTATGTTACGGCGATTATTGCTTGTGATAGTAGCGTACGGTTTCTCGTATCGAAACGTACGAGAATCGCTCTCCATCGAACGCTAAGAACTCACGGAGCGATTTTCACCCGCGGCCGCTGCGGGTGCGGGCCCGCAACTTTTGTAGGATGCAGATATATATGTAAAAAATTAAAGCAAATCTCACGACGCGTTTTTCGCCCGCGATGCGCGCGATTGTTTGCGGCTCACGCTGCACCGGCGGGCACAAAGTAGACCCCGCGGGCCGCGGTCAGCCGCAGCCGCGGCGGTTTGCGCCCGCGCGCTCTACGATCAGTTGGCGGGCGTATGTAGTAGTCAGGACCTCAACTGATGGTTAACCGCCCGTCTTGCGATTTCGCCCGCCACGTTTGCAGTCGACAATCTCAACCGCGACGGCAGCGTAACCGCACAAATAGTCTCGTGAGTTTATAAATAAAACCGCATTTCCACCACCGCGGCGGGCACGGGACAAAAACGCTCCGTGAGTCCTTAGCCTAAACGGTACAATTAGCGTACGCTAGTTCGCAAGTAGACCGGCAGTGTGTGCGCAGGGCCGCAGCGCGACGCGAGCACGGCGCGCGAGTTCATCCTGCGGATGTTCGTCGACCTCAACCCGGACGCCGAGAAGATCATCTACTCTCACTTCACGTGCGCGACAGGTGAGTGGCTTTTTTATCTGGTTGAAGTGGCTATTGAGCGTGTACACCTTATGGTAAATGCTCGTTGGCACCTGTGAGCAATTTCATATAGAACAGGGGCTTGGAAGTCAATCACAGATGCGTTATTACTCCCGAGGACTAAGATAATCGCCTAATATAAAAGTGAGCTGACCACCCCATTAGTCCACCGAAGCGCGAGATCTGTTTCACGCTAGAAATGAGGGTGACGGTGCTACCATTTCTTTTGAACTACACTGGTTTTACCACTTGGTATTAAGGTGAATTTTTTTTAGGATTGTGATTTGAAACAATGAAACAAAAATACGCTACAAAAGCAGTCCCCTGAGTACGACCTGTAACTGCTTAAGTTTTAACCTTAACATTGCACGGCTACGTCTTCGTCTCCGATCGTAAGTTGCAATACTTTAAAACGATGAGAGAAAACAATTATTGTTTTGAGAAAACAATAAACTCGTACTAAGAGTACAGTTTCCAACGCTACAACTAGATGGAACTGTACCCCTTTCTGAACCACGTTTCAAGTTAACAATTTTACTTAGTACCTCGTATAAGATACAAGCTTGGTATGTGTTAAATAAGATGTTCGAATATAGGCTGCTATGATTACTTGAATCAATTTTTGGATAAGCATTAATGAGTGTGTGAATTGTACACACAGTTTTTTGAATGATTGAAGTAGTAAATGAGCATGTAGTTCCTGCACGTAGCAGGTAAGTGGACCGCTGCCGTACTTAGACATCTGTAATCAATCTCCAGATTGGTGCCCTCATTGTGGTCGGTCTCAGATGTCTTGCTACCTCTGTGGCCCACATTAGAATGGCCCCGATGAGTATGTCCCCTTTATCATTTCCTCCACATTGAAATTTTCTACTGGTATATAACAAAACTTGTTGTGGCGGAAGGATATCCGAAGAGGAACCAAGTAGGGTTCTGCCACGTCCAATCTTAGTTTACTGGTTTTTATGAAATTTTCATGCAACGGCATGTCAATTTGAGTTATTCTTATATGATATCTGAATATCTTTATGAATCGTAGGTAACAAATTTCACAAAAACTATGCTGCAGTATGTGTACTGCTGTGAACATGCCATGTTGGCAGGTTGCGGAATGCCTCGCTATCTTAAATGCCTAGGCATCCCTTGAAACCTCTTAGAATTTATTGTTTAGTTTGAACATTTTTTCTTATTCCAGACACTGAAAACATCCGGTTCGTGTTCGCCGCCGTGAAGGACACAATCCTACAATCCAACCTGAAGGAGTACAACCTCGTCTAAGCGACACCGACGCGGTTCCTGACACAAATCTGTGATTGTGTGTAACACATAATTTAAACATCATCACTTCACGACAGTATGTGTAAATTCACGAACTGAGATCGGATGGACGAACTTATTCATCTTAAAGGTTTACGAGAAAATAAGGTTAGATTGTAAGTCATTTAACCCAGAAGTACGCACGCGGGGGCGTGTCGAGCCTCACGACGCCTCAGGTTTTTTGACATGTTTTTTTATGATGAAGTTATTCACGACTTATGTATGTGTCTGTATCGGTGATTATTAAATTGTGCATTTTAAAAGTTACGGCGAGTCGTGGCCTCGTCGTGAGCTGCTTTTAGTCATTGTTTTAGGATTTTTGTAAAGTTTGTTGCCATAATATCTTTCTACATTAGTATACATTTATTATGTCCAGACGGATGGATTCGAACAAACTAGTCCAATGAGTTCCGCCGGCCGCGGCCGCCTCCTGAGCCGCTTCAATCGTTCTGTTCTCTCGGAACGTTCATAAATTTATTGTATTTTAATAAAATAACGATCGAGTTACTTTTGTACATTGGAATTTTGTTACTTGATATATGTTATATGTTATTATTTAAGCTGTTTATATTTAATGTGGTGTTTTACTACACGAATTGACTTGACGCAGGATGTATTTTCGTTAACTGTAGGCTTTGTGTACGCGGCGGTCTGGTGTATTCGGTTTCTTCCTAATGTTATCCGTGTATGAGAATTTCATTCAGCTAGACGTATGTCGATAGGAAGTTAACTACTACGTTAGTTGTGTAAGGAAATTTTTGAAGCATTTGATATGAACTTTTTTTACTAGAAACCCAGGTTTAATAACAATAAAGCGAAATGTGAGTTGTAAAAACCGATACCGATGTTTTTTGCACGAAAGCTTTTACCACAAAAATGTAATATATTGTACATTTGGGTCTAAATGTGCTGAGTGAATTGAGCTGACAGTTCAGTGCCAAGTTTTGCTATTGGCAACTTTTATTGTAACGTAAAGCACAAATATACAACGTTTATGATTGTTTTCCATATTTTAGAGTATTTTATTATGCTATGCTTAATTTAGTGTGTTGCTTCGTGTTACTGTTTAGTTAATTTATATATAGTAGGAAACAAAGTTTCTTATTTGAGGATATATAACTTATTTGTATTAACTTATTTGTTGTTGTGACTTGATTTTTGTATTTGCAACTTGAGTTCTCGATTTGTCAAGGTTAAGCATACCATAAGCTCCGATACTGTCAATAGCAAAACTGTATGCTTTATTTAAGATACAGCTGTCGGATATGCTCAATATATGGTAAAAAGTGGAACTTAGCGCACAAATTTGAAACTGTTTATTGATGTTACCCACTAATGTGCAATCTCTGTGTAAGCCCTGTACATAGGAACTATACTTTGTTTGTGCAATTTGTACAGCAATATTGATGATTTAGGCCCGGCGTAGCTTCCTACTGCGTGCGACGTGCGTGCGGACCACTCCCTGTTGCCGATCGCATCGACACTATATTTTATCTAAACACTTAATATTCCATGTTATTCAATTACTTCAGAGTTTTATTATGCATTTTCGGGACGTCTCCACTGAGAACGGCATTATATAATCCCAAATATTAATTTAGATTTGTTTATTATAGAGCTTTTTATAAAATGTAATACAATATTGTCGAATTATTTATTTGTTATAATAGAGTTTTTTTTTATTTATTTAATATAAAGTTACTAATGACATTCTTTATCTACCTTCGACGGGTACTTAGATCGCACAATTTATTTACTAGCTACGTACCAAAGCGTGTTGTTGTATATCAGACATAGTTATAACTACAGATTTTATTTAGATGTTTATACAACTTTTTATATTTCATTTTTAAAGGTAGGAAGCCCATTTACATGTAGTCGAATCGGTATGCAATCGGCACCACGCGGCATTACGACCAAAATATTATATGACACATTCGCGTGCATCGACTGTTCGTGTTTATATTATTTCTACTATACATTACCATTATCGATAGCAATTGACGCTAGACACAGAGACTGATACAAGTAACCGTATGTTGACATAAGTACCTAATGTTGTTTTAACGTAATATTGGGCAGTGAGTAGCAGTACTGTCGGTCGCCGCACGCCGCGCGCGGACGCCCTCTACGGATCGACTGAATTTCGTGTATTGGTGTGTTTCTTACCTGTTTGTTTTTACGATTGGGCAATGGATACACAAATGTTGCTATAACTATATTATAGTCTAACGTTGCTTTACCTTTTGCGTGAGATTGTGAGAGTTTTAGCTTAAGTTTCGACTGAAGATGGATGCCTGTATGTAATATTGTAAATTATAATTTCTCATAAAATATAATTTTTTTCAGCTATGCGAGTCGTTTTTTTTACTCCATCTTACAAATGGTTAATGCGTTACCAACATAAATAAGTTTGCAAGCCATGGGCCTTAAATAAAAAGATAATCCTAGACTTATCACTATACTTTATGTATGGAGATAAAAAAAATATCACATAAATAAAATAGGCAAAATAGAAAAGAAATTGTTCCTACATTGTCAAATTTTTATTGTTGAAAAACTTAATTTCTTTATACATTGTGTTAATTTGAATACTTCTGCACTTAAAATATTAAAAAATCTGAATACATTGAACATTTATATACCTACTATGAATTGGCAATAACTCCTAATTCAATAATACTACTTTACTGGTGGTGAAAACAACGTACTTCACGTGTACTTTTCAAACACTGTTTAGTTTTTATTGAATCGAAAATAGAACAAAAAAATAACACTGCTTAGTGTAATATAGTGATATACGTATGGTTTTCAAAAAAATCACTATAGGAGTAATTGTTTCAAATTTTTTTTATAATTTTTAATTTCTTGGGATAATACCAACTGTATTACAACTAATATAAAAACTATTATTTATTGAATAAACACTATTTAATAATCACATTCCACGAAACATTGATCAATTAACTCCGCTTATCAAATTACTGAACAGACATGTGTGTTAATACATCGACAATGGTATCACAATAATCTTAAATGCCTAATTTTCATCATAGTAACTTTACTACGATGTCTATGAAAGGAAAGGAAGGAAAGCAAAATAATCATGTATACCGAACATATCCGGACGTCAGCCTCTACAAGATCCGATATGACCTCAAACAGTTGAAAAACAACCGAGCGCCCGGTGAAGACAGAATCACAAATGAATTGCTGTGGCGGGGAGAAACCGTTGACATGTACTAGTAGTAAATGAACCTTTTTTTTGTTTGTTCTCGGGGGGAAACCTTCAAAAGGTACCCAACGCCGTGGGAGCGTGGATCCGTGGACGCCGTGGGATCTCACGGGATAAGAAGTAGTAAATTAACCTACCCTACGTATAATTGGACTACGTAAATGTACCAGTAACTTATCTATGAAATCTACTTGACGTCTAGTTCGTTTTTCTTTTTTAGATTCCATATCACGACACACAACACTAACTGTATCCTTACGTTAAAAACGAGATTCCTGCTGGGGTAACGTACCTAGTTCCAGCAGAAAAATTCTAAACGAATTATCGAAGAGTTAAAATGTCGCATGAGCAGCTTACCGTTACCCCAACAGAAATGGTTTTTTCACTCTTTCCCAAACGACAGCATGCACAATTTTTTTTATTCGGCGCACATTTACAGCAGATTGAGCACTATTTGTTCCACTCATATTACTCTAGGTGCTACTTTCCTGCTGAAATAACGGTCACACACGTGTTTCAGCTTAGATAGGATAAATTGTAAGCATTTTTTTTTCTAAAAAGACAAGGTATTGCTAAACTTTAATATTTTTGTCATTTTTGAATCTAAGGACCTGGTGTTTTAATGATACGTCATTTTAAGCCCAAATATGCAATAATCGCATTTTCGCAAAAATTGAGATAAAAGTTATCGCCAATTCAAAATCGATATATCAATTACGTGGACCTGATCTGAAGAAGACAGACTGTATTCCCGGGGCGTTCTAACATGGGACTCTTCAAAAAAGGTGCGGAAGGAGAGCCTTCAAAACCGGCGATGCATTGGCGACTCCTCTGGTGTTGCAAGTGTCCATAGACGACGGTGAATACTTTCCATCAGGTAGCTCGTCTGCCTTATCGTTAGGTTTAAGTATAAAAAAAATGACAGCCGGAAACCGTTGGATTCAGAGGACACAAGACCGGTTGGAGTGGGGCCATTTAGGGGAGGCTTATGTCCAGGAGTGGACACCAAAGGGCTGTTGGATGGATGGATGGATATCAATTACGTAATGCAAATACTATAATTACCGTTACGAACATTATGCTTTAGTAATAGAAAATTGTCGCCTATTCCATTCTAATACATTAACGTCAGTTATCTATAATCATTTATGGGGCAACAATTACACCTTATCTGATCCATTTGTACCCTAACAGTGATTTGATGTTGCGATTATATCACTAAATTAATTTTCATACGGAAACATTCAATTGCTTTCATTTGCACTAACGTTTCATCATTGACACTGAAGTATAGAACAATGTTTCTACCTCCAAATATATCTTTACATGAAAAAGTTGCTGAAACTGCTGCTAATGTAGCATTACACAATTTTTACTGGCAGTATGCTACCCTTGTTCTGTTTAATACTACTTTGCTTTGCAGCGTTGACATCTTTCTACAGACTTACAAAGAAAGTGTGATTGTCGGTAGCGGTTTATTCTACCCCAGTTTTGTGGCAAGAACACGGCAGTACGTGTTATTTGCCAACGATGTTACCAATATAGTACACATGCTTACTTGGATGCAGAAGCATAACTTCGATAACACCGGTAGATACATTATCGTATGTCAATCTGAATGCCGTAGTAAGTGCGGCGAAGATGAAGCCGTGAACATTTTATGGAATCACAAGATCTTAAACGTCGTTCTAATTAACTATGACCGAAATAAAAACAAACTAAATGGGTTCACTTACTACCACCCTGAAGATTGCAGCAATCCTAAACCTTCAACGTTGAAGAACTGGGAGTCCTGTTTAATTAATGGTCCCCGTAAGTGTCGCAACATGTATCCTCCGAAGCTAAAGGATTTGCATGGATGCCCACTCGTAGTATCGACTTTCAACCAAGTACCGTACATGAACATAAGTGATGGTGTACCGGTTGGCGCTGATGGTGATCTGCTGCGTATTATAGCGAAGACGATGAATTTTACTCTGCAGATGATGACGCCTCGTATAGGCTTTGGTTGGGGTAAACTGGAAGACAATGGCACATGGACTGGTTCGCTTGCCGATGTGTACCACGGATGGGCAAATTTCTCTATGACATCCGCAGCTATAACAATGAGTAGATACGCTGCTTTCCAAATGTCCATTGATTACACAGTTGTCACAGTTGCGTGGGTCACGCATCCGTCAGAGCTAATGCCGTCTTCTTTGAAGCTTCTGCGACCACTTCAGCCAAATGTTAGAATTGCTGTATGCGTTTCGTTCATAATCGTTATTGTATTTAGAATGTTCATCGCCAGCGATCGTTTGTCATCGTTAAGACATGAACT
This sequence comes from Spicauda simplicius, assembly GCA_949699795.1. Classification (NCBI taxonomy): domain Eukaryota; kingdom Metazoa; phylum Arthropoda; class Insecta; order Lepidoptera; family Hesperiidae; genus Spicauda; species Spicauda simplicius. Next base: position 10,127,982 of record OX453062.1, read on the forward strand.
AAATGTTACTATTCCTGAGTGGATAATTTTTCATGCGTGGGGGATGTGTATGGGCTTGCCTGTAAATACATTTCCTGCAAATAAAGCTTTACTATGCTTGTCAATATTCTGGATATGGTATTGTTTTTTGATAAGGACGTTATACCAAGTGTATTTGATAAATTCTTTGAAAACTGATGTCTATACTCCTGAGTTTGATACAATAGAGGAAGCAATTGAATCAAAATATCCTTTCGGTGGAGGACTACCTCTTCGAGACTACTACTTAGACAATCCCCACCTTTATGATAATTGGGCCAATGTGGAGAGTAATGAAATACACCCAAAGATGGTGAAACTTTCCCAAGGCCTAAAATTCGTTTTAGCTATGAACTTAGACACTACTAATATGTTCTTGATTCGGAATTCTGATAAAGCATTGCACATATTACCGCAGGTGATTGCAACGAGTCCGACCGTAATATTTTATAAAAAATATTCTCCTCTTGATAGTTCCGTAAGCGTCATTTTAACGAGACTAAGAGAATCTGGAATTATCCGGTACATATACCTGAATAATACTGGTAAAAAGGCTTTCGAAGTTCCTACTAATCCTGATATTCCAATAAGTATGGGACACTTCACAGGATGCTACGCAATATTATTGACTGGATGGCTTCTCTCAGCTATATGTTTTGTGGTAGAACAACTGATGCCAAAGAAAACATTTAAGTTTTATAATTAGAAATCAGACATGTAGGTATGTATGCGTATAAGCTTAGAAGAATCTTAAAAATCCCCAATAGTGCTTATAGTATCTATCCGATTATCTTTGAGACCAATTAAAATCTTGCAGTTCTATGTTTGCAAGCGTATACCATCCACACGCGTGAAAAATTAATTCACTGCAGTAACTTTTTGCGATCGGGGTTGATGCATGGCATGAAAAGTGTAAAACGACAATATGCAATTTATACGTTCCCAAGGTAAAAGGCAAAAGAAGGCCACGTGGCAGAAATAAAGGTACTTATGCTCTTTCTGAAGTTCGTAATTTATTCCGGGGTTAATCAGTTACCGGGACCATACAAATACTGACTTCGGATCATTGCTTAAAGTATGATACCTACCTCAAGATAAACTTAAAATTATTTGTTTGTTATTGCTCTATAATAATATTTTTCAATTTAGTAGAAGTTCAGTGCCGGATTAGAAATATAGCAAGAGTAGGTACCTAGCAAATGCTACGGGCCACGCGACTAGACTGGCCTCGCGGCTCAACACCTACCTGCTATTTCTAATATACTATCTTCGCTATCCTAAGAATCTTAAACTGTAATTTAATGTAGAAGAGTTAACTAGTAACAATTTTGTTTTATCTAATACCCTTACTTATACAAACTGCAAACTGTCAGAAATTGCTACAGGCCCCGCGCTAGCTTAATCCGGCACTGTAAAAGTTACTTGGCTAATACGAGTTACATCCTATCCTATCCTATCCTACTTCCTACTAATATTATAAATGCGAAAGTTTGTGAGGATGTATGTGTGTTTGTTATTCTTTCACGTAAAAACTACTGAACGGATTTGGTTGAAACTTTACAGTAGTATAGGTTATACATCAGAATAACACATGGACTATAATTTATACCGATTTTTTGTAATAAGGTTATACTATAACGAGAAATATCCGATTAGTCGCAAAAAAAGTTGTCCTCTGAGAGCTATCTTCGCGTACGCTGCCTAAACCGTTGGAGATATCCAAATATAATGTATGATTGGATTGTTTGGCTCACATAGATCTAAATAAAAGTCCGCGACAGCATATGTCTGTGTTTTATGTATAACCCACAATAACTCTTTTTATACTTTGAAAATTTAAAAAATATGAAGTTGATGTTTCCATGGGTTTTATACAAACTAAATATTAATCCTTATCAAAATAAATGATTTCAAAAAATCAAGCATCTCATACAGATTAAATCTACTTTTCACACCATGTAAATTGGATAAGTAGTTTAGAAGATATTACGAGTATAACATATTGCGTACTCAATTGATTGACCGGCAGTACGCGCCATGCGCCGCCGCCGTATACAACGAAGTTCTATGAAATTAATATTTAAATGGTTATAAATCACGGAGCAAAATGGGAAAGGTCTATGTGAATGACGTCCCTGTAGTTCCGGGATCAGAATAAGGCTACGGTATCCCCTGTCTGTGGTAAGAGGCGACTAAAAGGGGGCTTTCGGGGTTGCGGGCGGCTAGACTGGGAGCTCGAAACACCCAGCAACTTCGGGAAAGATGTCAGCAAGTGTAGTCACATTCTGTCGCGAGAGCCAGGATGCACGTAGCTTGAACCGTCCAGCCAGGCGATCCCGGGAAGGACGGTGGTATACGTGTGGTCGCATATCGTGGTAAAGACCAGATGTAGTGGTGGGCCCAGCCGCTCACTTGGGAGGAGCCCGATGGGGCAATGCACTCAGAAGACTCCAGTTGCGTTCCTTTGAAGATCCCGGAGTCCTGATGCGATAAGAATCCCACATAACCCTGCGTCGCTCCCACGGCGTATGGTACCTTTTAAAGGTTTCCCCCTCGACAAAAAAAGGTCAACAAGAATGAAACAGTGGAAAAGGTTAGATATGTCATTCAATCGTCATCGACCTTTTAATGTTACACAACTCGGCACATATGTCAGATTAGCAGTAGTTTAGGTCGTAGTTGACCACGCTAGCCAACTGCGCGTTGGTAACCGTCACGCGTTTTGAGACCCTTTCTTAAAACTTTTAATTTCAGAATAAGTTGCCGACAAAACTAATTCAAATTAATACACGTGCCAGTGATTTGAAATTTGAACACACAGATTTAGGAAGTAGGGCAAGGGTTCAATCTGAAGTCAATCACAGATGCGTTGCTACTCTCGAGGACTTTGATGATCGCCTCATATAAAAGCGAGCCGGCAGCCACACCCTTCTAATGAAACACAAGAACTGCTTCACGGTAGAAATAGGTGCGGCGGTGATAACTCCCTGGTTGGACCATTGCTCTACCACCTTGCAAACTTTATGTGGCAGACTAAATTCCACGCGAGCGAAGCCGCGGGCAAAAGCTAGTATTAAATAAGTCAATTTATTCATGTTTTGAAGAAATAGCGAAGGTAATAAAATAAAAAATGTAAGACTATATTGCTTTTATACCATTTTCGGATATTCAAAAAATGTGTACTATGGATACCTAGTTACTTATTAATTAAAGTTATTAAAGGGACGTAACATTTATGTTTGTCATTTTGTAGCACACAATAGTTACTTTCTTATTTCGCTAAACGATAGGCTACGTTATTAGTAGTAATTCCAAGTATTTAACTCATTTACCCAAAATTTTATATTTGGACCTTTTCGTTGCGATATTTGTACTATGTGGCTACATTCGGTAGGTACATACCAATATTATTGAAACAATAAATAAATAAAATATTTAAGTGAGTTGTTTTATTTGTTAAAAGTTTTTACTAAACTTACAATATATTATAAGTATGTATGTATCTATGTATAGATCAAATTTTGCAAGATTCTCTTTGTCCGATTGAGCTGAAACTTGGAATATTGCACCTATTACTTAGTTCCGATGACAACTCTCATAAATATGATTATTGTTGTTGATCCAAAATGGCCGTGGTATCATAATAGTGGTTTACATATTTTGTACAACGCATCCTATATGGGTATCAAATGAAAGGGCTCAATTAATACAATACATTAGGGGCCGTCAATTAAACACATGATGATTTTTAGCACTTTTGAACCGCCTTCCTTGGTGATACGTGGTGAATGGGTGGTGATTTGGGTGAGGTTGGGAGCCCCCTCACCTAAAATCACGTATATTTTGTATAGGCTACTTATAATCTTATAATTTTAAATTTTTGAAATATATTTTTAAATACACGCATTATAGGCTGTTTGTAACTGGCATAATAAAATATTATAAAAGAAATAGTATTTTCATGTACTAGTACACAAACATATTTAATACACATTACCCTTGAACGAAAGATTAGCAAGATTTACTTCAACACTAACAACGATCGAACTTGTGTGATAAAAAAAAAACACGCGATATCTTACTGTCCTTTGTGATTTTTGAAACCCTTCCCCCCCCTGCGAACCTCACGTGACTAATGGACGAAAAAAAATGGCCGTTGTAGTGTACGAACTATTGAATTACGTTACGTGCTACTAGCGGAGCGGGCAGTGGTAAGGCTCAAAGACTAAATAAAATAACATGTAAGGACGCATCGAGCAACCTCTCTCGCTCGCTGTCCGGTCGCCGAGTTAGTCAGAGTGTAAAAAAATCAATCGAGTATTTTATTGGAACAAACTAGGATATTAGATCCGCCATCAAAAAAATGGAAAAATATATATTTTTGTACAACCCACCCAATATGGGTATTAAATTAAAGGACCTAATTTGTAAGATACAATACTACGAGAAGAAAAAAAAATCAAGACGGAATATGAATATGAGATAAAAAATGGAATATTTTTGTGCTACCAACCAATGATGAGGTATTATGTCTAAAGGTAACATAGAATAAGAAATTAAAATTATATTTCAAAACAAGATTAGTCCTTTGAAAAGAAAATATACTTTTAGCAATCAAACCTATTATTTTATTGCATTATACTTAGGTACAATTTTATATCATTTAATAACTTTTCAATTTTTTTAGGCGGATAACCCGCACTCAGTTGAAAAATTGAAGTACTTATTTAATAGAGCTTCTGCAATTCTCATTCTATAATCTACTCTTAATAGAAATATGGTCTAAAATATTTTTACGACGCCAACGAACACACGAACAAATATGTAAATCCGACCAAAAATCAAATTTCATTGAAAACTCGTAGGTCTTCTTTCGTAATGGAATCATAATACAATATTACAATTATCGTTATGAACATTATGGCAGCTTTTATTAATAGAAGATTGTAGCGTATTTTATTCTAATACCTACATTAAAATACATTGTCTGTAATGATTTATGAGGTAACGATTGGTACTAACCTGATCCCTTTGTTCCCTAAAAGTGATTTGACATTGCGATTATATCACTAAAGTCATTTTCATTCGGCCTTTCTTTCTCTTGCTGTCGTTTAACACCAACGTTCTTAGCATTGACACGGAGGTATATAAAAATGTTACTCCCTCCGAATACATCTTATCATGAAAAAATTGCTCAAAGTACTGCTAATGTAGCATTATACAATTTTCGATGGCAGCATGCTACTCTCGTTCTATTTAATAGTACTTTGCTCTACAGCGTTGACATCTTTCTGCGAACTTATAGGAAAAATGTGATCGTCGGTCGTGGTTTATTCTACCCCAGCTTTGTGGCAAAAACCCGACAGTACGTGATATTTGCGACAGATATAACGGATATCATACACAAGATTACGTGGATGCAGAAGTATCATTTCGATAACACCGGTAGATACATTATTGTTTGTCAATCTGAATGGCGAAGTAAGTGCAGTGAAGCTGATACTGTAAATATTTTATGGAATTACAAGATATTAAACATTGTGCTAATTAATTACGACCTAAAAAGAGATACACTGAATGGATTTACTTACTTTGAACCCAAAGACTGCCACAATCCTCAACCTTCAGCATTAAGGAACTGGGAGCCCTGTTCTATGAATATTCATCGCAAATGTCGCAATATGTATCCTCGAAAGCTAAAGAATTTACATGGATGTCCAATCATGGTATCGACGTTCAACCAAATGCCGTACATGAATTTAAGTGAGGGTATACCAACTGGAACTGATGGTGATCTGTTGCGTATTTTGGCGGAGACGATGAATTTCACTTTGCAGATTATGACACCTCGCATGGGCTACGGTTGGGGTAAATTAGAAGACAATGGCATGTGGACTGGGTCACTTGCCGATGTGTACTATGGATGGGCAAATTTCTCTATGACTTCCGCATGTATTACAATGAGAAGATACACTGCTTTCCAAATATCCGTCGATTATACCTTCGCTCCAGTTGTGTGGGTCACGCATCCTTCAGAGTTAATGCCATCTTATTTGAAACTTCTGCGACCATTTGAACCAAACGTGAGAATCGCTTTATGCGTTTCGTTCATAATCGTTATTGTATTTAGAATATTTATAACCAGCGATCTTTTGTCATCGTTAAGACGTGATCTAAATGTTACCGTTCCTGACGGTATAATTTTTCATGCATGGGCGTTATGCATGGGCTTGCCTGTAACAAATTTTCCTAAAAATAAAGCGCTACTATGCTTGTCAGTTTTCTGGATATGGTATTGTTTTTTGTTTAGGACGTTATACCAAGTGTATTTAATAAATTCTTTGAAAACTGACGTATATACTCCAGAGTTTGATACAATAGAGGAAGCAATTGAATCAAAATATCCTTTTGGTGGCGGAATTTCACTTCGAGACTACTACGTAGACAATCCTCCCATTTATGACGATTGGATCGAGTTGGAGAGTAATGAAATAGATCAAAAGATGGTAAAACTTTCACAAGGCCTAAAATTTGTTTTAGCTATGAGTTTAGATACTGCGAATATGTTCTTGATTCATAATTCTGATAAAACATTACACATATTGCCGCAGGTGATTGCTACGAGCCCGACCGTAATATATTACAAGAAATATTCTCCGCTTGATAGTACTTTGAGTATTATTTTAACACGACTAAAAGAATCTGGGATTATCCAATACATATACTCGAATAATACTGGTAAAACAAAAGCGTTCGTAGCACCTACTGATTCGGATATTCCAATATGTATGGGACACTTCACGGGCTGCTACGTAATATTATTGGTTGGATGGCTTCTTTCAGCTGTATGTTTTGTAATAGAACTACTTGTTCCGAAGAAAAAACATATGTTTTAGTACGCTTGTACCTAGTAGAAACAGCTTGGAATACAAAGGAGGTTATTGTACTCAAGTGGGAAAAATTCGTAGGATCGAAAAATTTCGATTTTTAGTTATTGCATTTTTTTTCTTTTTTATTCAAGTCGAGTGGCTGGATTTTTTTATCATATCCTCAATATTACTTGTACTCTCCATATGAAATGCACATTTTACGTTGTAGGATTTTTTTTCAGTTTTTTTTTAACTTTTCTTTAATTTTTTGTGCAACCAGTAGGTACCTAGTTGCTAAAATATCGTTGATCAAAGACAAACGGGTCCTTTTCGATTTAAAGCCCGATATTACAGCTAACAAAGATCGAATTGAAGTTTAAGAAAACAAACTAAAGCTGAATAAATAAACACATGACTTGGTTAGAAAAAAATATAGCCGGTAGACTTGGAAAAAGTAGTAATAACATGGCAGATTTTATTACGCTAATTGAAATTGCGCAGAACATGTAACTTGGATTTTTTTTTGCTAAAATATATTAAAACTGCAGGCTTTGAGCCTAAAAATGTTTTTTGTTACCGCGATACGAAGATTTTTCATTGAGATACAGTATTCTAAAAACCTCTAAAATTTGTTAATTTTATTCATGTGAATCTTTTGAAAAAAGATATACTTGTAAAAATTAACCTTTGATTTGTCCTAAGGGTTGATTAAACTTAACCTGAGCACCTTTTATGTCACGCGTGCGATCTATTCCCACAAAAGTGTCCCAGCCATACATGTGAATTAATTCGTTCTTCACGATCTGCGGTTTTGTAGTACGTATGAAAAGAAGCGTTTAAGGAACTATAATGTGCAATTCATATTTACTAGATCTGCACGTAGTTACTAATATGTGTGACAGAAAAAAGGAACCTTGTGCTCTTTCGAAAGCACGCATTCTTTTCACGAAAGGGGCATCGCACTTGGAGTACTCTGGTTGCGTTTCGTCGGATCCCGGAATCGGCCTCGCAGTGCTAAGGACGGCCCGGCCATCGGGAGGGATCTAGTGCGTTAAGGATCCCACATAACTCACGTCCCTCCGACGGTGTTGGGTACCTTTTGAAGGTTACCTCTCAACCCCAAAAAGGTACTCGTATAAAAGTGTTAAATATAAATAATAAATAAGTATTTATATACATTTTAAAACTGCATTGGTGTGATGTCGGATTATGCCTGTATAATTCGTATGTAGGTTTCTGCACTTGTTTAGTTATTAAAGAAATAAATTAATAATATATTCAATTGTATTGTCTTATTTATTTCTAAATGAATTGGTAGATGGGATTTCATACCACTAGTAACCAATCACTGCCTAGTTTTCCTAATCGATTATCTTTACGAACACAGTCGTCGCGCTGGGATATGCATGTTTAGTAGCGTGCAACACACACCTCCCACACCTTTCACCGCAACTGTTTACTGACCACCATAACGTAGCCACATAATATCTCAATACATAAGTGGTCACTTCCAACTCATAGATATTTGTAAGCCCCATAAATTAGACAAGAATCTTACCTGAGACAGGCTCTACGAATGTTCCAACCCCTGAAGATTAAGTTGTAATTTATTTATTTATTTATTTATTTATTAAGTAATCCAACAGCTATACATAAAAATATTATCTTATTACATGTTATAGTACAAACTTAAGCCAAAACAGGATTACACAAATAGTTTTGAAAAAAAAAATACATAAGACCAAGGTTTGTGTGTGTGTGCGCACACAGTGCGTGCGTGCGTGCGAAAGTGTATGTGTGTATGTGTGTGTGTGTGCATGTGTGTGTGCGTGTTCGTGAAGGTTATAAATAAATAGTAAAATATGAGGAGTACGAAACTATATAGCATTGAAATTAATTAATATTAAAGTGCAACTTTCTAACTTGTTTTTTTAGTTGGTTCTTTGATAAGTGGAAGATATCTAGGGCCGAGTAATATTTATTATAAGTGTGGACTGCGCGACAAAGGGCTGAGTTCTTAGCATATTTTGTATTTGTATGGTTAACATCAAGAAGGGCAGTGTGCCGCGTACGATAAGATGGTGCTCGAAACGCAATGCTTGACAGGAGTTCAGAACAGTCTATTTTACCAGACAGCAGGTCGTGCAATAGCATGACATCATATTGTCTACGTCTATGCTCTAATGAATCTATATGAAAATATTTGCATGCTTCAAAATAAGAGTCAAATGTTTTGTTATCTTTAAAACTTAAAAAATTTATAAACTTTCTCTGTATTGTTTCTATCCGCTGGATATTATTGACGTAACATGGTGACCAAACGATGCAAGCATATTCCAAAATGCTTCTCACGCAACTATAATATAAGATCTTAATGCAATCTATATTTGTAAAATTATTGCAGACACGTTTTATAAACCCTAGTTGTCTGTAAGCTTTATTAACAATTGAATTAACATGCTCTGAGAATAGCATTTTTGAATCTAATATAACCCCCAAATCCCGTACAACACTCACTTTTTTGATAGGGTATTGGTTTAAATTGTAAATATATTCTATAGGCTTCTGTTTTCGTGTGAAAGTTATATGGACACATTTAGCAACGTTTATGGATATTCTGTTGTTCAAATAGTAATTGTTTAATTTGTCTAAATCTTGCTGCACCATGCTGGGATATTTATGACTTGTTTATCATAACCATTTAAACCAGAAAACAGAAGCATTTAGCGTTGTTCGCATTAGGTAGAGATAAGTGTGGGTGAATTCAATTTCCGCCCCGACCGCTACATATAGAGAGTACCTATAGGGTATCAAAAACAGTTTCACTGTAAAAATAGCACCAAGTTCAAAGTCATAAAATTGTTGAAAAACAATCAAAAACTTTACAAAAAGTTATGAAATACAAGCACAAAAAACCCAAGTTATGATTTTTTGATAATTTAATATTGAAAAAGTTTTGTTGCAACCTTAAAACTTAACAAACATCGAACTTGGCGTGCGTCCTTCAGTACCCCAAATTTGCTTGAATGCAAGTAATTTCTCGCACGCCAAGTTCGATTTTTGTTAAGTTTGAAGATTGCAACAAAACTTTTTCAATATTAAATTATCAAAAAATCATAACTTGGGCTTTTTGTGCTTGTATATCACAACTTTTTGTAAATTTTTTGATTGTTGTTCAACAATGTTATGACTTTGAACTTGGTGCTATTTTAACAGTGAAACTGTTTTTTGATAGGATTTTACATCTTTTTGTAAAGATTTTTTGACTTGTTGCTAAGATAATTGAAAATTTTTGAAAGTCAGGAAGTTATTGGTTTTACCCGTTCTACATAAATCGAGTTTCCAATCGAATCTCGATGTTTAGACGTACGAAGAAGGTTCTCCTATGATTTTTTTATGATGTTGTGTATAAATCTGTATGTACTTATATATATAAATATGTTAAACCTCTCATAACTTTTGATCGGGGATGCCCGATTTCATCGCGATTAGCGCTATTCGAGAGAGCTTGTCTGAACTTAGATTTAACATAACTATATTATTATTAGAACAAGTAAATATTTATAAATTATGAAAATATATAAAATAAATAAGTGACTTACTATAACTTCTACCTACCAGCAGTATAGAAAGAAATCATTTACACAAACAAACATCACACAAAAATTATTAGTAATTATAGGCATTTAAGTACATGAACTACTACATAAAGATTTACGAAGAGATGAAAAAGAAGGTAAACAATATTAAACTACCGCGCTTACAACACAAATAAAGAAATACAACTTAAAGATTCTTTGACTGGACAGGACTGAAAATAATAGCACTATATGGCATAAAAATGACAAAGGATACAAGTGATGGAGTCTGAGGAAAAAATAATGTAATATTTATGAGACAGAAGACACAGAAGGAACTCACATAACAGCCAAATCACTTATTTTTTTGGAGACGTTTAGTGTGAGTAACTTCTTATCCATCGTGGGCTTTACTAGCGTTTGGAGCTGTCTGCAACGAAGAGACAGGTACCGGCCGCACTAGGGATAGCATCAAGCTTCGCCAAGCTTTGCACCTGGTGGTGCGAGCCATCCAGTGCTAACACATTGATGACCCCATCTCGGTCCAGCACTTGGTGACTCCAAACAACTGTCTAGCCCGCATGAAAACACTGTGGCGGCTCTTCGACAGAAACTCTGATTGTGTGACACCTGAACCTTTTAAATAAGATTGTGATTTTCACTATGGAAACATAAAATACCGATTGTTGTGATTTTAATAGTTTCTTAAATTTGTCGCACATTTTTTTTTTTGCTAATAAGAAGTGGAACTGGCAACAAATATTTAATGGGCCACCCCATGGTATGCCCTAATTGTACCAGATCAGTGAGGAAAATGAGGTATCATAAAATTTTAAACCTCTATTTTACTCTTTACAAAAGCCTACTTAACATTTCTAATCTAAAACAGATATACTATCTTACAAATATTCAAACCGTTACTCCCTTAGGAAGCTACGTGAGATAGTCTACGGCAAACGTAAACAACTGTCTCCGCTAACACCTATGAAAAACATCAAAGCTTTCTTTTTTCCAAAGTTTCGTACATACGGACAAGATTCATGTTTTGATTTATAATTTGATTATATTTTTTTCAAGTAAGTAGGTACACATATTTTTCTTGTCTATCATTACGTACAACAGTTAAAATACTCACTAATGACCAAAGTAATTCTAAAAGGAACAAATTACACTCTTTACCACGTTGATCGGTAATCGATGCATAACAAATGGATTAAAGTTTAATAGAGCGAAAAATCTGCTTTTCACTCAGTGTGAAAAATGAGTACGGAAAATATAACTGAAATTGCCAACACTGATTTGTTTTTAAAGGAGGATGAAGAAATTGATACAAAATTAGGATTAATGGCTGCTAAAATAGCATTTCATAATTTTCAATGGCGTTACATAACTCTTGTTGTATATCTTGCCGCGCAGTATTCTGAAGCTGTAGACACATTTTTGAGTACCTACAATCAATCTGTTGCAATCAAATCGGGCAAGTTCCGCCCACGGCGCCGGGCAACTGTACCACAATTCGTATTATTTGGTGAAGAGTCCTCTGACCTAGCGGAGTATCTTCGGTGGCTAATTGAGAATAAGTTTGATAATACAGGGAAATTTCTGCTTATCTGTCATTCAAGAGATTATAAAAAATGTGACGAAAATCATATTTTTAAAACTCTAGCAGAAATTTATATAGTCAACGTTATATTCTTGAGAGTCAATGATATCGACAATGAACCTGTACCATTTTCATATCACATGATTTTGCCCGAAAAATGCAAGAACAGCGATCCGGAGAGATTGAACATAACAAATGATTGTGATAATGATTTATGTTTTGAATTACTTTATCCGGAAAAATTCAACGATTTGCATAAGTGTCCTCTCATTGTATCAACATTTGAACAGCCACCCTTCATGTACTTACATAATGGCACCAGAGAACCTACCGGAGGAGACGGTGATATGCTGAAAATAGTGACGAGTGCTCTAAATGCAACTTTGATAATCAAAACTCCAGCAGAAGGTGAAGATTGGGGTCATTACGAAAATAACAACTGGACTGGATCTATGGGCGACGTGTTTAACGACCGGGCCCATTTATCTGTTTGCTCATTGCCAGTGACAACACATAAATACGGAAATTTTCAAATATCATTCATATATAATACTATGGACATCGTGTGGGTCGCACAACTCCCTGCTCTCAAACCTGCGTGGGAAAAACTCTTACATCCGTTAAATTTCCGCGCAAGAGTAGCGGTATTATTGACATTTATTTGCGTCATCTTGATTAGCGGATTTCTAAGAATAAACACTTTGAGAAACATAAGAAAAGTACTTAACATCGGTTATCCCAAGCAAAGCTTATTATTCTACTCGTGGGCAATATTTTTAGGTATGCCAATATTAACAATGCCATCAAAACGTGGTCTTCTCGTTATTGTGTACAGCTGGATATGGTTTTGTTTTATAATACGAAGTTGCTACCAGGCAGCGTTAATAAGCTCTTTGAAACAAATTATGTATCAAGACAATTATAAGAATTTTCAAGAAATTCTCTATAAAAAGATACCGTACGGTGGACAAGGTTCATATAGAGAGTATTTTGTAGACGAAAAGAATATATATGAGAATTGGAACCAGCTAGATTCGGATGAAGCTTATGTTATGTTGAAAAGAATTTCTAACAGTGCAACAGATTTCGTACTAGCTTTTAATAAAGAGATAGTTATCGAGCACCTAATGGAATATAATGGATCTCGACGGCTTCAAATTATTCGTCGAAAAATTTTGAATAGTCCTACTGTTATGTATATGAGAAGATATTCTCCTTTAGCAAGCCCAATAAACACTGCACTAAGCAGAGCTGTGGAAGCGGGGTACGCCCAGTATTGGCATAGACGGTTTGTTCGACAAAGGAAACATTTATTCGAACATTCACGAAGTAATGGACCACAAGCATTATCAATACAACATTTTGGCGGGTGTATGGTGCTTATAATAATCGGATGGGTGATATCTATTATATTTTTTGTCTTAGAAGTATTTTGTGGCAGAATAGAAGAAGATAGTTGAAATATAGAAGATTTCAATAATATCAAAATTATAAGAGCTATTTCCTCTTCTATTACACTTTTTTAAGAATTGAGTCGAAGCGCTCTTACAACAACGGAAAAGCTAACAAATATCTGTGTCACAAATTACTGTCTAGCTTCTAGAAAAAAATATGCCTGCTTTCGCCAAAATATAGATACTACATAAACAAATATTTTAATTCCACCTAGCTCTGAGATGTTATTCAGACTTTTGTTTATTGTTCATCAGTAGTTTAGCAAGATTGTCAGAATTGTGCTTTTACTTTTATAAATTGCTTGATATGTAAGGTCATAAGCGAAATACCATATAGTCGGGAATTACATTTATAAAAAAAATGTTATATCGAGATTATAAAATCTCAAGATCAAATGTATTTTAAATGTCTTCTATAATTCGGTAATCTAAAGTTAGTAAAAATAAATACGCTCGAAAATATTTGAAATTTATCTTCGTGTCCTTTGCATTTATATCGTTTAAATAAATTAATTGATTGACAAGATGTTTATAAACTACAAACAAAAATCCATTTTCTTTAAACTAATAAGTGCCTTGAAAAAATGCAAATTTATTATTCTTATTTTTTCCATTGAAAAGCTTGTTACTTTGTTGATTGATTCTTAATACATTTAATGCGTTAGTAAGCATTGTAATCAGGCAGCAATCCAAAAAAAATTGTTTACCAACTAAGTGACGTCATATCAGCATCAATATGACGACTAGCATTTTAGAAATTAGAATAATATTCTAAAAAAGTAAATTTAAAACTATGTCATGTTTTAAAAAATCTAAATGGTACGTATAGATTTTTTTTGTTAACTACATTTGTTTTATATATTTTTTATCAGTAGTAAGTAGCAAACGAGCATGCAATTCCGAATGGTAAATGGTCACTGCCGCCCATAGACGTCTGTAATCAACTTCACATAGAACATGGGTTCCATCTGAAGTCAATTACAGATGCGTTGCCACTCCCGAGGACTACGATGGTCGCATCATATAAAAGTGTGCCAGCAACCACACCCTTCCATCGAAACGCAAGGACTGCTTCACGCTAGAAAAAGGTGTGGCGGTAGCACTTCCCTGGTTGAACTACGCTACGGTTCTACCACCTTCAACGTGAAAGACGTGAAATGCTATTTATAACTTACATCATAATAAAGTAAATCAATAGTTTCGTGAAAAATAAAACACAAAAAACAAGTTTTTCATCTAGTTATAACTGGCTTTCTACCCCACTTTAATTGCAGAAATACGTCATTTCCGCACGATATATCTGCATGTTATTGCGTAAGCGAGCAGACGAAGAAGGAAGGAAGTTGGAAGGCATTTAATGGCGTTTCTGTCATAAAAATAATGCATTTGGCGGGCTTCCGAACATGAATGTACAACTATCGGTCATCGTAATGCCAGTACAAGGTCTGCGAGCGCTTGGCAAGAAAGCTAATTGTGACTTTTTCTTTAATTAGGATTTTAAATGTATACCACGAATTTCTCAAATAATATCTACTTTTCATAAGATGAAAGAGGTAGATAAGCACAATGGTAGACATTGCTGCACATGAATATCGATGGATTAACTAAACTATTCATATCATTATAATACGCAACGGTACTCATGAAATGCGGTTTAAAAATCCTTTTTGTCAATATTTAGAACCAGTTATATTATCGGGAGTAGTTGTTACGAATTAAAATGTATCAATTTTGCGACAATACTTGTATTATAAGCAATCATCTATTCATATCTATCACGAGTGCATACGTGTTGCTGTACCTGAGAAGTAAAATGAAATGCTTTTCATACATAGGTATATTCGTTTCATTTCATCCCTTAAGACCGGTTCACAATATTGTCGTTTCTATAAGGCAGAAATAGATGTTATATTAGTGAAGATCTAGGCGATGAGTTTTCGCTTAATATACAATAAGACTAGACTTGAGATCACTTCACAATATTAATTACAGCAAAATATCACTTAATATAAATATAAATAGTATGGAAAAGCCTAGACTACTCATTTTAAGTTAGCCTTGCTATCGGAAGCTCCAAGAGCCGAATCTCAAACATCAAAGTTATTAAAAAAATATTATTTCTCACTTAACGACAAAATAAATTCTCAAAGGCATGAGAAATCCACACACTTGTAGAATATATAAAAAAGATTTGTACTTTCTACCAATTCACATTTGTTCTGCAACGTAGACCACTCTCGCTTTAAAAAAAAGACCTGTGCCAGCTATAAGTAGTTTTTCCCAATGCGACGACCAAAATACAATCAAACTTGATACGATAATGATAAGTAGTAGTAGTAGTACCAATTCGCACTTGGCCAGCGCGGTGGACTATGGCCTAAAACTCTCTCATTCCGAGAGAAGACCCGTGCCCAGCAGTGGGACAATAATAGGTTGACGATAGGTTAGGCATTGGTAAAACCATTGATGTGGTTAATTATTTCTCTAGCTGTCAAATCGAATGGCTTAATTTCAACTGAATCAAATAGAGGCCTAAACGCAGGCCGTTAGGCCGATAAGGATAAATTACTTAATTCATGTCATTATATGGTGAAAACTAAACAACCAAATGTATAGAGTGTATAATATATTGAGTATTAACTTGTGTGATGTTATTTCAGCACTGCTACTTGATTTTCTAACTTTCTGGGATGAAACCGCTCAACTGATAGATGCTCCTGATAGGCCGAATTTCGGATTTCCAAAACACTTAATTAATTGCCGGAGTTAATCGGCTTTAGGCGACTGATTGGGTGCGATAAGACGATTAGATGATTCAATTACACCTAGAATAATAGTGCAACCGTAACTGACCTTGATACTTGATCTGTAGATTCCTTAACTTTGTTGATTGAAGTTATAATGAAATGAAATTCTAGTATTACCTTTACAATTTTATTTATTATTGTTTCTTAATTTGTAAGTATTTTCTTGAATTATTATTAAAACGATTTATATATTTTTTTTACTCACAAATCACATCATTCTTACATCACATGGGATGACCCCCTTAAAGTAATAAGGGGTTATCTCATGTGATGGACTCAAAAAATCGTTTTTTTTTTTTTCATAAATTGCTTTCTTTTGTCTAAAATACGGTGGTAAAGTGATTTTTAAAAATTAGTCGTTTTAAAGTTACAGCAGTTAGAAGGACCTGTTCCCAGTCGGAGGCAGTTGTCAGAGTCAGAATCTGGGCCTATTATGTACAGATTTGATACCTGCAACCCTTTTATACAAATAAACGTTTATACAAGTTTCTACAAGTTTAAAAAAAATCTACTATTATTAAATATTCTACTGGAGTTATCGGTTTGCGCGCTCGTTCCTGCCGCGGACGTGCAAGATGTGGAATGAACTTCCTCCTGAGGTATTCCCGGGGCGCTACGACATGGGGTTCTTCAAGAAAGGTGTAAAAAGAGCTCTACTCCAAAGCCGGCGATGCATTGGCGACTCCTCTGGTGTTGCAAATGTCCATAGGCGACGGTGACTGCTTTCCATCAGGTGGCCCGTCAGCCTTATCGTTAGGTCTTAATATATAAAAAAATATATATAGTCTTGGTTTAATTTCGAAGAGCGCAACAACTTCAAAATATTTATTTTTATAATAAGTGGACGATAAGGAAATACGAGTGGCTATATTCATCCTGGTCGTAGTAAAAAAGGAAGTTTAGTGGAAACCGTTATGCCACTTAAAATGAAACTGCATTTACTTCAGCTTCGGCAAAAAAAAACTTCCCAGTGCTTAGAATTTAGCGTATTGCATTTTTGAGTTTCTTTATGTATTTGCTGCAATTTCTGAAATGGTAATATACAAAACGAAAGTATATATAATATCAGCCGGAATCGGGTAGGAAGTTTAAGGCGGTTTCTTCGAGGCGGGGTTGTTCGGAACGCTGTACTTCTTCTTCTCATCAACCCATTATTGGCCCACTGCTGGACACGGGTCTTCTCTCAGAATGAGAGAGTTTAGGCCATAGTCCACCGCGCTGGCCAAGTGTGAATTGGTGGACTTCACACACCTCCGAGAACTTATTTTTTTTTTTTTAAAGAACTCTCGGGTGTGTAGGTTTCCTCACGATGTTTTCCTTCACCGAAAAGCAGTGATAATTAATTTCTAATACGCACATAAATCAGTGGTGCGTGCCTGGGTTTGAACCTCGGACCTCCCGATCGAGAGGGCAAGTTTCAACCATTAGGCTATCACTGCTCTAACTCATGTTATAACGCCATAACGCTATAACGTTATAGAACGCTGTAACTCATGTTATATACCTACATTATTTTTAGCTTAAACTTTATATTTATACTTTCAAAATATATTTTAATAGATGATAATAAACTTAAAGCTATAATTTATTAATTTTATTAATAAACTATCTGGTCGTAGAAAAAGATCCTAGGAAATCCCTAAAAAACAGACAGTCACGCAGGATGTCAATGCATTCTGTTTCAAAATCTGAATTTAAGAAAGCGATTACAGAAACCAGGTAGAGCAACTCAATCCTATGCCACTGGTAGTACATGACGAGTTCAGGTAACTCAGGTAATGATATTATTTTAATTACATAACGACAAGACGCCAGCTTAAAGATATAAATAAACTTGTCGTAATTATCGTTAACTGCATAATTTATGCATTTAAATTTTAGTTATACACGTCTTTGAATATTTTTCCATTTGAAAGCGGTGAAGGTTATTCTTCAGAACAATACTTCTAAGTAATCATTATCATATACATTAGATATTTTTATTTTATAGAAATGTTTCATATAATTTTACATGGATTGATATCCTTATGATTTTATTCGAATAATAAGCATAGTAATATAAAGTTTAT
Source organism: Spicauda simplicius (assembly GCA_949699795.1). Classification (NCBI taxonomy): domain Eukaryota; kingdom Metazoa; phylum Arthropoda; class Insecta; order Lepidoptera; family Hesperiidae; genus Spicauda; species Spicauda simplicius. Next base: position 10,146,380 of record OX453062.1, read on the forward strand.
GTTCTAACTTTGACTAGTTCTTTTAGACCTTTGTCATTATTATAGCGAGTTAGAAATTGCATAGAATCCAATGTTCTATTTAGTGTTACATGTTGTATTACTGGGAATTCACTAAAAAATCCAAAAACTTTTGCAACGTAGCAATCCAATCACGCGCGCCACCTAGATTCAATTTGGAACGTTAGTAGAAAACTGGTGTTCCAGGAAATCTGTTCGAAAACTAAAAGTAATTTTACTTTGAAACTTCTACATTTCACGAAATGCTACGGGGTATATACTTAACATCATAATATTACATTATTGCCAGATTCCCATTGGCGCCTGCGCCATTGTCATCTTAAAGTTTGTTCTGAGGTTCGAAATTTTGGCTTCCAGTCGTGTCCGCGTAGCACTCTCGTAGAAGCGCGTAGCTCATTCGTTTATGTAGCTTCGTAGCGCTACGTAAACTTTAGTCGACTTTGAACTTCCGCAAAAGAAATTGCCTCAATTTTTTGTTACTTTTACGTGATACAATGAGTGTGGTTAATTTATTTATTGTAACTTTGACTTTTTGCTTAGTTATTGCAAAAGGTAAGACAACTCTATTAGTCCTTTCAAAAAACTTACTGATTTATCTACATGTATGTATCAAAGATAATGTAAAATTCTATAACGTTTGAACTAAATATTATTAGACAATTATATATATGCGGTTAATGTATCAACATAAAATATTCAATGGTCTCGACGTCATTTGAATTATGTTTGTGTCAGAGGATTATTTTTTTAGTAATGCCTAAAAATATAAATAATAATATCGTGATGAAATTGAACTCTAGGGGTATTCAAAGTTTATTGAATCAGATAAATAATAATTATGGATAACAAACTTTATATATCCATTGTACATATTCATAATATAAATGAAAATGGTATAAGGTTTGAAGACTTTTAATATTTCTTATTTAATTATAACGGATGTAGAAAATTGTTTAATTTAATTATAACTAATAATCATTCTAATAATAATGCAGTAATCATTTTGATTTTAATTATTAACTCAAAAAATATAAAAAAATAAAAACGAAGCATGAATATTGTACTAAAAGTTTTCTAGTTTTCGTTTGCAATTCTAGACATAGAGCTAAATTAAATTTATATAAATTTGGTTGGCGAGAATCCAATAGATTAAATGTTACAGTGTTTTTAGTTTGTGTAAATCCACTTTATTATGTTATGAAGCTCATCATTTTACATTGTTTGATTATAAATATGATTATCAGATAATTAGATTAGATTCGATTTATTAAACAAAATATAAAAGTCTGGCCGTTGCCTCTTTTATTTATCAAAGCCATTACTTGTAGTCCATTTGATGTAGCTTTACTTCAGTTTTACTTCACAATTGAATTGATGGCCTTAGGAAAAACAATTGTATGATGTCTATAATGTATACCTATATATTTAATATAGTCTAAATTACTAATGAGTCAAAACAACTTTGAACTAAAAAATAGGCAAATACATTTTGTCAGAACATATTGTTCAAAAGTAGTTTTATCTGAAAATGATTGGTGGTACTTATGACAGTAAAATTTGCGAGTTAGTTATTTTAATTGAAGCTCTTAGTCAAAACTACCTTTAACCCCAACAGCATCAATCGAGATTAATTTTACGCTATAGGTTTGGTAGGTGATATGAAAAACTATAATAATATTAATTAGGTTAGATGGGAACATAAAAGTAAGTTATAAAGAATAAAATTCGTCTGGATACGAACGAATCCGATTTAAGTATTTTAAACCATTTTATAATAATAATAATAATAATCTTTTATTGCCTTTTTAAATTATAAAAAAACACAAATAAATAACTTAAAAATACCGTTAGGCAAAGGGACGTGACTCAGCTTTTGCTGACAAAGATTATATATCTTGTGCAGCGCTGATTTTCAGTACCCCCTTCCCCCTATGGTGTTGTGCGGGAGGAAGAGTCATGGGTTCCTCAATTACCGTTCAGCTGCATAAAAACCTTTACAAGTAGATAAACAAGCAGGACTAACAAATTATAAAATTTACAAAAAAGCATACAGTAAATAAAAAAGGTTCAACATCACATTGCCTTCCTATATTGGACTCAATTGTTTTGTCTCCTATAATCAGTCAAAACTGCTTTCAACTATTTTCATTGGGTAAACCTACTTTAACTGCTACTTGACTAGCTTTTAGAGGTACTCATTTATTTAATATGCAAAATATTCTCAACTGATTTGAAACTAATTCAATTTGTGTCAATTGCTTTATATGATGAGTGGGATCAAAGGTTTCAATCAGATAACCAGAGAGACAAAGAGATAAACTGTTAAAGGGCAATATTTTTATGTGTTTATTTTTATATTTCAATGTCCCCAAATTTTAATCTCTTTTTCTTATATCTTAATAAAAGTTATAAGGTACAGTTTGTATCTGTCCAAGCACCTAGAAGTCTTGGTTTTAATTTCAAATCTAATCGTTTGTTACAACATCGATATGATAAACCTTATTTGGCCCTGCGGTTTGACTCGTGTTCAAAAGTATATGACATAACTTATTATGGTTATAACATTCGAAAGAGTATTCTAAATGCTTACGATATATTTAAATCAATCTTTTAAAAACCACCTATTTTGTAAAGTTATGGTACTTAGTAGAATGTATGTAGAAGATATGTAGAATAAAATATATAACGCCACAAATAAACTAAGAATCTAAGAAAAGTTACAAGACGGTAGGTATTGAATTTTTGTTTTTGACTTGCAAACCGAAAGTTATAAGAAAAATGAAAAATAGTTATGGTCAAATTATGATCACTTGCCGAAATACTCGTACATATTAATGATTAATGATATTTATACCAAGAACTATAAATTTCAAAAGAGTAATTTAATACATTTCACGCGACAAACATTTACTTAATTAATGAAAACGTAACAAGATATTTATTACGCATAGGAGGTTAAGTTACAGTTTTCTCTGAAATAAATAAACCTACATTCTTCAACGTACTACATCTATTTAAGCGTATAAACTTACTAAAATATCTAATTTTAAAGTTGAATTTTACAACCTGTATATATTTTAGTACGTTCTTGTAATTAATGGTTAAGGTACAAATATCCCAGGTGACTAATAATAATAATTTTGATGGTGGTAGAACCAGTGTAATTCGACCGGGGAAGTACTACCGCCACACCTATTTACAGCGTGAGGCATTTCTTGCGTTTCAATGGAAAGGTGTGGTTGCCGGCACACTTTTATAAGAGCCGACCATCACAGTCCTCGGGAGTAGCAACGCATTTGTGATTGTCTTCAGATAAAATCCATGTTCTGTATGAAGTTGATTACAGATGTCCATGGGTGGCAGTGACCACTTACCATTAGACTGCATGCTCGTTTGCTACTTCAGTCAGATAAAATAATAATAATAGAAGAACATAGTACAAAAGTGTTACCCCGAACCTTCGAAGTCGATTAATAAAAGGCGTTTCGTTATTTGACCGATTTACATTTACAAACACACAATTACTTTTGAAGATTTAATTTTCGGCTTTCAAATGTACAGCGCTGTTATTAGAAGTAGGTCTTGTAGTTCCGGGACCAGAATAGGACTACGGTACCCTCTGCCTGTCCACCAATTCGCACTTGGCCAGCGCGGTGGACTATGGCCTAAGCTCTCTCATTCCGAGAGAAGACCCGTGCCCAGCAGTGGGACAGTAATGGGTTGACGACGACCCTCTGCCTGTAAGAGGCGACTAAAAGAGGCTTCCGGGGTTGCGGGCGGGAAGAGTGGGAGCTCGAACCGTCCGGTCAAGTGACCCCGGGAAGGACGGCGGCAAGTGTGGTTGCATGTTGCCGTAAAAACCAGAAGGTGCGGTGAGCAGTTCACGCCCACCAGAGAAGAGCTCGATGGGGCACACGCTGAGGACACCGGCGGCGGTCAATTGGAGTTCCCAGAGTCCTCTTCGCAGCGTTGAGGTCGGTCACCGGGGGGTTTTTAGTGCGGTAAGAATCCCACGTAACCCGCGTCGCTCCCACGACGTCGGGTACTTTTTGAAAGTTTCCCCCTCGAAAACAAAAAAAAAAGGTGTGAGACACAGAGTTCTCAGATTTCGGAACTTATATACATGTAGATATATCATATACAGTTATCTTGAACTTTGTATCATCATAATTCAATCTCCTTACTGTTTGTGTGTCACATTTGTTTTACATTATTGTACACATCACTATGTGTCAATTTGGTTGTTTCATAATTAATTTTAATACCTTTTTGTATTTGCTCAGGATTTAGTGCATTATGCATTTCATGCTTGAAATAGAATAATTATAAGATGCCAAAACTTTACTTCGAAATACTTAATATTTCAATATTCCTAGGGAATTGTCTGCATATTTAAGTGAGATTTTCTAGCCGAAGAGCCAATTTCTGGTGTACCTACCAAGGGAATGCAAGTTAACGAGAAATTAGTACGACACAGTTCTCTTCCGCATTCAATATACTAGAAATTTGATTGGTGAAGCCTATGCATACGAAATAATATTCAGCATGTTTTAAACATATTTTTTAACTCTTTACCTAATACTACGAAGGTTTATATATACCTAGTTTTCAAAAATAGTAGAACCCCTTTGGTTGGACTTCTTTTCTGGTATAAATGCATTCCAACTTTCTTAAGAGTAACATTGCATCTATGGCTAATGTCACGGCTTGATTACAGATGTCCATCAGGGTGGCAGTGGCCACTTTCCATCAGATGGACTGCATGAGTCTTATAAAAGATAATATACATAGTGTACTCAAATTATAAGTTTAATAGTTTTCCCTTGATGGTCAAAATTCGACCTTAGTCAGAAAGGGAAATTTGAGGAATTTCAAAAAGGAGTGTTCTAAAACTTCTTTCGATTAATTCCGGATCCACGTGTGACGGTAACCACTTACCACCGAACTCTTGCTTTGCGTCTAGATTTATAGAAAAATCCTTTAAGTTTCATATATTTTTGCAGACGAACCAAAATTAATGACCACAGAAACGAATGTCACAGTGGTCGTGGGAAGAGACGCCATTTTCACGTGCAAAGTGGAAAACCTGCAAAATTATAAAGTAAGTACACTCGTCCACATTTTCATTTTACTTTTCATTACATTACCGAGTTACGCGACAACTTTTCGCCGTGTTTATTCTAATTAACGTAAAAATATTAAATTTTTGCTTATTAATGTACCTACACATATTTGTAAGTTACTGTCAAATTTCATTACATGTTAAATGTGTGTGTGACGGTGTCGAAAGGTGCTACATAGAACGAGTCTGGTTCGACCGGGGAGTTACCACCGCCTCATGTATTTCCAACGTGAAGCATTTCTTGCGTTTCGAGGGAAGTGTGTGGTTGCCGGCATACTTTTATATGTGGCGACCATCACAGTTCTCAACAACGCATCTGTGACTGACTTCAGATAGATGTTCTATTTGAAGTTGCTCACCGAATCCACGGGCGGCAACGACAACTTACCGTCAGGTGGACTGCATACTCGTTTGCTACTTCAGTCAGATAAAAAACTATACCTGTTATCAGCGCGAAGCTGTTCTTGCGTTTTGGTAGGTAGAGTGCCTTCGCTGTCTCATTATCACATAAGGTGGCAATCTTAGGCCCCGAAAACTACATACACTCATATATTGAAACCTTGTTCTATATCAAACAGCTTACAGTTCGACGCTAGTGACCTTCAGGCCTCGTTTGTTATTTCAATTCTTTAAAAAAATCTAAATATTTTCGTCATTAAACTGCCCCACTGCTGAGTAAGGCGTTTCGCTAGCCACTATGTTAGCCTAACAGAATTGTCTGGCTTCACCAAATTAATAAAACTTAAAAAAAGTTGTGAAGCGTCTATATTTACTTCGCTGATAAAGCAAAGGATCATATAATATCTAATACTCACATAACTTTTAAAAAGCATAGGCGTATCTAGGAATCGAATCTCTAACCATTCGATTAAGACACAAGTTTTATACCATTAGGCTATTAGTGGTCTCATTAAACTGAGAAGATTTTTATTTTAGAAAATATTTACTTTATAATCCACTCTGACGTCTTTGTCTTCCTTTTTCCGCGGTGGAAACTGTCTCTAACAAGAATAACATCATTTCGCTTTAGTTGGCTATTATTGGACAGGGATTATTCAGTAAGACTTAATTAGTATACGTCACCTGCGGTCTCAGACCGGCTTACCTGACGGAGCTGCTAGCTACGAAGACACCGTTTTCATTAGCGAGATTAATAGTGCCCATAACTCAATTTCCGATGGATCGCTTTGTCATGTAGATTAGATCAAGATTCTAGCTGTATCTAAATCCGAAAGTCTTATTTCTAGCTTATGCAAAGCAGAATGTGGTTGTCTGATCAGAATGGTAGCCAGACATAGCTGTTTAACATACTGTTATAAGCAGTAGCCTGTAGATTTTTATGGTGGTATAATACTTTGCGGTTCAGCCACAACGAATTTAAAACTGGCATTTTGGCAGTGAATTTGGCAAACTGGCATTGAAAGGTATGTTAATGATGGTCATAGAAAATTGTTATTTTTTAAATTATAACACAGGTATCAAAACGTTTAACCAAATGCTTTATACCACATATTACCATTAGTTGTGTCGTCAACCCATTATTGTCCCACTGCTGGGCACGGCTCTTCTCTCAAAATGAGAGAGTTACTAATGGTTTTTTTTACCATTAGTTATTTCAAGTATAAATATTGTTATACAGATTATAATTATACTGATGACAATATTGATGCTCCTAAGTTTTTCTTAAATTCCATGCTATTAATCTCAGTTTACTTATAAATAAATCTATCTAACGTTATTAGATACAGAACACGAAACAATTTCGTCCGAAAATATTAATTAGGAATAGAATCGTTCGTAGCGAATGGCACCTGCGGTCTGAAGCGGTCGTGTGGGACGCAGCTACGAAGATGGCATTTACTTACGTTCTCCATTAGCACGACTAATAGTACCTATAATTCATTTCCTACCCTAATGTCTTTCCATTCAGAGTTAAAGGTCTGTTCATATTAAGGTTCTTTGGAGATGGTAGCATCGTGTATTGGGGAATATGAACGTTTGCTTGCAATAATAAGATTGGAATAACATTATTTATAACGTCCCGTGTTGCAAAGAAGTTAGCATATCGGTCTAAAAGGAATTGGTTTAATGGTTTGATGTCCGGCCATACATATATCTAAATGGTGAATTCATATTTCTCTTCCAGATGTTTTTGGATTCTTCTTTAAGGCAAACTTGATACCTACTAAACAAGAGAAAATCCTGGTGAAAATATTTTTTTTTACATCCTAGGATGTAAAAATACATGTCCATGCATAAAGCGCCTCTTTCATACGAAGTAAGGACTGTTCATACGAAGAAAGCGCAATATGATATGCGATGAATTCATTGCTATGATATTTAGGACCTGCTACGGTCACTAAGCGGACCGCTTTTGGAGCTACCTGAGCGGTGTAGTTTATTCTTATTCACAAAACTACTTTTTTAATAAGTTACAAACTGTATTCCTTTCCTTAAAGTCTTAATTCATAAATATTGGTTCATAGACGACTTAAGACTCTTCTTATCTAGGATTGATTAATAAGTGTCCATGGGCGGAAGAGGCTACTTACTATAAGATGACTGCAAGCTCCGTTGCTATTTCAATATCTAAAGTTTGTACAAACCAATTTTAATACAGTACATAGGTGCTGATTGTCAGACATAAAGTCTGCGAAACATACTGTCTCGTTAAAAAAATATAATAGCATTGCATGAGACCCTAAATTTTCTAAAATCACAGTCGTGAAGAACAAAAGTTTAACTAAACACCCGTAAATATTAGGATAAAACGTCAGCACCACACTTCGTCCCTCGGAAGAGCAATTATGAAGGTGGAGTTGCACCATTTAGGACATTGCTCTCGTGAAATATTACGGTGGTTCTATTTTACTCTGTTTAATACCACTCATCCAAGCGGCAGGGTCTGGTAATGACATAAAAGCTATTATAGACATGAGATGTAATTGCTTAATCGCGCGGTTCACGTGAACTGGTTTAGTATATTTTATGGGCGCGTTCAGCATACATAGTTATGCAAATACCCTTACGTTGTTTATTTAGTAAGTAGGTAAAACATATAACGTAAGAAAATTTTGGGTAAAGTTTACGGTAATGCAAATCTATAACTGTCCCATTGGCATATAAGTCATTGTTCACCATGCTGTCCAAATACGGATTAGCAAAGTAGGATTAGTTCAGGTTTCCTAATGATGTTTTATTATCAAAACTGGGAATTTAATTAAAAAAAAATTAGCATATTGTTTCATAAAATCTTAAGAGAAGGGTTTGTGGGATTTGAATCTAAGACTCCAGATTAAAAAAGCCGAATTTCAGAAGACAACTTTTACTATAGTCGACTATATAAAAATTGCTGATTCATCAAATTTTCCACTTTAAAAATATCGTAGTGTCGTACATAAGCCCTAGATTATTCTGCACCAAAAAGGTTTTATGTTAATGCAAAATTTGTTTAAGAAAAATATTTTATAATATTTTAGTAGTCCATGGATTTACATATAATTATAAGTAATGAAAAGTGAACATTTAACCCAATATTTAGTTTCCCTGAGAGCGTGAATACATATGGATGGATCATATTATACACATAGCCTTCAAATATATAGTATACGCGTATATGTAAGAAAATCAAATTGTGTTATATCTACATCGAACCACTGCATTTACGAACGCATTATTCTCATTTTGTATTGAAGATAATCACACAATAAATCGCGTAAACATCATAATGATATGACCAACATAAAGGATGATGCCTAACTGGGCTATATTTATTATTATAATATTATTATTATAAAAATATAATAAATGTATTGCAAAGCTCAATTTTATCTTTATATTGGTTAAATCCAGAAAGATTACCTATAAGTTCGTATTAGTAAATCATTTGTCATTATTAAGTAAAATATATATTTAACTCAATAATTTATCTACAAAACGATTAAATATTATTTAATATAAAATGCCTCACTATAGGCGTTTGCAGATTGGTAGGTTCTCATAGAAACAATAGAGGTAACGTAATGCACGAATGGCTTCGGGTAGAGTGCTTTTATACTGAGATATTAACAGATACCTATGAGACACACTGACCATTTAACATGAGATGGACTGCATGTTCCTTCACCTTAAAAAATAACTCGTAGCTTTAATATTATTAAGTTGAAAGACATAAATATAAGCTAAGGGATGTTACATTAATTAATACGGTTTTTGCCATTTATTTCATTCGCCACATTAAATCTGTCAATCAAAAGGCATGTATAGCATTTACGGCAATTACCTTTCAAAGAGTAAGAGTTCCAATACAATGAGCAGATTTACACAATGAAATGTTAAGTGAGATCGAAAAAAAATAATTGTATTGATTATGTTAAGTGTTATTAATGCTCCGTAGTTCGTAATAATAATAGTACTAACATAAATATCAGTGAATTTAGAAAAAGAGTATATAAATAAGCAACTTAGAATATAGCTTGCTTTCTTGATGTTTTGTAACTTTAAAGCTGCACTGGGAATCAACATATAATTATGTTAAGTACTGTGTGGACAATTGGACATATAGATAAAAAAGAGACATAGAGCGACATCCGTATCTACAATTAAACCTGTGTGTTCCGTCCGGAACTCGAAGCCAGAGCCTTTTATTATATGCCAGTTTGTTTTTTTTTTGAGTCCTTATGGTGTGTAAGTATTGATATGGCTTGTATAGGGAATATATAAAAAAATCCGTATATCTATTCACAGCGTTTATTTGCTATACCGAGTATGTGCACGTGTTCACACTACGACCGCTAACTAGGGACCATCGTTATCTTTTCATGCTTTGTTATTTGGCTCCAACGAGCGACACACTTTACTGTGTCAATCCCCACAGTTTCATAATTACGGTGCCTCTGGATCCTCGAATGCTTTATACAATGGTAATATATATTGCAATGTATCGTAGGTGGCATGGTTACGCGTCGACACTCAAACCATCTTGACGATTGGTCCTCTCGTCATCACTAAGAACCACCGAGTGGCCGTCGTTCGCGGGGACCCTCAGACATGGTCGCTGACCTTAAGAGATGTCAGGCCCACCGACGCCGGCCAATACATGTGTCAGATCAATACTGAACCGATGATCACTCAAACTCACTATCTCCAAGTTTTCGGTAAGCCTTTTAATCCAATATAGCATGTTTTGGTAATAAATAACATAGTATATTAGTAAAAAAAACAGACTGATTTGTTTAATCACTTTATTTTTTGTGATAATTTATTTCATTAAAACGCTTTTTTGGATTTAGTGTCAAAATAGTGATATAAAGTTGTTATAATGCATATATATTTGTAATGGTGTACTAACTAGCTTTTATTTGATATTCATATTGTGATGATAAAAACGTCCCCTAACCTTTTCTCTGACCGTAGATGCTATGTATATAAATTATATAAAATATTAGTTGACCCGGCGAACTTCGTTCCGACTAAAAGTCAAAAATCTTAAATTATCAGTGTTCCTCCACTATATTATGCACGTTTTATACATATAAACCCTCCTCTCGAATCACTCTGTCTATTAAAAAAACAGCATTAAAATCCGTAGCGTAGTTTTAAAGATCTAAGCGTACATATGGACAGACAGCGGGAAGCTACTTTGTAGTACAGTCAGCAGCATATAGTTAGTGGCGTTCAAAGTGTCCATATTGTTAGATACAATCAAAGTGTTCAATAATATCGGCACAACCTACGTGTTCTAATTGTTCGCAACATCATAAACTTCCAAATGACAGAACATTCATAAATTCATAATGAACCACTCAAATTGTCACAATTTCAGCATCTGTTACGACACCAGCGGTAACCTAGCAACGAGACTGTTCGTAAATATAGGTACATTTTATAATATTATACCTTATGTTGCGGATATAAGGTTCCTGATCACTTACGGTATAGGACATGCTAACAATGACTCTTCTCTTCTCTCTTTTTTATATTAACAACTATCCTTTTCATATCTTGCAATGACGTCATTGACTGTCAAAGTCATAGAATCGGTCTAGGGGAACAAGAGGCATGAGACAAGACGAGAGGACGGACGAGTAAGACGGGTCATGCACACATACCGGAAACGAAACGCTTTTGCGAGATGTTGCTGCAGCCCATCAGAACCTGCTTTCAAACAATACTCAATGGACCATGACAGTTGATTTACAATCAAATTTAGTTTAAATGCATAATGGATGTAATATTTTTTTATCCTTAATAACTACAGAAACAAGCAAGAAATAGTATTGAATTGATGATTATGTTCTCCTTTATTTTACGTTTTCCTTGAAGTTGATAGGCAATTTTAACACTGCTTTAGTCTTACCGTTATTTCATATTTTCTTTTAACATAGTAATTGGGGCAAAATGCGTAAATGTCACGGGGCATAATGGCATACACCATTATATTGCATTCTAATAATTCCATCGACAGAGTTAGTATCTCATCCGTGCTCAATTGCGTCAAGTGTTGTTAATGTTCTGTATATGGAAACATACACATATATTGCACCTGAAATACTTACCACGTCAAGTTCTACAAACCTACCCTCGTCAAGAAAAAGAAGGCCTAAGTGGGTTCATAACACACTTGAAAAAGAACAAGTTCAATCGATTGAGTCTTCTTCCTGTTCTCTCCGGAAATCAACGTTTGCCAGTGACACTATCTGATGCTGATTCACCACAACAACATTGTTCACAATTATTTGACGTGCAAAAAAGAAGTTCCTCAGAAATTCGTTTTCACATACGAGCTTAAAGTTATTCGATCGTTACTAGCAAGGATGTTCAAAGGGTTTCAAAGGATGTATATTAAAAAAAAATAAAGACTGATGTATATTTCACAAACAATATATTTTAGCTAAAATATAATAGTTTTTCTGTAACCTCTACGGTTTTCTCATTTTTAAACTGATGAAAAGTATCTTCATTAAATTTTAAAACCCTAAATGAGATAAACATATGTCAATATTATCATTGCTCGCACAGTAAGTGATCCTTACAACATATTCGCAACATAAAGTTTAATATTATAAAATGTACCTATATTTACAAACAGTCTCGTTGCTAGGTTACCACTGACGCCGGAACATTTGTGACAATTTGGGTGGTATTAACATTATGAGTTTATGAACGTCCTGACATTTGGGAGTTTAAGATGTTGTCAACAATTAGAACACGTAGGTTGTGCCGATATTATTGAACACTTTGATTGTATCTAACAATATGGACACTTTGAACGCCACTAACTATATGCTGCTGACTGTACTATGTAGTGATGTCACTCTCACAACTGAGTTGTTTCAAAGGATATGTAATTCGTTACAATTTGTTAAGTCGTTTGGGTTGTAGCGCGTGCCAAGTAAATGAATGCGTACATACAAGCTCAACCTATATACACTCGAAAAAGTTTTCCCCGCTTTTGACGTAGTCGGGTACAAACTCTACCCTTTTCTTGACATCGGCCAATACATGTGCTATATCAATACTGAGCAGATTATCACTCAAACATAGGTGCTAGGTATCTCCAAATTATCGGTTAGCCTTTTAATATTTTGTAATAAGTTTTTGTTAAAAACTATACCCCTTACTGGAGCTATTGATTAAATGCCAAATATATACAGTGATTAAGACACTCATTAGTAATACGATACATAAATGTTATAAAGTTATCTCTCAATATTATCTATTCTGTTAAAGACTTTCATTAATGAGAACAATATAGTCTATACTATCCATAAACTCGAAGTTAGATTCGGATCGGTTCGGTGGAGATTATTCTCCAACTATGATCAATTTATTTATATAAAACATAAGTCCATTTGGTGGGCATTCATCTATACGAATCAATTTCCAATAAGTTTTTACGTAATATTTTTACTGTTTCTCTGTGAGGTAATTTTGATTGAAACTACTGGTCGTATACACCGTGATAAAATAGGGTAATAAGACTCATATCTGCCTGACCAATGCTTATAAAGCGTTAACGAACTAGCGTATCACGGGACATACGAACAGAATTCTAGTCTCCCTGCGAAGCCACCAGTGAACAATTAATAATAGAACCATATGTAACGTCTCACCAAGGACCTGTCTATACCTACAACTGGGTATCAGTCTCTACATCCAAATCAGCGAGATCTAGTGCGTACTTAACCACTCTGTTGCAGTGTGAATTAGTAAAGGACAATGTGGCTTAGTGAGCAGTGATAGCCTAGTGGTTGAAAGTTGCCCTTTGTATCGGGAGGTCTGAAGTATAAATCCCAGGGATATCCTGATTTTCTATAAAATGTAATGTATAATATAAAATGAGGTACTATAAATTAATTATCACTGCTGTACGGTGAAAGAAAACATCGTGAGAAAACCGACACTCCCGAGAGTTCTATAAAAAAAAGATCTCGGAGGTGTGTCAAGTCTACCCAGTCGCACTTGGCTAGCGCGGTGGACTAAGGCCTAAAACTTTCTCATTCTGACTGAAGACCCGTGCCCAGCAGTGGGACAATAATGGGTTGACAACAGAGTGAGTTAGTAGCTATCCTGGATTGCATGTTTTTGAAACATCTAAAAAAGTTTGAGTAAAATTTAACAATTACAATACAACCATGATCGAAGAATTCGCGTGATCTTGTAAGCACCTTATTCATATAGAAAGTTAGAAATTTCACCAATTTTCTGCAAATTACCTATCAACATCCGATTTTAACTTGAAAAAACTTGGAAATTCGATTATACGGAACCCCCATGTGTCAATTCCACTAGCATTTGGCCAAATATTTTAAAACTCTTAGACGCTCTTCGAACTCTTAAAACAGTCTTAGTCATATGGAATACGCACATAAACTAGAATGTCAGAAGTATGAGTCCCAGACATCATCATTTGAACCTGTGACTAGGAACGATACGTAGACCGGAATTCAAACACCTGCCACTGCATAGTTCATAATAATACCAATTTTAACATGTACATAAATAAAATAGAAGTGCATTCAACGCTCTTTACTCACGGCTTCCGCAGTTCGTTTCGCATTCGCGAGTTAAAAAAAATATTTTCTTGTATTTGCGGCTACAATTGTTCTTTATTCGTGGATGTAGTCGGTAGAAGAATAAAGATTTGGCGCCTTATGTTTGAGCGTCAGCTTTCTTTCAGTGCTGCTGCACAGTTTCTGTTTGTATGTCGCAATCTTTCACAGTTTGTGTTCGCGGCTTATAAGCTCATATCGCCTGCGAATAAGGACCTTTTATTTTATTCACGTTTAATGTTGAATGCTATTTTAACAGTTCCTCCAGATATCGTAGACACGGACAGCAGTGGTGAGGTGATTGTTAATGAGGGAGACAATGTGACCCTGCACTGCGCTGCGACTGGAACCCCCCAACCGACCATCACTTGGAGGAGGGAAGATTCTGTCCCGATGAGGATTAGAGGGCAGCTGGGTAAACTTGGGTTTTGTTTATTAACTGAGTAATTGTTAAGTTTGGTTTATATTATCATTTACTTATGATAAAAATATTTTTATAAAATAGGTGCAATTTATCTAATTGTAATTAATGACTGTCGTCCATGGACATTTATAATGAATCCCAGATAAAATCGTTGTGGTTGTTATGTTGGAACGCTTTGGATAAATATGTCCCTTACCGTACCTTACAAACGAGAAGATGGTAATAAAACTTTAGAAGGTAGAGCCAGTGTTGTTCGACCGGGTAAGTACCACCGTCACACCTATTTATAGCGTAAAACAGTTGTTGCGTTTCGTTAGAAGCGTGTGGTTGCCGGCACACTTCTATATGAGGCGACCATCTGAGCCCTCGGGAGTGGCAACGCGTCAGTGATTGACTTCAGATAGAACCTATGTTCTATATAAAGTTGTTTACAGGTGTCGATGGGCGGCAGTAACCACTTACCATCAAGTAGATTGCATGCTCGTTTTCTACTTCAATTAGATAAGATAAAAAAAAAACACAGCAGCGCTTAACACTGTTATTTTCTTTCTGTCCGATACAAAAAATTGCAACGAATGTATAGAGTAGATCTGTTGATATTGGTTTACGTATATCAACAAGTAATTATCCTCATCACGTTTTCTAACATAAGTTTAACGTCATTACATAAATGTATAATTGGAGTTTACTCCTTAAGAATCGATTTGCATATAAAATAAGGGCCCGGTATGAGAAAAAATTGAGGAGTAAAATCTACTGAAGAATGACAGCGTTACGATTCGGTTATGATTACAAAATCGTTACGCAGACAAAAGTTTCCTAGTAAAAGACTTGCTTTGCAATTTGGTCGTATTATTTCAGTAAGCAAGTGGAGTGGCGAGCGGTTCAACATAGCGTCCGTAAACCGAAACATGAACGGTGCATTCCTATGTATTGCGAGCAACGGAGTGCCCCCTTCCGTCAGCAAGCGGATTCTGTTACATGTATTATGTATGTAGTTGTAATATTCTACATCTTTACCTTACTGGTATTTGATAACGACCATCGATATATTCTATATGGATGATAAAAACCTATATTTTTTGCAAATAAAATATTCCAATTTGCTTCTTTTTAACACATCCGGCATTTCACAAAGATATTTCGTTTTTATGAATAATATGCATGTCTCTATAACAAGTACTTTATATAGACTGATTTTTATATGATTTGATTTAACAGTTTCGATTCACTTATTAAATTTTGTACAATTAAGATAAGAAGACTTACCAATTAAAATATTTATATCGTGTTTGTCTCTTAAATAAAACAACTGAGAAGTAGTAAATTGAAGTCTGTATCTATCTGCTTTTACAAATAAAATATTTAAAAATGTAAATATATGTCTTATTTTATTTCACATGCTTTTTATTATCCACTAGGTAAACCGATTACAGTAGCTGCGCAAAAAATGGTTGGAGGTTACTTGTCGGAGTCAATAGCATTGCAGTGCAACATAGAAGCAAATCCCGCGCCCGAAGTCACCTGGACACATGCTTACGGGAACAGGATATATAATGGTCCTATTACATATTTATTTATTTATTACATGCCAATAGCAATTACACACTATACATACATAATACACATTTTATAATAAATACCTACACCAATTATAGGCATGACAACATTGGTAGGACAATATTTAGATACATACATATCAATAGTATTTTGTCATAGTTTTTATTAATCGTTTTAGTAAAAGTAAAGATAGTAAAATTACCAGAGATTTCGACACTTGGTTACAACATGTATTCTAACTCGTAGCAGCACTGTCATGGTATATCGTAATTTGCAAAGACGAACTCATTTAAGGCAAATTACAACAAACTATACAACATGTAGCTAAGCATTTATGGCTTTTTTAACATTTCAGCTTGAGCCACCAATTAAATATATCTAAAAAATACATCTTTAAATCAAAATTTAAATTTCGTCGATAATTTTGAAATTTAATAATATGAAATTAGTAATACCTATTAATATTATAAAACAATATCTGAAATATTTCACAGGATCGAAGTACCAGGCGAGTATAAAGAGCAGTGGATACAAACACGTTGCAACCCTCAGAATAAACAACGTATCTAGAGACGATATTGGGTCATATAAGTGTCACGCAGATAATTCCCTCGGCGTAGCAAGGGATGACGTCACTCTGTACAGTAAGTTTTTAAGCATATTAAAAGTAAATGTAAACTTTAATTGACACGTAATTACAGTATTGAATGAACATGTAGGGGAGTGTGGATAACAGTGGATCACTTTTTTAAGTCCTACATTTCCAAAGTTCATGGTTAAATATTTCATCTTTGAATTTAAATCATAAAGGTTTAATATTTAAGGGGAAATGAATATTGACGATGAATATTAAATAACAAGATCTAGCCACTTAAAAAAAGTGGAAAGTGATCCACAGTGTTCCGGCATTGGGTCACTTTGGACCAGTTCCTACCCATAGATTGTCGTAATAAACCTTTTTTATTTTATTTGAAGTAAAGTATACTTAAATAAGATACAACTTCAGACTTATCATCGGAGATATTTAACTACTGCAGTTAGGTCCATAAATCTTGGAAAAATCTTTCATTTTATGATGTAAGTATACACTAATCTTATCAAGGTGGAGAAACAAGTAACGTTTGACTGAGCAGGTACCACCGCCGCACTTATTTGTAGCGTGAAAAAGTTGCAATTCGGTGGTAGGGTGTAGTAGAAGGTTAACTACCTTATACTTATAGGTGACTTAGACCTGGTAACAAAGCATCTAAGAGCGAGTGACTTCCAACTTTTAGATGTCCATGGGCGGCAGTGACCACTTACCATCGGTTAGACTGCATAATCGTTTCGTTTTTTTTCACTTTTAAAGAGGATATAAAGACGTTATATTATTTTATGTACCTACAAGCGTACGAATTTGAGAGCAACAGCTTGGGAAAGCTAATTATAATAGAGAAAAATAATTCAAAGATTTGTTATTACAGCGTTCTAATATTCTCTAATTAAAGAATATCGTAAAATTTTAAATCAAATTTGAAAAAATGTGTTATTATCGTAATTTAATATCGAGATTAATGAAAGTAAGCCTTTCTTGTTGTGATTAAGATTGTGGTAACGATTTCAACAATATTTTTGCAGCAATTAAGCCACAAACTTTAATTAGAAACTGTCAGGTTAATACAAAAGACGTGCGCTGAACTCAAGTTCTGTTCTGCTACAATTTTCATAAATAAGTTCATTAGTAAATTGTGAACCAATTAAGCAAAGGCACTTGGCAAATTATGAACCAATTTGAAAAATTGAAATAATTCTATATTAGGTTTTCTTACTAGATTTTTGTTTACGACTCCCTGTTAGGCAGACTAATTTTTTCGTCTGGTATATTTTTACAAGGTTTGCTTTGAAGGTTTATTTTATAACTACGTCTAAATTTTGTCGTTAACCCATTATAAAATCTATCTTCTGGGCCAGTTCTTGTCATAGTTTCAGTCCTAGACCACCGCGCTAGCCAAATACAAATTGATATTAACGCCTAAATTTGATTTTATTGAAACTTACTCCAATATAAGGACAAATATACATATATCAAATGTTAAATATATATTTTATTATAAATAATGGGAGGATAAGGTTTTAAGTCCACGTAATTGTAAAATATGCTATATTGCTCGTACATGATGTACCTAATTGTAATCGACTAGGCAGAACGAACTAATTGATTAACTCATTAACGCTAGATCAACGAAGCAACGCTTAATTTAACTATTTAAAGAGTATTTTAATAAATAAAATATTATTCATAAAATTGTATTATAAATTTGTCTATGGGGTTTAAACTAAAATTAGAAACTTGCGTGATATCCCTGTAATCCGTCGTCCTTATAATAAGTAATTAGATGTATGAAAATCATGTGTCATCATTAATGATGTATGAATATAAAAATGGGACTTGTATTTTATATATGTGGAAGCAAAGGAGCACGGAGCTCATCATATGGTAATTGGCTACTATCGCCACTGACTTCTCAAGAAGGAAGTCTCCTTGAACAACGCAATTGTAGCGGACTACAGACGCGTTGATTCAAGTGAGTGGAAGCTAAAACGACTCGTGTTGTTTCTCTTCTGCACCACAGTCCACCGTCAAAGTGAAGGTGGTAGAACAAGTGTAGTTCGACCGGCGAAGTACCACCTATTTCTAGTGTGAAGCATTTCTTGCGTTTCGATGGAAGGGTGTGGTTGCCGATACACTTTTAAATGAGGCGACCATCATAGACCTCGGGAGTAGCAACGCATCTGTGATTGACTTCAGATAGAACCGATGTTCTGTATGAAGTTGATTTCAGATGTCCATGAGCGGCAGTGACCAATTACCATCAGATGGGCTGCATGCTCGTTTGCTACTTCAGTCAGATAAAAAAAGTCTTTTAAGCAGTCATCAGCGCATAAAATTTCGTAAAAGCATTGCGTTGATGAATCCAGATTTTGGCCATGACTTCTTCCATATTAAATGATATTTATGCATTCTAGCTCAATCTCTACTAATAATATATGAGTAAAATACAGAAGCAAATATTTATACATTCATTTCATAGATTTGTAAGTATATTATTTAACATAGTATTAGTAGGGCATTAGTAGGGTATTAGTAGCGCAGGATACTGGAGCTAACTTTTGTTACCAATGTAAAAACAAGATGGCAAATAAAAAAAATCAAAAAAAAAGATATACAAAGAAAAAAGACAAACTCACTGAGTTTCTTGCCGGATCTTCTCAGTTGAGGTCGTGTTCCGATCCGGTGGTAGTGTAAAAAATATATATAAATGTAACTGACAATTCGTAAGCGCCCCCGAAGGCCTATGCAAAATAAAGACATTTCATTTCATTTCATTTCATTTCATTTATTGTTAAAATTTAGTAAAAATATAATCATGTTCTATTTTAGCACTGGCAGCAACTACAGTAACAACACATATGACTCTGGATTTAGAGGAAACTTCTACATCATATCGCTCTTGTAAGTATCACCACTTTATTTCATTTATGGGTAAATAATAGAACGGAAAATGGCTGATCAATACGTGGGAAGAATCAGGCTGAGAGTTAAATCTGAATAAATATAATGACATATAACAAATACTACGCACATTTCAGAACATCATCATTATACACGCTAGAGAAGTCATAATCAATTTCAGTCAAATCAGTTTAACAGTACCTAATAAACGAGATATTTAATTAAAAGATAAATAGGGTCTCTTGTTGTTTATTATAATCCTTTTGCCTTCTTACTATGCTTTTTACGGAAAACCATAGGAAGCCATTCATTAAACTACTTCAAAACTCACATACATCTATTCAGCTAGTTTTGATTTTAGCAAAACTAAATATTTATACACACAATACCAAAGTACTTATTGCCAAACTAATTATTCGCTGGGCCAACAGTTAATTAGGTGAGCTGTCCAAACACCTTTCTTGTTAACCTACAACGTAAATAAAACGGAAGCTCCTGGCATTATCAGGAGAATTATTATTTCGGCTAAAATTGGAATATGAGCGTCCTATGTATATGTGTGGTATACAGCTTAAGTAATAATCATACTTATAGTTATTTTAATAAATAGTAGTTTTTTGTGTGTGATATATTTTTTGTAGTGAATTAATTTATGATTGAATGCTGAACACGGTGCTCCTTTTAGTGTGAGAGGGATTTATGTAATAGTAGGTATATGGTGGTGGCTAAGTCATGATAACATTTACGCACCGTTAAGTACTCATCTTAGGAACTCTATTTTCTTGATTTACAATATTTTAGGTTTTTACTTTTGAATAAATTTAAGGAATAATTGTTAGCGTTATCTAATCTATACAAAATAATAAATATGAAAGTTCTGTGAGTTCCCATATCGAAAATATTCACAAAAAAATTGTGACTGTTTTGTGTGTGTGGCGGACTAAAAAAGGGTTTACACTTAATTTGCAATTTATATATCGCTCTATAATTTTTAAACCTTTTCTTCATGTGTTTATATTCAAAACTTATTTTGGCTATACCAGTAAAATAAAAATATGTCCATGATTATACCCTACTTTACGTGATAAATATTAATATGCAAATATCATTTCCTTATAGATTCTACTGAAAAATATGAGGATGACGACAACTTCGTAGTAGTTCTTAGTCGACATCAAATGCAGAATACTGGTAACGTATAGGTTATAGTGCGTAATGATAATGCAAGATCACAAAGTGCACTAAAATATTATATTACTTTAGCAAGTAACACCTGCTATCCATCTAAAAACGACCTTCAAAATACAGGTTCAGAATTGTCTTCCAACCGTAGGATAGGAACAAAGAAGACTAATTTATATTCAAAATATACTTAGTCTTTATTCTGTGTAAAACATCAATTCACAGACAGACGTGGCATACTGTATCTGTTACTTATATAACAGCCCTCTTTTTGCGTCGAAGGTCGGAAAAAAGAAATTATTGCGCCCATTATTTTATTAAACAAATTGCTCCATGAAGTAAAATAAGTTCTCCTAATTACCTAGAACTGGCCTTTAATTTAAGCTCATTTGTATATAAATTATTGTTTTATGTTTTCAGATATTGTCACTAGTTCGTGACCGGAGGACCGCCCAGAAAACTGGGCGATGTGGTCCACAGGATCAAGACTTTCCCTGTCTATCCATGTTTTGGCATATCTCGTGACTTCACTAACTTTACAGCACT
The DNA here is from genome assembly GCA_949699795.1 of Spicauda simplicius. Taxonomy (NCBI): domain Eukaryota; kingdom Metazoa; phylum Arthropoda; class Insecta; order Lepidoptera; family Hesperiidae; genus Spicauda; species Spicauda simplicius. The sequence continues at coordinate 10,167,778 of OX453062.1, forward strand.
GATTTGTACAAACTAGATTATCCACAGTAACAATAAATAATGTTATTGATTGTACATTTCTAAACATCTTGAAATTAGTTATAAACCACAAAGTTATATAATGAAAGCTATTTGATGGCGTATCCACTTTTATTTCCTGCTTTATTTCTGTAGTGCATATTGTATTTGAGTGTAAAAGTTGCAAAAAATACAGTCAGAGATATGATTAAATCAGTTACCTTTTCCTCCGTTATATTTAGAATTAGTTTAGGTCGTCCTTAATGGTGAGACTTGATAATAAATAAGAAATACAGGCATCTCTACACCGATTTTTGGCTGACATTGAACATACTTGAAGTGAGAATTTTATTTTAGTGATTAGCTAGCGATGTAACGAGCTATGCTTGGTGTTTCTTTGCGGGAAAAAATTCGTATTCGTATCCGACAAAGAACCAGGGTAACCGACGTAGCTGTAAGAATTAGCAAGCTGAAGTGGCAGTTGGCTGGTCCCATATGTCGCAGAACCGATGGAAAATGGGGCCGACGACTTCTCGAATGGAGACCACGATATTTTGTAAAATCAGTAATTTTAGCAAAATGCTCACACCCTTAATTTTGAAAAATAGTATATTGTATAGTTGTATGTTGTATGTTAGGTATATTGTGGTCTGACACGCAATGGGTCCCGGGTTCGATTCCCGGTCAGACAGGTTTCTGAATGATGAGTTTAGATTCATGTTCTGGGTCGATGTTTGTGTATTCGTCTTGCGTGTGTCCATGGCACCCATGACACAGGAGAAAAACAAAGCGTGTTTTTTATTTAATTTAAATTGTATGCTCACTTATGTTACAGGGCTAGTGAACCCTGTGTTTTTTCCGGTGTCTGGTTTGAAACAATTATTTCAAAATAAATTATATTTTGCTGGAGAATGTTCTTATCAATGTTTGTTTATATTATTAATAGACGTAATAATGTACCTACTATTGATTATGTAGTTATATGAAAATATAGCAATTGTAAATAAATTTCTACAATAGTTTTATTTCCCTTTCTGATACATTTCGAATGGTTTATTATAATAAGTTCTCGTTAAAATCACTGGATATTCACTATTACTTACTATACAAATATTACATTATATTTTCCTGATTTAGATTTTTGTGAAGTGTATTCGTCCATAATTATTGGATATCGAGTACTCTTGATAAAAATGTGAAGTCATTACTAATTTGGATTTGTCTTGTGGTTTTTTGGCTTTTCTAAAAACATTTAAAATTGTAACGTATATTTTTGTTATCTACACCATCATATAAAGAAGAGATACGAAAGAAAAAAAGCCTACTGACTTAAAAAAAAATCTGATATTTTGACACGTGTACTTTCGATTGAAAATTAGAGTGGTTTTTCGATATAAGTTAAAAAAAATAACATTTCTAATCCAAAAAAATAATACAGTGTATCCGGAACTTTAAAACGTAAGATTTAACTAAATTTCGTTAAAAAATATATTTTTGTAAAAGATAAAAATAAAAACCAAAAACTTGTTTTATTTTAATTTTTCACATAAATTTGGAGGTCATGTGAAAAAAGTGTAAATACAAAAGTTCTACATTTTTATAGGACTTGTAGTTTTGCCAGAAATCGAGATATATCATTTTTATTCTTAAAACTTCCACTCCCCCACTTACCGATCTCAGATCGCCCGTAATTTATTTCTACTATAATTTTTGTGACATATCTTCCTTATCCAAAAGGTTTCATCCTACTTTAATTAAATTTCATTTTTTTATTTATTTATAGCTATCGGCACTAGTCGATAGCATCAACTTCTAATGTGACAATTATTCATAATTGTCAAAGGGTAGAAAAGTCAACTCGGTGTATTTAATAGACTTTAAAGCTATGTACTAAGATTTAATTAGGGTAGTAAATGTTCTTGAAAGGATTCTGTAATATTTGTACATAGTTCCCCTTTTTTACAATAAACTTTTCATATACTCCTTAAAAATATTTCATTTAAATATAAATATAAATATAAATATAATTTTTTTTTACTTCTGGATCTCATACAAATACATAGAGTTTTACGCGAAGCGAAAACATGATCCGTTTCACGAATACTTACCTACTGATTAGTAAGATTTTTCATACTTTAAGTTAATGTAGAAGGAGTGCAGGAAAATAATGATAAATTAAAATATACATTGTTTTTATTACCGACAATTAAAAAAAAAAACATGATGTTAAACCAATGTAGTTCGTCCGGGGAGGTATCACGGTCACACCTATTTCTATCGTACAGAATTTCTTGCGTTTCGTTGGAAGGGTGTGGTTGGCGGCATAATTTTTATATGAGGCGACCAACCTAGACCTCGGGCATGCACCTCGACCAATAGCAATGCACCTTTGATTGACTTCTGATAAAATCCATATTCTATGTGAAGTTGATTACATATGGCGTCCATGGGCAGCAGTGACCACTTACCATCAGATGGACTCTTACGCATGTTCATTTGCTACTTCAGTCAGATATAAAAAAAACAGATGACTGCCTAATCGGTATGGGCCTTGCTTGGCTATGTAGATTAAACAAAATACATTACCATTTCAAGTTTTTGTTTTACGCATCAGTATTACGCCTTTTAATAATGATCCGAAACTGTCTGCCTAATTTCGTTTTATGTTTTTTATCTTAAAACTAAATCAAATATGAACAATTATTGTTTAAATGGTCGAATCCTTTATATACTAAATTGCAAATTACTTTGCAGAAATATTTATTTTTCAATAATTAAATGATTGCACAAAACACTTTATTTACAATAGTCCCGTATGCTGCATTCGAAGTAAAGGCCCATACATTTTCGACGGTAAATTCAATAGGGACGGACACATATCTATGTGTCGTCGGTATGCGCTACCGATATTGCATTGTTTAGACCGCACTTGCAATTCAATGGTTTTCAACGATCGTGGTAAATAAAAACGTCCGGTATTCACATAGAAATCTACTATAATCGTTTTTAAAAGCCAATAGAATCGTTTTTGCTCAGTTTTAAGGACGCCGTTCTCACTTCCAGAATTCCTGTCTATGAGTTATAGTATTCGAATGACTATTTTATGGTCTATAGATTGTGGCAAGCATTATTCGGTACTAATCACGTAATAACATAACGTAACCTCTCTTAAGCCTGAATATAAAAATACGTCTGTAACTGACCTAGTTTTTTTTCGTGGGGGAAACCTTCAAAAGGTACCCGACGCCGTGGGAGCGACGCATTTTTACCGCACTAAAACCCCCATAGCCGTCCTCAACGCTACAACGATGACCCCGGGACCTCCAAAGGAACGCAACCGGAGTCCTCTGAGCGCGTTGCCCCATCGGGCTCCTCCTAGGTGAGCGGCTGGGCCCGCCGCTCTATCTGGTCCTTACGACGTTATGCGACCACACATACCGCCATCCATCCGGGGTCTCCAGACCGAACGTTTTGAGCTCCACTCTAGCCTGCGAAAGCCTCTTTTAGTCGCCTTTTACGACAAACAGAGGATACCGTAGCCTTATTCTAATCCCGGAACTACAGGAACCTAGGCTTATCAAGTTTCATTAAACATATACTTAAAGTATAAATATTTGACTGAAAATCGAAATAGATGTCTCTGTAATACTGTTAAAAAGCTATCACACTCAGAAGAAAATTTATATATCATGAAAATTTTGGTTTATTCAGTTTTATCAACCTGTAACCGGCCACCACAGATAAAAAAGGCTTGAAAGGTGTTGGAGATATGCTGAGCCCAGTACTAAACTAAGTATGATATTAATACTGTGGTTATACTGTCTCAAAAGTTAAACAACTTAGCTAATATAGTGACATCAGGCTTACAAGCTTACAAGCTGTAGTACCTTTTTTTTGTTTTCGAGGGGGAAACCTTCAAAAGGTTATGTGGGATTTTTACCGCACTAACCCCCCCCCCCCCCCCCCCCGGTGGCCGTCCTCGGCGCTAAAAAGAGTACTCCGGGAACTCGGTCCGACCGCAACCGGAATCCTCTGAGCGCGTTGCCCCATCGGGCTCCTCCCAGATGGGTGGCTGGGCCCACCGCTCCGTCTATTCTTTATGACGGTATGCGACCACATATACCGCCATCCATCCCGGGATCGAATGACCGAACGGTTCGAGCTCCCACTGTAGCCGCCTGCAACCCCGGAAGCCCCTTTTAGTCGCCTCTTACGACAGTCAGGGGATGCCCTATTCTGATCCCGAAACTACAGCGACGAAGCTGAAGTACCTAATGCCTTTCATTAAACTTCCTTTGTTAGTTCATTTGAATGTATAAGTCAACGGTTTAAAGTAATTGAACTAAATGTATCAAAATATTGTAAATAATAAGATTATAACCTTTTTCAATGCTGTATTTAAGTGAACCATTGCATGTTATAATATTTTACATTCATGATTATTATGTATACACATACAAAATATAATCAAATTGACAGGGAGTCAGATGTAAAATAAAGTTGTTAATTTTTTTTTATTCGCAAATCATTTGATTATTTATAAGGTTATCAAAGCATTCCGAAAAGTCTCTAAAGATCATCGGAATTTCCAAAGAAACAATACCTAAAAATCTATTAATACAATCATGTAAACTTTAATAAGTATATGTAACATACATACGTTTATATATTTTACTTAATATAAGATACACTTATATATGCATACACATTTTGATACACACGGACCAGAATTGGTCTAAATTTATAACACGTTTAAACTTTACACAAGCTTGTAAACGGTTATCTTTATCGTCGTCTTGCAGGTTTTTTTAGAACACGATTAACAGAACTCGCTTATAACTTCGGCAGTACAGGCTTTAAGGCAGCACAGATCAGCCAAGCCCTCACCACGTTTGTATCGAGCCCAGCTCAGCGCGCCCCGACGTCCACGCCACGGCCAGTCTTCTTCCCATTGCTCAATGCTTCTTTCTAGAACACCTAAATTAAAGTTAAAAATTAAAAACCTTATTTTTTATGAAGCAGTGCCTGGGTGATAGAACCACTGAACTTTGCCTTAGGTACGAGTACCACCACCAATACATTCACCAATTTCTACCGTAATGCCCTTGCGTTTCGTAAGATGGGTGTGGTTGCCGGCTTACATTCATCTGAGGTGACCACTTAGTGTTCAGGGGTTAGCAATTCCCCTATTATTGACTTCAGATTGAACTGCAGTTCTATATAACGTTGCTAACAAATGTCCGTGTGCGGCAGTGATCACTTACCACCGGTGGACTACATGCCTCTTTACTTCAATCAAATAAGCAAAGGTATTTTGAAAGTGGTTAAAAAACACTTTATAGTACGATGCTTTATGCATTAAGGCGTTTAAGCCTGATAACAGTATTGTTAAAAAATCCTGTGTTCTATTTTAAGGCGTGTGAGACGGAAGAACATTTAATTGACACATTCCAGCTCAGTCCTCAGCAGCAACAACTTTTGTGGCTGATCTCAGCCTCTGGAGTAGCTGTGTGGCTGTATCGGAAACTTACCAATAAATGGACTGCATGGACTCGTTTGATATTTGAAAATAATTAAAGACAGTTTTCACACAAAATTAAGGTTTGAGATCCATTAACTCCATTCGCTGTGATTTATGTTAAAATACCACGCTGTTATGATCATCACAAATTATTTCTACTCAAAAAGTTTGACACAAAAATTACATTACACATACATACTTACTTGGTACCCTTTTCTTGTGATAATACATTCTACCATAACATATAGTAACTCTCAAGTTGGCCAAGTTTTGTCCGCAAACTTGTATTGGTTTATCCATTGGAATATCTCCGGCTATTGCCATTACAAAAATACATGATAAGATAACGAAGACTTTCATTACGGCCGCTCAACTAGAAATAAATTTTTAAATTTATTCACCCTGTAACTTTTTTTAAAAAGGTTGAAGTAGCAAACGAGCATTGAATCCATATGACGGTAAGTACATAAATACGGCTGCCCATGGATATCTGTGAAGCTTGGCCTGGCCTGGCTTGGCTTGTGTTTTGGCCCATAGAAAGTCTCTTACACTTATGATAAATATTTTAGAATAATATTATACAAAACATAATTATGTATCAGCCATGTGTAAAATAAGTTAAGTAGCTCTTATTTTTGAAACACTTTTTCACCTGATACCTGCCCAGGTGTCACTCGGCAAGCTCTACATACACGCAAGTATCACTGTATCATAGAACTCTACTGAGAAAACAAGGTTCCATTTATGTGAAAATAAGTTATGTCAGATCGCCCTGGGATCTTGGACTATTCATGGTGTACGAGAATATTGTGAGAGAACTTACTTCGGTGTGACAGAGAGATCTCTTTATTAATATTTTATAAGTTTATTGATAACGTGTGATTGTTTACTATTATTTTCCCATTTGTTGATTATCAACCCAGGTGTCACCCGGCCAGCTCCACAAATTTGCAAGAATTACTAAGAATGAAAAAATGTGACTCTTCTAAGAAAACAAGGTTTCATATATGTGAAATAATTATATCAGATCGCTCATAGATCTGACTCTATAAGGCAAAAGATGATTATTGTCTACACAATTATACACTACACATTATACTTTGACATGTCCACAACACAGGCTTGATTTGAAATTCAGATTACAAATTCTCTAATTTATGTTTCTCGTAACTAAACAAAAAATATAATGTTATCTTACCGTTACGTTTTACTGAAAGATTTATGAAACTAAATTACTAAAACCTTGATCCAGGTATCAAGTTAAGATGTGAAAATGTATGTAAAATGTATTTTCATGTTTATATAGGAGTAGAAAGCAAGCGACATACATCACGTATTCCATAAGCGAGCGATTTACCTAGATAGGTAGTACTTTTGATCCATGGTTTGGTTATTATTACATTTCAGTTAATAATTTAATATAACCTTTAAGCAGACGACCAGATTTGAGTTTAATATTAACCTTTTATCTGTAGAGAATAGATATGTAGTATATAAATGAAGATTCAAATATAATTATTTTTTCATCACTCGGCGTAGTTTCGATGGATATCGTGTATGATGGAGGAAGATGAGATTTTATGTTTCTATAGTTCGTCCAGTGTTGTCGTGAGATGTTTGCAGTGAGAAGGTGGCACGCAGCGAGGAGGAGAGGTACTTTGGCGCTGTGCATTTCTCTTTGCCGCTATCCGCCGCTAAAGTTCCTCTGAAGTTCCTCTCCGCACCACTTAGACCAAAGGTTTAGGATACTCTGCATATGACCTACTTACGATACACATATAAGCACTTCTTGTGATAAAATAAAGTTCTTGTAAGTATTCCTTATTTTGAATATGGCGCTTATATATCGCTTGGCTTAGGAATATAACATTACCTTTAATGTTATTTTGAGCAAGGATTGTATAAAATTATTTACGTGAATGAACTCTAATTATTATAATATTCGTCAATTATTTATTCAAGACGTTTTATGAATGAACTGCGTCACACCTTTCTACACTATTATTCCAGTACAGTACATAAGCTTGTTTTGAGTAGATCTTGTTTAAAAATAGCTTAGTGCAATATTGTTACATAAATGTTGGTGTAGTTTATGTATATTTTTGTTTTTCTTTCGTGCTCCTGCCACTGCAATCCTTGTACAAAGCCTGCATCATCTATGCGCTGGTTGCAATGCGCTGCAATGTGGAACGCTACAGGTATCGTGGCCAATCGTCGTCACCTGTTTTTAAACCATTCATCAGGCTCCCCGCCAATGGATTAATAAGCTCTTTAGACGGGGGCCTAGCTATCACCGTATCAGCCGTATTAATGATACGGGACTCAGAAGTTACGTAAGCCACCGAGCAGCACTTTTTACCCCAGGTGAAATATTATTATTACAGGTAAAAAATTTACATATTTGGCATAGACATAGGCGTAGTAGAGTTGGAGATGTTTCTTCATTTCGGTATCAAATTGGGTGGGTGACAAAATACCTCACGCTGTTATAACTAGCATTTCTTCTGAGTAATCTTGAACCTTAATTTGGTCGCCCAAATTTGTTTTGATACAGAGCCCCTCCAAGGTACGCTATGCCACTGCTTTTGGCATAAATAAGCGCGCATGAAAATTAGCCACTACGGGTCACCCATTCAATTCCTGACTTCGCGTGATTGCATAAGACCAAATCCCATAAACTAAAGCGGGGCGGGGCTATGGCTCAACGCTCAACATTGGCAGCTCAGCAAAACCCTTTAAAACGAACACCTAAACCAGTTTTGGAAATGCTAGAAAATCAAGCGCATTGCAGGACCCGAATTTAAACGATGCGATGGATTTTGGTGGTGAGGCATCAAAAATCGGATTTCGATACTAAGTTTGTAAATTAGTAGGATCTACACAAGTATAATTTTTAATTATCCCTTTAATCTATTATTTTCTGTTTATCTCTGTATATTTCTATATTTAATATACAAACAGATACACTTTTACCATGCGACAATCACTGCTAAAAATAAGGATCTATTTAACCATATAACGCCATTTTAAAAAAATGGATTTAATAAAGTCAAAACATTTTTTTCAAAATTACGAATTGTGCAGACAATTTTAGGCTTATTTATTATTTTTTATGAATTATCGATATAAAAGTTGCATTATTAAAATAAGTCAAAAACTAGGTATATAGTTAGATACAAATCACTTGTTTGTTCCTATGCGTGTTATTTGCGTCAAGTAATTTCCGTTTTTACCTACCTAATATTATAAATGACCTATGTTTTACGTATGTATTATAAAACAAAATAATATTAAAAATATTTTTAAAACAAGATTTCATTTCTATGCATTGAAAAGAAAAACTAAATCCATCAATTTTTAGCATATTACAATTCTATATAATATAAAAGCTTGTCGCAAAATTTATTCAAATGTAGGGCTGTGATTTCCTGAACTATCCATCAGGTGCACTGCTGGACATAAGCCTCCCCTAAATGGCGTCACTCCAACCGGTCCTGTGCCGTCTGAATACAACGGTTTCCCGCTGTCTTCTTCAGGCTACCTGTACTCCGTTTGCCTAAATGTGGTCGCCACTCGACGACCTTTCTTCCCATCGGTTATCGGTTCTTCGAGCCATATAGCCGGCCCACTGCCACTTCAGTTTACTAAATTTGAGAGATATGTTGGTAAGTTTCGCTTGTCTATGGATTTTATCGTTGCGAATCATTTAAAAGTTTTGTTCTCGTAGTGATGTAATGAATGTTATAATTTGAACATTTACGAATCTGAATTCGAATGCGAATATCCTTTACCGACATTCGCGAATGCGTATGCAAATATTTGTTTTATTGTGTGTGTTATCGGGCGACCATTTTTTTTTAGTCGAGAAACTGCAGTTATATATTCGCAAAACATTCGGACAATTCTTGCGAGTCTAAAAATATGCGAATATTCGCGAATGCAAACGCGAACTTTGGTTACATCACTATTGCAGTCATGCCAAATGATATTGGAGAGTAGACTCCAGTAGAGTTCATTTATCAGTATTAACTAGTCACCCGTAGCATCGGCCGAAATTCGACCGTAATTTAAATTAAAAAACTAAACTTCATATTGTCCAAATTAGTACGAATATTTCTCTAATTCAAATCAAATGTCATCTGACATTCTTTACGTTGTGTCTTTTCATAGTAAGACATTGAATGTTTTATTTCATTTACTAAGTATATATGTGTTTGTGACAAATGCAAGGCAGTGTGTGTAATGTGTTTTTAGTTGATTTTATGTATGAAAAATGCATTATTTGAAAAAAATATTAACATTCTGCACTCCTTCTCTACGTCCACTATAACCGTGCAAAATTTCATACTAATCCGTCCGCGGCATATTATTTAAAAATGCGTCACAAATTTTTGCTTCACGTATTAATATAATAATTATATAAAACTTTCCTACCGCACAACAGTCGCAGTAAAATCTCCACACTTAATGTTGTATTATCTATAGTTGTTAACTGATTTTTTTATATTAGAAGGTGATAGAACCAGAACCAGAGTAGTTCGACCAGGGAAGTACCACCGCCACACCTATTTCTAGCGTGAAGCATTTCTGCATTTCGATGGAAGGATGTGCTTGCCGGCACACCTTTATATGAGGCGACCATCATAATCCTCGGAAGAAGCAACGCATCTGTGATAGACTTTAGATGGATGATTACCCATGAGCGGCAGTGACCACTTACCATCAGGTGGACTGCAAAAAAAATACAAGAGAAAAGAAAAGACAAAAACAACATTTGCAAGTAGTTATGTATTTATATATGTTCAGTAACAGCGAAGAGAACGCACTCGTAATCAAGTAGTCACTGCACTGAGTGGATTTAATTTCTTCTTCGAGTTCTACGCCGTTAAATATGAACGACAATGATATACACAGTCACTCTCAGTTCAAAACAACTTATCTGTTTAAGTTTATAAATAATAATACTATAATTTAATAAAACTAACTACCGTTGCACAGTCTCCGACGAAACAAACTGTTACAATCTGAGGATGCCCGTTTCATCTCATTTCGAACTAAATCGCAATAAATCCAACAAAATTTGTCTATTAATTCATTGCGAGCGTCGGTACTGGACGGATTGCAATCAACCGCTTCTGCGGTCCAATTTTGCAGTTCTAAATTGAATAAATGGTTTTGGAATTAATTTGCCTAGTCAAAGATATCTGGGTTCTCTTGTAGTAGCTTCGCATCGTCCGGGCAGTACATGATGATGTTGCCAACAGTACATGGCCGCTCGCAGCATTCGCTTGCAACTTGTCTGCGCACGCGCCGCCATCTCTCCTCAGTCAGTAACCGCTTGGTTCTGCTTCGCTTGAGACCTTTAGGCGTTAGTTTATCTGTAACCAAAAATGGTTATTTGAAACTTAATTAGAAGATTTTTTTGTAAAGTTATTAATATAATTACATCTGCTATTGAAAACTATCCCTGCCTTTAAAAACATTAATGACAAATATATTCGTGGAAGGCCCTGGGATGAAGTATATTTTAAATCTTGGTAGCGTAAAGTTATAAAAGCTTTATATATGAACTAGACCTATATTTTTAAAGTGATTTCAAATTATTTAAAAAAATATACCTATACTCGGGGCAAATTCGATCTGGAATAAATGTAAACAAACCATAAAAATTCCTATGTAGGGTTATCACCAACTTGCACGAATTTGTACACAAATGCATTTTGTATTAAACCAAAGTATGCATTAAATTTTCGCTGAGTAATTTAATTAAGAAGCGTTGATTATCTAATAACGACCAACTGCAAAATAATATGCTAAAACCAGTCAAACTAAATTTATTTACCATTATCGTCATTGTATAACTAATAATATTACAACCCTAAATCCATGACGGGATTTGCAACCTATTATAAGTTACAGGTAAAAGTTAATAATAGGTAAAAGACGGCTGATAAAACAACAAAAAGTTGCATTCCCCTGCCTGTCAATGGTTGCTAGGCAACGCTTTGTTATTAAACATTCCATATCGAATTTGCCCCGAGTATAGTGCTTTTAAAATCTTTTGTCAAACTAGTTACAAATCTTGTGAACCTTTAAAGCTCAATGCACGCACAGAAGAGTGTGATATTTGGCATATTTAAGAATTTGGTATACGGATAGAAAGGAACAGCAAAAAAAATTATGTATGTCCTCTTATATAATATGTATATAAACTTAAAAAAATAAAAATATATTGTTTATTACAAATAATTTTCAGTCAAGAGATGTATGTTCTGTCTTAGTCTCGTGACTAATCTATAATTAACTATGAACAATCTTTATAAACAAGTATATATTAAACACTAACTTAGTCATATGTGAAGTTAAACATTAACATATACCTATGGACAAATGAAAAGGAAACATAAATTAAAATTCCAAAAACCACCGATTCCAAGTAATATAACTTAATATCATTCATCAATTTAATCCTAATCACTTCAAACAAAAAATCAAAATCGATTCATTCGTTGAGGAGCTAATATGCCACAAGCAGATACGATACGTTAAATTTATAATTTGTTTAATGATTTGATGACCCGCGTGGCGCAGCGGTTTCCATACCGGTCTGACGCGCAATGAGTTCTGGGTTCGAATCCCGGCCAGACAGGTATCTGGATGATGATTTTAGATTCATATTCTGGGTCTGGGTGTTTGTGTATTCGTCTTGTGTGTATCCATGGTACCCACGACACAGGAGAAATCCTATTGTAGGACTATGAGTGTAGTGAGAAAGCGTGTTTTATAAAGCCATCGTTTAGAGTAGAAAGTATAAAATCGAGATAACTATAAACTATAGTTACACAGTGAAAAGTTACAGTCTAATAAACTTACCCATCATAACTGACGTATCTCTCTTGACTATCTTGTAAACATTATTGCAGAAATTGTCAATTATCGATGACAACCATTTGCTACAAGTGAAGACTTTATCAGTCATTCGGAAAATTTCTGTGTTCTCTGCATATGCGAAAGTGTCATTTTTGGTTAGTAATAAAATGACGTAGACCTAGAAAGAAAAAAATAGAATCGAATAACACTTCACATACTTTATAAGAACACTATTGATAATTTTACTAAAAGATACTTCACAATAAAACATCGATGTGATCGAAATATATTTTAGAATCATCATATTTGCATCAGTTCTTCAAAATAATAGCACAATTAAAATAATAATAATACTTCTCATTAAAATTATTTTGATTGTCCTCCATAATATATAAAAGTACGAGTAAACAAGTCACAATAAATTTAACTAAATAAGTACAAATTAGTTGCGCTTAAAAGTTCCACTTGACAAAGGCACGAGTTTATCACCAAAACATTTATAAACAACATTACATCACAAAAATACAACAAATACTATAAAAAAACGTACATAATATTTAAATTCCATTTTATATGATTTGATTACTGGCGGGAACACATTTATTGTTTGACTGGGCTAACGGGCACCCGATAAATGAAATCGTCACAAATGTGGCCGACTAAAATAAGCTCTGAGGTCCATAGTACGGAATTACTTAAAACTAACTTACATTGATAACGGCGTTTACAAAACATTGACACCAAAATAAGATAAGGGTTCGTTGTAAACAACAATACATTCGAATAACGGCAGTTATTACTTCGGCATAACTAATTTAGAGCATTATATTCGATTCGACCGGAGCGTCTATTGTTAAGCAATTGTTTTGTAATTATTGACGACCCAGGAAGGGATAATCACGCGGTTGTAATTACTGTATTAATTAACTTTTGACAACTTGTTGTCATGTGGGTTAAATTCATAGATGACCTACTGACGGTTCGCTTAACCGAATTTGAGGGTGATCGTGCATGCCCCATACACATTTGACATAACTTTATAAAATCTCCCTTATTTCTACTGGTCGAAAATGGTACAGACAATTTAAGTATAAGTTAAGATTTTTAATTTTCACATTTTCACTCGCTTTGACGCTTTTGGTAAACCCAAACACCTCTTTTTTATATCGAGGAGGAAATCTTCGAAAGGTACCCGACGCCGTGGGAGCAACGCCGAGTTATGTGGGATGGCCTTAGAGAACGAAAATTGACGTAATTTAATACTGGTCAGAGTGCCTATTTGCGGTTTCAATTACATCAAAAAAATATCGAACTCTATAATATTAGCATAATATTCCTAAAACTTAACCTAAACCTTCTTTGTTTTAATAAAATAATAAAAATAAAAATAGCCTTCATTACTGAGTAAGAAAATACAATAAATATTAAATAAACAGTTTCGATAGTTTCGATAAAAATTAAAATTCGATAAAAATGTCGAAAAAAATATATACTTTTTGTGTAGTTCTTTGTTTTAGTCAAGGAAAGCCGCGTGCTCGCTTGTATTTGATAGATTATTATTTGGACCCTTTGTAACTAATTGCTATGGCTCCATCGCCATGTTTGCTTTTACCATAAAGTATCAATGTAGTGTGTGTTTTAACAATAAGTTAAATCCAAAACAATTTACAAGATTATAGAACGTGTATAGTTAAATCAATAAGGTACAATTATTTCTAGAGTGAAGCAGTTCTGGTGTTGCGGTAAATAGGTTTAGTTGCCAGCTCTTTTGTTTTTTTTTTAACTCACTGAAGTAGCAAACGAGCATGCACTCCACCTAATGGTAAGTGGTCAATGCCGCTCATGGACATCTGAAATCAACTTCATACAGAACATGGGTTCTATCTGAAGTCAATCACTGATGCGTTGCTACTCCCGAAGACTATGATGACTACTTATCATATAAAAGTGTGCCGGCAACCACACGCTTCCATCGATACGCAAGAAATGATTCACGCGAGAAATAGGTGTGGCAGTGGTACTTCCCCGGTCGAACTACACTGGTTCTACTATCTTAAAAAATTCTATTTAAAAGCTCTATTTTTTATATGAAGTAACAGCCTTCAGATGGAACCCGTGTTTAGTATAAACTTGCTTAAGGATGCTTGTTTGCTACTTATACCTCACAATAAAAAAAAAACATTTTCATCACATTCTGACTTAGGTAAAGTATCGCACTTCTGGTTTACTACAAGTATAACCCCTATTTTGAGTTACATAATGTATCATTGACTTCAGGGAACATTTAAAAACAGGTGAAGTGCATGCATAAATTGCTACTACATAGAAAATACATAAAAAACACTATCAACGAGCTTACCAAATTTTAACCTCGAATTTCTAATATTAGATAACTACGTGACCTGGTACAGTTTAAGTGTACATAGCAACAACTATTATCTGGCGTCGCAGGGCGGACTACACATGAACTAAAAATAAAAGGTCGCGGTTCATTGGTTAGTAGACAGTCGACAAATCGTATGAGATTGTTTACGCCGCATGCGCCGCGTTCGCGTAAACAAAAGTGATAAAAGAACGATTGGTATGTAGCACGATAATGTCATCGAGTCGATAAAGTGGTAAAATTCTATATTTTTCCAGAAGGTAGATTTCTTTCACAACAATTACAGTTACTCGCACATTTTATTGACTGATGGGTCCTGTTCTCATCAACGATCTGTGTATTACTACACACACACACACTACCAGGGTTTATTTTATCTTAAGTCCATTTTTTATTACGTAGGTTCAGTTTGTTACATGCATATTTCCTAAATATACTAAGGGCTATTTTATTGTCACGCGGGCTCGGGCCCGCGTTCGCGCTATAACTTTAGAGACACAATTTCTGTCTTGCCACACACATGCGAATACATGTGAACATAAAACTGCGGAATAAATAAAGATGCACTTAATCAATTTCTATATATCGTATATTATGCATTGTACGAAAAGTTCCCAATTACATTTGTCTCCATTAACCATCTAAACGTAGAATCTTAAGCGAAATTGAGATTTTCCTCTTATTCGAGGTCATTTAAAGTTATAAACGTAATTTACGCCAGTATATTTCAACATTATGATTATTCCAAAGTATCTCAGGACCCCTGCATCCTGAAGACAATTATTTATTACTCATTAGAGAATTGACCTAACCTTAATTTGTTGTTGTTCATCACCCGAGATAAGGGCATCCCTAGCGGCGCCAGATACCAACAGCGCGTAAACAAGTGATTGCGGCTCATGAGCGAGTGTCCCTCGCATATTAATAGAATATAATAGATAATGACTCCATCCCATTCAAATGTTTTGATTCCTGAATCTCAAGTGACCTACATTTGGTTTGCGATAACGCCGCCGCTCGAGATGAATCTCATCACTCTTATGTGCCTTATGTACATATAATTAAGCATCAATCTCTGTTCCCAGTGAGCTAACAAACCGCTTAATTGTGTATTCTCAAGGTACAATAAGGGCGCCGAAAAGCGTTTAACTTCCGATGAAAACCAGTACAAACGCGTGAGTTCTATTTATATTACTTTAGTTTGTTATTATTTATGTATTGCTCAACGTTATTTCATTTTGCTTTGAATAATCTTGACTTATCTAAATCTCGTATGAGCGAGTGGAGATATTTGCTTCATATTTTCAGTAAGATTAAATTTCGTATGAAGTGAATGTAGGTACTCTAGGTAGGTATCCTGTGGGTTGTGGCACTTAGTGATTAATGCGGCAACTCCTGCAGTCACGCTCGATGTCGCCGACTATGCAGCGGAGTGAATTTGCACAGGCAATATAATACGCTCGGTTATTTAACTGCTTTACTTAGACGAAGCAAGACGAGTAAAACCTACCCGTTATACTCCATTTACACGTATAACAAAAATCAAGTTCCCCGTGTCTGTACCCCGTTCATTTGCATATTTGCACAAAAAATATAATTTAAGACACCGAGAATAAGTAATGATAGTTTCTATAACATGTTGGATTTTTGTCTTTTCAATAAAATCCTTCTCCTCTGTTAAAAAATTACGACAAGTACCTTTTTTTTGTTTACGTACTTTCATAAAGCACCCAACGTCGTGGGATCAACGCGGGTTATGTGAAATTCTTACCGCACTAAAAGCCCCCTGGTGGCCGTCCTTATCAGAGCGTGGATGACTCCGGGATCTCCAACGGAACACAGCCGGCGTCCTCCGAGCGCGATGCTCCTTTCGGGCTCTTCCCTGGTGGGCGTGAAACGCTCACCGCACTTTCTGGTCTTCACGGCGGCATGTGATCACGCGTGCCGCCGTCCTTCCTGGGATCGCTTGGCCGGATGGTTCGCGTTCCCACTATTCCCGCCCGCAACCCCGAAAGCTCCTTTTAGTAGCCTCTTACGACAGGCTGAGTGTACAGTAGCCGTATTCTGGTCCCGTATCTTTAAGAAAATACGATTAGTATCTACTAAATAATCTGTCATTTACCTACGTGTTCCGAGTAGATAGTATGAAAAATGTTGAAAATATAAGATCTCCATCAAATGTATGTCAATCTTCATGTATTTGCATAATATTTAAGTAAGTTATTCAATCATTCGTTGCAACGAATGATAAACTTTCATCATACCTACATGACATCGATGACATACTCGTACGTGAACATAAATATTATTTTAAATGTGAAAAGTGGCACTCTACTCTAGAATACTCTGAAAAAATACATTTTTGAAACAATATTGTGAAAGATCGCCTGTATTTAGGGTTGCGATTATTTTTCAGCGATAAAAATACATCTTATAAATAATATTATGTTTGTAAGGATGTATGTGGGTTTATACGTTTACATGCAAAACCTACATAGATTTCGTTGAAATTTTTCACATTCATACATAATTTTTCACCAAGATATATATGATTATATATGATACTCATTACCTACTAACACGTTGACTACACTACAAATTTGTAGGTAAAGGTAACAAGAAAAAATAAAGCTTTTAAAAAAGGATGTTTTTTTTTCAAAATGAAGTAGGTACAGTATTATTTTGACTCGTGGCTACTTTGTGGATGATGCGTGGTGGCAGCCTAAAGAAAGATGATCTCGAGGATCTTTAACGCCCAAAACTCTCCAAGTTGACAACAAAAAAGAAGATCTGCAAAACTAAATATTCTATTACTCCCTAAGTACATTCGTTTTTGTATGACTTTATTTCTCGAAAATATAAAAAAACAATAGGGTATAACCTACTTTAAAATAAGGTACAGATAAGAGCAACCCTAGCAGTGCCCTTTTATCTAAGAAACTCTTTTTTCTATTTTTCGCTCTGAATAAATGCTGGCTAACCATGACCATAGTTAGCTAATTGCCTCGAAATAAGTTTATGTATGCAATACCAACTTTCTATTAAAATAAACTAGTCACTAGAAATTCAACCGTAATTTAAGTTAAAAAACTAAACTTCATATTGTCCAAAGTAGCACCAATATATCTCTAATTTAAATAAATTGTGATAATTTTCAAGTTATTTTGAACGCACCAGTTAAAAGTAAGAAGAGATTTAATTAGCTAAGCTGTATTCGTCCCTGTAGTTCCGGGATCAGAATAGGGCTACGGCATCCCCTGCCTGTCGTAAGAGGCGACTAAAAGGGGCTTCCGGGGTTGCAGACGGCTAGAGTGGGAGCTCGAACCGTTCGGTCAGGCAATCCCGGGAAGGACGGCGGTATGTGTGGTCGCTTACCGTCGTAAAGACTAGACGGAGCGGTGGGCCCAGCCGCCCATCTGGGAGGAGCCTGATGGGGCAACGCGCTCGGAGGATTCCGGTTGGAGTCGTTTCGAGATCCCAGAGTCCTTTTTAGCGCCATGGACGGCCACCGGAGGGGGTTTTAGTGCGGTAAAAATCCCACATAACCCTGCGTCGCTCCCACGGCGTCGGGTACCTTTTGAAGGTTTCCACCTCGAGAACAAAAAAAAAGCTAAGCTGTATTCAAAAGCAATAGCGGGTATTTTGACAAAGACATCGGACATTTTTGACGTTATGTGTTCTATTTCGTTTCTTATGTATGTATGTGTTTGTGTCAAATGCAAGGTAGTGAGTGTAATGTATTTTAGTTGATTTCATGTATGTTTTATGCACTATTTGAAAAAAATATTAGCATTGCGCAATCCTTCTCTACATCAACTATACCGTGCTTAATTTCATACTCACCTGCGGCAAGTATCTTAAAAATATAATATAGAGATGGCTAGACATGCAACAACGTAATCAAGATAGAACTTAGTAAAGTAATGATTACTTAATTTCAATCTACCTAAAATACGTAGAAACATTTTAGTTAGGTTTAAGCCCCATTTAAGAAATTTGCACGTTACCATATCGAAAAGCTGTTTGCCGTAAGCAAATCGTTTCACTAACAAGTTCTTACGAGTTGCCGAAATCGATTTACGTCTATTAGATATCGGATACCGTAATACCGATAATAAGACCCCATCACATAAGTTTAATAGCAGTGAGGGAGTTATCGTTTGTATTCACTTAGGCAATCTTCCTTGACATTCGAATAGACTTAATTAGGAGACTAGATTTATTAATGATTACTGGACTAGTTTTTTAATGAATGACTAGATTTTAAGATTAAAGATAGACTTAAAGATTACAAAAGTAAGTTTAAAGCCTTTTATACGTGTAGATAGTTACGTATTAATAACAACAGCGTTTAGCCCAAAGGAGATGCTTTAGGTCACCTTTTAAACCAGAGCAGGACAGTACTTATAATGCTGTTATGTATTATATTAAGCAGAAATAGGTGGACTGGTTATGGCATTCGCAAACGAAGGGTTCTACCACATTTAAAATTAGAAGTCGAGATGTCCCGCAACTGACTAATTGAGTGCCTTTTACTAGGTGGTAGACCCATTGTTGTTCGATCGGGGAGGTACCACCGCCACACACACTTATTTCTAGCTTTTTTTATCTGATTGAAGTAGCAAACGAGCATGCAGTCCACCTGATAGTAAGCGTTCACTGCCGCTCATGTACATCTGTAATCAACTAACAGAATATGGGTTCTATCTGAAGTCAAATCCCAGATGCGTTGCTACTCCCGAGGACTACGATGGTCGCCTCATATAAAAATGTGCCGGCAACCACACCCTTCCATTGAAACGCAGGAAATGCTTCACGCTAGAAATAGGTGTGGCGGTGGTACTTTCCCAGTCGAACTACACTGGCTCTACCACCTTCAGATTATGCTTACATTTATATGAAGTGACGGTCTCAGTCCTCAGGGTTAGTAACGCATTTGTGATTGACTTCCGATACAACCCCTCTTCTATTTGAAGGTTCTCACAGATGAACGAAGGCGGCAGTGACCACTTACCATTAGGTTGACTGCATGCTAGCTTGCTACTTTAATTAGATAAAAAATAATAGCAAAATGCGTACCTACTATTAACTTTCAATTTTAGCGTCAGAATTAGCTAAAATAATAAATTCTGACGAATGAACTGGTATAAGAGCTAACGAATTGATACTAGGTATTATTATGAATAGTTAAAGGTACATCTTCAAAGAAATCGTGTTTAAAATTTAACACAAATATAATACTAACGAATAAATCTAAGCAAGAAAATTATTAAAGCGAGATCACTTGAAAGTAAATATTAGACTAAGGGAAAATCTCTTTTAGGTATCTATTCTACAGCAATGATATGCTTTGAGTTTCTAAATGAGACAGACATCTACAAAATACTGTTATTCCTCATTTTCTGAAAGTCTAAAATTAGGTAAGATCCAAACTTACATTTTTGGTTCATTTTTAGGCTAGGGTCGTCTAGTACAAAATATCTCTTAGATTTTTGGTTCGATTTTAGGCTAAATCAGTGTTCCTGAATCAGGTTCCGTGGACCATTAGTGGTCGCGTTAGTTGCGATTACCACTGATGTATTTACTTTAATAATTCTACAAAGTAAGTTCTCCCATCAGACCAAGTAATCCGCGTTCCGATAGATTTAGCTGTAAGCATGTATACAGCAAGTTTTCTAGAACTCTGAAATGAAATGAATTGCAATTAAATGAAATACTCGTATCTTTATTTTGCATAGGGCAACGGGGGCACTTACAAACTGTCAGTTACATATTTTTTACACTACCAACGGATCGGAACACGACCTCAACTGAGAAGATCCGGCAAGAAATCAGTGGTTTTGTCTTCTTTCTTTGTATATATTTTTTTGCCATCTTCTTTATACATGGGTAATAATAGCTAGCTCCACTAACTTGCCACTGTGGGAATGTGATTCATAAATTCCTGTAGCATCATCTCGACTTTTTGTAGAATCTTTCCACAATACTGTTAAATACTGGGTGGTTCATGACGATACAAATGTGTTCAATAGTTCATTATGAAATGATTGATGACAATTTAAAAATCTCTGATCAAAGCGGGTGATTATGCATGTTGATGCTTCCAGGTATAATTAATATAACAGGCAGTGACACTTGGTCACCTCCTACTACATTTTCGAGGAGAAAGGTCATTTCTTTTCTTGGACTGTCCTGTTATTGTTATACTAAGTCAAGTTCGTTTTGGTTTTTATTTCATTATATAAAGGTCAAGTACAGAGACACTTGATAGTATTGCCCACACGGTGCTAGCACGCGCCTGCCACGCACACGAAAATTGACTTTATTTCTAATTGATAAAATCAATTTTCGGGACTAGTTTGTTTTACTTCGTAGAATTACCATTATAACCGCTTTAATGTTTTTATGATTGGTTCCCCAGTTCAAAGTTCATCTTAAATTGAACGCACTAGTGCCCACTAGCGCGGCGCCCCTTCGGGCTCCTCCCAGATGGGCGGCTGGGCCCACCGCTCCGTCTAGTCTTTACGACGGTATGCGACCACACATACCGTCGTCCTTCCCGGGATTGCCTGACCGAACGGTTCGAGCTCCCACTCTAGCCGCCCGCAAACCCAGAAACCCCCTTTTAGTCGCCTTTCACTACAGGCAGGGGATACCGTACCCGTATTCTACTCCCCAGCTGCAAGGGAAGAAGGTACAAATCTATACATACTTGCCTTATAAAAGCAGCACATAAAAATCTGGTGTAGAAGAACTTCTATAATTTTCACATTAGAAAAATGTTGGACGTAATTTATTGCGTTTGTATATACTTTACGGAGGCGTGTAATTTGTAACGCGAACATAATATTCGTCTTTCTCATCAAGTTCGAAATTAAAATTCATCCAGCGTACCGATCTCATACATTTGCATAATATTTAAATAAGATAATCCGTATCATAGATGTTTACATAAGCAAAATATGACACCCCGCTTACCGTAAGCCTATGTAAGTCACTTATTTTTACAAGGCTATACACCGCCTATCGTTAATCGATTAATTATCATTATGTTTTAGATTATGGATTGATGTCATAGATTAATAAAGTACCAACACAAAATTTGGGTCAATTCTTTCCAAAACCGAAAAACTTTACACGATTTATCTCTAAACGTATTTTCCATATACAGATGTCTAAATATATATATATTCGATTATCTATACGCCAATCTTGAAATTACAGAAACGCTACCGAAACGGAATTAATATGACAATTGAACAATTTGAACAAGCAATGTTTTATAATAAACCGTGAAAAAATATCCTAGTCCGTAATAAAAATATTTGGTGAGAGCTCTTTCAGAAAAACTAATATTTATACTAACTACGTAATGCTAAAAAAATAAGAGGCAATGGAAATACACTCATTCTGATAAAAAAAGATTCTTAATCTCATTTCCATCGCTCTTCGTATTATTTTTCATTAATACTGATTAAACTTCCACAGAGTCCATGAAAACTGTTTAACAGAGAGTTTTCTTATTCAGAATCTACTGTGAGATATCAGGGCGAAGGCAATTTTTTTACAAATATTTATGCATTTTCGTTTTCCCATGAATGCAACCTGAACCCTCTAAAAATCGGTACGATGACCATCATACCACGAGGGTCGTCCATTACTAATGCTAATGTTATTTATAATGCTAATATAAAGAATTTATGTACCTTTAGGGCCCTTCGATTACCCAATACAAAACCTTCATCATTTTAAATTGCTAGTCACGTTTCTTCCCAAATGAGAGAAAATCTAATCTTTTTTGCGTCTCTGAAGTGATTGGGGCGGAGTACAGAATATCTCTTAGACGGACGCTTTACAATGACATTTGACTGGAAGGCCTTTACAAAGCTGGATTAGAACTCGTTTGCATAATCAGAATTAAGTAGGTAGCCAACCACTACATACGAGGCGACGAGTAACTACGTAAGAGAATGAAAAAATATAAAAAAAAAACATGCGTGCGTACAAAGTACACATGTCAGAAGTGAAACTTCTTTGGCGAACTAATTTATAAATCTTGTTTATATTTATACAAATCTAAAACTTTAAATTTCCAAGATTAAGAGGAAGGGAAAAAGGTGTGATACGACGTTCGCTCTGTCTCACTTTTTTTCTCAATCTTTCTCACTCGCTTGCTCCCTACTCTCACTCCACGGCTAGTTGCTCATGCTACGTTCGCCCTGTCTTACTCTCTCTCAATCGGTCTCGATCACTCTCTCTCTCTTTTCCGACACTTCCGTTGCATACCGGCGTGACGTTTCATCTGTAAAAATTTTACCCTCATGCGCCTAAAGAAGTTTCACTTCAAAAACTGACAGCAACTAATACTACTCAGTAATATTATACAGACTTTGGAGCTTATCCGTCAGAATATAACTATTCGGTTGTCCCGCTGGCAGTGAATCTAACGATAATACTTCCTAGTTTCGTTCGTCGTATCGTTAAGGTCGGGGGTGCAAATAATCATTCGGTAAAGATGGTTTTGCAAGCACGGCACCTACGGCACCGTCTTTAAGTCCCGTTTAAACGTAACCACTATGTATATTTTCCGAGATTGAAAGTTTGAAAGTTCTCAGTTTAATGTTAAGGAAATATAAAAAATATTGATTACGAAAACTAATATTTTTTGTTTTATTATAAAATATTTAATATAATTAATTGAATTGTAGTAAAAAACATAAATATGTTAGATGAAAATATACCTCTACAGAAAGTCCACATTTTTTTTCAAAAATATAGTGAGCTTTATTGCTTTGGAAATACGTGGAAAATTTCCTGAAATCTTATTTCTTTCCATTACCCATTAGGAATCTCAATAGACTCAAATCTTATTTTGATTAAGGCCTTTAGTTAATATTTTTTTAATATATAATAACCAGGCATTATTTCTGAGGAATATCGCATTAACAAGCTTGCCATCGCTCTCTCCCATACATACAACAAGTGCCTAATGTCGGGTGAACAGAGCTTATCTGTTATGAGCACGTCTCATGACTTCGGAC
The DNA here is from genome assembly GCA_949699795.1 of Spicauda simplicius. Taxonomy (NCBI): domain Eukaryota; kingdom Metazoa; phylum Arthropoda; class Insecta; order Lepidoptera; family Hesperiidae; genus Spicauda; species Spicauda simplicius. The sequence continues at coordinate 10,191,590 of OX453062.1, forward strand.
GAAGATATTACATATAGGAGTATGCCAACACGGAACAGGATAATGAACATTTTCCGATAGAGGATTAGATCGGTTTATCCGCGAGGCTTTGCCTCATACCTCGTAAAGTGTCGCTAAATCTAGATTAAAGTACGTACCAAAATAATAATGAAGCTTTATGTAGCACTAGCTTTTGCCCGCGGCTTCGCTCGCGTGGAATTTAGTCTGCCACATAAAGTTTGCAAGGTGGTAGAGCAATGGTTCAACCAAGGAGTTATCACCGCCGCACCTATTTCTACCGTGAAGCAGTTCTTGTGTTTCATTAGAAGGGTGTGGCTGCCGGCTCGCTTTTATATGAGGCGATCATCAAAGTCCTCGAGAGTAGCAACGCATCTGTGATTGACTTCAGATTGAACCCTTGCCCTACTTCCTAAATCTGTGTGTTCAAATTTCAAATCACAGGCACGTATATTAATTTGAATTAGTTTTGTCGGCAACGGATATTAATACTTATTCTGAAATTAAAAGTTTTAAGAAAGGGTCTCAAAACGCGTGACGGTTACCAACGCGCAGTTGGCTAGCGTGGTCAACTACGACGTAAACTACTGCTAATCTGACATATGTGCCGAGTTGTGTAACACTAAAAGGTCGATGACGATTGAATGACTTATCTAACCTTTTCCACTGTTTCATTCTTATTGACCTTTTTTTTGTCGAGGGGGAAACTTTTAAAAGGTACCATACGCAGTGGGAGTGACGCAGGGTTATGTGGGATTTTTATCGCACCAGGTCTCCGGGATCTTCAAAGGAACGCAACTGGAGTCCTCTGAGTGTATTGCCCCATCGGGCTCCTCCCAAGTGAGCGACTGGGTCCACCACTCCTTCTAGTCTTTACCACGATATGCGACCACACTTATACCACCATCCTTCCCGGGATCGCCTGGCTGGACTGTTCAAGCTCCTTGCATCCTGGCTCTCACGACACCATGCGACCACACATGCTGACATCTTTCCCGAAGTTGCTGACTGGGTGTTTCGACCTCCCAGTCTAGCCGCACGCAACCCCGAAAGCCCCCTTTTAGTCGCCTCTTACCACAGACAGGGGATACCGTAGCCTTATTCTGATCCCGGAACTACAGGGACGTCATTCACATTGACCTTTCCCATTTTGCTCCGTGATTTATAACCATTTACCTAATTAATTAATTAATTAATTTCATATAACTTCGTTGTATACGGCGGTGGCGCACGGCGCGTACTGCCGGTCAATCAATTGATACGCAATATGTTATACTCGTAATATCTTCTAAACTACTTATCCAATTTACATGGTGTAAAAAGTAGATTTAATCTGTATTAGATGCTTGATTTTTTGAAATCATTTATTTTGATAAAGATTAATATTTAGTTTGTATAAAACCCATGGAAACATCAACTTCATATTTTTTTAATTTTCAAAGTATAAAAAGAGTTATTGTGGGTTATACATAAAATATAGATATATGCTGTCGCGGACTTTTATTTAGATCTATGTGAGCCAAACAATCCCACCGTACATTATATTTGGATATCTCCAACAGTTTAGGCAGCGTACGCGAAGATAGCTCTCAGAGGACAACTTTTTTTGCGACTAATCTGATATTTCTCGTTATAGTATAACCTTATTACAAAAAAATCAGTATAAATTATAGTCCATGTGTTATTCTGATGTATAACCTATATTACTGTAAAGTTTCAACCAAATCCGTTCAGTAGTTTTTGCGTGAAAGAATAACAAACACACATACATCCTCACAAACTTTCGCATTTATAATATTAGTAGGTATAACCTTATTACAAAAAAATCAGTATAAATTATAGTCCATGTGTTATTCTGATGTATAACCTATATTACTGTAAAGTTTCAACCAAATCCGTTCAGTAGTTTTTGCGTGAAAGAATAACAAACACACATACATCCTCACAAACTTTCGCATTTATAATATTAGTAGGATTGAACTTATTATCCTGTTACCTCCACGTAAAAGCGAAGTCGAGAATCTTTACGGATTTTTTTAACAATTGGTAAAATATGAGTACGGTGTATCTGCATCCGCGTTCACAGAATTTGTACTTATTTTCACGTCCTAAATACTATTTACATATTTACTCAGGTTACGCTCAACGATTGTATTATTTTTTTATCTGATCTCTCTCGTCAACCCATTAATGTCTCTCTGCTGGGCACGGGTCTCAGAATGAGAGAGTTTTTAGGCCATAGTCCACCGCGCTGGCCAAGTTCAAATTGGTGGACTTGACAGTTGACACATCTCCGAGAACACCTCCACCAATTCGCACTTGGCCAGCGCGGTTGACTATGGCCTAAACTCTCTCATACTGATAGAAGACCCGTGCCCAGCAGTAGGACAATAATGGGTAAACGACGCACATATTTTTTTTTGAAAAATAGAAAAAACAGTAGTGCGTGCCTGGGTTTGAACCTTTAACCTCCCGATCGAGAGAGCAAGTTTCAACCATTAGGCAATCTTTTCTGATCCTTATCTGATCAATATCGCGGATTGCCGAGGGGGGGGGGGAGGTGTGACGACTGATACCTTTTTTTTGTTTTTGAGGGGGAAACCTTCAAAAGATACCCGACGCTGGGAGCGACGCAGATTATGTGGGATACCGCACTACCGCCGTTTCGTCACTAAAACCTCCCGGTGGCCATCCTTGGCGCTACGAAGAGCCTGGATCTCCAAATGAACGCAATTGGAGTCCTCTAAGCGCATTGCCCCATTGGGCTTCACCCAGGTGAGCGGCTGGGCCCACCGCCTCGACTGGTTTTTACGACGGTATGTGACCACTCACATCGCTGTCCTTCCAATGGTCCCCAGGCTGGATGGCCTCATTTTATTCGCCTCTTACGACAGGCAGGGGAAGCCGTAGGCCTATTCTGATCCCGGAGCTACAGGGCCAATCTTAAACACATCCACTGGATTGCGTGACGACGCTACCTAGGCTACCTACGATACCTTCCGATTTATCTTTTAGCTTTTTGTACATTATCAACATCATTATAATCTTTCATTCATTCAATAAAACCGTTTAACATAAAAACTTTTTTTACTTATTTTATTTTCAAGTTTTTAGTTTCTAATTTTGTTATTCCATTCTTCTAATCTGTTGAGTTCATACAATGACTTTGTATTAAAAGGTTTATATTCCAATTTATTGCAATATAACTACTTAATACAAATACTTATTAATCGTTTTTTAAGAAAATTGTTATTCACCTAGTCAAGCACTGTCATTTAATACCCATATTGAAGTTGTTATGAGAAAAAAAACTTGTAGCGGCGGCTATTTTAGATATACAATAGATACAGGATTTGTTAAAATTGTATTCACATAAAAACTAAATATGTGTACAAAATATCTCATCAATCCGTCCACAGGAAGGGAGTCAGACTTCAATTACTAAATTTGATCCAAACAAACAGGGAAAGCTTAATAAAACCGTTTAAAAAGATAAATTATTTTAAGTCTATAACAGATGCGTAGCCACTGCTGAGGACTGAGATGATCGCCTCATGTGGAAGATAGTTGCGATTAAATTTCTCTTGCCTATGATTCTATAAATAAAAACGAAGGGCATGTTCAAAAATTACAAACATAGAGATTATAGGAATACACTTAACAGCAAGACCTGAATAAAATTTGTAAGCAATACACATCCTTTGCCTTTCCAAACAAACCTTTTAGCTCATCGATTATTTATAAGTTCACGAAATAGGTAACAACAATCTAAGATAAGTCTAGAAAAACGTAGGTCTAATAAATTCAGCATCTCAATAGGGAATTAGGGAAAAATTCAACTAAGGGTTCTAAATCTTTTTGCATCTCAAACGAAACTTGTAATTATGTAACATTTGTAAGAAAAATATAATAAAATAATAGAAAACAAAATAGGTATTATTATGTAATAAACGCTGGTATTGAGACTACTATTTACTACGGATAAAGATTCTCCTATTTAATTTTCTCTGATTACTTTCAGTGTATACGTAATATTGGGTAGCAATGGTTGAAATTACTTAGTTTAATAATACTTAAAATTAAAAGCAATGTTAACCATCCTTAACCAATGTTAGACCGTCATTGTCATTCAGATAATATATTATCAGATACGTTGTACGATACCAATCAAATGCGTAGAAGTTCTACCCACTAATAATGATTTGCTTCTTTCATAGACCGATTAAGAAACAGGTTGTAAGAAGAAAAGTACATAGGTTTACTAGAAACAAAGAAGTGTATGCACATTTTATTTTTTGAAAATGAGTGTTGTGCTATATACATTGTATTATTGTATTGTCGATCTAGGATGACCCATCAAGAGTATGATTTCAAAGAATTTTTGGTGAATACTTGAAAAAAATACTACTGACTAACTGTAAATTCTAACTTAAACTACTATTTACAATTTTTTTACTACTTGCTGTACTTACTTTTAAATAGCTACGTCATTTTTTTAAAGAGGTCGGGTCTACTATGTACAAAATTGTGTTTTGTGAGGGATGGACTTCAATACTTGCATTTATTTTAAGGAAGTTGGGAGTAACATAATATATATGAAAATCTTACAAGGAAAATATGACCAAAAATGTGTGTTTGTCGAGCTCGTTTCCATCCAATTTAATATATTGTAAATACAACTGTATCTAAGACGCGGTGATAACATTTGAACCTATCAATTGAGCGTAAGGTTTTCCCTGCAAATACGTAACCATTTGCAACTAATTGTATAGGTATATGTCGGCGCGACACCGCGTATTTATGAAAAACACGTCGCCGAAAATAATTTTTTTAGTTAGTTTAAAGATCGAAAATTGTTTGTTTATTAAATTAGCAATATTTAGTGATTTTAAGAATTGTAATTAAGTTTACCCTCCATAAATTTGTTATTGTCACCTCACCAAACATTGTTATAAAAAGGCGAGCGAACGCCGGTAGAAAAAGATTCTTGTTTAACCGTCGAAGCGATCGGACCTCCTAAACTGTGAATAAATCGAAGAAGTTTACTCTGGTGTTTTACTTGAAATCTTCATGAATGAATAATAATGAAGACTCCTCGACCATCCTGATGTCACACTGTCACTTCGTTATATATTTATACCGGTAGCCTGTATCAAATTGTACATTGGCCTAAAAGCCCTGAAGGCCAACTGTGCCTCGGCGGTAACAATTCAAAATGCAAAAGCTATCAAATGTGCATTAATTAGAGCGAAACTCTCGCCAGCGCACCGCCGCACCTGTGCTCGAAATACTCAAATGATTTATCTCTTACCTATATCTATAATTAAATATACGTATCCTAAAACCTTCCTTAGAAAAATATTATATGACATATATGTTTTTGTCATTCCACATGAACTTCTACGGGTAGATACCGACATCTATATATTAATACGTGAAGCAAAAACTTGGGGTAAATTTTTAAGTAACTTGCCGGGAATGGACGAGTGTTGTAATACGCATGGACAATATGAAAATTAGTTTTTTAATATAAAATACGGTTGAATTTCGACCATTGCGATAGGTGACTAGTTTATCTTATTACATCTTTATTAGTGAATGGTAAGGTATGAAACATTAAAAGAACGTGGTTAGGAGTAGTAGTCACAAATGTATATTGGCAAAGGTTCCAATGCATCGCTAGGTGTCAAGGGCAGCATTTTTATAACATTCTTAAAACATCCGTGTCTTAGAGTTAAGGAAAAACTCCGAGGAAAGATGCAGAAACCAAAAAAAAATATTATGTTTTTCAAAATTAACCATAATAACAATACACTTCAGAGCATTCAGAGAATTAAAAGCAGTGCAGTGTAAATATCTTTATTTTTTTTACATAGGTCTACGGGGGGCACTTACAAATTGTCAGTTACATTTTTATTTTTTACAATACCACCGGATCGGAACACGACCTCAACTGAGAAGATCTAGCAAAGAAACTTAGTGGTTTTATTAGTACATATTTTTTGGCCATCTTGTTTATACATGGGTAATAAAAGTTAGCTTCAATATCTTGCCATAAATGTGGCTGAATAAGAAGCAAATTTGGCAGAATACGTTACACTTTGACATTCAATAAATGACGAAAACGTATTGTTCAGTCTTCACGTAAGTTTTATCTTCTAGTTAGAAATTTATTAGTTTATCAGAAATTTTATAACATGCTTCACGACTAAGCTTGATCTTGATAAACTCGAATTTTATAGTAGTAACAAGTAAAGAGTCATAAGGTAACTTACCACCTTACCAAATTATAGTATGGTCATCAGAAACTTTCGCATTTCAAGTCTCACTTCTTCAGTTACAAGTAGGTAAGTTATGTAGTAACATTGTAGTTACTTTCAAGATTTTGCTACAATGTTAGCTTCAATTGTAGCTAATAAAAGCGTGAATCGTGTTAATGGAAAATTACATAATTAAATTCAATTACCTTTTTTAATTTAAATAAATAGTGTTCTGTTGAGATATTCAATCACTAATAAATACTCCTTAGATACATAAAAAATCAACTTGTTCATAAGATCAAAATTAAATAAAACTTTCGTGGTGCCATACTAAAAACCTTTTGACCTGATTAATCGCGTCTGTAGTAATATATTAAAAGATATGAAATATTAATTTGGCTTCTGAAATATTTATGTAACTCGTTATACGAGCACCAATATGTATTGCAACACATTATTTCATTTATACAAGCATGCATGATCTAGAAACAACTCAAATATTATCAAGATATTATTTTCCTCTATTCTACTTTGATCACTCAGGTGATATCATTAGGTAACTGATATCGAAAAACACCAATAAGTCACAGGCGTCTTCAAAAAATATATTGAAATGAAATGAAATGAAATGTCTTTATTTTGTATAGGCCTACGGGGGCACTTACAAATTGTCAGTTACATTTTTTTTCTTACACTACCACCGGATCGGAATACAACCTCAACTGAGAAGATCCGACAAGAAACTCAGCGGGTTTGTCTTTTTTCTTATTTATATCCATTTTTTTATTTTTTTATATAATTACAATCATGTTTTTTTACATGGTAATGAAAGTTAGCTCCAATATCTTGCCTTACAGTTCAGTAAAAGAGAACCCGTTTGGCAAGATACGCTACACTTTGACATTTATTAAATATATTAATATAATGCATATTATTGCTCAGTCCCAAGCTGTTTTGTCTTCTATGTAATCAGAAATTTTATAATAGGCTTTACGGCAGAGTTTAATCTTAATCAATGCTTTGAACTTATTCATTGACAAATTTCTGATTTCAACAGGAAGTTTATTATAAAAGCGTATACATTATTATATATTATTACGGTGTCCTTTAATCACTTCTTTAAAAAAGATAAAGTGTGGGTCTAAAATATTTTTAATATATGTTAGAGTTAATTAATCAATTTACCATGGTTTACGACCTCATTTATCCTCCTCAATAATAATAATAATAACGGGGAACTTACAAGGCAAAAGACCTTTTTTATTGACGGGGAGGAAACCTTCAAAAGGTACACCGGAGCCTTGGGAGAGACTCCGGGTTATGTGGGATTTTTACCCACTAAAACCTCCTCGGTGGCCTTCCTCTGCGCTTGCAGGGGACCCCGGGACCTCCAACAGATACCACCGGTGCCCCCTAGCGCTGCGCCCCTTACGGGCTCATCTCTTAGGGAGCGTGACTATCCCCTACGCCTTTCAGTGTACGACAACATGCAGCCACACATGCCGCCGTCCTCCCAGGGGTTGTTGACTGGGCGGTCAGAGCTCCCACTCTAGTCGCCCGCAACCCCAGAAGCCCCCTTTCAGTCGCCTCTTACGACAGGCAGGGGATACCATAGCCGTATTCTAATCCCCGACTACAGGGACCAAGGCAAAAGACCTAGGGGGCGAAGTCCGAGCAACTAGATACCAGCATCACCCAGGAATGGCGGAAACTCATAAATAATAAGACTGAGAAGGGGCATCACGATGCTCAGCAATTGAGTTGAGAGTGAAGGAGGAGCAGGAATAGAAGTACAATTCTATTGATCTGTATCTTTCAAATTAAACGCTTAAATCTCTCTATTATTGACTATTGACGACCCGCGTGGCGCAGCGGTTACCGTACCAGTCTGACACGCAGTGGGTCCCGGGTTCGATTCCCGGCCAGACAGGTATCTGAATGATGAGTTTAGATTCTTGTTCTGGGTCTGGGTGTTTGTGTATTCGTCTTTGTGTGTGTCCATGGCACCCACGACACAGGAGAAAATCCTACTGTGGGGCTATGAGTGTAGAAAGCGTTCTTTTTTTTCAGTTTGCCAACCTATTCAAAGATCAAAACCTAATAGGCACTAGATATCGGCAATATTATAAATACGAGGACCTTTTACTGTCGACAAAATTGCAGTCATCCAAGCCTTACAGACCTTTTTTCATTGATAAATTACTAAATGCTAGGGAATTTCTATATGGGGCGGTGAATCAACTTCCGGGCCGATCGACGCCATCCCTCGCTCACTTAATACACCTACCTCACCTACGTGAAGACTCTCATAGAACAATATTTAACCACGAAAGAACAAAATTTAAGATATTATATGAACTACATCTTTGTATCTGAAAATGTACGTAAGCCGATAACCAAAAAAAAATATAAATAGATGTTATTTGTAAAATACGAAAAACACAGAACACAATAAATAGATTGTTTATCCATCCAGACGTTTCTTTCACGTAGAACTGTGACATGAATATTTAAATTATTTGCTTAATACTGTAACCAAGGCCGGTTATGATTTGTTTAAGCGACTGCATACTGTAATGAGCGACGTTGAAATACGATAATGGTTATCACTAACGCGCGACAGATCTTTGATAACGTATCACTGCGTGTTTTTCATATCGATATGAAGCCAGTACGGTACCTGTTATTGTAACAATTTAACACGGGTCACTTTTATTCAGTCTATTGCATGCTTCCGAACAATTATTGATACGAAAGTGCATAATGGCGTACTGGATTATTTTCTCCTGTTTAATAGTGTTGGCTTGTGCAAATTCGAGGGAAGTTGGCGGTAATGTTTGTTTTTATATTTCGTCATATCTAAAGGTACATAGTATAAGTTTAGCGAAATTGCAAACATTCATACCTATTGTTCGTTTTTCACCTAATTTAACACTAAGCTAATTATTTTTGTATTAGTAAAGTACTAAATTACTATCTTTGTTCTATATAAAATCTTTATTTACTACCGCATAATTATCATATTATTGTTTCTAACAATAATATAACATGTTTTAACGCAGCTTCTGCCTCAGGGATCAAATTTTAATTATATTGCTGTCTATTTCCAATTTAGTTTAAATAGAGTTGTTTGACTGTAAAATACATTATAAATTGATCGTTTTTTATATGGCCGGTATGTTTGTCTCTGTATAATTTCTTCATAATGACACCAGATACCACCAGACACCAGCAATGTTAATATTCAAAGTATTCATTTTGTCACAATGTATATTTTGTATGACGTCAACAGATTGAATAATGCGTCTATACAAATGGCGATGTCTGTTTACAAATGCTCACTGGTTTTAAAATGCCGGTAGCGAATTGTAAATAATCTTCTATTTTTTAAATTAATTGTGTAGTTCAATGAAGTAAACGAAATATCTCCGCGAAATCTAATGCATAGTCATCTCATCTTATTTGTATTATAACTATTGGCCCGGCGATTTTCGATCCGCCTAAAAGTAAAAAATCTAAAATTATCAGTGTTTCTCTACTACATTGGGTATACATGTATTATACATAAAACCCTCCCACTTGAATCACTCTGTCTATTTAAAACTGCATTAAAATCCGTAGCGTAGTCTTAAAGATCTAAGCATACATCGGGGCAGACAGCGTGATTCGACTTTGTTTTATACTATGTAGTGATACGAAAGTTTGTGAGAATGTATGTGTGTTTGTTACTCATTCTCGTAAAAAATAAATGACTTCGTTGATTAACCCACATATGTAGAGTGTACAACTCTAGAGATGTAGCGGATATTCGCATTCGCGAATAATCGCATGCTTTTAGATATTCGCATTTGGAAGAGTTGTGCGAATGTTTCGCGAATATTAAATCGCAGCTTTGCAAAAAAGGTCGCCAAATGTGTGCAATTTTAACTCGAACTGCACTTTGACGACTAAAAAAATGCCGCCCGGCAACTTACACCAAGAACTGAAAAAAAAAACATTAGCATTCGCGAATGTCAAATAATAGTTCAATTCGTTACATCACTATACTCATTACCATGGTAGATGTAACCGAAGCGGGCTACGGAAATTACCGAATATGCAATAAATAGTATTCAAAAATAAGTATACGCTTTCTACACTCATATACACGCTTTCTACACTCATAGCCCCACACTAAGATTTTCTCCAGTGTCATGGGTACCATGGCCACATACAAGACGCAAATCACAAACACCCAGACCCAGTACATGAATCTAAACTCATCATTCAGATACCTATCTGGCCGGGAATCGAACCTGGAACCCATTGCGCGTCAGACCGGTATGGTAACCACTCCGCCACGCGGTCGTCAATTATGCAGAAATAACATGTATTTATACCATTTTTATGGTTAGGAGTAGAAGTCACTTAAACGACGAAAGTAGGCGCATTTTAGATAAAGTACAACTGGTGCATTGTACTTTATCTAAAATTATACTTCTTACTCACCAAAATATGATGTGAACTGATATGGAGATGTGACCGATATGGGATTTTTTTTGTAGTCTCTGCTTATTTTCAAACATGAAATTTGTTTAAGCTATTTTGTACTTTATTTCTTATAAAAGTAGAAGTAGAAGTCTCAAAGTACTATTTTACACTTATAAATTCAGGAGAATAATATGTTATTTGAATTTAAGATATATTAACAATTTCAAGTCTCTAGCTCATAGAGTAAGTGGTAAAATATTATAACCGAACTCTAGCCAAACTGTGCCGCCCTTTATAAAGATAAGTCGTCACAAAAAAGATTTTTCCATGAAGTACTTTGAAAAATCGTATAAATATTATAAGATTATTATCATCACGATATCATCAGATATCAAATATTTTTATCACCATACAAGCGCTCTTAACTTTGTCGCTTCTTATTTTTTTTTGCTCTAGACAATTTCCTTTCTTTAGTTACCCTCGATCGAGCGCTAATTCTATCTGGTTTAACTTTTTTTTATAAGATTTAAGTAGCAAACGAGCATGCAGCCCCCCTTATGTTAAGTATTCACTGCCGCCCATGGATATCTGTAAGCAACTTCATATAAAAAAAGTGTTTTTGCCTGAAGTCAATCACACATGCGTTGCCACTTCCAAAATCGAAGATGGTCGCCTCATATAAAAGTGCGCCGGCAACCACACCCTTCCATATAAAAGCAAGAACTGCTTCACGCTAGAAATATGTGTGGCGGTGGTACCTCCTCGGTCGAACTACACTGGTTCTACCATCTGGTAAATATGTATGGTAAATACTAATAACCAATGAACACCTAGTTGATGACGTCTGCTACATACAATACAAGACATATTTATTGTCCATAAAAAAACAACATATTAACAAACAAAAATAAAAGACATAAAATGAAAGGTGCAACATGCGGTATAATGACTAAACCAGCCATCCATTTCGTCCCTGTAGTTCCGGGTTTAGAATAGGGCTACGGTATCCCCTGCCTGTCGTAAGAGGCGACTAAAAGGGGCTTCCGGGGTTGCGGGCGGCTAGAGTGGGAGCTTGAACCGTCCAGCAGGCGATCCCGGGAAAGACGGCGGCATGGGGCAACGCGCTCAGAGAATTCCGACTGCAGTCCATTGGAGGTCCCGGAGTCCTCTTCATGGCGCCGAGGACGCCCACGGGGGGGTTTTAGTGCGGTGCGACCACACATACTGCCGTCCTTCCCGGGGTCGCCTGACCGAATAGTTCGAGCTCCCACTCTAGCCGCCCGAAACCCCGGAAGCCCCTTTTACTCGCCTCTTACGACAGGCAGGGGCCGTAGCCCTAGTCTAATCCCGGAACTACAGGGACGAACTAATATCTACCAGGCCCATAGATTACGATACAATATAATAAAAAATAACTTACTTTGTAAACCGGGATTCCCCGAATAGCAATCTTTTAAATAAAATACATAACTTATATTTAATGTATATTGAGGGACTATTATAATATTTCTCTTTTAATGTTTATGATAATATTGTGTTGATTGGTTACTTTAGCTCGCTACCTCACGGGCGTGTTAAATTAACTGTAAAAAATATACTTTGTGCTATACAAAACATCATCATTCGTACAAAAAATTCTTTTACACATAAAATATCTACCGTGAATTTATAATTAGGAGATCCGATTTTTATTGACATTGAAAATATTAGCTAGTAGTAAAAAAATATTTTCACGTATGTTCACTTTCGTGTATGTTGTTTCACTGAGAAGTAATATTTCACTATTTTTTTTTAAATACATTGATCTGCATAATACATACTCGTATGTACCTACTACTATTGTACGCATGTATAGGTACACTGCCTCTCTGTATATACAAGCTTCATCTACAACAGTAGTGCATGTTATTGTTAAATTCGGGTGTTGTTTTTTTTGTGCCAGATTTTAGATTTTTTTTTTATTTTCAGATGAATGCCCCGCCGGTTATTGTGAAGGCGAAGGCTACGAATGTATCAACGGGAACTGTTACTGTACGGACGGGTACGTCCCCAACTACTATAAAACCCGCTGCGTGAAATGTCCAGGTTATATGCAAACATTCATCTTAAACTTTATAGAACAGTAGAAAACGAAAAGTAGGTATACACTAGGAAAAAGCTTACAGAATCACAATTACATTTCGTTTCGATTGTCTCATCGAACAGAAAAATCACTTCACAAACAAAGGAAAAATGATATTGACAAGGAGGAACTTCAAACGCAAATAAAATCGATTAATTACTTAAAATTGTGGCAGTTAAACTATTTTCATTATTTAGCCAATTTTTTTTTGGAAATATGAAATGTAGGAAGTATGAAAATGAGCCGGCAACTACCTTACACCCTTCAACCGAAACCTAAGAACTACTTCACGCTAGAAATAAGAGTGGCGATGGTACCTACCTACCCAACGTGACTTATAATTAGCGACAGATAACATTGCAGTGTAAAATTATAAGTGGAATACCTTTATTAATATCGTTTTGCCTACAGGCACTTATGGGTTTCTCTGAGATTAGATATGTATGGTCGATATCACTAAAGTAGGTACTTATAAACAGCCCTATGATTTACAAGATAGCCAATTGACTAAAAGTCTATTGTCTACAACCTATTTCTTAAAAAAATGGTATTCTTTGGGTGTCATAGTGGTTTCACTCAACTGTCAAAATAGCTTATAAACTACCAGCTGACTATTTTATTTATCAATCAATACAGACGCGTAAACAATTGATTGTTGACAGATTTTTTTAATAAAATGAAACATGTATGTTGCAGCAATTGCGTTAGCAACGATTCAATAGGTTACGCGACAAAATTTTGGCATTTATCGCTCAGCCGATAGCCAATGAGTCACCCTTAATCTAAATAAATAACGATTATGAAAAACTAAGCTGATAGGTATAAATATTTATATTACTACTCATTTAATAATTTATGTTTACTAGTCACCCATCGCAACGGTCGAAATTCGACCGTAATAAATTAAAAAAAATAAACTTGATATTTTCCAACGTAGCAATATTTCTCTAAGTTAAATAAATTGTTATAATTTTCCAGTTATTTTGAACGCACCCGTTAAAAGTAAAAAGAAGTTCATTAGCTAAGCTGCATATAAAATCAATAGCGGGTATTTTGACAAAGATATCTGATATTTTTGACATTATGTGTTTTTATATTACGACATTTAATGTTCTATTTCGTTTATTATGTATGTGGTTGTGTCAAATGTGAGGAAGTGTGTGTAATATGTTTTTAGTTGACTTTATGCATGTTTTATGCATAAACAATATTGGCATTGCGCAATCCTTCTCTACATCAACTATAACCGTGCGTAATTCCAGACTCCTCCAACCAATCACAAATTTTTGCTTCTCGTATTTATATATATATTTATTTATCATTTAACAGGGATCGGTGAAAGATGTTTTGGGATATGCTGTAACCCGGTGGGAAATATGACCTTGCAGTGTTGGCAGGGAGTGTGTCAACCCTGCCATGACTCCACCGGAAAATGGATTTGCAGGTACGTAACGATTTTACAAATTTCAGCTGTTAATAGAAGTGTTGTGAAAAAATAAAATCGTAGGAATTGCCACTGAATTTGTGGTTGATCACAATTGTTAATGGGCGGTAGTGGCCACTTATAATTAGGTAGACTGCATGCTCGTTTGTTACTTGCAAGTTATATATCAATGGGTTTCACAAAAATCAGTTTATAGCAGACTTTTGCCTGCTCTTCAAAGTGAAGATACATATAATAAGGACAAATAGTAGAAGAAAGCGTATATATACTCGTAGGTACTACTCTACAATGAGATAAACACCAAAAGAGTGCAATGTAAACCCAGCTATTGTTTTATCTGGATGTTATACTTTTGTTATCATATTAATATAAGCAAATTATGTTTTATTTGCTTTATTCGGTATAATGATTCATATAGAGCACAGAGAAAGAAAGAGTTTTACGTATATAACGTAGAGTTGAATAGGTGGTATTTAAATGTATCCTCAATGACAGAAATATAACGTTTTACAAATCTAAAAGAATGTTTATCCCAAATTTGAAGTAGATTAGACTAAGAAATTACGTTGTCCCATACAAACTTTGTCCTCTTATTTCACCTCCTTAGGGGACGAATTTCCAAAAATCCTTTCTTCGTGCTCACTTGCGTAATGAAAGGAATCTCTGTACCTAATTTCAAGTTACTAGGTACAGTAGATTCTGCGGTGCGATGATATGTCAATAGTTATGTCAGTTGTTCCTTATATTTATATAGATATGTATATATTATCACAATAAAATTAAAATAGCGGTTGTCGGCACACTTTTATATGAGGCGACCATCATAGTCCTCGGGAGTAGCAACGCATCCGTGATTGACTTCAGATAGAACCCATGTTCTGTATGAAGTTGATTACAGATGTCCATGAGCGGCAGTCACCAGCACTTACCATCAGGTGGACTGCATGCTCGTTTGCTACTTCAGTCAGATAAAAACAAAAATCCGTGATAGTGTGCATGATGTAAAACCGCAAAATAACCTGCATTGATTTTTCACTACTTTTTATCCAAAGAAGTATTATTTCATTCCCAATTGTAAAATATACCATAACTAGCTGAACCCTGCAGCTTCGCCCGTGTTAAAAAGAATCGATGTATCGGTTCTCCCGTGGGAATAAAATATTTTCCCCCAGTAAAAAATAGCCTATATGTTTATCCAGAGTGTCAGCTAACTCGCTACCAAATTTTATGAAAATCGCTCCAGCCGTTTGTACCTGAAGAAGTAACAAACATACACACTCACAAACTTTCTCCTTTATAATATTAATATAATTGTACCCACTATTTCTGTTAACTTAATAAAAGGTCATTCGTGATCCTTGACGAGGCATTACACCTACGTTCAAACAACGTTGAAAAAAATCTTCCTAACCTTTTTCAACGTCTTTCAACTTTAAGTCGGAAACTGGTTACTTATGGTTCGCCTTGTAAAAAGGGTTTTATTTATCTTGTAAAAGTAAAAAAAATCTTCAATTAAAATTTATCTAAAACCTATCTAGGTCGC